>OX465595.1:170478269-171728269 GCA_950022295.1 Bromus sterilis | reverse complement strand
GCAAGGAGGAGAAACGAAAAGAAGAAAGAGAAGAAGGAAGATCCACTACAGGAGAAACCATCACCTCCATGCATCCATCCCTGGATGTATCCACACCAAGGAAGCAGAGGAGTTTGTCCCCAGAACTTCTCGGGAGACCTCCCACGGATCCCCCTTGGTAGGGTGTTCAGCTCCACCAAGAGTAGAAGAGTGTAGTGGAGTGTAGTGTAGCATATATTCTCCTAGAAGATCACCTTGTATTGTGTTCTACTCCATCACCAGCAAAGAAGATCAGACATTCAGGAGTAGGCCTTTTAGTCTCCGGATGGCCCGAACCTGGGTAAACCCTTGTGTTTACTCGTATAATTCATTGTCGTTTCGACGCCACAACAACCTTCGTCCACACCAAGCAACCGGGAACCCAGTGTTCCCCATCTCGCACGGTCCCTGGGCCATGCCCTTCCGGAAGGTGTCCTCAGGGCAGCGTCGCCGCTGTTCTCCCCTGCTTCTGGCCCAATAGATGATGGCGCTAGATGGAGGGCCTGAGAAACCCGACCCCCGACAGAAACGTACTTTCCTTCCATACTTGAGACAAAATTAAGGGCACCCAGCAATCATTGCTAGCCAAAAACCGTCTATGATTGGTGGATAGGGAACACTAGTGTAGGAATACCACAAAAAGCATGGGAACCGCCATTAATATGGTTGGTATGGAAGATATGGAAAACCTTTATCGTTTACTGTTGACTGGAATGTTACACTCCCAAAAGAATTATATCTCTGTTTTCAAAACCACTAGCTTTAGTACTTGTTTAGTCATTGCTTCCAGCCACGTGTATTCATCCTTGCCATCAAAAGCCACGGTTCGAGAGTCTTGTCGGGGGTATAATTCATAGACCCAGAAAGATCAGCAAGAAGGCCTCCATATTATAGATGAAGAAAGTTAGCCTACGGTCTGGCTCATTAAGTAGAAGGCCCAGAAGAAATTTCGGCCTACGAACCGACCAACTTGCAAGATGAAGACCGACGCGACATATGGGAGGAGTCCAAACCGCCTTGAATGACAAGATACCCATCGAAGAGATATAATAGGACCCCACCTCGTATCGTAGTCGGATTCTTTGTACAAACCCTAGGACCAGGCGTGTCTATAAGCCAAGGTCCTGGGTGTTTTCTGGGTGAATCATTCTAGATAGGTTCTTGAGACACCGACGACTTCTAGCACCCTTGTAATTGAGATCTCCCACATATAGTACAAGAAAGGCAGGAAATAGGTCTTTTCCTCACTGAGGGGCCGAACCTGGGTAAATCCCCTTGTCTCTCTTGTTTCGACTCATCGTACCGACTCCGCGCCGATCGACTCTTCCTCCTTGAAATTACTCGTAGCAAAGGCCCCGCTTTAAGTTCTCTATGAGGACATCTGGCGTGTTTTTTCCGCGACAGTTGGCTCCCACCATGGGGCCTACGCCCAAGAGTTTTGAGATCCATGAGTGAACTCGACACGACATGGAGATCACCACCACCGGTCAGACGGCCGGGAACCGGCACGCCCAGCTCTACACCAACATCGATGCAGAAGACTTGGGCATGGATCTTGTCTGGGAGATCCCCGTCGGTTTGATCCTCCTCCCCTTCAACCAAAACGATGGATCTGCATCAGCATCGGCTTAGGTTTGCAAGATCCACCACGAGGATCGATCTTTGAATGACACTACCCATGCTCTGATTGGCTTCGCTCAAGGAACCCCCGGATCGGAGGATCCGGCTGTGACCCAGGAGGGATCTCGACACGGCATGGAAGTCGTCGTTGCCGGCCAGATGGTCCAAAGGTGGCACGGCGAACTCTACATAGACACTGCAGCTTGGGTCCCCAAGACCGACTTCGTCGAGTCAAGTTACCGGGTCCCCATCGGATCTACTCACCTCTTCATCAGTCGGTCCGACGGACCTGAGCCAGACCTGGGCCGCGACGTTCCGCCCGAACACGTGAGTTGATCTCCAGATCACACCACCAACGTTTTCTTCGGATTCATTGTCGGGTCTGCAGAAGGATCAGAGAACCCCATCGAGATCCCCGACGAAGACAACCCCAATGAAGACAGTGACCCGACACAACCTAATATTGAGTCACTCCCGGACAACGAATGTGATACAATCATGAAGCCAGGCCGACTCTTCGAAGATGACGGTTAGGAGAAAACTCCAACGTGGAGGAGTACTACCCTCTCCCCGTTCAGCCGCGACACTCGGATACCCTCACCCTAAGGGCAGGCGAGGTGACACTGGAAGCAGAAGCGCCTCGAGACAAGGCTTGGGAAAAGACTGATCTGGTTTCCATCGACTTAGTGTCATTGGCCATGGCCTTATACTCCATGCATAAACTCCTAAAAGAATAAATCACTTCAGAAAATCAAAGATTTCTCAACACTCTGATAGCGGAACACAAGGAGGAGGTGGCGCGACTATGTGCAAGGATCAAACGAAGAACGGAGATGCCTACTTACATAAAAAGTCAGTCCGATAACAAGGCGACACACGGAAAGATTCAGATACCGAAGGACGCTACGCGAGCCATGCCATCAAACTTCGTTAAAAAGAAAGCGAGCTGGATCCAATCTGTCGGGACTCGGGGTTAGCGTATGCAAGCCTCGCTACAACACAATCATATGGAGAGCCGAGAACCGTACCCACTTGTCTAAGCAGACAAGGCCAAGCACAGAACATTCTCCGAAAGCATCGAACGTAAGGGCATCCCATTCAGGCCGGATGATCCACTGAGATGGGTCCTCATCGTCCGCACACAAGTGTAACTGATATGGGTGGTGAACTCTCATACTCATAGACAAGTTGCCTCAACCATACTATCGATTGTATTATAACCCTTACATAGACTTACTCCAGCCCGATCACTTCGTCGGGGTCTAGGGAGGGCTCGATCATACATCAAAGTGTGCACGAGACAGAGTCTCGAACAATCGCATCGCGATGCCCCAAGCTGCGCACATCTAAGGGCCACTTGGTGTATAAAAGACCGCCAGCCAGATCACAACTAAGGTCTCGAAAACCCATACTAAGACATGCATGTTATAAACATACACGCAGCACACATGCCTTGTATGAACAGCAGGTATCATTGCATTTCTCTACAAAGTATACATTTTATTGATAACTCTTACAGAGTGCACACAGAGATCACAAGTCTGTGATCCAACATTACAACAAACATGCGGAAGCAAAGTAGGTCTGAGTACAGACAAGTTTAACAAATGGCTTAGAGAAGCTTCAACTATAAACAAGCCCTTCCACGAGGGAACTGTCGTCTGACTGGGACTACACAAGCTTGGTCTTGGTCTGAGTCTTCATTCTTAGAGCTCCAGGTATAAGCCACCATCGGGGTCGGTGGGTTCATCTAAAACATAGAATAAGAAAACGTGAGTACAAAGTCGTACTAAGGAAGACTTACGTAGGAACTATACTACTCATGCACATGTATCAAGGTAAAGGGAGGTGGGGTTCAATTGCAGAAGTGCCAGCTTTGACTTGGCTAGTCCTGAACTACGAGTACCAGACTTGAGGTAAGAAGCGTACACGAGTCCACTACATGTCTCCAACCAATACACCACTATGGTTACTTCCTCGACTTCCCCACGAGGAGCACACCATAGCACTCACGCTTATCTTGAGAGTTTTAGAAGTATCCCGTTCAAGTTGTCTAATAATCGAGCACAACTCTCCAAGTAGTCCATTACCGCGGACGCGGCTATTCGAATAGTTTATTAACCCTGCAGGGTGTACTGCTACACACATGAAACTATCATTTACCGCCTTTGTACTCGACACCGTTCAAGAGGTGCCGGCGAGGATAATTCCCACAACTTTTACCTCACAGCCAACTCAAATCCAATGGAGACGCCTATCTGGGCTGGAATCCACATCGTGAACCCGGCCGGTTTACCGATGTGGTCCCAGAAGATGTGTGCAGGGTCCCAAGCCGGTCTGAATAGCCGTTCTTCCACTTCACAGACCGTGCCACAGACCTACCAGAACTCCGAACTAATGCGACTCATTGAATTGAGAAGGGGTGAGTTAGTAGGTTGAGCGGGGGTCCATGTGCCCAACATGTGGTAGTACTCTTCGTCTTGGATCACCACACAAGGACTCGAGCTTAAGGCGGTGTTCAACGAGACAACCCACTGTGCACTCCTACATAGCCTCTCATCGTTCACCTTGTATTAGGGTAGATTCACCAACAAAGTTTCACTTTCATCAACACCATGTTCACTATCATCCCGACTCACATCAAAAACATCCTCATTGTAAACTCTAAGCATGCAATAAGCAGTAACAGTTGCAGGGGCCACATGACATCAATCAACTCCTATGTCAGCTAGGATTGTGGTTTGCTTACTACTGTGACAATATGATTGGTCATGCATCGGATATGGGTTCAACTATGTGGTAGAATCGATACAAGGGGATATCCTAAACATGCATAAGCGAGACTGAGAGGTAATTGGGATTTTATAGACATGATCAATGGGGGGTTGCTTGCCTGGCTGACGAGGTTCAGTCATGAGGTCTTCAATTAAGGGGGTGATCTCGGGTTCCGGCTCTACTTCTATCAGGAACATGACAATCATAAGATCAACATAATGTACGATGCACAATCACATGAATAATATTGTAATGGTGATGTTCATGGTTGCATTGTGTGGACAATTCTATTTAAAAGGAGTATATTGCAATTGAATTTCAAATTCAAACTCCATTTGATTTATCGATGAATTTCAAATGCATTTGAATGCATGAATGTTTATTTGAAAAGTAAGAGCATGAAGTGATGTTGTAAAGGTGAGGTAAAGCCTCTGATGTGTGGATGAATCCATCTAAAATAAGTGTGTTGCAAAGTCATTTGCAAATTCACTCCAAATTTGAATTTGAAAAGGATCCATATGCATGTTTGCTACTGTTCTCCCATTTTAAAATGGTCAAAGATAGAAACAAGTTGCATATTCATAATCCCTGTATTTTTCTGATAATTTTAGACATATTATTTCTCCAATTTGGAGTTAATATGAATTAGTTATTGAATTTCAAAGTTTAAAGCATTTTCTGGATTTTTCTGAATTAAATTAATCATTTAAAAGATTTACTGCGCCAGCCTGACGTCAGGGTGACGTCAGGGGGCAGCTGACGTGTTGGTCCACCAAGTCAGGGGGGGGTTAATTCCTGTGGTTAGATTAGCACAGGGGTTAGTTTAGTGGGCTGGGGCCCACTGTCATAGGCTGTGGGGGTGATTAGTGCGGGTTAGGTTTCTAATGGCGCCGGCTTGACGCCGGTGGCTCTGCCACGGCGGCGCCCCCGCAGGAATCGGCTACGGGCCACGGGGAGGGGAACGGAGGGCACGGGCATGCTCCTGGAGGTCGTCCGCGTCGAATGGTGGGCAGGGGGTCACGAGGATCACCGGAGCGTCGCCGACGTCGAAGACGGCGGAGGCAGTGGCTCGGGCTTCATCGAACTCGCGCTCTGGAGCGCCGTTTTGACCGTGGCCTTGTGCAACAGATGGCTGGGAGCACCAGGAGGGTTATGGGCAAGTCGGGCGAGACGCTAGCGCACAGGGGCTAGAGCTCCAACAGCCATGGCGGCGACGGAGCTCGGCTCCCATGGCGGTCATGCTTAGAGGAAGAGCGGGGCTAAAAGAAGATGGGGGAAAAGATCAGCGGCTCACCAGGAGCGCGATGAAGCAGACGACAGGGGCAGGGAAGGGTCAGCGTTGCCGGAATCGTCGCCGGAAGTTCTCGATGGCCGGAGTTCTTCGGGGTCGATGGCGTCGCGTACGGTGCTCCTCTTGCTCGATTGGCTGCGCAGATCGACGAAGAAGACGAAGGCGGAGCGGACGGACACGGTGGCGCGGTTCCTTGTGGCCTTTGGCCGCGTTAGCGCGCGACGGCGAGCGGCGGCTGCTCCCTGGAGGCGACGAAAATGGCGACGCAGGGGAGGGAGAGCAAGCTGGAGGAGGGGGAAGTGACACACGGGACTCGTGGCGTCTCCGTGGCGTGCTGGGAGGCGAGGGGGAGGTCCTGGAAACACCTCGTCGTCGCGGTGGCGTCGTCGTGTGCTCTCGGCTCTCCACCGAGGAGCTTGAAGAAGACGAAAAGGAGAGGGGCTGGGCTGGGCCGTGGAGCTGGGCCAGGGGGGATAAGTTGGGCCAATTTTGCTTGGTAAGCCTTTTTTTCCTTTTCTTTTCTGTTTCTTTTTCTGTCTTTTGTTTTGTCTTGCTAAAAAAAATAGCTAGACATTTTTTAAAATGCTACAAATTTTTATGTGGCCTCAAAATATATTAGGCTAGCCACTTATAAAATTTGAACATTTTTAAAATTCAAAACATTTGAATTTTAAATCAACTAGAGGTTTTTGATTAATTCCAAGGTCTTATTTGAATATTTGAAAAAACCATGAGCATGGGGTTGGTCCCACATCACTTCATATGTGATCCCACTCATTTATGAGACTTTTCAAAAATGGAAAAATAATTTTTGGAGCAACTTTTTATCTGGCCATTTGAATTAAATTCATCTGGGGGGTTTTTCTCTCCCATTTCAATTTCTTTTGAAAAAATTTATCATGATGCAAAGGCCTAAGCTTACCCTAGCACATACCTAACTTGGGGTTGTGACACAATCAGAGACAACGGACGGGCCCTTGTCCATAAACAACAAACTCTATATGCCACCAGGACACTTCGGTAACCCAATGGCAAATGTCATGGCTGCAACTCAATACCTTAACGGTGCCCCCATACCCGGAAACTCCCCTGGAGAGAAAATGGCACGGCAGGCGATTGCATGGCTACAAACATCAATAACACAGCAGGCGCAATACACAGTAAGCTGTCCGCACCTGCATAAGAAACCAAAGTCGGAGTCCAGCAAAGGTCAACAGAACCGCATCAGCAACCCGCAGGCTACGAGTCGCCCAAGCCACGATAACCATAGAACACACCGTGGTATATTGTACGAGCAGGATATGGACGGACCATGTCCAAACATTGTAGGGCCGACCAGCCGTCAAACCACGCCTAGAGGGACTATTACTACATGGAAGGGTTTAAACAAGAGTATCTGGAGCGCGTCAAAACCATCAAAACTCCCCCAAGGAACAGACTTCCGACTCCCACCAAGCTCATTACGACCATCCCAATAACCCTTTCACATGCCTCCACATGACAAAGAATAACGGAACACAAAGCCAGGGAGCCGGAGTCCGATACCATCCCCATCAGATCTCGGCGGAACATAAGAAGAACCCTAAGTCGCCCAAGAACAAAGGGCTTTTCCATATTTTCACCAACAACCACGACGGAAGCACAAACATCGCACATCGGATGGCCTCAAGGCAGCCAGGTCCAGAAAAATCCAACCAGATGAATCAAAAGGTAACCAGGAATCGGGCGGACTACTGGCCAGAGATGGACAACCCAGAGGCACTACCCCTGGTTGTTAGCCCAAAGATAGCGGGCTTCATGTTAGAAAAAGTCCTCATGGATGGAGGAAGTCGGATCAATATACTATACTACAACACATTTTTCCATCTCGGCCTAACCGATGAACAACTTCGACCCTCGAATACCACACTCCATGGAATCATACCAGGAAGTCAACTCGACCAAAGGGATCGGTTACCATAAAGTTGACATTTGGACATTGCACAAACTTTCGTTCAGAGAATATCTCATTCGAAGTGGTCACAATCCGAAGTTCATATGTCGGGACCCGGGGTTAGCGTATGCAAGTACAGTTAAGACATAGTCATATGGAGAGCCGAGAACCGCACCCACTTGTCTAAGCAGACAAGGCCAAGCACTGAACATTCTCGGAAAGCATCGTACGTGAGGGGCATCCCATCCAGGCCGGATGATCAACTGAGATGGGTCCTCATCGTCCGCACACAAGTCAAATGATATGGGTGGTGAACTCCCATATTCAAAGACAAGTCGCCTCAACCATACTACCGACTATCTCAAAACTCTTACATAGACTTACTCCAGCCCGATCACTTCGTCGGGGTCTAGGGGGGGCTCGATCATACCACAAAGTGTGCACGAGACGAAGTCTCGAGCAATCGCATCGCGATGCCCCAAGCTGCGCACATCTAAGGGCCACTTGGTGTATGAAAGACCGCCGGCCAGAACACAACTAAGGTCTCGAAAACCCATACAAAGACATGCATGTTATAAACATACACGCAGCACACATGCCTTGTATGAACAGTAGGTACCATTCAAATTCTCTACAAAGTGTACATTTTATTTATAACTCTTATAGAGTGCACACAGAGATCACATACATGTAATCCAACATTACAACACTGAACGGAAGCAAATTATGTCTGAGTACAGACAAGTTTAACAAGTGGCTTAAGAAGCCTTATTCAAACACAAAGCCCTCCACGAGGGAACCAGTCTGCTGACTGGGACTAGACTAGCTTAACTTCAGTCGTCCAGCTCGATGAAGAAGCCACCTTCGGGGTCAGTGGCGTCATCTAAAACATAGAATAAGCAAACGTGAGTACAAAGGCGTACTCAGCAAGACTTACATAGGAACTATACTACTCATGCACATGTATCAAGGTAAAAGGAGGTGGGGTTCACTTGCAGAAATGCCAGCTTTGACTTGGCTAATCCTGAACTACGAGTACCTGACTTTGAGGTAAGAAGCGTACACGAGTCCACTACTTTCTCCAACCAATACACCACTATGGTGCCTTCCTGGACTTCCCCACGAGAAAGCACGCCATAGCACTCACACTTATCTTGGTGTGTTTTAGAAGTATCCGGTTCAAGTTATCTAATAATCAAGCTAAGCTTTCCAAGTAGTCCATAACCGCGGACGCGGCTATTCGAATAGTTTTGTTAACCTTGCAAGGGTGTACCGCTACACACACATGATCATCATTTACCGCCTTTTATCTCGACACCATTCAAGGGGTGCCAGCGAGGATGCTCACCACAACTGTTACCTCATAGCCGATCTAGTCCGAGAAAGCCGCCTACTTGGGTTGGTTACCACAATCGTGAACCCGTCCGGTTTACCAAAGTGGACCCAAGCGATGTGTGCGTGGTGCATAAGCCGGTCTCGGGTGAGCCGTTCTCTCACTTAGCATCCAGGCCACAAGCCTACCAGAACTCCGAACTACTGCGACATCTGGACATCGAAAGGGATGAGTTAATAGGTTGAGAGGGGTCAGTGAGCCCAATGTGTGGTTGTACTCTTCATCTTGGATCACCACACAAGAACTCGTACTAGGGCGGTGTTCAACGAGACAACCCACCGTGTACTCCTACACAGCCTCTCATCGTTCACCTTGTATTAGGGTCGATTCACCAACACTTTTCTACCACCAACAACATGATCATTCCCATCCCAACTCACATCACAGTAACAACATGGTATCATACTAAGCATGCAATAAGCGATAACATTTGCAGGGGCCACATGATATCATTCAACTCCTACATTTGCTAGGATTGTGGTTTGCTTACTATTGTGGGCCAAAGTTTGGGGTATTTTCTGGAATTTCTGGAATTCTTTTAATTCAAATAATCTCTGGAAATTCATTTAAATGATTTACTGCGTCAGGCTGACGTCAAGCTGGCGTCAAGGGGGGGGGGCTGACATGTGGGGCCACCCTGTCAGTGGATGGTTAACTTAACCCGTGGGTTAACTTAATCCAGTGGCTTAATTAAGCCACTGGGCCCACTGGTCAGTGACCCAGGGGTCACTTAACTGGTGAAAACAGGGGGGGGGGGGTTTAGCACTGACACGCCGGCGGCTAAACGCCGGCGGCCTGGCCACGGCGGCGCAGCATGGGAACACGATTCCGGCCACGGGAGGGGAAACGGAGGGCACCACTGGATGCAGCGTCGTCTTCCGCGTCTTCTGGAAGCATCGGGGGTCCACGGGGAGCTCTGTATCGACGACGGCGACGACTCCGGCGGCAGCAGAACCACGGCGAAGTCGCAGTCGACGCTACCGTGCAAGACTAAGGCTGATCTTACTTGCGTTCGAACACTGGCATGCTCAGGAGCCAAGCGTGCGCTCTAGTTCAGACGAAGGGGCACAGGGGCGACCTCGAGCTCATCCATGGCGGCGAAGTGCTTCGACATCCATGGCGGATGACGACAGAGGGCGAGAGGGAGACCACGGAGTAGTTCTAACGAACTGGGAGCTCACCATGAATCCAAATGAAGCGGTGGCGAAGTCGGAGGAGCTCGGGGTTGGCCGGAATTTAAGGAAGTTCACGGCGGCTCCGGCGATGAAGATGTTGAAGCTCACGTCGTCTGCGTTGGCGCTGAGCTTCGATTGACTTGGGGGAACGACGGAGTCGACGGTGCTGGAGCGATCAGACATGGCGGCAAGGCTGGAGGAGCTCAGTCGCCATGTCGGTGCACTGCCGCGCCGGGCTAGGGTTTCTGCGGCGGAGCGATTTCTTCGCCGGGAGAAGAACCAGAGGGCGAGGAAGGGGAAAGTGAGGCGCGGGGCGTCTCCTGGTGCGATAAGGACGCCTGGGGAGGCCTGGAAGCTTGAAGACGTCGTCGTGGCGTCCACGGCGTCGGCGCCGCGCCACCGCCGAGCTGCTTGGCAGCGCGGGGTGGAAGACGACAAGGTGGGCTTCGCGGGCTGGGCCGGCCGGAGAGGTGGGCCTTGCCCCTGGCGAGAGGTAAGTCCTTTTTCTTTTTCTGTTTAATCTTTCCTTTCTGTTTTTCTGTATATTTGTTTTGACTTTGGTAAAAATACCAAACCATTTTATTAAATGCTGAAAACTTTTATGTGGCCTCATAATAATATAAACTAGCCACTCATAAACTTTCAACATTTTTAAAATTCAAAAGATTTGAATTTTAAATGAAAAAGGGGTATTTCTTTAATTCCAAGGTACTGTTTGAATATTTGAAAAATCTATGAGCATGGGGTGGGTCCCACATCACTTGATATGTGATCACACTCATTTATAAGACTTTTCAAAACGCTAACATGAATTTATAAGATTTTTATCTGGCCTTTTGAATTAATTCATCTGGGGGGTGTTCCTTCTCCCATTTTGATTTTGAATTTGATTTCCAAGATTTCTTTTTGAAATTTTGACATGATGCAAAGGCACTAGCTAACCCTAGCACATACCTAACAGAGGGTTCTGACAACTCGCCCCCACTCAAAAGAATCTCGTCCCGAGATTCAGAAGTCTGCGGGAGGAAGGAGGGGTACTCCGTAAGGAGACGGTCTTCTCTTTCCCACGTGGCTTCTCTTTCAGAGTGGTGTGACCATTGCACTTTCAGAAACCTAATCTTCTGACGACGAGTGACACGCTCTGCGGAATCAAGAATACGAACGGGGTATTCTCGATAAGAAAGTTCATCTTGGAGATCAAGCGTTTCATGGTCGACTTCGCGGATGGGGTCCTTGAAGCAACGCCTGAGTTGGGACACATGGAATACATCATGTACTCGGGAGAGGTGCGGAGGTAGTTCAAGTTGGTAGGCAACTTCTCCACGTTTAGCAATAATGCGGAAAGGTCCGATGTAACGTGGGGCCAATTTGCCTTTGATACCGAAACATTGGGTTCCCTTCAGAGGAGTAACCCGAAGGTAAGCCTTCTCATCCAGATTGTAGCTCTCTTGCCTATGATGACGATCATAGTAGCTTTTCTGACGAGACTGGGTTGCTTTCAATTGATCACGAACAATGCGAACTTGCTCTTCTGCTTCCTTGATCATATCCGGTCCAAAGAATTGTCTTTCACCGGTTTCTGACCAGTTTAGTGGTGTTCGACATCGTCGTCCATAAAGGAGTTCAAAAGGAGCCATGTTCAGACTAGATTGAAAACTATTGTTATAAGCAAATTCGGCAAATGGAAGAGAATTCTCCCAATTATTCCCGAATGAGATAACACAAGCTCTGAGCATGTCTTCAAGAATTTGGTTAACCCTTTCGACTTGACCGCTAGACTGAGGATGAAAAGCTGTACTAAAGGAGAGATGAGTTCCCATGGCATTCTGAAAGCTTCCCCTAAATCTAGAGGTAAAAAGTCTACCGCGATCAGAATTGATTTCCGAAGGAACACCATGAAGTGATACAATTCTGGAGATGTACAAGTCCGCTAACTGACTAGCAGTTATAGACTCGCGAACTGGAAGGAAGTGAGCAACTTTGGAAAGCCTATCTATGAAAACGAAGATGGCATTGTTTCCTTTCTGGGTTCTTGGAAAGCCGGTGATGAAATCCATACCGACTTTGTCCCATTTCCACTCGGGAATAGACAAAGGTTGAAGTGTACCAGAAGGTCTTTGATGTTCTGCCTTAATGCAACGACAAACATCACATTCGGCAACAAATTGAGCAATGTCTCTCTTCATCCTAGTCCACCAAAATCTCTGGCGTAGATCTCGGTACATTTTCGTGCTACCGGGATGAATCGAGAGGGGTGTGTTACGGGCTTCTTGGAGGATGAGTTGCCTTAGTTCCTTATTCTTAGGTACTACCAAACGATTTTCAAAGAATACCGTTCCTTTGCTATCTGTGGAGAAACATTTAGCAACTCCGCTAGCAATGTTCTCCTTAATCCGGCGAACACCTCGTGCACGCCTTTGGGCAACTATGATTTGATCCTCAAGAGTTGGTTTCGTCAACAAGGTAGAAAGATATCCATGAGGAACAATCTCAAGGTTGAGTTTGCGAAAGTCCTCATGAAGAAGTGGTTGATACTGCTGTAACATGAGGTTGTTACAGTACGACTTACGACTTAGTGCATCAGCCATGACATTGGCTTTGCCTGGGGTGTAAGAAATTCCTACGTCGTAATCTTTTATCAACTCAATCCAGCGTCTTTGCCTGAGATTAAGATCTGGCTGGGTGAAAATATATTTGAGGCTTTGGTGGTCGGAATAAATCTCACAACGATTACCAAGGAGGTAATGTCGCCAAGTTGTTAGAGCATGAACTACGGCATCGAGTTCAAGGTCATG
Source organism: Bromus sterilis (assembly GCA_950022295.1). Classification (NCBI taxonomy): domain Eukaryota; kingdom Viridiplantae; phylum Streptophyta; class Magnoliopsida; order Poales; family Poaceae; genus Bromus; species Bromus sterilis. The sequence continues at coordinate 171,715,269 of OX465595.1, read as the reverse complement.
GGTAGGATAGTTCTCTTCATGTGGCCGCAACTGGCATGAAGCATAAGCTACCACATGTCGATCTTGCAGAAGTATGCATCCTAACCCTTGCCGTGAGGCATCACAATAGATCTCAAAATCCCTTTTGGTGTCTGGAGGTGCAAGTACGGGTGCAGAAGTCAATCTTCTTTTTAGCTCTTGAAAGCTTTCCTCGCACTTGGGAGTCCATAAGAATTTCTTATCTTTCTTGAGGAGTTCAGTTAGATGCTTTGCAACTTTAGAAAAGTTCTCGACGAAGCGACGGCAATAGCTGGCTAGGCCATGAAAACTCCTAACTTGCTTAACCGTTTCAGGTGGAGTCCAGTCAAGGACGGCTTGAACTCTCTCGGGATTCACAGCAATGCCTTTTGCAGAAATCACGTGGCCTAAGTAGGTCACTTCTGGTAGCCAGAATTCACACTTGGAGAATTTAGCGTACAAGCGATGCTCTCTAAGCTTCATCAATACCAGCCTTAAGTGTTCGGCATGATCTTCTTCATTCTTCGAGTAGATGAGAATATCATCAAGATAAACCACAACAAATTTATCTAGGTAATCCATGAAGATCGAATTCATCAAGCGTGAGAATGTGGCGGGGGCATTGGTTAAACCAAAGGACATGACGGTATACTTGTAAAGACCATAACGAGTAGTAAAAGCCGTTTTGGGAATGTCCTCGTTTCGGATTCTGATCTGATGATAACCTATTCTCAAATCCATCTTGGAGAAGACGGAGGATCCTGCAAGTTGATCATAAAGATCATTGATCCTGGGCAGTGGGTATTTGTTCTTTATCGTCGCTAAATTTAGCGGGCGATAGTCTACGCACATCCTTTCTGTTCCATCTTTCTTCTTTACGAACAGAACGGGGCAACCCCATGGCGATGAGCTAGGGCGGATGAAGCCTTTTGCCAACGAAGCATCAAGTTGGGTTTTTAGCTCAGCTAACTCATGTGGGGCCATCTTATATGGGCGTTTGGAAATTGGTGCGGTTCCGGGAACAAGATCCACTATAAATTCTACACATCTGTCGGGTGGCATGCCCGGCAACTCTTCAGGAAAGACATCCGGGAAGTCACGAACCACCGGAATATCTTCAAGTTCGGGAAGGGGAAGTACATTCAAGGAATGCACTTGGTTTCTTGTTCTGGGTGAGGTATAGCTGACGGTTTGGCCTGAAGGGTGGGTGAGTTTCACGGATTTGCCTCTGCAATCCAGGTAGGCATTCTGTCTTGATAGCCAATCCATGCCAAGGATGACATCAATGTCTGAAGACTTGAGGGCTATGAGTGAAGCAAGGAATACTAAACCCTCAATTGCAATTTGATTACCATGGCTCACTCTATTAGTTTGCCATCTTGACCCTGGAGTTTGAATAACCATCGGGGTGGACAATTCAACAAAGGGTAACTCATGACGAAGTGCATAACTTTCCGACATGAATGAATGAGATGCTCCTGGGTCGAAAAGAACGGAAGTAGGAACAAAATTGACTGGGAGCGTACCAAGAATGACGTCAGTGGTGTCGTCAGTCTCTTCGGCGGCGATCTGGTTCAGACGTCCACGAGTGGCGGGAGGAGCGGGTTTGGCGGTGTAGACCTTCTGGGGTGGCTTGCCACGGCCGTTGTTGTTGTTGTTGCCTCCGGCACGGGGTGGAGCATTATGGTGTTGGAGCTGGTTCTGGGGGCACTCTCGAGAATAGTGGCCTGCCTGACCACACTTGTAAGAGGCTCCGAAAACAGTGCGTGGAGCTGGGTTGTTTGGTGGAGCTGGGTGGAACTGGGTGGGTGGACGAGGCGCCACATAGGATGGCCTCGGTGGTTGTTCTGGCGGAACATGCTATTTGGGATCCAGATCTCGCGCTTCTGGGAGCCAGAACTGGATGAACTGTCATCTCTGGGGTGTTTGTGAAAGTCGTTGGGGGTGTTCATGTCCTCTGCCTTGATGGCCTTGTTGACAAGGACCTGGAATGTGGCAAAGTCATGAAGGTTGAGCTCGCGACGGAGTCCGGAGTTGAGGCCACGACGGAACCTCTCTTGTTTCTTGGAGTCGGTGGAGACTTCTTCAGTTGCATAACGAGCAAGTCGGTTGAACTCACGACTAAACTCGTCCACGGTTCTTCTGCCTTGAGTGAGGTTGCAGAATTCCTCACGTTTGCGGTCCATGAGACCCTTGGGAATGCGGTGCTCGCGGAAGGACGTGCAGAATTCCTCCCAAGATGCAGGTGGTCCAACGGGGCGCATATTCAGAAAGTTCTCCCACCAAGAGCTAGCTGCACCTTTGAGGTGATAGGTGGCGTAGTTGACCTTGTCGCCATCTGCAACATGGCCGGCTTGGAGCTTCCTCTCGATGCTGCGGAGCCAGTCATCGGCGTCAAGGGGCTCGGTGGAGTAACTGAAAACCGGGGGATGAAGTCGGATGAAGTCGTTCAGGGACACCAGCTCATTGCGCTGTTGAGTGGTGTTGCGTGCGATGACTTCCAGCAGGTGGTGAGAGTCACGGCGGTTCCTCTCGACCTCCATCAGAACTTGGGCCATCGTGGGTGGGGGTGGAAGGTTGTCTTCCTCCTGGTTGTTCCCACGACCTTGGTTATGACCAACCTGGCCACGGGTTCCTTGAGACATCCTGAAGGTGAAAACCAAAGTCAAACAGAGTTGATTTGAAGAGTCTAATCAAGGTATTGAAGTACTGGAAGGATTACAGAGCAAAGGAAGTAATCATCTTGACAACATGGTGATAAAGCATACAAGCCATATATTCACAAGCTGTCATACAAACCATACATCGTTTTAGTACAAGCACTAAGCTAATACAAACGTGATGAAGATGATACATCCTTCAGAGGCACTCTGACTTCCTATACATTATTTATCTAAGCCTCTTGAACTTAGACACCTTGCTTAAAATATACTAGGATACTATTACATCATCACTAAGTAAGACCACAGGCGGTCTCACTCATCTCCATCTCCATAGTAGTCCTCATAAAAGTTACCCGCGTATCCCGGTAGCTGGAGGTGACCATCGGAAAACACGGAGGCTTGTGGACCCTGATATCCATTTGGGCAAGGATGGGGCCTAGGTCTAGTGTAGGGTGGAAGCAAAGGACCACGGGGTGGAAAAATGCCTCCAATCTCGGGCCAAGCAACTCGAGAAGGCATCTGAGTCCTCACTGGGTAGATCGCATCATACTCAACTGATCCCACGCTCACAAAGGGTGCCAAGAGCGTCAGTGCTCGGTACAGACGAACACGGGTGGCGTGGAGCTCAAAACGGAGAGCGCGTGCATCACGATCTCTGTCACTAGCAAACCTAGCAGTCACCTGGAGTGCTGGATCCTCTGCAGAGTGATCTGAGTAGAGTCCGGTGTAATATCCCTCTTCTCCTGGAAGTGCAGCAGGGATATAGCGGAATGAAGTCTCTCTCATCATGGTGTGCTCCTCTCTCAGCAGGGTAATACATGAATATGCAGCATCCTGCACAGCCATGTTCTCGGTAAAGCCAATGCCATGTCCAAAGTGGATAGGCTGGGTGACTCCAACGTGGTGCGGGTATATCCGGACAATGCAGTGGAACTGCGTCTGGTTGAAGTCGTGAAACTGCTCCTCAATGGTGTACTCAGGGTACCACCGATATCCCACATAGGACATCATCTCGATCAACGTGGCGGGATGGCCACGCACACCGAGGCACCTGGTCAAACGAACAATCTGCCGAGGGGGAAGATCTGCCATCTGAAACAGAAAGGAGTTTGCAAATGCATCAGATTATGAGATAAACCTGGAATGACTCGGACAGCATAACGGCTGTAATCGTAAGAAATGACAATTTCTTCCAACATGGAAACAACACTTACATACGATGTAATAAATTAGGAAGCATAACCAATCTAACAAACCGAACACAACTTTCCTACGGCTACAAGGAAGCAAACAACGAGATGTTCTAATCAGACAGAGGAGAGCCTAGTCCTATCTTCCCGTAGAATAAGATGAGGGTGACTCAGAACTCAGAACGAAGGGGTAAGGAGAAAAAGAAGCCCTAAGTTGTTCCCTTATATACCCAGAGTAACTATATAACTATAGAAAGCTAGACTCGACTTCGGCCAAGGCTACTAGTCCTACAGTCAGTCCTGCTCTGATACCAAGTCTGTCGGGACCCGGGGTTAGCATATGCAAGTACAGTTAAGACATAGTCATATGGAGAGCCGAGAACCGCACCCACTTGTCTAAGCAGACAAGGCCAAGCACTGAACATTCTCGGAAAGCATCGTACGTGAGGGGCATCCCATCCAGGCCGGATGATCAACTGAGATGGGTCCTCATCGTCCGCAAAAAAGTCAAATGATATGGGTGGTGAACTCCCATATTCAAAGACAAGTCGCCTCAACCATACTACCGACTATCTCAAAACTCTTACATAGACTTACTCCAGCCCGATCACTTAGTCGGGGTCTAGGGCGGGCTCGATCATACCACAAAGTGTGCACGAGACGAAGTCTCGAGCAATCGCATCGCGATGCCCCAAGCTGCGCACATCTAAGGGCCACTTGGTGTATGAAAGACCGCCGGCCAGAACACAACTAAGGTCTCGAAAACCCATACAAAGACATGCATGTTATAAACATACACGCAGCACACATGCCTTGTATGAACATTAGGTACCATTGCAATTCTCTACAAAGTGTACATTTTATTTATAACTCTTATAGAGTGCACACAGAGATCACATACATGTAATCCAACATTAAAACACAGAACGGAAGCAAGTTATGTCTGAGTACAGACAAGTTTAACAAGTGGCTTAAGAAGCCTTATTCAAACACAAAGCCCTCCCCGAGGGAACCAGTCTGCTGACTGGGACTAGACTAGCTTAACTTCAGTCGTCCAGCTCGATGAAGAAGCCACCTTCGGCGTCAGTGGCGTCATCTAAAACATAGATTAAGCAAACGTGAGTACAAAGGCGTACTCATCAAGACTTACATAGGAACTATACTACTCATGCACATGTATCAAGGTAAAAGGAGGTGGGGTTCACTTGCAGAAATGCCAGCTTTGACTTGGCTAATCCTGAACTACGAGTACCAGACTTTGAGGTAAGAAGCGTACACGAGTCCACTACTTTCTCCAACCAATACACCACTATGGTGCCTTCCTCGACTTCCCCACGGGAAAGCACGCCATAGCACTCACACTTATCTTGGTGTGTTTTAGAAGTATCCGGTTCAAGTTATCTAATAATCAAGCTAAGCTTTCCAAGTAGTCCATAACCGCGGACGCGGCTATTCGAATAGTTTTGTTAACCTTGCAAGGGTGTACCGCTACACACACATGATCATCATTTACCGCCTTTGATCTCGACACCATTCAAGGGGTGCCAGCGAGGATGCTCACCACAACTGTTACCTCATAGCCGATCTAGTCCGAGAAAGCCGCCTACTTGGGTTGGTTACCACAATCGTGAACCCGTCCGGTTTACCGAAGTGGACCCAAGCGATGTGTGCGTGGTGCATAAGCCGGTCTCGGGTGAGCCGTTCTCTCACTTAGCATCCAGGCCACAAGCCTACCAGAACTCCGAACTACTGCGACATCTGGACATCGAAAGGGATGAGTTAATAGGTTGAGAGGGGTCAGTGAGCCCAATGTGTGGTTGTACTCTTCATCTTGGATCACCACACAAGAACTCGTACTAGGGCGGTGTTCAACGAGACAACCCACCGTGTACTCCTACACAGCCTCTCATCGTTCACCTTGTATTAGGGTCGATTCACCAACACTTTTCTACCACCAACAACATGATCATTCCCATCCCGACTCACATCACAGTAACAACATGGTATCATACTAAGCATGCAATAAGCGATAACATTTGCAGGGGCCACATGATATCATTCAACTCCTACATTTGCTAGGATTGTGGTTTGCTTACTACTGTGACAAAATGATAGGTCATGCAAAGGAATGGGTTCATCTATGCGGTAGAAACGAAGCATGGTGATCATCCTAAACAATGCATAAGCGAGACATGAGAGGGAAGTGGGATTTTATCGACATGATCAATGGGGGTTTGCTTGCCTTGCTGCCGAGGTTCGGGTTCAGGGTCTTCAATGTAGGGGGTGACCTCTTGCTCCGGTTCCACGTCTAACAGCAACATGACAATCATAGTATCAACAGAATGTACAATGCACAATCACATGAATAATATTGAAAGGGTGATGTTCATGGTACTGATGTGTTGAGCATTCCATTTAAATGGAGTATATTGCAAATTGAATTGCAAATTCAAACTCCACATTTGAATTCGTCATTAACCAAGTTATATGTGATATAGTTTGATCATTTTGAATTATCATCAAATGTGTATGATATGCCTCTGATGTGTGATTGAAATGTAGCATGTTGCCATGGTTCAAGTTGCAAAAATATTTGATTTGAATTTGATTTAATTCCATTTAAATCAAATAGCAAATGCTACTGATCACATTTTAAATTCAACTCAAACAGAGTTGAAAGTTGCATATTTGGAAATATAATTTTCTCCTGATCATTTTTCATATATTATTTGTCCAATTTGGAGTTAATATGAATTTTCTATTAATTTCCAAATTTTGGGGTATTTTCTGGAATTTCTGGAATTCTTTTAATTCAAATAATCTCTGGAAATTCATTTAAATGATTTACTGCGTCAGGCTGACGTCAAGCTGGCGTCAAGGGGGGGCTGACATGTGGGGCCACCCTATCAGTGGCTGGTTAACTTAACCCGTGGGTTAACTTAATCCAGTGGCTTAATTAAGCCACTGGGCCCACTGGTCAGTGACCCAGGGGTCACTTAACTGGTGAAAACAGGGGGGGGGGGGGTTTAGCACTGATACGCCGGCGGCCTGGCCACGGCGGCGCAGCAAGGGAACACTATTCCGGCCACGGGAGGGGAAACGGAGGGCATTACTGGATGCAGCGTCGTCTTCCGCGTCTTCTGGAAGCATCGGGGGTCCACGGGGAGCTCTGTATCGACGACGGCGACGACTCCGGCGGCAGCAGAACCACGGCGAAGTCGCAGTCGACGCTACCGTGCAAGACTAAGGCTGATCTTACTTGCGTTCGAACGCTGGCATGCTCAGGAGCCAAGCGCGCGCTCTAGTTGAGACGAAGGGGCACAGGGGCGACCTCGAGCTCATCCATGGCGGCGAAGTGCTTCGGCATCCATGGCGGATGACGACAGAGGGCGAGAGGGAGACCACGGAGTAGTTCTAACGAACTGGGAGCTCACCGTGAATCCAAATGAAGCGGTGGCGAAGTCGGAGGAGCTCGGGGTTGGCCGGAATTGAAGGAAGTTCACGGCGGCTCCGGCGATGAAGATGTTGAAGCTCACGTCGTCTGCGTTGGCGCTGAGCTTCGATTGACTTGGGGGAACGACGGAGTCGACGGTGCTGGAGCGATCAGACACGGCGGCAAGGCTGGAGGAGCTCAGTCGCCACGTCGGTGCGCTGCCGCGCCGGGCTAGGGTTTCTGCGGCGGAGCGATTTCTTCGCGGGGAGAAGAACCAGAGGGCGAGGAAGGGGAAAATGAGGCGCGGGGCGTCTCCTGGTGCGATAAGGACGCCTGGGGAGGCCTGGAAGCTTGAAGACGTCGTCGTGGCGTCCACGGCGTCGGCGCCGCGCCACCGAGCTGCTTGGCAACGCGGGGTGGAAGACGACAAGGTGGGCTTCGCGGGCTGGGCCGGCCGGAGAGGTGGGCCTTGCCCCTGGCTAGAGGTAAGTCCTTTTTCTTTTTCTGTTTAATCTTTCCTTTCTGTTTTTCTGTATATTTGTTTTGACTTTGGTAAAAATACCAAACCATTTTATTAAATTCTGAAAACTTTTATGTGGCCTCATAATAATATAAACTAGCCACTCATAAACTTTCAACATTTTTAAAATTCAAAAGATTTGAATATTTGAAGGTACTGTTTGAATATTTGAAAAATCTATGAGCATGGGGTGGGTCCCACATCACTTGATATGTGATCACACTCATTTATAAGACTTTTCAAAACTCTAACATGAATTTTTGGAAAAGATTTTTATCTGGCCTTTTGAATTAATTCATCTGGGGGGTGTTCCTTCTCCCATTTTGATTTTGAATTTGATTTCCAAGATTTCTTTTTGAAATTTTGACATGATGCAAAGGCACTAGCTAACCCTAGCACATACCTAACAGAGGGTTCTGACATCATACCACACCATCCTCGGCAGAACGGCCTATATAATGTTCATGGCAAGACCCTGCTACCTCCATCTCCAACTAAAAATGCCAGGTCCTGAAGGCATGATCACAATACAAGGAAGCCGGGATATAGACTTATCCTGCGAGAAAATTGACACCTCCTACGCATCAAAACAAAACTATTCGAATAGCCGCGTCCGCGGTTATGGACTGCTTGGAAAGCTTAGCTTGATTATTAGACAACTTGAACTGGATACTTCTAAGACACACCAAGATAAGTGTGAGTGCTATAGCATGCTTTCTCGTGGGGAAATCGAGGAAGGCATCATAGTGGTGTAATTGGTTGAAGAGATGTAGTCGACTCGTGTACGCTTCTTACCTCAAGTCTGGTACTCGTAGTTCAGGACTAGCCAAGTCAAAGCTGGCACTTCTGCAAGTGAAACCCCACCTCCCTTTACCTTGATACATGTGCATGAGTAGTATAGCTCCTATGTAAGTCTTGGTGAGTACGAATTTGTACTCACGTTTGCTTATTCTATGTTTTAGATGAACCCACCGACCCCGATGGTGGCTTCTACCTGAATCTCGAAGATTGAAGACTCAGACCAAGACCAAGCTAGTGTAGTCCCAGTCAGACGACTGGTTCCCTCGTGGAGGGCTTGTTTTTAGATAAGGCTTCTCTAAGCCATTTGTTAAACTTGTCTGTACTCAGACCTACTTTGCTTCCGCATGTTTTGATGTAATGTTGGATCACAGACTTGTGATCTCTGTGTGCACTCTGTAAGAGTTATCAATAAAGTATATACTTTGTAGAGAATTGCAATGATACCTATTGTTCATACTAGACATGTGTGCTGCGTGTATGTTTATAACATGATTGTCTTAGTATGGGTTTTCGAGACCTTAGTTGTGATCTGGCTGACGGTCTTTCATACACCAAGTGGCCCTTAGATGTGCGCAGCTTGGGGCATCGCGATGCGATTGTTCGAGACTCTGTCTCGTGCACACTTTGTGGTATGATCGAGCCCGCCCTAGACCCCGACTAAGTGATCGGGCTGGAGTAAGTCTATGTAAGGGTTATAATACAATCGATAGTATGGTTGAGGCGACTTGTCTATGAGTATGGGAGTTCACCACCCATATCATTTAGACTTGTGTGCGGACGATGAGGACCCATTTCAGTTGATCATCCGGCCTGGATGGGATGCCCCTCACGTTCGATGCTTTCCGAGAACGTTCTGTGTTTGGCCTTGTCTGCTCAGACAAGTGGGTACGGTTCTCGGCTCTCCATATGATTGTGTTGTAGCGAGGCTTGCATACGCTAACCCCGGGTCCCGACACTCTAGCTAACAACGAACTAATCCGGCTGGCCCCCGGTGAGTCGCCATCCAGTTCAGGATCCGTTCGCGCTCTCGATCTGGTCTCTACCGTATGACTCGATTTTCGATTTCCGGTGAATTCTCACATGAGTTTGGGTCCTTAGCCAGATAGTTTGGACCAACAAGGAAACCATATCTCCGCTGGCCCTGGTTGGTTTAAGGGATGTCTGCTAGGAGCGACCCGACAGACATATATGCATGGTTTGCAAATGGTAAATCAGCTTGGGCCACCACTAGAAATGTTTGAAGCTAGGTAGGTAAGAAAAGGGGACCCCATAAAATCCCACACGCAGTTAGGCACGCTCAGTCTTAAAACCAATACCCGGAACTCGGATCCTAGGTTACTCGAATGGAGCAAAGCGTCGGGGCGGGATAGCCTAGACCTTCCATCCTTCATCAAATATAGTCAATATTATAATAATCATATCATCCACAACAATATAATAATGTGATAGCCCAATCCAAGGAGTAACAGGTAACATTCATAGCATCCTAAGCATGCATACTAAGCAAGGGATGAGAAACGAGTAATAGTAACATAGCAGTACATGGTTTGCTAGGAGGGGGACATGGTTGTATCGGTTTGAGAGAGGTTGTAAACATGTGGTAGGATCAAACTTCAAACCTAACCTAGACTAGCAAGCAAACCGCTGGTTATAATAGAATGGATCATAAGTAATGTATAGTACTTGCCTATTGATAAGTCGGGTTCCGAAGGTGTAGGCGATCGTAAGCACACGACGATAACACGAGACAACGCACCACGGTAGCACGTCTATCATCGAGAGCTGTTACTAACAGGTTAAGTGGAGTATTCGTCATACACGACGATACCGCACATTTACGAAGGTTCAAGTTGTTTAGCTACACTATATGAGCAAAGGTTATTAACATGGCATCTCACTCAAGCATGGCATATCACACAATCATGGAAAGAGGTGAAGAATAAATAAACTATCTAATCTAGTCACTTTAAGTGGGGGGTAAAACCTATACATGGCAAACTATTGCGGACCCCACGGTAAAAATGGAATTTTTTACTGTTCTGTCCTAAACATAATTTTATTATTTTTATTAGAAAGAAAGAGCAGCATACTCACAATCTACATGCAATTCTAGTCAAGATACATATAAAGAACATTTTAAACAGAGCAACGATTAAAAAGTTATTAGAGAAACAATTTACCGTGGAAATCAGTATAAATAGCAGGTAAATAGCATGTAAACAAAGCCAAACATGGAAAAATAGCACTTCTTATTAATGTGCACAAAATTCTAAGCAAGTTTCATGTTTAACGCATCGCGATACGAGCTATCGTTGAAAAGATAAGAGCATCGCAAAAATATAATACAATCTGCCAATTTTATTAAACGAGAAAAAAAACTATGCGTTCTCGGGCCAAATCCAGTGCTTCTGGGCCTTAACAGAGGGCCCTAGCTAGCTAAATGATGCCTACGCGCGCAACATAACTAATTCGGCCTACTAGGCCAAGCCCATCTCGCAACAGAGAGAAAAAAACAAGGAAGCGGGGCTCACCCTGGGCCAAGGCCCATCGGCGGGGAAGGGCGAAGGATAGCCAAATCTTTCACAGGGCGAGGAGGACGCGGGGGGCGGAGGGGGTTGTTGGGCCGCGCGGGGCAGGTGGGCCGTGTGGGCGCGCTGGGGTTGACGAGGTGGAGCTCGGGAGGCGGCTCGGGGCAAGAAGCTTCCATGGGAGGGGAGGAGCTCTACAAGAGGAACCACAGCCGTTGGATCAGCTGATCCAACGGTCCAGATCGGGGAGCTGCTCTCTCTTGATCTGATCGGGAGGTGATGGTTGGCTGGGTATAAAAATTGAGGCAGGGGTAGGGGCTAGGGTTTCCAAAATAGGCTGTGTAGCCCTGCTATTTATAGCAGGGGCGGTTAGGAGGGGATTTTTGGGCTCCAAAAGGGTCCATTTAGGGTCTAATTTTTAGGTGGGCTAGAATATGAAGATAAGAGGGGTATCCGGGAGGTCAGCTAACAGCTTACGGAACATTTTGTTAACTACGCCCCTGGACTTACACCAGGTACTATGCCTGGCACATCCGAACGTTTACCTACCCGACAAAGTCGAAATCGCACAAAATTAGAAACATCGCCCGATAAAATAATAACCCATTTAAATATAAATGGGGGTTTTCGCACTGATGGTGAAGGCTGGTATTGTGCCGGTAGTCGCGACGGTGATCGGGTGAATACAAGGTGCCACAACAGGTCGTGTGCCATGGTGGTCGGGGTCCGGACACGCATCCGATACGAGAAATAGGGAGGGAAATATTCAACGATTAATAATTCGACGAAGCAAACACTGCAAACAATATAGGAACACATCACAACAATGCAACAAACAATTTTTTTTAATTTGGGTGAAAATCCCAGGCTGTTACAGCGGTGCACACTGCTCCAAAGAAGAGACCGAGGGAGCTTCCCCGCCGTGTTCTCCACCAGCCAGCTCAAATCCGTCGGGGTGATAGCAGTCTACGGCACCGGCGAGGCGCGTGGTATGAGACCCTTTTCACGCCGCCCCTTATTTTTCCTCGTTCTCATGTGTGCTTGCGCTCCAGCCGATTTTGATTTTTTTAGGTCGAATTGATTTTCATCAGTCAGAAATCCAGTATATTCTTCGTTGTTAGGAGGGGATTGTGTGTGGTACAACAGATTTGTCTTATGTAAGTTCGTGGTCAATCATGCTGAGATGTTTGATTGGATTATGACACAGGGACGTCCACGATTTTCATCTTTGAGAAATCTAGTGTATTCTTTGTTGTTAGGAGGGGATTGTGTGTGGTACAACAGGTACGTCTTGTGTCTGTTCATGGTCTATCATGCTGAGTTGTTTGAGTGGTTAATCACACAGGGAGGACCATGATTTTTTTGGCCGTGGCACCTATATGCGGCTCAGCAGGCTTGTGAAGGGGATAGATTTAGTGCCCATTTTCCATGAGGGAAATGAGTTGACTCTACAGTCCTCTAATTTTTAGTGGTGTACGTTGTGTGTTTTAGTCAGTTTCTTACAAAATCAAGAGGCGTATCTTACAAGTCATGTGCAATGATACAAGGGATGAAGGCGCATTTTGTTTTTGTAGGCATAGATGCCCGCCACACTACAACTAGCAATTTGAGTCATGGCGCAAGTTTTTTATGCATGACTTTTTTTTTGAGCATACACATTTATGTTTGTTGTCAGAAATTCAGAAATGCATCACTGATTTTGTTTTCTTCATTTTATATCGTGTTTAGCTGATCTGAGTTCTAAAAAGCAGCAAGCAATTGTTAAATTTAGTTTTTCCCAGAGATCATTATAGTCATGTATGTCTGCACTTTTCAAGGATCTTTTTGTCCTCTATCAATCTTTTTGTTGGACAGGCATGAAGAGGAAAATATAGCTCGTCTAAAAAATTAGAGGAATGTAGATCATTTCTGTAGTTTAGTGTTTTTTGTGTAACTATTGATGAAGATATAGTTGATTTTTAGGCTCAAAACATATCCGTTGTAAAATGGCTACCTTGTTATGACTTGAACATCTACAATTGTATGGGAGGTTGTAGTTGGATTTTACGATGAAGGCATACTCACTGAGTTTCCAGATTTCAGTGTTCCAACATTTCTTTGTTTCTGAAATCATTTTTATTTTTCATGTCATATTCATTATTTAATCATTTTGTTAATCAAGTTATTCATGTGAAAGTCGTTATTAATTCAATGTTTTTCAGATATCATCATTCACTCAGTTTATCATCTCATCTTCAGTTCTAACTCAAATTACTTCTTCAGTTATAATTCAGTAAGTTTTCATATTTTCCCTATGTATTAATTCATTTATTTAGATTTAGTATTTAGTTCTTCAGTTATCAGCCCCATCATTTCATTATTTGCATTAGTTTTTTATATTTCAGTGCATGTTTCAGTGCATGTTCAGTCATAGTTTTCCCCCTGGTGGCAACAACACATCCCCTAGACTCATGTTTCTCTCACTCAAGCTAGTCATTGGGGGGCATGAACCCACAATCATGCATAACGCTCCCTCTTGGAGTCACGATCCATCACTTGGACAAAGTAATAAAAAGTAATAGAGGACATGCAAGAATTACTCAATAACATAAATATAAAAGGAGAAGAACCAAATATATTACTCATCACAATCTGAACATAATCTCATAATCCATCGGATCCCATCAAACTCAACATAGCAACAACAAGAAAATCACATATGTGCCTTGATCATGTAGGGCAGCTCCCAAGGTCTTATCATTGAAGAACAAAGGTGGAGAGAAGACATCACATAGCTACTTATCATGGACCCATGGTCCAAGGTGGATTACTCACGGCTCACCCGGGAGGCGTCCATGGAGGTGGATAAGCTCCCGGAGGTCAATCCTCCCTCCGGCAGGGTGCCGAGACAAGGTCTCCAGGCAGCCCCGATCTTGGAAGCGCGGCGGCGGTGGAACAGAGGGGAGATTGTCACATCTCAACTTTTGTCTTCTTGTTAATTTAGGTAACCAAAAATTAGGAGCCAACAAAAGCCTTGCATGAAATGTTATGTTGTTTGATTCAATGCTTGAAATTGTGTGAGTTCTTCTTGTAGTAGTGATCATGAAAATTGTTGCATGTGCTTAGAAAAGATAGTAGTTGGGAAAGATCATTTCTTCCCCACATAACTAAATCATCTTAAGATGATCACATCAAAACAAACATAATCAAGCCCAGTAGTAACTAAAACTCTACTTTCATTTAGCTCCTTTGCATTTTAACTTGCAACTCCTTTTAATTTCTTGTGTTCTTTTTGTGAGACAAATATATAAGGAATATAAAACCTTATTTATTCTATGTAATATATTTATATTAAAAATAAATGAATTAATCAACCACCACAAAAACCTTAGGCATTAACCTTGTGTTTGGGTAATTAATTGAAGCTTTGATCAATTAAATCCCTATAATTCCTACAAACCCTAATAACTTGAATATATGATCATGATAACTCACATGACATTAAAAAATATAAAAAATTTAAATAAAAATTCTATGGAGGCATTTTCACAAACAACTTTTGTGCCCTAATCTTGTTTGTTGAGCTTTCTACAATAATAATCATATAAAATTTATTTAGTCAGCAAATCTCACAAAAAAAGTTAGCAAACTAACCTAACAACCCCTCCCCTAATCCCTCTAACCTCCCTCTCTCTCACGTTCTCTCTCTCCCGCGCAGAGAGATACCCTCCCTCGCGATTCATCTCTCTCTTGTTTCTCTTCCCTCTCAAGCCAACCCCCATTATCAGACTCCTCGCCCCCGTTTGCCCAACCGAACAAGACCCCGACGATCGATGAGTTGGCCTGGCACCACGAACGTACCCCCCAACCCATGCCGTGATGTGATCGGAGGCCTCCAAGGTGGAAACGACCCACCGAAGCTCCCTCACAAGCTTGCCCACCGCCCCTCTCAGCCATCCCTGTGCCAGCCCGCGGATCCTCAGCGTGGCTTCCCTCCGCACCCGTGACCTCGCCGTTCTCTCGCTCAGCTGTGCCCCTCCCCTCCTTGCAGCACCTCCCCAGCGCCTATATATGGGTTGCCCAGGGCGCCCCATTCCTCCACACTCCAGCCACTCCAGCATCCCAGGCATAGCACACCACCTTGCCCCAGCCCTAGCACTCCCGAGAAGAAGAGAAGGAGATGAACAAAGAAGAATTTGGGAGGAGGAAGGAGGAGAATCAAGGAGGAAGGAGAGGAAGAAAGGAGGGGTGAGGCCGGCGAGCCTTACCCCACTCCGACTGACGCCGGAGCCGACGCCAGCGAGGAGCCGCCTGCAAGGAGGAGCCGGAGGCGACGCCAACCTCAAATCTACCCCGAGCCGCCCCTTTTTCCCACGTCGAGGGCCTCCATTTTTGGGGAAAACGGAACCCCCTCACCACCCCGAAGCTCCGCTGCCCTTCCACGCCAACCAACGTCGCCTGGAACGCCCTAGGTGAGCCCCCACCTGCTCCCGGTCCGCCATGGACGTGCCCAGGTCCTCCTGGCCGACCCAAGGGAGAAGAAGGCCCACGGCCATTGGATCGGCCAAGATCCAACATGCCAGAGGCCCCATACCCCTTCATTTTTTAGCAAAAAAAAACATTGCCCGTGTAGAGCTCGACCTTGTACAGTAAAATGCCCTCGGGCAAGTCAAAGACCTAGGCTGCCCATCTTATTGTCCTTTCGGTTTTTTTAAATCGACAACATGAATATAATTTTATAAAAATAAATATACCTTCAAAAAATGTGAAACGAATTGTATTGTGCTCCCAGATTTATGCTCTATTTTTCTGTATAGGTACATTTATTATTTATAGAAATATTATAGTGGTCTTTTTTATTATTATTTGTATTACTTATTTCTTAGATAAAAGTATTATAAAACCCTCTATTAATGAATTTTAAACTAAGAAATTTTATTAATATTTATATTTGATTAATGTCTAATTATTGTATAGTTTAATAATAAAAATAATTTAAAATTAGAATACTTTTACTTGTAAATATTACTGCTTATTATAACCATAATTAAATCCTTGATATTAAAATAAGTTAGATGTAATTAAAAAAAATGTATTACTAATCAGTAGCTAAATATTATAATATTTGTCATGCAATAAATTTTGGCTAATAAATAAAATATCCTATTAATGTGTTGATTAGATTGGCTTTAATAAATTTGTCTATGCTAATGAAATAAAATCAATGTCATTTTATTAAACTTGACTTTGATTAGTAGATACTTATAGTGTATTTATAAAGTTAAAATAAACTGAATAAAAACAACAGTGCACAAAATTAACAGAACCAGGCCAACCCACTTTAGAAAATTACACCTTGAGAAAAATATTAAACTGGGCCGTGGATGAACAACTTATCTTTATTTGTATGTTACGTAACTAAAAGATTATTAGAAAAATATATACTCATGAGAAAAATGTGAAATAATTTTCTTGTGTTCCTATAATTATGCACTATTTTTTTGTATAGGTGGAATTATTATTTACAGAAATAAATTTAAGGATCACATTATTATTATTGCTAATATTTCATGCTTAGGGTAATTTTAGTTTAGTCATTGTTAATAGATTAAATATGTTTAAATATTGGTAATTTTAGTCTCTGGACAGTAGCTAATTTTTGTTTGGTCATTGAATTTAATTTATTAAATAAAACAGTTCCTAAGACACTAAAAAATGAGTTGTGTAAAATCCTATGTAGTGTGTTTAGCCCTATGAAATTATTACACCACCATTAAAACTTTTGCCCACGTGTGATAATCTGACTATACTTGTTGGTATGACTCATGTGTTGTATTGATTGAGTGCTAAGTGATTGTTATGTTGGTTGAATGTTTGATTTGAATGATGTGATGATAATTGTGTGCTATTTTCCGCAACGTGTAGACGAGACGCTTGACGTTGCAGGTGCAGACCCCTTCCAGGCCGAAGAAGCTGTAACAGGAGACACCGCCGAGGAAGGCAAGCCATCTTCAAAAACTTAACCCTTGTCCTACATTTTTCATTTCTTTGTACCATATTATGTATCATGCTATTATTACACCATTTTGGGTTGGGATTGTATTAGTTTTATTAGGTGAACCACCACATACCATATACCTTTCATATTTGGGAGAAATGAGTTAAACACCAATGATCTTGATGTACTATCCCTAGCCTTGCTATAGAACCAATGACAACATAATAATTTGGTTAATCTTGCTCCACCCTAATGTGATGGCATACATCTAAGAAGATGTGATGGAAAAGATTGTGGTTGTCTGGAAACATCGTTGAACATATTCAAAGTATGGAGGGACTCTCTATAAGTGCTGCCAAAACCTAGCCTTACATTACAACCACAATACTCTGGTATAGGACAGGGCTAGTGCGTACCATATATAGGACAGGGCTAGTGCATACCATAGTACGGGGATCTTATAACTATAGGAGTGAGGTACACAACGGTACACAGAAGCCGGAATCCTGCCGATGCGTCGGGGTTGTAATACGCTGGGTTATATCAGTGTCGGTACAGAACTTTGCCGCACCTCTACTACAGTGAAGGTATGGATCCAAGAGGAGCTTGACCTTGCACGCGGACAATTCTGGATGTGGGCATCAGGTAGATCACCTGTACTAGGGTAGGCAAGGGGAAGATCACGGTCGATTATCCGAAACCTCATCATGAAGTATGACGATTCGTGGGGACTCACGACGAATGTATCGAATGTTGTGGGTAAAGTGTACAACCTCTGTAGAGTGAAAACTATTCGAGTAGCCGGAGTGCACGGTAATGGACAGCTAGTGAGGCCACACTTTGTGGTGAATAGATGAGAAATTCTAGTACTAAGAGTAGGGTTCACGATGATGATGTTGGTATTATGAAAAAGGGCTGGGCATGATTAAACCAAATATAATTGTGGGATTAAAATTTGCCAAGGATAAAATATGGCCAACTTATCTAATATTGAGTAGTTAGGTCCCACCATGATAAAATCCACCATATAGCCATCCTATTATTTTTCATATGCAAAAATCTTGTACATTTCTTTAGGTGGTTTGCGAGTACTTTGTATGTACTCACAGCTTTGTCCCTGGTTATTCAATCGGCCAGGCTTGGAGGAGCAGGTATTTGACGATGACGCGACTGACGAGTACTAGGATATGCTACTCTCTGAGCTTTACCTGTGGATTGTGCCGCTACTATCTAGGATGCTTTTTCTTATTCCGCTGCTATTTGAGCCCGATGAGGCTAAGACTATGTTGTTGTATGACTTTGTATTCGGTACTGTATGAACTTGTGACTGTGATATCCATTGTCGAGTTGTGCGTCATGCGACACTGATCATGGGAGCATGACGTAATGCACAGCTAGCTGCTCCGGACATATAGTCTGGGGTGCCCACAGACGTGGTATCACAACCTCTGTTCAGATTCTAGGAGCCTAGTTAGCATGGACGATAGTTAGAAATATTTTGGTAAAAGAAACTCTCTTATACCTCTTACCCCTTTCAAAATGTTTTGAGTCAAGCGAAGCCAAATATTAGGAGGGAATGGCGCCCCGAAACAGATGGTAACTAGTGGAAGTTTGTGTTTAGTGTAATACCCGAATTCGTGGTCTTATGCGTGTTTGATTTGTGTTGTTTAGTCTTAAGTTAGAGTGACCCTACCCAGCACCCCTCTTAGGAAAATCTAACCCGTGCACTCTTATTTTGCGCCACAACCTCGGGATGTCGAGGCACACCCGCGCCAACCCAAGTGGATCCAGTGATGTGCCACTGCCACCACCCGACCCGAACATGGCGCTACTTCTGCGACTACTTATGGAAGAGCTCCAGGCTGCTCGTGACGAGCGTCAGGTGAACATGGCTGCACTCCAGCAGCTAGTCCAGACCGCCACCAACGCCAACCAGAGGCGGAGGAGCTAGTGGGAATGAGGAGCCCCGATCTCGGTGTTTTCACAGACGAAGGAGCCGCTGGATGCTGAGGATTGGCTCCACACCTTGGAGAACAATCTCGCTATCACTGCTGTTGGCAACAACGAGAAGGTCTTGTATGCCACCCACTACCTCGCTGGCACTGCCAAGAGCTGGTCTTCCAGAAGGGAAAGTACTCACCTGGGTTGAGTTCTTCGAGAAGTTCAAGAAGGCGCACATCCCCACCACACTGATTAGGAGGATGAAGGATGAGTTCCGCAACCTCAAGAAAGGGGGTATGACCGTGGTCGGTTATCTTGACCGATTGATTCAGCTGTCGAGGTATGCCCCGGAGGAGGTGGACACCGAGGAGAAGCGGAAGGATCGCTTCCTGGATGGACTTCACGATGAGCTACCGGTTGTTCTGGTGGCCATGCAGTTCCCCGACCTTGAGTCTCTCGCTGATGCTGCTATTATGATGGAGGGCAAGCTCAAGATGGCCGCTGAGAACCGCAAGCGCCGCATGATGCAGCAGGGAGGATCCAGCAACCCCCGACTGAGTCCGACACAACCACAAAGGCCAACACCACAGACGCAGAGAAGCCAGTACCCGGTGCCACACCCCAGTGTTCCTGCTCGCCCTGTTGGAGTTCCGCGTCCAACAGGCGGAGTTCCCCGCAAGCCTGGAGTGATTTGTTTCGGATGTGGTCAGAAAGGCCACTATTCGAGAGTGTGTCCCAATAATAAGAATATTGCCCCACACTCCAATGCACCAGCACCAGCAAGATGGAACCCAGGCCGCAACAATGCCCAGCGCAGTGCGTCTAACGCCGCGAATGGACGTTTGAATCATGTGCAAGCCGAGGAAGCCCATGAAGCAGGAGACGTCATATTGGGTATGTTCTCAGTTAACTCAGTACCTGCCCAAGTATTGTTTGTTTCTGTTGCATCCCACTCGTTTGTTACGGAGTCATTAGTGAATAGAAGTGGGATGAGGTCTGAGCCAATGAGGAGGTCCATGAGCGTGCAAATTCCAGGGTCTAGAATTAAATCATTTCGCGCATGTCATGGTGTGCCCGTAGAGATCCAAGGAGTCACGTTTCCGGCAGAATTGATTGTGCTGGGGACAGAAGGTATAGAGGTGATACTTGGCATGAACTGGTTGTCTAGGTACCGAGGTCGGATAGATCGCACTGAGAGGGCAGTCTACCTCATCAATACTGAAGGATTTCGGATAGAGTACACAGACTTGGCCGACAAGACTCGAGCCTGCTGTCATCAGAGTGTCTCGGTGCCATCCCTTGAGGAAGTGAATGTTGTATGTGAATTCCCGTATGTCTTTCCGGAGGAGTTACCCGGTATACCGCTTGATCGGGATATCGTGTTCATCATCGAGTTAGTGCCCGGCACAGCCCCAATTGCACAGAGACCCTACCGGATGAATGCCGAAGAGCTGGTTGAATTGAAGAAGTAGCTGAATGAGATGCTCCAGATGGGACTGGTTCGACCCAGTGCTTCACCCTGGGGTTTGCCAGTTCTCTTCGTGGACAAGCGAGACGCTACCATACGCATATCAGTGGACTACCGTAAGCTGAATGAGGTGACCATCAAGAACAAGTATCAGCTCCCTAAGATCAAGGATTTGTTCGACCAGTTGAACGGAGACCGAGTCTTCTGCAAGATCGATCTAAGGACCGGATACCATCAGTTCAAGGTCCGTGAGTCGGACATCCCCAAGACAGTCTTAACAACCCGCTATGGATTGTTCGAGTACACTGTGATGTCCTTCGGACTTACCAATGCCCCGGCCTATTTCATGAATCTCATGAACAAGATCTTCATGAAGTACCTTGACAATTTTGTCGTGGTGTTCATTGATAATATCCTGATATACTCCTAGACCGAAGAAGAGCATCCCGAGCATCTGCGCTTAGTCCTCGAGACTTTGAGAGAGCACTAGCTGTAGGCCAAGTTCAACAAGTGTGAATTCTGGCTCAAGGATGTCGGATTCTTGGGACATGTTTTTTCAGAAGGAGGGATATCCGTTCACCCCGCCAAGATTCTGTCCATCATGGACTGGATAGCCCCGACCACTCAGATGGAAGTTAGAGGATTCCTCGGACTAGCGGGATACTACCGCAAGTTCGTGGAAGGCTTCTCCAGCATTAGCCGTCCGATGACTCAGTTGTTGAAGAAGGACCAGAAGTTTGTGTGGTCAGAGAGGTGTGAAGCCAGTTTCCAGGAGTTGAAAAGGATATTGGTGTCGGCCCCAATTTTGATGATGCCTGACCTGACCAAGAGCTTTGATGTGTATTATTTCACATCAAAGATTTTTTTGGGTTGTGTCCTTATGCAAGTGGGCAAGGTGATTGAGTACCTGCCACGGCAGTTGAAGCCGCACTAATTGAACTACCCCACCCATAAGTTCGAGCTAGCCGTTGTTGTGCTTGCTCTCATGAGATGGAGGCATTACCTGATGGGTCACCAATGTGACATATACACCGACCATAAGAGCCTGAAATACATATTATCACAAAAGGATTTAAACATGAGGCAAAGGAGGTGGATCGAGTTGATCAAAGACTACAATCTCGAAATCCACTACCATCCTGGCAAGGACAACGTGGTAGCAGATTCCCTCAGCCCAAGCCCTGCACACTTAATGCGATGATCAGAGAGAAGCAGTTAGCTCTGCACGAGGAGTTTGAGAAGCTGGGTTTGGAGCTTGTTACACCCGGTTTTCTTGCTCACCTCGAGCTGACCCCGACTCTGTTTGATCAGATCAAGGAGGCACGGAAGGGACACGATACTATCGAGAGAATAAAGAAGAAGATACCCCTCGGCAAGGCCCCGAAGTTCATGTCAAATGATGAAGGCATTCTTTGATTCAATGGTCAATTGTGTGTGCCTGATGTAAAGGAGTTGAAGCTCACTATCCTGAAGGAAGCTCATGATACACCTTACTCCATCCATCCCGGAGGGACTAAGATGTATCAGGACCTGAAGGACTTGTTTTGGTGTCATGGTATGAAGCGTGAGATTGCCTTGTATGATGACAAGTGCGACATCTTCTAGAGAGTGAAAGCAGAACACCAGAGACCTGCAGGATTGCTGCAACCGCTCCGAGTTTCTAAATGGAAGTGGGAACAGATAGGCATGGACTTCATCACAGGACTACCGAGGTCGAGCAAGAGTCATGACTCTATCTGGGTCATTGTCGACCGACTCACCAAGGTAGCACACTTCATTCCAGTGCGAACCACCTATCGAGGAGATCAGCTGGCAGACTTGTACATGTCAAGGATCATTTGTTTGCACAGAGTCCCAAAGGAGATTGTATCTGATCGAGGTACCCAGTTTACCTTGAGGTTCTGGAAGCAAGTTCAGGAGGCACTAGGCACCAAGCTCACCTTCAGCACAGCCTATCACCCATAGACTAGAGGCCAGATCGAGCGAGTGAACCAGATATTGGAGGATATGCTCCACGCATGGGATCTAGCATATGGGTCCAAGTGGGAGGACTTCTTGCCTAATGCAGAATTCTCCTACAACAACAGCTATCGGTCGAGTTTGCAGATGGCCCCATTTAAGGCTTTGTATGGGAGGAAGTGTCGCACACCCCTAAACTGGTCTCAGACCGGGGAAGGGAAGATTTTCGGACCGGATGTTTTGAACGGGGTTGAGGAACAAGTCTAGTTGATTCGTGAGCCTCTCAAGATCGCTCAGTCTCATCAGAAGAGTTATGCCGACCCCAAGTGTAGAGAGGTGACTTTTGTAGTTGGAGACTTTGTGTATCTCCGAGTCACCCCCATTGAAGGGAATGCAGCGACTCCATGTGAAGGGAAAGCTATCACCTCGTTACATTGGACCATTTGAGGTGATGGCCAGACGAGGCCAGGTTGCTTATAAGTTGAGACTGCCCAAAGAGCTATCCGATGTGCACGACGTCTTCCATGTCTCGCAGCTCCGGAAGTGTCTGGAGGTGCCGGACAATCCTAATGTTTTCAAAAACATCGATCACCGCACGGTGGATATCAACCAGGATCTCACATACCGCGAGACACCCCTTCTGATCCAGGAAGAAGCCACCCGAGTCACCTGTAAGCGCGCAATCAAGTTCCACACGGTCCAGTAGACTAACCACACCGAGGAGGAAGCCACCTAGGAACAGGAGGACTACCTCAAGCTCGAATTACTGAATCTCTTCACTAGCTTGTGAATCTCGGGGACGAGATTCTTTTTAAGGGGGGAAGGTCTGTCACATCTCAAGTTTTGTCTTCTTTTTAATTTAAATAACCAAAAGTTAGGAGCCAACAAAAACCTTTCATGAAATGTTATGTTGTTTGATTCAATGCTTGAAATTGTGTGAGTTCTTCTTGTAGTGGTGATCATGAAAAAAAATTCATGTGCTTAGAAAAGATAGTAGTTGGGCAAGATCATTTCTTCCCCACAAAACTATATCCTCTTAAGATGATCACATCAAAACAACCATGATCAAGCCTAGTAGTAAGTAAAACCCTACTTTCATTTAGCTCCTTTGCATTTTAACTTGCAATTCTTTTTAATTTATTGTGTTCTGTTTGTGAGACAAATATATAAGGAATATAACACCTTATATATTCTATGGAATATATTTATATTAAAAATAAATGAATTAATCAGCCACCACAAAACCCTTAGGCATTAACCTTGTGTTTGGGTAAATAATTTTAAGCTTTGATCAACTAAATCCCTATAAGTCCTACAAACCCTAATAACTTGAATGTATGATCATGATAACTCAGATGACATTAACAAATATTAAAAATTTAAATAAAAATTCTATGGGGGCATTTTCACAAACACCTTTTGTGCCCTAATATTGTTTGTTGAGCTTTCTACAGAAATAATAATCTAAAATTTATTTAATCAGCAAATATAACAAAAAAAGTTAGCAAACTAACCTAACCACCCCTCCCCTAATCCCTCTAACCTCCCTCTCTCTCACGGTCTCTCTCTCTCCCACGCAGAGAGGGACCCTCCCTTGTGACTCATCTCTCTCTCTCTCGTTTCTCTTACCTCTCAAGCCAACCCCTATTGTCAGCCTCCTCGCCCCCGTTTTCCCAACCGAACAAGACTCCGAGGATCGATGACTTGGCACGGCACCACGAACATACCCCCCAACCCATGCCCGTGATGTGACCGGAGGCCTCCATGGTGGAAACGTCCCACCGGAGCCCCCTCACAAGCTTGCCCACCGCCCCTCCCAGTCATTCCTGTGCGAGCTCGCAGATCGCCGGCGTGGCTTCCCGCCCGTTGCACCCGTGACCTCGCCGTTGTCCCGCTCAGCCACGCTCCATCCCGCGCACGCCTTGCCCCTCCCCTCCTTGCAACACCTCCCCCGCGCCTATATATGGGTTTCCCAGGGCGCCCCATTCCTCCACACCCCAGCCACTCCAGCGTCCCACGCATAGCAGACCATCTCGCCCCAGCTCTAGCAGTCCCGAGACGAAGAGAAGGAGAGGAACAGAGAAGAAGTTGGGAGGAGGAAGGAGGAGAAGCAAGGATGAAGGAGAGGAAGGAAGGACAGGTCAGTCCGGCGAGCCTTACCCCACTCCGCCCGACGCTGGAGCCGATGCCGGAGAGGAGCCGCCGGCAAGGAGGAGCCGGAGGCGACGCCCGCCTCCAGTCTACCCGGAGCCACCCCTTTTTCCCACGTCGAGTGCCGTCGTTTTCGGGAAAAACGAATCCCCCTCACCACCCCGAAGCTCCGATGCCCTTCCACGCCGACCACCGTCGCCCGGAAAGCCCTAGGTAAACCAAGAAAATTTTATTAATATTTATCTCTGATTAATATCTAATTATTGTATAGTTTAATAATAAAAATAAGTTGAAATTAGAATACTTTTACTTGTAAATATTACTTCTTATTATAACCATAATTAAATCCTTGATACTAAAATAACTTAGATGTAATTTTGAAAAATAATATTACTAATCAGTAGCTAAATATTATAATATTTGTCATGCAATAAATTTTGGCTAATAAATAAAAGATCCTATTAATGTGGTGATTATATTGGCTTTGATAAATTCGTTTCTGCTAATGAAATAAAATCAATGTCATTTTATTAAACTTGACTTTGATCAGTAGATAGTTATAGTGTATTTATAAAGTTAAAATAAGCTGAATAAAAACAAATGTGCACAAAATTAACAGAACCAGGCCAACCCACTATAGAAAATTACACCTTGAGAAAAACATTAACCTGGGCTGTGGCTGAACAACTTATCTTTATTTGTATGGTACAGAACTAAAAGTTTATTAGAAAAATAAATAATCATCAGAAAAATGTGAAATAAATTTTTTTGTGATCCTGTAATTATGCATTATTTTCTATATAGGTGAAATTATTGTTTACTTAAATAAATTTCATGCCTAGGGTAATTTTAGTTTATTCTTTGTTAACATATTAAATATGTTTAAATATTGTTATGCTTGTCTTTGGACAGTAGCTAATTTTGGTTTGGTCATTGAATTAAATTTATTAAATAAAACAGGACCTAAGACACTAAAAAATGACTTGTGTAAAATCTTATGTAGTGTGTTGCTTAATGTTTGCTTAGCCGTATGAACTTGTTACACCATTATTAAAACTTCTCCCCACATGTGATAATCTGATTATACTTGTTGGTATGACTCAGGTGTTGTATTGATTGAGTGCTAAGTGATTGTTATGTTGGTTGAATGTTTGCTTTGAATGATGTGATGGTAATTGTGTGTTGTTTTCCGCAACGTGGAGATGAGACGCTTGATGTTGTAGGTGAATACTCCTTCCAAGCCGAATAAGCCGTACCAGGAGACACCGCCGAGGAAGGCAAGCCATCTTCAAAAACTTAACCCTTGTCCTACATTTTTACTTTCTTTGTAACATATTATGTATCATGCTATCATTACACCATTTTGGGTTGGAATTGTATTAGTTTTATTAGGTGAACCACCACATACCTTATACCTTACCTATTTGGGAGAAATGAGTTAAACACCAATGATCTTGATGTACTATCCCTAGCCTTGCTAAAGAACCAATGACAACGTAATAATTTGGTTCATCTTGCTCCACCATAATGTGATGGCATACATCTAAGAAGATGTGATGGCCAAGATTGTGGCTGTTGGAAACATCGTTGATCATATTCAAAGTATGGAGGGACTCTCTATAAGTGCCGCCAAAGCCTAGCCTTACATTACAACCACAATACTCTAGTATGGGACAGTGCTAGTTGGAAGCTTGCATATCTTAGTACAGGGATCTTATAACTATATGAGTGAGGTACACGACGGTACCTAGAAGCCGGAATCCTGCCGATGCGCCGGGGGTGTAATACGCTGGGTTGTATCAGTGTCGGAACGGAACTTTGCCACATATCTACTACGGTGAAGTCATGGATCCAAGAGGAGCATGACCTTGCACGCGGATAGTTCAGGATATGGGCATCGGGTAGATCACCTGTACTAGGGTAGGCAAGGGGAAGACTACGATCGATTATCCGAAAACCGCATACTGAAGTATGACGATCCGTGGGGACTCACGACGGATGTATCTAATGTTGTGGGTAAAGTGTACAACCTCTGCAGAGTGAAAACTATTCGAGGAACCGGAGTCCACGGTCATGGACAGCTAGTGAGGCCACACTTTGTGGGGAATAGATGAGAAATTCTAGTACTAAGAGTATGGTTCACGATGATGATGTTGGTATTATGAAAAAGGGTTGGACATGATTAAATCAAATATAATTGTGGGATTTAAATTTGACAAGGATAAAATGTGGCCAACTTAACTAATATTGAGTAGTTAGGTCCCACCATGATACACTCCACCATATAGCCATCCCATTATTTTCGTATGAAAAAATCTTGTTCATTTCTTTAGGTGGTTTGCAAGTACTTTGTATGTACTCACGGCTTTGTCCCTGGTTATTCAATCGGCCAGGCTTGGAGGAGCAGGTATTTGACGATGACGCGACTGACGAGTACTAGGATGTGCTACGCTCTGAGATTTACCTATGGATTGTGCCGCTATTATATAGGATGCTTTTGCTTATTCCGCTGCTATTTGAGCCCGATGAGGCCATGTAAGACTATGTTGTTGTATGACTTTGTATTCGGTACTGTATGAACTTGTGACTGTGATATCCATTGTCGAGTTGTGCGTCATGCGACACTGATCATGGGAGCATGAGGGTATGCATAGCTGGCCGCTTCGGACATATAGTCCGAGGTGCCCACATAGATCGCGAAAAAGGGTTCTGGTCTCGAGGGTTTCGGGGTGAGAGGTAAATATAGGCGAAGGGGGCATCCAGAGGTGGACTAGGGAGTTCAGGTGACCCCTCGGCATGGGCTAGGGTGGGGTCGCACCACCGGGGCGCCTGGATCCCTGGTGGGGGCCCCCGGGCCCCTCTTCGCGCATCTGGAAACTTTCGTGTCGCTGATTTTTTTTATATTTTCCTGGTATTTTTTGGGCCCTTTAAGTAATGGGAAAACAGGAACTGACACTGGGGTGCACTGAGTTAATAGGTTAGTCCAAATATGATCAAAAGTGTATGAAACTGTATCAAAAGCATAGCAATATCACCCAAAACATGCATGGAGCAAGCAGAAATTATAGATACATTTGGGACGTATCAACATCCCCAAACTTAATTCATGCTCGTCCTCGAGTAGGTAAATGATAACAAGCATAATTTTTGTGGTGACCTGCGATCAACCATATAAGAACTTTTAAGTAAGGAAAGCAAGGCATCTAATTAAATTCAATTCATAACAAGCAAGAGTCTATATTTGCATTGAAACAAGCAACAAAAATACATAAAGGTGCAAGAGCTCTCACTGTCCGTCACTCGAATGTCTCCAATGGTGTTTGCGTGCAAGAAGTGGGAGATGGGTTTAGAGCGAAAACCATACTATTTATTTTAGTTGAGAACTCAATCTACTAAAGTTTCACACTTGGTCTCTTTTGGAATTTTATCTTGACTCGTCCCCAGACCACTAGCCAGGTACAAGTCAAATTGATCCACTCCCTATTGACTTTTTGATCACTCATGCAATGGATGAGCGTAAGCAAGAAAATTGACACTTAGGATGGCAAAGAGAGAATTGATGGGGACGGAAGACAAAAAGGTGTGAAAGACTCACATCAATGAGGACATTCATATAAGAGAGAAAGCTAAATGATAGATACGATGTGAGGAGTAGGGATTGCCATGAAACGGATGCGCATGTGAGCTTTGGAAAGCTCTCCAAAGGAACTAGTGGGGGTGCATCCAACTTGCATGCTCAAGAAGACCTAGAGCTCATTTGAGGAGGCTCATCATTGGAATATACAAGCCATGTTCTATAGTGTAAGGGTCCCCACATAGCTATATGCATGCATGATAATCTCTATGGAGTGCAAGATATAAGAGGGAGTACGAGTATGGATCTTTCGAAAGGAATAGTACTGTGCCCCCTTCACGGAGAGATAAGTACCCCGAGGAGGAGTGTATGGGGGTTTGGTTATCCTTGCACATCCTCGACTCATGGTACGTGAGTGTACTCTAATATCTAATACCTCCAAAGATTAGTGATACATCTAGTATCTAGAGTTCTCAAGTAGTTTTTTGTAGTTTCTCGAAAATAAACACGGATTGCCAAAAATACGACATCTATCACTAATAGGCTAACTCTCTTGACACCAAAAGTTCAAACATTACTCAAAACAATACCTCAAAACTATTGCAAGTTACTACTACAATTGAATAGCAACCTCAATTACCTACTTTATGTCAGGAAACACAACTCAGTGCAACAGGCCAACTCTCTAAACAAGATAACATGAAAACTCAAGAGAGTTCCAGCAACAACTTAAGTGCGAGACGCTCCAAGCATAGCACATAACGCATGAAGTGATAAAAATATAGGGGAACGAAGGAAGAACTGATAATTGTTGATGGAGAAGGGGATGCACGAGGGCATCCCCAAGCTTAGATGCTTGAGTCTCCTTGGATATTTTTTGGGGTGTATGGGGGGCATCCCCAAGCTTGAGCGTTTGATACTCCCAGATCTTCTTTCATCATCTTCCTTCGCACACTTGAAAACTCCCTTCATACATAACTCATCATATAACCTGATTAGAGTGGTTAGTACCCATAATAAAATATTTTTTATCTGCTGGTAATAAAGATATTATTGAAGAGATACTGTTTCTCAAGATTTCCAAAAAGTTTTGGCAAAGAAAAATCAAGCTTAAGGTTTGCAACAGACCAGCAGGTAGTAAATAAATTTTTGGGGTACTTCTGCAACTCAAATCAAAAAACTCAGAACAGATGCACGAAAGCTAATTATTTAGAGCACGCTTTCAGAAAAATTCAGATAAAAAATATGATCTGGTGATTTAACCAAATTTTTCCGTCAAGGGACATAATCTGTTTTCTGGACAACACGTCACAACTTTTGAAATTTCTTGCAATCGGAGGCTAAACTTGGCACAAAGTTTGAAAATAAAGATACAAAGATGTTGCTACAGTAGTAAGAATCATCAAGACCACTAAAAACAGAAGGAAAAAATTGGGTTTCCTCCCAACAAGCGCTTTCTTTTAAGCCTTTGAGCTAGGCACGAAGCAAAAAAGATCAAGTTGTATTAATTGAATCATCATCAAGATCATCAAAAAGCTCTTCAATTGTACAACTAGTCTTAAGAGGACTTTAAAATAAAGGTCTAATGAAGATACTTCTAGGGATAAAAGCAAAAGGTGGAAGATCAATTGGAGTTTCATTTCTAATTCTATTCAAGAGAGGTATCTCTTCCAAAGTCTTCACAGTTTCAACTCCCTTGGCAATAAGTGGAATGTTTTTGGGTCGAGGAACCTTAGGAACGTAAACGAACTTAGGTTCCTTCTTTGCCTAAGTTTCTACCTTTTTTGATTTGATTGAGGAGAAAGTAGTTCCTAAAGTGTCAATGATTTCCTCCATATTATCTATCCTAGAAAGATCCATGTCATGGGGTTTGATGGCCTCCAAAGTTTTGACAATTTTATGCATGGAGCTATCAATTCTATTCAAATTCCCTAGAATCCTACGATCTAACTCATTTATCTTATTGATGCTTGGCATTTCTAGCTCTATATTTTCAAGTTTTTTCATAACGTGAGATGGAGTAATGTCCTCTTGAATGCTAGCAACAGGGAGATTTCCAACAAGATTTTCCATAACATTAAGAGCTTCCCAAACTAGGACTTCTAGGAAATTCCCATAGATAGAAGTATCTAGAATAAACTTATTCCAAGAAATAATTCCAACATAAAAGTTTCTAATCATGATAGTAGTGGATTGCTTCTTGGTGGCTCTTTTTTGAGAATCATTAATTCTATACCAAGCATCATTCAGACTTTCACCGCCTCTTTGTTTAAAGGTGAGCACTTCTGCCTCACCAAAGGCAAAAGGACTAGACATAATGGCAATTACTAGCAAGGTAAATAATTTTTTTGTGATTTTTGATAAAGGACACAAAGATAAAAACTGAAAGGTAAACTAACAAGACTAAAATCCAAAGATAAAAGATAGTGTGAAACTCCCCTATCTTGTAGACTGGAGTTCACTGGCAACAGCGCCAGAAATTGTTTGATGCTAGCGAGGAAGTGATTCTCACCCCTCATTGGTTACCCCAAGTGGAAGGTTGAGATGTAGCGTAGAGACAAATTTCCCCTAACGTAGATGATAGGGTTTATGTCTCCAGTAGGACTCCAATGACGACAAGGAGGGTGGTAAAGTGAATAATGGCGTCGTTTACAACCAAGGGTTGCTTAATTTACCTGGACCTGCAGACACAACAAATAACCTTGCTCCCAACGAGTACAGAGATGTTGTCAATCTGTCTGATCTTGCCATTTACAAAGGATCAGACACAAGAGATAATGATAGTGATAATTGCAATGAAAGTAAAAACAGGAAGTAAATTACGGATGTAAATAGTGGTGGAAATATGGACCGGGGTCTCATGAAGTTCACTAGTGATGTCTCTCTCCCAAAAGACAATAAACAACTATGCAAGGTGAACAAATTACAGCTGGGCAATTGACAGGATTAAAAACGCACCGCAATGCTAACTATGCTACAAAAGAAAGGAAGAGGCTCAAAAGCATGGGGAGTACGCCAAGATAAGTAGACTAAAATCCATCTCCATCTACTCACTAATCATCCACCTTGAGATATCTATCTAGAACATGTCGCTGGTATTAAGTTGCGAGCCCCACCCAAAGTGTAAACCCAAAACAACAGACAACTGCATTAAAAGAACTTTGCGTAAAGTAAACAATCCTTGCACCCGCAAGCACAAGCACCGTTGTTTCCCCCTGATGGCAACATCACATCCCCTAGACTCATGTTTCTGTTACTCAAGCTCGTCATTGTGGCATGAACCCACAATCATGCATAACGCTCCATCTTGGAGTCACGATTCATCACTTGGACAAAGTAATAAAAAGTAATGGAGAACATGCAAGAATTACTCAAGAACATAAATATAAAAGGAGAAGAACCAAATTTATTACTCATCCCAATCTGAACATAATCTCATAATCCATCGGATTCCAGCAAACTCAACATAGCAACAGCAGGAAAATTACATATGTGCTTTGATCATGTAGGGAAGCTCACAAGGTCTAATCATTGAAGAACAAAGGTGGAGAGAAGACATCACAAAGCTACTGATCATGGACCCATGGTCCAAGGTGGATTATCACGGCTCATCCGGGAGGCGTCCATGGTGGTGGAGAAGCTTCCGGGGGTCAATCCTCCCTCAGGCAGGGTGTCGGGACAGGGTCTCCTGGCAGCCCCGATTGGAAGCGCGGTGGCGGCAGAACAGAGGGGAGATCGCAAAAAAGGGTTCTGTCCTCCAGGTTTTTTGGACGAGAGGTAAATATAGGCGAAGGGGGCAGCCAAAGGTGGACCAGGGAGTCTAGGCGCCCCCCCGGCGCGGCCTACGGTGGGGCCGCGCCACCAGGGAATCTGGACCCCTGGTGGGGCCCCCTGGTCCCCCTTCGGGCGTCTGGAAGCTTCCGTATCTCTGAATTTTAATATATTTTCCCCGGAATTTTTTGGGCACTTTAAGTAATGGGAAAACCTGAAATATAAAAACAGTAGAAAACAGGAACTAGCACTGGGGTGCACTGAGTTAATAGGTTAGTCCAAATATGATCAAAAGTGTATGAAAGTGTATCAAAAGCATATCAATATCACACAAAACATGCATGGAGAAAGCAGAAATTGTAGATACGTTTGGGACGTATAAGCGGCTCATCCTCTGGACTGGTATCCTTGCAGTAGAAAAAGGACCTTTTCCATTCCTTGGCATGGCTATGAAGCTTCATCTTAGGGAAATTGTGGCGAGCTCGTCGCTGGATGGACACGGATCCACATTCCACGAGATGTCCTCTGCTTTGTTTCATCTACTTTTCCCCGTAGAAAATTTCCTGAAACAGAGGAATTGATTATTCCATTTCGAGGCAAACCTCACAGAAAACGGTGAAGTGTCGGGACCCGGGGTTAGCATATGCAAGTCCCGTTACAACACAATCATATGGAGAGCCGAGAGCCATACCCACTTGTCTAAGCAGACAAGGCCAAGCACAGAACGCTCTCGGAAAGCACCGAACGTGAGGGGCATCCCATCCAGGCCGGATGATCAACTGAGATGGGTCCTTATCGTCCGCACACAAGTGTAAATTATATGGGTGGTGAACTCCCATATTCATAGACAAGTCGCCTCAACCATACTCTCGATTGTATTATAACACTTACATAGACTTACTCCAGCCCGATCACTTAGTCGGGGTCTAGGGAGGGCTCGATCATACATCAAAGTGTGCACGTGACGGAGTCACAAACAATCGCATCACAATGCCCAAGCTGCGCACGTCTAAGGGACACTTGGTGTATAAATGAACGCCAGCCAGATCACAACTAAGGTCTCGAAAACCCATACTAATACATGCATGATATAATCATACACGCAGCACACATGTCTAGTATGAACAGCAGGTATCATTTCCATTCTCTACAAAGTTTACATCTTCATTGATAACTCTTACATAGTGCACACAGAGATGACGAGACCGTGATCCAACATTACAACAAGCATGCGGAAGCAAAGTAGGTCTGAGTACAGACAAGTTTAACAAATGGCTTAGAGAAGCCTTATTTATAAACAAGCCCTTCCACGAGGGACCAATCGTCTAACTGGGACTACACTAGCTTGGCTTCAGTCGTCGAGCTCGAGGAAGAATCCACCTTCGGGGTCAGTGGGTTCATCTAAAACATAGAATAAGAAAACGCGAGTACAAAGTCGTACTCAGCAAGACTTACGTCGGAGCTATACTACTCATGCACATGTATCAAGGTAAAGGGAGGTGGGGTTCATAAGCAGAAGTGCCAGCTTTGACTTGGCTAGTCCTGAACTACGAGTACCAGACTTGAGGTAAGAAGCGTACACGAGTCCACTATATGTCTCCGACCAATTACGCCACTATGTTGCCTTCCTCGACTTCCCACAACAAAGCATTCCATAACACTCACGCTTATCTTTGCAAGTTTTATAAGTATCCAGTTCAAGTTGTCTAATAATCAAGCTAAGCTTTCCAAGCAGTCCCTTACCGCGGACGCGGCTATTCGAATAGTTTTGTTAACCCTGCAGGGGTGTACCGCTACACACACATGACCATCAGTTACCGCCTTTGGCCTCGACACCATTCAAGGGGTGTCGGCGAGGATGTTCACCATAACTGTTACCTCATAACCGATCTAGTCCAAGAAAGCCGCCTACCTGGGTTGGCTACCACTATCGTGAACCCGACCGGTTTACCGAAGTGGACCCAGATGATGTGTGCGTGGAGCATAAGCCGGTCTCGGTTGAGCCGTTCTCTCACTTAGCAGCCACAAACCTACCAGCACAAACCTACCAGGCCACCAACATCAACATGATTGCTACCATCCCGACTCACATAACAGTATCAACATTGTGTCACTCTAAGCATGCAATAAGTAGTAACAGTTGCAGGGGCCACATGATATCAAACAACTCCTACATATGCTAGGATTGTGGTTTGCTTACTAATGTGACAAAATGATAGGTCATGCAAAGGAATGGGTTCATCTATGTGGTAGAAACGTAGCATGGTAATCATCCTAAACAATGCATAAGTTAGACTGAGAGGGAAGTGGGATTTTATCGACATGATCAATGGGGGTTTCCTTGCCTTGCTGACGGGGTTCAGTATCAGGGTCTTCAACGAAGGGGGTTATCTCGGGTTCCGGCTCCACCTCTATTCGACAAACAACACAAACATTGAAACAATAATAAGACAATGCTCAAACACATGAGTTGAAGGTTGAAACTAGATGTATGTGCCACTGATGTGTGAGTTATTCCAATTAAAAGGAGTGTACTGCATTTGAAATGCAAATTCAAACTCCAATTTGACTTTCAAAAGAATGGATATGCAATGTTGCCACTGTTCAATGTTTAATTTGGAGTTAAAATGAATTAGTTATGATTTTCCAAATTTAAATCAATTTCTTCCTTTTCTGGAATATATTTAATTCATTTAATCAATTACTGTGTCATGCTGGTGTCAGCATGATGTAGGGGGGTCTGACCAGTGGGTCCGGCTTGTCAGTGTCACAGGGGGTTAATCCCGTTTTAATTAGAACTAACAGTGGGATTTAAGGGTTGGGGGCCCAACCTGTCATTGACCTGGGGTCAACTAACAGAGGGGATTAACACATAATGATGGTCTCAAAGGAGCCAAGACCCCCATGCCACTCAAGTGTCAACTTGACCTCGACCCGAGCGGCAAAGAGGTAGACCAAAGGGAGTATCGTTCCATGATCGGTTCCTTGCTTTACCTTTGTGCATCTATGCCGGATATCATGTTGAGTGTGGGTATGTGTGCAAGATTTCAAGCCGCACCAAAAGAGAGCCACGTGGTGGTTGTCAAGAGAATCTTTCGATATTTGGTTCATACCCCAAACTTTGGTTGTGGTATCCTAAGGGCTCAAGCTTCAATCTCATTGGCTACACGGATTCGGATTGGGCGGGAGACAAAGTGGAGAGGAAGTCCACTTCCGGAGGATGTCAATTCCTTGGTAGGTCTTTGGTGAGTTGGTCATCCAAGAAGCAAAATTGCGTATCTCTTTCAACTACCGAAGCCGAGTATATTGTTGCCGCAAGTTGTTGTGCTCAATTATTGTGGATGAGGCAAACTTTAAAGGATTACGGTGTCACTTGTGACAAAGTGGCTCTATTATGTGACAATGAAAGTGCTATCAAGATAGCCTACAACCCCGTTCAACATAGCAAGACGAAGCATATTGAAATGCTACATCATTTCATTCGAGACCATGTGAAGTGGGGTGATATTGATCTTTCATATGTGGGAACCGGAGATCAACTTGCGGATATTTTCACCAACCCTTTGGATGAAGCAATATTCCGAGAGTTAAGGCATGAGCTAAATATCATTGATTCGAGTAATGCGGTTTGAAGACTTGGCACACGCACCCCATCTCAACAAGGTATCTAGTTTGGATGTAGGCATGGACATAGGGGGAGTGTTGCTTAATTAATGGGCAACCACTCCACCTATTATGCATAAAGAGAAACAATTCTTTCACTATGGTCACTTTCGGCGGCCTTTCTAGGTCACCCAAGGTGATAACGGTACTTCAAAGAAGAGCATTGGCCATGAACCCAAGATACATCTTTGTGGTGTCATACCAAATAAGCTCAAACATGGTGGCCTCGGCCACCGCCCTTCTTCGTTGGAGAGTGTGTGTGTTCTTGTGTCCGTTTTTCTTTGTTTTGCGTTTTGGTCACTTCAAGATTGCTCTTGTGTTCGTGTGCTCTTTGATCATGAAGTGACCCTTCCCAGTCGTATTCTTGTCTTGTCTCCATCCTAAGCCTTTCCCCCCTTTAACCGTCGCGCAAAAGTCCTCCTTGTTTGCCACTTTGGATGTGCTTTCTGCTTCCTGCGGTACTACCGCACGGGGCAGCGGTACTACCACGCAAGCGGTACTACCACGCCCAGTGCGGTACTACCGCAGTCTCGGGGAGAGTCAAAACCGAAGGGGTACGGGGAGTTATCCCCATACCCCAGTCCGTTTCCCCTTCTCTCCTCTCTTGAAGCAGCAAGGCCCTCCCGCGGCGCCCTCCCCGGAGTGCCACATCCGTGCTTCCCCTCCGTGTTCTCCTCCGGTGGGATCGACCCCCACCTCCCCCGTGTGCCATGGATCCCGGTATTACCCCGTTTCTCCCTTGTTTTGGCTCGTGTTCTTGAGCTTTTGTCTTTAGGGCAATGCTTTTAGATCCACTAGGTTTTTGGCTATTCCTAGGCATTTTGAGGACATGGAAGGATTGCTAGATAGGCTTAGAGTCGATTGGTTGGTATGGTTGTGATTTGTGGAGGCACGGTAGTACCGTATCTCAGATCCGTGGTCTCAGTTGTTAGCACGGTAATACCGCAGTGTTATTGCGGTATTACCGCTCGAGCGGTAGTACTGTAGTATTCTACGGTACTACCGTGGAGCGGTACTACCGCATTGACCACGGTACTACCGTACCTCCAGAACCCGCAACCTGTATCACCTTCTCTACTCTAGTACTCATCTCCTGGACTTTTGCATCTCATTCTCTTGCTCTTTTTGTGTCTGTCTGTTGTGGGTTTGGTAAGGTGGTGGCTCTCGTTCGCACTTCAAGCGCAAGGCTCCAGCCAAGGGAAAAGCACCATACAGTTCCTTGAAGAAGATCGCTTCCTCTGCCAGAGTACCGGGACTACCGTAGGGTCAATCCCTACAGGCAGCCGCGTGATCCATCTTTGATGAAGTCCAAGTTCTGGAACAAGGAGCAGCGTGATGTCTTCTACTTGCTCATATCTGACGGGAAGAACAAGTTTGTGCGCAATGTGAAGTCCGTCAATCTGGCATACATGGAGCAGCATATGGACTACTTTGCTGATGCTCTTGCTCTGGTGGATCAGTTTGGACTTCGCCACATCATTTCCTTCAACAACCCTTTTGACGCTGATCTCGTGGCCCAGTTCTTTGCCACCGTCTTCTTCCATAATGATGAAGATAGGAACATCACCTGGATGTGTGATGATGATGTTCTCACTTGCAAGTGGAAGGTATTGATGGATCTTCTGCAGGTCCCCTACACCACTGCCAATGAGCCGGTGGGGCTGCGTCCTCACACCTCCTCCCCTGCTAAGAAGAAGGGTGAGTTGGCCCCCTATCAGACTCCTATTGTCTATTATGATGTGAAGGGCAACGAGAAATACAAGTTGATGCTCTCCCCGTTTCTGGATATTATGCATCGGATTTTCCGGACCTCTCTGTTTCCTCGGGTTGGTGATCTAGACAAGATACATAGCTACTTGGTCAACATGATTCTCCTCTGCCAGGAGTACAGGGGGACGGCGATGACTCTGGATATCTGCTCGATCATGTATGAGGAGCTTTACACTGCTGTTATGGAGCGCAAGGTCCCTATCTATGGGCCTTACCTTCAGCTGTTGTTTGAGAAGGTCTGGAGTGACACTTATGAGGATCCTCTTCGGGTGGGGCATCTTACCAGGCATGAGGTGGTGCAACTGCGGATTAAGGCCAACTGGGCTGGTGGTGAGGCTGCTGCTCAGGGTTCCCCAGTTGCTTCTGATGCGGAGATGGCTGATGAGGAGGGTGGAGCTGGTGAGGCTGATGAGCCTGCGGCTGGTGGTGGCTGCGTCCTCCGCACTCGCTCTGGTACGAGCTTTGGTGGCAGTGGGAGGACTTCCTCCCAGGACTTGGAGCAGCCGGGTTGGGATGCTAAGCTCACTCGCAAGGTGAAGAAGCTGTTCTGCATGCAGCCTCACATGCAGCACAAGATGTATCTGGCTCACAAGAGGGAGAAGGAAAACCATCAGCGTCAGAAGCTGTTCTACAGGCACCAAGGCATGGAAGTGCAGTCCGGATCTGAGGGGAAGATTACTGAGGAGGATCAATGGATCTACCAGTTCAGCACATGGGATATTGACGAGGACACTGCCGGCACGTCTGCTTCTGCTCCACCTGCTGATGAGACTGCTGAGGAGCCTGCTGAGGAGTCAGAGGCGGGATCTTCGGATGCGTCTGATGATGATGATGACGAGTATCAGGCGGAGGAGTAGTCCACCACCGTGGGGCGTTATGTCACTCTCTGCCTTTTTGGCGTCTCGATGCCAAAGGGGGAGAGAGTTTAGGACCTCGATTTGCTTTCTTTCAGGGTTGTCGAGTCACAAGTGTGTTTCTGTGTTGTCTTTGCCTCCACTTGTGAACTCCGTGTATTTGCTGTCGTTGTTCGTTTGCTTTGTGAGACCTTCGTGAAGTATGGTGTGAGACATACGCTACCCTTTGCTTAAAGTACTTTATATGTTGCTTATGCTATGCTTGTGCTAATTCTCGCTCATATAATTGTTGTTGGTAGCTTGTGTGGCATGGTAGATAAAATATAGGGGGAGTGTCCTTTCTAATGTGTGTACCATGCAATCTCAAAGGGTGCACACATCTAGGGGGAGCTAGTCTATATTTTTTGGCTCCATTCCCTATTATCTTTTTGAGCAAATCGGTTGTTGTCATCAATACACCAAAAAGGGGGAGATTGATAGGGCATATTTCCCCATGATTGGTTTTAGTGATTGATGACAACACATTTGCGGCATAACCGTGTGCCTTGAGTATTTCAGATAACATAAGCCATGTCACGGGACGGTTTTCATCCCCTCGGTTGATGGAACGTGAAGACGGAGTTTCCCTCTCGGATTCTTTTCTGGTGGTTGAGTCGATAGGAAATCCGTACTATTAAGAGGGGATCCGCGGTGATATGATGGGTGGAATCATCACACTTCACTTTTCTCTGCACCCACATACCTTCATAAGCGCCTTCGGAGGGGTCAGCATAAGAGGCCATTCCAGCCTGGGTCTGCTGGGACGGTAGTACCGCTTGGTGTGCGGTAGTACCTCTCACGCGGTAGTACCGTACCATATGCGGTAGTACCGCAGTACGGTAGTACGGAAGTCTAGTGCCGCAACCACTACCGCAAACTCTCTGGACTGAGCGGTAGTGGGCACGGCACTAGAGTGCGGTACTACGGTACCGCGGTAGTACCGTACCGTATGCGGTAGTACCGCAGTACGGTAGTACGGCAGTCTAGTGCCGTAACCAGTACCGCAAACTCTCTGGACTGAGCGGTAGTGGGCACGGCACTAGAGTGCGGTACTACGGTACCGCGGTAGTACCGCAGCCAGCACGGTAGTACCGCAGTACGGTAGTACGGCAGTCTAGTGCCGCAACCACTACCGCAAACTCTCTGGACTGAGCGGTAGTGGGCACGGCACTAGAGTGCGGTACTGCGGTACCGCGGTAGTACCGCACCCAGCGCGGTAGTACCGCAGTACGGTAGTACGGCAGTCTAGTGCCGCAACCACTACCGCAAACTGTCTGGACTGAGCGGTTGTGGGCACGGCACTAGAGTGCGGTACTACGGTACCACGGTAGTACCGCACCCATCGCGGTAGTACCGTGGTTGGTGGGGGTCCAACGGCTGTTTAATGCGCCCCCTATAAAAGGGGGTCTTCTCTTCATGGAGAGGTACCTCATTTATTGCTGATCCTCCATTGACGCCCAAAGCTTATTCTTGCCCGATCTCCCTCCCTAGCCTTCAAAACTTGTTGATTCTCTAGGGTTTGGAAGAGGAGGCCCCGATCTACACTTCCACCAAAGGATATTTGATTCCCCCCATTATTCTCTTGTGGATCTTGTTACTCTTGGGTGCGTTGGTGCCCTAGACGGAAGAGGTCACCTCGGAGCCACATTCCATTGTGGTGAAGCTCCGTGGTTTGTTGGGAGCCTCCAATTAAGTTGTGGAGATTGCCCCAACCTTGTATGTAATGTTTTGGTTGCCACCTTCAAGGCCACCGCATAGTGGTTCACGACATCTTGCATTGGTGAGAGCGTGAGGAGAATAAGGTGGCCCTCGTTGGCCTTCGTGTGAGCATTGTGCTCCCCAGCCTCTCCAAACGGAGACGTACTTCTCGAGAGAGTAGGAACTTCGGTAACATATCCTTGTCTCCATGTTCTCTCTACCTTTACTTTGCAAGTTACTTCTCATTGCTTATATCTTTCTTGTTTTCTTGTTGTAGTTGTCTAGTTGTCATATAGGATCTCATCTAGTTGCATATCTAGACAACTTACTTTTCTTGTTGAGACTAAACTTATTAAGGAGTCATAAAAATTGTTAGTCGCCTATTCACCCCCCCCTCTAGTCGACATTCCGATCCTTTCAACAGCAATGCCTTTTGCAGAAATCATGTGCCCTAAGTAGGTCACTTCTGGTAGCCAAAATTCACACTTGGAGAATTTAGCATACAGGCAATGCTCTCGAAGTTTCATCAATACCAACCTAAGATGTTCGGCATGTTCTTCTTCGTTCTTCGAGTAGATGAGAATGTCATCAAGATAAACTACAACAAATTTATCTAGGTACTCCATGAAGATCGAATTCATCATGCGCGAGAAAGTGGCGGGGGCATTGGTTAAACCAAAGGACATGAAGGTGTACTCGTAAAGACCATAACGAGTTGTGAAAGACGATAACCTAATCTCAAATCCATCTTGGAGAAGACAGAGGATCAAGCAAGTTGATCATAAAGATCATTGATCCTGGGTAGTGGGTAATTATTCTTTATCGTCGCTAGGTTTAGCGGGCGATAGTCTACGCACATCCTTTCTGTTCCATCTTTCTTCGTTATGAACAGAACGGGGCAACCCCATGGCGATGAGCTAGGGCGGATGAAGCCTTTTGCCAACAAAGCTTCAAGTTGGATTTTAAGCTCAGCTAACTCACGTGCAGCCATTTTGTATGGGCGTCTGGAAATTGGTGCGGTTCCTGGCATAAGATCTACAATGAACTCTACACATCTGTCGGGTGGCATGGTTTAAGGAGTTGGGTTACTGGATGGTTTTCCTTAGGATGACCATGGCTTACTAGGGGCTACAACAGATATGTCAGAGTAGAAAAGTACCCCAACACGATGGTTAGTGTGGTTCTTCTGGCTAGAAGACATCGAGAATGGGAGGAAGAGCTGCAAATGATTCAGTATAGGTTTCTAGAATAAAACCTACAAGAAAGTCTATGGAACTGTCGGGCATGCCACCAAGAAGTTCTTCTAAAAGGACAGCCGAAATGGAGAGAAGGATTTTGCAAATGCATCAGATTATGAAGAAACCTGGAATGACTCGGACAGCATAACGGCTGTAATTGCAAGAAAAGGCAATTTTATTACAACATAGAAACAACACTTACATACGATGTAAGAAATCAGGAAGCACAACAACTCTAGCAAACCGAACACAACTTTCCTATGGCTACAAGGAAGCAATCAACGAGATGTTGTAGTAAGACATAGATGAGCCTAGTCGTATCTTCCCGTAGAATAAGATGAGGGTGACTAAGAACTCAGAACGATGAGGTAAGGAGAAAAAATAAGCCTTACGTTCCCTTATATACCTAGAGTAACTATATAACTATAGAAGGCTAGACTCGACTTCGGCCAAGGCTGATAATCCAACAGTCAGTCCTGCTCTGATACCAAGTCTGTCGGGACCCGGGGTTTGCTTATGCAAGTCCCGTTACAACACAATCATATGGAGAGCCGAGAGTCGTACCCACTTGTCTAAGAAGACAAGGCCAAGCACAGAACGCTCTCGGAAAGCATCGAACGTGAGGGGCATCCCATCCAGGCCGGATGATCAACTGAGATGGGTCCTCATCGTCCGCACACAAGTCTAAATGATATGGGTGGTGAACTCCCATATTCATAGACAAGTCGCCTCAACCATACTCTCGATTGTATTATAACACTTACATAGACTTACTCCAGCCCGATCACTTAGTCGGGGTCTAGGGCGGGCTCGATCATACATCAAAGTGTGCACGTGACGGAGTCACGAACAATCGCATCGCGATGCCCCAAGCTGCGCACATCTAAGGGCCACTTGGTGTATAAAAGACCGCCAAACAGATCACAACTAACGTCTCGAAAACCCATACTAAGACATGCATGATATAATCATACACGCAGCAGACATGTCTAGTATGAACAGCAGGTATCATTGCAATTATCTACAAAGTTTACATCTTTATTGATACCTCTTACAGAGTGCACGCAGGGATCACGAAACCGTGATCCAACATTACAACAAGCATGCGGAAGAAAAGTAGGTCTGAGTACAGACAAGTTAAACAAATGGCTTAGAGAAGCCTTATTTATAAACAAGCCCTTCCACGAGGGACCAGTCGTCTTACTGGGACTACACTAGCTTTGCTTCATTCGTCGAGCTCGAGGAAGAATCCACCTTCGGGGTTAGTGGGTTGATCTAAAACATAGAATAAGAAAACGTGAGTACAAAGTCATACTTAGCAAGACTTACGTAGGAGTTATACTACTCATGCACATGTATCAAGGTAAAGGGAGGTGGGGTTCATAAGCAGAAGTGCCAGCTTTGACTTGGCTAGTCCTGAACTACGAGTACCAGACTTGAGGTAAGAAGCGTACACGAGTCCACTATATGTATCCAACCAATTACGCCACTATGTTGCCTTCCTCGACTTCCCACGAGAAAGCACGCCATAACACTCATTCTTATCTTGGCAAGTTTTATAAGTATCCAGTTCAAGTTGTCTAATAATCAAGCTAAGCTTTCCATGTAGTCCCTTACCGCGGACGTGGATATTCGAATAGTTTTGTTAACCCTGCAGGGGTGTACCGCTACACACACATGACCATCAGTTACTGCCTTTGTCCTCGACACCATTCAAGGGGTGTCGACGAGGATATTCACCACAACTGTTACCTCATAGCCGATCTAGTCCAAGAAAGACGCCTACCTGGGTTGGCTACCACTATCGTGAACCCGGCCGGTTTACCGAAGTGGACCCAGATGATGTGTGCGTGGAGCATAAGCCGGTCTCGGTTGAGCCGTTCTCTCACTTAGCAGCAAGGCCACAAACCTACCAGAACTTCGAACTACTGCGACATCTGGACATCGAAAGGGATGAGTTAGTAGGTTGAGAGGGGTCAGTGAGCCCAATGTGTGGTTGTACTCTTCATCTTGGATCACCACACAAGAACTCGGACTTAGGGCGGTGTTAAATGAGACAACCCACTGTTTACTCCTACACAGCCTCTCATCGTTCACCTTGTATTAGGGTACATTCACCAACACATTTCCACCAACATCAACATGATTGCTACCATCCTGACTCACATAACAGTATCAACATTGTATCACTCTAAGCATGCAATAAGCAGTAACAGTTGCAGGGGCCACATGATATCAAACAACTCCTACATCTGCTAGGATTGTGGTTTGCTTACTACTGTGACAAAATGATAGGTAATGCAAAGGAATGGGTTCATCTATGCGGTAGAAACGTAGCATGGTAATCATCCTAAACAATGCATAAGCGAGACTGAGAGGGAAGTGGGATTTTATCGACATGATCAATGGGGGTTTTCTTG
This sequence comes from Bromus sterilis, assembly GCA_950022295.1. Lineage (NCBI taxonomy): Eukaryota > Viridiplantae > Streptophyta > Magnoliopsida > Poales > Poaceae > Bromus > Bromus sterilis. The sequence continues at coordinate 171,671,614 of OX465595.1, read as the reverse complement.
CCTTGCTGACGAGGTTCAGTATCGGGGTCTTCAACGAAGGGGGTGATCTCGGGTTCCGGCTCCACCTCTATTCGACAACCAACACAAACATCGAAACAATAATAAGACAATGCTCAAACACATGAGTTGAAGGTTGAAACTTGATGTATGTGTCAATGATGTGTGAGTTATTCCAATTAAAAGGAGTGTATTGCATTTGAAATGCAAATTCAAACTCCAATTTGATTTTCAAAAGAATGCATATGCAATGTTTCCACGGTTCACCCAATTTTATTTGGTCAAACATGAAAACAGATTTCAAATTCAGAATCCTTGCATTTTTCTGATAATTTTACATATATTATATGTTTAATTTGGAGTTGAAATGAATTAGTTATGATTTTCCAAAGTTTAAATCAATTTCTGCCTTTTCTGGAATATATTTAATTCATTTAATCAATTACTGTGTCATGCTGGTGTCAGCATGACGTAGGAGGGGGGTCTGACCAGTGGGTCCGGCTTGTCAGTGTCATAGGGGGTTAATCCCGTTTAAATTAGAACTAATAGTGGGGTTTAGGGGTTGAGGGCCCCACCTGTCATTGACTTGGGGTCAACTAACAGGGGGATTAGCCCCTAATGACGGTCGCATCAGCGCACTCGCCGGCGGCTCAACGCCGGTGGCAACAGTGGGCGGTGGCGTGCACGGGGAGGGTGCTTCCGGCCACCATTTGGTGCGCTCGTTGCACCAAAACGTTCCCCTTGGCCTCCCGTACACGATGGAGTAGGACATCGTCGCCGGGGTGGTCCAGGCCAACGGCATCGAGCAGTGTGGTGGCGGCCGGAGTTCTGTGAAGACGATGATGTTGCTGCGGGGCACGGAAACGAGGGCGGCGAGAGGGGAAGTGACCGGCATCTCACCCATAACGCGACGGTGCAGGCGGTAGCAGCTGGGGGGGCTTGACGAAGGTGAATTGAAGACGGAGAGCTTTTGGTTCCGGCGGCGAGTCAAGGAAGCTTGTGTCTCCTCGGGGCCGAATTAGAGCTCCAGCTTTTGCGAGGAGATGAAGTCGACGTCGAACAGCACGGTGGACATGGCGTCTTGAGATCTAGCTGGCTGGGAGCACGTGAGCTCACGGCGGCGCTCTCCGGCTGACTCGGGTCTGCACGAGATTAGCGAGGGAAGGAGGAGCAGAGCAAGCGCGAGGAAGGGGAAAGGTGTTGCGGGGCTCTGGCGGCTTGCGTGGCGAGAGGAGATGGCTCGAGGAGGCCTAGAAGCTGTAACACCCTGAGATCCAGTACAGTAATCACTACAGTGATTCCACTGTTAGTGATCATTACTGTTGATGATAAAGCCATGATCACCTTGATCATAGCTCTGTCCATTTCCAACCCGGATAAAATTTTCAAATTGGGTAAATTATAAAACTTTGCTCCAAGAATTGTGGATGCCAGTCAATCAACTTGATCATGGTTAAACCAAGTCACCCTTAGTCATTAGAATAATCACAAGTCTGATGTTTGTGAAACCAATGTTGTGGGGTTATCAAAATTGTTTTGAAAATTTATATGGAAATGGAAATCATAGATCAACCCAAAGTTGTGAAACCTATTAATAGAATTGCCTAGCCATCATAGGGCCATGTTAATATAGTAATGGATATTTTATTAAAGTGTTTTAGGAATAATATGAATTAAAAATAAATGCTTGGGAATTATTAAATTGCCATGGAATAAAATAAACAAGTGCAAATTTTAAATGAACTAAAATTTGTCAAACCAATTTTATAAAATGCCTAAATAACAGTAAGCTATATTAAAAGTGAAATGGGATTTTATTACCATGTTTAAAAATGTTAAACAAATAATAACAGTGGTAAAACAGTAGCATTTAATACCTTTTAAATAAAACAAAAATGCAATTGATTTTATTTGGGCACAAAACTTTTTGTGGCATTGTTATAAAGTGCACCCCTAATTTTGGTGCATGTTTGACATTTCACAAAAAAATGAAACAATAGCCAAATACATTTAATCCAAAGAAAAGAAAAACGAAAACAAAGAAAACTCGAAAAGCCCTAAGCCTCGCCCAGGGCGAGGCCCACCCGGGCCCAGCCCCGTTATCTCTTCTCTCTCCCCCACCCCACCCACACTCACCTGCTCCCACCTGCCCTACCCCGTTGTCGCCTTGTCCATGGCGCAGAGCACGCCACAGCCGACCCCCTACCCTCCTCCTCTCCAGCCCGACCCCGTAAGAGATAAGGACGCCGCCTGCTCCCCTGGACGAGGCCCTTCCCGTTTCCCCCCTCGTTCCCTTCCCTATGTACATCGAGCTCACGGCTCGAGCGCAGCCGTGGCCACGCCGCCGCCCTCGCGCGACCAACGACGTCGGCAGGCCGACCCGGCGTGTCCTAGGCCCTCGTAGTGGACGTCTTTGTCCTCCCACGACGCGGATTCGAGCTCCGCGCCACCACGCCGAGCGAATCGGCCCGCTCCTCAACCACGGCCGCCGCCTCCCTGATGACGAGCACGTCGCCAGTCGTCTCCCCCAGCCCCTACTGAGCCCTCCACTGCGTTCCCGGTGAGCGCAACTGCATTCTTCCCCCTTTACGCGCTCGATCCCGTGCACTTGCGTGCCGCAGCCACCTAGCCTCGCTCTGGCCGCCGCCCAGCTTACTGTTGTCGTCGAGCTCGGCCTCCCCGGCATCTTACACCCCCACCGGCCGACGTGCGGCTCCGTGGTTAACCTAATCTTGGATTAACCCCCTGTTAGCCTAAGCCCCACTGTTAGATAAATTGCTAAGTTAAATAACCACCTAGCCTATTACATGTGGCCCCATCCCCTTAAGCATCTTCTTATAAAACAAATAAAACTGTTAAATAAAATGTGTCTATGACTAGTGGGCCCCGGGCCTCAAAATAATAATACAATTGAGATATTTGCACTGGAGTCACTTACACATGGGCCCCCTGGATATTTTTGATTAAATCAAATGCTTAATTAGAGTGAGTGCATGACTGTTGGGGTCCACTGGATTAAATGTATAGTTAAATTACAATTATAGAAATGTGCCTATGACATGTGGGCCACACTACTGGTTTATTAAATATAATTGGCTATTAACAATGTGAGGCTGACATGAGGGACCCCCATGTCAAGGTTGACTAGTCAAAGTTCCTGCTGTGGATAAGGTTGGATTTTAATAATAAAAGAAATTCAGAAAATTGATTCAAACAATTTAAATATTAGAAATTCAATATCTTTTAAACTGTAAGTCAGATTCAAAAACTTTATACATAAAAATTGATCAGAAAAATATAATGAATACGAATACGCTATCTGTATGTCTACCACCCCCTCTAACTTACCGAACATCGACATTCCCCCCTTCGGGCCGTCTGTCGATAATTCCCAGTACCGATATACGTTGCCCGGATGAAAAAAATTTGTATACGAAAGTTACTCAGAACGGATCCACGATTACGAATACGTTACTCATACTCCCACCACACCCCTCTAACACAACGAACACCGAACCGCCCCCCTTCGGACCGTCTGTCCAATAAATTGTCCGGTACTGCTAAAGTACCGGGATGAATTTATTTCGAACACGAAAGTTGTTCGGAATAGATCAACTAACCCGGATACACCACCCACACGTGTGTCGGATGTCCACGACACCTCCGGCATGATATCTCCCCCCCCCTCCGGACACCTTGTCCGATAATCACCCGGAGCCGGTAAAACTTTCCGGCTGAAAATGTTCTGAACATGAAAGTTGTTCAGAATGGATCAACGAGCACGGATACACTATCCACATGTGAGTCAGATGTCTCTAACACTGCAGACATGGAACCTTCCCCTCCGGATCATCTGTCCGGTAATCAATCGGTACTGATGAGTCATCCCTGGATAAATTCCCGCTTCGACTAAAATACTTAACACTGCGTAAGAGCCCCGTTGTTGTATATCTGCTATGTCATACAATTGTATTGCTATTATTGTTGTGTATTTATTGTTTCTCCCCCCCCCTTTTATTCTTCGTTAGACCTCGTTGCTGCCGCCGGCTACAGCGTTGCCGAGTACGACTACTTCGTCGACGACCATACCCCTACCGTCGAGCTTGCAGGCAAGCAGAGCCGTTCTCTTCCCCAGATATCGCCTATCTTTCCGTACATTTCTTGCACTAGGCATTGTTACTGCTGCTGCTACGATTACAATCCTATTCAATTGCATATCCTGATTTTGTCGCCCCTTGATGTACCTTCCTTTAATCCTATGCTGCCTATTATTACTTATGCATTATTTAGCAGTAAACCCTGCGCATTGTTAGCTAGGATTAGATAGCGGGCTGTGATCACTTTGGGAGTGATCGCGGAAACGATATATTACAACTGCAACAGGTACGGATCAATGCAGACGCCCTAGGGAACCTACAACGGCGAGACTCTACCGAGTCGCTTCGAGTTTGACTTACGAGTGGAATGGACTCGTATTTCACTCTCGTCGGCTCAGTAGCGTAGCATCACCAGGATGATATGAGGTTTACCTCTTTAGTTCATCCCGTTGATGTCTTAGTCGAGCCAGCTCAAGTGTACCATCGAGGGTGATTCCTCCTGTTTTCACTTAATGGTAGGGACTCGAACCAACTGGTGTCCTTAAAGGTAAGAAGTCGGGCGACCCAACGGTGCCCGCGAGTGGTATTGCGACGGGACGACAGGGAGGGTACGATCAGTGTACCGGTGTGCTTGGCCCCTGATCGTTGGCCGCGAGAGTTACCAAACCACGAAAGTCGAGATCCTCCAGGAGCACACGTGAGACAAGGTAAGGAGACGGTTCACCTTGTTGGTAACCGTGGTGACTTGGTGGGACTACAGGGCAGGCACCGATGTATTGGTGGTCCTGGCTGCTGTCGTTGTCCGCGGGTCAGTTAAGTCGAGGCAACGATAACGGTTGTCACGCAGGTTAATTAAAATTCTAAATGGTTCAGTGAATGTCTTGAGTTGGCTATATGCCATTTACGCACTACCTACCCGTGGGAACTACGAGTTATGGCCTCCTCTGCTTCTTAGTGTCGTCCGAGGACTCTTCAGACGTCAGCAGTACTGCGGGCTGATTGCCGGAAAGTGGTGTTGTCTTATTTGCTCGTGCGGTGGTGTCTTATTTGGATTTGCTTCAACTTCACCGGCCAGCCAGGCACCGTGCAGGAGTACGTTTGGGTTGGGGTCCAAGGCTCGGTGTACTTAGGATTTAGACCGGCGGATGACCTCTCTGTTGAGTTTGAAAGATGGGCTATGAAGTGTCGGATAGCCTCGGTGGAGCGTTCCCTAACAAGGTTCCCGCCACCCTGGAGATCCGTGCGTGTAGCGTAACACAAGTGCACCCCTGCAGGGAAGATTAATCTATTCGGATAGCCGTGTCCACGGTAACAGGACACTTTATGCTGAAGCTGGATCTTACCACTACAAACTATTATTATTAAATTGTATGGTTCCGGGTTTTCTTCCTCGCGGGGATGTCGAGGAGGTGAACTCGGAGGCCTTGTTAATTATTACAACTTATTATTATACAATGCTGCAGCAACTTCTGCTGCATTGTTACTTTATGCTTTATATAAACTGTTGGCTGATTCTTACCTCATGCTGCAAGACATCGTCGGAAGATGCTAGTCTTCGTTAGGCCTAGCTTCTTACCCTTGCTCTGGATTTCTGTCTTTCAGTCCACTATATACAGTCTCTTCTTTCCGTTGATACAATGCATAATGCTTAGTAGCGGACGTAAGACTCGCGGGTATACTAGATACTCACCTGCTTTATTTCCTTTACTGTTTTGCCTGATCGGCCGCTGCAGTCGATGTTGGAGCCCAGGAGCAGGAGTTCCCGATGTCGACCACCGCAACGTGAAGATTCCCGATGACCAAGACCAGGAGTACTTTGGAGGTTCCCAGGCAGGAGGCCTCTCCTTTTCGATCTGTATCTCTGATGTGATTTGTGCTAGCCTTCTTAAGGCAACCTTATATCCTTGTGTCTGTACTCAGATACTATTGCTTCCGCTGACTTTGTGCTCTCGATCTATTGTATTCGAGCCCTCGTGGCCCCTGGCTTGTATTAAACAGCTTGTATTATTTTATTTGTAGAGTTGTGTTGTGATATCTCACCGTGAGTCCCTAATCTCGATCGTGTACCTTGAGTATATGATTACTGTACACGGCTTGATTTTCGGGGCGTCTCAAGTTGGTATCAGAGCCGACTGCCTGTAGGAAGCCCCTAACCACTCCTTGGTCGAAGTCGAGTCTAGTATTTGCAAAACTACTTGCTAACCTAATGTTTGGCTTATGGGCCCACATCGATGTCACTACGTGTGATATCTTTGGTATTAGCATCTTTTTCTCTGTACCTATGCTCTGGGACTCTGCTCTCTTATCCTTGCTGGTAAGATTTATTAACGCTGACTTTAGGTTCTCGTACCTCCTGCCTTCCGGAGACCCCTGCATTCCCGATGATCGACTCATTCACCTGAAGATTCCAAAGATTACTCTTTGATAAATTCCCGAAAACCTACGTGTTCGTCGCCTTTGCAATCCCATGCCACCGATAAGTCCGTGTGGATAATTGCATCCACCTCCCGATCTGGAAATCACAATTTCCTTGTACTTAAGCATCAAGTTATTCCGGTGCTTCTGTCACCCGATGCCTTGGCATTCTTTCCCCTTCTGGTTGAGTGCCCATACTCACATCGGATCCTTTGCAAACCATCCGACCTTTTCGTGGATTATTATCCGACTAAGCTTACGTGGCTTCTCCCATGTGTCGATTGGATTCATCGTGTGAAATACCATCCCTGCCCTCGATGATTTGTGTTATCATCGACAACCTCCCGTGACACTCTGCCAATAAAACTTGGTCGTGTACATCGTGCTCTGCTTTCCCTGGGGAAAGATATACACCTGGTACTTGTGTATCATCACATTTTCCTTTCCATTGGTCTGTTTAATCTTCCTTCTAATATAAATTATTTGGGCAGTGATAATTCTCTGCTTATGTAAACACTTCGGTGTGCTACATTGTCTGTACAACTAGTTACGATTGTTGATGACTTTTCGGTGACCACCGATAGACGAGAACTTTGCCAATTGGCCCGCCTCGTCTTAACGAGCAGGAAAATGGTTCTCTTCGTCCCTCGCCCTTGGCACTGATGTTGTTGCCGACATAGTTTACAAGTTGATCTCCGTCATACCCTTCCAACTTGATCGCATTGAATGTCACCACCCTGGTTCAATGGGGCCCATAACCCACAGTTCCACAGGACCGAAACCTGACTCTTGTCCTCTACCTTGTGATATTCCGTCCGATATCAGACTCGGTGCTTGTGTCTGATGATCGGGGCCCTTTTCCCATCTTCCTTCATCGGCATCAAATACGTGCCTATCCGCTTAAAACTTCTCATGATGTACTTCCCTGAGCTTAAACTCGGAAGGACTTTATACCCCATAACCTTGAGCAACCCCATTTGATTAACCTTGTATCGATCCTACCCCCTTAAGCCTTACCTCTTACCCTGTTCGTAAGTGCGATGAAGCCCCGAGGAAAGGATGAAAACTCATCGAGATGCACCGATGCAAAGAGATGAAGACCTCAACATGCAGGATTAACTTCTACGAGTAGGACAACAAGAACCAGAAGATTTGTTAGAAGGCGAAACCGAAACTCTACCCCTTACACTACTTTTAATACTCGGGACGAGAATTCTTTATAGTGGTGGAGGTTTGTAACACCCTCAGATCCAGTACAGTAATCACTACAGTGATTCCACTGTTAGTGATCATTACTGTTGATGATAAAGCCATGATCACCTTGATCATAGCTCTGTCAATTTCCAACCCGGATATAATTTTCAAATTGGGTAAATTATAAAACTTTGCTCCAAGAATTGTGGATGCCAGTCAATCAACATGATCATGCTTAAACCAAGTCACCCTTAGTCATTAGAATAATCACAAGTCTGATGTTTGTGAAACAGAACCCGCGGATCGTTCCAAGATTAAAGAGGGAAACAACGTGCAAGTGTTTGGTAACAAGAAGCTTACGAATGCAAAGATTGGCGCAAGATTTTTGTTGACCAGAAACAAGGAGAATCGCCGTCCAATCGAAGAAGCTAGGAAGTACGGAATCCTTCTCCAGATCCCTTGAGCAGACGGAGGAGGAAGACGAAGGACGAGAAGATAGAATGGAAGATGAAGGGGGAAATGGATCCTATTTATGAGGACCCGATTCAACCAACAGTACAAAAAACACGCACTACGAATATAGAGGCTCCTCGATCCCCGCGCATGACATGACGGGACGATGCAGGCGGCGCCTCAATCTTGGTGTGGAAAAAATATTACATGCAAGATTTTATAGATATAACCGTTAGAAACCTGGCGACACGTGTATTCCTAGAAGGTCTTTGGCTCATCTCTACCAGCTTTATGGAAACAATTCATTCTTGAGAGGAAGATTGTCCTAAAGTCGGATTCGCGCCAATCTTAGGTGCTACTGGCGGGGGGATTATTCATAGACCCTAATAGATCAATAATGAGGCCTCTATATTAGAGATGAAGAAAGTCGTCCTATGGACCGACTCATTAAGGAGAGGGCTCAGAAGAAGGTTCGGCCTACGAAACAACCGACTTACAAGATGAAGACCGATGCGACAAAAGGAAGGAGTCCAAACCGCCTTGAAGGACAAGATAGACATCGAAGAGATAGAATAGGACTCCACCTCGTATCATAGTCGGATTCTTTGTACAAACCCCAGGACCTGGCTGATACGTCCCAAAAGTATCTCTAATTTCTGCTTGCTCCATGCATGTTTTGGGTGATATTTCTATGCTTTTGATGCACTTTCATACACTTTTGATAATATTTGGACTAACTTATTAACTCAGTGCACCCTAGTGCCAGTTCCTATTTTCTGCTGTTTTTGTATTTCAGGTTTTGCCATTACTTAAAGTGCCCAAAAAAATTCGGGAAAATATATATATAATCAGAGACACGAAAGCTTCCAGATGCTCGAAGGGGGGCCAGGGGTCCTGGTGCCCTAGTGGCGTGGCCCCACCCTAGGTCGCGCCGGGGGGGCGCTTGGACTCCCTGGTCCACCTCTGGCTGCCCCCCTTGGCCTATATTTACCTCTCTTCCCGAAACCCTCGAGGACAGAACTCGTCTCCGCGATCTCCCCTCTGTTCCGCCACCGCTGCGCTCCCAAGATCGGGGCTGCCAGGAGACCCTTTCCAGGCACCATGCCGGAGGGAGGATTGACCTCCAGGAACTTCTCCACCACCATGGACGCCTCCCGGATGAGCCATGAGTAATCCACTTGGACGATGGGTACATGATCAGTAGCTATGTGATGTCTTCTTTCCATCTTTGTTCTTCAATGTTTAGACCTTGTGAGCTGCCCGACATTATCAAGGCACATATGTAGTTTTCTTGATGTTGCTATGTGAGTTTGCCGGGATCTGATGGATTATGAGATTACGTTCAGATTGTGATGAGTAATATATTTGGTTCTTCTCCTTTTATATTTATGTTCTTGAGTAAGTCTTGCTTGTTCTCCGTTACTTTTTATTACTTTGTCCAAGTGATGGATCGTGACTCCAAGAGGGAGCGTTATGCATGATTGTGGGCTCATGACCCCCAATGACTAGCTTGAGTGACAGAACATGAGTCTAGGCGGTGTGTTGTTGCCACCAGGGGGAAAACAACGGTGCTTGTACTTGCGGGTGCAAGGATTGTTTACTTTACGCAAAGTTTTTTTATTGCAGTTGTCTGTTGCTTTGGGTTTACACTTTGGGTGGGGCTCGCAACTTAATATCAGCGAGATGTTCTTGATAGATATCTCAAGGTGGATGATTAGTGAGTAGATGCAAATGGATTTCGGTCTACTTTCCTTGGCGTACTGCTCATGCTTTTGAGCCTCTTCCTTTCTTTTGTAGCAAAGTTAGCATTGCGGTGCGTTTTTAATCCTGTCAATTGCCTAATTGTAATTTGTTCACCTCTCATAGCTGTTTATCGTCATTTGGGAGAGAGACATCACTAGTGAACTTCATGGGACCCCGGTCAGTATTTCCACCACTGTTTACATCCTCAATTTTCTTCCTGTTTTTACTTTCGTTGAAATTATCACTATCATTATCTCAACCTTGGTATCTTTTCCAAGGTAAATTTGTCGCTACGCTACATCTCAACCTTCCACTTGGGTAACCAACGAGGGGCGAGAATCACTTCCTCGCTAGCATCAAGTAATTTCTTGCGCCGTTGCCGGGGGCTCCAGTCTACAAGATAGGGGAGTTTCACACTATCTTTTATCTTTGCTTTTTAGTCTTGTTAGTTTACCATTCAGTTTTTATCTTTATTTCCTTTATCAAAAATTACAAAAAAAATTGTCTTGCTTACTGCTGCTATTATGGGTACCACTAAAAATATCAATTTGTGTGACTTCACTGGTCACAATAACAATGACTTTATCTGAACTCATATTGCTACACCTGCCACTTCAGCATCTTCTTATGAAATTAAACCTACTCTTCTTACTCTTGTTATGAAAGAACAATTCTCTGTTGCTGGAGATGATGTTGCTTTACACTTGAATAATTTTGTTGAGCTTTGTGATATGCAAAAGTATAAAGAAGTAGAAGGTGATATTGTTAAGCTTAAGCGTTTTCCTTTATCCTTGAGAGGAGGAGCTAAATTTGGTTCTAATCCTTGCCTAGGAATAGCATAGATTCCTGGGATAAGTGCAAGTATGCTTTTATTAGGAAGTACTACCCACCTGCTAAGATTATCCAATTGAGGAGTAATATTATGAATTTTAAGAAATTGGATAATGAACACGTTGCCAAGCTTGGGAATGCATGAAATATCTTGTTAAGAATTTCCCTACGCATGGTTTGACTACTTGGGTTGTTATCCATACTTTTTATGTAGGCTTGAAGTTTACTTCGCGGAATCTGTTAGACTCGGCCTCAGGAGGAGCTTTTATGTCAACAACATTAGGTGCTACCACAAAACTAGTAGATGAGATGATGACCAACTATTCCCAGTGGCACATCGAAAGAGCTCCAATAGGTAGGAAGGTAAACTATGTCGAGGAGATCTCCTCCCTAAATGAAAAATTTGACATGATCATGAATTATTTAACAAGCAAGCCCCTATTGATCCTCATGATGTTCCTTGAAATTCCTTGGTTGCTCAAGAACAAGTAGATGTGAACTTTATCTCTAGAAACAACTTCGACAACAATGCTTATAGGAGTAAATTTGGTAGCAATCCTAGCCCGTTCCCATCCAACAATTATGGGAACAACAACACTTATCCTAGCACCAAGAACTCCACTTCTGAATTAGAGAGCATGCTTAAGGACTTTATCACTACCCAAAAAGCCTTCAACAAGAGTGTAGAAGAGAAATTAGACAAATTAGATAGTTATAACATATCCCATCAGGTATAATTGCTTAAGATTAGAACTTCTCCCCTCGAGGAGAGGAAGACCACTCCTATGAATGCTATTCAAGTGAAAATTAATGAAAACATTAGGATGTTTCCCAAACTTAAAGATAGATGGGCTAGATAAAAGGAGGAAGAAGATAGAATTAAGAGTCTTCCTACACACCATACCATTGCTACTATTCAAGTTGTTGAGGATCTCAAAACTCTTAGCACCCATCACACCCCTAGTCCACTTAATGGACCCATCAATGGTGATGCTATTACCTCAACCGTAGAAGAAGAAACTCCTATGACCATAGAGGCTTTCAAACAAGTAAGACTAAATGACATCACTACCACCTTACTTGATAGTAGTGACCTTGATTTTGACAGTTATACCCTTTCTGAAGTTATTGGTTTACTACACAAAATGTCTAGAGACCCCCACACTAGCACACTAAATCTTGCCTTCATGGAGCATATCACCAATGCGCTCATTAAAGCTAGGGAGGAGAAGCTTAGGTTAGAAGCCTCCATACCTAGAAAGCTAGAAGATGGTTTGTATCCTATGATCAAAATTAAATTTAATAACTTCTCTTGCTATGCTTTATGTGATGTTGGAGCTAGTACCTCCGTTATGCCCAAAAGAATGTATGATATGTTTGAATTGAAACCTTTTTATCTTTTTTCTTTTGGTGTTCGCCTTGTTGATTCTTCCGTAAAGAAACCTTTGGGGAAGATTGACGATGTTCTTATTATTGTCAATGATAATTATTTTTCCATTGATTTTACTATTATGGACATTGAGTGTGAACCCTCATGTCCAATTATTTTGGGACGTCCTTTTCTCCCCACAGTTGGTGTTGTCATTGATATGAAAGAGGGGAATATAAGACTCCAATTCACTCTCAAGAAGGGCATGGAACAGTTCCCTAGAAAGAAGATTAAGTTACCTTTTCAGTCCGTTACACGGGCTAGCTATTCTCTTACATTTGATAAAACTTGATCTTTTTGCTTCGTGCCTAGCTCAAAGGCGTAAAAGAAAGCGCTTGTTGGGAGGCAACCCAATTTGTTTTTCCTTCTGTTTTTAGTGGTCTTGATAATTGTTACTACTGTAGCAACATCATTGTATCTTTATTTTCAAGCTTTGTGCCAAGTTTAGCCTCCGATTGCAAGAAATTCAAAAGTTATGACGTGCTGTCCAGAAAACAGATTCTGTCCCCTTGACGGAAAAAATCGGCTAAAATTAGCAGATAATCTTTTTTATCTGTAGTTTTTTGACAGCATGCTCTATACAATTGTATTTCGTGCGTCTGTTCTGAGTTTTTTCATTTAAATTGCAGAAGTACCCCAAAAATATTATTTACTACCTGCTAGTCTGTTTTTCACAGATTCTGTCACATTTTGGCTTTTCTTCATTTTGCAAACCTTAAACTTTCTTTTTCTTTGCAAAAACTTTTTGGAAATCTTGAGAAACAGTATCTCTTCAAGAATATCGTTATTTCCACTAGATAAAAAATTATTTTATTATGGGTACTAACCGCTCTAATCAGCTTATGATGAGTTATGTATGAAGGGAGTTTTCAAGTGTGCGAAGGAAGATGATGAAAGAAGATCCGGGAGTGTCAAACTCTGAAGCTTGGGGATGCCTCCATGCATGCCAAAGAAATATCCAAGGAGACTCAAGCATCTAAGCTTGGGGATGCCCCCGTGCATCCCCTTCTCCATCAACAATTATCAGTTCGTCCTTCGTTCCACTTTATTTTTATCACTTCATGCGTTATGTGCTGAGCTTGGAGCGTCTCGCTCCTTACTTTTTAGTTTTATTTAGCTTTGATTGCTGTTCATAACAAGTTAAATCCCAAATTTCTTTGTGTGGGAGAAAAGCACGCTCCACTTTAAACCTAGAACACATCATAGGATTTTCATGCTTATCTTTTTTTTGTGTGTGCTCTTTATCTTTTTGTAGTTGTTGTCATGCTTAGCTCTTAGTTTTCATGATTATATTTTAAGAGCTTTTTTTAGGTTGTTGCTGGAACTCTCTTGAGTTTTCATGTTTATCTTGTTTAAAGAGTTGGCTTGTTGCACTGAGTTGTGTGTCTTGACTTAAAGTAGTTAATTGAGGTTGCTATTCAATTGTAGTAGTAACTTGCAATAGTTTTGAGGTATTGTTTTGAGTAATGTTTGAACTTTTGGTGTCAAGAGCTTTATACTATTAGTGATAGATGAATTATTTTAGGCAATCCGTGTGTATTTTCAAAAAACTACAAAAAAAACTAGTTGAGAACTCTAGCTACTAGATGGATCACTATTCTTTGGAGGGATCGGATATTAGAGTACACTCTCGTACCATGAGTTGAGGATGCGAAGGATAACCAAACCCCCGTATATTCCTCCTCAAGGTATTTGTCTCTTTTTGAACCTCCTGATTAGATTGAGAGTTACTGATAATAAGTGCATGAGTTCTTCACACTAATGTAAGTATTCGAAAGTTGACACTTCCACCACCCATAGCTTTTCTAACCTCTTCGGTACCGTGCATTGCACTTTTCTCACCTCGAGAGTTAGCGCATACCTCGCCAGTTCATCCAAACCCTTGGCATGATACGCTCTATCATCTTAAACCTCGTTATATCTTTCCTCAAAACAGCCAACATACCTACGTACAAGGCATTTCCATAGCCTTTCTGAGATACATTTCCATGCAACATCCATCTTCTCATGACTTGATCTCCATGTCATACATGCTTTTTCTTGATCAAGGAGCCGCATGATAGTTGGGCTTTGCCCTTATAATTGCTACATGATGCGCTAGTATCATTGCATATCCTGCTACACTGGCAGAGGCATACATTTGCATAGATCATGATAGCTTCATCTTCTTTATGTTTAGTACTTTTGTAAAGTGTGAAAGATCTTCTATGCTTTTTGTAATATATAGAGTGTTGCCCCTAAAGTGAGGAAAAGATCCCAAAGAGGAAAAATTAAAAGATCCCAAAGAGGACAAATGAGAGATAAATAGAAAGAGCCATTGAGGCCACAAAAAATACAAAAAATAGAAAAAAGAGAAAAAGAAAATAAAAATAGAGAAGGGGCACACTACTATTCCTTTTGAGAGATCCACACTCGTACTCCCTCTTATATCTTGTACTCCATAGAGATTACATTGCATGCATATAGCTATGCGGGGACCCTTACACTATAGAAATTGGCTTGTATATTCCAATGATGAGCATCCTCAAATGAGCTCTAGGTCTTCTTGAGCAAGCAAGTTGGATGCACCCCCACTAGTTCCTTTGGAGAGCTTTCCATAGCTCATATGTGCATCAGTTGCATGGCAATCCCTACTCCTCACATCATATATATCATTTGGTTTTCTCTTGCCTATGATTGAACTCATTGATGTGAGCCTTTCACACCTTTTTGTCTTCCTTCCCCATCATTTTTCTCTTTGTCACCCTGAGTGTCAACTTTCTTGCTTATGCTCATCCATTGCATGAGTGCTCAAAAAGTCGAAAAGGAGTGGATCGGTTTGATTTGTACCTAGCTAGTGGTCTGGGGACAAGTCAAGATATGATTCCAAAGGAGACCAAGTGTGAAACATTAGTAGATTGAGTTATCAACTAAAATAAATAGTATATTTTTTTCTCTAAACCCATCTCCCACTTCTTGCACACCAACACCATTTGGAGACATTCGAGTCACGGACAATGAGAGCTCATGCACCCTTATGTTCCTATATTTCTTGTGTCAATGCTAATATAGACTCTTGCTTGTTATGACTTGAATTGAATTACATGCCTTGCTTGACTTACTTAAAAGTTCTTATATGGTTGGTAGCATGTCACCACAGAAATTATGCTTGTTGTCATTTACCTACTCGAGGACGAGCAAGAATTAATCTTGGGGATGTTGATACGTCCCAAACGTATCTATAATTTATGCTTGCTCCATGCATGTTTTGGGTGATATTGATATGCTTTTGATGCACTTTCATACAATTTTCATCATATTTGGACTAACCTATTAACTCAGTGCACCCAGTGCCAGTTCCTGTTTTCTATTTTTTTTGTATTTCAGGTTTTGCCATTACTTAAAGTGAACAAAAAAATCCGGGAAAATATATAAAAAACAGCGATACAGAAGCTTCCAGATGCCCTCATGGCGCGGCCCCAACCTAGGCCGTGCCGGGGGGGCGCCTGGAGTCCCTGTCCCGGCACCCTGGCGGAGGGAGGATTGACCTCCGCGAGCTTCTCCGTGAGTAATCCACCTTGGACCATGGGTCCATGATCAGTAGCTATGTGATTTCTTCTCTCCATCTTTGTTCTTCAATGTTTATACCTTGTGAGCTGCCCTACATGATCAAGGCACATATGTAATTTTCCTATTGTTGCTACGTGAGTTTGTTGGGATCCGATGGATTATGAGATTATGTTTAGATTGTGATGAGTAATATATTGGGTTCTTCTCCTTTTATATTTATGTTCTTGAGTAATTCTTGCATCTTCTCCGTTACTTTTTATTACTTTGGCCAAGTGATGGATCATGACTCCAAGAGGGAGCGTATGCATGATTGTGGGTTCATGCGCCCCCAATGACTAGCTTGAGTGACAAAAACATGAGTCTAGGGGATGTGATATTGCCACCAGGTGGAAAACAACGGTGCTTGTAATTGCGGGTGCAAGGATTGTTTAATTTACACAAAGTTCTTTTAATGGAGTTGTCTATTGCTTTTGGTTTACACTTTGGGTGGGGCTCGCAACTTAATACCAGCGAGTTGTTCTGGATAGATATCTCAAGTTGGATGATTAGTGAGTAGATGCAGATGGATTTCGGTCTACTTGTCTTGGCGTACTGCCTATGCTTTTGAGCCTCTTCCTTTCTTATGTAGAATAATTTGCATTGCGGTGCGTTTTTAATTCTGTCAATTTCCCAGCTGTAATTTTTTCACCTCGCATAGTTGTTTCTCTTCTTTTGGGAGAGAGACATCACTAGTGAACTTCATTGGACCCCGATCCATATTTCCACTATTGTTTACATCCTCAATTTACTTCATGTTTTTACTTTCGTTCCAATTATCACTATCATTATCTCTTGCGTTTGATCCTTTGTAAACGGCAAGGCCAGATGGATTGACAACCCCTCTTTACTCGTTGGGAGCAAAGTTACTTGTTGTGTGTGCAGGTCCAGGTAAAGTAAGAAACCTTGAGTTGTGAACGGCGCCATTGTTCACTTTACCACCTACTTGTCATCGTTGGAGTCCTACTGGTCGATCTCAACCTTGGTTTCTTTGCCAAGGGAAATTTGCCGCTACGCTACATCTCAACAGTCCACTTGGGGTAACCAACAAGGGGCGAGAATCAATTCCTCGCTAGAATCACCGGCGTGTATATAAGCCAAGGTCCTGGGATGTTTTCTATGCGAATCAATCTAGATAGATTCTTGAGACACCGGCAACTTCTAACGCCCTTGTAATCGAGATCTCCCACATATAATACAAGAAAGGAAAGAAGTAGGTCTTTACCTCATCGAGGGGCCGAACCTGGCTAAATCCATGTGTCTCTTGTTCTGACTCAATGTACCGACTCCCCGTCGATCAAATCTCCCTCCTTAAAATCACTCGTAACAAAGGCCCCGTTTTAAGTTCTCTATGAGGACATATGGCGTGTTTTTCCCACGACAAGTATCCACCTTGTTCTTCCAAAGCACCAACTATTGAGAGCATAATTATCATTCTGAGTGCAATGTGCATTGTCACAAAGTACCACATTGTCTTCCGCATGATTGTTATATTGCTTATTCTGGAATACTTATTTATAGTCTCATTTAAAACTCCAAAGGTGCTTCTGCATTTATGTTTTGCTTCACTCATGGAGGCAAGCAAGATAACACTCTAATATGTTGAAGTCATGTGCATTGTGATCTTGTCTTGATTTTCAGTAGCATATTGTTCATTCTTGGTTGTGTGAGAACTTTCCACAAGATGGAAGGATTGCTTCGTGCATTGTCTTTGTAGCATTGCTCCAATACTTGCTAGAGTTGCTCGGAGTATAGGCTTATATACATCTTGTGAAGCAAAAGAGTTTGTCAAAGTTTTCTTTGCCGCGTTGATGGTCGAGATGATGAGAATGATTTCTCGCCCTTCGTTGGTTACCCCAAGTGGAAGGTGAGATGTAGGATAGCAGCAAATTTCCCCTATGTAGAGGATAGGGTTTGTCTCCCGTAGGACTCCGACAATGATAAGTAGGTTTCAACGGCGCAACTGACGTGGACTTGCACACAGAAACAAATAACTTTTCTCCCAACGAAGTTCAGAGAGGTTGTCAATCTCTCTGGTCTTGTTGTTTAGAAAGGATCAAACGCAAGGGATAATGATAATGGTGATAGCAGCTAGAAAGTAAAAGCAGGAAATTAAATGAGCGTGTAAACAGTGATGAGAATATGGACCGGGGTCCCGTGATGCTCACTAGTGATGTCTCTCTCCCAAAATACGATAAAACTTCTATGTGAGGTAAACAAATCAAAGCTGGCAAATTGACAAGATTAAGAACGCACCGCAATGCTAACTATGCTACAAAGAAAGGACGAGGCTCAAAAGCATGGGAGGTACACCAAAATAAGTAGACCGAAATCCAATTGCATCTACTAGTAATCATCCACCTTGAGATATCTATCCAGAAAATCTCGCTGGTATTAAGTTGCGAGCCCCACCCAAAGTGTAAACCCAAAGCAACAGACAACTGCATTAAAAAGCACTTTGCGTAAAGTAAACAATCCTAGCAACCGCGGTTACAAGCACCGTTGTTTCCCCCTTGTGGCAACATCACATGCCCTAGATTCATGTTTCTGTCACTCAAGCGTGTCATCGAGGGGGGGGGGGGATAAACACACAATCGAGAATAATGTTCCCTCTTGGAGTCACTACCTACTACTTGGCCAAAGCAATAAAAAGCAACGGAGAACATGCAAAAATTACTTAGGAAGAAAAATATAAAAGATAAGAACCAAATATATTACTCAATCACAATCTGAACATAGTCTCATAATCCATCAGATCCCAGCAAACTCAGCATATCAACATCAGAAAATTACATATGTGCCTCGATCATGTAGGGAAGCTCACAAGGTCTAAACCATGAAGAACAAAGAGGGGAGGAGAACATCACAGAGCTACTGATCACGGACCCATGGACCAAGGGAAACTACTCACAGCACATACGGGAAGCGTCCATGGTGGAGGGGAAGCTCCCAGAGGTCAATCCTCCCTCCGTAAGGGTGCCGGGAAGACGGTTGTTGGCGCTCCCGATCTTGGAAGCGCGGCAGCGGAGGAACAGAGGCGAGATCGTGAAAAGTTTTTTTTTTCTTCGGGGGTTTCGTGACACAGAGAATAAATAGGAGCACGGGGGCAGCCATCGGGTCCACGAGGGGTCCAGGCGCCCCCCTGGCTCGTCCTGACCCTAGGCCGCGCCAGGTTGCCGCCTGGTTCCCTGGTGGTGGCCCTCAGGCCACACTTTGGTGATTCCGGAAGGTTTCGTTGCGCTGATTTTTTATCTGATTTTCCCGAATTTTTGGAGCATTTTTAATATGGGGGAAACCTGAAATAGAAACCAGCAGAAAACAGGAACTGGCATTGTGGTGCACTGAGTTAATGAGTTAGTCCAAATATGATCAAAAGTGTATGTAAGTGTATCTAAATCATAGCAATATCACACAAAACATGCATGTAGCAAGCAGAAATTATAGATACGTTAGGGACGTATCACGCGTCCAGTTCATTGAACTGAATTGCTTGAGGACAAGCAATATGCTAGGCTTGGGGGAGTTCATATTTCTCAAATGTATCAATTTTTCCAAATACTTTTGCTATTGTTTTGACCTCATTCTTGCATGATTTGAACGAAACTAACCCGGAGTGATGTTGTTTTCAGCAGAGCTACTTGTATGAATTTTTATGTGCTGGAAAAGGGAAATTTAAGCATCCCAGAAAATTTCAAGAAAATTCCCAAACAATCCACGCACCCAAAGAGTCCCTGAGCCAGAAGCTTTCAAGACCTTCCAGGACCTTCCACGACCCTTTGGGACCATTCTCCGCCATTCCGGGACCTTCCAAGATGGTTTTGAGACATTCCGGAACCTTCTGGAACACTTCCAACACCTTCCAAGACCTTCTAGGATTGTTTTCGAATGTTCCGGAACTATCTGGATAGGTTCCGGGACCATCCGAGTTACAGTCTAAGAAATCTGATCATCGTGTAAGTTGTCGGGACGCCTGGCGATTATTCGGAAACCATTGTGGTGAAGCCAGGACTTCCCTAGTGGCATTATCATATGTTCCGTAACCACCTGGGACTACTCCAGACTGATCCGGACATATCCTTAAATACCCAGAACTACTTCGGGTGCCCTTATGAACAATTACATAAATACACAGAACCACTTCCGGTGCTCGTATGAACTATTCTGCTTTGCTTCCACCAAACCTACTACCATTCCAGTATTCTAACAGACTACTGCTCGTTAAGTGTGTTACCCAATAGGTTCGGTATTATGCGGACATGACTCAGAACATCCGTCGGGACCCGGAATTTGCATATGAAATTCCAGTCACAATTCAATCATATGGAGAGCCGAGATCCATAACCACTTGTCTAAGCAGAAAAGGCCAAGTACAAGACACTCTCAGAAAGCTCGAACGTGAGGGGCATCCCATCCAGGATCGGATGATCAACTGATATGGGTCCTCATCGTCCGCTCATAAGTCTAAATGATTATGGGTGGTGAAATCCCATACTCATAGACAAGTCGCCTCAACCATATTATCAATTGAATCATAACACTTACATAAACAGACTCCATCCCGATCTCTTAGTCGGGGTCTCGGGCGGGCTCGATCGTACAACGAAGTGTGCCACGTGACGGAGTCACGAGCAATCGCATCGTGATGCCCCAAGCTGTGCACATCTCAGGGCCACTTGGTGTAAGAAAGAACGCCGGCGAGAGCACAACTAAGGTATCGAACCCCACACATGACATGCACGATATAATCATACACGTAGCATGCATGCCAAGTGTATAACAGCAGGTAACACAACATGTACTCTACAAACTCATAGACTTTATTGCATCTGCTAAAATGAGCAGACATAGTAGTTGTAATACAAGAAGAGATCACATGACTGTGATCCAACATTACATCAAGCAACAACGGAAGCAAATTATGTCTTAGTAAAGACAAGTTTAACAAATGGCTGAAGAAGCCTGAAAGAAAATACAACGACCCTCCAAAGGAACCAGGCTGTTGTCTGGAACTATATGACTTAGTCGGCCTCGAGCTCGAGGTAGAGGCCACCATCTGGGTCAGTGGCCTCCTCTCTAAAACATAGAATAAGCAAACGCGAGTACAAAGTCGTACTCAGCAAGACTTACATCTGAACTATACTACTCATGCTCAAGTATCAAGGTAAAGACAAGTGGGGTTGTAATGCAGAAAGATTTGACTTGGCTATCCTGTACTACGACTACATAGAGTTGAGATTAGAGGCGCACACGACTCCAACTAATCTTGATCACCACAACAATACACCACCATGGATTCCTCCTCGACTTCCCCACGAGGAAGCAACCCATAGCACTCACACTTATCTTGACGATTTTTAGAGTATCCATTTGAGTTGTCTAATAATCAAGTAAAGGTCTCCAAGTACTCCATAATCGCGGACACGGCTATTCGAATAGATCTTTACCCTGCAGGGGTGTACACTTCACACACGTGTCAACACTTACCGCCCGTGACTCGTCATACTTGAAGCGGATGTCGGACGAGGATAAACACCAAGGCACTTACCTGACGGCTCCAACTCTAGTCCAGGGGATCGCCTATCTAAGTATGTACCCCAATCGGGAATCCGGCCGGGGTTTCCGTAAAGGACCTAGACGATGTATGGATGGTCCGACAAGCCCACCTCGACGGTTGGAACTGCGCTTGCCTAAAACCGTGCTACAAATTAACCGTGCATCTCCTCCCACTCCGGCACAAAATCAAATCGAAGAAGAAATAACCCATGCGAATCCTGGACCAAAATCGGGGTGAGTTAGTAGGCCAAACGGGGTCCATAGCCTGCATGTGGAAGTACCCTTGTCTTGGATCACAACACGAGAACTCGGGGCCTAGGGCAGTGTAAATGACACAAACCACTGTGTACTCCTACACAGCCTCTCATTGTTCACCTTTGTTAGGGTGACTTCACCAACACATTACCATTATATTGCATTGTTCACTACCATCCCGATACATCACCCAGATGGATCATCTTCATTGCAAACAACTCTAGCATAGCATAACCATAATATGGATGAAGGGCCACATGATGAACACAAACAATCTTGTATCTGCTAGGTTGAGGTTTTCTTAATACTGTGGCAGCAATGATAGGTCATGCAAAGGATGGGTTCAACTAGCGGTAGAACGGTAACATATAAATCACGTAATCATGCATAACAGAACAAGAGGGAATTGGGTTTATATAGATATGATCAATGGGGTTTGCTTGCCTTATTGTCGAGACTCGGGGGTGCCACTCTTCGGAAAAAACAAGAACTACGTCCAGCGATGGATCTATCGAGAAGAAACGAACACCGAGACAACAACAATATAAACATCACATTGCAATGCACATTCAAGAAATGAATCATGGCATGGTACTGATGTTATCTAGGTTCAATTTGTCACATGTTAATTGAAGTTGATTTGAATAAGAAATTCAAATTCAAACTCCAAATGTTATTCAAATTAGCCAAAGTTGCATTTGCTAATGTTTGGTCTTTGTAAACTATGTTTTCATGTGTATGATATGCCTCTAATGTTCATGTGATAAGGTTGTCATTGCAAAGATTTAATTTGAAATGATTTAAACATTTATTTTGAATTATTCCAAATAGGCCATATAGCTAATGTCAGAACCCTCTGTTAGGTAATGTGCTAGGATCAAGTAACCTTGCATCATGTCAAATTTTCAAAGGAATTCAACTTCAAAATCAAAATGGGAGAAGGAAAACCCCCCAGATGAATTAATTCAAAAGGCCAGATAAAAATCTTCTCCAAATATTCATGTTAGATTTTTGAAAAGTCTTATAAATGAGTGTGATCACATATCAAGTGATGTGGGACCCATCCCATGCTCATAGATTTTTCAAATAATCAAACAGTGCCTTGGAATTAAAGAAATACCCCTATTTGATTTAAGATTCAAATTATTTGAATTTTAAAAATGTTGAAACTTTGTGAGTGGCTAGTCTATGTTATTATGAGGCCACATAAAAAATTTCAGCATTTAAAAAAATGTTTAGCTATTTTAAATGGCTAAACAGAACAAATAGCAGAAAAGAAAAACAGAAAAGAAATCAGAAATCCTTACCTGGCGCCCAGGCGAAGTCAGCCCACCCCAGCCCAGCCGGCCCACAAGGGCAGGGGCGTCTTCTTCCCTCTCCCGCGCCTCCAAGCTTCTCGGTGGAATGCCACCGAGCTAGCCGGGGACGACACGTCGCCGTCGAGGAGCTTCCAGGCCTCCCCGTGGCCTCTTCTCGCACCTGGAGACTCCCCGCAGCCTCCGCAGTCCATTTCCCCCCCTCCCCAGTGCCTATCCTCCTCTCTCTCGCTGAGCCCCGAGAAGAACAGGACGCCGCCGTCGCCATAGCTTGAAGCCCGCGTGGCCAACGACGTCCCCGAGCTGCGCCGTGCTGTCCATCCTCCTCGCCATCCTCGACTTCGACTCCGTGCAGAAGGAATCGAGCTCAGACGCTCTGTAGCCGCCGGAATCTTCTCCACGTTGCTGCCGGACCCGCAAGCCAACTCCGGCGAATTCGTCATCGTTGAAGCCTCTCCGTCTCCACCGCCTGCGCCGTTGCGTTCACCACCTCCTGGTGAGCAGAACCCCTAATCTTGCGGCCCCTCAATCCCCCCTAGACGATTCCGCCATGGAAGCAGGAGCTCGTCGCCGCCATGGTCGTCGTCCTCCTCGCTCCCGTGCTCATCGTGAACCCCCAGTGCGTGCGTTTGGCTCCTGAACATGCCAGCGTTCGAACGTGCCTAGAATCGCCTCAAGTCTTGCACTACAACGTCGACTACGACCTCGCCGTGGTTCTGTTGCCGCGGGAGTCGTCGCCGTCGTCGCTTCCGACCACCCCGTGACCCCCTGTTGCCTCTAGAACACGCGGACAACGTCCAGGAGCAAGCCGGTACCCTCCGTTTCCCCTCCCGTGGCCGGATTCGCCTTCCCGTGCAGCGCCGCCGTGACTCCAGTCGCCGGCGTTTAGCCGCCGGCGAGTTAGCCAGACCCTCCCCCCCCCCCCCCCCCGTTAATTACTCGGCTAATGACCCCCTGGGTCACTGACCAGTGGGCCCAGTGGCTTAATTAAGCCACTGGATTAATTTAACCCACGGGTTAAGTTAACCCAGTCACTGACACCCTGGACCCACATGTCAGCTGACGCAATAAATCATTTTATGAATTTCCAGAAAATCAAAATGAATTAAAAGAATTCCAAAAAATCTAGAAAATACCCCAAACTTTGGAAATTCATAGAAAATTCATATTAACTCCAAATTGGACAAATAATATATGAAAAATGACCAGGAGAAAATTATCTTTCCAAATATGCAACTTTAAACTCTGTTTGAGTTGAATTTAAAATGTGATCAGTAGCATTTGCTATTTGATCTAAATGGAATTAAATCAAATTCAAATCAAATATTTTTGCAACTTGAACCATGGCAACACGCTACATTTCAATCACACATCAGAGGCATATCATACACATTTGAAGATGATTCAAAATGATCAAACCATATCACATACAACTTGGTTAATGTTGAATTCAAATGTGGAGTTTGAATTTGCATTTCAAATGCAATATACTCCACTTAAATGGAATTGCCTCACACATCAAAACTTATACTTCAAGTTTCAACATTCATTCATGTGCTTGAGCATTGCATTCATTTTGATTGCTACTTTGTGCTTTGTTTGTCGAGTAGAGGTGGAACCGGAGCAAGAGGTTGCAACCTTCATTGAAGACCCCGAACCCGAACCTTGTCAGCAAGGCAAGCAAACCCCCATTGATCATGTCGATAAAATCCCACTTCCCTCTCATGTCTCGCTTATGCATTGTTTAGGATGACTACCATGCTTCGTTTCTACCGCATAGATGAACCCATTCCTTTGCATGACCTATCATTTTGTCACAGTAGTAAGCAAACCACAATCCTAGCAAATGTAGGAGTTGTTTGATATCATGTGGCCCCTGCAATGTTACTGCCTATTGCATGCTTAGTATGATACCATGTTGTTACTGTGATGTGAGTCGGGATGGGAATGATCATGTTGATGATGGTAGAAAAGTGTTGGTGAATCGACCCTAATACAAGGTGAACGATGAGAGGCTGTGTAGGAGTACACGGTGGGTTGTCTCGTTTAACACCGCCCTAGTACGAGTTCTTGTGTGGTGATCCAAGATGAAGAGTACAACCACACATTGGGCTCACTGACCCCTCTCAACTTACTAACTCATCCCTTTCGATGTCCAGATGTCGCAATAGTTCGGAGTTCTGGTAGGTCTATGGCCTGGATGCTAAGTGAGAGAACGGCTCATCCGAGACCGGCTTATGCACCACGCACACATCACTTGGGTCCACTTCGGTAAACCGGCCGGGTTCACGATTGTGGTAACCAACCCAAGTAGGCGGCTTTCTCGGACTAGATCGGCTATGAGGTAACAGTTGTGGTGAGCATCCTCGCTGGCACCCCTTGAATGGTGTCGAGATCAAAGGCGGTAAATGATGGTCATGTGTGTGTAGCGGTACACCCTTGCAAGGTTAACAAAACTATTCGAATAGCCGCGTCCGCGGTTATTGACTGCTTGGAAAGCTTAGCTTGATTATTAGATAACTTGAACCGGATACTTCTAAAACACACAAAGATAAGTGTGAGTGCTATGGCGTGCTTCCTCGTGGGGAAGTCGAGGAAGGTACCATAGTGGTGTATTGGTTGGAGAAAGTAGTGGACTCGAGTACGCTTCTTACCTCAAAGTCTGGTATTCGTAGTTCAGGATTAGCCAAGTCAAAGCTGGCACTTCTGCAAATGAACCCCACCTCCCTTTACCTTGATACATATGCATGAGTAGTATAGCTCCTATGTAAGTCTTGCTGAGTACGACTTTGTACTCACGTTTGCTTAATCTATGTTTTAGATGATGCCACTGACCCCGAAGGTGGCTTCTTCATCGATCTGGACGACTGAAGACAACTAGTCTAGTCCCAGTCAGACGACTGGTTCCCTCGTGGAGGGCTTTGTGTTTAAATAAGGCTTCTTAAGCCATTTGTTAAACTTGTCTGTACTCAGACATAATTTGCTTCCGCCTGTGTTGTAATGTTGGATCACATGTATGTGATCTCTGTGTGCACTCTATAAGAGTTATAAATAAAATGTACACTTTGTAGAGAATTGCGATGGTACCTACTGTTCATACAAG
This sequence comes from Bromus sterilis, assembly GCA_950022295.1. NCBI lineage: Eukaryota > Viridiplantae > Streptophyta > Magnoliopsida > Poales > Poaceae > Bromus > Bromus sterilis. The sequence continues at coordinate 171,645,643 of OX465595.1, read as the reverse complement.
GCATGTGTGCTGCGTGTATGTTTATCACATGCATGTCTTTGTATGGGTTTTCGAGACCTTAGTTGTGTTCTGGCTGGCGGTCTTCCATACACCAAGTGGCCCTTAGATGTGCACAGCTTGGGGCATCGCGATGCGATTGCTCGATACTCCGTCTCGTGCACACTTTGTGGTATGATCGAGCCCGCCCTAGACCCCGACTAAGTGATCGGGCTGGAGTAAGTCTATGTAAGAGTTTTGAGATAGTCGGTAGTATGGTTGAGGCGAATTGTCTTTGAATATGGGAGTTCACCACCCATATCATTTGACTTGTGTGCGGACGATGAGGACCCATCTCAGTTGATCATCCGGCCTGGATGGGATGCCCCTCACGTACGATGCTTTCCGAGAATGTTCAGTGCTTGGCCTTGTCTGCTTAGACAAGTGGGTGCGGTTCTCGGCTCTCCATATGACTATGTCTTAACTGTACTTGCATACGCTAACCCCGGGTCCCGACAGACTTGGTATCAGAGCAGGACTGACTGTAGGACTAGTAGCCTTGGCCGAAGTTGAGTCTAGCTTGCTATAGTTATATAGTTACTCTGGGTATATAAGGGAACAACGTAAGGCTTCTTTTTTCTCCTTACCCCCTTCGTTCTGAGTTCTGAGTCACCCTCATCTTATTCTACGGGAAGATAGGACTAGGCTCTCCTTTGTCTGATTAGAACATCTCGTTGTTTGCTTCCTCATAGCCGTAGGAAAGGTGTGATCGGTTTGTTAGAGTGGTTATGCTCCCTGTTTTATTACATCGTATGTAAGTGCTATTTCCATGTTGGAAGAAATTGTCATTTCTTACAATTACAGCCGTTATGCTGTCCGAGTCATTCCAGGTTTATCTCATAATCTGATGCATTTGCAAACTCCTTTCTGTTTCAGATGGCAGATCTTCCCCCTCGACAGATTGTTCGTTTGACCAGGTGACTCGGTGTGCGTGGCCATCCCGCCACGTTGATCGAGATGATGTCCTATGTGGGATATCGATGGTACCCTGAGTATACCGTCGAGGAGCAGTTTCACGACTTCAACCAGACGCAGTTCCACTGCATCGTCAGGATCTACCCGCACCACGTTGGAGTCACTCAGCCTATCCACTTTGGACATGGCATTGGCGTTACCGAGAACATGGCTGTGCAGGATGCTGCATACTCATGTATGACACTGCTGAGAGAGGAGCACACTTTGCTGAGAGAGACTTCTTTCCGCTATATCCCTGCTGCACTTCCAGGAGAAGAGGGATATTACACCGGACTCTACTCAGATCACTCTGCAGAGGATCCCACACTTCAGATGACTGCTAGGTTTGCTAGTGACAGAGATCTTGATGCACGCGCTCTCCATTTCGAGCTCCACGCCACCCGTGTTCGTCTGTATCGAGCACTGACCCTCTTGGTACCCTTTGTGAGCGTGGGATCAGTTCAGCATGATGCGATCTACCAAGTGAGGACTCAGATGCCTTCTCGAGTTGCTTGTCCCGAGATTGGAGGCATTTTTCCACCCCGTGGTCCTTTGCTTCCACCCTACGCTGGACCTAGGCCCCATCCTTGCCCAAATGGATATCAGGGTCCACAAGCCTCCGTGTTTTCCGATGGTCACCTCCAGCTACCGGGATACGCGCGTAACTTTTATGAGGACTACTATGGAGATGGAGATGAGTGAGACCGCCTGTGGTCTTACTTAGTGATGATGTAGTAGTATCGTAGTATATTGTATGCAAGGTGTCTAAGTTCCAGAGGCTTAGATAAATAATGTATAGGAAGTCAGAGTGCCTCTGAAGGATGTATCATCTTCATCACGTTTGTATTAGCTTAGTGCTTGTACTAAAACGATGTATGGTTTGTATGACAGCTTGTGAATATATGGCTTGTATGCTTTATCACCATGTTGTCAAGATGATTACTTCCTTTGCTCTGTAATCCTTCCAGTACTTCAATACCTTGTTTAGACTATCCCAATCAACTCTGTTTGACTTTGGTTTTTCACCTTCAGGATGTCTCAAGGAACCCGTGGCCAAGTTGGTCGTAACCAAGGTCGTGGGAATGACCAGGAGGAAGGCAACCTTCCACCCCCACCCACGATGGCACAAGTTCTGATGGAAGTGGAGAGGAACCGCCGAGACTCTCACCACCTGTTGGAAGTCATTGCACGCAACACCACTCAGCAGCGCAATGAGTTGGTGTCCCTGAACGACTTCATCCGACTTCATCCCCCAGTTTTCAGTTACTCCCCCGAACCCCTTGACGCCGATGACTAGCTTCGCAGCATCGAGAGGAAGCTCCAAGCAGGCCGTGTTGCAAATGGCGACAAGGTCAGCTATGCCACCTATCACCTCGAAGGTGCAGCTAGCTCTTGGTGGGAGAACTTTCTGAATATGCATCCCGTTGGACCACCTGCATCTTGGGAGGAGTTCTGCACGTCTTTCTGCGAGCACCACATTCCCAAGGGTCTCATGGACCGCAAGCGTGAGGAATTCTGCAACCTCACTCAAGGCAGAAGGACATTTGACGAGTTCAGTCGTGAGTTCAATCGACTTGCTCGTTATGCTACCGAAGAAGTCTCCACCGACTCCAAGAAGCAAGAGAGGTTCTGTCGTGGCCTCAACAGTGGACTCCGTCGCGAGCTCAAGCTTCATGACTTTGCCACATTCCAGGTCCTTGTCAACAAGGCCATCAACGCAGAGGACATGAACACCCCCAACGATTTCCGCAAACACCGCAGAGATGACAGTTCATCCAGTTCTGGCTCCCAGAAGCGCAAGATCTGGATTCCAAATAGCATGTTCCGCCAGAACAACCCCCCGAGGCCATCCTATGTGGCGCCTCGTCCACCCACCCAGTTCCACCCAGCTCCACCAAACAACCCAGCTCCACGAACAGTTTTCGAAGCCTGTTACAAGTGTGGTCAGGCAGGCCACTATTCTCGTGAGTGTCCCCAGAACCAGCTCCAGCATCAGAATGCTCCACCCCGTGCCGGAGGCAACAACAGCAACAATGGTCGTGGCAAGCCACCCCAGAAGGTCTACACCGCCAAACCCGCTCCTCCCGCCACTCGTGGACGTGTGAACCAGATTGCCGCCGAAGAGACTGACGACACCACTGACGTCATTCTTGGTACGCTCCCAGTCAATTTTGTTCCTACTTCCGTTCTTTTCGACCCAGGAGCATCTCATTCATTCATGTCGGAAAGTTATGCACTTCGTCATGAGTTACCCTTTGTTGAATTGTCCACCCCAATGATTATTAAAACTCTAGGGTCAATATGGCAAACTAATAGAGTAAGCCATGGTAATCAGATTGCAATTGAGGGTTTAGTATTCCTTGCTTCACTCATAGCCCTCAAGTCTTCAGACATCGATGTCATCCTTGGCATGGATTGGCTATCAAGACAGAATGCCTACCTGGATTGCAAAGGCAAATCCGTGAAACTCACCCACCCTTCAGGCCAAACAGTCATCTATACCTCACCCAGAACAAGAACCCATGTGCATTCCTTGAATGTACTTCCCCTTCCCGAACTTGAAGATATTCCGGTGGTTCGTGACTTCCCGGATGTCTTTCCTGAAGAGCTGCCGGGAATGCCACCCGACAGATGTGTAGAGTTTATAGTGGATCTTGCCCCAGGAACCGCACCAATTTCTAGACGCCCATACAAAATGGCCCCACGTGAGTTAGCTGAGCTTAAAACCCAACTGGAAGCTTTGTTGGAGAAAGGCTTCATCCGCCCTAGCTCATCGCCATGGGGTTTCCCTGTTCTGTTCGTAACGAAGAAAGATGGAACAGAAAGGATGTGCGTAGACTATCGCCCGCTAAATTTAGCGACAATAAAGAACAAGTACCCATTGCCCAGGATCAATGATCTTTATGATCAACTTGCAGGATCCTCCGTCTTCTCCAAGATGGATTTAAGATTAGGTGTTCATCAAATCAAGATCCGAAACGAGGACATTCCCAAAACGGCTTTTACTACTCGTTATGGTCTTTACGAGTATACCGTCATGTCCTTTGGTTTAACCAATGCCCCCGCCACTTTCTCACGCATGATGAACTCGATCTTCATGGAGTATTTGGACCAGTTCGTCGTGGTTTACCTCGATGACATTCTCATCTACTCAAAGAACGAAGAAGAACATGCCAAACACCTAAGGCTGGTATTGATGAAACTTAGAGAGCATCGCCTGTATGCTAAATTCTCTAAGTGTGAATTTTGGCTACCAGAAGTGACCTATTTAGGCCACGTGATTTCTGTAAAAGGCATTGCTGTGAATCCCGAGAGAGTTCAGGCCGTCCTTGACTGGACTCCACCTGAATCGGTTAAGCAAGTTAGGAGTTTTCTTGGCCTAGCCAGCTATTGCCGTCGCTTCGTCGAGAACTTTTCTAAAGTTGCAAAGCCTCTTACTGAACTCCTCAAGAAAGATAAGAAATTCCTATGGACTCCCAAGTGCGAGGAAAGCTTTCAAGAGCTAAAAAGAAGATTGACTTCTGTACCCGTACTTGCACCTCCAGACACCAAAAAGGATTTCGAGATCTATTGTGATGCATCACGGCAAGGGTTAGGATGCATACTTCTGCAAGATCGACATGTGGTAGCTTATGCTTCACGCCAGTTGCGGCCACATGAAGAGAACTATCCTACCCATGACCTTGAACTCGCTGCCGTAGTTCATGCCCTAACAACTTGGCGACATTACCTCCTTGGTAACCGTTGCGAGATTTATTCCGACCACCAAAGCCTCAAATATATTTTCACCCAGCCAGATCTTAATCTCAGGCAAAGACGCTGGATTGAGTTGATAAAAGATTACGACGTAGTAATTTCTTACACCCCAGGAAAGGCCAATGTCATGGCTGATGCACTAAGTCGTAAGTCATATTGTAACAACCTCATGTTACAACAGTATCAACCACTTCTTCATGAGGACTTTCGCAAGCTCAATCTTGAGATTGTTCCTCATGGCTATCTTTCTACCCTGGTGGCGAAACCAACTCTTGAGGATCAACTCATAGTTGCCAAAGGCGTGCACGAGGTGTTCGCCGGATCAAGGAGAACATTGCTAGCGGAGTTGCTAAATGTTTCTCCACAGATAGCAAAGGAACGGTATTCTTTGAAAATCGTTTGGTAGTACCTAAGAATAAGGAACTAAGGCAACTCATCCTCAAGGAAGCCCATGACACACCCCTCTGAATTCATCCCGGTAGCACAAAAATGTACCGAGATCTACGCCAGAGATTTTGGTGGACTAGGATGAAGAGAGACATTGCTCAATTTGTTGCCGAATGTGATGTTTGTCGTTGCATTAAGGCAGAACATCAAAGACCTGCTGGTACACTTCAACCTTTGTCTATTCCCGAGTGGAAATGGGACAAAGTCGGTATGGACTTCATCACCGGCTTTCCAAAAACCCAGAAAGGAAACAATGCCATCTTCGTCGTCATAGATAGGCTTTCCAAAGTTGCTCACTTCCTTCCGGTTCGCGAGTCTATAACTGCTAGCCAGTTAGCGGACTTGTACATCTCTAGAATTGTATCACTTCATGGTGTTCCTTTGGAAATCAATTCTGATCGTGGTAGCCTTTTTACCTCTAGATTTTGGGGAAGCTTTCCGAATGCTATGGGAACTCATCTCTCCTTTAGTACAGCTTTCCATCCTCAGTCTAACGGTCAAGTCGAAAGGGTTAACCAAATTCTTGAAGACATGCTCAGAGCTTGTGTTATCTCATTCGGAAAGAATTGGGAGAAATCTCTTCCATTTGCCGAATTTGCTTATAACAATAGTTTTCAATCTAGTCTGAACATGGATCCTTTTGAACTCCTTTATGGACGACGATGTCGAACACCTTTAAACTGGTCAGAAACCGGTGAAAGAAAATTCTTTGGACCGGATATGATCAAGGAAGCAGAAGAGCAAGTTCGCATTGTTCGTGATCAATTGAAAGCAGCCCAGTCTCGTCAGAAAAGCTACTATGATCTTCATCATAGGCAAGAGAGCTACAATCTGGATGAGAAGGCTTACCTTCGGGTTACTCCTCTGAAAGGAACCCAAAGATTCGGTATCAAAGGCAAGTTGGCCCCACGTTACATCGGACCTTTCCGCATTATTGCTAAATGTGGAGAAGTTGCCTACCAACTTGAACTACCTCCGCACCTCTCCCGAGTACATGATGTATTCCATGTGTCCCAACTCAGGCGTTGCTTCAAGGACCCCATCCGCGAAGTTGACCATGAAACGCTTGATCTCCAAGATGACCTTTCTTATCGAGAATACCCCGTTCGTATTCTTGAATCCGCAGAGTGTTTCACTCGTCGTCAGAAGATTAGGTTTCTGAAAGTGCAATGTTCACACCACTCTGAAAGAGAAGCTACGTGGGAAAGAGAAGACCGTCTCAGTGCCGAGTACCCCACCTTCCTCCCGCAGACTTCTGAATCTCGGGACGAGATTCTGTTGAGTGGGGGCGAGTTGTCAGAACCCTCTGTTAGGTAATGTGCTAGGATCAAGTAACATTGCATCATGTCAAATTTTCAAAGGAATTCAACTTCAAAATCAAAATGGGAGAAGGAAAACCCCCCAGATGAATTAATTCAAAAGGCCAGATAAAAATCTTCTCCAAAAATTCATGTTAGATTTTTGAAAAGTCTTATAAATGAGTGTGATCACATATCAAGTGATGTGGGACCCATCCCATGCTCATAGATTTTTCAAATAATCAAACAGTGCCTTGGAATTAAAGAAATACCCCTATTTGATTTAAGATTCAAATTATTTGAATTTTAAAAATGTTGAAACTTTATGAGTGGCTAGTCTATGTTATTATGAGGCCACATAAAATTTTTCAGCATTTAAAAAAATGTTTAGCTATTTTAAATGGCTAAACAGAACAAATAGCAGAAAAGAAAAACAGAAAAGAAATCAGAAATCCTTACATGGCGCCCAGGCGAAGTCAGCCCACCCCAGCCCAGCCGGCCCACAGGGGCAGGGGCGTCTTCTTCCCTCTCCCGCGCCTCCAAGCTGCTCGGTGGAATGCCACCGAGCTAGCCGGGGACGACACGTCACCGTCGAGGAGCTTCCAGGCCTCCCCGTGGCCTCTTCTCGCACCTGGAGACTCCCCGCAGCCTCCGCAGTCCATTTCCCCCCCTCCCCAGTGCCTATCCTCCCCTCTCTCGCTGAGCCCCGAGAAGAACAGGACGCCGCCGTCGCCATAGCTTGAAGCCCGCGTGGCCAACGACATCCCCGAGCTGCGCCGTGCTGTCCATCCTCCTCGCCATCCTCGACTTCGACTCCGTGCAGAAGGAATCGAGCTCGGACGCTCCGTAGCCGCCGGAATCTTCTCCACGTTGCCGCCGGACCCGCAATCCAACTCCGACGAATTCGTCGTCGTTGAAGCCTCTCCGTCTGCACCGCCTGCGCCGTTGCGTTCACCACCTCCTGGTGAGCAGAACCCCTAATCTTGCGGCCCCTCAATCCCCCCCTAGATGATTCCGCCATGGACGCAGGAGCTCGTCGCCGCCATGGTCGTCGTCCTCCTCACTCCCGTGCTCATCGTGAACCCCTAGTGCGTGCGTTTGGCTCCTTAACATGGCAGCGTTCGAACACCCAGTCACTGACACCCTGGACCCACATGTCAGCTGACGCAATAAATCATTTTATGAATTTCCAGAAAATCAAAATGAATTATAAGAATTCCAGAAAATCCAGAAAATACCCCAAACTTTGGAAATTCATAGAAAATTCATATTAACTCCAAATTGGACAAATAATATATGAAAATTGATCAGGAGAAAATTATCTTTCCAAATATGCAACTTTCAAATCTGTTTGAGTTGAATTTAAAATGTGATCAGTAGCATTTGCTATTTGATCTAAATGGAATTAAATCAAATTCAAATCAAATATTTTTGCAACTTGAACCATGGCAACATGCTACATTTCAATCACACATCAGAGGCATACCATACACATTTGAAGATGATTCAAAATGATCAAACCATATCACATACAACTTGGTTAATGTTGAATTCAAATGTGGAGTTTGAATTTGCATTTCAAATGCAATATACTCCAATTAAATTGAATTGCCTCACACATCAAAACTTATACTTCAAGTTTCAACATTCATTCATGTGCTTGAGCATTGCATTCATTTTGATTGCTACTTTGTGCTTTGTTTGTCGAGTAGAGGTGGAACCGGAGCAAGAGGTTGCAACCTTCATTGAAGACCCCGAACCCGAACCTCGTAAGCAAGGCAAGCAAACCCCCATTGATCATGTCGATAAAATCCCACTTCCCTCTCATGTCTCGCTTATGCATTGTTTAGGATGATTACCATGCTTCGTTTCTACCGCATAGATGAACCCATTCCTTTGCATGACCTATCATTTTGTCACAGTAGTAAGCAAACCACAATCCTAGCAAATGTAGGAGTTGTTTGATATCATGTGGCCCCTGCAATGTTACTGCCTATTGCATGCTTAGTATGATACCATGTTGTTACTGTGATGTGAGTGGGGATGGGAATGATCATGTTGATGATGGTAGAAAAGTGTTGGTGAATCGACCCTAATACAAGGTGAACGATGAGAGGCTGTGTAGGAGTACACGGTGGGTTGTCTCGTTGAACACCGCCCTAGTACAAGTTCTTGTGTGGTGATCCAAGATGAAGAGTACAACCACACATTGGGCTCACTGACCCCTCTCAACTTACTAACTCATCCCTTTCGATGTCCAGATGTCGCAATAGTTCGGAGTTCTGGTAGGTCTGTGGCCTGGATGCTAAGTGAGAGAACGGATCATCCGAGACCGGCTTATGCACCACGCACACATCACTTGGGTCCACTTCGGTAAACCGGCCGGGTTCACGATTGTGGTAACCAACCCAAGTAGGCGGCTTTCTCGGACTAGATCGGCTATGAGGTAACAGTTTTGGTGAGCATCCTCGCTGGCACCCCTTGAATGGTGTCGAGATCAAAGGCGGTAAATGATGGTCATGTGTGCGTAGCGGTACACCCTTGCAAGGTTAACAAAACTATTCGAATAGCCGCGTCTGCGGTTATGGACTGCTTGGAAAGCTTAGCTTGATTATTAGATAACTTGAACCGGATACTTCTATAACACACCAAGATAAGTGTGAGTGCTATGGCGTGCTTCCTCGTGGGGAAGTCGAGGAAGGTACCATAGTGGTCTATTGGTTGGAGAAAGTAGTGGACTCGTGTACGCTTCTTACCTCAAAGTCTGGTATTCGTAGTTCAGGATTAGCCAAGTCAAAGCTGGCACTTCTGCAAATGAACCCCACCTCCCTTTACCTTGATACATATGCATGAGTAGTATAGCTCCTATGTAAGTCTTGCTGAGTACGACTTTGTACTCACGTTTGCTTAATCTATGTTTTAGATGATGCCACTGACCCCGAAGGTGGCTTCTTCATCGGGCTGGACGACTGAAGACAACTAGTCTAGTCCCAGTCAGACGACTGGTTCCCTCGTGGAGGGCTTTGTGTTTAAATAAGGCTTATTAAGCCATTTGTTAAACTTGTCTGTACTCAGACATAATTTGCTTCCGCCTGTGTTGTAATGTTGGATCACATGTATGTGATCTTTGTGTGCACTCTATAAGAGTTATAAATAAAATGTACACTTTCTAGAGAATTGCGATGGTACCTACTGTTCATACAAGGCATGTGTGTTGCGTGTATGTTTATCACATGCATGTCTTTGTATGGGTTTTCGAGACCTTAGTTGTGTTCTGGCTGGCGGTCTTTCATACACCAAGTGGCCCTTAGATGTGCGCAGCTTGGGGCATCGCGATGCGATTGCTCGAGACTCCGTCTCGTGCACACTTTGTGGTATGATCGAGCCCGCCCTAGACCCCGACTAAGTGATCGGGCTGGAGTAAGTCTATGTAAGAGTTTTGAGATAGTCGGTAGTATGGTTGAGGCGACTTGTCTTTGAATATGGGAGTTCACCACCCATATCATTTGACTTGTGTGCGGACGATGAGGACCCATCTCAGTTGATCATCCGGCCTGGATGGGATGCCCCTCATGTACGATGCTTTCCGAGAATGTTCAGTGCTTGGCCTTGTCTGCTTAGACAAGTGGGTGCGGTTCTCGGCTCTCCATATGACTATGTCTTAACTGTACTTGCATACGCTAACCCCGGGTCCCGACAGCTAAATACTATTGGTTCTCCACCATAGATGTGTTTTTCATCTATTAAAGTATGATATTTGGAATCCTTGCATTTTTCTGATAATTTGTCATCTATTATTTATTTGATTTGGATTTATGGTTTAAAAGTTACTGAATTTCTAATATTTAAACAATTTCTGGAATTTCTGTTAATTAAAGAAATTAATTATTGCGTCATCATGACACACAGGTGATGTCAGGGGGGGGCTGACCAGTGGGGCCACTGTGTTATTCACTCACAGTTAAAACTCTGTTTTAATTAAAAATTTAATTTAATTTGGGGGGTGGGGGCTGGCCCCACCTGTAAGTGGCTTAGGCCAAACTAAACAAGGGGGTTAGCCCCCTAATGTCAGGACAGGCCGGAGAGGAGGCCGGCGGCAACCACAGACCGCGGCGGCACTCTCCTGGGTGGTGATTCCGGGCGAGGCTCGGCTCGAGGAGGGCACAAAAACGTGCCCCGTGCACGTGCGCTCCACAGGGGTGCCTCGGGACGGCAAGGGGGCGCCAGGAGCACGCCCACGGACATGGCCGCGGCGGCCGAGCTCTGGCTCCCGACTATCTTGGCCAGGGGAGGCTCGGGGAGGAGCGGGAAATAAACAGGAAGCTGCGCCAGCTCTCCAGGAATGCAGCGGAAGGGTCGGAGAAGCCGAAGACGCGCCGGAGCGTGCGTGATTTCTCGCCGGAGTCGGGTGGCCGTGGCGGAGAAGAACGATGCCGACGTCGCCGTTTTAGCCGCTCTGCTCAAATCGACGGGCCGGGGCGACGAGGAGCTCTACGCTGGACGTCAGGGACACGGTGGCGCGACGGGAGCTGGCTGGTGGCCGCGTGGAGGCGACGGCGGTGAACCTGCAGGGCTTCGGGTCGACGCGGAAATCGCCGGGGACGAAGAAGGAGAACCCGGGCGAGGGGGGAAAGGAAGGGGAGGTCGCCCGGACCTCCACGGTGCCGCAAAAGGGGGTCGGGGCAGGTAGGTAGCTGTCTGGCGCCCATGCCGTGGCCGGCGGCGAGCTACCTGCCTGCCTGGCCCAGGAGGAAGACGCCCTTGCCCCTTTGGGCTGGGCCTGCTCTGCTGGGCCAGGTGGGCCAGGTAGGGCAGAGGTAGGTGGCCTTCGGCCTTTTTTATTTTTCTTTTTTTTGTTTTCTGTATTATGTGTTTTGAATTGAATTAAATATCAATTCATTTTATAAAAATCCCAGAGAAATTTATATGGGCTTATGTGACACATACCTAGTCATTCCCACTGTTTTGGGATTTTTGGAATTCAAATTATTTGAATCCAATTCAAATAGCATTTAAATTTAATTTCCAAGCCTCTAATTGATTTTTTGAAAAATCCTTGAGAATGGGTTTGAGTCTAAATCATTCCTAGAATGATCACACTCATTTATAGGACTTTTCAAAAACTTCAGAAGATTTTTGGAAAAAGTTTTTTGTCTGGCCATTTATTTAAAGTCTTTTTGAGGCTTTTAATAATCCCCTATTTTTAAATAAAGGAAATTTAAACATGTTGCCTTATTTCTAGAAGTAAAAAAGAACATACCAAAATAGGGTTGTGACAACTCACCCCGACTGAAAAGAATCTCGTCCCGAGATTCGAGACAAAAGATAAGAGGAAAAATCTTCAATGATGCATCTTCAAGAAGATCGAGAACCTCGCGATCAACTCAGGGAATGAGATATGAAAACATCTCTTGAGTTGAGACACAAGACACACATCAAAATGATGGAAGGAGGTAGGGGAGTTTCAATTTGGTAGGCAACAGTTCCACGCTTAAGTAGATGGTGAATAGGTTCCACACTTTGAAACTTGTTCACTATATACTTCACAACGAGACAACTTAGGGGAGGTGACTCAAGAATATTTCCCAAGTCAGGCAAAAAGAATAACTTTTGATACAGTGATCATAGAAGTTTCTTTCACCAGACTCCGGCGTACGAAAACGATTGTTGAAGAAATATGAAAGAATGTCATACTCAAATTTGGATGGAAACTATGGTCATAAAGATAATTCGGCAAACGAGAGGCACATTCCCATTTCGTACCGAAGGATATAACGTAGTGGTTGAGCACGCTTTCTATTGCCTGAGCATTCCACATTCATATGGCGTAACCAAATCTGTGCCGAAGATATTGGTAACACTTCATACAACCATGATGAATATATATGGGGAATGCAGATACAAAGGAAGATAACACCTTCTCAGATTTGTTTTCTTGGTATAGCAAGATGCTTGCCAACATAACTTGTCTGGATGATCGACCGAGAGACATTTAGCACTCCACTGCTAATGTTCTCCTTTATGTTCTAGATACCATGATCATGCTTCGAAGTAGCATCGATCGATATGGTCATCAAGTAAAGGTCGGACTTCGAAGCACAAAGGATCCATAAGGAACAACTTCTAGAATAAGTCATACAATATCCTCATGGAAGAGTGGCTACTAATGAATGTCATTTGGGGTTACCTTCGAAAATGGTGGCTAGATTCATCAGACAGATAAAACTATATACATAGGAAGCTGTCTTACTGGGTGGTTTTCTTGTGGATGATCATGGCTCCCTAAGAACTACAACAGATATGTCAGAGTAACAAGTACCCCGACACAATGGTTAGCATGGTTACTCTGGATAAAAGACATCTGAAGTGGGAGGAAAGAGTTGCAATTGCATCAACAACGGAATCTAGAAATCGGATGATCCTCAACAAGAATTCCTAGAATGAATCAGACAGCATAACGGCTGTACCGGGATGAAAAATGAGACAACCTACAAGAATTTGGACAGAACTTTCTCAAGAACTCGATAGAATGAGGACACTGGGGACAACAACACTCCTACGGCAAAAAAGAAGCAATCAACGAGATGTCCTAGTGGATTCAAGGAAGAGCCTAGTCCTATCTTCTCGTAGAATAAGAAGAGGGTGACTCAGAACTCAGATCGATGAGGGTAAGGAGAAAAATGAAGTTTTACGTTGTTCCCATATACCCAAGTAACTATATAACTATAGAATGATAGACTCGACATCGGCCAAGGCTTGATAGTCCTACAGACAGTCCTGCTCTGATACCAAGTCTGTCGGGACAAGGAATTTGCATATGTAATTCCAGTCACAATTCAATTATATGGAGAGCCGAGAGCCATACCACTTGTCTAAGCAGACAAGGCCAAGTACAAGAAACTCTCGGAAAGCTCGATTGTGAGGGGCATCCCATCCAGGCTCGGACGATCAACTGATATGGGTCCTCATCATCCGCTCACAAGTCTAAATGATTATGAGTGGTGAAATCCCATACTCATAGAGAAGTCACCTCAACCATATTATCGATTGAATCATAACAGTTACATAAACAGACTCCAGCCCGATCTCTTAGTCGGGGTCTCGGGCGGGCTCGATCGTACAATGAAGTGTGCCACGTGAAGGAGTCACGAGCAATCGCACCGCGATGCCCCAAGATGCGCACATCTCAGGGCCACTTGGTGTAAGAAAGACGCCGGCGAGAGCACAACTAAGGTATCGAACCCCACACATGACATGCACGATATAATCATACACGCAGCATGCATGCCAAGTGTATAAGAGCTGGTAACACAACATGAAGTCTACAAACTCATAGACTTTATTGCATCTGCTAAACTGAGCAGACATAGTAGTTGTATTACAAGAAGAGATCACATGACTGTGATCCAACATTACATCAAGCAACAACGGAAGCAAATTATGTCTTAGTAAAGACAAGTTTAACAAATGGCATAAGAAGCCTGAAAGAAAATACAACGACCCTCCAAAGGAACCAGGCTGCTGTCTTGAACTATACGACTTATTCGGCCTCGAGCTCGAGGTAGAGGCCACCATCAGGGTCAGTGGTCTCCTCTCTAAAACATAGAATAAGCAAATGTGAGTACAAAGTCGTACTCAGCAAGACTTACATCAGAACTATACTACTCATGCTCAAGTATCAAGGTCAAGGCAAGTGGGGTTGTAATGCAGAAAGCTTTGACTTGGCTATCCTGTACTACGACTACATAGAGTTGAGATTAGAGGCGCACACGAGTCCAACTAATCTTGATCACCACAAAAATACACCACCATGGTTTCCTCCTCGACTTCCCCACGAGGAAGCAACCCATATCACTCACACTTATCTTGACGATTTTTAGAGTATCCATTTGAGTTGTCTAATAATCAAGTAAAGGTCTCCAAGTAGTCCATAACTGCGGACACGGCTATTCGAATAGATCTTTACCCTGCAGGGGTGTACACTTCACACACGTGTCAACATTTACCGCCCGTGACTCGTCATCCTTCAAGCGGATGTCGGACAAGGATAAACACCAAGGCACTTACCTCACGGCTGCAACTCTAGTCTAGGGGATCGCCTATCTAAGTATGTACCCCAATCGGGAATCCGGCCGGGGTTTCCGTAAAGGACCCCGACGATGTATGGACGGTCCGACAAGCCCAACTCGACGGATGGAACTGCGCTTGCCTAAAACCGTGCTACAAAGTAACCGTGCATCTCCTCCCACTCCGGCACAAAATCAAATTGAAGAAGCAATAACCCATGCGAATCCTGGACCAAAATCGGGTTGAGTTAGTAGGCCAAACGGGGTCCATAGCCCTGCATGTGGAATTATTCTTGTCTTGGATCACAACACGAGAACTCGGGGCCTAGGGCAGTGTAAATGAGACAAACCACTATGTACTCCTACACAACCTCTCATTGTTCACCTTTGTTTGGGTGACTTCACCAATACATTACCATTATATTGCATTGTTCACTACCATCCCGATACATCACCCAGATGGATCATCTTCATTACAAACAACTCTAGCATTGCATAAGCATAAAATGGATGAAGGGCCACATGATGAACACAAACAATCTTGTATCTGCTAGGTTGAGGTTTTCTTAATACTGTGGCAGCAATGATAGGTCATGCAAAGGATGGGTTCAACTAGCGGTAGAACGGTAACATGTAAATCTCCTAATCATGCATAAGAGAACAAGAGGGAATTGGGTTTATATAGATATGATCACTGGGGTTTGATTGCCTTATTGTCGAGACTCGGGGGTGCCACTCTTCGGAGAAAGCAGGAACTACGTCCAGCGATGGATCTATCGAGAAGAAACAAACACCGAGACAACAACAATGTAAACATCACATTGCAATGCACATTCAAGAAATGAATCATGGCATTGTACTGATGTGATCTAGGTTCATTTTGTCACATGTTAATTGAAGTTGATTTAAATAAGAAATTCAAATTCAAACTCCAAATGTTGTTCAAATTAGCCGAAGTTTCATTTGCTAATGTTTGGTCTTTGTAAACTATGTTGTCATGTGTATGATATGCCTCTGATGTTCATGTGATAAGGTTGGCATTGCAAAGATTTAATTTGAAATGATTTAAACATTTATTTTGAATTATTCCAAATAGGCCATATAGCTAAATGCTACTGGTTCTCCACCATATATGTGTTTTTCATCTATGAAAGTATGATATTTGGAATCCTTGCATTTTTTCTAATAATTTTTCATATATTATTTAATAAAAAACCTAGCATAAAAAAACTAAACGGGCCAAAAGCTACTAGGCCCAACAGGAAAAGAAAAAAAAGGGGGGGGGGCGCTCACTGTTGGGCCAGGCCCAAGAGGCTGGAGTGGGGAGGAGGCCGGCCTGGGCTGCTCGGCTAGCTGGGCCGCCTGGGGGCGCGCCGGCCCACATGCGGCAGGTGCCCAGCCACATGGAGCGGGGCAGGGACTCGATCCCGATACAGGACGGTTCGTCCCGAGCCATCCTCCGGCGAGGTGGACGAGCGCGGGGAGGAGGCCACGGAGCGGGGTGCGGGACGACTGGAGGGCGCCGGCTCCACTGGATCCTACCGGAGGCGAGGAGGGCGGCAACCCGTGCGGCTCCAGGGGCGGCGCGAGCTCCTCGAGCTCGCCATCCATGGCGGCGGCGGCGCGGACCTGCGGCTACATAGAAAGAGAGGAGACGAGGAAAGGTAGGGAGAGGGAAGAGGAGGAAGGGGAGAAGGAAGGAGGGGCGCGCGGGGGACCTGGCAGCGGGCGGCGCGGCTCGCCGGCCGGAACGGCGGGGTCGGGCGTGGAGGCGCTCGGGCAAGGAGCTCCACGGTTGGAGAGAGAGGTGGGAGGCCAGGCCTATCTAGGCCGTTGGATCGGGTGATCCGGCGGTCCAGATCGCAGGGAGCTAGGAATTTTGGGCAAAAAAAGGCTAAAATGCAAAAATTGGCCTATTGTGAGGGGGGTGGCTGCAGTTTTGGCTTAGGGAAACCCTAGAAAGAGGTGGGGGTGTGGTGGTCTTTATATAGCCCAGGTGGCTGGCAGTTTGCAAAAACATCCCTGGTTCTTCTCTCTCGCGCGCGGTGTTTACATTTCTGACCGCCGGGGGTCCGCAGGACCTCCGATTCGGGTAAAACTTCGAACTGCGCGATCAGCGTGTCGAGCCGGAGGCGTTCACCTCGCGCTGAAACCGATCCGAAAACACTTTCCGGTGCGCTATAAAAATAACCCGTTTAATTATTAAACGGGGTTTTGTTCCGTTGGCTGCGGCTGGTCTCGTGCGGTTTTTGCGACGGTGATCGGGCGAAACCCGGCGTCGCAAAGGTCGAGTGTCAGGGTGGAAAGGGTCGGTCTCCGTCCGATACGACATAATAGGGGGAAAAATAGTTGATGATCAATAAATCGGGGATGCAAACACTGCAAACAAATCATACAATCAAACAATTCACACCGAAAACAAAAATTTTAATTCTTGTGAAAACTGGGCTGTTACACTGCCTGCCTGGCCTGGGAGGAAGACACCCTTACCCCTTTGGGCTGGGCCTCCTCTGCTGGGCCAGGTGGGCCAGGTGGGCCAGGTAGGGAAGAGGTAGGTGGCCTTCGGCCTTTTTTCTGTATTATGTGTTTTGAATTGAATTAAATATCAATGCATTTTATAAACATCCCAGAGCAATTTATATGGGCTTATGTGACACATACCTAGTCACTCCCACTGTTTTGGGATTTTTGGAATTCAAATTATTTGAATCCAATTCAAATAGCATTTACATTTAAATTCCAAGCCTCTAATTGAATTTTTGAAAAATCCATGAGCATACGTTTGACTCCAAATCATTTTTTAAATGATCACACTCATTTATAGGACTTTTCAAAAACTTCAGAAGATTTTTGGAAAAAGATTTTTGTCTGGCCATTTATTTAAATTCTTTTTGAGGCTTTTCCAATTCCCCAATTATTAAATAAAGGAAATTGAAACATGATGCCTTATTTCTAGAAATAAAAAGCACATACCAAAATAGGGTTGTGACAACATCTTATGTACATAGGACAACGACCTTTTGTCAATAGCCAATAATCAACAGCGGAGCCATGGACACCCATGTTGACTCCCGCACATACACATAGAAACTTCGAGTGAACCTTTATGTTTAGTCATGTACCATTCCCTTTGCTTCGCGATAAATGACAAAGTTAGAGGAGATAAGTTTGGCACCCATGTGTAACAACTTCTTGAACATAAGCCACCCGTTATCCTCATTGCTCGTTTGTCTATTTTCCTCATTATTGTATTCCGGTATCCTGGTGACTAAATCGCAATGCGTCTGGCCAGAATATAATGGATACCGTCATACCGAGTGGGCCCGAAGTGAAATTCACGTTTCAGAATCCTTCTATCATGCCACTTCTTTACCTTTTCCTTGAACATTTTAGCACTCTCGTAAGCTTCACTTCTCCTCTCATCTAGAGAATTCAAGTTCATGAGACGCTTTTCACCAGCTAACTTTGGGTCAAAATTAAGCTCTCTAACATCCCAGAAAGCTTTGTGTACTAATTCTAATGGCAAATGGCAAGCCTTGCCATAGACCATCTTATACGGAGACATGCCCATAGGGTTTTTGTATGCTGTTCTATACGCCCACAAAGCATCTCCTAACTTCTTTGACCAGTCCTTCCTAGAACTGTTAACTGTCTCTTGCAAGATCAACTTGATCTCTCTATTGGTGAGATCAACTTGCCCGCTAGTTTGAGGGTGGTACGGTGAAGCAATTCTATGATTGACATCGTACTTGGCTAAAGCTTTTCTAAAAGCTCCATGCCTGAAGTGTGATCCTCCATCAGTCCTGAGGTACCTAGGTACACCAAAACTACGGAAAATTACATCCTTGAGCATTTTAAAGATGTCTTGTGATCAGCTCTCTCAGTGGGGATTGCTTCTACCCACTTGGCTACATAATCAGCAGCCACTAAAATGTGAGTGTACTTGTGTGAGGGAGGAAAAGGACCCATAAAATCAAAACCCCAGTAATCAAAAGGCTCAATCACTAGAGAGTAATTCATAGGCATCTCATTCCTCCTACTAATTTTACCAACTCTCTAACATGTATCACAAGATAAAACATAATTTCTAGCATCTTTAAAGAGAGTAGGCCAATAAAAACCTGATTGGAGAACCTTATGTGCGGACCTCTCACCGGCATGATGTCCTCCGTAGGGACTATCGTGACAGTGTCTAAGAATGTCCTTCTGCTCGTGTTCCGGTATGCACCTTCTCACGATCCCGTCCGGACCTTCTTTGAAAAGATGACGGTCATCCCAAAAGTAGTTCCTCAAATCAGGGAAGAATTTCTTCCATCGCTGAAATGTTAAACCTGGAGGCAAATACTTTGCAAAGATAAAATTAGCATAATCTGCAAACCAAGGATCGGAAAGAGATTGTACTTTTACAACGACAATTTGTTCATCTGGAAAACTATCGTCGACTAGGATGGGTTCATGCGGTATATCTTCCATCCTTGAAAGATTATCCGCCACCGGATTATCTGCTCCTTTCCTATCAACAATCTGAAAATCAAATTCTTGAAGGAGTACCCACCTGATGAGTCTTGGTTCGGCATCCTTCTTCGCCATAAGGTACATAAGAGCAGCATGGTCAGTATAAATCATGAATTTAGAATCAACAATATAAGGCCTAAACTTATCGCAAGCAAACAGTACTGCCAAGAATTCCTTCTCAGTAGTAGCATAAATTTTTTCAGCACTATCAAGGGTTTTGCTAGCATAATGTATAACATTCAATTTCTTATCAACCCTTTTTCCTTAAACAGCCCCAACAGCAAAATCACTAGCATCGCACATAATTTAAAAGGGCAACTTCCAGTTAGGTGGTTGTACTATAGGAGCGGTTATCAAAGCTTTACTAAGAACTTCGAAAGCCTCCTGAAAATCTTCATCAAATACAAAAGGAACATCCTTCTGGAGAATATTAGTGAGGGGTCTCGAGGTCTTAGAAAAGTCTTTGATAAATCTTCTATAGAAACCAGCATGACCGAGAAAACTACGAATACCTTTAATGTCCCTTGAATAGGGCATCCTTTCAATAGCTTCAATCTTCGCCTTGTCCAGTTCAATTCCCCTCTCGGAAATCTTGTGACCAAGCACAATCCCTTAGTTAACCATGAAGTGGCATTTTTTCCAGTTTAGAACTAAGTTTGTATCGTCGCATCTCTACAAAACTTTATTAAGATTGTGGAGACAGTGGTCAAAGGAATTTCCATAGACGGAGAAATTTTCCATGAAGACTTCCACCATCTCCTCACAGAAACCATGAAAAATAGCTGACATACATCTCTGAAAAGTAGCAGGTGCATTGCATAAGCCAAAAGGCATAGGCCTGTAAGCATAAGTACCGTAAGGACAGTGAAAGTGGTCTTCTCTTGATCGACAGTGTTAACATGAATTTGAGAGAAGCCAGAGTACCCATCAAGATAAAAAAAAGTGGGTGTTTTAAACAATCTCTCAAGCATCTGATCAATAAAGGGTAGCGGGTAGTGGTCCTTCCTGGTTGCTTTGTTCAATTTCCTATAATCAATACACATTCTATATCCAATAACAACTCTTTGCGGTATTAGTTCGTTTTTATCATTAGGAACAACAGTCATACCTCTTTTGTTAGGAATACAATGAACTAGACTTACCCACCTACTATCAGCTATAGGGTAGATGATACCTGTGGTTAGAAGCTTGAGAATCGCTGTCCTAACCACGTCCTTCATCTTTGGGTTCAGCCGTGGTTGATGATCAAAAAATGGCTTAGCATCGGTGACGAGGGGGTGACCCCACGATTCTTGCGTGTAAGGATACCTGGTGCGTATAAAGACAGAAGGCCCGCAAGGAGCACTGATGGCCCCACGGCTGGCCCTCTCAAGGCACCGACGTAGGAGTTCACGACTGATATGGATGGCATGACTTGGTGCACAAGACAAGACTAGGGTTAGGAAAATATCTCTGTAATCTAGGACGAACTCCCCGAGACCTAGCCTAGTATATAAAGGCTGGGAGGGGAGACATCTCGATCATCCAATATCCAATCTACTCTCCCGATCTTGTGAGAACTCGCCTTGGCCTCCCTTGTAATCGCCCCCTCGCGCAATAATATCGAGCAGGAAGTGCTTCTCCTGTTAGTCGACGAGTATCGTCCAACCCGTTCCTTCTCTATGACTAACCCAGGGTCCCAGACCATGGGATTTTCCGAGGCTGATCCTCGTCAATTGGCGCCGTCTGTGGGAACTACACAGGTTGGAATCATGACCTCGGCGGTCCCGCTTTCAGCAAATCATGACTCGAGGGGTAGAGCCAGATCTAACCCGCTCGAGGAGTTCAAGTTCACCACAAGTATCTTCATCACCCCACCAAGATCACTTAGCCTGCAGCCGAATCATGCCCGGCATCTCGACGACTGCCAGATCCACCGCCGACGGAAAAGAACTCGACGACCCAGAAGACAGGCGCGAGGACTCTAAACGGGAATCCCACTCGAAGAGTCGCGGCACGTGACAGAAGATTCACCAACCACTCGACGACCCGCCGCCACCCGGACTCCCGCCGCGCGACAAGACAGCGACTCCGAAACCCAGACCGGCGAGTACTACGACCGAGATCGAAGACCAGATTAATTCGCCAACTTCATCCGGAACCAGTCGCTCAACGATCGGATAGAGCTCGACCCAAGATTCCACAACCGAATAGAAGACCACTTGCAGATTTTCCAAGTCTCAAGGAGAAGAAGGCACGCTGGCTCCAGTAAGCTCACAGCCAGAGAGAACCTGGAAGGACCTTGCACGATCCACTGTTTCGAAGACAAGTGTGGAAACCTCAGAGCAAACCACACCCTAGGAGATTGTCGCCTATTCACCGAACTCTCCAACACCCTCAAGGAAGAAAAGCAGCGTGAAGCCAAGCACACCTGAAGAAGCGCGCAGTCACCAGAACCAAGTACAGAAAGGCAATACCCTACGTCCCATGGACGAATCTGCATGATCCAAGAAGGAAGACCCTAAAAAACAAAGCAGGACGCTTACACCCTGCAGGACCGAGCAGCCGAGGGCCTAAAGATAGTAGAAATCTACCAACTGTGTGGCGTCGAGACCAGCATCACCTTCTCTCAGAGCGACCACCCGCCCGCAGTCCCAAGGCCGGGGCATGCACCCCTGGTCCTTGAAGCCCAGATCGGACGTTACAACATGGACAAAGTCTTCATGGACGAAGGCAGCAACCTAAACATAATCTTCGCCAGCACCCTACATAAGATACTAATGCCACGATCAGTTTGGAAGAAGTCAGGCACCACAATATATGGCGTAGTTCCAGGTGAAGCAACTTCCTCCATCGGAACAATCGAGCTCGATGTCATCTTCGGCAACAAGCGCAACTTCGCAAGACAAGTCCTCGAGTTCGAAGTGCTCGACTGGCAGTCGCAGTACCATGCCATACTCGGGCGACCAGCGTTTTCCCAATTCATGGCGGTTCCGCACTATGCATATCTCAAACTCAAGATGTCAGGACCCGCAGGAGTCATCACAATTAATGGAAGCTTCACCAAATCGGATCAGTGCGATCGCGACTTCCACAAAGTCTCCAACATGTTCGGAGCCCAACAGCAACTCAAAGAAATAGCCATGGTGACGGATAAATGCATTTTTCCACTGGCGAGCCGAAGCGAGTCACAAGAATTCGGCCGCGATTTCAGCGTCGACAGCGACACAATCACCCACCAAGTTCACCCAACAGACCCAGAGAAGACGGTTCGCGTATACGCCCACCTCACAGAAGAACAAGAAACCGCCCTCATAACCTTCCTTCGCGAAGAGTGGAAAATCTTCGCCTGGTGCCCAGCCGACATGCCCAGAATACCGCGAGAATTTGCAGAACACGCGCTCCACATCAAGCCAAACACCAAGCCAGTAAATCAGGCGCTGCGATGATTCTCAGAACCCAAGCGCAGAGAAATCGAAGAAGAAATCAACCGACTACTCGACGCACAGTTCATCCGGGAGACGAAGAAAGCAACCTGGATTGCAAACCCAGTCCTGGTCCCTAAAAATACACTGATGTACTGAGGATGTGCGTCGACTACGGGCCTGTCAACAAGCACTGCTCGAAAGACCACTTCCCCCAGCCAAGAATCGACCAGATAATCGACTCCATAGCAGGATGCGACCTCCTATCCTTCCTTGATGCATACTCAGGATACAATCAGATCAGGATGAACGAAGAAGACGAAGAGCACACCTCGTTCATCACCCCCTACGGCGTGTTCTGCTACTGAACAATGCCCTTTGGCCTAAAAAATGCCGAAGCCACGTAACAACGAATGATGCAAGCATGCTTGAGAGACCAAATTGGCACAAACGTCCAGGTCTACGTAGACGACATTGTCATCAAAACCTACATCGCAAACACGCTACTTGACGACCTCGGCGAAACATTCGAGGCCCTCAACAACTACAGAATCAAGATCAACCCAAAAAAGTGTGTGTTCGGCGTACATGGTCTCCGCCCGAGGAATCAAAGCAAACCGCGAAAAGGTCCAAGAAATCGCCAAGATGCAAAAGCCAACCAACAGCAAAGGCGTGCAGCAGCTCACAGGAAGACTCGCAACATTGAGCCGTTTCATCAGAAGGCTAGGAGAAAGGACCCTACCGTTCTACCAAATGCTCAGAAAAGGAGAAAAATTCAAGTGGACCGAGGAAGCCCGCAATGCATTCGCAGACCTAAATAAAACCCTCTCGACTCCACCAATCTTGGCGGTGCCCAAAGAACGGGAGAAACTGTACCTATACATAGCAGCGCGCTGCAGCGTAGTCAGCACGGCGCTCGTCGTCCAGCGCGTAGAAGAAGGAAAAATCCAGAGCATACAAATACCAATCTACTACCTAAGAACGCTGATCACAAAGCCCCAGCACCGGTACCCGCACTACCAGAAACTCCTGCTCGCTATCATCATGACCTCAAGGAAAGTATCGCACTACTCCGGCGAACACCCCATCACAATCGTGAGCAGTGCACCACTCGCGGACATCCTCAAAAACACCGAAGCGACCGGCCGAGTCGCTGAGTGGAACATCGAGCTCAGCCCGCGAGATCTGAAGTTCAAACACCCAACACCAATCAAAGCCGAAGTACTCCCAGACTTCATGGTCGAGTGGACAGAGGTCAAAACACCAGGCCCCCCAGATCTGTCCAACTCATGGACGATGTTCTTCGATGGGTCCAAAAGACAGCAAGGAGCCGGAGCAGGCGTCGTACTAGTCTCCCCCAAAGGAACGAAGCTCAAATACGTCCTCCAGATCAACTTCAGCAATGCCTCCAACAATGAAGCAGAATAAGAGGCACTACTCCACGGCATGCGCATGGCAAAAACTTGCGGCACCACTCGCCTCTCGATCTACGGCGAATCCAACCTCGTCGTCCAGCAGGTGATGAGAGACAGTAACACAGTCGCAGACGACATGATTACCTACCAGAAGCTCTACAACACACTAGAGGGTGGATTCGATGGCTGCGAACTCAACTACGTCTCCAGAGAAAATAACACAGAAGCCGACGAACTTGCAAACATCGGATCGACTCGAGGACCAATACCACCAAGCGTTTTCCTCGAGAGCATCAGCCAGAGATCAATCAAAGTAAAGCCAGTGGCACCCGAGGCAGTCGCAGATGCCGATGATATAAATGAACCAGCGCAGGTGGCGGCAGCGAGCACAGCCGACGACACAAGCAGCCAAGCAACCAAAGTCGCAGAGCCAGCCGAACTCGAAGACCCAGCCTGGGCAAAACCATTCCTTCGATTCCTAATTGAAGGCACCCTACCACAGGACGTTGCAGAAGCCCTCCGCATCAGTCGATGATCCAAATCATTCATCGTAACCAACAGACAGCTCTACAAGCGCAGCATCTTTCAGGTCCTCCAAAAGTGTATCGATGAAGAAGACGGCAAAGCCCTACTGCTCGAGATTCACGAAGGCACCTGTGGGAATCACGCGAGCAGTCATGCACTCGTGGCCAAGGCTTTTTGAGTAGGTTTCTATTGGCCGACCGCCAAGAAATGCGGAAGATATCGTACGACATTGCATCGCCTGCCAAAAGATCGCGAGAAGGCCACACGCCCCAGCAGCAGAACTCAAAACTATACCGCTGTCCTGGCCATTCGCCACATGGGGACTCGACATGGTGGGTCCACTCAAAAAATCCAGTATACACCCACAATCCAACGGCCAAGTGGAGAAAGCAAACGTCCTAGTATGCGGAGGAATAAAGAAACGAATCCTCGCACCACTGGAACAAGCCGCAGGCAACTGGGTAGAAGAACTTCCCGCGGTACTATGGAGCCTGCGTACCACCCCAAATAGCTCAACCCAGTATAGACCTTTCTTCCTGGTATACGGGGCAGAAGCAGTACCGCACGACTTAAAATTTGGAGCTCCCCGAATCTCAGGGTACGAAGAGGAAGAAGCTGAAGAAGCACTGCAGAACGATAAAGACACATCAGACGAATCACGAGACACAACCATAACAAGATCTGAAGGATACCAGGACAAGCTGCGCACATATCAAAGCAGTCGCCTGCGGACCAGAACCTTCAGCAAAGGGGACTTCGTCTTGCGAAAGATACAAGAAAAAGTGCACAATCTCGTCCCACAATGGGAAGGGCCATTCATAATCTCGAAAGTCATCGGAGGCGGCGCATACAGGTTGAAGAACCCGAAGACCAATGAAGACATTGAAAACCCATGGAACGTAGCGAACCTACACTTGTTGTACCCATAGACATCCAAACATTACAGCGGCACCGGCAGAAGTACTGATCAGCAACCCATGTAATACCCGAAGAAATAAAATGATGCTGCCCAAACATTATCACTTAAAAGAACTCGGGGGCTCGAGCATAAAGTCCACCCGAGAGACGCTATCCTCGCTCACGCGACCTTTTCTTAAAAGCACTTGGGGGCTCGAGCATAAACTCTCCCCGAGAGACGCTATCCTCGCTTACGCAACCTTTTCTTAAAAGCACTCGGGGGCTCGAGCATAAAATCCCCCCGAGAGACGCTATCCTCGCTCACGCGACCTTTTCTTAAAATCACTCGGGGGCTCGAGCATAAACTCCCCCGGGAGACGCTATCCTCGCTCACGCGACCTTTCTTAAAAGCACTAGGGGGCTCGAGCATAAACTCCCCCCGAGAGACGCTATCCTCGCTCACGCGACCTTTACTTAAAAGCACTCGGGGACTCGAGCATAAAATCACCCCAAGAGATTCTACCCTCGCCCATGCCACCTTACCTGAAAACACTCGGGAACCAGAACACATGATCTCCTCGAAGAACCAAGAGTTATTTTTTTCACAAAAGAATCACATCGGAAAGTGCAAAGTTCTTTCGTCTTCACCTGATCGCAAACAATCACCTAAAGACTCAGCCCATCGGGAGCGCTGACGCGCACCCGACCAAAACCTGGAATAAACAGACACAAGAAGGGATAGCCCAGGTAGACAAAATCTCACAGCCTACGCCTGATTCTACAAATCAAACGTAGCCTCGGGGGCTACTCCCATCGGGAGTGCTGCTCAAGTCATTACAAATAAGTCGAAGATAGTTTCCATTACAAAGGAGTCGAAGACAGTTTCCATTACAAAGGAGTAGAAGGTAATTTCTCATTACAAAGGAGTCAAGGACAGTTATCACTACAAAATGACTTGAGCAGCCACCAGACGGGTTACAATTATCCCAGGGAATTATGACTTCTACATGTGCGCTCATGCTGAGATAATTGGCCTTTTCGTACCACAACTTGAGGAGCATCACAACTGACAAAGTAGAAACTGAGCCTGCGAAGGTACAAGTCGCCGACCTCCAGTTCTATAAGGTGCCTTGCCTACTGACGCACCCGCTTGACGACCGACTTGACGTCCAGCTCATCCTTAGAACTAGAAGAGCAAGCACCACCAGCCGAGGAATCAGCATAAGATGAAGTCACAGGAGAAGTAGGCGAACCACCACCCAACCCATTGGAACTGTCACTGCTTGTTTCCTCCCAGTATGGATCCAGACGATTGCCACCGACATCAAAAGCACGAACGATGGGGGTATCTTCACCATCAAAACGACAGCAAAGACTATCCCCATCACACAAGTTTAGCTGCCGCGAAAATGACCTCCAGCCAGCATCAAGAAAAATCAAGAAGGAGCCATCAACAGAAATTAAGCTCAACCCAAGCAGGAGAGCGAGCGCACCCTGAAGCTGAAGCCACAGACCCCTCGGATTGATCTCAGAAATAACGGAGGCAAATGAGAATGGAAGAGGAATCCGAGTAGCAGTGCGACTAAGAATACGCAGAAGGAAATCATAGCGCCAAACAACCTCGTCCGCACAAGACGACGAGGGCATAGTCACATCTCTAGGATGCCCACCACGAGAAGAGCGGGGGGTGCGGCCACCACGACCACGCCGTCCACAACCTCGGGCAGAAGCACTGATGGCTTCTCGCCCTTTGTTGGTTACCCCAAGTGGAAGGTGGAGATGTAGCGCAGCAGCAAGTTTCCCTCGGGGAAGATACCAAGGTTTGTCTCCAGTAGGACTCCGGAGATGATAAGTAGGTGTCAGCGGCGCAACTGACGTGGACCTGCACACAGACACAGATAACTTTGTTCCCAACGAAGTTCAGAGAGGTTTTCAATATCTCCGGTCTTGTTGTTCACAAAGGGTAAAACGCAAGGGATAATGATAGCAAATAAAAGCAGTAAAGTAAATATAGTGTGGAAATAATAATAAGGATATGGACCAGGATACGTGATGTTCACTAGTGATGTATCTCTCCCAAAAGACGATAAAACCGCTATGCAAGGTAAACAATTTACAGAAGGGCAATTGACAGGATTATAAACGCACCACAATGCTAACTATGCTACAAAAGAAAGGAAGAGGCTCAAAATCACAGGCAGTACGCCAAAATAAGTAGACCGTAATCCAACTTCATCTACTACTAATCATCCACCTTGAGATATATATCCAGAACATCTCGCTGGCATTAAGTTGCGATCCCCACCCAAAGTGTAAACCCAAAGCAACAGACAACTGCATTAAAAAGAACTCTGCGTAAAGTAAACAATCCTTGTAACCGCGGTTACAAGCACCGTTGTTTTCCCCCTTGTCGCAACAGCACATCCCTTAGACTCATGTTTCTGTCACTCAAGCATGTCATCGGGGGGCATGAACCCACAATCTAGCACAATGTTCCCTCTTGGAGTCACTACCTACTACTTGGCCAAAGCAATAAACAGCAACAGAGAACATGCAACAATTACTTAGGAACAAAAATATAAGAGATAAAAACCAAATATATTACTCTATCACAATCTGAACATAATCTCTTAATCAATCAGATCCCATCAAACTCAGAATAGCAATAGAAGAAATAATACAAAAGTTCCTCGATCATGTAGGGCAGCTCACGAGGTCTAAACAATGAATATCAAAGAGGGGAGGAGAACATCACATAGCTACTGATCACGGACCCATGGTCCAATGAAAACTACTCATGAGACATCTGGGGAGCATCCATGGTGGAGAGGAGACTCCCGGAGGTCAATCCTCCCTCCGGCAGGGTGCTGGGAAGAGGTCTTCTGGTGCTCCCGATCTCGGAAGCGCGGCGGCGGCGGAACAGAGGCGAGTTCTTCTTCTGGAGTTTTCCCGTGACGGAGAATAAATAGGCGAAGGGGGGCAGCCAGAGGTGGACCAGGGGCCCCAGGCGCCCCCCTGGCGCGGCCAGGGGTGGGGCCGCGCCGGGTGGCCGCGTAGGCCCCCCTTGGCTCGCCTCTGGCCCCTCTCGGGCTCTTTGCGAAGCTTCCGTCACGCTGATTTTTTTTCTGAATTTTCCCGAATTTTTCTGGCACTTTTTATATGGGGAAAAACTGAAATAGAAAAACAGCAGAAAATAGGAACTGGCACTGGGGTGGACTGAGTTAATAGGTTAGTCCAAATATGATAAAAATGTATGAAAGTGTATCTAGATCATAGCAATATCACACAAAACATGCATGGAGCAAGCAGAAATTATAGATACGTTTTGGACGTATCAACATCCCCAAGCTTAATTCCTTCTCGTCCTCGAGTAGGTAAATGATAACAACATAATTTTTGTGGTGATATGCTAGCAACCATATAAGAACTTTGAAAAGTAAAGAATCAAGGTTAGAGCTTCAATTCAAGTCATAACATGCAAGAGTCTATATTAGCATTGAAACAAGTAACAAAAGAACAATAGGTGCAAGAGCTCTCGCTGTCCGTGACTCGAATGTCTCCAAATGGTATTTGCGTGCAAGAAGGGGGATAGGGAATACGAGAAAAAGTAGTTTTTGTGTTGAGAACTCAATCTACTAAAGTTTCACACTTGGTATTCTTTGGAATCTTATCTTGACTCGTCCCCAGGCCACTAGCCAGGTACAAGTCAATTTGATCCACTCCTTTTTGATATTTTGAGCACTCATGCAATGGATGAGCGTAAGCACGAGAGTTGACACTTAGGATGGCAAAGAGAGAAGTGCGGAGGAGGAAGACAAAAAGGATGAGAAAGGCTCACATCAATGAGGACAACCATAGGCAAGAGATGCCAAATGATAGATATGATGTGAGGAGTAGGGATTGCCATGCAACGGATGCACATACGAGCTAAGAAGCTCTCTATATGCATAATGATCATCTCTATGGAGTACAAGGATATAAAGGGAGTACTAGTGTGGATCTCTCAAAAGGATAGTAGTGTTGCCCCTTTCTCTCTTTTTTATTTATTTTTCTCTTTTATTTTTTATTTTATTTTTTTGGTGGCCTCAATGGCTCTTTCTATTTAACTCTCATTTGTCGTCTTTGGGATCTTTTAATGTGTCCACTTTGGGATATTTTCCTCACTTAAGGGCAGCACTCTATTTTACAAGAAGATAAAGGAGATCTTTCACACTTTACAAGGTACTCAAAATCATAAAGAAGATGTAACTAACATGATGTATGCAATGTATGCCGCTGCCAGTGTAGCAGGAACATGTATGACATGAAGATCAAGTCATGAAGAGGTGGAAGTTGCATGGCAATGTAACTCGGAAAGGCTATGGAAATGCCTTGATAGGTAGGTATGGTAGCTGTTTTTAGGAAAGATATAAGGAGGTTTATGATGACAGATCGTATCATGCCAAGGGTTTGGATGTACCGGCGAAGGTGGACACCAACTCTCGGAGTGAGAAGAAGGCAATGCATGGCACGGGAGAGGCTAGCAAAATATGGAAAGGTGGAAGTGTCAACTTTCAATACTTACATTAGTCCAAAGAAGTCATGCACTTATTATCGGTAACTCTCAATCTAATAAGGAGGTTCACAAAGAGACAAGTACCCCGAGGAGGAGTGTATGGGGGTTTGGTTATCCTTGCGCATCCTCGACTCATGGTACGTGAGTGTACTCTAATATTCGATCCCTCCAAAGATTAATGATTCATCTAGTAGCTAGAGTTCTCAACTAGTTTTTGTAGGTTTTGAAAATAAACACGGATTGCCCAAAATACGACACCTATCACTAATAGGCAAGAGCTCTTGACACCAAAAGTTCAAACATTACTCACATCAATACCTCAAAACCATTGCAAGTTACTACTAAAATTAAATAGCAACCTCAATCACCTACTTTCAAGACAAGACACAACTCAGTGCAACAACCAACTCTCTTTAACAAGATAAACATGAAAACTAAAAAGAGTTCCAGAAACAAACTAAACAAAAGCCCAGGCTCTTGCTAAAGATAAACGAAGACTAAAACTAAACATGGCAGTAGCTATGAAAAGATAAAGAACACACAACAGCAAAAAGATAAGCAGGAAAAATCCTATGATGTGTTCTAGATTTTGAAAGTGGAGCGTGTTTCTCTCCCACACAAAGTAAGAAGGGATCTAACTTGTTATGAACAGAAAGCAAAGCTAAAGAAAACTAAAAACAAAACCTAAGAGCGAGACGCTCCAAGCATAGCACATAACGCATGAAGTGATAAAAATATAGTGAGACGAAGGACGAACTGATGATTTGTTGATGGAGAAGGGGATGCACGGGGGCATCCCCAAGCTTAGACGCTTGAGTCTTCTTGAATATTTATTGGGGATGACACTCCTGGATCTTCTTTCATCATCTTCTATCGCACACTTGAAAACTCCCTTCGTACATAACTCATCATAAGCTGATTAGAGAGGTTAGTACCCTTAATAAAATAATTTTTCCCCACTGGATATAAAGATATTATTGAAGAGCTACTGTTTCTCAAGAGTGCCAAAAAGTTTTTGCAAAGAAAAAGCAAGCTTAAGGTTTGCAAAAGTTAGGAGAGACAAAACCTGGCAGAATCTGTGAAAAACTGAACAGCAGGTAGTAAAGAATTTTTTAGGGGCACTTCTGCAACTCAAATAAAAAAACTCAGAACTTACGGAAGTTTCATAATTTTATAGACCATACTGGGTAAAAATTTCAGCTCAAAAATATGAACGAGGATTTTTCTGGAATTTTTCTGGTCACGAGGACAGAATCTGTTTTCTGGACAGCATGTCACAACTTTTACTTCCCTTGCCGTAAGAGGCTATAACTTGGCACAAAGTTGAAAAATAAAGATACAATGATGTTGCTACAGTAGTAACAATCATCAAGACACAACAAAAGAAAAAAGAAAAACCTAAATTCGTTGCGGGCTGCCTCCCGAAAGCGCTTCTTTAAAGCCATTAGCTAGGCATAATGCAAAAAGAAGAATCAAGTTTTATCAAGAGAAAGAGAATAACTAGCCCGTGTAACGGACTCAAAAGGTAACTTGATTTTCTTTCTAGGGATGTGTTCCATCCCCTTTTTTAATGGGAATTGGAATTTTATATTCCCCTCTTTCATGTCAATAACCGCAACGACGGTGCGAAGAAAAGGACGTCCCAAAATAATTGGACACAAAGGTTCACACTCTATATCCATAACAATAAAATCAACGGGAACATAGTTGTCATTGACAATGAGAAGAACATCGTTGATCTTCCCCAAAGATTTCTTTACGAAAGAATCAACAAGACGAACACCAATAGAACAAGGCTCAAAGGGTTTCAATTCAAACATATCAAATATTCTTTTGGGCATAACGGAGGTACTAGCTCCAACATCACATAAAGCATAGCAAGAGAAGTTATTTAATTTAATTTTGATCATAGGATCCCAACCATCATCTAGCTTCCTAGGTATGGAGGCTTCTACTCTAAGCTTCTCCCCCTATCTTTGATGAGAGCATTTGTGATATGCTCCATGAAAGCAAGATTAAGTGTGCTAGTGTGGGGGTCTCTAGACATTTTGTGTAGCAAATTGATAACTTCTGAGAGGGTGCAACTATCAAAATCAATATCACTACTATCAAAGGTTGTAGTAGTGTCATCTAGGATCAATTGTTTGAAACCCTCTATGTTCATAGGAGTTTCTTTATCTACGGTTGAGGTATTAGCATCACCATTAATAGGTCCAACGGGACTAGGAGTGCATTGGGTGCTAATAGTTTGGGTGTCCTCAACAATTTGGATAGTGGCAACTGTGTGGTGTGTAGGAAGGCTCTTAATTCTATCCTCTTACTCTTTTTCTCTAGCCCATCTTTCTTTAAGTTTAGCCATCATCCTAAAATTTCATTAATTTGTAACTGGATAGCATTAATAGGAGTGGACTTATTCTCCTCAAGGGGAGAGGTTCTAATTTTAAGCATCTCAATATCAAGGGCTAAGCTTTCTACCTTCAAAGAGAGATTATCTATTTTAGCTAATTTCTTCTATACATTTTTGTTGAAGGCTTTTTGGGTAGTGATAAAGTCTCTAAGCATGCTTTCTAATTCAGAAGAGGGGTTCTTGTTGCTAGGGTAGGTGTTGTTGTTCCCATAGTTGGATAGAAACGGTCTAGGAATTCTAGAAAAATTTCCCCTATAAGCATTGTTGTTGAAGTTGTTTCTAGCAATAAAGTTCACATCTACTTGTTCTTGAGCAACCAAAGAATTTAAAGGAACATCATGAGGATCAATAGAAGGTTGCTTGGTAAGTAGAGACATAATTAAGTCAACTTTTTCGTTCAAGGAGGTAATTTCCTCGACATAATTTACCTTCCTACCTGTTGGAGCGCATTTGGTGCGCCATTGGGAATAATTGGTCATCATTTCATCGAGAAGCTTCGTGGCAGCACCAAGCGTAGTTGACATAAAGGTTCCTCCCGTGGCCGAATCTAACAGGTTCCGCGAGGTAAAGTTCAAGCCTGCATAAAAAGTCTGGATAACCATCCAAGTAGTCAAACCATGTGTAGGGCATTTCTTAACAAGAGATTTCATTCGTTCCCAAGCTTGGGCAACGTGTTCATTATCCAATTGCTTAAAATTCATAATATTACTCCTCAATTGGATAATCTTAGCAGGAGGGTAGTACTTCCCTATAAAAGCATCTTTGCACTTATCCCAAGAATCTATGCTATTCCTAGGAAAAGATTGAAACCAGATTTTAGCATCTCCCCTTAAAGAGAAAGGAAAGAGCATGAGCTTAACAACATCACCTTCTACTTCTTTGTACTTTTTCATATCACATAATTCAACAAAATTATTCAAGTGTAAAGCAGCATCATCTCCAGCACCAGAGAATTGATCTCTCATAACAAGGTTTAGCAAAGAAGGTTTAATTTCATAAGAGGTAGCTGAAGTGGCAGGTGTGGCAATGGGAGTGCAGATAAAGTCTTGGTTGTTGTGACTAGTGAAGTCACACAACTTGGTGTTTTCAGTGGAACCCATAGTAGCAGCAAGTGTGGCAGATTTTTTTGTAAATTTTTGATAAAAGACACAAAGATAAAAACAGAAAGATAAACTAACAAGACTAAAAAACAAAGGTAAAGGGTAGTGTGCAACTCCCCTATCTTAGCACTCGGAGTCCCCGGCAACGGCGCCAGAAATTCGCTTGATGGCTTCTCGCCCTTCGTTGGTTACCCCAAGTGGAAGGTGGAGATGTAGCGCAGCAGCAAGTTTCCCTCGGTGAAGATACCAAGGTTTGTCTCTAGTAGGACTCCGGAGATGATAAGTAGGTGTCAGCGGCGCAACTGATGTGGACCCGCACACAAACACAAATAACTTTGTTCCCAACGAAGTTCAGAGAGGTTGTCAATCTCTCTGGTCTTGTTGTTCACAAAGGGTAAAACGCAAGGGATAATGATAGCAAATAAAAGCAGTAAAGTAAATATAGTGTGGAAATAATAATAAGGATATGGACCGAGATACGTGATGTTCACTAGTGATGTCTCTCTCCCAAAAGACGATAAAACTGCTATGCGAGGTAAACAAATTACAGAAGGGCAATTGACAGGATTATAAACGCACCGCAATGCTAACTATGCTACAAAAGAAAGGAAGAGGCTCAAAAGCACAGGCAGTACGCCAAAATAAGTAGACCGTAATCCAACTGCATCTACTACTAATCATCCACCTTGAGATATCTATCCAGAACATTTCACTGGTATTAAGTTGCGAGCCCCACCCAAAGTGTAAACCCAAAGCAACAGACAACTGCATTAAAAAGAACTCTGCGTAAAGTAATCAATCCTTGTAACCGCGGTTACAAGCACCGTTGTTTTCCCCCTTGTGGCAATAGCACATCCCCTAGACTCATGTTTCTGTCACTCAAGCATGTCATCGGGGGGCATGAACCCACAATCTAGCACAACGTTCCCTCTTGGAGTCACTACCTACTGCTTGGCCAAAGCAATAAACAGCAACGGAGAACATGCAAGAATTACTTAGGAACAAAAATATAAGAGATAAAAACCAAATATATTACTCTATCACAATCTGAACATAATCTCATAATCCATCAGATCCCATCAAACTCAGCATAGCAATAGAAGAAATAATACAAAAGTGCCTCGATCATGTAGGGCAGCTCACGAGGTCTAAACAATGAAGATCAAAGAGGGGAGGAGAACATCACATAGCTACTGATCACGGACCCATGGTCCAAGGAAAACTACTCACGAGACATCCGGGGAGCATCCATGGTGGAGAGGAAACTCCCGGAGGTCAATCCTCCCTCAGGCAGGGTGCGGGGAAAAGGTCTTCTGGTGCTCCCGATCTCGGAAGCGCGGCGGCGACGAAACAGAGGCAAGTTTGCGGAATAGGGTTCTTCTTCTGGAGTTTTCCCGTGACGGAGAATAAATATGCGAAGGGGGGCAGCCAGAGGTGGACCAGGGGCCCCAGGCGCCCCCTGGCGTGGCCAGGGGTGGGGCCGCGCCGGGTGGCCGCCTGGGCCCCCCTTGGCTCCCCTCTGGCCCCTCTCGGGCTCTTCGCGAAGCTTCCGTCACGCTGATTTTTTATCTAAATTTTCCCGATTTTTTCTGGCACTTTTTATATGGGGGAAAACTGAAATAGAAAAACAGAAGAAAACAGGAACTGGCACTGGGGTGCACTGAGTTAATAGGTTAGTACAAATATGATAAAAAAAATGTATGAAAGTGTATCTAGATCATAGCAATATCACACAAAACATGCATGGAGCAAGAAGAAATTATAGATACATTTTGGACGTATCAAGCACAACCACCCCGCTTGGGAGCCATGGGAAGAAGAAGAAGATAGGAGAAGAATGGATGACCAAGCCCAGGCAATAAAACAACGGGTATTTATAGCGCAGCCCAGGGGAAAACCAGGAAAAAACCGAAGCCCAGGGGGCGCCATCATGAAATCAAAGACCAAACACATCGGGCGTTACGAATTCCAAGAAAAGATTCCTTCACATGGTCAGCAATACTTAAAGGAGGTGTCAAATCTCGCATGTTTCCCATGTACACCTTGGAAATCCAACGGGCAGCACGACGTCCAAGTCGTCATCATGGCTAGAAGAGGCAACGGATCAAAGACCAAGCATCATCATAGGTCATCAAATAGCATGACAAGGACCATCAACGTGGCGTCCCAAGAAGGATGGAGCAAGATAAAAACAATCGGGATAAAACATAAGACTGGCAAAGGTTACCTATCTCTTAGTGCCAAAATATTCCAATTCCAAAATCTTTTACTCCCATCGGGAGTATCTTTATTCAAAAACAAAAGTAAAAGACCAATAACTTGAGAGTTCGGGTGCTCCCTCACCTAGAAGATGAGGATATGCTCGAGTAAACCACTCGCACTTACAGAGTTTCGGGTGCTCCCTCACCCAAAAAGGAGAACATGCACTCGCAAGACTACCCGTGTCAGCAGGAACAACACGTATGTAGAGTTCGAGTGCTCCCTCACCTCGAAGACGAAAAGCGTTCGAGTCCCTACTCGCAAAAGCTCAAGCAAGCTAAACTACCCCCGCAATCGACGACATTCTGAGTGGATGCTTTACTATATGACCCCTCGCCTGAGCTCATAAAAACTCCGCGAGTAACCACTAATAGCTCACTTGATTGTTTATTCCATGTGGGTGCATCGCTAACCAGGCTCCGTGCCTCTACAAAAACGATACATGGGCTACGACACACTGTACCCAGATGCCACGCAAGCTTAGCGTGTAGGTAAGACCCCGCTGCGCAGAAAGGCCGGGCCGGGACTTTCCACAGAGTGACTTCACTCCCGATATTTTCCATGCGCTCGCATGATAGAAGGAGCCGAGCGGACGCGCTCAGGCTATTTACTCAGACTGGCAGCAATTGATCCTATAAGACCTGCAGCGGCATGACTTTGCTAGACACCGGTCGTTCCAAGTTCATGTCGAGGGGCGTGGGCTTGATTGGGCTACTTTGTTATTTGCCACTAGCGCGATTCACCAAGGCTCGACCAGTCGACTCCTTGGGCCCTTTCGTCTTAGCAATCCCTCAAAACAGGTATTGTCATGGCTCAAAACTGCCAGCGACTCACAGCTATGCTGTGCATACGATGATAAAACACGGCCGAATTCGAGTCCCCCAGGCACTCGGGGGATACTAACGAGGGGGTGACGCCACGACTCTTGCGTGTAAGGATACCTGGTGCGTATAAAGACAGAAGGCCCGCAAGGAGCACTAATGGGCCAACGGCTGGCCCTCTCAAGGCACCGACGTAGGAGTCCACGACTCATATGGAAGGCATGACTTGGCACACAAGACAAGACTAGGGTTAGGAAACTATCTCTGTAATCTAGGATGGACTCCCCGAGACCTAGCCTAGTATATAAAGGATGGGAGGGGAGACATCTCGATCATCCAATATCCAATCTACTCTCCCGATCTTGTGAGAACTCGCCTCGGCCTCCCTTGTAATCGCCCCCTCACGCAATAATATCGAGCAGGAAGTGTTTCTCCTGTTAGCCGACGAGTATCTTCCAACATGTTCCTTCTCTATGAGTAACCCAGGGTCCCTGTCCATGGGATATGCTGAGGCTGATCCTCGTCAATCGGGCTCGAGATTGATAGTGTGTTGGAAAATCGATGGACTAGTCCCCTTTAGGTCATCAAGGGTATAGCCCAAGGCACCACGGTTTCTACGAAGTGTCTCCAATAACCGCTCTTCCTCGAATCCTGAAAGGTTAGCATTGGTAATAACATGATATATTTTCTTTTCATCTAATTAAGCGTACTTGAGCATATCGGTCAATGGTTTGAGGTCAAACACCGGGTCTTCTTTTGGTTGTGCTTGGATCCCATTAGGATCAACTGGAAGGTTGTGCTTCAGGATAGCAGTTTGTCTTGCAAATATTTCTTCTAACTCATTTATTTCCTGCATATGTATATCATTCTCGTGGTCTTCCATATATTTCTGCAAAGGATCATTAGGTGGAGTAGCAATAGAAGCAATATTTTCAATAATTTTATCATGACTAGGTAAATCAGTACCACGAGGTTGCTTGGAGAATTTAGAAAAGTTAAATGGGTCACCATTGAATTCAACAGAAACTTTACCTTTTCTGCAATCTATAATAGCACCACAAGTGCTGAGGAAAGGTCTACCAAAGATAATAGGGCAAAACTATCTTGCACTGAACCAAGTAGAAGAAAGTCGGTAGGATAGTTTACCTATCTGCATAAGACTTCAACATCTCTCACAATTCCAATGGGAGAGATAGTTTCTTTGTTTTCTAGATAAATAGTAACATCGATCTCTTCAAGTTCACAGGGTGAAATCTCCCCCATGATCTCCTGATAGAGTGAATAAGGAATAGCACTAGCACTAGATCCCAGATCACAAAGCCCGTAATAATTTTGATCTCCTATTTTGACAGATACAACTTGTGTAGCTGAAATTGGGCATTTATTCTTGGTTGTGACAATGTTAGTTGAAACAACACAAAAAAATTATCTTGGAATCTAAAACTTCATTGGTAACTAAATCTTTCACCATCGCAACTTGAGGATCGACCTTGATCAGGTCCTCAGTTTTGTAAGTTCTTCTCTCACTTTTATTTATTATACCTATCACAAAAGAGTGCTCCCTCATCCTTGTAGGAAAAGGGGGCTTTTAATCAAAAAACTGCAGGCAAAATAGGGTCAACAACATGAATATCAACAGATAATTCTTTAAAGGGTTTATGATACTGATCCTTCTCCTCCTTAGAAGAGTCAATGTGAGAGGAAAAGTTCTTACATAAATTAATCATCAGCTGGGAATCAAGACCAATCTTAGAACAAAAGGTATTAAAATAATCAGTTTTCACAAAGCTCTCAATGTAATCATGCTCATAATTTATAGCAGGTTCAATACCTTTATCGATTTCCCAGTCTTCAGTATTCTTCAGGATCCTCTCAATGAGATCCCACTTTTCTTCGACGCTTCTTGTTTGGAATACCCCGCTAGAGAAGGCATCCAACATATCCTTATCCTGACGAGAAAGCCTGGCATAAAAATTTGTAATTATAATATCTTTGGGGAGTTCATGAATAGGACATTTGAACATTAGGGATTTAAGTCTCCCCCAAGCTTGAGCGACGCTCTCTCCGTCACGAGACCAAAATTTATAGATGTAGTTCCTGTCTCGATGAATTTCGTGAAGAGGATAAAACTTTGTATAAAAGAGAAACATAAGCTCTTCCCAATTAAGTAGATGTGAGTTATCGAGGAGCTTATACCAATTTGAAGCTTTATCTATAATTGATATGGAGAATAATTTCTTCATGATGAACTCCATTGACACACCTGCAAGCTTAAATAATGAACATAGTTGTGATAAATATAGCAAGTGTTCACCTGGATATCAATCTCCTGCATAAATATTAGCTAAGACATAATTGAGAATACCAGACGGTATTTTATAAGGCACAATTTCAGTAGGTGTAGGAGTGAACACCACTGTTGTGGGGGTTTCCCCATAAACAACAACCAAGAGTAGAGGTGTCCATAAGGACAAAAGCAGCAACGGCAAAACAAAAACAGAAATATAAAAACTTCCTTACCAGCTTCACATACTAATAGCGCTACGCTCCCCGGCAACGGCGCCAAAAAAAAGTACTTGATGAGCCTCAAATGTAGGTGATCGTTTGTAGTGTTTGCAATAAGTAAGAGTGTTGAACCCAACGAGGAGCAGAAGGTATTGGTAAGTGACTTTGGTAAAGAAATAGCTGCAGTAACTGAAAGATAACTTTTTAGGGGTTTTAGATATAAGCATCAAAAAGGTAAAACTGAGCAAAGTAAAAGGCACTAAGGAACAACAAGTGTCCCAATCCTTTTGATCAAAGGATAGGCCTGGCAACTGAACTTATAAAGGCTAAAGCGTTCTTGAGGACACACGGGAGAAATAGTCAGGTGATTTCTCCATATTCCGCATTAGTACTATGTGGTGTGTTGATAAGTGTTGAGTGGGTGGATCTATGCTAGTACATCCTCTAGACTAAGATAAGTGCACTCTTATGATTAAACACCTTGCAAGTATCCGCAAATACAAGATAGTAATTAAGGCAAAAGCCTAACCATAGAAATACGATCGTTGATCCATTGTTACCTTGACAAAAGCGTGCGAACTGGGGTTTAGGTTTCTGTCACTCCGGCAACCCATCGTAAGCATTCTTTATACACAATACATTCCCCTAGGTCCATAATAAGGCGAAGTTTTGAGTGTTTGACTCACACAACACCACTAGAAAAATAACAACACAACTTAAATATCAAACGACACATATTACTTCAACATCATATGATTACTAGCAACTAGACTTCTCCCATGTAATCAAGAACTAAAGTAACTACTCCAAAGACATAAAAGAGACCATGATCAGTGGGGATAAATAGATGATAAACAATCTGGAAACAATGATATTTCTCCAACAAAACTCAATAGCATTCATCACACGGTAGCAATCAACACCGGTAGAGTAGAGAGGATAAATAGTACGTATTACAACACAAGTTGGACTTGTGAGGAGAGATTGGATGAAGATAAAGATGGTGCGGATGTTGGGGATGATGTTGATGATGATCTCGATGATGCCCGTGACGGTGGTGATGATGATTGCGAAGATGTCCCCTTCCGGGAGGTGTTCTTCCTGGCGGAATCTTCCCGCTGGAGATTTCTTTTCTCCTCTGTTGGTTTCCTCCATGGAGCAGCGGCGGAACTCGCGAAAACTCTCCTCTTTAGGGTTTTTGGATGATGAGGGATAAATAGGCCAGAGGGGGGAGCCTGGGGTGGCCCCAGGGGTCCAGGAGGCCACCCGGCGCGGCGAGGGGTGGGGCCACGCCAAGGGGGCGCCTGGGCTCCTGGTGGCCCCCCTCTGGTTCCCGTCTTGCGTGTCCCCGTCATTCTTCTGGAAAATGGCCTCCGTCGATTTTTAGGTAATTTGGAGGTCTTTTGTTTCATCTACTCAGCGTCGAATTTTTATCGCTGAATCCTGCGTCTGCTGCTTCGGCATCGGAAAGTTGAAAACTGTGTAAAATAAGCCAAAACAACATAAGAATGGCATCATAAAATGAAATATATCAATGAATAGGAAAGAATTACTATAAAAAATAGTGATGCATTTTGGACGTATCAACTGATGATCATGGTTCGCGATCATGGACAATCAAGTCGATTGACTGTGAGGTCACCTCATCAGATGAATGACGTGATGAACATTACCCAACGTAAGCATTGCAAAATGACCAAACTCATGAAGGTTCAGTGTTGTAATTAAAGAACGTAGTAGACCATTCCTTAGACCATGAGATCATGCATAATCACAAACTTCTCGGATGCTTTAACCTATACCCACCGCCTGACTGAAATATGCTGGTCATAAAGGTGTATCTTAGGTATTCCGTTGAGATACGTTGAGGAGTTTTGTTTCAAGAGTGGGGTTTGTCAATACATGTGATGGAAAGATACTCAGGGCCCACACAGTGAGATTGCATCCATAAAGTTGTGCAGCGTGTGACTAGGTCACGAGGATGAATATCACAGAACGATTGAAATAAGATTTGTTGGTAACGAGGCTGAACCAGACATAACATGTCATTGATCGAATCTCGGACTAATCTAGTATCGATGGCAAAGGGAATGAGCTATATCAAGAAAAGAGAAGAAGGGGTGAGCTATATCAACAAGTATGATAACTTCTCACAGTAAGATGGGGGGTAGTGGTTGAGGTTGCAGCCGCACTAGCAAGATATGAAGCGGATAACGATCTATTTTTGAGTAAGATAAGAAGCCAAGCATTCAGTGAGGAATCGCCTCCAACAAGTCTGCTATCAGCTAATTACACAAACATAACACCTATCCAATCATTTTCCTCATCTTCGCATCCCGACGAAGAAGAAGCAGTCAAGGCACACACACGTTGATCAAGTTATTAGATCTATATCTGTTGATGTTGTCTATGAACAAAGACTAGGTCTCAAGTCGTCCATAACCATGGACACGGCTTCTCAAAAATAGTTAACCCTGCAGGGATGTACCAACTGCCCATTATAAGCTCTGCATGTACGCCGGCTCTCTCAGTCATTGAAGAGTTTTTCTAAGAGATCCGGACGTCATAATCCCTCTAACTAACAAAGCACAATTCCGGGTGGCCCCGGTGAGTGGACATCCAGTTCAGGAGCCGGCCGCGCTCTCGATCTGGTCTCTACCATATGACTCGAGGTTTGGATTATCCGTATCTTCTCAACTGATCATGGGTCCTCAGCCGGTCAGGTTGGACCAACGGGAAACACTGTCCCCACTGGCCCGGGTTGTTTCAAAAACTTCGAGGCCGGTCAACTCGCACACACACGTTTGCATATGGTAAATCAACTTGGCCA
Organism: Bromus sterilis; assembly: GCA_950022295.1. Taxonomy (NCBI): domain Eukaryota; kingdom Viridiplantae; phylum Streptophyta; class Magnoliopsida; order Poales; family Poaceae; genus Bromus; species Bromus sterilis. The sequence goes on along the minus strand of OX465595.1, from coordinate 171,603,853 downwards.
CCACTAGAATATTTTGGAGCTAGGTAGGTAAGAAGAGGGGACCCCATAGAATCCCACACGCGGTTAGGCACGCTCATCAAGAGACACAATACCCAGAACTCGGGACCTAGGCGAGTCGAATGGGACAAAGCATTAGGGCGGGATAGCGTGGATCTTCCCTCCGTCGTCGATTATAGTCAACATTATAATAATCACATCATCCACAATAATATAATAGTGTGATAGTACATAAAATAATAATAATAATAGTGTGATAGCCCAATCCAAGGAGTAACAGAGGAAAAGTTGTAGCATCCTAAGCATGCATACTAAGCAGTGGTTAAGCAAGCATGGTACATGTCCAAACAAAGGTTTGCTGGGATGTGGAGGACATGGCTGTTTGGGTTTATTTGAGAGGCAAAAATATGAGGTGGTAGGATCAAGAAATTGTTCTATCATATACCTAGGCAAGTGAGCTAAAGGTTATAAGCATGATATATGCTCCCACTTACCTGTTGAGATGTCGGTGCCGAAGGTGTAGTCGATCGCAAGCTCGAATCGTCTCCCAGGGTGACCGCGGGAGCACACAAGAACGAAACACTGGAAAGGCAATCGACGAGCAAGCATCTATTACTACGAAGCATTCACGAGCAACAAACATCAAGAAGGAAACACGATACAACATGATACGATACGGATCTACCGTTGAGAGCGGTTACTAACAGGTTAAGTTGAGTATCTCCATCAAACACGACGATACCGCACGTTTATCATAGTTCAAGTTGTTTAGTTACCAACATGAGCAAGGTTGTTAACATGGAACCTCACTCAAGCATGGAATATGACACAAGCATGGTAAGAGGTGAAGCATAAAGTAAACTATCTAATTTAGACACTTTAAGTGGGGGGTAAAACCTATACATGGCAAACTATTGCAGACCCCACGATAAAAAAGGAATTTGGCACTGTTCTGTCCTAAACTTAATTTTATTATTTTTATTAGCAAGCAAGAGCAGCATAAACATGATCTACATGCAATTCTAGTCAAGTTACATACAAAGAACATTTTAATTGGAGCAATGGTTAAAAAGTTATTAAATAAACAGTTTATGATGGCATGCGATGCAAATAGGAGTGAAACAACATGTAAACAAGTTTAAACATGGCAAAGTGCAATATTTATTAATCTACGTGAAAGGAGCAACTTTCATGTAGAAAGCGTCTCCATCCGAGCTACCGGTGAAAAGATATTCGCATCGAAAAATTATAAGTAAATCTTTCATTTATTTAAACAGAAAAAAGCTATACGTCTCATGGGCCGAAACTTCTTCAAACGGACTAAACAGGGGCAGGCGCAAGATACCAACAGATGCACACGGGTGTCACATGGCAACACAAGAAATGGGACGAACCCAACAGTTCAGCAGCAGCAATTAAGTAAAATAAGAAAAAAGGAAAGGGGCGCCTCACCATGGGAGAAGGCCCAGCTGCAGGCGGGCGGAGGTTTGCGTCGGATCTCGCCCATGGCGAGGGGGCGCTGCAGGACGAGGCAACAGGAGGCGGGCCGGCTCCGGGAAGATGGATCGAAGGAGATGCGTGCTGGGTAACGTGGGCGTGACGGCCCACGCGCTGGAGGCAGTCCACCTGCAGCGAGCACTTCGCTCAATCCCGCTCGGGATAGGGCACTTCGGGGCGAGCGGTTGCCTCGCCGGCTGCCGACGGGAGGCAGGGTTGGGGGACGCGCGCAGGGACGACGAGGAAGTCGCGGATGGCCGGATCTAGGCGGCTCCTCGCCAGATCCGGTGACGAGGAGGGCGCCTGGATGTCGTCGGGGTACGCAGAGCGGTGGAGCGAGCTCGAGGGCCTCCCATGGCGGAGGTCATTCCTGGGCAGAGGAGGGGCGAGGCGAGGAGGAGGGAAGGGAGGAGAAGGGCGCACGGGGGAGGAGGACCCGCGAGGTGTCAGCCCGGCTGCCGGAGCTAGTCAGAGGCGGGCGGGCGGAGGCAGGGCCACCAGAGGAGGAGGGAACATTCATAAGCGAGAATGAGAGGGAAGTGGGATTTTATCGACATGATCAAAGACGGGGGTGCTTGCCTTGCTGACGGTCACGAGGTACTGTACTTCTGACGTCAGGTTGAACTCGTCTCCGAGGTCAACTCTACCGAGAAGATGCAAACACCGAAGCACTGGAAGTAAAGCAAACATTCAAAATATTTCAATGCACATTCAATATGGCATGATAAGATGATGAACATGGGTTTTTTGTGCTTCTTATGTCCATGTGAAGTGTATTGCATTGCAATGGTTCAAGCTAGAATAGCATTAGTGATATATTTGAATTATACCAAATGATCCATATAGAAAAATGCTACTGGTTCCTCAATATAAAAAATTCAAACATGGTTGAAAGTTTGATATTTGGATAGAGCATTTTATTCTGATCAATTTCCATATAAAAATCATTTCAATCTGAGTTACGGTTTAAAAGTTATTCAAATTCAAAGTTTTGGATATTTTCTAGAATTTCTGGAATTGTTTTTATACTGGAAAAGGGATTCATTGCGTCATGCTTGCGTCAGCATGACGTCAGGGGGTTGACTGGTCCAACTGACCAGTGGGGCCCGCCGGTCAGTGACTGGGGTTAATCCCCGTTTTAATTAGCCTCTGTTTAATTAAACCAAGTTTAATTAGTGACCTGGGGCCCACTGTCAGCCTCTAGGGGGGGGGTGGTTAGCACGCGGGTTAGGGGGATAATAGCGACGGATTGACGCCGGTGGATCTGGCCACGGAGGCGCCTCGCTGGAGTGCACGGGCGCGGCGGTGGAGGGCACCAGGACGCGTCTCGAGCCCTCCCGCATCTTTTGGTGCACACGTGGCACCCAGGGGGGGGCTCGAGGCCACGGCGGCGTCGAAACCCACGGCGGCCGGAGCCACATGCCTCGACGGGGGAGGCGACTCAGGGCATGGGGAGAAGAATGGGGAGGTGGGGAATGAGCATGAGCTCGCCGGGAGCACGAGGATGGGCTTGCGGTGGCCGGCGGTGAAAGGTTGAAGGAGGCGTCGTTGTCGGGTGTCTTTCGCCTCAATTGGAGCTGCAGCTCGATGGAGTCGATGCCGGCAAGGAGGAAGGACACGAAGGCGCGACGTGGGGAGGCACGGTGGCCATGGTGGCGCACGGCCGTGCTCCGGCTAGGGCTACGGGTCTGCTCGTTTTCTCGCCAGGGAGGAAGAAGGAAGGGCCAAAGAGAGGGGGGAAAGGAATGGGGGGCTTCGGGCCGTCCAGCGCCGAGGAGATAAGGCAGGGGGGGTGCGCCACGGCGAAGCAGGAGGTGGCCATGACCACGGCATGCGCGACACGCAGCCGTGTGTCTGCCTGGCGCCCCGAAGAAGACGAGGCTGCCCCTAGGCTGGGCCGTCTCGGCTAGTTGGGCCGCAGGTAAGTGGGCTTTTTCCCTTTTTCCTTTCTTTTTCTTTTATTTCTTTTTCTGTTTATCTTTATAAATACTAGGGCATTTTACAAAAACTCTCAATTATCTTTATAAAACCTAGGTGACTTATTATTAGTCAACCCCAAGTTTTGGGAATTTTTGAAATTCAAATTATTTGAATTTCCATTAAATAGGAAATTGATTTAATTTCCATGCTACTATTTGGATTTTTTGAAAAATCCATGAGCATGGAATTAATCCCAAATCACTTTTAAAATGATCATACTCATTTTTAGGATTTATCAACACATCCAAAAGAATTTTGGAAAAGGATTTATCTCTGGCCTTTTATTGAAATTGCTTTGGGGCTTTTCTTTTCCCTAATTCTTTTTCTTTTGCAAAAAATTTCATGATGCAAAAATGCAAGCTAGGTTAAACACAAACCTAATTTAGGGTTCTGACAGTTACGGTTTAAAATATATTAACTCCTAAAGTTTAATTCATTTTAAAAGAATTTTCTAAATTTCTTTTATTATTTAAATATCAACACCATCCACAACAGTAATACTGACCAGTCGGTCCCACTAGTCAGTAAAAGATCCAATTAAATAATGATTAGCTTAATTAGATAGAGATTAATCAGAGGGGGGCACATGTCATAGACTATAATTATACAAAACATTTTAATTAGAATTTTAATTAAGTTTAAGCTTAACCAGGGGTAGGGCCCGCATGTCAATGACTGGGGTTGCCTAGTCAGCACAGTTGACTGGTCAACCTAGTCAACTGGGCCACGGGGGCCCACTGGCAGTGACCCAGGGGTGGCTCTAGGTGTGCCACGTCAGGGGCTGCCGGCGGCGAGTCGCTGGCGAGCCAAAGCATGGCGGCGCGTACGGGAGGTGGCCGAAAATCGCCTACAAAGGACTCTTTTGAGCACGGTGATACGTCCCAAACGTATCTGTAATTTCTGCTTGCTCCATGCATGTTTTGTGTGATATTGCTATGATCAAGATACACTTTCATACACTTTTGACCATATTTGGACTAACTTATTAACTGAGTGCACCACATTGCCAGTTCCTGTTTTCTTCTATTTTTCTATTTCAGGTTTCTCCCATATTAAAAGTGCTCCAAAAATTCAGGAAAAATCAGATAAAAATGAGCGTACGGGAACCTTCCGGAATGACCTGGGTGCGGCAAGAGGTCCACCACCAGGGACCCAAGCGGCCACCTGGCGCAGCCTAGGGTCTGGCCGCATCAGGGGGGCGCCTAGACCCCTGGTGCCCCCCTAGCTGCTGCAATTCACCTATTTAATCTCCGTGACGCGAAACCCCCGAGGACAGAACCCTTTTTCGCGATCTCGCCTCTGTTCCGCCGCCGTCGTCGCGCTTCCAAGATTGGTAGAGCCAGCAGGCTTCTTCCCGGCACCCTGCCGGAGGGAGGATTGACTTCCGGGAGCTTCCCCTCCACCATGGACGCTTCCAGGATGTTCCTTGAGTACTTTCTCTTGGACCATGGGTCCGTGATCAGTAGCTATGTGATGTTCTCCTACCCTCTTTATTCTTCATTGTATAGTCCTCGTGATTTTCCCTACATGATCGAGGCACATATGTAATTTTCTGCTGTTGTTATGCTGAGTTTGCTGGGATCTGATGAATTATGAGATTATGCTTAGATTGTGATTGGGTAATATATTTGGTTCTTATCTTTTATATTTTTGTTCCTAAGTAATTCTTGCATGTTTTCCTTTTCTGTCTATTGCTTTGGCCAAGTAGTATGTAGTGACTCCAAGAGGGAACGTTATGCTTGATTGTGGGTTCATGCCCCCCGATGACACGCTTGAGTGAAAGAAACATGAAGTCTAGGGGTTGTGTAGTTTCCACAACGGGGAAAACAACGGTTCTTGTAACCGCGGTTGCAAGGATTGTTTACTTTACGCAAAGTTCTTTTTAATGCAGTTGTCTGTTCCTTTGGGTTTACACTTTCGGTGGGGCTTGCAACTAAATACCAGCAAGATGTTCTGGATAGATATCTCAAGGTGGATAATTAGTAGTAGATGCAGTTGGATTTCGGTCTACTTATTTTGGCGTACCGCCCATGCTTTTGAGCCTCTTCCTTTCTTTGTAGCATAGTTAGCATTGCGGTGCGTTTTTAATCCTGTCAATTGCACAGCTGTAATTTGTTTACCTCGCATAGAAGTTTTATCATATTTTGGGAGAGAGACATTACTAGTGAACATCACGGGACCCCGGTCCATATTCTCATTACTGTTTTCATGCTCACTTATTTTCCTGCTTTTACTTTCCAGTTTCTATCACCATTATCCTTATCCCTTGCGCTTGATCCTTTGTGAACAACAAGGCCGGATAGATTTACAACCTCTCTGTACTCGTTGGGAAGCAAAGTTACTTGTGTTGTGTGCAGGTCCACGTCAGTCGCGCCGCGGACACCTACTTATCATATCCAGAGTCCTACTAGAGACAAACCTTGGTATCTTCACCGAGGGAAATTTGCCGCTACACTACATCTCACCTTCCACTTGGGGTAACCAACAAGGAGAGATATCAAGAAAATTTCTAGTGCCATTGCCGGGGACTTCGAGTGCTAAGATAGGGGATTTGCACATTATATTTTACCTTTGCTTTTTAGTCTTGTTAGTTTACCTTTCAGTTTTTTCTTTTGCTTTCGAGTCTTATATGAAAAAGAAAAAAAAATAGTTTCTACCTTTTTCTTTGTCTTTGTCTTTGTCTACCTACCTATGCTATATTTATCATGGGTGTGGAACCACCTAAATATGGTAGGATGGACATGTTTCACTTCGATCGTCTTCGATCAATTTTTGCTCGCTCTAAAAACCCAACCGACTTGGTTGAGGTAAAATCATTGGATGAGCATGCTCATTATACGCGGCACCGCCTATCTCAGAAAGGGAAACACTTATGGGATCAAATACATGTTTCTTATTGCCATGCTGAATTTGTGTGCCACATTTATGATTTTACTTGATTCTCTAATATAGATGATAAACACCTTCCTTTCCAATGTGAGTTTAATGAAAATGAGATCTTATCTTCTTATGATAAAGGTGTTTATGATTACTTTGATGTTGAAAAGATTGAAGAGTTTATTGCTTTTAAAGGTGTTTATGAGATTGCTTCTTTGATTGAAAAGTATTATGATACTAGTCACAAGTCCGAAAACTTTGCAGTTCTTGCTTATTTCTTCAAGAATTATACTTCCAATTCTTATATTGAGGATTTAAAAATAAAATTTTTGCTGCCCAAGAAGAGGCTTATGATTGCTTTGATGAGGAATCCCATGATTCCGAGGTCTCAGTTGATAATTCCCTTTCTGATGAACTTAATACTTGCTTTGTTGATGGCCATGATGCCAATATGGATTATGCTTGCGAAGATGAACTTGCTATAGTTCCTTATGTTAAGCATGAAATTGTTGTTAATGCACCCACACTTGATTGTCTTATTATCCTTTTGAAATCTCCAACTCATATTCCGGAGAATTGTGCTCTTATTAAGGCTCAATGTGATGGGTTGCATCTATCTTATGATCCTAAAACCGTGTTGAAAATAATACACGTGTGCTTGTAGGTCATGAACAACATGCTTTATGTGATAGTTATATTCTTTATGTTTTTCATGATACTACTTAAAATTACTTTGATAGAGGAAAGTTTGGTTATAGAAACTTCCATGTTACGAAAACACCTCTCTTTATGTTGAAAATTTAAAGTTGTTCTTGTTCCACCGTCCTATGCATGTCACTTTGTGCTTCTTTGATTTATTTTCTTACAATATGCCTATGCATAGGAAGTGGGTTAGGATTAAATGTGTTTCATATTTTCTTCTTGATGATCTCTTTTGCTTCGAAATTCTTACTTTTGTGAGAGCATCTTTTATAATCTTCATGCGTAGCTCAAAGGCGTAAAAGAAAGCGCTTGTTCGGAGGAAACCCAAGATGTTTTTACTTATGTTTTTAGTGGTCTTCATGATTGTTACTACTGTAGTAACATCATTGTATCTTTATTTTCAAGCTTTGTGCCAAGTTATAGCCTCTTATGATAAGGGAAGCAAAAGTTGTGACATGCTGTCCAGAAAACAGATTATGTCTTCTTGACGGAAAAAATCTAAACAAATCACCAGTTCATCTTTTTGAGATGAATTTTTTACAAAGAATGCTCTATACAATTGTGAAACTTTCGTATGTTCTGAGTTTTTTTATTTGAGTTGCATGACTGCTCCAAAAAAATTCTCTACTACCTGTTGTTCTGTTTTTCACAGTTTCTACCACGTTTTGCCTCTCCTTACTTTTGCAAACCTTAAGCTTGTTTTTTCTTTGCAAAAACCTTTTGGAAATCTTGATAAACAGTTGCTATTCAAGAATATCTTTATATCCAGTGGGGAAAATTATTTTATTAAGGGTACTAACCTATCTAATCAGCTTATGATGAGTTATGTATGAAGGGAGTTTTCAAGTGTGCGAGAGAAGATGATGAAAGAAGATCCGGGATTGTCAAGCGTCAAGCTTGGGGATGCCCCCATGCATACCCAATAAATATTCAAGGAGACTCAAGTGTCTAAGCTTGGAGATGCCCCTGTGCATCCCCTTCTCCATCAACAATCATCAGTTCGTCCTTCGTCTCACTATAGTTTTATCACTTCATGTGTTATGTGCTATGCTTGGAGCGTCTTGCTCTTAAGTTTTACTTTTTAGTTTTCTTTAGCTTTGCTTGCTATTCATAACAAGTTAGACCCCAGCTTACTTTGTGTGGGATATAAACACGCTCCACTCCAATCTAGAACACATCATAGGATTTTGCATGCCTATCCTTTTAGTGTTGTGTGTTCTTTATCTTTTTGTAGCTACTGCCATGTTTAGTTTTAGTTTTAGTTTGTTTTTAGCAAGAGCCTTGGATTTTGTTTAGTTTGTTGCTGGAACTCTCTTTATTTTTCATGTTTATCTTGTTAAGATAGTTGGTTGTTGCACTGAGTTGTGTCTTGTCTTGAAAGTAGGTAATTGAGGTTGCTATTTAATTTTAGTAGTAACTTGCAATAGTTTGAGGTATTGTTGGGAGTAATGTTTGAACTTTTGGTGTCAAGAGCTCTGGCCTATTAGTGATAGGTGTCATATTTTGGGAAATCCGTGTTTATTTTCAAAACCTAGAAAAACTAGTTGAGAACTCAAGCTACTAGATGGATCGCTAATCTTTTGAGGGATCGGATATTAGAGTACAGTCACATACCATGAGTCGAGGATGCGCAAGGATAAGCAAACCCCGATACACTCCTCCTCGGGGTACTTGTCTCTTTGTGAAACTCCTTATTAGATTGAGAGTTACCGATAATAAGTGCATGAGTTCTTCGTACTAATGTAAGTATTAAAAGTTGACACTTCCACCTCCTCATATTTTCTAGCCTCTTCCGTACCGTGCATTGCCCTCTTCTCACTCCGAGAATTGGCATCCACCATCGCAGGTGCATCCAAACCCTTGGCACTATACGCTCTGTCATCATAAACCTCCTTATATCTTTCCTCAAAACAGCCACCATACCTACCTATCAAGGCATTTCCATAGCCTTTCCGGGATATATTGCCATGCAACTTCCACCTCTTCATGACTTGATCTTTATGTCATACATGTTCCTGCTACACTGGCAGAGTCATACATTGCATACATTATGATAGCTACATCTTCTTTATGTTTTGAGTACCTTGTAAAGTGTGAAGATCTTCTATACCCTCTTGTAAAATAGAGTGTTGCCCTTAAGTGAGGAAAAGATCCCAAAGTGGACAAAATAAAAGATCCCAGAGAGGACAAATGAGAGTTAAATAGAAAGAGCCATTGAGGCCACCAAAAAATACAAAAAAATAGAAAAAAGAGAAAAAGTAAATAAAAAGAGACAAGGGGTAACACTACTATTCCTTTTGAAAGATCCACACTAGTACTCCCTCTTATCCTTGTACTCCATAGAGTTGATCATTTATGCATATAGCTATGTGTGGACCTTCACACTACAGAACTTGGCTTGCATATTCCAAGTATGAGCCTCCTCAAACAAGCTCTAGGTCTTCATGAGCGAGCAAGTTGGATGCACCCCACTAGTTCCATTGAAGAGATTTTCTTAGCTCATATGTGCATCCGTTGCATGGCAATCCCTACTCCTCACATCATATCTATCATTTGGCGTTCTCTCCTATGATTGTCCTCATTGATGTGAGCCTTTCTCACCTTTTTGTCTTCCTCCTCCACCATATTTCTCTCTTTTCCATCCTAAGTGTCAACTCTCGTGCTTACGCTCATCCATTACACGAGTGCTCAAAATATAAAAAAGGAGTGGATCAAATTGACTTGTACCTGGCTAGTGGTCTGGGGATGAATCAAGATAAGATTCCAAAGAAGACCAAGTGTGAAACTTTAGTAGATTGAGTTCTCAAAAAAAATACTTTTTTCTCGTATTCCCTATTCCCCTTCTTGCATGCAAACACCATTTGGAGACATTCGAGTCACGGACAGCGAAAGATCTTCCACATAATGTTCTTTCATTGCTTGTTTCAATGCTAATATAGACTCTTGCATGTTATGACTTGAATTGAATCACATACCTTGATTGAATCGGGCTCGTTGACGAAGAAAACTTCAGCAATCTTGTGCACGGGTGGGAGCTTCTAATTCGGGCGATCAACAGTATCATCTCTTGAAAAGTTTCGCTGGAGGTGCTCATACTCTTTGTAAATGCGATCTTTACGAAGGCCTTTAACTAATTTGAATTTTCTGAGTCCCTTCCAGGAATGACGCTTGAGCACACGAAGATACTGATTGTTGTTGAGTGCAATGTTGCCAACATGATTGACTTCATCAGCAAGAAACTACATCTGGTGTTGATTGGCTTCAATGAAGTTTTCAAGCAATTTCTGCGACCGAAGATTTACTTCAAAGTGATGACAGTCTTTCTGGAATTTCTTTGATATGTTGCGCTCATTGACTTCATGGCTCACCCCAACATATTTAGCAAAGATTTTGTTGGGTTTCCTCAGAAATTCCAAAGTGTCGCGCACTGGAGGTGTGAAAAGCTTCGGATGATGTCTGGCCACAAAGTCATCATTTCTTCCATAGTTGAAAACAGGATGGAGCCAGGGAGCATATGGCTTCAGCCTGAAGGGCAGTTCAGCAGCATGCACCAAGTTGTGAATCAAGAAATCTTCAAAGTCAAATACCAACCCATGTGGAAGCTTCATAATTGCATGCCTTGTCTCAAGATATAGATTTGATTCCACCGAAGCAGTGCTCAATGGGATCAAATATTTCGACAAGATATAAAACCAAGTCTTGGAGATGAAGTTCAAGTGCTTCGAGCGAATATTTTCAGGAATGTAATCTGTTGTGACTTCAGTATCCAGCAAGGTGGAAAATTGTTCTTCAGTCAGAGCTGGCTCCATATGAATCTTTTAAAGTTCACCAGTGTGCCTTGGTATATTGACAATTTCCATGAATTCTGCTAAAGACATTCGGAAGATTTCACAATGAATCATCCATTCCAGTATCCATCTGCTGGGTTCATTGGCATCACCCGAAACATATAAGGTGGCATAGAATTGCTTAATGCGTTCAGAATTGAAGGGGGTGCTCAAGGCAAACAACCGAGTCAAGTTCTGATTCTCAATGGTTCGGCGATGTTCTGGAAGCATGTGGCAGTCGAAAGACTTTGCATATCAAGATATCGATTGAGAAACATACACCCTTCTGGCAGCAGACTTTTGTATACAGTATCTGTTGTTCTGTTGTATAGCAGCGAAGATCATCAGTAGTTCTGTCTGAAGCATATGGGCTTACGCCAAATAAATGGTGACATTTCTGATGTTGTTCCAAACAGAATTCTGGCTCGTGCCGAGAAGAACAGCCAGCACCCTTGAAAATAGGAAAAGTTTCACGAGGGTAATTTGATTCTAGATGGGTGGCTTGGCATGGTTGGGAACAAGCGTGAATCCTTTGCAGAGGAGCGATTGGGGAAGCTCTTGTAGGGCCAGCAGTCTGAGCAACTATCAGTGCATGCTCTTGCGAGGGATTCAAGATCTTCACTAGATCTTCTTCGTCATCATGTGCTTCAGGTCGAGGCACATTGGCTTCAGACTCTTGAGTTGTAACGGCGGGGAAAAAGTCTTGAGTTCTGAAATGAGATGGAGTGGGATCATGTGCTTCAGGAGCAGGTGATGGTGGAGGAGCAGGAGTGGGAGGTCTTTGTGGTGCGGGGGATGGAGCAGGCGGTGGTGCGGGAGCATGCAGTGGAACTGGTGCAGGCGTTGGATTTGGGGTTCGCGTTAGAGTTGGAGCTTTTGGAGGCGGTGCGGGAGTTTGGGGAGCGGGGATTTTTTTGGGAGTGGATGCTGTTGGTGGAGGTGTAGGGGTTTTGGTGGGTGGAGCTGAAGCTTTTGGCGTGGGCTTGGAGGTCTTTGGTTTGGGAGAAGGAGTGGGAACTGCTTCAGTTTTTTCCTTCAGCTGGATGGTGGGCTCATCACTTGTGTCCATATCAGCAGCCGAGGACAAAGTAACCTTCCGCCTCTTGGTGGTCTTGTTCTTCGGGGACGGGTCAGATGGCTTTGCTTCAGCGGGCCTTGCTGCAGCTGGTTCAGCTTCCAGCGGGGCCTTGCGCTTCTTGGAATCTTTTTCCATTATCGAAGCATTATGCGTTTTGACCATTTCATCAACAGCAGCTTTGATCTTGCGTTTGAAGATTTTGATGTTATCCTTGGTGGTGGTGTTCAGATCAGTCACCTTCTGACGCATTTTCAGCGCGTGTTGCTTGAACTCTTCATCAATTTCAGTTTCGACACGCTGCTGATAGTTGTGAATCTTTGCAGTTTCGGCCATGTCCCTTGAGTGCACATCCTTCAGCTGACTGATCATAGTAGTGATCATAGCTTCGATGGAGCCTGATATGTAGACTTCACTTAGATCAACAGCTTCAGGATTTACTGCTTCACATTTCTCCAAAGGGCTTCAGTCACACCCAAGTGATCACATAGTTCTCCTTCACGTGGATCAGGGAATTGATGTCCACTATGGCGATCTTTCTCAGCATGAGCTTCAGTGAGTGAAATGCCTATCTGCTTCGGTGGAATTGCTTCAGCAGAAGGGTTCATATCCACCACTACCTTCTTCTGGGCATCCCTGGCTGCTTTCTCACTTCTTTGTTCTGAGACTATCAAGTGTAGTCTTGCGTTTTGCTTCATTTTCTGCTAACTGTTTAGCTTCAGCAGCAGCTTTTTCTTTGTTTTTCCCGGCTTTGCCGAGCTTTCACTTCATCTCAGCCTTCTCAGCAGCAAATCTGGCGGAGTCTAGCTCCCTTTGTTTTCTAGCAGCTGCTTCTGCTACCTTCTGCTTCTCAGCAGATTGACGGGCAAGAACGCTTCGGTCAAGTGCCTCCTCGTGGTCTTTCTGTAGCAGTTCTGCTTCAGTGAGCTTGCGCTTCGCTGAAGGGTTTGGAGCAGAGGACTTCTTAGGCTTCGCTGGTGCAGCTTCCTTTGCAGTTTGTTGTTGCTTCGCTAGGTCGTGCCTCAGCTTAGAGCGCCTCTCAGTTTTGAGGGTCTCAGCCAGTGTCTTGGAGGCCAAGGGCTTCGCAACCACCAAATTTGTCATGTCCGGTGGGGCGAGCTGTGGGCTTGTCAGTTGGGTCTTGGATCTTCAGCCATTTTGCAGCAGCAGGTTTCTCTCCCGGCTTCTTCTTCAGAGGGATTCAAAGCTTTGGTTTCTTGGGAGGAGGTGCAACTTCTTCGGACTCATCATCAGCTTCAACATCTGATTCGTCATCAGCTTCGGCCTTGGATTCAGAGTGAATGGAGTCCTCAAGAGCAGCTTGCTCCTGCTTAGCATGCTCTTCCTTAGTGAAGGCATGAGGAGGTGAAGTTGTCTTCTTTTTCAGCTTCCGCTTCTTCTTCGTGCTCGGGCCTTCTCCACGAGCTTCGGCGGCAACTAACTTGGCTGCCTTCTTCTCATCTTTGATTCTCTTTTTCTCAGCAGCAATTCTCAACCTCTTTTGTTCCTCTGGATAATCATCGGGAGTCTTGATAGTATTGGGGTGAGGATACTTCGGTGGAACTGGGTAGTAGAGATGCCGATTTTCTTCGGTATACTTGCCGCACATGTGAGAAGTATATGGGAAGGGTGGACTGAAGGCAAATTGCATTGCCCATTTCCAATCATGATACTTTTGTACTTGTACCACCTGATGGCCCAGTAACGCCGAATCCCTTGCAATCGAATCTTTCGCTGATCCTTTGTTTCTTCAGGAGGTGTGTCATATCCAAGATCCTTCCGAATAGATTCGGGAATGCCTCTAGCATTATTATTTTCGTTTGTTCTGCCTCCTCTTTTCTTGGGAACAAACTGTTCGGCTTCGTTGATGTGGTCAAGAACCGAGGACTCATTACCGAAGCCCAAATATTCAGACATCCTGTGAAAAGCATAAGGGAACGAGGGAAAAAGACAAGTTTGGACTGAGCACCAGCAAAAGTTTCGTCCAAACAAAAGAATTTTGACAAGAGATTCGGTTGGACATGTGCGATAATTTCGGCCTGTTCTGAGCTAGATTTTGCACACAAACTTTCTACTGGAGACTAAAAACCCTAGCACAGAATAGAGGATATTGAAACCAAAACTGCTAACCTGAATCGGAGAGGGAAGCTTTTTCTCTAAACAAGTTTCCCAAAAGTTCAAAGATCCAACGGATCGAGAAACCCTAGAAAAAGCAATCAAAAGACTATGAAATTCACATCCAATATGACAGAGAACAGAAGATTGAGAGAAGATTGGATCGAGCCCAAACGTACCCTAACTCGGCGACGAAGGGCGGCTATGACGGCGAGGAGCGGCAGAGATGCTTGTCGTCGGCGTGAGGTCCACGGCGGAGTCCTTCCGGCTGTGAAGCGATGAGGACGACAGCGGGGACGAGGAGCATGGCGACGCGCGTGAGCGATTAGGTTTCCGGAGAGGTTGGGGACGAAGTGAGGCTTGTTGTCGCTGGATGAGGGGTATATATAGGGCTGGCCTGACAGGGGGTGTCAGGTCAGATCGGACGGCTTCCAGTGACCGACCCTCCGGATTCTACGGCGAGGATTTCGTGGCGTTTTGCGAGAAAATCTCAACGACCCGGATTTGATGGGATCTCAACGACCGAAGAAAAAGTCTTGGTCTTGAGTAAAAACTTCGATAAAGTTGGAAGCATATGATTCAGAACTCAATGACGTTCGAAGCATAATACTTTCCGTTTCAAATCTCCTCAACCATTTTAGACAGATAGAATAAGATAGAAAAAAGGAACAGAAGGGGTAGGGTCTGAAACTTATCACCTCGAAGAAAAACCAACAACGAAGCTAAAGGTGATAAGCATAGAGGACTAAATCCAATCAGAATAAAAGATAGAAATCGAAGCAAAAACTAAAATCGAAACCAAAATCAAACACTAAAGTAAATGAATATATACATGGAGGTAAAGGTTCGGTCTTACAGTAAATTTCGTGAGTCCAAAATATTGAGCTCACACATTAACGCATAGAACCTTTTCTCATCCAATGGTTTCATGAAAATATCATCCAGTTTATCTTCAGTTCTGACGTGATTAATCACAATATCTTCACGCTGTACATGATCATGACGAAAAGGATGGCGAATGTCAATGTGCTTCGTGCGAGAGTGCTGCACAGGATTGTGGGAAATTTTGATTGCACTCTCATTATCACATAGAAGAGGAATTTTCTTCACATGAATACCATAGTCCTTCAGCGTCTGCTTCAGCCAGAGAATCTGAGTACAACATGACCCAACATCAATGTATTCGGCTTCAGGTGTAGATATTGATATATAGTTTTGCTTCTTGTAAGCCCAACACACAAGTGATCTTCCAAGGAAATGACAAGTGCCTGATGTAGATTTCCTATCAACACGATCACCAGCCCAGTCCGAATCAGAATATCCAATAAGATCAAACTGAGCTCCCTTGGGATACCACAAACCCAAGGTTGGTGTGTTAGCTAGATATCGAAGAATTCTCTTTACTGCAGTATGATGTGATTCTTTTGGATTGGCCTGAAAGCGAGCACAAATACATACTGAAAGCATAATGTCAGGTCTAGATGCATATAAATACAAGAGAGAGCCAATCATAGACCGATATTTCTTTTGATCGAAGGCTTTCTCTTTTTCATCTGCATCTAGGAAACCATTGGTAGGCATTGGAGTCTTAATTGTTTTGCAATCAGTGAGACCAAACTTCTTCAGGCAATCCTTAAGATATTTTTCTTGAGAAATAAAGGTGACATTCTTCTGTTGACGAATTTTAAGTCCAAGGAAGAACTTCAATTCACCCATCATGGACATCTCATATTTCTTCGACATCATTTTGGCAAATTCTTCTCTGATTTCAGGGTTAGTACAGACAAAAATAATATCATCTACATATATTTGACATACAAACAAATCACCATTATAAGATCAAGTGAAAAGAGTTGGGTCAGTTATTCCTGGTTTGAAGCCTTTCTTCAGAAGGAAGCCCTTCAGGGTGTCATACCAAGCATGAGGTGCTTGCTTCAGCCAATAAAGAGCTTTGTGCAACCTATACACCATGTCAGCATTCTTCAAGTCTTCAAAGCCTGGAGGCTGCATAACATACACTTCTTCTTTGATTTGTCCGTTAAGAAAAGAACTTTTCACATCCATTTGATAAAGTAGGATACCATTGAAATTTTCAAAAGCAAGCATAACACGAATGGATTCGAGACGAGCAACTGGAGCATAAGTTTCGCCGAAATCGATACCTTTGATTTGGGTGTACCCTTGTGCTACCAGTCGTGCTTTGTTTCTTACCACAATACCATCTTCATCTTGCTTGTTGCGAAAAATCCACTTTGTACCAATGATGTTGTGCTTCGTGGGATTAGGCCTCTCAACTAAGGACCAGACTTTGTTTCGCTCGAACTGGTTAAGTTCTTTGAGCATAGAAGTTAACCAATATGGGTCCTTCATGGCTTCATCAAACTTTGAAGGTTCTAGCATGGAGACAAATGAAAAGTTTCCGCAGAAGTCAGCCAAACGAGTACGAGAGCGAGTTGTGGGACAACCTGGTTGTTGAATTTCTTCAAGGATCGAATCAACATCAACTCTTCTTTGCACTCAAGTCAGTGCATTTTCAATGACTTGTGGCTTTGGTTCTTCTTCTGGATCAGCATTTCCTTCGGGACCAGCATTTCCTTCAGGATCTTCATTTCCTTCAGGATCTGCATTTTCTTCGTTCACAGGCTCTTCTTCATCCTATACATCATTAGCTTCAGGATGTTGATCTCCAGCGCCCCGGGCTATGTGTGGGAACATTGGATCATCATCATCTTGATTTGCTTGACGTGAATTAGCTTCGACAAGATGAATCTCTCCAATATCCATGGACCTGATCACTTCATCAAGAGGAGGTTCGTCTAGATCATGAGGCAAATGCTCTTTTTGAGAGACATTAGTTTCATCAAACCTCACATTTACAGTTTCCATAACCTTCCCAAAGTGGGAGTTATACACTTTGTAAGTGTGAGAGTTTGAGCCATAACCTAGTAGAAAACCTTCATGTGCCTTAGGGGCAAATTTGGAACTATGATTCATGTCTCTAATAAAACAAGGAGCACCAAATACACTAAGATACAAAACATTTGGCTTGTTACCAGTGATAAGCTCATGTGAAGTCTTCTTCAGAAATTTGTGAAGGTAAACCTTGTTAATGCTATGACATGCAGTATTAATTGCTTCGTCCCAGAACCTGATAGGAGTCTTGTATTCAGCAAGCATGGTTCTGGCCATTACAATAAGAGTTCTATTCTTCCTTTCAACTACACCATTCTGTTGAGGTGTATAATCAACAGAGAATTCATGAGTAAAGCCATGATCATCAAGAAATTCTTGAATATGAGTATTTTTTAATTCAGTTCCATTATCACTTTGGATATGCTTCAGAGATAATTCATATTCAGTTTGAGCTCTCTTAGCGAATGACTTGAATATTTCAACAACTTTTCTCTTGTCATCCAGAAAGAAAACCCAAGTATAGCGAGAAAAATCATCAACTATGAGAAGACCATATTTGTTTCCTCCCACACTTGCATAATTTTGAGGACCAAAAAGATCCATGTGAAGCAATTCAAGGGGACTAGTAGTGGTCATGATAGTCTTCGTTGAATGATGTTTCTTCGTAATTTTTCCAGCTTCACAAGCACTGCAGAGACGATCCTTATTGAATTTTACTTCGCTAAGGCCAATAACATGCTTCTTCTTCACTAGAGTTTGAAGATTTCTCATTCCTGCATGGCCAAGTCTTCGATGCCATAACCAACCAGATGAAGATTTTGCCATTAAGCATGTGGATACAACAGGGCCCGAAGAAAAATCAACGATGTATAAATCTCCTTTTCGGTAACCCTCGAAGACAAATGTATAGTCATCCTGTGAAAGGACAACACAGCGTGAAGCAGAAAATAGAACAAGCATACCCATATCGCATAACTTAGAAATAGACATAAAATTATAACCAAGAGATTGAACTAGCATAACCTTGTCAATGTGCTTATCTTTAGATATGGCAACCTTACCCAAACCTAAAACTTTACCCTTGTTGTTATCACCGAGGGTAATGTACTTCTGAGAAGATTGAGATAGTTTTTCTTCGGTGAATAACTCCTTGTCTCCGGTCATATGATTACAACCACTGTCCATGACCCATTTGGATCCACCGGAGACATAGCCCTGCAGAAGAATTAGTTCTTCTTAACCACCCACAAACGAGCAGGTGACTGAGAAGAGGTGGAAGCACTTTTTGAAGCAATATCAAATCGAACAGGGTTATATTGCCTAGGTGGGCCGTCAAGTACACCATAAACGTAAGTCCTCTGTGAAGGGTTAGGGTATGAATGAGCATATGCAATATTATCATTATTATCATAGTGACGGTAAGTATAACGACCAGTGCGATAGTATTCCTTTTGAGGAACATTTGATTCGGGCACTAGTGAGTCATTTCTCTCCTCGAGATAATAGAAGTGTTTCGGTGGTACCGAAGACTTTCCCTGCATAGAATGGTTAGCAGGAAATTTCTGAACGAGTGACTTGCGCACCCAGATTTGTCTCTTATAGAAACCATTCTTTGGAGGGGCACCAATGTATTCGGCCGAAACCTTTCCTTCCTGGTTCTTGACAAGCTTGTAGTTAGAATCAAGTGATTTATCAACAATAGCCTTATCAATTTTGTAGTTATAACCTGAACGATTAGCAATATCTATAGGCTTATCCTTCGCTAGAACCCATATAGTTTTTGGGTACTACTCAGGCTCCCATTAAGTGCCATCAGGGTTTAGCTTCCTTTTAAAGCCAACACCTTCATTCCTAGGATTCCTGTGAAGGAGTGCCTTCTTCAGGATATGACAAAGGTGCTGGTGTCCCTGGACACTTTTGAACAAACCTGTTTCAAACAAATCTTTCAACCCGAGGAGTTCCTCGGTAACAACAAAGTTTTCCTCATCTAAGGCATTAGTATCATCAATAATAATAGCAGCTTTGCCTTTGGAATCAGTTTTGCTTCGCTCCAAACAAGTTAAGGAAGGTGAATCAGATTCATGATTTTCTTCGGAACCTTGTTGAGCCATGAGAGACAGATTGATGTTTTCCAACTCTTCATGAGCCTCTGAAAAAATTCATAGGTAAGCTTCTCATAATCAACTGAAAGAAGATCATGCCGAGAGGATACCTCTTCAAACTTCTCCTTCAGAGCAGCATGCTCATTAGTTAAAGTTTGACCTTTCTATATATCATTGATCAACAGAGTCTCTGATTTCTTAATGGTTTTGCTTAGCGAATCAAGTTCATCTTGTTGGATTGAAGCAATTTTAGCCAGTTTAGCATAGCTCTTAGAATCACTGTCATATGAAGAAAAATCAGAAGTATCATAGGTAACTTTGGATGAAGATACCTTTGATTTGTCCATGAAGCAGTTTGCAGGAGTTTCATCTTCACTGTTGTGGTTGGTGAAGAATGAGATCGAAGCACCGGCCGAAGAAAATGCCAATCCAGCAACACCATCTGACTCGGATCCAGCTGGAGATCTTGAGCCTGATTCAGCTTCGGATCCAGAGGCTTCTTCTTCAGAGTTCATCTCCTTTCCCAGATACGCCTTGGCACGATGAGAATTTCTTCGACGAGAAGAGTGTGTCTTCGAAGAAGAACTCATACGCTTTTTGTGATACTTCTTTCTCTTGTCATCATCAGAATCTTTCTTCTTTTCTCTTCTTGAACTGGAATCATGTCTCATTGACTCATAGCTTCTGGAGGATCTGTGAGACTTGCTTGAGGAATCTCTGAGCGAATGATTTGATTTGTTTTCAGTTTCCCACAATGGGCAGTCAGCAATGTAGTGCCCTGGTTTCTTGCACTTATAGTAGTAGTTGTATTTAGATGGAGAACTTCTTAAGGATGAACGGTGAGATGAGTAACTTGAGTTCCTTAACGAGTAGTTCTTCTTCTGTGAAGAAAAACCTTTTCTCTGGAAGCGGTTGAACCATCTCATGATCAAAGCCAAATCCTTCTCAATGCTTGCAGGATCATCAGATTCGACACCGGAAGAAGAACTAGCTTCAGGTGAAGAGTGATGCGAAGCTTTTTATTTTAGAGCATGTGATCTTCTTTGAGAGTCGTTTATATCACCTTTCTCATTTTCTTCCATTTCAAAATTAGTGGGTCTCTCAAGGATATTAGCGGCAACAAGATTTCTGAAATCAGTCCTTTCCTTGATCATCAGCACAATGTGATCAAAAGAATCATCCAACGAGCGAAGCAAATTTCTCACTACCGAGTAAGGAGTGATGTCATTAGTACCGAGGGAAATCAGCTCATTTGAGAGAGCAGTGAGTCTGCTGTAAGTGGAGTTGACTTTCTCGCCCTCGTTTCTCTTGAATTGATAGAATTTGCTTCAGAGAGTGTCAATTCTGGCATCTTCTGAGTGGATATTCCTTCTCCAATCTTTTCCAGATAATCCCAGACACCTTTGGATGATGGGATATTCTTCACTTCATGATAATTCTCTGGAGTCAAATGGTTCGTGATGAATACCCAGACTTCAGAATCAAGATCCATCAGTTTTGCTTCAACAGGAGTGATGGCCTTCTCATCCTTGATTGTGACTCCTTTAAGGACAACTTCTCAGGAAGCTGAATTGATATCCATGATATTTCTCTTCATTTTGTCCTTCCAGTAAGGATAGTCCTTCCCATTGAAAACAGGAATAGGTTCGCCGGAGAGAATAGCTTCGAAAGACATACTTGAAAGCACTCTAGGAGGTTAATCCAAAACACACAGAGTGTAGGGAGTAACCTGGCTACGATACCAATTGAAAGTCCAAGTATGTGATCAGAGGGGGAGGGGGTGAGTGATCACTTCAAATTTTCGACTGAAGTTTTCAAGTGAAGCATAAGTTAAGCAGGAAGAGATTGCAGAAATAAGTAACAAGGAAGCAAAACAGGAAGCGAAACTAAATGCAGCGAATCAAAATACATTGAAGCATAACTGGGAAGCAAATTCAATACAGAATGTAAGTGCTAGAAGTAAAACGAACTGTGGCACGGTGAAGTTTGTTCGACCAGTTCACGCTCTCCAAAGCGCTACGTCTGGTTGGAGGGATTGGTGATTGAACACCTGGAGAAAAACTCTCTCCGTCTATTGCTCTACTACACTACTCTCCTTGAGCTTGGCCAGTTTTGACTCGGGGTAGATTATCAAGGAAATCTCCGAAACCTTTGACAAACTTGATCTTCGAGGCGACAATTTCTCTTCGCTCTCTGAAGTCGACACTCTAACTGTCTAGGAGAATTGCAGTTCTCCAAGATAAAAAGGCTAGAAAGTTGTCACCTAAGTCATCTCGAATCTACTCAGATAATTGGGACTTAGGCTTTAGTGTTCTGGGTTTTGGGTTATGCTTCGGTGGTATTCTTGGGGTGCTCTCTTCAGTCTATCTCAGGAATATTCTCAGAGCAGCCTCCCGCAATTGGAGGAGGGGCGGCGTATTTATAGTTGGCGATCCCGAGGTGCGAAATGACCGATTTTACCTCAAGTGACAGCTTGACACATGTCCACAACGGTCGGATTTTTCAATACTGCGCAACTTTACTTGCGGAACAAGTAAAGCTGACTCAAGGACTTAGTTCTGCTTCGGAAGCCAAAGAACTAAGTCTTTGCTACCGAAGCTTAACTCAGTGCACATGAGATTTGTTCACTCTGGCTTCTCACTTGGTTTAGATTTGATCTGAGCATTTTCTCAATAACTTCCGTGTCCACAATGTAAAAAAACCCTCTTGATAGTACGGTTTTCCCCATGACTCACAGAACAGAAAAAGAAGTACACAAAAACATCTAAGTCTTGCGCCATCTTCTTCATTTCCTTTGATGATTTAAGCTTCAGGACACCTTCATTTTTGGGGGTCATCCTCCGTGATTAAGCTTCGTTCAAGGGGTAATTCTTCGGCAGATTGAAAACCTTCCTTGAAGCTTTATCACCTAGCTTGTCCTTCAGGAACCTATTCAACTGTTTATACTAGAAAACACATGGGGGGAAATTTCCTCTTACACAATGGTGCTTGTAACCGCGGTTGCAAGGATTGTTTACTTTACGCAAAGTTCTTTTTAATGCAGTTGTCTGTTGCTTTGGGTTTACACTTTGGGTGGGGCTCGCAATTTAATACCAGAGAGATGTTCTGGATAGACATATCAAGGTGGATAATTAGTAGTAGATGAAGTCGGATTTCAGTCTACTTATTTTGGCGTACCGCCCATGCTTTTGAGCCTCGTCCTTTCTTTGTAGCATAGTTAGCATTGCGGTGCGTTTTTAATCCTGTCAATTGCCCAGCTGTAATTTGTTTACCTCGCATAACAGTTTTATCGTCTTTTGGGAGAGATACATCACTAGTGAACATCACGGGACCCCGGTCCATATTCTCATTACTGTTTTCACGCTCACTTATTTTCCTTCTTTTACTTGTCATTATCCCTTGGATCCTTTGTGAACAACAAGGCCGGAGAGATTGACAACCTCTCTGTACTCGTTGGGAAGCAAAGTTACTCGTGTTGTGTGCAGGTCCACGTCAGTCGCGTCGCTGACACCTACTTATCATCTCCGTAGTCCTACTGGAGACAAACCTTGGTATCTTCACCGAGGGAAATTTTCCTCTACACTACATCTCACCTTCCACTTGGGGTAACCAAAAAGGAGATATATCACACGGGATGTTTCGTCGAATATAGGTGGTGGCGTCGGTTGGGGTGGCCGGAATACACGACGGCGACGAGGAAAGCGGCGGTCCAGAACACGAGCTTGACGACGACGTTCCAGCGAGAGAAATTGAGTGCGCGCTACGTGGGTTGGCTCCTGGGAGCGTGGCGAGAAAAAGGACATGAGTGGCGCCTCACAGACTCTAGGTTACGGGGACGAGCTAGCCGGCAGCGACGAGCTACGGCTCCCATGGCATCTATGGCTACGGGGCTCGGGGCGTTAAGCGGAGCGTTGGGGAAGGGGCGGCAGCTCACCGCTAACACGTCGAGGTTGGCTTCGGGCTCCGGGGTGGCTAGACGGAGGCGGAATTAAACAGCGACGAGTGGCGGCGCGATTTAGGGGAAGAAGACCGTGTGTTTGCATGAGAGGCTTCGGGCTTGATTCCGTCCGTGGGCTGGCATAGTCGACAGCGGCGAACAGCGTGGACACTGCTGCGTGGCGACGCGAACTCAATGGCCACGTGAGCTCACGGCCATGGCGACGACGGCGGGGCTCGGGATTTCCCCCGACGAGGACGAGGCGAGGAGGAGGGGAAAGTGGCGAGGCTTCGATCCATAATTTTGGGGGGGGGTGGCCGAGGGAGCAGGTGAGAGCAAGGGAGGGGCCAGCCTGTCGACGGCCATGGCACGGCATGGCGCAAGTGCTGGGAGGAAGAGGAGAGAGGGAGGTTGGGCCGGGGTGGGCCTCGCCCAGGGCGAGACTTAGCCAGTCTTTTTTTCTGTTTCAACCGATTTGAAACTATTTTATCAGCTTAGACATTTATTGAATACATGGAACTTGTTTGTAAATTTGTGTTGCATCATAGGGAGCTGCCATAAAAAGATTTGGAATTTTATTTAATATTTTGCTATTTATTTTTGAGATGCAACTATTAAATGGTGATGTTTTGCTGTTGTTTATCTTTGTTTGAATTATTTTACAACTTAATAAATTCCCATGACCACCTAGGCATGATCCACTGAATATTTGGGATTTTACAAAAGTAGTTTCACAATTTTTGGACAAAGTTTTATTTGTCACATATTTTTAATATTCATCAAAAGGCATTTTGAGTTTGTTTGGATTCAAAGATGAACAAGGCATGGTGTGCAACATTGATTAGCAAAACTAATAGTCAACAGTCAAATTGATTAGTATTACAGATACTGAGGGTGTTACAAATCTCCCCCACTACAAGAATTCTCGTCCCGATAATTTAAGAGCTAGAGGGGAAAAGATCGGGGTATTCTTCACGAAGACGATCTCCGTGTTCCCAGGTGGCCTCATGCTCAGAATGATTCGACCACTGGACTTTAATGAACTTGATTGTCTTATTGCGGGTTTTGCATTCACACTGATCAAGAATGCGGCTCAGATGTTCTTGATAAGTCAAGTCATGTTGGAGCTCAATCAGATCATGTTCCACTTCTCGGATGGGGTCCTTGAAGCAGCGAAAAAGTTGCAACACGTGGAAGACATCGTGGACTTGGGAGAGGTTCGGCGGCAATTCCAATCGGTATGCGACGGGTCCACTCTTGGAAAGGATACGGAATGGGCCAATGTAGCGAGGAGCCAACTTGCCCTTGATCCCGAAGCGATGAGTGCCCCTCATGGGAGTGACACGGAGGTAAGCTTGTTCGCCAGGTTGATAGACCATTTCCGTGTGCTTGCGATCATAATTGCTCTTCTGACGAGACTGAGTGGCCTTGAGATTTTCACGCACAACGCGAACTTGATCTTTAGCTTGTTGGACCAGATCCGGACCAAAGTAGGGTCGTTCCCCAGTTCCTGACCAATTCAGAGGGGTTCGACACTTACGTCCGTATAGAACTTCGACGGTTTCCATCTTCAAGCTATCCTGATAGCTATTGTTGTATGATAATTCCGCGTACGGGAGAGAATCCTCCCATTTCATGCCGAAGGAAATAACGCAAGCTCGAAGCATTTGCTCAAGCACTTGGTCGACGCGTTCAACTTGACCTTGTGACTGGGGGTGATAAGCGGTGCTGAGAGACAGTCGAGTCCCGAAAGCTTCTAGGAAACTTTGGCAGTTCCTTGAGGTGAAAAGGCTGCCACGGTCTGAACTGATTTCCAACGGAATACCATGGAGTGACACAATTCGGGAGATATAAAATTCGGCTAACTGACTAGCAATGATCTTCTCCTTGAATGTCAGGAAGTGGGCAACCTTGGAGAACCGGTCGATGACGACAAAGATAGCATCGTTTCCTTTCTGTGACCTGGGAAAACCGGTGACGAAGTCCATTTCAACTTTTTCCCACTTCCATACAGGAATAGCGAGTGGTTGGAGGGTGCCAGCAGGTCTCTGATGTCCGGCCTTGACGCGACGGCAAACGTCACATTCAGAAATATAGAGGGCGATGTCTTTCTTCATGTAAGGCCACCAGTAACGCCGATGAATGTCTTTATACATCTTGGTACTGCCAGGGTGGATTGACAAGGGTGTATCATGAGCTTCTTCCATGACATCCGGGCCACAGCTTATGTTGGCCTTGCTCACAGGAACCACTAAGCGGCCCTTGAGTTTTTTTTCTGCGATGTCTTTCTTGATCTTTACAATGTCAGCATCATAAGGTTGTCTATTCTTGATGAGGGCGTCGAGGTTTGACTCAAAAACCAGGTCGTTAACGTAACCATGAGGAATAATCTCGAGATTCAGCTTGCGAAGCTCTTCATACAGAGGTGGTTGTTGTGCTTGAACTTCAAGTTCAGAACAGTAAGCTTTGCGGCTCAAGGCATCGGCCAGCACATTAGCCTTGCCAGGGGTATAAGAAATTCCCATGTCATAATTGACTACTGTCTCGAGCCATCTTTGCTAGCGAAGATTCAGTTCGGGCTGAGTAAACAAGTACTTCAACCTTTGGTGGTTGGTGTATATCTCGCAATGATTACCCACGAGGTAATGTTGCCACAGCTTCAATGCATACATTACCTCTGCCAATTCGAGATCGTGTTTTGGATACTTATCGTCGTGAGCACGCAATTGACGAGACCCATAAGCAATCACTTTGCTCTCTTGCATTAGGACACAGCCTAATCCTTGACTAGGCGCGTCGCAATATATCACGAAGTCCTTCTGAGTATCAGGGGGAGGAAGCACTGGGGGAGAAGTGAGCTTGTCCTTGAGGGCTTGAAAACTTTCTTGAGATTATCAATCCACTCAAACTTGACGCCTTTGTGAAGCAGATTAGTCAGAGGCTTGGCAATCTTGGAGAAGTTCTCGACGAAACGGCGGCAATAGTTGGCGAGTCCGAGGAAACTTTTGGGTTGACGGCAATGCCATCCTTGGAAATCACGTGACCAAGGTAGGTTACTTCGGGAAGCCATAACTCACACTTAGAATTCTTAGCGTAGAGTTTGTGTTCTCGAAGCTTTTCCAGTATAAGAGGAAGATGTTCAGCATGCTCTTTTTCATTCCTGGAGTATATTAAGATATCATCCAGATAAACCACGACAAACTTGTCGAGGTATTGCATGAATATATAGTTCATCAACCCGGAGAAAGTGGCTGGAGCATTGGTTAGACCGAAGGACATGACGGTGTACTCGTATGAACCATAGCGATTAATGAAGGCGGTTCTCGGAATGTCCTCTTCGCGGACCAGAATTTAAAAGTAACCCAACCTCAAGTCGAGTTTCGAGAATACTGTGGATCCAGCAAGTTGATCATATAGATCGTTGATCCGAGGAAGTGGGTACTTGTTATGTATTGTTGTATGGTTGATAGGTCAGTAATCTTGGACCAAATGGTTCGTGCCATCACTCTTCTTGACAAAGAGCGAAGGTGCTCCCCAAGCAGAGGAACTTGGACGGATGAAGCCTTTGTGAAGTGCCGTGTCGATCTCCTTCTTAAGTTCAAGTAGGTGGTGAGGTGGAATCTTATAGGGACGTTTATCAATAGGGACGGTGTCGGTCTTTAAGTCGATGACGAATTCAACTTCTCTGATCAGGGGTATTCCCGGCAGTTCTTCTGGGAAGACGTCAGAAAAATCGCGAACGACCGGCACGTTCTCAATTCCTTCGAGAGGTGAGATATTCAAAGCATTCATCATAAAAATCTGTGTTTCAGCATCACGGGCAATTCAGGTGGTGTGGTTAACAATCTCGCTGAAGGGGTGAAAAAGTTGGATGTAAGGCCCGATATGCGGTACTGTTCCAGATCTAGATGTTTCCATCCAGATCCCGGGACGAAGCACATATCGGTCCCACCGCGACATATGACAATGCCATATGCCCCGGATTTCCAACATGATATCACAACATTACAACTACAAGGATACAACATCTCATACAATCGGCATACAACTGCCTTAATACAATACATCAGCGGAAGATACATGTCTGAGTACAGACTACAATCAAATGCCTAGTGGAAAAGTAAAACACACCATTCCCTTAACCACACGGGTCCAGGCTCTCCGCTGGGATCCACCTAACAAGTCGTCGTCGAGTCTCCGCGAAGGCGTCCAGAAGAAGGGTCGTCGAGTTCCTCTAAAGTCCAAGATCATTGCATAACGTGCGTAAAAGAGAAAAGAAGGGGTGAGCTATATCAACAAGTCTTGTAACTAACTTCTCACGGGTAAGATGGTGGTAGTGGTGAGGTTGCAGTCGCACTAGCAATATATGAGTGGCTAACGGTCTATTTTAGAGTAAAATGAGAACCAAGCATTCGACGAAGAATCGTGTAACAGCCCATGTGCAATAAATAGAAAACACCATGAGATTGTACTTTGTCTGCTGACTTTGTAACTTGGCATGATGCTAAAGATTGTAATTTCATGTGGTGATTTAAATTTGCATTGGGATTGGAGCCCATCTGGTTTGGTTGAGTTTGCTTCCAAAGTGGTTTAAAGAATTTTCATTGTTGCATGCTTGCTCTCCTTGACCCCAAACTTGGTTTAGCCATTTCTTTTGCAAGGGCAAGGGTTTTAAAAACCTCAATGAATTTTTGCCATAATCAAAAATGGGGAAGGCAGTTCAAAGTGATTTTTCAATTCCCAAAAGTGGCCCACATTTTGTTGTTGCAAAAAATACTCAAACTATTTTTAGAAATTGAGGAATATTACAAGGATCATTTTGCATATTTTTATGCATTTTTAGTCCTTGTAATTAATCCTGGAAAACTCTTATTCCTTTCTGTTTATGTTTCAATGGAAAAGGATCTGCAGTAGACGTTTTTTTTTTCCCGGCTCCCTGTTGCAGGGCCAGGCCGCCTGGCCTTTCTTTGCGTCTTGGGCTAAATCCCAGCCGCGAAGGGGTAAGTGAAGCATGCCTGGGACCGTTTGATCTGCATCTAACGGCTCCGGGGTCGTCTTCTTTCCACGTTGGCCACGGTCCCCCCGCCCTCCTCCTCTCACAGCTCGAGTCCGGCCAAGGCGATGGAGCCCGCTGGCCACGGAGAGCTGCCCCCTCCTATAAGAGCACGTCTAGGGCTCCCCCGCGGTGCCCTAGCTCCGTTCCCCCTCTCGCGCCGCCCCCATCAACGCTCGGACCTCCCCTGTTCCGCGTGACAGGTGAGCCTCACGCTGGAATTCGTCACCGTTCTTCGCGCACAGTGAGTCCGCGCTTGTCTGCGCCTTCTCCTAGCCCTTCCTCACCGTTTCCCCTGCAGTTTCGGCCTGAAAACCCCAAGGAGCGACGAGCCGAGGCGTTGCGCCTCGGACCTGTCTTCCTCAACGACGACCCCGTGGGTCTCCTTCTGCCCGGCAAGGTCAGGGTCACCGACGAGCCCCTCTAGGTGAGCCTTCGCGCCTCCGTTCCTCCCCTAGTACCCGTAGGACGTTTGACGCCGTGAAGGCGTCTCTGTCGCTGCTCCGGCGAGCCGTGCACGCCAAGCGTGTGTCTCCGGCGAGTGTGGTGTGTGTGTGCGGTTGCGCTGTTCGCGAGCAGAGCGTGCGGTGAGCGTTGGTATCAAGAGTACTCGTCGTTCCCCTCGACGGCCTGTCGCGCGGGGTCTGTTCCGCCGTAGCCGTGCCGGCGAGGAAGCCGCTCCCTTTTTGGTTGCCGGCGGGGGGAAGCGAGCAAAATGGAACCACGGTGGGTCCAGCTTCGAGTAGCCGCTGGCCGTTGCGCCACCGGAGCACCGTAGACGATGTGAGCCTCGCTGGATTGTCTCGGCGCCGCCACGGTCTGAAGAACTTCATCAGTTTCGTTAGAATCAGTTCGCCGCGGTAGGATTTAGGCGAGGCTAGCGACTTCCCTGGTGTGTTCTAGGTACAGCGCAGGCCGGGGATCTGCAGCTGGATGTACCAGCTCTTGATTCCACGCATCGGCGGCGTCGCGGGTGATCTGTGATCGAGGCGGGCTTCGCCGGAGTTCGGCGCCGTCGGCAGTGAGCTAGTCTGAACTTTTGTCTCTGTCTGAAGCGCGTCTGCACCTTGTCTTGCCTGTTACGGGTTCTCGTTCAAACCCCGTTGAGCAGTGAAGTGGTAGGAGAGCTGGGTGGTGTTTGTAATGGCGTGGGATCGAGTCCCGTCGGGTGCACAACCCCCCTCTTTTTTTCCTTTTTTCGCGTGTTGTTTTCTGCAGTGTGCTACCTGGCGCGTGTGGGCTTAGCCCATTGCGGGCAGAGAGCAGAGGAGAGGTGGAGCTGAGGCTCCTGGGCCCGAGGCCACCCGAGTTAGGCCCAAGTTGGCCTCTCTCTGTTTTTATTTTTTTTTTCTCCCTTCTGTTTACTCTTTTGTTTTTGTTTTAATCCTTTTCCTTTTGCTTTTGAATTCAAACGCTTTCTGCTCATGTCATATCTTTTGGGGTAGAATGCACTAACCGTCATGGTCACTTTGGTTTTGTGTTTGAGCAACATGAAAATGCAAGCATGTGGAGGGAAGAAAATGCCCACATGTGATCATGCCATGTTGGTGATGTGGTGTCATTGCACCACCACCACCATCAAGGCTACCCTCTCATCTTTGCTCATACATGGGAACCACCAGTTGGCACCCCCATGTACCTCCCCCCTTCTTTTTTTTCTATCTTGCAAATTCATGCCATATGCACCTCCCTCAGGTTGCCATGTGTTTCTTCCTTCGATACTCCCGTGGTGTCCACTTCTGCGACACTTTCTCCGTCTCCGGAATCGTTAATTCAATTTTATGATGCTTTACTTTGTTGATTGTTTTTATTTTGCTTCATGTCATGTCATGTTTCCATGTTACTTACACCAAAAATAAGGCTAAGACCAAAGCCATCTTTACGTAAATAAATTGCATATGAAGTTGCTGACGTGTCGTCACCACCTTCATTTAAATCTGACTAGATAGGGTCACATCATGTCAATTAAACTTCATCATACCATCTTTGCCTGTGCATTGCACCCGTTACTTACTTGTGTATTTTCCTTGCCGGTACCTTACGTTAGCACCTGAGACCGCCGAGGAGACTTACGTGGAGGTTTCCGACACCGAGCCCGAGGACCCTGCTGCGTCTGCTTCGACGACCGATTACCCAAGCAAGGGGAAGATTCATACCATTACTTGATACCTTTCTTCCTACCTGCCTAGCTATAGCCTAGAACGTTTGTATGGTCCTATCCACTTGCTTTTGCCACATTCAAAAAACCAAACAGCCATGATCCCCACGTCCCAGCAAACCTTTGTATTGCTAAGTTACTGCTGCTCAGCCATTGCTTAGTATGAGTAGGAAAACTTGCTTCTTATCCTATGCTATGGTTGGGATATCATGTTATTAAAGAAGTGGGTTGATATTTATTATTATATTGATGTTAATTTATACTTTACGAAAGATGGGAGACCAGGATGTTCCCGCCAGGTGTTTTGCTCCATTTGAGTCACCTAGGTTCCGAGTTCCGGGTATTGTGTTTCTTGACGAGCGTGCCTAATCGTGTGTGGGATTCTTTGGGGTCCCCTTGTCTTACCTACCTAGCTCCAAACAATTCTATTGGTGTCCCAAGCTGTAGTTACCATTTGCAAAACGTGTGTGTCTGGTTAGCGCTCCAGCAGATTTAAAATAACTCGGGCCAGCGAGGACAGAGTTCCCTTGTTGGTCCAATCCTGGAAGCTCGAGAGCTGCCCACAGTGATGGGTTAGTAACCCCGACCTCGTACAGACGGTAGAGGCCGATTTGAGAGCGCGGCCGGCTTTCGAGTTGGATGTCGACTCACCGGGGGCCACCTGGAATTGTGCGTTGTTAGTTAGGGGGACCTCTGAGATGTTGTAATAAATTCCAGTGGCGATGTATGCCCTGGACTCTATATATATTTATGTCTTTTCTTAAGTTCTTTGTTCTTATACCTGTTGTCGAGAATCCGGCAGCGACACGAGTGCGAGTGTCGTGAGTCGGTGGCTCTTTATGCGCTACTAACTCGAGAGGGACGCGAAAGCGACTAACTCGAGTTAGCACCGCATCAGGGGCCTTAAAAATCGCCTCCAATAAGTCTGCTATCAACTACTTATGCAAACATAACACCTATCATATCCTTGTCCTCCCCTTCGCATCCCGACGAAGAAGAAGCAGTCAAGGCACACACACATTGATCAAGTTTAATAAGATTATCTCATTTGTTGTTGTCTATGAACAAGGAGCAGGCCTCAAGTTGTCCATAACCGTGGACACGGCTTCTCGAAAAGATTTAACCCTGCAGGGATGTACCAACTGCCTATTACAAGGCTCCGTTAAAGACACTCATTGAAGAGTTGTTCCGAGAGATCCGGACGTCAGGTCTCTCTAACTAACAACACACAAATCCGGGTGGCCCCCGGTGAGTCGACATCCAACTCAACAGCCGGCCGCGCTCTCGAATCGGTCTCTACCGTCTGGACGAGGTCGAGATAACCTACCCTCACCCGGGCAGTCTCCCTAGCTTCCAAATTTGGACCAATAGGATATACCATCCCACTGGCCCGGTTTGTTTTAAATTCACAGGCCGCAGACCAGTTATGCATGCAGTTTTCAAATGGTAAAATCAGCTTGGGCCACCACTAAAATTTTTTGAAGCTAGCAAGGTAAGACAAGGGGACCCCATAGCATCCCACACGCGGTTAGGCACGCTGAGTCTTAAAACCAATACCCGGAAGTCGGATCCTAGGTGACTCGAATGGAACAAAGCGTCGGGGCGTGATAGCCTAGACCTTCCGTCCTTCGTCGAATATATTCAACATTATAATAATCATATCATCCACAACAATATAATAATGTGATAGCCCAATCCAAGGAGTAACAGGATAACATTTCATAACATCCTAGCATGCATACTAAGCAGTGGTTTAGCAGCGAGCAATAGTAACATAGTCGAACAAGGTTTGGTGGGATGTGCAGGACATGGCTTTGTTTGGGTTTAATTGAGAGGCATGAATATGAAGTGGTAGGATCAAGCAATCGTTCTATCCTACACCTAGGCGTGAGGGAGCTGAAAGTTATAAGCATCATATATGCTCCCCTTTAGCCGATGAGAAGAAGAAACCGAAGGTGTAGTCGATCGCAAGCTCGCAACATCTCCGAGGGTACCTACGGAAGCACGCAAGAAGGAAACACTAGAAATGCAATCGACGAGCAAGCATCTATTACTACGAAGCAATCACCAGCAAACAACATCAAGAAGGGAACACGAGACAACGCACGGTATCGCATCTATCGTCGAGAGCGGTTACTAACAGGTTAAGTGGAGTATTCATCACACACGACGATACCGCACATTTATAAAGGTTCAAGTTGGTTAGCTACACAACATGAGCAAAGGTTGTTAACATGGCATCTCACCAAGCATGGCATAGAACAAAAACATGGCAAGAGGTGAAGCATAAATAAACTATCTAATCTAGGCAATTTAAGTGGGGGATAAAACCTATACATGGCAACTATTACGGACCCCACGATAATTATTGCATTTGGTACTGTTCCCCCCTAAACATAATTTTATTTTTTTATTAGCAAGCAAGAGCAGCATAATCACAATCTACATGCAAAACTGGTAAAGTTACATATAAGAAACATTTTTATCGGAGCAACGGCTAAAAAGTCACAGCCTATTACGTTTATGGTGGCATGCCACGTAAATAATAGCAAAGCAGCATCTAGAAAAGTGCAACCATGCAAAGGACAACATTTTATTAAACTAGAAAAAATTCTAAGCAAGTTCCATGTAGAACACGTCGCGATCTGAGCTACGGGTGATAAGATATAGCTACCGCAAAAATCTATTATCATCTGCCATTTTATAAGCCCAGAAAAATAAATAAACAAGCACTCGGCCGAGTCTACGCTAACGTCCCTAAACCAGAGGGCGGTGGAAAACAAAAAAAGCGCCCATGGGCGCTACCTAGCTATTGGGTCAGCCCAACTCGCAGCACAGCAAAATAAAAAAAGAGAAGAAAAAGGGGGCCTCACCTTGCTGGTCTTGGCCCAGGTCGGCGGACTGGGCGAGAAATGATATCTCTCGCCACGGGCGAGAGGCAGGCCGATGGTGGTGGTTGGGCTGCGGAGGCGCGCCGGGCCGCTGAGATGCTGGTCCCTTTAGGGCGCGCCGGCCCGTGGTGGAGGCGATACGGCCGCGAGCAGTACGGCCGCGACGCAGGCGGCGCTCCGGCGACGGGCGGCTGCCCTCCAGCGAGGCTTGGGGGAGTGAGGGTGCCGCTGATCTGCCGGATTCCTCTGGATTCGGGGTTGGACGGCGACGACACGATGGGACCCGGGCAGCGCGAGCTCGACAACCTCCATGGCGACGGATCAGGCAACAAAAGAGAGAAAGAGAGGGGTTAGGGAAGAAGAGAAGGGGAGAGAGAAAGGGGAGGCGCGGTGCGAGCTGTGGGCTGCTCACCGGAGGGTTGCGGCGGCCGGAGGCTCGCCGGAGTAGTCGGTCGAGGCTTGGACGACGACGAGCGGCGAGGTGTCTCGGGAGGGAGGCTCGGGCTTCAGGCGTGGGAGGTCCATCTGGTGACGTGGGGCGTTTGGGGCCATACGATCCATATCCGGTGGCTCAGATTGAGGGGATCAGATATGGAGGGGTTGGCTGGTGGTTCTCCATGTGGCGGCGGTGGAGTGGACTGACGGGGAAATTGAGGGAGGCTAGGTTCTAGGGTTTGCCACATTTGGAAGGGGTCTTGACCATTTATAGTAGGTGGCTGTTAGGGGTGTTTTGGGCCAAAAAATGGCCCGTTTCAGGTCCGGTTTTTAGGGTGGGCTAGAATACGAAGATAAGAGGAGAATACGGCGGTCCAGCTATCAGCGCATGCAACATTTTGTAAATATGTCCCTCGATATATATCGGCTACTATGCCTAGCACATCCGAACGTTCATCTAACCGACGAAATCGGAATCGCGCGAAATTCAAAACACCGCCTCGAAGCACCGAACCGACGTCGTCTGCAATGTTTAACGCCAAAAGATAACATCGAACACCTCTCGATAAAATAACCCATTTAAATATAAATGGGGATTTTCGCACCGAGGGTCATGGCTGGTCTTGTGCAGAAAGTTGCGACGGTGATCGGGAACTTTCCCGATACCGCAACGAGGTCGTGTGCCATTGGGGAAAAGGGTCCGGACTCGCAACCGATACGAGAAGGAGGGGGAAATATTCACCAATTAATAAATCAGTGAAGCAAACACTTCAAACAATACTGGCAATCATCACAGCAACGCAACAAAAAAAAATTAAATTTGGGTGGATGTTACGGGCTGTTACATTGGAAAGACTTGGTGCCACAATACAGTGCAGCATCATGAACTTTCAACCAATCCATTCCCAGAATGATGTCTATGGTGGAAGACTTCAGAATGATGGGGGAAGCAAGGAATTCAATTCCTTCACTTTCAACGGTGGTTTCAGGCATATCTTGGAGGTGTGGCAATGGCTTTCGGGGTGCGGACAACCATCGGTGGGTTCATCTTTTCTAACGTGAAGTTATGCGACAATGCAAATGCTTCGGACATGAATGAATGTGATTGTCCTGAATCAAATAAAACAGTAGCAGGTATTGAATTAACAAGAAGGGTACCCATCATGGTAGCGGGTTGTTCCTGAGCTTCTCCAACATCAATGGTGTAAGCATGTCCACGAGCATGAGCAGCAGACCCAGTATTATCGTTGGGTGTCCTATTGTTGCCCCGACCATTTCTGCGTCCAGCAGGGTGAACTACCAATTGATTCCGTTTCTGGGGGCATTCTCTGGAAAAGTTTCCAGGTTGGCGGCACGTGAAGCATAATCCATCCTGAGGACGAAGAGGTGCATCATTGGGTGGTGGAGGTAGAGCTCTCGGCATCGGTGGTGGCGGAGGCAGACAGGGTGCAGCATAAGAAGGCCTTGGAGCAGGGGCAGGTGACTCGGTCACACTGTTCGGGAGCCAGATGCGACGCTTCTGTGTTGCGCCTGAAGATGATCAAAAATCACGATACCTCTTATGCGAGTCCCTGAACTCGATCTGGGCAGTCTCGACGGTGATAGCCTTGTTCACCATGGTGGCGAAGTTGGCAAAATCACGATCGGCAAGAGCGAGCCTGAGGTCTGCACTGAGTCCACGGCGGAACTTCTGCTGCTTACGGGCATGAGTGGTGATCTCTTCTTCCGCATAGTGAGAGAGATTGAGGAACTCGCGATGATAGGCTTCAACAGGCATGTTGCCCTGAGTGAGGTTGTGGAATTCTTCCCTCTTGCGATCCATGATTCCCTGAGGGATGTAGCAGGCGCGAAAGGCGGCTTGAAATTCATCCCAGTTGATGACTTCTCCAATTGGCAGTGAACGCTTGTGGGTGCTCCACCACTGAGCAGCGGCGCCTTTCAGATGATAGGACGCAAAGTTCAGAAAGTAAGCTGGATCGACATTAGCAGACTCCAGCTCATGAGTGATGTCATGAAGCCAGTCATCAGCATCCGACGACTGAACAGAGTTGTGGAATACATTGGGGTTGAGGCGGGTGAAGCCGGCAGACTCACTGCGGCATGCTGATAGTGGTGCCCATGTTGGTTCTGCTGTGGGAACTGAGCCATGACATTCTCCATGAACTGACAGTTCAGCTCAAATTGCTGCATCATCGCGTCCATGTAATCCGGCGGCGGAGGTGGGACGCTGGTAGCACGACCACGACCACAACCACCACGACCAGCCATCCTGCTAGAATTTAACAAGGGAATTTCAGCGATGAAAATTTAACGAGATACCGGAATCAAGCATGAGGTAAAGCGACAACGAAGAGGTGGCCCGGATATATAGGAGTAGTCATATAAGACATTCAAATCCACACAGGGAGTCAATAAAAAATCGGGCAGCATAACGTCGTACAAATTAAGGAAAAAGGACACACTAGGCGGCACGCAGACCGCGGTAAGGAATACACGACGCGACATAGCTTCTCCTATGTCAATCACGTCGTAAGAAAACTGTTGGCCATAAGAGTTTGTGCCAGAGAACGTGTGGCCTGCCTCGAATGAGAAAGGGGATCCGCGGTCTGGGACCTGGGTCAGAACTCCTGCGACACGATTCAATAGAGGGGTAAGAAGCAGAACATTGGGTGGAATCAATAAGCTCGTGATCCTATTGTCAAAGTTAGTAAAACTTACTAGCATGGATAAGAGAGCAGAGTCCCAGAGCATAGGTACGGAAAAAAGGATCCTAATACCATAGATATCACAACGGGGTGATATCGATGTGGGCCCGTAAGCCAGACATTAAGTTAGCAAAATAGTTTTTCAAAGACTAGACTCAACTTCGACCAAGGAGTGGTTGGCTGTCTTCCTACAGGCAGTAGGCACTGGTACCAACTTGTAATGCCCCCAAAATCAAGTTGTGTACAGTAATCATACACGCATGGTACACGACCGAAATCAGGGTGCCACGGTGAGAATATCACAGCATGACACTAGACACAGATAAGATAAATCTAAAACTACAAACCAGGGATCACGATCATCCGAATACATAAGTTATACAAGCCATAATATCTGAGTACAGAGATAGTTAGTCAAGTTTTGCCTTAATAAGTCTAGCACAAATAACATCAGAGATACAAATCGAAAAGGCGAGGCCTCCTTCCTGGGATCCACCAAACTACTCCTGGTCGACGGGGAACTCGATGTCGTAGTAGTCGCCTCCGGGGTACTCCAGCTCCTGGGCTCCAACGTCGACAGCATCGGCCGATCAGGAAAAACAAAAAGGGGGAAATGAAGGAAGGGTGGGTATCTAGCATACCCGCGAGTATTACGTCCTCTGCTAAGCATTTATGAATTGGTATCAAATGGAAAGGGGAGGTTGTATATAGTGGACTGAAAGTCAGAAAACCAGGATAAGGAAGAGAAGCTAGGCCTATCGAAGACTAGAATCTTTCGATGAGTCTTGCAGCATGAGGAGAGAATAGCCAACAGTTTATATAAAGCATAAAGTAACAATGCGGCAGAAGTTGTTGCAGCATTGTATAATAGTAAGTTGTAATAATTAACGAAGCCTCCGAGATCACCTCCTCGACTTCCCTGCGAGGAAGCAAACCTGGAACTAAACAGTTTAGTAAAAATAGTTTGTAGTAGTAGAGTTTGGCTTCAGCATAAAGCGTCCTGTTACCGTGGACATGACTGTTCGAATAGATCATTATTTCCTGCAGCGGTGCACTTATGTTACACTAAAATGCACAGATCTCTAGGATGGCGTACACCTTGTTAAGGAATGCCCCACCGAGGCTATCCGACACTAAGTAGCCGATCCTTCAAACTCAACAGAGAGGTCATCCTCCGGTCTAAATCCTAAGTACGCCAGGCCTTGGATCCCAACCCTGACGTACTCCTGCATGGTGCGTGACTGGCCGGTGAAGCAACAACAAATACAAATCAAACTGCTCGAGCAAAGAATACAACACCACTTCCCGCCAATCAGCCTACGGTACTGCTGACATATGAAGAGTCCTCGAACGAGACTACGAAGCAGAGGAGCCCATAACTCGTTATCCCACGTGTAGGAAGCGCTTTTAAGCCAAAAGGCTACTCAAGTCATCCGCCGAACACTTAGTCATTTTATTGTCTCGCGGACAACCGTTGTCGTTGCATGACTAATTAACATGACGGACAACGAACATCAGCCAGGACCACCAATACATTGGTGCCTGCTCTGTCGTCCCGTCAAAGCACGCGGTTACCAACAAGGTGAACCGACTTCTTACCTTATCTCGTGTGTGCTCCTGGAGGAGCTCGACTTTCCTGGTTTGGTAATTCTCGCGGTCAACGATCAGGGTCCAAGCACACATGTACACTGGTCGTACCATCCCTATCGTCCCGTCGCAATACCACTCGCGGGCACCGTTGGGTCATCTGACTTCTTACCTTTAAGGACAACCATTCTCGGGATCCTAGGGCGGCTATACAGAGTGAGCAACGAGTGGAGTACGAGGATTACTCCTCGATAGCTCACATTGTATGTGGCTCGGCAGAGCCGAGGTAGGGGCCTAAGGCGGTGTCTGCATTGTACCGTACCTATGCAGTTATATATATCATATCCGCGTTCACTCCCCAGAGTGATCACGGCCCGCTATCTAATCCTAGTTGACTAGAAATGCACAGGGCTCACTACTAAATAGGATATATATATATATATTTACAGGCAGCATAGGATAAAGGAAGGTACATCAAGGGGCGACAAAAACAGGCTATGCAATAGAATAGGATTGTAATGTAGCAGCAGCAGTAACAATGCCTAGTGCAAGAAATTTACGGAAATATAGGAGATATCTGGGGAAGAGAATGGCTCTGCTTTCCTCGAAGCTCGACGGTAGGGGTACAGTCGTCGACAACGTAATCATACTCAGCGGCAGTGTAGTCGGCAACAGCAGCGGGGTCTACCAAAGAACCAGGGGGAAGAAACAATAAATATAAAAGAAATCATATGCAAACAGATATATGACATGACAGATGTAATGGTAACAGTGCTCTAACGCAGTGCAACGTGTTATGCTTATCCGGGGATGAAATACCGGCTTCGGGTGATTATTGACAAACGAACCGGAGGGGGAAGGTTATGTGTTCGTTGTGTTAGAGGGGTGTGGTTGGTATATGGATAGCTTATTCGTATTCGTTATGTTTTTCTGATCAATTTTGATATATAAATTAATTTCATCAGAGTTACGGTTTAAAAGATATTAATTTCTAAAGTTTAATTTATTTTAAAAGCATTTTCTTAATTTTTTTTATTATTTAGATATCAACATTATCCACAACAGTAATACGTACCAGTGGGTCCCACTACTCACTGAAAGATCCAATTAATTAATGATTAGCTTAATTAGACAGAGATTAATCAAAGGGGGTCGCATGTCATAGACTCTAATTATACAAAACATTTTAATTAGCATTTTAATTAAGTTTAAGCTGAACCAGGGGGTGGGGCCCGCATGTCAGTGGCTGAGGTTTCCCAATCAGCACAGTTCATTGGTCAACACAGTCAACTGGGCCACAGGGGCCCACTGGCAGTGACCCAGGGGGTGGCCCCAAGTGTGCCACATTGGGGGCTGTCGGCGGCGAGTCGCCGGAGAGCCAGAGCACGGAGACACGTACCGGAGGTGGTTGGAAATCGCCTATAGGGCACCTTTTTTAGCACGGGATTGTGCGTTCGAAAGCTGGGGTGATGCGTCGAATGGAGGTGGTGGCGTCGGTTGGCGTGGCCGGAATCCACGATTGCGACGAGGAAAGCGGCGGTCAAAAACACGAGCTCGACGATGACAACATTCTAGCGGGAGAACTGGAGCGCACGCTACGTGGGTTGGCTCCTGGGAGGGTGGCGAGCAAAAGGCCGTGAGTGGCGTGTCAAACGCAGGCTCCAGGTTACGGGGACGAGCTCGCCGGCAGCGACGAGCTACGGCTCCCATGGCATATACGGCTACGGGGCTCGGGGCGTTAAGAGAAGCATTGGGGATGGGGCAGCAGCTAACCGCGAACACGTCGAGGTTGGCAGCGGGCTCGGGGGAGGCTCGACGGAGGCGGAATTCAACAGCGACGAGCGGCGGCGCGACTTAGGGGAAGAAGACCGTGCATTCGCGAGAGAGGCTCCAGGCTCGATTTTGTCCGTGGGCTGGCGTAGTCGACGACGGCGAACAACGTGGACACTGCGGCGTGGCGATGTGAGCTCACTGGCCGCGTGAGAGGAGGAGGAGAAAGTGGGGAAAGTGGCAAGGCTTCGAGCCAAAATTTGCGGGGGGGGGGGGGGGGGGGCTCCTTTAACACGTCGACAACGTCGAGGTGGCTGAGGGAGCAGGTGAGAGAGAGGGAGGCGCCGGTCTATCGGCGGCCATGGCACGACATGGCGCCAGTGCTGGGAGGAAGAGGAGAGATGGAGGTTGGGCCGGGGTGGGCCTCGCCCAGGGCGAGACTTAGCCACTCTTCTTTTCTGTTCCATTTCTTTTCTGTTTCAATCTGTTTGAAATTATTTTATTAGCTTAGACATTTATTCAATACATGAAACTTGTTTGTAAATTAGTGTTGCACCATAGGGAGCTTCCACAAAAAGATTTGGAATTTTATAAAATGTTTTGCTATTTATTTTTGAGCTGCAACTATTAAATGGTGATGTTTTGTTATTGTTTATCTTTGTTTGAATTATTTTACAACTTAATAAATTCCCATGACCACCTAGGCATGATCCACTGAATATTTGGGATTTTACAAAAGTGGTTGCACAATTTTTGACAAAGTTTTATTTGTCACATATTTTTAATATTCATAAAAATGCATTTTGAGTTTGTTTGGATTCAAAGATGAACAAGGCATGATTTGCAACAGTGATTAGCAACAGTAATAGTCAACAGTCAAAGTGATTACTGTTACAGATATTGAGGGTGTTACAAATCTCCCTGACGGGGATGTACCCCGGCAAATCCCGTGGTCAGGGACCCTGGGTTAGTCATGAGAGGCACAAGTTGGACGATAGCTCGTCGGCTAACAGGAGGATACGTTCCTTCTCGATATTATTGCTTGGAGATGGCGATTACAGGAAGGCCGAGGCTAGTGCGCACAAGGCTAGGGTTACAGATTGTGTCTTGGTTCCTCGGACGGCGGACAAGTGACACATGGGGCACGATTTACCCAGCTTGAGGCCCCGATGGGAAAACCCTACATGCTGCTTGTCTGATCTTGTATTGATGATGATGTACAGAGGTGCCGTGAGGGCTTTGGTGGAGAGAGATCTATCTAGTCCTATGCGTGGGGGTTGTGTTGTTGGGTTTAGATCTTGAGTCGTCTAGAGAGGTGCCCCTACCTCACTTTATATAGATAGCCAGGTAGGTTTTACAAGAGTCCTAGTCGACTACAAGTAGGAGTCCTTGTCTTGCGCCTCAAGTCTTCGGCTTCACGTCTTATTCCACCATGTCGATGTCCACAACTGGGCCCCTGGTGGGCCGCCAGCCATGACACGCACCAGGTACCCTCTCGTAGAGGAGTCGTGGGGTCACCCCCTCTTTAGTAGCCCCCGAGTGCCTGGGGGACTCGAAGAGTCACGCAGGGACTCGAATCTACAGTAGTCGCCGTAGTGCATGTCGGTCATTTGCTGATGAGCAGTCGAAGAGGTTGTGTATCCGCACTGGAGCCAATGAAGTTGATGTCGTTGTTGATGTCAAAAAAGTGCCATCCCCCGAGCATCGAGTGCGCGTCGTGATTCGTTCGTGGTTGCTGTAGAGGAGGGAGTCTATGTCGCGGACGTGGTCGATGTCGCGCCCGAAGTCGATGTAGAGGACGGAGTCGATGTGGCGGACAGTTTCGATGCCTTTCCCGTAGACGTGCACAACCTGATTCCGCAAATTGTTGCCGCGACGGTTTCGACTGCGTTTTTTTTTCTTCTTCTTCGATCTGGATCTTCATAGTGAATCATTGTTGATGTAGTCGCCGAGTCGTCGAGTTGTCGATTGCTCGTCGTGTGTTGTTGTTGTAGCGGCTTGAGTCGATGTAGAAACATTGGTGAGTCATCCATGCCATGTCGAGTTGGAGTAGAAGCCTTGTGGGTCAAGATTAAACCTGAATTCGCGATTGGAAATTCGCGATCTCGTGTAGATCTAAAAACGCGTTGCAGTGTGAGAGCCTCTGACGAAGATCTAACCGTTGGAATTTTCTGAAATTTTTTGTGCTGATGAGGAATTTATTTGCTGGAGTTGCGCGGAGTTCCGTCAGATTACGAGAGTGCTTCAGTGCGCGGGTCGCCGAGGGAGATCCAGCTGTTCGAATTTTCTGAAATTTTCACAGATTTTTGAAAATTGACTTTCCCATCTGTCAACCGAAGGGATCGTCGAGATGAGCTCCGAGTCGCCGTCGCTAGTGCCCGCAACACAGACGTTTTTTTTCCTGTAGGCTGCTCGTGAGCGCTTTTGTTGATGTCGATCTTCGAGTGGCCTGCTCGAAAATTTTCTTGTTTTCTCCGCGAGCTTGATGTAGATCTTGACGTAGTTGTTGAAGAAGATGAGGGATCCGACCAGATCGGAACCTGCTCGAGTCATGGAGTCGACGAGTGTTGACGGAGTCGCTGTCTTGACGGTTGCTGGTGACGAGGCCGCCGAGATCGCGATTCCAACTTGTGTAGTTCCCACAGACGGCGCCAATTGACGTAGATGTACCCCGGAAAATCCCGTGGTCAGGGACCCTGGGTTAGTCATGAGAGGCACAGGTTGGACGATAGCTCGTCGGCTAACAGGAGGATACATTCCTGCTCGATATTATTTCTTGGAGATGGCAATTACAGGAAAGCCGAGGCTAGTGCGCACAAGGCTAGGGTTACAGATTGTGTCTTGGTTCCTCGGACGGCGGACAAGCGACACATGGGGCACAATTTACCCAGCTTCAGGCCCCCGGAGGGAAAACCCTACATGCTGCTTGTCTGATCTTGTATTGATGATGATGTACAGAGGTGTCGTGAGGGCTTTGGTGGAGAGAAATCTGTCTAGTCCTATGCGTGGGGGTTGTGTTGTTGGGTTTAGATCTTGAGTCGTCTAGAGAGGTGCCCCTACCTCGCTTTATATAGATACCCAGGTAGGGTTTACAAGAGTCCTAGTCGACTACAAGTAGGAGTCATTGTCTTGCGCCCCAAGTCTTCGGCTTCACGTCTTATTCCATCATGTCGGTGTCCACGAGTGGGCCCCTAGTGGGCCGCCAGCCATGACACGCACCAGGTACCCTCACGTAGAGGAGTCGTGGGGTCACCCCCTCGTCACTCCCCCACTACAAGAATTCTCGTTCTGATAATTTAAGCGGTAGAGGGGAAAAATTGGGGTATTCTTCACGAAGACGATCTTCACGTTCCCAGGTGCGTCAGAATGATTCGACCACTTGACTTTGAGGAAATGTATTGTCTTGTTGCGTGTTTTGCGTTCAGACTGATCAAGAATGTGTCTCGGATGTTCTTGATAAGTCATGTCTTGTTGCAGCTCAATCAGATCATGTTCCACTTCTCGGATAGGGTCCTTGAAGCAGCGACGGAGTTGCGACACGTGGAAGACATCGTGGACTTGGGAGAGGTTCGGCGGAAATTCCTATCGGTATGCCACGGGTCCACTCCTGGAAAGGATACGGAACAGGCCAATGTAGCGAGGAGTCAACTTGCCCTTGATCCCGAAGCGATGAGTGCCCCTCATGGGAGTGACACGGAGGTAAGCTTGTTCGCCAGGTCGATAGACCTTTTCCGTGTGCTTTCGATCATAATTGATCTTCTGACGAGACTGAGCGGCATTGAGATTCTCACGCACAACGCGAACTTGATCTTCAGCTTGTTGGACCAGATCCGGACCAAAGTTGGGTCGTTCCCCAGTTCCTGACCAATTCAGAGGGGTTCAACACTTATGCCAAGTTAACTTTGAAGGGTGCCATCTTCAAGCTATCCTGATAGCTATTGTGTTGCGAGAATTCCGCGCACGGGAGAGAATCCTCCCATTTCATGCCGAAGGAAATAACGCAAGCTCGAAGCATATCCTGAAGCACTTGGTTGACGCGTTCAAATTGACCTTGTGGCTGGGGGTGATAAGCGGTGCTAAGAGACGGTCGAGTCCTGAAAGATTCTAAGAAACTTTGCAAGTACATTGAGGTCAAAAGGCTGCCACAGTTTGAACTGATTTCCAACGGAATACCGTGGAGTGACACAATTTGGGAGATATACAATTCTTCTAACTGACTAGCAGTGATCTTCTCCTTGACTGGCAGGAAGTGAGCAACCTTGGAGAACCGGTCAATGACGACAAAGATAACATCGTTACCTTTCTGTGACCTGGGAAAACCGGTGACGAAGTCCATTTCAACTTTGTCCCACTTCCATTCAGGAATAGCGAGTGGTTGCAGGGTGCCTGCAGGTCTCTGATGTCCGGCCTTGACGCGATGGCAAACGTCAAATTCAGAAACATAGCGGGCGATGTCTTGCTTCATGTAAGGCCACCAGTACCACTGACGAA
Source organism: Bromus sterilis (assembly GCA_950022295.1). Classification (NCBI taxonomy): domain Eukaryota; kingdom Viridiplantae; phylum Streptophyta; class Magnoliopsida; order Poales; family Poaceae; genus Bromus; species Bromus sterilis. The sequence goes on along the minus strand of OX465595.1, from coordinate 171,559,741 downwards.
TGTCTTTATACATCTTGGTACTGCCAGGGTGGATTGACAAGGGTGTATCATGAGCTTCTTCTATGACATCCGGGCCACAGTTTATGTTGGCCTTGCTCATAGGAACCACTAAGAGGCCCTTGAAGTACACCGGATCCCCATCATTGGTATCAATAGTAAAGAAGGAGGGATTTCCTTCTCCGATGTCTTTCTTGATCTTTACAATGTGAGCGTCATAAGGTTTTCTACTCTTGATGAGGGCGTCGAGGTTTGACTCGAGAACCAGGTCGTTAATGTAACCTTGAGGAAAAATCTCGGGGTTCATCTTGCGAAACTCTTCATATAGAGGTGATTGTTGTGCTTGAACTTCAAGTTCAGAACAGTAAACTTTTGCGGCTCAAGGCATCGGCCATCACATTAGCCTTGACAGGGGTATAAGAAATTCCCATGTCATAATCGACTACTGTCTCGAGCCATGTTTGCTAGCGAAGATTCAGTTCGGGCTGATTAAACAAGTACTTCAGGCTTTGGTGGTCGGTGTATATCTCGCAACAATTATCGACGAGGTAATATCGCCACAGCTTCAATGCATACATTACCGCTGCCAATTCGAGATCATGTGTTGGATACTTATCATCGTGAGCACGCAATTGACGAGATCCATAAGCAATCACTTTGCGCTCTTGCATTAGGACACAGCCTAATCCTTGACGAGATGTGTCGCAATATATCACGAAGTCCTTCTGAGTATCAGGAGGAGCAAGCACTGGGGGAGAAGTGAGCTTGTCCTTGAGGGCTGAAAACTTTCTTGACATTTATCAGTCCACTCAAACATGACGCCTTTGTGAAGCAGATTAGTAAGAGGCTTGGCAATCTTGGATAAGGTCTGGACGAAACGGTGGCAATAGCTGGCGAGTCCGAGGAAACTTTTGACTTGCTTGATAGTCTTGGGGGGGGGGGCCAGTCCAAGATAGCCTGAATACGTTCTTGGTTGAAGGCAATGCCATCTTTGGAAATCACGTGACCAATGTAGGTTACTTCGAGAAGCCAGAACTCACACTTAGAATACTTAGCGTAGAGTTTGTGTTCTCGAAGGTTTTCGAGTATAAGACGAAGATGTTCAGCATGCTCTTTTTCATTCTTGGAGTATATTAAGATATCATCCAGATAAACCACGACAAACTTGTTGAGGTATTCCATGATTATATAGTTCATCAACCGGGAGAAATTGGCTGGAGCATTGGTTAGACCGAAGGACATGACGGTGTACTCGTATGAACCATATCGAGTAATGAAGGCGGTCTTCGTAATTTCCTCTTCACGGACCCGAATCTGATGGTAACCCAACCTCAAGTCGAGTTTTCAGAATACCGTGGATCCAGCAAGTTGATCATATAGATCGTTTATCCGAGGAAGTGGGTACTTGTTCTGTATTTTTCCCTAGTTGATAGGTCGGTATTCTTGGACCAAACGGTTCATGCCATCACTCTTCTTGACAAAGAGCGAAGGTGCTCCCCAAGCAGAGGAACTTGGGTGGATGAAGCCTTTGTGGATTGCCGTGTCGATCTCCTTCTTAAGTTCAAGGAGGTGGTGAGGTGGCATCTTAGAGGGACGCTTAGCAATAGGGACGGTGTCGGGCTTTAAGTCGATGACGAATTCAACTTCTCTGATCGGGGGTATTCCCGGCAGTTCTTCGGGGAAGACGTCGGGAAAATTGCGAACGACCGAAACTTTCGCAATTCCTTCCAGAGGTGAGATATTCAAAGAATTCATCTTAAAAATGTGTGTTTCAGCATCACGGGTAATTCGGGTGGTGTGGTTAACAATCTCGCCGGAGGAGTGAAAAATTTAGACAGACTTGGTGCCACAATACAGTGCAGCATCGTGACGTTTCGACCAATCCATTCCCAGAATGAGGTCTATGGTGGAAGACTTCAGAATGATGGGGGAAGCAAGGAATTCAATTCTTTCAATTTCAACGGTGGTTTCGGGCACTATCTTAGAGGTGTGGCAATGGCCTATCGGGGATCGGACAACCATCGGTGGGTTCATCTTTTCTAACGTGAAGTTATGCGACAATGAAAATGCTTTGGACATGAATGAATGCAATGCTCCTGAATCAAATAAAACAGTAGCAGGTACTGAGTTAACAAGAAGGGTACTCATCACGGTAGCGGGTTGTTCTTGAGATTCTCCAACATCAATGGTGTAAGCATGTCCACGAGCATGAGTAGCAGACCCAGTATTATAGTTGGGGTTCTATTGTTGCCACGACCATTTCCCCGGCCAGCAGAGTGAACTACCAGTTGATTCTTTTTTTGGGGGCATTCTCTTGAAAAGTGTCCAGGTTGGTGGCATGTGAAGCATAATCCATCCTGAGGACGAAGGGGTGCAGCATTGGGTGGTGGAGGTAGAGCTCTCGTCATCGGGAGCCAGATGCGACGCTTCTGTGTTGCGCCCGAAGATGAGCCAACATCACGATAGCGCTTCTTCGAGTCCTTGAAATCCATCTGGGCATTCTCGACGGTGATAGCCTTGTTCACCATGGTGGCGAAGTTGGAAAAATCATGAACGGCACGAGCGAGCCTGAGGTCTGCATTGTGTCCACGGCGGAACTTCTGCTGCTTACGGGCATCATTGGTGATCTCTTCTTCCGCATAGCGAGAGAGTTTGAGGAACTCGCGTTGATATGCTTCAACTGTCATGTTTCCCTGAGTGAGGTTGCGGAATTCTTCCCTCTGGCGATCCATGATACCCTGAGGGATGTAGCGGGCGCGAAAGGCTGACTGAAATTCATCCCAGGTGATGGCTTCTCCAACTGGTAGTGAGCGCTTGTGGGTGCTCCACCACTGAGCAGCGGCGCCTTTTAGATGATAGGACGCAAATTTCACAAAGTCATCTGGATCGACATTGGCAGACTCCAGCTCATGAGTGATGTCGGGAAGCCAGTCATCAGCATCCAATGACTGAACAGAGTAGCGGAATATAGTGGGCTTGAGGCGGGTGAAGTCATGCAGAGTCACTGCGGCATGTTGATGGTGGTGCCCATGTTAGTTCTGCTGTGGGAACTGAGCCATGACATTCTCCACGAACTGACGGTTCAGCTCGAACTGTTGTATCATCGCGGCTATCTAATCCGGCGGTGGAGGTGGGTCGTTGGCAGCACGACCACGACCACGACCAGCTATCCTGCTAGAATTTAACAGGGGTATTTCAGTGATGAAAATTTAACGAGATACCGTAATCAAGCATGAGGTAAAGAGACAACGAAGGTGAGGCGTGGATATATAGGAGTAGTCATATAAGACATACACATCGACACACGGAGTCAATCAAAAATCGGGCAGCATAACATCGTAGAAATTGAGGAAAAAGGACACACTAGGTGGCGCGCAGACCGCGGTAAGGAATTCACGACGCGACATAGCTTCCTCTATGTCAATCACGCCGCAAGAAAACTGTTGGCCACAGGAGTTTGTGCCAGACAACGCGCGGCCTGCCTCGAATGAGAAAGGGGATCCGCGGTCTGGGATATGGGTCAGAACTCCAGCGACACGACTCAATAGAGGGGTAAGAAGCAGAACGCTGGGTGGAATCAATAAGCTCGTGATCCTAATGTCAGAGTTATTAAAACTTACTAGAAAGGATAAGAGAGCAGATTCCCAGAGCATAGGTACGGAGAAAAGGATCCTATTACAATAGATATCACGACGGGGTAATATCGATGTGGGCCCGTAAGCCAAACATTAAGTTAGCAAAATATTTTTTCAAATACTAGACTCAACTTCGACCAAGCAGTGGGTGGGTGGATTCCTACAGCCAGTCGGCTTTGATACCAACTTGTGACGCCCCCAAAATCAAGTCGTGTACAGTAATAATACATGCAGGGTACACGACCAAAATCAGGGTGCCACGGTGAGAATATCACAGCACGACACTAGACACAGATAAGATAAATCTGATTCTACAAACCAGGGATCACGATGATCCGAATACATAAGTTATACAAGCCATAATATCTGAGTACAGACATAGTTAGTCAAGTTTTTCCTTAAGAAGGCTAGCACAAATAACATCAGAGATACAGATCGAAAAGGCAAGGCCTCCTGCCTGGCATCCACCGAACTACTCCTGGTCGACGGGGAACTCGACGTCGTAGTAGTCGCATATGGGGTACTCCTACTACTGGGCTCCAACGTCGACTGCAGCGGCCGATCAGGAAAAATTAAAAAGGGGGAAATAAAGCAAGGGTGAGTATCTAGCATACCCGCGAGTCTTACGTCCGCTACAAAGCATTTATGCATTGGTATGGAATGGAAAGGGGAGGCTCTATATCGTTGACTGAAAGTCAGAAAACCAGAATAAGGAAGAGAAGCTAGGCCTATCAAAGACTAGCATCTTCAGATGAGTCTTGCAGCATGAGGAGAGAATAGCCAACAGTTTATATAAAGCATAAAGTAACAATGCAGCAGAAGTTGTTGCAGCATTGTATAATAGTAAGTTGTAATAATTAAGGAAGCCTCCGAGATCACCTCCTCGACTTCCCCGCAAGGAAGCAAACCCGGAACCAAACATTTTAGCAATAATAGTTAGTAGTAGTAGAGTCTGGCATCAGCATAAAGTGTCCTGTTACCATGGACACGGCTATTCGAATAGATCATTCTTCTCTACAGGGGTGCACTTCTGTTACACTACAACACACGGATCTCCAGGGTGTCGTACACCATGTTAGGAACGCCCCACCGAAGCTATCCGACACTAATTAGCCCATCCTTCAAACTCAACAAAGAGGTCATCCGCTAGTCTAAATCGTAAGTACGCCGGGCCTTGGACCCCAACCTTGACGTACTCCTGCACAGTGCGTAACTGGCCGGTGAAGCAACAACAAATACAAATCACACTGCTCGAGCAAAAAAGACAATACCACTACGAGACTACGAAGCAGGGGAGCCCATAACTTTTTATCCCACGTGTAGGCAGCGCGTATCAGCCAAAAGGCTACTCAAGTCATCCGCCGAACCCTTAGTCATTTTATTATCTCATGGACAACCGTTGTCGTTGCCCCACTAATTAACACAACGGACAACGAACAGGAGCCAGGACCACCAGTACATCGGTGCCTGCTCTGTCGTCCCGTCAAAGCACGCGGTTACCAACAAGGTGAACCGACTCCTTACCTTATCTCGCGTGTGCTCCTGGAGGATCTCGACTTTCGTGGTTTGGTAACTCTCGTGGTCAACGATCAGGGTCCAAGCACACCTGTACACTGGTCGTACCCTCCCTGTCGTCCCGTCGCAATACCACTCGCAGGCACCGTTGGGTCACCCGACTTCTTACCTTTAAGGACAACCGTTGTCGGGACCCTAGGGTAGCTATACAGAGCCAGCAACGAGGGAGTACCAGGATTACTCCTTGATAGCACATACTTGATGTGGCTCGGCAGAGCCGAGGTAGGGGCCTGAGGCGGTGTCTGCATTTTACCGTACCTGTGCAGTTGTATATATTATATCCGCGTTCACTCCCTAGAGTGATCACGGCCCGCTATCTAATTGTAGTTGACTAGCAATGCGCAGGGCTCAGTGCTGAATAATATATATATATATATATATAAATATTTATAGGCAGCATAGGATAAAGGAAGGTACATCAAGGGGCGACAAAAATAGGCTATGCAATAGAATAGGATTGTCGTTGCCCCACTAATTAAGACAACGGACAACGAACAGGAGCCAGGACCACCAGTACATCGGTGCCTGCTCTGTCGTCTCGTCAAAGCACGCGGCTACCAACAAGGTGAACCGACTCCTTAAATTATCTCGCGTGTGATCCTAGAGGATCTCGACTTTTGTGGTTTGGTAACTCTCGCGGTCAACGATCAGGGTCCAAGCACACGTGTACATTGGTCGTACCCTCCCTGTCGTCCACTCGCGGGCACCATTGGGTCACCCAACTTCTTATATTTAAGGACAACCGTTGTCGGGACCCTAGGGCGGCTATACAGAGTCAGCAACGAGTGGAGTATGAGGATTACTCCTCGATAGCTCACACTTGATGTGGCTCAGCAGAGCCGAGGTAGGGTCCTGAGGCGGTATCTGCATTGTACCGTACCTGTGTAGTTATATATATTATATATGTGTTCACTCCCCAGAGTGATCATGGCACGCTATCTAATCCTAGTTGACTAGCAATGTGCAGGGCTCACTGCTGAATAGTATAATGCAGCATAGGAAAAAGATAGGTACATCAAGGGGAGACAAAAATAGGCTATGCAATAGAATAGGATTGTAACGCAGCAGCAGCAGTAACAATGCCTAGTGCAAGAAATATACGGAAATATAGGTGATATCTGGGGAAGAGAATGGCTCTGCTTGCTTGGAGGCTCGACGGTAGGAGTACGGTCGCCGACGACGTAGTCGTACTCAACGGCGGTGTAGTCGGCAATAGCAGCGGGGTCTACCAAAGAACAAGGGGGGAAGAAACAGTAAATATAAAAGCAATCATATGCAAACAGATGTATGACATGACAGATGTAATGGTAACGATGCTCTAACGCAGTGCAACGTGTTATGCTCGTAGTGGGAATTCATCCGGGGATGAAATGCCGGCTCCGAGTGATTATCGAGAAACAAACCGGAGGTGGAAGGTTACGTGTTCGTTGTAATAGAGGGGTGTGGTTGGTATATGGATAGCGTATTCGTATTATTTATATTTTTTTGGTTAATTTTGATATATAAATTAATTTCATCGAAGTTACGATTTAAAAGATATTAATTTCTAAAGTTTAATTCATTTTAAAATCATTTTCTCAATTTCTTTTATTATTTAAATATCAACATTATCCACAACAGTAATACTGACCAGTGGGTCCCACTAGTCAGTGAGAGATCCAATTAATTAATGATTAACTTAATTAGACAGAGATTAATCAGAGGGGGGCACATGTCATAGACTCTAATTATACAAAATATCTTAATGACCATTTTAATTGAGTTTAAGCTTAACCAAGGGGTGGGCCCGCATGTCAATGACTGGGGTTGCCCAGTCAGCATAGTTGACTGGTCAACCCAGTCAACTTTGCCACGGGGCCCCACTGGTACTGACCCAGGGGGTGGCCCTAGGTGTGCCACGTCGTGGGCTGCCGGCGGCGAGTCGCCGGCGAGCCATAGCATGGCGGCGCGTATGGGAGGTGGTCGGAAATCGCCTACAGGTCACGGTTTTGAGCACGGGATGGTGCGTTCGAAAGCTGGGTCGATGCCGCATCGAATGGAGGTGGTGGCGTCGGTTGGGGTGACCGGAATCCACGACGGCGACGAGGAAAGCAATGGTCCAGAACACAAGCTCGACGATGACGATGTTCCAGCGGGAGAACTTGAGCGCGCGCTACGTGGGTTGGCTCCTCTGAGCGTGGCGAGCAAAAGGAGGGGAATGGCGCGTCAAACGCAGGCTCCAAGTTACGGGGACGAGCTCGCTGGCGGCGACGAGCTACGGCTCCCATGGCATCTACGGCTACGGGGCTCGGGGCGTTAAGCGGAGAGTTGGGGAAGGGGCAGCAGCTCACCGCGAATACGTCGAGGTTGGCAGCGGGCTCGGGGAAGGCTCAACGGAGGCGGAATTCAACGGCGATGAGCGGCGGCGCCATTTGTGGGAAGAAGACCGTGCATTCACGTGAGAGGCTCCGGGCTCGATTCCGTTCGTGGGCGGGCGTAGTCGAGGAAGGCGAACAGCGTGAACACTTCAGCGTGGCGACGCGAGCTCACTGGCCGCGTGAGCTCACGACCATGGCGACGACGACGGGGCTCGGGATCCACAATTTTGGGGGGGGGGGGGTCTCCTTTAACACGTCCACGACGTCGAGGTGGCCGAGGGAGCAGGTGAGAGAGAGGGAGGGCCCTGCATATCGGCGGCCATGGCACGGCATGGTGCTAGTGTTGGGAGGAAGAGGAGAGAGGGAGGATGGTCCGGGGTGGGCCTCGCCCAGGGCGAGACTTAGCCAGTCTTCTTTTCTGTTCCATTTATTTTCTGTTTCAATCTGTTCGAAATTATTTTATTAGCTTAGACATTTATTGAATACATGAAACTTGTTTGTAAATTTGTGTTGCACCATAGGGAGTTGCCACAAAAAGATTTGGACTTTTATAAAATATTTTGCTATTTATTTTTGAGCCACAACTATTAAATGGTGTTTTTTTGTTGTTGTTTATCTTTGTTTGAATTATTTTACAACTTAATAAATTTCCATGACCACCTAGGCATGATCCACTTTATATTTGGGATTTTACAAAAGTGGTTGCACAATTTTTGGACAAAGTTTTATTTGTGACATATTTTTAATATTCATCAAAAGGCATTTTGAGTTTTTTTGGATTCAAAGATGAACAAGGCATGATTTGCAGTAGTGATTAGCAATAGTAATAGTCAATAGTCAAAGTGATTACTGTTACATATACTGAGGGTGTTACAGGGAACGAGAAGAGAGACGACATTTCTAAACACCACCAACAAGGCACGCTTTTCCATGTCGAACGACGAACCTTCCGTCGAGAAATCTTCCGCAGAGAGACGGCAACGTCGAAGAAAGAAAACTATCAGGGGTCAAGAGGAAGAACGATAACGAGAACCAGATCAACAGGATATTGTTCCACTCAAGATCGTGAATACACTAGGCAAGAGGATGGATGGCAAGGAATGACCATGATGTATACCAGAGTCGGAGAAACTAAAAGTACTACAAGATTTCCCAAACCTGAGATTGGGATCGAGACAATACGCTCCAAGCAAGGCATTGTAACGATTCTGAAACTCTACACACTCGAGATCCTAGAGTTTGAAGGGGATAAGGCGAGAATAAAACACTTACGACACTTGTCCTGACCAGAGCAAGGGTAAGGAGTAAAGAGATTCGTACTCTCCGATAACTAACTTAGTAAGTACGAAATAGTTTTTGTCTACACTCGACTTCGACCAGAGAAGGGATCCTACGGTCGATAAGGCTCTGATACCAAGTCGCAAGACCCGATATGCGGTACTGTTTCAGATTTGGACGTTTCCGTCCAAACCCGAGGATGAAGCACATATCGAACCCACCGCGACATATGACGAAGCCATATGTCTCGGATTTCAACATGATACACAACATTACATCCACAAGAATACAACATCTCATCCAATCGGCATACAACTGCCTTAATAAAAATACATCAGCGGAAGATATATGTATGAGTACAGACTACAATCAAATGCTTAGTGGCAAAGAGAAAATCATCGATCCCCATAACCACACGGGTCCAGGATCTCTGCCTGGATCCGCCTAACTAGTCGTCGTTGAGTCTCCATGAAGGCGTCCGAAAGGAAGGGCATCAGGCTCCTCTGTAGTCCAAGATCGTTTCCATAGAGTACATAAAAGATAGAAGAAGGGGGTAAGCTATATCAACAAGTCAGATAACTAACTTCTCACGGTAAGATGGGATAGTGGTTGATCTTGCAGCCGCACTAGAAAGATATGAAGTGGCTAATGATCTATTTTAGAGTAAGATAAGAAGCCAAGCATTCGATGAGGAATCGCCTCCAACAAGTCTGCTATAAGCTACTTATGCACACATAACACCTATCCAATCCTTTTCCTCATCATCGCATCCCTACGAAGAAGAAGCAGTCAAGGCACACACACGTTGATCAAGTTATTAAATTTATATATGTTGATGTTGTCTATGAACAAGGAGTAGGTCTCAAGTCGTCCATAACCATGGACACGGCATCTCGAAAAGATTTAACCCTGCAGGGGTGTACCAGCTGCCCATTATGAGCTCTGCATGTACGTCGGCTCTCTCAGTCGGGCCCGTTAAAGACACTCATTGAAGAGTTGTTCTGAAAGATCCGTACGGCATAATCCCTCTAACTAACAACGCACAATTCCGGGTGGCCCCCGGTGAGATGACATCCAGTTCACGAGCCGGCCACACTCTCGATCTGGTCTCTACCGTATGACTCCAGGTTTGGATTAACCGTATCTGCTCAACTGAGCCCGGGTCCTCAGCCGATTAGGTTGGCCCAATGGGAAACACTGCCCCCACTGGCCCGGGTTGTTTCGAAAACTGCGAGGCTGGTCAACTCGCACACACACGTTTGCAAATGGTAAATCAGCTTGGGCCACCACTAGAATTGTTTGGAGTTAGGTAGGTAAGAAGAGGGGACCCCATAGAATCCCACACGCGGTTAGGCACACTCGTCAAGAGACACAATAGTTGGAACTCGTTACCTAGGTGACTCGAATGGAACAAAGCATCAGGGCGGGATAGCCTGGAACTTCCATCCTTCGTTGAGTATAGTCAACATTATAATAATCACATCATCCACAATAATATAATAGTGTGATAGTACATAAAAAATATAATAGTGTGATAGCCCAATCCAAGGAGTAACAGTGGGAAAGTTGTAGCATCCTAAGCATGCATACGAAGAAGTGGTTAAGCAAGCAAGGTACATGGCCAAACAAAGGTTTGCTGGGATGTGGAGGACATGGCTGTTTGGGTTTATTTGAGAGGCATAAATATGAGGTTGTAGGATCAATAAATCATTCTATCCTATACCTAGGCAAGTGAGCTGAAGGTTATAAGCATGATATATGCTCCCCCTTAACTGTTGAGATGTCGGTGCTGAAGGTGTTGTCGATCGCAAGCTCGCATTGTCTCCGAGGGTGACCGCGGGAGAACAAAAGAAGGAAACACTGGAAAGGCAATCAACGAGAAAGCATCTATTACTACAAAACAGTCACGAGCAAGCAACATCAAGAATGCAACACGAGACAACGCGATACGATACAGATCTACCGTCGAGAGCGGTTACTAACAGGTTAAGTGGAGTATCCGTCACAGACGACGATACCGCACGTTTATCATAGTTCAAGTTGTTTAGCTACCAACATGAGCAAGGTTGTTAACATGGAATCTCACTCAAGCATGGCATATGACACAAGCATGGCAAGAGGTGAAGCATAAAGTAAACTATATAATCTAGTCACTTTAAGTGGGGGTAAAACCTATACATGGCAAACTATTGCGGACCCCACGATAAAAATGGAATTTGATATTGTTCTGTCCTAAACATAATTGTATTATTTTTATTAGCAAGCAAGAGCAGCATAAACATGATCTACACGCAATTCTAGTCAAGTTACATACTAAGAGCATTTTAATTGGAGCAACGGTTAAAACGTTAATAAATAAAAAGTTTACGGTGGCATGCGATGTAAATAGCAGTGAAACAGCATGTAAACAAGTTTAAACATGGAAAAGGGCAATATTTTATTAACCTACGCATAAAACAGAGAAACTTTCATGTAGAAAGCGTCTCCATCCAAGCTACCGGTGAAAAGATATTCACATCGCCAAATTATAAGTAAATCTGCCATTTATTTAAACAAAAAAAAGCTATGTGTCTCATGGGCCGAAACTTCTGCACACGGGCGTCACATGGCAACACAAGAAATGGGCCGAGCCCAAAAGTGCAGCAGCAATTAAGCAAAAAAAGAAAAAAGAAAAAAAGGGGGCGCCTCACCATGGGCCAAGGCCCAGCTACAGGCGGGCGGCGATTAGCGCCGGATCTGGCCCACGGCGAGGGGCCGCTGCAGGCCAAGATAACAGGAGGTGGGTTGGCTCAGTGAAGATGGGACGGAGGAGGTACGTGTTGGGTCACGTGGGCGCGTCGGCCCACGCTTTGGAGGCGTCCCAGCCGCAGCGATTACTTCGCTCGATCCTGCTCGGGACAGGGCACGTCGGGGCGAGCGGCTGCCTCGCCGGCTGCTGGCGGGAGGCAGGGCTGGGTGACGCGCGTAGGGACGATGGGGAAGCCGTGGCTAGCCGGATCTTGGCGGCTCCTCGCCGGATTCAGTGACGAGGAGGGCGCCGACATGTCATCGGGGTACGCAGGGCGACGGCGCGAGCTCGAGGGCCTCCCATGGTGAAGCTCCTTCCTGGGCAGAGAGGAGGGGCGAGGTGAGGAGGAGGGAAGGGAGGAGAAGGTCATGCGGGGGGAGCAGGACCTATGGGGTGTCCGCCCGGCTGCCGAAGTTAGTCAGAGGTGGGGCGGCCGGAGGCGGCGTGGAGGACGCCCACGGGAGGTAGCACGGGAGGCGGCGTCCAGATGGGCTCGGGCGGGCCGCGGCGGCGCTCTCCAGGTCCTACGGGACCCGATCGGGCTAGAGGTTGTGCTGCGGGTGACGTGGAGGCCTGAGAGCCCTTGATCTGGCGATCTAACGGCCGGATTTGGCCAGGAGTTAGGGTTTCGGCGAAAGGAGGGTTGTGAAGCAGATCTGAGTATCTCTAGGGGGGTGGTTGCATAATGGCATAAGGGGAACCCTAAAATGGGTGGGAGAGAGTGGTTGTCTATTTATAGGCTGGTTGGCTGGCGGGTTTAGACAAACGCCCCCGGTTTCTCTCTCTCACGTCTGGTGATTACGTTTCTGACCACCCGGAGTCCATATGACCTCCGATTCGGACGAAACCTCGAGCCACGCGCTCAACGCGGCGAGCCGGCCACTTCTACCTCACTTCAATACCGTTCCAAGAATATTTTTCCGGCGCCCAATCAAATAATCCGTTTATTAAATAAACAGGGTTTTCGTTCCGATGGCGATGGTTGGTCCTGTGACGGGAGTTGCGACGGTGCTCGGGTGGAACCCGGTGTCGCAAAAGGTCGTGTGCCATGGTGGAAAGGTTCGGTCACGCATACCGATACAAGAAGGAGGGCGAAATATAATCACCACTTAATAAATCGGTGAAACAAATACTACAAACAACGCTAGCAAACAACGAAATAAAGAAACAAGCACTTTTTTAAATTTGAGGGAAAATCCCGGGCTGTTACATGCGCCACCAGGGCGCCTGAGAGCCTGGTGGCCCCCCTCCGGGTGCCCTTCGGCTAGTCTTCGTTATATCTTCTGGAAATTACACCCCTTGATTTTCAGGTCATTTGGAGATGTGCTCATATGGCCACTTGATGTGCACTTTTCCCCGCTGCTTCCTGTGTCTGTTGTATCGGCACCGAAAAGTTGCAAACTGTGTAAAATAAGCCAAAACACTATAAGAATATCATCATAAAATGAAATATATCAATGAATAGAGGTGAATTATGATATAAAGTAGTGATGCATTTTGGACGTATCATACGGTAATACTGATAGATAGATCTTTGACAATGGGCAACGCTAGTTAGAAAAATTAGTTTTTTTGCCGCGAACCCCAACACATTCATGTTGGCATGCTCAACTCCCACATGAAGGTTGTAAAGTGGTGTAGATTGCTGAAATGTTACCCGTCATATAGTTCTCATCTTAATCACACAAGTAAAACTCTTTGATATGGACATGGTCCCTACAGATATAACCATGATTTTTATGATTAGAGATAATTATCAGGTGAATTCTTATAAGGGAAAAAAGAGAGAAAGAGAAAAAAAATTGAAAAAGTGAGAGAAAATTAGTAAAATAAGATAGGAAAAATTGAAAAGAGAGAGTACCAACATTGAGCCGTCTAGCATCTGTTTGAACATATTATTGCTTTTTGCTGTTCGAGACAATATTTTTGCTGTTACTCATCACATCACTTATCATCTGTGTTCGTGTTTTGTTATACACTCGCGGGTCTCTCGATTATATTTGTTTTTTCATACTATTCAATATTTTCCTCCACTTCCACTCACTTGATTCAGTATATGGGCTTAGATTATTTTATATCTAACTAGTCGACTGCCAACACTAGTTAGGAGTTTGAACAATTATTCAACTTGCTTTCCTTTTTTCATAATTGTGCCACCGATATTTTGAGTTGAGGAAACCTTCACCAAGCTCCACATCTTATACAATACCTTGTTCGATCACTTGCTAATCGCTATATCCATCTTTTGATTACTTTTGACATCGTCAACGGTAGACAAACACTTCAGCATGGTAAGAATGAGTAAGAACTTAGATCATTGCTAGAGTGTTGAATTTTTCCACCACCTCTGAGTAGTACTATAGGAACATTATACTTGTGATTTTGTTTTTTCATGGTACTAACCATGGAAAATTCTAGAGCGTTCGATGGTTGGGTTGCATCTAATGTGGAAGATGACTTGTCGTATGTTGATGCTAAACACTCTTTCCCATCACAGAAGGTACGAAGTTCGTCCCAAGATATACATCATGGTAAAAACACACATCATCAGGTTGCCTCTTTACCAAATTTTGAGGGTAAATATGACCCCGATTCATATATTGATTGGGAAATTGAGGTAGACGAAATCTTTGGTAGCCATGATTTTTCTGATCATAAGAAAATTAAAGATGTCACTAAAAGTTTTTCCGGATTTGCTTTAGTTTGGTGGAGAAATTATTGTCGAGAAAATATTTATAATATACCTACTACATGGAAAGGTTTAAAAAATGTTATGCACAACAGATTTGTTCCTTCATACTATGCTAGTGATTTACTTAGAAAATCACAACTTTTAGCACAAGGCAATCACACCTTTGAAGAATATTATGATAATTTGTGTAATGCTTTGTTTCATTACGGCTTAGAAGAATGTGAAGAAGACTTTCTAAATAGATTTTGGAAAGGTTTAAACTATGATATACAAGACATAATAACGCATGAAGAACTATATTCTGTCAACCATTTGGTTTGTCTTGCCTGTAAAGCTGAACAGCAAATAAGAAGACGTGCACACATGAAAAACAACTGTGCGATAGCATTCCAGTCAAAGAAGGTTACTCCTCTGCTGGACATCCATCTATGATTCCGCCACTCAAAGTTTCTAAGGCTTCGCAACAAACCGTTCTTACTTCATACGAGAAAGGAGTACAAGGTAATAATAAAGGTCCTAATTTTCTCACTTCACATGGAATTGATGAATGTCCTATTGGTTTAGATACATCGTGTGTTGAGATAAGTGCAATGGCCAAAGATACACGACCGAAATAATTACTTTTCCGTTTGCACGTATTGTTGAATCTAATTCTCTGTTTGGATTAGGTGCACCCACTGAATTAAAGGAAACTGAAATTGACCCATGTGACTTGATTGTTTATTCTGGTTTGGATAACATACAATTGGTTCGACATGATGAAGCATAACCTAGAATTTTGCATGCTAATTCTTTATGTTATATTTTTCTGGATCCACCTATGTCTTTGTCACATGTGAGAAATAAGATAGCTGAAATAACATGTTTAAGTTCAATGAAAAATGTGTATGCTCCTAATCTTACCATTAGCTTGATTGGAGAGGACTGCATAGACAAGATTTTTTTGGTGCATAGAATTTGCATCACATGTGATGATCTTGCTAGTTTGAAACATAATATTAATAATCCCACGCTTGATCATTTTAATATGACCTTCAATATCGTTGTTGATTACATGTTGAATAGCTTGTTGCATCATTGCTTATCTACACAGGCTAATTTGAATATCCCTAATAGTTATGTATCTATGTTGGGATGGTTTAATGATCACCATTACAAATTGAATATCATAAATATGTGCTTCACTTATATGTGCAAACTAAGTTGCAAGTTAGTTCATCGATATTTTTCTTGTAATGATTAATTGACTTTTAATCTCACAAAATATACCAGCCTCTTGTACATAGCTATATTAATTGTGCAACAACAAAGAAGAATTAAAAAAGATGATATATACATATATCATGCATATACTTTGTCTCGTTGGCTGGTCATTTTTTAGATTACGCATAGCCGAGGATGACTTTGTTTTCAAGAAAGGGAGAATGATATGGACATGGTCCCTACGGATATAACCATGACTTTTATGCGTAAAGATAATTATCAGGTGAATTCTAATAGAAATTATATGAATTATTATTTTGATATCCAGAATAAAAATACAACGCAATATTTTTTTATATGCAGAATTATAAAAGTTTTGCATTGGAGTATAACCAAACCAACATGCATCCAGTGGAACCATGGTCATGCAAATGCTTGCACTTCTAACGTGCATGCAACAGGAGGAGAGAAGGGAACTTGCAACGTGCATGCAAAAGAAGGTGGGCCCAAGCACATGTGTGGTGTGTGCGATGCATGCATGAAGTCACAAGCCCAACAAAGCAATGGCGTGACCTGGCCGGCTACGCAGCCGCCAAGAACTACGCAGCCCAACTTGAGTTTTATTGTATGACTACCGCCTTGCCAGATCCACAGTGGAACCCCAACTTGTTTATCTACATCATGCTCAATATATTATCCGCAGTTTCAGATTACAATTTATCCTTGTTCTTGCTCGTTCTTCGGTTACTTGCAGAAACACGACCTCGTTGTTTAGGTTGATCGTGCCTATGGCAAGATCAATAATCATCGGAGATTGGTTTAGCGATTGCCAAGTGTATCTTCGGGTACGGTATAGCTGGATCGTCAAGGTCAAAATTCATCAAATCGATAGTTACCTTCACTCTCATCGAAAGATCAGACCCCCGTTACATCAGTCTTTATCATGGAGATTACTCTCTCTTATCCAATTATGGAGCGCCATACATGCAACTATTATTTGGGTCTGCTTCGCAATTGTGTAACTTGTGATATGTGGTAGGTGCGCTCAATGACATTCCTAAGTGAAGAATGAGCATGGTTAAAGACTTCCTTTATTCCACTTGGTTGACGACTTTGTCGAAACTCCAAAAGATGGTACATTGTTCCCTTGTATTGAGCGGGATATCGAGTCGAATTAGGATAACGCAAATCAACAGGATAGTATTTTCCTATAAATTTCTATTGTTAGTGCTAGGCAAAAAAAATAACATAATATTATTTTGAGCACAATAATGAATAAGCTAACCTGCAGGTGGATGTGGAAATCGATCGCCATACTTTGTCAATGTATCCTTAAAAATCCTTGTGTCATGTGCGGATCCAGGCCATCCCGCGACAATTGATGTGAATCTTATGTCAAAGTCACATACTTCTATCACGTTTTGTGTCCGATATCCATATCGACCAATATGGTTAGCGATGTCATTTGCCGGCACAACAACACGTATGTGTGTCCCATCAATTGCGCCAATGCAATTGTTAAAATGAGGCCATAATCTATAGTCCTGAAGCCTCTCATACACAATTTAGAATTGTGGATCTCTTGGTTTGATATTATTTGCGGCTAAACATACCAAACAATGCAACACCTATTCAAACTTACGATGAATTTTTTCAGTGGTCCTCTTGAAGCGATTTTCAGTTTGACTCACTGATTGAGGGCTTCCAACCATCCACAAGAACATACCAAGTGCCTCAATTGAACCCATTTCTCTTGTGGACTTCAATTTGTAGACCTTAGCAAGTGTGCTATGCAGTGCATGAAAACAATTCGGATACATTCTGAACATCTTGTAACAACACTTGCAATCACTCAGTTTTTCAACAACCCATTGTTGTCCTGTGCATAATCGTATCCTCCTCCTCTTCTTCTTCAAATACTTCTCATAGTGGTTCATGACATAATACCCAACCAATAGCATCAGCTCATCTTCATTTCTTTCTTCATTAGTTGCATTCTCAGTGGTTTCATCATCACTTGCACTCTCAGTGGTTTCATCATCACTTGCACTCTCAGTGGTTTCATCATCACTTGCACTCTCACTAGTGCTGATCTACAAAAATCGCAACAGTACTTTACAAAACACATATATGATCAGCCAAAATATGATCAATACTTGACAAAACACATATATGATCAGCCAAAACACATATATGATCAGTACTTGACAAAACACATCACACATAAATGATCAGCCAAACAACACTTCATTCAAATTTAAATGTTACACAATTATTCAACCAAAGATAAATGTTCGCTACTAAAAGGAAATAACATGATATTATGCGGATACATGGTACACAAAAGAGCATTTCTAGTTCCTCTTCCTATCTTGATACATCCTTGTTAGCCATATGAAATGACCCACACGCGTCTTCATAATATTGAAGAAGACATGATTTTCAGATTTGCTAACAACACCATTTCAAGATGTTCATAACAATAAAAAGCAACACATAGTTCATACATATTTTAGATTTAGGCAATTTTCCCCCTACCCAGTAAAATACATAACAAAGGGAAAGCAAGGGGCTACCTTGACCAGGGGCACGCAAAGGTCCAGAAATTGTCCGCCAGACTGGATCACACGCCAAAAATGAGGAAGACCAGATAGAGGACGAGCCGGACTGGGGTGTCGTCTGCCGGACTGCAGCGTTGGCCTTGACTTCTGGACTAGTGCTTCGGTGGCCGGACTGGGGTCTCTGTGTCGGCTGCCGGACTAGGCCGTCCGCGTAGGTGGCGAGGAACCCTAGCCGATCGCCTCTGCCTGGCAAGGGGTGGGGGGAATGACGTAGGGGAGGATGGGTGAGGATTTTTTTTGAAGGGGTGAGGAGTATATACACGGTGGAAGTTTTCTTGTAAATTTGTGTGCCACTAGGGTCATTACTTTTGGGAGGGGGTGAGAACCAGCGGGGGAGGGCGACAATCACCTGTTGACATGCTTTTCAGTGGTAGTGTATATTGGGGAGGTTCTTCTTCGAAGCCCAGCTCGAGAAATTAGGACTTAGGCTAGGCTTTTTCTTTTCGGGGCTTAAAAGCAGAAAAAGCACAAGAACAAGCTGAAACAAACAGGGCCTAGGTTTTGTACAATGCAAGGAGCTTGGGAAGATGCTTAGCAACATGATTTGTTATTTTTCAAGCACCGTTGCTTTTTTCTACAAAAGGGATGCTGGAAGAGAAAGTGATTTATTTTTATAACTACCTCTCCTAAGAACCTTGCATCCTACAAGGTCTTAGATTCATTATGAAATCTAGTTTTGTATTTTATATATATTTGATATTGTATATGTTATAGTTTTAGTATAAATTTGTTCAAAGTTTGAAATTTTTGACTTGATACAAATCTAATATGCAGAGTAAAAAGAAAAAGAAGGAGTATCAAACATCATAGATAAGGAGGCAACGTAATTACCAATACTACTAGCCTATTAACGCATCTTAGAACACATTTTGATACACTGTTGCCGACCCAGTGGAAACTAGGGTGCCTCGGGCCGTGCCTGGGCCCCAGGAAATCCAAGCCTCCTAAAGACGCCCCTCAAGAAGGGCCCTGACCACAGGAACCACCCGGAGTAATCCTCCCAAGGAAGGACCCCTCATCATCGCCCGGAGACCGGGAGGACTCAACAAGGAAGGACGGTACTCGGGCTGGACCATCTTCCCCTTCAGGACGAGTCAGACTCACGAGGACTGATGGACTGGCGAAGGCTATCGTGGGAAAAACACGCCATATGTCGTCGTGAGAGAACTTGATTGCGGGGCCTTTTCTACGAGTGGATACGAGGAGGAAGAAAATCACACACAAAGAGAGAGAGAGGGAGAGAGAGAGACACGATTTATACAGCTTCGGGCCTCGGGAAACATCATCCTGTAAAAACCCTACATGTTGTTTGTGGCTAGGTCTTATTCCTTCCACTCACGGGGAGTCGCCGGTGTGTCGCCAACTCTCCTATAGTTGTGTATAATTAGCTCTGGTCTAGATGACTTTGGCCTAATCTCTAATCTAGAGCTTGTTGAATCTGTTAACTTCTCAAAGTCTCCCCTCTTCGGGGTGCTTTACCCCTCCTTATATAGGTGGAAGGGGGAGACTTAGATGTAAAATCCTACCCTAATAACAACTAGTCTCATCTTGTATTACAAGTAAAATAATAATAGTAGTCCTACTATAAAGCTTGTAGTCTTTCGTGCCTTCCAAGTTAAGCGGACTCCTTCCAAGATCGGGACTTCCTTCCTATAGCGGTCCCTATTTTACTGTAGAAGCCGGGTACTGTCTTCAGGACATGTCTTCTTGCTGAGTATTACTTTTGGGTGCGGCCTTCTGGTCCGGTCTTAGCCGTGAGTAATCCCCCCGATAGTAACCCCCAAATTTAGCTTGGACACAATCTTTGCGTGGGCTTCATTTTTTCTATGCTTTTCTTTGGCAATGCCAGATCGTCGTGGAAGAAAACACCAGGTGCGCGTCCATGGTAAATTACCAAAATAAGAACTGATCTCCAACGGAATACCGTGGAGCGACACGATTCTGGAAACATACAAGTCTGCCAACTGACTAGCAGAGATCGTCTCCTTGACAGGCAGAAAATGAGCAACCTTAGAGAATCGGTCGATGACGACAAAGATCGCATCATGACCTTTCTGTGATCGCAGAAAACCGGTGACGATGTCCATTTCAATCTTGTCCCATTTCCATTCAGGAATAGAAAGTGGTTGCAGAGTTCCAGCAGGTCTTTGATGTTCTTCTTTGACGCGACGGCAAACATCACACTCATCAACATAACGAGCAATGTCTTGCTTCATGTTAGAACACCAGTACCGCCAACGAATGTCTTGGTACATCTTGGTACTACCAGGATGGATCGACAAGGGTGTATCGTGAGCTTCTTTCATGACATCAGGGGCGTAGTTCAGGTTAGCCTTGGCTACCAGAACCACTAAACGACCTTTGAAGTACAACGTACCCAAATCATCATCGTCATCCTTAACAATAGTGAAAAATGAGGGCCTTCCACTTCCGAGATATCTTCTGATCCTCACTATGTCAGAGTCACAACGTTGTACAAACTTCATGCGGAAGTCGAGGTCTGGTTTGACAACTAGGGAATTCACATAACCCTGCGGAACAATTTCAATGTTCAGCTTTCGCAGCTCTTCATACAGGAGTGGCTGATGTACTTGAACTTCAAGTTCACTACAGTAGGCTTTGCGGCTCAAGGCATCGGCCATCACATTAGCTTTGCCACGTGTGTAATGAATATCCATGTTGAAATCGGCTATTGTCTCGAGCCATCTTTGTTGGCGGAGATTTAGGTCTGGCTGAGTAAATAGGTACTTCAGGCTTTGTTGGTCGGTGTAGATCTCGCAACAATTACCGATGAGGTAATGTCGCCACAGCTTCAACGCTTAAATTACCTCTGCCAATTCTAGATCATGTGTTGGATACTTTTCTTCGTGAGCACGCAACTGACGAGAGCCATAAGCAATCACTTTGCACTCCTGCATTAGGACACAGTCTAATCCTTGACGAGATGCATCGCAGTATATCACGAAGCCCTTCCGAGTATCAGGGGGAGCAAGCACTGGGGGAGAAGTGAGCTTGTCCTTGAGAGCTTGGAAACTTTCCTGACATTTATCGGTCCACTCAAACTTGACGCCTTTGTGAAGCAGATTAGTCAGAGGCTTGGCAATCTTGGAGAAGTTCTCGACGAAACGGCGGCAATAGCTGGAGAGTCCGAGGAAACTTCTAACTTGCTTGACAGTCTTGGGGGAGTCAAATATAGGATAGCCTGAATACGTTCTGGTTGACGGCAATGCCATCCTTGGAAATCACGTGACCAAGGTAGGTTACTTCAGGAAGCCAGAACTCACACATAGAATACTTAGCGTAGAGTTTGTGTTCTCGAAGCTTTTCCAGTCTAAGACGAAGATGTTTAGCATGCTCTTCTTCATTCTTGGAGTATATTAAGATATCATCCAGATAAACCATGACGAACTTGTCGAGGTGTTCCATGAATATATAGTTCATCAATCGGGAAAAGGTGGCTGGGGCATTCGTCAAGCCAAAGGACATGACGGTGTACTCGTATGAACCACAGAGATTAATGAAGGCGGTCTTCGGGATGTCCTCTTCACGGACCCGGATCTAATGATAACCCAAACTCAAGTCGAGTTTTGAGAACACCGTGGATCCAACAAGTTGATCATAATGATCATTGATCCAAGGAAGTGGATATTTGTTCTGAATGGTGGCTTGGTTGATAGGTCGGTAATCTTGTACCAAACGGTTTGTACCATCACTTTTCTTGACAAAGAGCGAAGGTGCTCCGCAAGCTGAGGAACTTGGGGGAATGAAGCCTTTCCTAAGTGCTTCGTCGATCTCCTTCTTAAGTTCAAGGAGTTCATGCGGCGGCATCTTGTAAGGACACTTAGCAATAGGGGTAGTGCCGGGCTTCAAGTCGATGATGAACTCAACTTCTCTAGTCGGGGGTATTCCTGGAAGTTCTTCTAGGAAGACGTCGATGAAATCACAAACGACTGTAACTTTCTCAATGCCTTCAAGAGGTGAGACGTTCAAAGCATTCATCGTATAGATCTGCGCTTCAGCGTTTTGGGTTATTCTGGCGGTGTGGTTAACAATCTCGCCGGAGGGGTGGAAAAGTTGGACAGACTTGGTGCCACAATACAGTGCGGCATCGTGAACTTTCAACCAATCCATTCCAAGAATGAGGTCTATGGTGGAAGACTTCAGAAGCATGGGGGAAGCAAAGAAAATAATGCCTTCTATTTCAACGGTGGTATTGGGCACAAACTCGGATGTGTGGAAATGGCCTATCGGGGTGCGGACAACCATCGGTGGTGTCATCCTTTCCATCGTGAAGTTATGCGACGATGAAAATTCTTATGACAAGAATGAATGCGATGCTCCTGTATTAAATAAAACAGTAGCAGGTACAGAATTTACGAGAAGGGTACCCATCACAGTAGTGGGTTGTTCCCGAGCTTCCACGACATTAATGTTGTAAGCATGTCCACGAGCATGAGCAGCAGACCTAGTATTATAGTTGGGGGTCCTGTTGTTGCCACGACCATTTCTGCGGCCGGCAGGGTGAACTACATGTTGATTCTGAGCCTGGGCCGGTCTCTGGCAATGTGACCGGGGCGACGACACTTGAAGCACAGTCCATCCTCAGGACGGAGGGGAGCAGCATTGGATGGTGGGGGCAAACCTCTTGGTCGCGGTGGTGGCGGAGGCAGACGGGGTGCAGCATACGAAGGCCTTGGAGCAGGGACAGGTGCCTCAGTTACACTGTGAGGGAGCCAGATGCGACGCTTCTGCGTTGCGCCCGAAGATGAGCCAACGTCACAATAGCGCTTCAGCGAGTCCTTGTGCCAGTGCTTGCTCCAACACTATGACTGAAGTGCTTCCTGATACTTCTCTACAGTCTGAAGAATCAGTTGGTGCATCATCCTCAGCGTCTGATGCTGATGACCCTGAAGCCAGAAGTGCTCCCACAAACTCTGCTGCTGATACTGATGCTGCAGCAACCACGACTACTGATACTAATGCTGCTGAACCTACCACTGCTGATCCTCAGCCAGACCCACCGGCCGCTGAAACTGAAGCTGAAGCCGAGCAAAGCACAAATGCCCCTCCTGAAGCAGAAAACAGTACAAATGCTGATGCTGAAGCCTCAAAGGATGGCTCTGAAGACAAACAGGCTACATCACCTCGTCTTCCCAAGGACCTCACCACATCTGTGCCAGAAGCATCTGTAGCAGCTCCGCCTCAACCTCAAGCCTCTCTTCAGATTGAATTGCCTCAAGCGCCTTCACCACCTCAAGGCCCAGTTCAAGCTCGGTCCTTGTGTCCGAAGCAGAAGTAACCGTTCTTCAGTGATCTTGAAGCTGATGATACCCCAAGCTTTGATGCTACTGATTTCTTCAATGCCATGAGTTTCTTCCAAGAGGGGATTCAAAATCCATATCATTCTGCTCCACCTCAAAAGCTACTGAGGTTCTGGACTGCCACTCAGAAGAACTACTATGCTTCAGTGCTCTACAAGAAAAACAAACTGTTTCCTCACAAGCACATTCCTCTGATGGATATGGAGGCCCTTCCCTGCTTCAACAATGTGCTTCAGGATCTGCATCATGCCAAGCTGCTTCAGTTCTGGTCTGAATGCATACACTGGAATGAAGAGGTTGTGCTTCAGTTTTATGCCACGTTGTATGTTTCAGGAAATCCTCTGGATGTCAACACCTGGGTCCTCGAGTGGATGACTGAGCATCATCACTACACCATCACTGTTCCTGAAGCAATTGATATTCTTGAGTTGCCTCAGTGCACTTCCCCAGCTGCTTGCTCCTATGGGGCTCAAATTATTCGAGATGACCTGATGAACATGCTAATGAAACCTCAGGCCCCTGAAGCCCCAGCTCGCACAAAGTTTCCAGTCTCTGAGCTTCTGTATCTCCCAAGTACGTTGTATCGGATTCTGCCGAAGACCTTCTGCCCCATTAATGGCTATGAATCCACTGTTGAAGAAGTCATTGGCATCATGAAGAACATACTCCACAACCTTTGCATGTCTGGGCCAATCAACGTCCCTGACTTCTTCTTCAGAACTATGGTTGATGCAGCACAGAATCCTCATATCCTGAAGCCATATGCGCCCTAGATCATGAAGCTCATCCGAGCCGTGACTGGAATTGATTTCCAACCTGATCACCCGAATCACAGGACTTATCTTCCGCCTGTCGAAGTGCTTCAGCATAGTATTGCTTCAAATGACAAAGGCAAAGGCATCTTCTATGAAGAAGTTCTCCCAACCAATTCCCTCGGTGGAAACATTCGTCATCCTCAGTCTCGCACAACTGATGAAACCAGAACTCATGCCTCAACTGAGGATACAACTCAGGCTCGAGTGATGACTGACCGAGAGCTTCTGATTAGTCTTCATCAGAAAGTTGATCGTAATCATGATTGGGTGAAGCGTCAGTTTACTGAAATCCTCAGCTACATGGCTCAGACGCATTCGTCAGTGAAGAAAGTGCATCAGTATACTCATCATACATATCAACATCTTGATGCCTTGATGAAAGAAGTACTCACCCCTGAAGACCTTGCAAATTTGAATCTTCAACAGCCTCCGATTCCTGCAATCCGACCCCCGAGGCAATTCAGACGTTGCACAACTCCTCCTCCGGCAATGGATTCCTATTCTTCAAACCAGGAGTTGACTGCTGAAGAAGCTGAAGACACTGCTGCCTGCCCGCACACTGCAACAGACTGCCTCAGGCGTGACTCACCTCAGCCTTGAAGCATATTCAACAGGGCGTTAGCTTCAGTTTTTCCCTTTTTGTTCATTTTATGACAAAGGGGGAGAATCTATTAGTCTTCAAGCGGGTTTTAGTTATGGGGTTCTTCAGTTACAACTCTCGTTCTTCAGATATTTTTTTGTAACGAGTTGTAAACTGTTATTTTGGTGTTTGCCTGATACTATTCCTCAGTTACCTCATGCTATTTCCCCACGTTTATCATATATGCATGTGATCATCTCCGCAAACACCTCTATCAGTGCGTTGTTTAATTCCTCAAACACTTCATAACATGCACTGCTAAAAAAATGCCTGGATATAGGGGGAGCTCCTCATGTACCTCAAAATGATTTAGATATTAAACATTCTTCAACTTATATGCATATCCTCAGGGGGAGCTTCACGATATTCAGCTTAATGTTAAAAACGTTCTTCAAAGGTTTTTTTTTCAAACTCATAATTTTATCCCCGTTGAAGCTTAACCTGATTGTCATCAAATCACCAAAAAGGGGGAGATTGTAAGGGCATCAAGTGCCTTCCCCTTGAGGTTTTGGAGTTTGATGACAAAACGGTTAAGGGACTGATGTGTTTGTAAGTATACACAAGAGAAAAATCCCGGATGAGGTGTTTAACCACCAATGTTGACCCCCCAAAATGTTGAGGAACATTGGAGAAATCGGTGTGTTTCCTGAAGAATGAAGATGTAGGATCCTGAAGCGTTCAGTTGAAGCTGAAGCTGAAGACGATCCTGAGGAAGTTCGCGCTGAAGACGAAGTTGAAGCGTAGTCTTCGCTAAGACTTTTTATACTTCTTGAGTCATAGGAAAACACCGCACTGTTGGAGGGGTTGAAGAAAACGAGTTCCGAAGTTCTGAGGATGTGCTCAGTTAGGAATCCTGAAGAAAAACCCTGAGGAAATCTCCTGCAGTAGAAGTTCAGTTCCTCGGGTGTCTGAGACGTTGTTCTTCAGGATACTGAGGAATCTGTCTTCGGTTGAGGAGTCTGGAGACTGCGAGTGCAGTTCTCCTGAAGAGAGAGTAATCTCCTATAGTAGAAGTTCAGTCCTCGGGTGTCTGAGACGTTGTTCTTCAGGACACTGAGGTAACTAACTTCGGTTGAGGAGTCTGAAGATCGCCAGTGCGATTCTTCTGAAAATCGTGAGGAGAGATAATACTTTGACCGTGCCACGTGTTGCGTGGTGAGAGGCTAGAACTTGTCTAGCAACGATCATTTCCGAGGGCATGAGAGTAATTGCATGCATGGGCATTTATGTCCTTTCACCTCGGGTTGCTCCGCGGCTATAAATAGCCACCCCCAGCCCCATTTGTGGGTTGTCTGCTCCGAGAAAAAACTGACACTTGTCATCTAAGAGCAACCCACCTCTGAGGAAACTGAAGAACCTATGTGAGGAAAACCACCAGCCTGAGTAGTTGAGCATTTTTGAGGAAGTCGGTTTGAGTGATCCGAAGCCTTTTACTCTTGAAGACTGTGATCTTCCAGCCGGTGTAGAAGTCTTCAGTCTGAGGAAGTCAAGATGCAATTGTGACTTCCCGGAGTGACTGAGTCTGTGAAGGTTTCGGGAGTCTACCTTGAAGACTCACCAGAGTTATTGGACGGAGTCTGAGGACTTTAGTTCAAGGAGAACAAGGTGAAGACTATGTCTTCTGAGTTGAATCTCAGCCTCTCCAACCAGACGTAGAGTTGTCACAGCAACTTGAACTGGTCTACCAAACCAATGTCTTCAATCTCTGGTGATATATCTTCAATCTCTTAAGCCTCAGTATTATGTCTTCAGTATCTATGTTGACTTCTCATGCTTCAGCTCTCCCTCTGCTATTAGTCTTCATACTATGCATCTGAAGCACTTCTACTTATCTGAATTGATTTATTTCTGTTGCATTATGATGAGCTTCCCTAATGATTACATTCTGTGAAGTTTTATTTCTTCATGATTTTGGTTACTTCTTCAGCTTCATGATTGCTTTAGTCCTGAATAAAATCAAAATCTGGTAGCAAAATTGAAAATCTCCCGTTCACCCCCCCTCTGGTCGATATATTGCACTTTCACGTGGACACGGCTATCCGAATAGATTATCATCCCTGCAGGGGCTGCACAACTGATACCCTACACGCCCGGATCTCCAGGGTGCCGTACACCTTGTCAGAGAATGCCCCAACGACTCTATCCGATACGCCGAAGTCCATCCTTAGAGCTCAACAGAGAGGCCATCCGCCGGTCTATATCTTAAGTACAAAGGAACTTTGGACCCCTGTCCTTTTTACTCCTGCACGGTACCCGACTGGACGATGAAGCAGACCCCGGTCCCACTACCGGAGTAAGCGGTCCAAGCCTGGCAATCAGGCCGAGGTAAAGCTGACGTCTGAAGAGCCCTCGAACAAGGCTACAGCGCAGAGGGCCCACACCGTAATCCCACGTGGAGGCGGTGCGTATAGGAATATAGCCACTCAAGTCATCCGCCGAACCCATTAAGCATTTTATTAATTTTCTGTCGGAACAACCGTTATCGTCGTCCTTATTTACGTGAGTCGCGGACACCGACAGCAGCCAGGTCCACCCCCATTACCAGAGCCAGTGGCCGCCTGCCCTGTCGTCCCACCAACTCGTGTGGTTACCAACAAGGTGAACCATCTCCTTACCTTGTCTCGCGTTTGCTCTTGGAAGAGCTCGACTTTCATATACCAGAGTATCTCTTGACCAGCGAGCAAGTACCAGGCCCGCCGCACACCGGTGGAATACACCTGTCCTGTCGGTCCGATATGATACCCTGCGCGGGCACCGTTGGGTCACCCGACTCCTTACATTTAAGGACACCCGTGGATCAGTACCCTAGGCCGGCTATACAAAGTCAGCCTCGAGTGGAGTACAAGGATTACTCCTCGATAGCTCACACTTGAGGTGGCTCGGAAGAGTCAGGGTAGGGGCCTGTATCGGTGTCTGCTCTGAACCGTACCTGTAGCAGTCTATAATGTATCATTTCCACGATCACTACCAGAGTGATCATGGCCCGCTATCTAATCCTATTGACTAACAAGGTGTAGGGCTAACTGCTGATTATATGACATATATATATATATATATAGGGCAGCATAGGATAGCGGAAAGGTAATCAAGGGGCGACAATGATAAGCTATGAAGTTGAATAGGATTGTAACGTAGAAGTAGCAGAAATGCTAATAACCCTCAACTGTAGGGGATCGAGATAGTCTTCGCGGGCAAGATAACCCAATTTATTGATTCGACACTTGGGGACACAAAGAATACGTACAGGCTTTGACAATTGAGTTGTGAATTCAACCGCACCTGAAATAAACACTTGCTTGCACAAAGGAATTAGTAGCAATTGTGATACGGTGGTAGTACTGGTGGTGATAATAGAGGTGATGGTGGTGGTGAAACAGCAAAAGTAAAACAGCAAAAGTAAACAACTAGTAACCAGCAGGAAAGAAAACACTGTAGGATAGGGAGATGGATGGTTGGGCGCTGCTTGGATGAGCACGAACATGTTATAGATTCTAAAACGGGCAAGGCTCACAGAAAAGAAAGGATCATCTAGGCAAATATCAAACATTAGGCGTGTATCCCAGGGTAGTTGTACGTGCTTGCAATAAGAACTTTGCACAACATCTTTTGTCCTACCCTCCCTCTACAAACGGGGCCAAAAGGAACTTAGGGAGATTAAGTTACACCTGTCAAAGAGCACCGGAACAAAGCATTAACACTTCATGGATACACGGAATCCTCAAATTTTAGTCCATCCCCTTTGGTGTCCCAAGTTGTCACCATTGGGATCGCCGGTTCCGGACTATAATAGGTGCATACAACTCATAGATAGGATCAAGAACACCACAAACTCAAGAAACAAAAGGGTGATCAGATCTGAAATCATGGCACTCGGGCCCAAAGTGACAAGAATTAAGAGAAACAAGTTGTAACAAAGATGATAAACACCAAGTAGATGATAGGCAACATGCCCCCAACAATCTGATTGAACTATTACATGATCTAACTCATCCAATCCCTACCATCCCCTTTGCCTACAGCAGGGAATTACTCACACATGAGAGAGGAAGTCATGGAGGGTGATGGAGAGACGATGATGATGATGATGGCGATGATTTCCCCTCACCGGAGAAGAATAGAGGGTTGCGGCAGCTCCGCGATGAAGATTAGAAAAGCGACTTTTGTTCTGGGGTTTTCTGCGCCGGGAAAATAAATACGGCCAAAGTAGGGCACCGGGGGACGTGGGACCAAGCCAGGAGGGCAGGTGGCGCGGCCAGGGGCTGGGCAGCACCAGGCACCCTCCTGGCTGCTCCCTGGCTGACCTTTGGCCCCCCTTTGGACTAGCGGAATCTTCCGGAACGCTGATTTTTTATATATATTTTTGGGATTTTTCCAACGTACCTAAATATCCAGAAATCTGCACAAAAGAAAACAACACTGGTAGCTCTGCTGAAAACAGCGTCAGTCCGGGTTAGTTTCGTTCAAATCATGCAAGAATGAAGCCAAATAAATAGCAAAAGTGTTTGGAAAAGTAGATACGTTTGAGATGTATCAAATGCCTAGTGCAAGAAATGTACGGAAAGATAGGCGATATCTGGGGAAGAGAATGGCTCTGCTTGCCGGGAAGCTCGACGGTAGGGGTAGGGTCGTCGACGTAGTAGTCGTACTCAGCGGCGGTGTAGTCGGCGGCAGAAGTGGGGTCTACCGGAGAATAGAGGGGGAGAAACAGTAAATATAAAGCAAAAATATGCAAACAGATACATGACATGACAGATGAAAGGTTATCAGTGCTCTAACGTAGTACGATGCAATATGCTCGGAGCATGAATTCATACGTGGATGAACTGCCAGCTCTGGATGATTATCAGACAGGGTGTCCGGAATGGGAAGGTACCATGTCGGAGGTGTCGTGGACATCGGACAAACATATGGAGGGGGTATCCGTGTTAGTTGATCCATTCCGAACAACTTTCGTGTTCGAAATAAATTCATCCAGAGAGTTTTAGGTATCGGGCAATTATCGGACAGACGGCCCGATGGGGGGGGAATGTCGATGTTCGTTGAGGGGGGGTTGGTTGACATACGGATAGTGTATTCGTATTCGTTATATTTTTCTGAGAAATTTTGATATATAAATTATTTTCATCTGATTTACGGTTTAAAAGATATTTAATTTCAAAGTTTAATTCAATTTAATTCATTTTCTAATTTCTTTTATTATTAAAAAGAAACATTGTCCATAGAGGGGTTGACCAGGTCAAACCTGATCAGTGGGTCCCACTGGTCAACCTCTGTTTAATAAAAATGATTTAACTAAATCTAATTAAACCAGGGGACGCACATGTCATAGACAGTGGCTAATTAATTCAATTCAATTTAATCAATTAGGGCAGAGGGCCCACATGTCATAGGCACATTTTAATAATTACATTTTCATTAGATTATTTAACTAACCATATGACTGGGGGCCCACAAGTCATAGTCTAGGAGTTTATTTAACTTAGATATATTCATTCTATTTGGGACTGATTAGTGGTTAACTAAACCGAGTGGGGCCCGCACGTTAGTGGGACACCCACTGGATTAACCACGATGGCATGGCGGAGGCTCACTGGAAGGCATCCTCGGCCACCATTTGGCCAGCCGCGGGCAAGAATCAGATGGGCACGAGGCCGCGCGTCTACGGGTATGCGACACGGACGCCGAGGACGACCACCTCGACGGCGATGAGTGCGCAGGCGGGGGTCGGAAGACGATGGATGCGGGGACGGCGCGAATACGGGCGGGAGTAAATACGGCGATGGGAAAAACAAGCGCAAGCTCACCGGGAGGCTTGTAGCGGTGGTGAGGGAGCCGGGGATGCTCTGGTGGCGATGTATTTGTCGCCGTAGTTCGGGGGTCGTGGCGACAGGGAACGGCTTGGATCGGGCGCTGCTGCGCGTCTCGGTCGGAGCTTGAGGGCCGAGGTGAAACGGAGGAGCGAGGCGGTTCTCCAGGAAAAGCTCCGGTGGCAGGGGGAGCACGGTGGCCGCGGTGGCGCTCGGGCCGCGGCGACGGCCGTGCGCCGGCTGCTGCGTAGTGAGGCGGCGGAGCGCGAGGGGGGAGGGGAATGGGCAGGGGGTGGCTAGGGTTAGGGCGGCGCGACCTGGGGTTCTTATCCCTCGTCGGCGTCGTCCGATGGCCGACACGGCGTCGTCGGTGGCCGTGGCGCCATGGATGGGAGCCACCGCGATGTGAACAGGGGAGGGTGGTGACGGTTAGGGGGGTGGGCTAGATGGGTTGGGTTGGCCCGGGTGGAGAGGGTAGAGGGGTGGGGTGGGCTTCGCCCAGGGCATTAGATAGGTTTAGTTTTGTTTCTTTTTTTCTGTTCTTTTCTCTTTTGCATTTCTTTTTGTTGTTTTATAATTTTGCAAATTATGTTATAGGTCCCATAATTATTGTTGAACTATAGAACAGTGCCACAAAAATATTTGGCCACAAATAAAATCATATAACATTTGTTTTAATTATTCAATTGATGAAAGGGGGTTTTTGGCTACTTTTTATATTTGTTTGATTTATTTTAGAGCTCAATAAATTACAGTGCACATATAGAAGTGATCCACTAAATATTTGGGATTTAACAAAAATGGTTACAAAGTTTTTGGACCAAGTTTTATTTGTCCCATAATTTTAATATTCAACAAAAGGGAAATTTGACGTTGCATTGGTCCAAGATTAACATGGTTGATCAAAGAAAGAATTTTGGAAGAGTAACCATCATTAGTAACAGTGATTACTGTTCACTCACAGTGAGGGTGTTACAAATCTCCCCCACTACAAGAATTCTCGTCCCAAGAATTTAGGAGGTAGATGGGAAAAGATCGGGGTATTCATCACGGAGACGATCTTCACATTTCCAAGTGGCTTCATCCTCAGAATGATTCGACCACTGAACTTTGAGGAACTTGGTTGTCTTGTTGCGGGTTCGACGTTCACACTGGTCAAGAATGCGACTCAAATGCTCTTGATATGACAAGTCTTGCTGCAATTCTATCATATCATGATCCACCTCACGGATAGGATCCTTGAAGCAGCGTCTGAGTTGCGACATGTGAAAGACATCGTGGACTTGGGAGAGGTTCGGCGGCAATTCCAATCGGTATGCCATGGGTGCACTCCTGGAAAGGATACGGAACAGGCCAACGTAGCTGTAATAGCCCATATTTCACAAAAATTAAAAATTTTGTTTTCAGTGTGAATTGTTTGATTGCCTGCTTTGTTTGCGGTGTTTGCATCCCAAATTTATCGTTCAGCGATTATTTGTCCCCCTTATCTCGTACCGGACGGAGACCGACCCTTGCCACCCTGACACTCGACCTTTGCGACACCAGGTTTCACCAGATCACCGTGGCGAAAACCGCACGAGACCGGCCGCAGTCAACTGAAAGAAAAACCCCTTTTAATAATTAAATGGGTTATTTTTATAGCGCGCCGGAAAGTGTTCTCGGAACAGTTTCAGCGCGAGGTGAACGCCTCCGGCTCGACACGCTCATCGCGCAGTTCCAAATTTTACCCGAATCGGAGGTCCTGCGGACCCCCGGCGGTCAGAAACGTAAGCACCGTGCGCGCGAGAGAAAACCCGGGGATGTTTTTGCAAACTGCCAGCCACCTGGGCTATATAAAGACCACCACACTCCCACCCCTTTCTAGGGTTCCCACTAGTCCAAAATTGTAGCCACCCCTCACAATTGCCCCAAAAATACCCCATTTTCATCTTGTTGCTAGACCATCAGATCTGGACCGTCAGATCGCCCGATCTGACGGCCAGGAAGCGCGCCACGTCCCCAGACCAGCCCAGCCGCGTTGGAGCTCCTCCTCCCCGCTCCCGAGCCGATCCCGCCGCGCCGCCTCCGCTGCTCTGGCCGGCGAGCCCCTCCCGCAGGCAGCCCCGTGCACGCCTCCCTTCCTCTCCCTTCTCCTTCCCCTACTTTCCTCCCTCCTGCTTCTCCTCTCCCCCCATGGTTGTCTTCCTCGCAGAATAGACCCACCATGGATGGCCTCGAGCCGAGCTCGGCCCCGCGCCACCACCGCACCTCGGAGCCACGCCGGCCAACCTCCAGGACCCGCACGAGCCCCTGCAGCCTCGCCTCAGTCGCCCAACGCCCGTACCGGCCGCCGCCGTGCCTCCTCGCAGGAGCGAGCCACCTGCCGTGGCCGTAATCGAGTCCGCCGCCTGGGACAATCCCTCGATCGGGACAAACCGCCTTTGGGCCGGCCTCCCAGCGGTGCGGCCAAGCAGGCGAGCCCACGGCCCACTTCCCGCACCGCCCGACCTGGGCCTCAGCCCACCAAGGTGAGGCTGCCTTTTTTGTTGTGTAGTTGGGCCGGCCTAGTAGCTTTCGGCCCAGAGACGTTAGTTTTTTTTTCTTTTTCTTTTTCTGTTTATTTTGGTAGATTATTGTTAGTATTTTGCGGTGCCTGTATCTTTTAGACCGTAGCTCGAATCGCAACGCGTAAAACATGAAACTTGCTTACAATTTTGTCTAGTTTAATAAATTGTGCTCCTTTGCTATGTTTGACATTGTTTACATGTTGTTTTATTGCTAATTACACTGCTTGCCACTGTAACTTGTTTATTTAATAACTTTTTAACCGTTGCTCTGTTTAATATGTTTCTTATGTGTTTATGTTGTTCTGGCTTGCTAATAAAAATAATAAAATATTGTTTAGGGAAAAACAGTACCAAATATTATAATTATCGTGGGGTCCGTAATAGTTGCCATGTATAGGTTTTACCCCCACTTAAAGTGACTAGATTAGATAGTTTACCTTATGATTCACCTCTTGCCATGTTTGTGTGCTATGCCATGCTTGAGTGAGATGCCATGTTAACAACTTTTCTCATCTTTTGTAGCTAAACAACTTGAACCCTTGTAAATGTGCGGTATCGTCGTGTCTGACGAGTACTCCACTTAACCTATTAGTAACCGCTCTCGACGGTAGGTGCGATGTCCCGTGTTGACTTCTTGTTGATTCTCGCTCGTGTTTGCTTCGTAGTAATAGAGGCTTGCTCGTTGATTGGTTTCCAATGTTTACGGTCTTGTGTGCTTCCGCGGGTACCTCTCGGAGACGATGCGAGCTCGCGATCAACTACACCTTCGGAACCCGACTTATCAACAGGCAAGGACTATACATTACTTATGATCCATTCTATTTCAACCAGCGGTTTGCATGCTAGACTAGGTTAGTTTCGATGTTTGATCCTACCACATGTTTACAGCCTCTTTCAAACCGATACAGCCATGTCTCCTCCCAGCAAAACATGTATTGCTATGTTACTATTGCTCGTTGCTCAGCCCCTGCTTAGTATGCATGCTTAGGATGCTACGATGTTACCCTGTTACTCTTGGTTTGGGATATCACATTATTATATTGTTGTTGATGATATGATTATTATAAATGTTGACTATATACAATGAAGGATGGAAGGTCTAGGCTATCCCACCCTGACGCTTTGTTCCATTCGAGTCACCTAGGACCCGAGTTCCGGGTATTGGTTTTGAGACTGAGCGTGCCTAACAGCGTGTGGGATTTTATGGGGTCCCCTTTTCTTACCTACCTAGCTTCAAACATTTCTAGTGGTGGCCCAAGATGATTTTACCATTTGAAAACCGTGTGTGTGTCTGCCGGGTAGCTCCTGGCAGATATTATTTAAAACAACTTGGGCCAGCGGAGACATGGTTTCTTTGTTGGTCCACACCTGGAAGCTAGGGGGCTGCCCACATCTATTTGGGTAGCTAACCCGACCTCGTCCAGACGGTAGAGGCCGATTCGAAAGCACAGCCGGCTTTTGAGTTGAATGTCGACTCACCGGGGGCCACCCGGATTTGTGCATTGTTAGCTAGAGGGACCTGTCGTTCCGTATCTCTTGGGACTAAATCATAAAATGGTTGCCTATCATGGGTAGCAACTGAGAGAGATGGGCGTGCGTGCGGATCCTTGTGAT
The DNA here is from genome assembly GCA_950022295.1 of Bromus sterilis. Classification (NCBI taxonomy): domain Eukaryota; kingdom Viridiplantae; phylum Streptophyta; class Magnoliopsida; order Poales; family Poaceae; genus Bromus; species Bromus sterilis. Next base: position 171,524,852 of record OX465595.1, on the reverse strand, counting down.
GGGCAGTTGGTACACCCCTGCAGGGTTAAATCTTTTCGAGAAGTCGTGTCCACGGTTATGGACGACTAGAGACCTACTCCTTGTTCATAGACAACAACAACTGAGATAATCTTAATATAAATTGATCAACGTGTGTGTGCCTTGACTACTTCTTCTTCGTCGGGATGCGAAGAGGAGGACAAGGATAGGATAGGTGTTATGATTGCATAAGTAGTTGATAGCAAGCCTTGTTGGAGGCGATTCCTGATCGAATGCTTGGCTTCTTATCTTACTCTCTAGATCGTTAGCCACTTCATAAATGCTAGTGCGGCAGCAACCTCACCACTTACACCATCCTTACCTTAAAATACTAGTTGTCCTAGAATGACGAGTGATGAAGTCCTTGCTGGGTCAGATGACCACTACAGTTGGATGCTGAGTACCTCTGTACTCATGATACTACCCCCAAACTCTTTTCAGGGTTCGTGATCGACAACAGGTACGATGATCGGCGTTTCACGTGGAGACTCGACGACGACTAGTTAGGCGGATCCCGGCGGAGGGCCTGGACCCATGTGGTTATGGGGATCAATGTTTTTCTCTTTGCCAGTAGGCATTTGATTGTAGTCTGTACTTAGACATCTATCTTCCGTTGTTGTATTGTATTAAGGCAGTTGTATGCCGATTGTATGAGATGTTGTATCATGTATCTGTAATGTTGAGATATCATGTTGGAAATCCGGGGCATATGACTTCGTCATATGTCGCGGTGGGACCGATATGTGCTTCGTCCCCGGATCTGGATGGAAACATCTAGATCTGGAACAGTACCGCATATCGGGCCTTACAACTTGGTATCAGAGTCGTACCGACCGTAGGACCCCTTTTCTGGCCGAAGTCGAGTCTAGACAAAAACTATTTTGTAGTTACTAAGTTAGTTATCGGAGAGTAGGATTCTTTTTACTCCTTACCCTTATTCTTGTCAGGACAAGTGTCGTAAGTGTTTTATTCTCGCGTTATCCCCTTTCAAACTTGAGGATCTCGATAAGTGTGGAGTTCCAGAATAGTTACAATGCCTTGCTTGCAGCGTATTGTCTTGATTCTGAGCTGAGGTGGAAATTCTTGTAGTATCTTTAGCTTCTCCGATTTTGGGTATCATCTGGGTCGTCCATTGCCATCCCTCCTTTTACCGGTGTTTTTATGACTTGCGTCGAAAACCACTATCCCTTGATCTGGTTTTCGCGATCGTTCTTCCTCTTGTCACTGGCGGTTTCGTTTTTCCGATGATGTCGTCTCTCTACGGGAAGTTTCTCGATGACAAATCGACGTCGACATGGAGCAGAGTCCCTTGTTGGTGGTGTTGAAGATTGTTGACTCTCTTTTCTCTTCCCCTTCTCCTCCCCCCGGATCGTCCAGGATCTCGGGACGAGATCCCTTGTTGGTGGTGTTGTATTGTAACAGCCCAGATTTCACAAAAATTAAAAATTTTGTTTTCAGTGTGAATTGTTTGATTGCCTGCTTTGTTTGCGGTGTTTGCATCCCCGATTTATCGATCGACGATTATTTGTCCCCCTTATCTCGTACCGGACGGAGACCGACCCTTTCCACCCTGACACTCGACCTTTGCGACACCGGGTTTCACCCGATCACCGTCACGAAAACCGCACGAGACCAGCCGCAGCCAACGGAACGAAAAACCCCGTTTAATAATTAAACGGGTTATTTTTATAGCGCGCCGGAAAGTGTTCTCAGAACGGTTCCAGCGTGAGGTGAACGCCGCCGGCTCGACACACTGATCGCGCAGTTCGAAGTTTTACCCGAATCGGAGCTCCTGCGGATCCCCGGCGGTCAGAAACGTAAGCACCGCGCGCGCGAGAGAAAAACCGGGGATGCTTTTGCAAACTGCGAGCCACCTGGGCTATATAAAGACCACCACACTCCCACCGCTTTCTAGGGTTCCAACTAGTCCAAAATTGCAGCCACCCCCTCACAATTTCCCCAAAAATACCCCATTTTCGCCATGTTGCTAGCCCAGCATATCTGGACCGTCAGATCGCCCGATCTGACGGCTAGGAAGCGCGCCACGTCCCCAGACCAGCCCAGCCGCGTTGGGGCTCCTCCTCCCCGCTCCCGAGCCGATCCTGCCGCGCCGCCTCTGTTGCTCCGGCCGACGAGCCCCTCCGCAGGTAGCCCCGTGTGCGCCTCCCTTCCTCTCCCATCTCCTTCCCCTCCTTTCCTCCCTCCTGCTTCTCCTCTCACCCCATGGTTGTCTTCCTCGCAGAACCGAACCGCCATGGATGGCCTCGAGCCGAGCTCGGCCCCGCGCCACCACCGCACCTTGGAGCCACGCCGACCAACCTCCAGGACCCGCACGAGCCCCTGCAGCCTCGCCGCAATCGCCCAACGCCCGTACCGGCCGCCGCCGTGCCTCCTCGCCGGCGCGAGCCACCGGCCGTGGCCGGAATCGCGTCCGCCGCCAGGGACAATCCCTCGATCGGGACGAACCGCCTGTGGGCTGGCCTCCCAGCGCTGCGGCCCAGCAGGCGCGCCCACGGCCCACTCCCCGCACCGACCGGCTTGGGCCTCAGCCCACCAAGGTGAGGCTGCCTTTTTTTATTTCTGTTTTTATTTATTTATTTGTTGTTCTGTAGTTGGGACGGCCCAGTAGCTTTCGGCCTAGAGACGTTAGTTCTTTTTTTTCTTTTTCTTTTTCTGTTTATTTTGGCAGATTATTGTTAGTATTTTGCGGTGCCTGTATCTTTTAGACCGTAGCTCGAATCGCGACGCGTAAAACATGAAACTTGCTTAGAATTTTATCTAGTTTATAATTTTTTGCTCCTTTGCTATGTTTGACTTTGTTTACATGTTGTTTTATTGCTAATTACACTGCTTGCCACTGTAACTTGTTTATTTAATAAATTTTTAACCGTTGCTCTGTTTAAAAAATTTCTTTTATGTAACTTGACTAGAATTGCATGTGGATTGTGTTTATGTTGTTCTTGCTTGCTAATAAAAATAATAAAATATTTTTTAGGGAAAAACAGTACCAAATATTATAATTATCGTGGGGTCCGTAATAGTTGCCATGTATAGGTTTTACCCCCACTTAAAATGACTAGATTGGATAGTTTACCTTATGATTCACCTCTTGCCATGTTTTTGTGCTATGCCATGCCTGAGTGAGATGCCATGTTAACAACCTTTGCTCATCTTGTGTAGCTAAACAACTTGAACCCTTGTAAATGTGTAGTATCATCACTTGTGACTAGTACTCCACTTAACCTGTTAGTAACCGCTCTGGACGGTAGGTGCGATGTCCCGTGTTGGCTTCTTGTTGATCCTCGCTCGTGTTTGCTTCGTAGTAATAGAGGCTTTCTCGCTGATTGCTTTCCAGTGTTTACCGTCTTCTGTGCTTCCGCGAGTACCTCTCGGAGACGATGGAGCTTGCGATCAACTACACCTTCGGAACCCGACTTATCAACATGCAAGGACTATACATTACTTATGATCCATTCTGTTTCAACCAGCGGTTTGCATGCTAGACGAGGTTAGTTTCGATGTTTGATCCTACCACATGTTTACAGCCTCTTTCAAACTGATACAGCCATGTCCCCTCCCAGCAAACCATGTACTTTTATGTTACTATTGCTCGTTGCTCAGCCCCTGCTTAGTATGCATGCTTAGGATGCTACGATGTTACCCTGTTACTCTTGGTTTGGGATATCACATTATTATATTGTTGTTGATGATATGATTATTATAAATGTCGACTATATACGACGAAGGATGGAAGGTCTAGGCTATCCCGCCCCGACGCTTTGTTCCATTCGAGTCACCTAGGACCCGAGTTCCGGGTATTGGTTTTGAGACTGAGCGTGCCTAACCGCGTGTCGGATTTTATGGGGTCACCTTTTCTTACCTACCTAGCTTCAAACATTTCTAGTGGTAGCCCAAGCTGATTTTACCATTTGAAAACCGTGTGTGTGTCTGTCGGGTAGCTCCTGGCAGATATTATTTAAAACAACTTGGGCCAGCGGAGACATGGTTTCTTTGTTGGTCCACACCTGGAAGCTAGGGGGCTGCCCACATCTGTTTGGGTAGCTAACCCGACCTCGTCCGGACGGTAGAGGCCGATTGGAGAGCGCGGCCGGCTTTGAAGTTGGATGTCGACTCACCGGGGGCCACCCGGATTTGTGCATTGTTAGCTAGAGGGACCTGTCGTTCCGGATCTCTTGGGACTAAATAATAAAATGGTTGCCTATCATGGGTAGCAACTGAGAGAGATGGGCGTGCGTGCGGAGCCTTGTAATGGGCAGTTGGTACAACCCTACAGGGTTAAATCTTTTTGAGAAGCTGTGTCCACGGTTATGGACGACTTGAGACCTACTCCTTGTTCATAGACAACAACAACTGAGATAATCTTAATATAACTTGATCAACGTGTGTGTGCCTTGACTACTTCTTCTTTGTTGGGATGCGAATAGGAGGACAAGGATAGGATAGGTGTTATGATTGCGTAAGTAGTTGATAGCAAGACTTGTTGGAGGCGATTCCTCATTAAATGCTTGGCTTCTTATCTTACTCTCTAGATCGTCAGCCACTTCATAAATGCTAGTGCGGCAGCAACCCCACCACTTACCCCATCCTTACCGTAAACTACTAGTTGTCCTAGAATGATGAGTGATGAAGTCCTTGCTGGGTCAGATGACCACTACAGTTGGATGCTGAGTACCTCTGTATTCATGATACTACCCCCAAACTCTTTTCAGGGTTCATGATTGACAATAGGTACGGTGATCGACGTTTCACGTGGAGACTCGACGACGACTAGTTAGGCGGATCCCGGCGGAGGGCCTGGACCCGTGTGGTTATGTGGATTGATGTTTTTCTCTTTTCTAGTAGGCATTTGATTGTAGTCTGTACTTAGACATCTATCTTCCGATGTTGTATTGTATTAAGGCAGTTGTATGCCGATTGTATGAGATGTTGTATCATGTATCTGTAATGTTGTGATATCATGTTGGAAATCCGGGGCATATGACTTCGTCATATGTCGCGGTGGGACCGATATGTGCTTCGTCCCCGGATCTGGATGGAAACATCTAGATCTGGAACAGTACTGCATATCGGGCCTTACAGTAGCGAGGAGCTAACTTGCCTTTGATTCCAAATCGATGAGTGTCCCGCATCGGGGTGACACGGAGGTAACAATATTCGCCAGGCTGATAGACAATTTCCTTGTGCTTGCGGTCATAGTTGCTCTTCTGACGAGACTGAGCGGCCTTCAGATGTTCACGGGATAACGCGAACCTGATCTTCAGCGTGTTGGATAATGTTCGGACCAACGAGTGCTCTTTCCCCAGTTTCTGACCAATTGAGAGGGGTTCGACACTTGCGCCCATAGAGAACTTCAAAGGGTGCCATCTTCAGACTAGCTTGGTAGCTATTGTTGTACGAGAATTCAGCAAACGGAAGGGATTCCTCCCATTTCTTACCGAATGAGATGACACAAGCTCGAAGCATATCTTCAAGCACTTGATTGACTCGTTCCACTTGGCCTTGTGACTGTGGATGATAAGCAGTACTGAATCTTAGGTGAGTGCCCAAAGCTTCTTGGAAACTATCCCAAAATCTTGAGATGAAAAGGTTGCCTCGGTCGGAACTGATCTCCAACGGAATACCGTGGAGCGACACGATTCTGGAAACATACAAGTCTGCCAACTGACTAGCAGAGATCGTCTCCTTGACAGGCAGAAGATGAGCAACCTTACAGAATCGGTTGATGATGACAAAGATCGCATCATGACCCTTCTGTGATCGCGGAAAACCGGTGACGAAGTCCATTTCCATTCAGGAATAGAAAGTGGTTGCAGAGTTCCAGCAGGTCTTTGATGTTCTTCTTTGACGCGACGGCAAACGTCACACTCATCAACATAACGAGCAATGTCTTACTTCATGTTAGACCACCAGTACCGCTGATGAATGTCTTGGTACATCTTGGGTACTACCAGGATGGACCGACAAAGGTGTATCGTGAGCTTCTTTCATGACATCAGGGGCGTAGTTCAGGTTGGCCTTGGCTACCGGAACCACTAAACGACCTTTGAAGTACAACGTACCCAAATCATCATTGTCATCCTTAACAATAGTGAAAAATGAGGGCCTTCCACTTGCGAGATATCTTCTGATCTTCAGTATGTCAGAATCACAACATTGTACGAACTTCATGCGGAAGTCGAGGTCTGGTTTGACAACTAGGGAATTCACATATCCCTGCAGAACAATTTCGATGTTCAGCTTTCGCAGCTCTTCATACAGGAGTGGCTGTTGTACTTGAACTTCAAGTTCACTACAGTAGGCTTTTCGGCTCAAGGCATCGTCCATCACATTAGCTTTGCCAGGTGTGTAATGAATATCCATGTTGAAATCGGCTATTGTCTCGAGCCATCTTTGTTGGCGGAGATTCAGGTCTGGCTGAGTAAATAGGTACTTCAGGCTTTGGTGGTTGGTGTAGATCTCGCAAGGATTACCGACGAGGTAATTTCGCCACAGCTTCAACGCATAAATTACCGCTGCCAATTCTAGATCATTTGTTGGATACTTGTCTTCGTGAGCACGCAAGTAACGGGAGCCATAAGCAATCACTTTGTGCTCCTGCATTAGGACACAGTCTAATTCTTGACGAGATGCATCGCAGTATATCACGAAGTCCTTCTGAGTATCAGGGGGAGCAAGCACCGGGGGAGAAGTGAGCTTGTCCTTGAGAGCTTGGAAACTTTCCTGACATTTATCAGTCCACTCAAACTTGAAGCCTTTGTGAAGCAGATTAGTCAGAGGCTTGGCAATCTTGGAGAAGTTCTCGACGAAACGGCGGCAATAGCTGGCGAGTCCGAGGAAACTTCTGACTTGCTTGACAGTCTTGGGGGCAGTCCAATCCAGGATAGCCTGAATATGTTCTGGGTTGATGGCAATGCCATCCTTGGAAATCACGTGACCAAGGTAGGTTACTTCGGGAAGCCAGAACTCACACTTAGAATACTTAGCGTAGAGTTTGTGTTCTCGAAGCTTTTCCAGTATAAGACGAAGATGTTCATCATGCTCTTCTTCATTCTTGGAGTATATGAAGATATCATCCAGATAAACCACGACGAACTTCTCGAGGTATTCCATGAATATATAGTTCATCAATCGATAAAAGGTGGCTGGGGCATTTGTTAAGCCGAAGGACAAGACGGTGTACTCGTATGAACCATAGCGAGTAATGAAGGCGGCCTTCGGCATGTCCTCTTCATGGACCCGGATCTGATGATATCCCAACCTCAAGTCGAGTTTCGAGAACACCGTGGATCCAGCAAGTTGATCATAAAGATCATTGATCCGAGGAAGTGGATATTTGTTCTGAATGGTGGCTTCGTTGATAGGTCGGTAATCATGGACCAAACGGTTTGTACCATCACTTTTCTTGACAAAGAGCGAAGGTGCTCCCCAAGCTGAGGAACTTGGGGGAATGAAGCCTTTCCTAAGTGCTTCATTGATCTCCTTCTTAATTTCAAGGAGTTCATGCGGCGGCATCTTGAAAGGACGCTTAGCAATAGGGGTAGTGTCGGGCTTCAAGTCGATGACGAACTCAACTTCTCTAGTCGGGGGTATTCCTGGAAGTTCCTCTGGGAAGACGTCGATGAAATCACAAACAACTGGAAATTTCTCAATGCCTTCAAGAGGTGAGACGTTCAAAGCATTCATCGTATAGATCTGCGCTTCAGCGTTTTGGGTTATTCGGGGGTGTGGTGAACAATCTCGCCGGAGGGGTGGAAAGGTTGGACAGACTTGGTGCCACAATACAGTGCGGCATCGTGAACTTTCAACCAACCCATTCCAAGAATGAGGTCTATGGTGGAAGACTTCAGAAGGATGGGGGAAGCAAAGAAAATAATGCCTTCGATTTCAACGGTGGTATTGGGCACAAACTCGGATGTGTGGCAATGGCCTATCGGGGTGCGGACAACAATCTGTGGGGTCATCCTTTCCATCATGAAGTTATGCGACGATGCAAATGCTTCTGACAAGAATGAATGCGATGCTCCTGTATCAAATAAAACAGTAGTAGGTACAGAATTTACGAGAAGGGTACCCATCACGGTAACGGGTTGTTCCTGAGCTTCCACAACATCAATGTTGTAAGCATGTCCACGAGCATGAGCAGTAGACCCAGTATTATAGTTGGGGTCGTGTTGTTGCCACGACCATTTCCGCGGCCAGCAGGGTGAACTACCAGTTGATTCTGAGCTTACCAGTTGGGGTCCTGTTGTTGCCACGACCATTTCCGCGGCCAGCAGGGTGAACTACCAGTTGATTCACCCGATCACCGTCGCGAAACCCGCACGAGACCAGCCGCACCCAACGGAACGAAAAACCCCATTTAATAATTAAATGGGCTATTTTTATAGCGCGCTGGGAAGTGTTCTCGAAACGGTTCCAGCGCGAGGTGAACACCGCCGGCTCGACACGCTGATCGCGCAGTTCGAAGTTTCACCCGAAACGTAAGCATCGCGCGCGCGAGACAAAAACCGGGGATGTTTTTGCAAACTGCCCGCCAACTGGGCTATATAAAGACCACCACTCCCACCCCGTTCTAGGGTTCCCACTAGTCCAAAATTGCAGCCACACCCTCACAATTGCCCCAAAAATACCCCATTTTTGTCCTGTTGCTAGCCCAACAGATCTGGACCGTCAGATCGCCCGATCTGACGGCCAAGAAGCGCGCCACGTCCCCAGACTAGCCCAGACGCGTTGGAGCTCCTCCTCCCCGCTCCTAAGCCGATCCCGCCGCGCCGCCTCCGCTGCTCTGGCAGGCGAGCCCCTCCCCCAGGAAGCCCCGTGCGCGCCTCCCTTCCTCTCCCTTGTCCTTCCCCTCCTTTCCTCCCTCCTGCTTCTCCTCTCACCCCATGGCTGTCTTCCTCGCAGAACCGACCCTCCATGGATGGCCTCCAGCCGAGCTCGGCCCCGCGCCACCACCGCACCTCGGAGCCACGCCGGCCAACCTCCAGGACCCGCACGAGCCCCTGCAGCCTCGCCGCAATCGCCCAACGCCTGTACCGGCCTCCACCGTGCCTCCTCGCAGGAGAGATCCACCGGCCGTGGACGGAATCGCGTCCGCCGCCTGGGACAATCCCTCAATCGGGACGAACCGCCTGTGAGCCGGCCTCCCAGCGCTGCGGCCCAGCAGGCGCGCCCACAGCCCACTCCCCACACCGGCCGACCTGGGCCTCAGCCCACCAAGGTGACACTGCCTTTTTTTATTTCTGTTTTTATTTATTTATTTTTTGTTGTGTAGTTGGGCTGGCCTAGTAGCTTTCGGCCCAGAGACGTTAGTTCTTTTTTTTCCTTTTTCTTTTTCTGTTTATTTTGGCAGATTATTGTTAGTATTTTGCGGTGCCCGTATCTTTTAGACCGTAGCTCGAATCGCGACCCGTAAAACAAGAAACTTGCTTAGAATTTTGTCTAGTTTAGTAAATGTAACGACCCAATTCACACCGAATTGAAGTCTCTGTGTTCAAGTGCCAGTCCCTGGATCGAACTCGCTGGCACACACAGTATAATAGATGTATATCAAAGTACAAGTGCATCATTATTACAACGTATGATCCAGAGTAAATAAATAACAAGTTGCATAGCTCAAGGCTAGCTTATTCAATATAAATATAGCGGAAGAAAAAACAAATAACGTGGAGTCCCATCAACAGCCACATGCGAACATGCTGAGTGTAGACTCGCAACCCCTAACGCACCTTACTGAACGTCTGAAAAACCTGCAACACCGAAGGTTACAGCCCAACAACGGGTCAGTACATCTGATTTGTATGGCAAGTGACACGAAAAAGGTTATATAAAGGACCTACAACTACATGCAAGGTAAGTCAAAGGAAAGGCTTATGGTTTAGTTTTGCAGAAAGCCAATTTTCTCCTGAACTAAACTAGTCAAAATTTTAAGTTGAACTTACTACTAAAGATTGAACTGGGCACACCAGTCTCAATCCACCACACCCTTTATTAATCTTGCCCACTCAAAATTATTAAGGTGATTCATCTGTCAAGATCCTCCATTAACAGTAATGTCTAGTAGCTCAAAGATGTCCATAACCGGGGACACGGCTAATCATTATTAGTTTATACTCTGCAGAGGTTAGTACACTTTCCCCGCTGGACTCAACCCGAAGATTGAGACGAAGTCTTTCAGAAGAGGTCACCTACACCCAACGGCAAGCCGGTACCACCTATCATATCTACATCTGCTAGCATTGCACGGGAGAGGCTTCCTACATCGTACTCAACTAAGCCAGAGCCCATATGGCCAGCGGCTGTACATGTAAGCTTCTAGTCACCAAGTAAGTCTGATCTTTTTGAGCCTGGACGGCGCCCACCACGTCAGCGGGCTCACCATGACGTTTTCTCGGCCACCAAACAAACCATTAGGGGTACAGGCTGGTCTCGACCTTAGATAAGGAAACGAGGCCCCAGGAAGCAGTCCCTGCCCGTCCAGAAGTGATTTCTATTTATTAAACAGTTGCTACACAAGTTATTAAACAGCTCACATGCACTCCATGAATTTCACAACCCAAACCACGTCTACAAAGCATAGCCATACAGTAACAACACGGCTAGGTTGATCTACGGTAGACAAGTCAAAACATGTGGCTATCCTAACTGGTTTTGCAGCAACAGTAAAGTAAACTACCTATCATGCAATAGAGTGATATTTCCTGACATAATGCATATAGAAAATGTAGGTATGAGTATGGTCAAAGTATCACTTGCCTTATACATTCGATGAAGATCTTCGCTCTCACGTTCCAGTCAACTCTACTCGTCACACTCCGAGCAATCTATCATCAACGAAAGAACTCAACAAGAAATCACACCACAAGTACAAAACATAAGATCAACAAAACAATCGTAAAGGTTTTAGTAACAAGACAAAAGGTTTTGAAGTGCGAAGGTGTGGATGTGATCGAAGGTGATCGGTGGAACGTGAACTCGAGAGAGTCAACGGATAAAGAGTTGTCGATACAAAAGTATGATCAAGGCATTATGAAATCAAGGTAAAGATCATAGCAATATAAATGGTATGTGAATATTGCCGATAAGATGTCTCATATGATCCAATATGCAAAAAGAATCACGTGAAACGGAATACTACAACGCAGGTCATAGCAATTGCAACATGGAATTGAATTTGAATTTGAACAGATCAATAAACTTATGAATTTTTGTGTACACATGATATAAACAGAAAGTACATGGAACGAGTGATCCAACGCAAAAAGAAACGGCACAAACGGGTGCACCGGTAAAAAGTTACGGCTGCCGGAAGTTCAAATTTGGATCAGCTTGGGATCCAAATTTAAATACGTCAAACTTCTGTAACACTAGGTCTACTGGATAGAGAATTTCTACACGGTCGCAACGCAACTTGAATCGCCCAATTCCGAGTTACGGTTAAAAAGTAGTCCCGAAAACGGTTTCGGGTGAAAAATGGGGGTACCGGGGGGTCTACTGTAAAAAGGACTGATATATAAATAAAAATTTTGCAAAAAAAGCGATCGGGTCCCTGGGCGGTTTTGGATCCAGATCTCAAAAGAAAAAAATAATATATTTTTTTTGAAACGTTTTTTTTTCTCAAACTCTCTTCTTCCTCGCGTCACGGGGCACAGCACAGGGCCATGGCCCGGCTGGCCATCGGGCTCGACAAGGAGCTCGGCGGGCGAGCGCGGCCGAGGAGCGGCGGCGGCCGGCCATCCCGGCGCGGCGGAGGCGCTGGGCAGGGGGCGCGCAGGCGCTGGGCGCGGGGGCTCCAGGGTCGCGGGTGGCCTGGCGGCAGAGGCGCGCGGCGGCGGCCCTGTCGCGCGGCCACGGCGGCTGCTCAGGCGAGCACGGGGACGGCTACGGCGGTGGCTTCGCGAAAAAAAATTACCTCGAAAATGCAAAAAAAAACACACTCCGGCGATCCTTCGGCGAGAAATCCGGCGAAGCTCCGGCGATGACGTCGGCGGCGGCGGGTCCCGCGGATTAGATTAGCTAACCCTAATAAATGCTGACAAAAATAAACTTAACCCTAATCGGGGCTATTTATAGCCAGCCTCTAATCCCTCTCTTTTTTTTAAATCCGAAATAAAAACAAATTCGGTCTGTTGGAAAAAAAAAACAGACCAGGCCCATTAGGCCCAAAACAATATTAGAAAAATCACGGAAATTTATTTTAAAATTCCGTCTTCGCCAATATTTTTAAAATAATAAAATTGAATTTTTGGCTTGACCAAAATAATAAAATAAAATAGAAACTTTTCAACTTATTTTTAAATATTTTTAAATACTTTTCTGGCATTTTAAAAATACCGAAAACTCCAAAAATTGATTTAAAAACTTTTCCAGAGCATAAATAAATTCCAAAAATAATTTTAGAAAATATTTATAACTCCAAAGTAAAATTAAAAAGTCTCCCATAAATCTTTTAAACTATTTTCCAACAAATTAAAAATGGGGATAAGTCCTTTTATATCCTCTCCAGCGAACTGCCATGTGTTGAAAAATGTTTAAAAATATTTTAGAAGAATTCCAATAAAGATTTAAAACCTTTTCCAAACTTCAAAAATGTTGAAGGAGTCATATTACCTTCTCTCATTCTATTTTGTTGGTTTGTTTTGTTTTTAAATAATAAATTCCAAAACACCAACGGTGAATATTAGGGAAAGTCATTTTATTCCCTCTCATTTTAATATTCAATAAACCCCAAAAGTTTTAAATCCCAGAGAAAAAATCAAACACATCAATCAGACAATCATTATCTATTTAATTTATTAACATTCCAAAATTCAGAGAATTTTGGGATGTTACACACTACCACCCTTAAAAGGAATCTCGTCCTCGAGATTCGAAAAGGCTAGAAAGAGAAAGGTTAGGGTTCGGGTCTTCATGACAGTCAATCGATCCACTGATGGTCCAGGGTGCTACCACCCTTAAAAGGAATGCGACTTGGTCTTCAAAAGCTTGCTCCCTCAGCGAGCTCCTCACACATAATCTTCATACTCCGTTGGGGCATGGAAATTCTTCATCACACGTGTGGGCTTCCGGTATCTAAATCCATCGATGACATTCCTCGTACAGGTTTCACCTTCGGTCTTCGAGGTTTCACGAATTCCTCCTTTGAGGTTTTTCGTTCCTTAGCAAGAGAGTGGTCTTCCAAGTACTGAGACTTCATGGCTGACAGCTCAACTGCCACTACTAAGCAACTATCGATTTCTCTCTTGGTGGTCATCACGAATATTATTGCGGGATACCTGCAGCAAATGGTCTTGGTCTATACTCACCGTATAACACAAACGGAAATCTCCTACAGGGGTCACACACCGTACCATTCTATGGTTCAGGCTTAACATCGTCGTCTCTCTGCTATAGGTAAGTCACTAAAGATTTACTATCCCGCATAGCAAGAGCAAATAATAAGAGTAGTCGTCATGGGGGCCAATCCATTCCGCACCCAAATCATTACCTTGTATATGGTTTAGCGAATCTCGCAATCTAACGCTCGGTAATCCTCACGAGCATTGCAGAAGTCCTTCTTATCTTGAACTGGGTTCAGATAAGTCCATGGTTCTGCAAGCCACACAAAAGATCTATCGTTTCCTCAACACTCAGGTTTACGTAGCCTGCTATAAAACGTGCACTGGTGGACTACAACTTCCTCCAGAGTTCGTCCTTCAGCAAGATTGTGCCCTCTTGTCGTAAGATCCTGGGACCTGTGGTTTATCCTTGAACTCAGCATCGGTTGCATCCATCTTTATTCCAGCCTTGATATTTGCAGCCATTGTAGTAGCTTCTTCAGTGTAGGGTTTGAGGTGAGAGGGAACAGAATGTAGATAGCGAGGTAGAGAGAGATAGCGAGAGATACCCATACAAACATCACGCTAGTTTTGAAACATAAGTATTGATGTGTAACTATCGGTAAAACAAGAAGTGACAGCTCACATAACGTTCTAACGGTAGAACTTGAATCTTCCAGGTCTTCAAGTCTTCAATGTTGGTAGCTTCAGTTTGCAATGTCGAAACAATCTTCATATCGTTGAGTCATTCGTCAAGTTATTCTTCTTGTTGTTGTGTCTTCTTCAGTCTTGAAGCATACTAAATAGATAAGGGTCTACTGAAACGTAAACTTATTCTATTCGCAAAGAAAAACCACAAAGCACAACACATCACATCAATCAAAACAAGACATAACAGGGTCACAGGGTACAAGACAAAACTTAACAAAACAATCATGACATAAAACATCTAGTCAATCCATAGCAAAACACGCATCGATACACCTCTCCAACTAACATTAAAAAGGTAGCACTATACCCTTAGTGCACACCACGAATATTCTATTCTCCAATTGCAAAACATACGCTTCTTCAAATCAGCATCCTTGTTTCCGCGTTCACAACTTCTCCTTCCCCTTCAATTCTGGACACATATCGCGGTAGTGTCCCATGTTCCTGCACCGAAAACAATGAATGCGGCTAATGTCCTTCTTTTTCTTCTTCACGGGTGCTTCCTTCAATTCTTGGATAGCTTTCTTCATTTCTTCCTTTTGATGTTGAACCACTTGTTGTGTCACGATGAAAAATTGACACTGAGCGGGGTAATGATCAGTTCCTTCACACGTAAAACATGTGACTTGTGCAGTCGGGCATTCTTCACCCGAGTGAACTTCCTCACAATATGGACATCCATCTTGGTGTCCTTCATAGGAGTGTCCTACTTCTCCGCAAATTTTGCAGGCACGAGGCCTCTTACGGGTTACCGTCCTTTGCATCGGGGTGACGAGGCGAGATCCCAACAAAATCTTAGTGAATTCCTTCCAAGTAATCTTCCTTCGTGATTCGTCAATCGCTTGGTGCATCCTCCACCAAGTAGCAGCCTCTTCTACAAAGTACTTGACAGCATAGGGAACCATGTCCTCACTCCCAACCTTGTTTATCTTCATGTGTTCCTCCATTCTGCGAATCCATTGCTCCACCTTCAGTCCCGACATCACCCCAGAAAAGGCGAGTCCTACCTCATACTTCATCTATTAAGCCCATACGACCAAGGTTAGGGCAAAACTATAACACCGACAAGACAACAACTAAGGTAACACCAAGCATATGCACTCAAACAAGAAAGCGGCAAAACACCTCTACGTTCGCCCGTAACACATAACAAAAAAACAATACAGTCACAACAGTCAAAGCGCACAAACAACTCCTAGGGTAAGGTCATATGTGCAAGACATACGATCTCATCATACTACTCGAAATTCGTTCATCTAACTTCACATAAAAGGTGGTTGTCTGATTCTAAGTTTCATCCTTCTCAGCTAAGCTGATCTTAAAGGTTCCTCTCACAGTGTCAAACTTATTGATCACCGTAGGTTATTCCTTCTAGTTCCGATAATCATAACTCCAATCGATCCCTGAGGTTGATGATGTTCTTCTCAAATGTCTTGTCTTCCAAGGTAATAACAACTCAAGGGGTATTCATAGTAAAATAAGATGAGAAGTTTTAGAAGATGAATAATAGATGAGAAATACTAGTCAAGAGAGTAAGTAATCAAAGAGTGATAAAATATTTTTGTTCCTAGGGCTTTTCTATCCATTTTCTAGGGTCACGAACCTACAGTCAACTTGGCTCTGATACCATCTGTCACGACCCAATTCACACCGAATTGAAGTCTCTGTGTTCAAGTGCCAGTCCCTGGATCGAACTCGCTGGCACACACAGTATAATAGATGTATATCAAAGTACAAGTGCATCATTATTACAACGTATGATCCAGAGTAAATAAATAACAAGTTGCATAGCTCAAGGCTAGCTTATTCAATATAAATATAGAGGAAGCAAAAACAAATAACGTGGAGTCCCATCAACAGCCACATGCGAACATGCTGAGTGTAGACTCGCAACCCCTAACGCACCTTACTGAACGTCTGAAAAACCTGCAACACCGAAGGTTACAGCCCAACAACGGGTCAGTACATCTGATTTGTACGGCAAGTGACACGAAAAAGGTTATATAAAGGACCTACAACTACATGCAAGGTAAGTCAAAGGAAAGGCTTATGGTTTAGTTTTGCAGAAAGCCAATTTTCTCCTGAACTAAACTAGTCAAAATTTTAAGTTGAACTTACTACTAAAGATTGAACTGGGCACACCAGTCTCAATCCACCACACCCTTTATTAATCTTGCCCACTCAAAATTATTAAGGTGATTCATCTGTCAAGATCCTCCATTAACAGTAATGTCTAGTAGCTCAAAGATGTCCATAACCGGGGACACGGCTAATCATGATTAGTTTATACTCTGCAGAGGTTAGTACACTTTCCCCACTGGACTCAACCCGAAGATTGAGACGAAGCCTTTCAGAAGAGGTCACCTACACCCAACGGCAAGCCGGTACCACCTATCATATCTACATCTGCTAGCATTGCACGGGAGAGGCTTCCTACATCGTACTCAACTAAGCCAGAGCCCATATGGCCAGCGGCTGTACATGTAAGCTTCTAGTCACCAAGTAAGTCTGATCTTTTTGAGCCTGGACGGCGCCCACCACGTCAGCGGGCTCACCATGACGTTTTCTCGGCCACCAAACAAACCATTAGGGGTACAACATGGTCTCGACCTTAGATAAGGAAACGAGCCCCCAGGAAGAAGTCCCTGCCCGTCCAGAAGTGATTTCTATTTATTAAACAGTTGCTACACAAGTTATTAAACAGCTCACATGCACTCCATGAATTTCACAACCCAAACCACGTCTACAAAGCATAGCCATACAGTAACAACACGGCTAGGTTGATCTACGGTAGACAAGTCAAAACATGTGGCTATCCTAACTGGTTTTGCAGCAACAGTAAAGTAAACTACCTATCATGCAATAGAGTGATATTTCCTGACATAATGCATATAGAAAATATAGGTATGAGTATGGTCAAAGTATCACTTGCCTTATACATTCGATGAAGATCTTCGCTCTCACGTTCCAGTCAACTCTACTCGTCACACTCCGAGCAATCTATCGTCAACGAAAGAACTCAATAAGAAATCACACCACAAGTACAAAACATAAGATCAACAAAACAATCGTAAAGGTTTTAGTAACAAGACAAAAGGTTTTGAAGTGCGAAGGTGTGGATGTGATCGAAGGTGATCGGTGGAACGTGAACTCGAGAGAGTCAATGGATAAAGAGTTGTCGATACAAAAGTATGATCAAGGCATTATGAAATCAAGGTAAAGATCATAGCAATATAAATGGTATGTGAATATTGCCGATAAGATGTCTCATATGATCCAATATGCAAAAAGAATCACGTGAAACGGAATACTACAACGCAGGTCATAGCAATTGCAACATGGAATTGAATTTGAATTTGAACAGATCAATAAACTTATGAATTTTTGTGTACACATGATATAAACAGAAAGTACATGGAACGAGTGATCCAACGCAAAAAGAAACGGCACAAACGGGTGCACCGGTAAAAAGTTACGGTTGCCGGAAGTTCAAATTTGGATCAGCTTGGGATCCAAATTTAAATACTTCAAACTTCTGTAACACTAGGTCTACTGGATAGAGAATTTCTACACGGTCGCAACGCAACTGGAATCGCCCCATTCCGAGTTACGGTTAAAAAGTAGTCGCGAAAACGGTTTCGGGTGAAAAACGGGGGTACCGGGGGGTCTACTGTAAAAAGGACTGATACATCAATAAAAATTTTGCAAAAAAAACGATCGGGTCCCTGGGCGGTTTTGGATCCAGATCTCAAAAGAAAAAAAAATATTTTTTTTTGAAACGTTTTTTTTTTTCTCAAACTCTCTTCTTCCTCGCGTCACGGGGCACAGCACAGGGCCATGGCCCGGCTGGCCATCGGGCTCGACCAAGAGCTCGGCGGTCGAGCGCGGCCGGGGAGCGGCGGCGGCCGGCCATCCCGGCGCGGCGGAGGCGCTGGGCAGGGGGCGCGCAGGCGCTGGGCGCGGCGGCTCCAGGGGCGCGGGCGGCCTGGCGGCAGAGGCGCGCGGCGGCGGCCATGTCGCGTGGCCACGGCGGCTGCTCCGGCCAGCCGGCGAGTGGCGGCCCGGCGGCGGCTTGGTGGCGGGGCGGCGGCGCGGCGGGAACGGCGCGGCGGTGCTCCGGCGAGCACGGGGACGGCTACGGCGGTGGCTTCGCGAAAAAAAATTACCTCGAAAACGCAAAAAAAAACACACTCCGGCGATGCTTTGGCGAGAAATCCGGCGAAGCTCCGGCGATGACGTCGGCGGCGGCGGGTCCCGCGGATTAGATTAGCTAACCGTAATAAACGCTGACAAAAATAAACTTAACCCTAATCGGGGCTATTTATAGCCAGCCTCTAATCCCTCTCTTTTTTTTTTAAATCCGAAATAAAAACAAATTCGGTCTGCTGAAAAAAAAAAATAGACCAGGCCCATTAGGCCCAAAACAATATTAGAAAAATCACGGAAATTTATTTTAAAATTCCGTCTTCGCCAATATTTTAAAAATAATAAAATTGAATTTTTCGCTTGACCAAAATAATAAAATAAAATAAAAACTTTTCAACCTATTTTTAAATATTTTTAAATACTTTTCTGGCATTTTTAAAATACCGAAAACTCCAAAAATTGATTTAAAAACTTTTCCAGAGCATAAATAAAATCCAAAAATAATTTTATAAAATATTTATAACTCCAAAGTAAAATTGAAAAGTCTCCCATAAATCTTTTAAACTATTTTCCAACAAATTAAAAATGGGGATAAGTCCTTTTATATCCTCTCCAGCGAACTGCCATGTGTTGAAAAATGTTTAAAAATATTTTAGAAGAATTCCAATAAAGATTTAAAACCTTTTCCAAACTTCAAAAATGTTGAAGGAGTCATATTACCTTCTCTCATTTTATTTTGTTGGTTTGTTTTGTTTCTAAATAATAAATTCCAAAACACCAACGGTGAATATTAGGGAAAGTCATTTTATTCCCTCTCATTTTAATATTCAATAAACCCCAAAAGTTTTAAATCCCAGAGAAAAAATCAAACACATCAATCAGACAATCATTATCTCTTTAATTTATTAACATTCCAAAATTCAGAGTATTTTGGGATGTTACAGTAAATTGTGCTCCTTTGCTATGTTTGACTTTGTTTACATGCTGTTTTACTGCTAATTACACTGCTTGCCACTGTAACTTGTTTATTTAATAACTTTTTAACCGTTGCTATGTGTAAAATGTTTCTTATATGTAACTTGACTAGAATTGCATGTAGATTGTGTTTATGTTGTTCTGGCTTGCTAATAAAAATAATAAAATATTGTTTAGGGAAAAACAGTACCAAATATTATAATTATCGTGGGGTCCGTAATAGTTGCCATGTATAGGTGTTCCCCCCACTTAAAGTGACTAGATTAGATAGTTTACCTTATGATTCACCTCTTGCCATGTTTGTGTGCTATGCCATGCTTGAGTGAGATGTCATGTTAACAACCTTTGCTCATCTTGTGTAGCTAGACAACTTGAACCCTTGTAAATGTGCGGTATCGTCGTGTGTGACGAGTACGCCAATTAACCTGTTAGTAACCGCTCTCGACGGTAGGTGCGATGTCCCGTGTTGATTTCTTGTTGATGCTCGCTCGTGTTTGCTTCGTAGTAATAGAGGCTTGCTCGCTGATTGCTTTCCAGTGTTTACCGTCTTGTGTGCTTCCGCGGGTACCTCTCGGAGACGATGGAGCTTGCGATCAACTACACCTTCGGAACCCGACTTATCAACATGCAAGGACTATACATTACTTATGATCCATTCTGTTTCAACCAGCGGTTTGCATGCTAGACTAGGTTAGTTTCGATGTTTGATCCTACCACATGTTTACAGCCTCTTTCAAACCGATACAACCATGTCCCCTCCCAGCAAACCATGTACTTTTATGTTACTATTGCTCGTTGCTCAGCCCCTGCTTAGTATGCATGCTTAAGATGCTACGATGTTACCCTGTTACTCTTTGTTTCGGATATCACATTATTATATTGTTGTTGATGATATGATTATTATAAATGTTGACTATATACGACGAAGGATGGAAGGTCTAGGCTATCCCGCCCCGACGCTTTGTTCCATTCGAGTCACCTAGGACCCAAGTTCCGGGTATTGGTTTTGCGACTGAGCGTGCCTAACAGCGTGTGGGATTTTATGGGGTCCACTTTTCTTACCTACCTAGCTTCAAACATTTCTAGTGGTGGCCCAAGCTGATTTTACCATTTGAAAACCGTGTGTGTCTCTGTCGGGTAGCTCCTGGCAGATATTATTTAAAACAACTTGGGCCAGCGGAGACATGGTTTCTTTGTTGGTCCACACCGTGAAGCTAGGGGGCTTCGCACATCTATTTGGGTAGCTAACCCAACCTCGTCCAGACGGTAGAGGCCGATTCGAGAGCACGGCCGGCTTTTGAGTTGGATGTCGACTCACCGGGGGCCACCCGGATTTGTGCGTTATTAGCTAGAGTGACCTGTCGTTCCGGATCTCTTTGGACTAAATCATAAAATGGTTGCCTATCATGGGTAGCAACTGAGAGAGATGGGCGTGCGTGCGGAGCCTTGTAATGGGCAGTTGGTACACCCCTACAGGGTTAAATCTTTTCGAGAAGTCGTGTCCACGGTTATGGACGACTAGAGACCTACTCCTTGTTCATAGACAACAACAACTGAGATAATCTTAATATAAATTGATCAACGTGTGTGTGCCTTGACTACTTCTTCTTCGTCGGGATGCGAAGAGGAGGACAAGGATAGGATAGGTGTTATGATTGCGTAAGTAGTTGATAGCAAGACTTGTTGGAGGCGATTCCTGATCGAATGCTTGGCTTCTTATCTTACTCTCTAGATCGTTAGCCATTTCATAAATGCTAGTGCGGCAACAACCTCACCACTTACGCCATCCTTACCGTAAACTACTAGTTGTCCTAGAATGACGAGTGATGAAGTCCTTGCTGGGTCAGATGCTGAGTACCTCTGTACTCATGATACTACCCCCAAACTCTTTTCAGGGTTCGTGATCGACAACAGGTACGGTGATCGACGTTTCACGTGGAGACTCGACGACGACTAGTTAGGCGGATCCCGGCGGAGGGCCTGGACCCATGTGGTTATGGGGATCAATGTTTTTCTCTTTGCCAGTATGCATTTGATTGTAGTCTGTACTCAGCCATCTATCTTCCGCTGTTGTATTGTATTAAGGCAGTTGTATGCCGATTGTATGAGATGTTGTATCATGTATCTGTAATGTTGAGATATCATGTTGGAAATCCGGGGCATATGACTTCGTCATATGTCGCGGTGGGACCGATATGTGCTTCGTCCCCGGATCTGGATGGAAACATCTAGATCTGGAACTGTACCGCATATCGGGCCTTACAACTTGGTATCAGAGCCGTACCGATCGTAGGACCCCTTTTCTGGCCGAAGTCGAGTCTAGACAAAAACTGTTTTGTAGTTACTAAGTTAGTTATCGGAGAGTAGGATTCTTTTTACTCCTTACCCTTATTCTGGTCAGGACAAGTGTCGTAAGTGTTTTATTCTCGCCTTATCCCCTTTCAAACTTGAGGATCTCGATGAGTGTGGAGTTCCAGAATAGTTACAATGCCTTGCTTGTAGCGTATTGTCTCGATTCCGAGCTGAGGTGGAAATTCTTGTAGTATCTTTAGCTTCTCCGATTTTGGGTATCATCTGGGTCGTCCATTGCCATCCCTCCTTTAACGGTGTTTTTACGACTTGCGTCGAAAATCACTATCCCTTGATCTTGTTTTCGCGATCGTTCTTCCTCTTGTCACTGGCGGTTTCGTTTTTCTGACGATGTCGTCTCTCTGCGGGAAGTTTCTCGATGACGGTTCGACGTCGACATGGAGCAGAGTCCCTTGTTTGTGGTGTTGAAGATTGTTGACTCTCTTTTCTGTTCCCCTTCTCCTCTCCCCCGGATCGTCCAGGATCTCGGGACGAGATCCCTTGTTGGTGGTGTTGTATTGTAACAGCCCAGATTTCACAAAAATTAAAAATTTTGTTTTCAGTGTCAATAGTTTGATTGCCTGCTTTGTTTGCGGTCTTTGCATCCCCGATTTATCGACCGGCGATTATTTGTCCCCCTTATCTCGTACCGGACGGAGACCGACCCTTGACACCCTGACACTTGACCTTTGCGACACCGGGTTTCACCCGATCACCGTCACGAAAATCGCACGAGACCAGCCGCAGCCAACGGAACGAAAAACCCCGTTTAATAATTAAACGGGTTATTTTTATAGCGCGAGGTGAACGCCGCCGGATCGACACGCTGATCGCGCAGTTCGAAGTTTTACCCGAATCGGAGGTCTTGCGGACCCCCGGCGGTCAAAAACGTAAGCACCGCGCGCGCGAGAGAAAAACCGGGGATGTTTTTGCAAACTTCCAGCTACCTGGGCTATATAAAGACCACCACACTCCCACCCCTTTCTAGGGTTCCCACTAGTTCAAAATTGCAGCCACCCCCTCACAATTTCCCAAAAAATACCCCATTTTCGCCATGTTGCTAGCCCATCATATCTGGACCGTCAGATCGCCCGATCTGACGGCCAGGAAGCGCGCCACGTCCCCAGACCAGCCCAGCCGCATTGGAGCTCCTCCTCCCCGCTCCCGAGACGATCCTGCCGCGCCGCCTCTGCTGCTCCGGCCGGCGAGCACCTCGGTAGGTAGCCCCGTGCGCGCCTCCCTTCCTCTCCCATCTCCTTCCCCTCCTTTCCTCCCTCCTGCTTCTCCTCTCACCCCATGGTTGTCTTCCTCGCAGAACCGAACCGCCATGGATGGCCTCAAGCGAGCTCGGCCCCGTGCCACCACCGCACCTTGGAGCCACGCCGGCCAACCTCTAGGACCCGCACGAGCCCCTGCAGCCTCGCTGCAATCGCCCAACGCCCGTACCGGCCGCCGCCGTGCCTCCTCGCCGGCGCGAGCCACCGGCCGTGGCCGGAATCGCGTTCGACGCCAGGGACAATCCCTCGATCGGGACGAACCGCCTGTGGGCCGGCCTCCCAGCGCTGCGGCCCAGCAGGCGCGCCCACGGCCCACTCCCCGCACCGGCCGGCTTGGGCCTCAGCCCACCAAGGTGAGGCTGCCTTTTTTTATTTCTGTTTTTATTTATTTATTTGTTGTTGTGTAGTCGGGACGGCCCAGTAGCTTTCGGCCTAGAGACGTTAGTTCTTTTTTTTCTTTTTCTTTTTCTGTTTATTTTGGCAGATTATTGTTAGTATTTTGCGTTGCCCGTATCTTTTAGACCGTAGCTCGAATCGCGACGCGTAAAACATGAAACTTGCTTAGAATTTTGTCTAGTTTAAATTTTTTTGCTCCTTTGCTATGTTTGACTTTGTTTACATGCTGTTTTACTGCTAAGTACACTGCTTGCCACTGTAACTTGTTTATTTAATAAATTTTTAACCGTTGCTCTGTTTAAAAATTTTCTTATATGTAACTTGACTAGAATTGCATGTGGATTGTGTTTATGTTGTTCTTGCTTGCTAATAAAAATAATAAAATATTTTTTAGGGAAAAACAGTACCAAATATTATAATTATCGTGGGGTCCATAATAGTTGCCATGTATAGGTTTTACCCCCACTTAGAATGACTAGATTAGATAGTTTACCTTATGATTCACCTCTTGCCATGTTTGTG
Source organism: Bromus sterilis (assembly GCA_950022295.1). Lineage (NCBI taxonomy): Eukaryota > Viridiplantae > Streptophyta > Magnoliopsida > Poales > Poaceae > Bromus > Bromus sterilis. Next base: position 171,501,121 of record OX465595.1, on the reverse strand, counting down.
TGCTATGCCATGCCTGAGTGAGATGCCATGTTAACAACCTTTGCTCATCTTGTGTAGCTAAACAACTTGAACCCTTGTAAATGTGCGGTATCGTCGTGTGTGACGAGTACTCCACTTAACCTGTTAGTAACTGCTCTAGACGGTAGGTGCGATGTCCCGTGTTGACTTCTTGTTGATGCTCGCTCGTGTTTGCTTCGTAGTAATAGAGGCTTGCTCGCTGATTGCTCTCCAGTGTTTACTGTCTTGTGTGCTTCCGCGGGAGATAACAACAACTGAGATAATCTTGTTTGCTCGGTTATGGACGACTAGAGACCTACTCCTTGTTCATAGACAACAACAACTGAGATAATCTTAATATAAATTGATCAACGTGTGTGTGCCTTGACTACTTCTTCGTCGTCGGGATGCGAAGAGGAGGACAAGGATAGGATAGGTGCTATGATTGCGTAAGTAGTTGATAGCAAGACTTGTTGGAGGCGATTCCTGATAGAATGCTTGGCTTCTTATCTTACTCTCTAGATCGTTAGCCACTTCATAACTGCTAGTGCGGCAGCAACCTCACCACTTTCCCCATCCTTACCGTAAACTACTAGTTGTCCTAGAATGACGAGTGATGAAGTCCTTGCTGGGTCAGATGACCACTACAGTTGGATGCTGAGTACCTCTGTACTCATGATACTACCCCCAAACTCTTTTCAGGGTTCGTGATCGACAATAGGTACGGTGATCGACGTTTCACGTGGAGACTCGACGACGACTAGTTAGGCGGATCCCGGCGGAGGGCCTGGACCCGTGTGGTTATGTGGATCGATGTTTTTCTCTTTTCTAGTAGGCATTTGATTGTAGTCTGTACTCAGACATATATCTTCCGATGTTGTATTGTATTAAGGCAGTTGTATGCCGATTGTATGAGTTGTTGTATCATGTATCTGTAATGTTGTGATATCATGTTGGAAATCCGGGGCATATGACTTCGTCATATGTCGCGGTGGGACCGATATGTGCTTCGTCCCCGGATCTGGATGGAAACATCTAGATCTGGAATAGTACTACATATCGGGCCTTACAGTAGCGAGGAGCTAACTTGCCTTTGATTCCAAATCGATGAGTGTCCCGCATCGGGGTGACACGGAGGTAACAATATTCGCCAGGCTGATAGACCATTTCCTTGTGCTTGCGGTCATAGTTGCTCTTCTGACGAGACTGAGCGGCCTTCAGATGTTCACGGGATAACGCGAACCTGATCTTCAGCGTGTTGGATAATGTTCGGACCAACGAGTGCTCTTTCCCCAGTTTCTGTCCAATTGAGAGGGGTTCGACACTTACGCCCATAGAGAACTTCAAAGGGTGCCATCTTCAGACTACCTTGGTAGCTATTGTTGTACGAGAATTCAGCAAACGGAAGGGATTCCTCCCATTTCTTACCAAATGAGATGACACAAGCTCGAAGCATATCTTCAAGCACTTGATTGACTCGTTCCACTTGGCCTTGTGACTGTGGATGATAAGCAGTACTGAAGCTTAGGTGAGTGCCCATAGCTTCATGGAAACTATCCCAAAATCTTGAGATGAAAAGGCTGCCTCGGTCGGAACTGATCTCCAACGGAATACCGTGGAGCGACACGATTCTGGAAACATACAAGTCTGCCAACTGACTAGCAGAGATCGTCTCCTTGACAGGCAGAAAATGAGAAACCTTAGAGAATCGGTTGATGACGACAAAGATCGCATCATGACCCTTCTGTGATCGCGGAAAACCGGTGACGAAGTCCATTTCAATCTTGTCCCATTTCCATTCAGGAATAGAAAGTGGTTGCAGAGTTCCAGCAGGTCTTTGATGTTCTTCTTTGACGCGACGGCAAACGTCACACTCATCAACATAACGAGCAATGTCTTACTTCATGTTAGACCACCAGTACCGCTGACGAATGTCTTGGTACATCTTGGTACTACCAGGATGGACCGACAAAGGTGTATCGTGAGCTTCTTTCATGACATCAGGGGCGTAGTTCAGGTTGGCCTTGGCTACCGGAACCACTAAACGACCTTTGAAGTACAACGTACCCAAATCATCATTGTCATCCTTAACAATAGTGAAAAATGAGGGCCTTCCACTTGCGAGATATCTTCTAATCTTCAGTATGTCAGAATCACAACGTTGTACGAACTTCATGCGGAAGTCGAGGTCTGGTTTGACAACTAGGGAATTCACATATCCCTGCGGAACAATTTCGATGTTCAGCTTTCGCAGCTCTTCATACATGAGTGGCTGTACTTGAACTTCAAGTTCACTACAGTAGGCTTTTCGGCTCAAGGCATCGGTCATCACATTAGCTTTGCCAGGTGTGTAATGAATATCCATGTTGAAATCGGCTATTGTCTCGAGCCATATTTGTTGGCGGAGATTCAGGTCTGGCTAAGTAAATAGGTACTTCAGGCTTTGGTGGTCGGTGTAGATCTCGCAACGATTACCGACGAGGTAATTTCTCCACAGCTTCAACGCATAAATTACCGCTGCCAATTCTAGATCATGTGTTGGATACTTGTCTTCGTGAGCACGCAAGTAACGGGAGCCATAAGCAATCACTTTGCGCTCCTGCAATAGGACACAGTCTAATTCTTGACGAGATGCATCGCAGTATATCACGAAGTCCTTCCGAGTATCAGGGGGAGCAAGCACCGGGGGAGAAGTGAGCTTGTCCTTGAGAGCTTGGAAACTTCATGACATTTATCAGTCCACTCAAACTTGAAGCCTTTGTGAAGCAGATTAGTCAGAGGCTTGGAAATCTTGGAGAAGTTCTCAACGAAACGGCGGCAATACGTGGCGAGTCCGAGGAAACTTCTGACTTTCTTGACATTCTTGGGGGCAGTCCAATCTAGGATAGCCTGAATACGTTCTGGGTTGACGGAAATGCCATCCTTGTAAATCACGTGACCAAGGTAGGTTACTTCGGGAAGCCAGAACTCACACTTAGAATACTTAGCGTAGAGTTTGTGTTCTCGAAGCTTTTCCAGTATAAGACGAAGATGTTCATCATGATCTTCTTCATTCTTGGAGTATATTAAGATATCATCCAGATAAACCACGACGAACTTGTCGAGGTATTCCATGAATATATAGTTCATCAATCGATAAAAGGTGGCTGGGGAATTTGTTAAGCCAAAGGACATGACGGTGTACTCGTATGAACCATAGAGAGTAATGAAGGCGGTCTTCGGCATGTTCTCTTCATGGACCCGGATCTGATGATAACCCAACCTCAAGTCGAGTTTCGAGAACACCGTGGATCCAGCAAAATGATCATAAAGATCATTGATCCAGGGAAGTGGATATTTGTTCTGAATGGTGGCTTGGTTGATAGGTCGGTAATCTTGGACCAAACGGTTTGTACCATCACTTTTCTTGACAAAGAGCAAAGGTGCTCCCCAAGCTGAGGAACTTGGGGGAATGAAGCCTTTCCTAAGTGCTTCGTCGATCTCCTTCTTAATTTCAAGGAGTTCATGCGGCGGCATCTTGAAAGGACGCTTAGCAATAGGGGTAGGGCCGGGCTTCAAGTCGATGACGAACTCAACTTCTCTAGTCGGGGGTATTCCTGGAAGTTCTTCTGGGAAGACGTCGATGAAATCACAAACGACTGGAACTTTCTCAATGCCTTCAAGAGGTGAGACGGTGAAAGCATTCATCGTATAGATCTGCGCTTCAGCGTTTTGGGTTATTCGGGGGGGTGGTTAACAATCTCGCCGGAGGGGTGGAAAATTTGGACAGACTTGGTGCCACAATACAGTGCGGCATCGTGAACTTTCAACCAACCCATTCCAAGAATGAGGTCTATGGTGGAAGACTTCAGAAGGATGGGGGAAGCAAAGAAAATAATGCCTTCGATTTCAACGGTGGTATTGGGCACAAACTCGGATGTGTGGCAATGGCCTATCGGGGTGCGGACAACAATCTGTGGGGTCATCCTTTCCATCATGAAGTTATGCGACGATGCAAATGCTTCTGACAAGATTGAATGCGATGCTGTTGTATCAAATAAAACAGTAGTAGGTACAGAATTTACGAGAAGGGTACCCATCACGGTAACGGGTTGTTCCTGAGCTTCCACAACATCAATGTTGTAAGCATGTCCACGAGCATGAGCAGTAGACCCAGTATTATAGTTGGGGTCCTGTTGTTGCCACGACCATTTCCGCGGCCAGCAGGGTGAACTACCAGTTGATTCTGAGCCTACCAGTTGGGGTCCTGTTGTTGCCACGACCATTTCCGCGACCAGCAGGGTGAACTACCAGTTGATTCACCCGATCACCGTCGCGAAAACCGCACGAGACCAGCCGCACCCAACGGAACGAAAAACCCTGTTTAATAATTAAACGGGTTATTTTTATAGCGCGCCGGAAAGTGTTCTCGAAACGGTTCCAGCGCGAGGTGAACACCGCCGTCTCGACACGCTGATCGCGCAGTTCGAAGTTTTACCCGAATCGGAGGTCCTGCGGACCCCCGGCGGTCAGAAAAGTAAGCACCGCGCGCGCGAGAGAAAAACCGGGGATGTTTTTGCAAACTGCCCGCCAACTGGGCTATATAAAGAACACCACACTCCCACCCCTTTCTAGGGTTCCCACTAGTCCAAAATTGCAGCCACACCCTCAGAATTGCCCCAAAAATACCCCATTTTCGTCCTGTTGCTAGCCCATCAGATCTGGACCGTCAGATCGCCCGATATGACGGCCAAGAAGCGCGCCACGTCCCCAGACCAGCCCAGCCGCGTTGGAGCTCCTCCTCCCCACTCCCGAGCCGATCCCGACGCGCCGCCTCCACTGCTCCGGCAGGCGAGCCCCTCCCGCAGGCAGCCCCGTGCGCGCTTCTCTTCCTCTCCCTTGTCCTTCCCCTCCTTTCATCCCTCCTGCTTCTCCTCTCACCCAATGGTTGTCTTCCTCGCAGAACCGACCCTCCATGGATGGCCTCGAGCCGAGCTCGGCCCCCGCCACCACCGCACCTCGGAGCCACGTCGGCCAACCTCCAGGACCGGCACGAGCCCCTGCAGCCTCGCCGCAATCGCCCAACGCCCGTACCGGCCGCCGACGTGCCTCCTCGCAGGAGCGATCCACCGGCCGTGGCCGGAATCACGTCCGCCGCCTGGGACAATCCCTCGATTGGGACGAACCGCCTGTGAGCCGGCCTCCCAGCCCTGCGGCCCAGCAGGCGCGCCCACAACCCACTCCCCACACCGGCGGCCTGGGCCTCAGCCCACCAAGGTGAGGCTGCCTTTTTTTATTTCTGTTTTTTTTTTGTTGTGTAGTTGGGCCGGCCTAGTAGCTTTCGGCCCAGACACGTTAGTTCTTTTTTTTCTTTTTCTTTTTCTTTTTATTTTGGCAGATTATTGTTAGTATTTTGCGGTGCCCGTATCTTTTAGACCGTAGCTCGAATCACGACGCGTAAAACAAGAAACTTCCTTAGAATTTTGTCTAGTTTAATAAATTGTGCTGCTTTGCTATGTTTGACTTTGTTTACATGTTGTTTTACTGCTAATTACACTGCTTGCCACTGTAACTTGTTTATTTAATAACTTTTTAACCGTTGCTCTGTTTAAAATGTTTCTTATATGTAACTTGACTAGAATTGCATGTAGATTGTGTTTATGTTGTTCTAGCTTGCTAATAAAAATAATAAAATATTGTTTAGGGAAAAAAAGTACCAAATATTATAATTATCGTGGGGTCCATAATAGTTGCCATGTATAGGTTTTACCCCCACTTAAAGTGACTAGATTAGATAGTTTATCTTATGATTCACCTCTTTCCATGTTTGTGTGCTATGCCATGCTTGAGTGAGATGCCATGTTAACAACCTTTGCTCATCTTGTGTAGCTAAACAACTTGAACCCTTGTAAATGTGCGGTATCGTCGTGTGTGACGAGTACTCCACTTAACCTATTAGTAACCTCTCTCGACGGTAGGTGCGATGTCCCGTGTTGACTTCTTGTTGATGCTCGCTCGTGTTTGCTTCGTAGTAATAGAGGCTTGATTGTTGATTGCTTTCCAGTGTTTACCGTCTTGTGTGCTTCCGTGGGTACCTCTCGGAGACGATGCGAGCTTGCGATCAACTACACCTTCGGAACCCGACTAATCAACAGGCAAGGACTATACATTACTTATGATCCATTCTATTTCTACCAGCGGTTTGCATGCTAGACTAGGTTAGGTTCGATGTTTGATCCTACGACATGTTTATAGCCTCTTTCAAACCGATACAGCCATGTCCCCTCCCAGCAAACCATGTACTGCTATGTTACTATTGCTCGTTGCTCAGCCCCTGCTTAGTATGCATGCTTAGGATGCTACGATGTTACCCTGTTACTCTTGGTTTGGGATATCACATTATTATATTGTTGTTTATAATATGATTATTATAAATGTTGACTATATACGACGAAGGATGGAAGGTCTAGGCTATCCCGCCCCGATGCTTTGTTCCATTCGAGTCATGTAGGACCCGAGTTCCGGGTATTGGTTTTTAGACTGAGCGTGCCTAACCGCGTGTGGGATTTTATGGGGTCCCCTTTTCTTACCTACCTAGCTTCAAACATTTCTAGTGGTGGCCCAAGCTGATTTTACCTTTTGAAAACCGTGTGTGTGCCTGTCGGGTAGCTCCTGGCAGATATTATTTAAAACAACTTGGGCCAGCGGAGACATGGTTTCTTTGTTGGTCCACACCTGGAAGCTAGGGGGCTGCCCACATCTATTTGGGTAGCTAACCCGACCTCGTCCAGACGGTAGAGGTCGATTCGAGAGCGCGGCCGGCTTTTGAGTTGGATGTCGACTCACCGGGGGCCACCCGGATTTGTGCGTTGTTAGCTAGAGGGACTTGTAGTTACGGATCTCTTGGGACTAAATCATAAAATGGTTGCCTATCATGGGTAGCAACTGAGAGAGATGGGCGTGCGTGCGTAGCCTTGTAATGGGCAGTTGGTACAGCCCTGCAGGGTTAAATCTTTTCGAGAAGCCATGCCCACGGTTATGGACGACTTGAGACCTCCTCCTTGTTCATAGACAACAACAACTGAGATAATCTTAATATAAATTGATCAACGTGTGTGTGCCTTGACTACTTCTTCTTCGTCGGGATGCGAAGAGGAGGACAGGGATAGGATAGGTGTTATGATTGCGTAAATAGTTGATAGCAAGACTTGTTGGAGGCGATTCCTCATCGAATGCTTGGCTTCTTATCTTACTCTCTAGATTGTTAGCCACTTCATAAATGCTAGTGCGGCAGCAACCTCACCAATTACCCCATACTTACCGTAAACTACTAGTTGTCCTAGAATGACGAGTGATGAAGTCCTGGCCGGGTCAGATGACCACTACAGTTGGATGCTGAGTACCTCTGTACTCATGATACTACCCCCAAACTCTTTTCAGGGTTCATGATCGACAACAGGTACGGTGATCGATGTTTCACGTGGAGACTCAACGACGACTAGTTAGGCGGATCCCGGCGGAGGGCCTGGACCCGTGTGGTTATGGGGATCGATGTATTTCTCTTTGCCAGTAGGCATTTGATTGTAGTCTGTACTCAGACATATATCTTTCGTTGTTGTATTGTATTAAGGCAGTTGTATGCCGATTGTATGAGATGTTGTATCATGTATCTGTAATGTTGTGATATCATGTTGGAAATCCGGAGCATATGACTTCGTCATATGTCGCGGTGGGACCGATATGTGCTTCGCCCCCGGATCTGGATGGAAACATCTTGCTCTGGAACAGTATCGCATATCGGGCCTTACAACTTGGTATCAGAGCCTTACCGACCGTAGGACCCCTTTTCTGGCCGAAGTCGAGTCTAGACAAAAACAATTTATTAGTTACTAAGTTAGTTATCGGAGAGTAGGATTCTTTTTACTGATTACCCTTATTCTGGTCAGGACAAGAGTCGTAAGTGTTTTATTCTCTCCTTATCCCCTTTCAAACTTGAGGATCTTGATGAGTGTGGAGTTCCAGAATAGTTACAATGCCTTGCTTGCAGCGTATTGTCTCGATTCCGAATTGAGGTGGAAATTCTTGTAGTATCTTTAGCTTCTTCGATTTTGGGTATCATCTGGGTCATCCATTTCCATCCCTCCTTTTACCGGTGTTTTTACGACTTGCGTCGAAAATCACTATCCCTTGATCTAGTTTTTGCGATCATTCTTCCTCTTGTCACTAACTGTTTAGTTTTTCCGACGATGTTGTCTCTCTGCGGAAAGTTTCTCGATGACAGTTCGACGTCGACATGGAGCAGAGTCCCTTGTTGGTGGTGTTGAAGATTGTTGACTCTCTTTTCTCTTCCCCTTCTCCTCTCCCCCGGATCGTCCAGGATCTCGGGACGAGATCCCTTGTAGGTGGTGTTATATTGTAACAGCCCAGATTTCACAAAAATTACAAATTTTGTTTTCAGTGTGAATTGTTTGATTGCCTGCTTTGTTTGCGGTGTTTGCATAACCGATTTATCGATCGGCGATTATTTATCCCCCTTATCTCGTACCGGATGGAGACCGACCCTTGCCACCCTGACAATCGACCTTTGCGACACCGGGTTTCACCCGATCACCGTCGTGAAAACCGCACGAGACCAGCCGCAGCCAACGGAACGAAAAACCCCGTTTAATAATTAAACGGGTTATTTTTATAGCGCGCCGGAAAGTGTTCTCGGAATGGTTCCAGCGCGCGCGAGAGAGAAAAACCGGGGATGTTTTTGCAAACTGCCAGCCACCTGGGCTATATAAAGACCACCACACTCCCACCACTTTCTAGGGTTCCCACTAGTCCAAAATTGCAGCCACCCCCTCACAATTGCCCCAAAAATACCCCATTTTCATCCTGTTGCTAGCCCATTAGATCTGGACCGTCAGATCGCCCGATCTGACGGCAAGGAAGCGCGCCACGTCCCCAGACCAGCCCAGCCGCGTTGGAGCTCCTCCTCCCCGCTCCCGAGCCAATCCTGCCGTGCCGCCTCTGTAGCTCCGGCCGACGAGCCCCTCCGCAGGTAGCCCCGTGCGCGCCTCCCTTCCTCTCCCAGCTCCTTCCCCTCCTTTCCTCCCTCCTGCTTCTCCTCTCACCCCATGGTTGTCTTCCTCGCAGAACCGAACCGCCATGGATGGCCTCGAGCCGAGCTCGGCCCCGCGCCACCATCGCACCTTGGAGCCAAGCTGGCCAACCTCTAGGACCCGCACGAGCCCCTGCAGCCTCGCCGCAATCGCCCAACGCCCATACCGGCTGCCGCTGTGCCTCCTCGCCGGCGCGAACCACCGGCCGTGGCCGGAATCGCGTCCGCCGCCTGGGACAATCCCTCGATCGGAACGAACCGCATGTGGGCCGGCCTCCCAGCGCTGCGGCCCAGCAGGCGCGCCCACGGCCCACTCCCCGCACCGGCTGGCCTGGGCCTCAGCCCACCAAGGTGAGGCTGCCTTTTTTTATTTCTATTTTTATTTATTTATTTGTTGTTGTGTTGTTGGGCCGGCCCAGTAGCTTTCGGCCCAAAGACGTTAGTTCTTTTTTTTTTCTTTTTCTGTTTATTTTGGCAGATTATTGTTAGTATTTTGCGGTGCCTGTATCTTTTAGACCGTAGCTCGAAACCCGACGCGTAAAACATGAAACTTGCTTAGAATTTTGTCTAGTTTAATAAATTGTGCTCCTTTGCTATGTTTGACTTTGTTTACATGTTGTTTTACTACTAATTACACTGCTTGCCACTCTAACTTGTTTATTTAATAACTTTTTAACCGTTGCTCTGTTTAAAATGTTTCTTATATGTAACTTGACTAGAATTGCATGTAGATTGTGTTTATGTTGTTCTTGCTTGCTAATAAAAAGTTATAATTATCGTGGGGTCCGTAATAGTTGCCATTATTAGGTTTTACCCCTACCTAAAGTGACTAGATTAGATAGTTTACCTTATGATTCACCTCTTGCCATGTTTGTGTGCTATGCCATACCTGAGTGAGATGCCATGTTAACAACCTTTGCTCATCTTGTGTAGCTAAACAACTTGAACCCTTGTAAATGTGCGGTATCGTCGTGTGTGACGAGTACTCCACTTAACCTGTTAGTAACCGCTCCCGACGGTAGGTGCGATGTCCCGTGTTGACTTCTTGTTGATGCTCGCTCGTGTTTGCTTCGTAGTAATAGAGGCTTGCTCACTGATTGCTTTCCAGTGTTTACCGTCTTCTGTGCTTCCGCGGGTACCTCTCGGAGACGATGGAGCTTGCGATCAACTACACCTTCGGAACCCGACTTATCAACAGGCAAGGACGATACATTACTTATGATCCATTCTATTTCAACCAGCGGTTTGCATGCTAGACTAGGTTAGTTTCGATGTTTGATCCTACCACATGTTTACAGCCTCTTTCAAACCGATACAGCCATGTCCCCTCCCAGCAAACCATGTATTGCTATGTTACTATTGCTTGTTGCTCAGCCCCTGCTTAGTATGCATGCTTAGGATGCTACGATGTTACCATGTTACTCTTGGTTTGGGATATCACACTATTGTATTTTTGTTGATGATATGATTATTATAAATGTTGACTATATATGACGAAGGATGGAAGGTCTAGGCTATCCCGCCCCGACGCTTTGTTCCATTCGAGTCACCTAGGACCCGAGTTTCGGGTATTGTTTTTGAGACTGAGCGTGCCTAACCGTGTGTGGGATTTTATGGGGTCCCCTTTTCTTACCTACCTAGGTTCAAACATTTCTAGTGGTAGCCCAAGCTGATTTTACCATTTGAAAACTGTGTCTGTGTCTGTCGGGTAGCTCCTGGCAGATATTATTTAAAACAACTTGGGCCAGCGGAGACATGGTTTCTTTGTTGGTCCACACCTGGAAGCTAGGGGCTGCCCATATCTATTTAGGTAGCTAACCCGACCTCGTCCAAATGGTAGAGGCCGATTCGAAAGCGCGGCCGGCTTTTGAGTTGGATGTCGACTCACCGGGGGGCACCCGGATTTGTGCGTTGTTAGCTAGAGGGACCTGTCGTTCCGGATCTCTTGGGACTAAATCATAAAATGGTTTCCTATCATGGGTAGCAACTGAGAGAGATGGGTGTGCGTGCGGAGCCTTGTAATGGGAAGTTGGTACACCCCTGCAGGGTTATGGACGACTTGAGACCTACTCCTTGTTCATAGACAACAACAACTGAGATAATCTTAATATAACTTGATCAACATGTGTGTGCCTTGACTACTTGTTCTTCGTCAGGATGCGAAGAGGAGGACAAGGATAGGATAGGTGTTATGATTGCGTAAGTAGTTGATAGCAAGACTTGTTGGAGGCGATTCCTCATCGAATGCTTGGCTTCTTATCTTACTCTCTAGATCGTTAGCCACTTCATAAATGCTAGTGTGGCAGCAACCTCACCACTTACCCCATCCTTACCGTAAACTACTAGTTGTCCTAGAATGACAAGTGATGAAGTCCTTGCTGGGTAGATGACCACTACAGTTGGATGCTGAGTACCTCTGTACTCATGATACTACCCCCAAACACTTTTCAGGGTTCGTGATCGACAACAGGTACGGTGATCGACATTTCACGTGGAGACTAGACGACGACTAGTTAGGCGGATCACGGCGGAGGGCCTGGACCCGTGTGGTTATGGGGATCGATGTTTTTCTCTTTGCCAGTAGGATTTTGATTGTAGTCTGTACTCAGACATCTATCTTCTGATGTTGTATTGTATTAAGGCAGTTGTATGCCGATTGTATGAGATGTTGTATCATGTATCTGTAATGTTGTGATATCATGTTGGAAATCCGGGGCATATGACTTCGTCATATGTCGCGGTGGGACCGATATGTGCTTCGTCCCCGGATCTAGATGGAAACATCTAGATCTGGAACAGTACTACATATCGGGCCTTAAAGTAGCGAGGAGCTAACTTGCCTTTGATTCCAAAACGATGAGTGTCCCGCATCGGGGTGACACGGAGGTAAGCATAGTCGCCAGGCTGATAGACCATTTCCTTGTGCTTGCAGTCATAGTTGCTCTTCTGACGAGACTGAGTGGCCTTCAGATGTTCACGGGATAACGAGAACCTGATCTTCAGCGTGTTGGATAATGTTCGGACGAACGAGTGCTCGTTCCCCAGTTTCTGACCAATTGAGAGGGGTTCGACACTTACGCCCATAGACAACTTCAAAGGGTGCCATCTTCAGACTAGCTTGGTAGCTATTGTTGTACGAGAATTCAGCAAACGGAAGGGATTACTCACATTTCTTACCGAATGATATGACACAAGCTCGAAGCATATCTTCAAGTACTTGATTGACTCGTTCAACTTGGCCTTGTGACTGTGGATGATAAGCAGTACTGAAGCTTAGGTGAGTGCCCATAGCTTCTTGGAAACTATCCCAAAATCTTGAGGTGAAAAGGCTGCCTCGGTCGGAACTGATCTCCAACGGAATACTGTGGAGCGACACAATTCTAGAAACATACAAGTCTGCCAACTGACTAGCAGAGATCGTCTCCTTGACAGGCAGAAAATGAGCGACCTTAGAGAATCGGTCGATGACGACAAAGATCGCATCATGACCCTTCTATGATCGCGGAAAACCGGTGACGAAGTCCATTTCAATCTTGTCCCATTTCCATTCAGGAATAGAAAGTGGTTGCAGAGTTCCAGCAGGTCTTTGATGTTCTTCTTTGACGCGACGGCAAACGTCACACTCATCAACATAACGAGCAATGTCTTACTTCATGTTACACCACCAGTACCGCTGACGAATGTCTTGGTACATCTTGGTACTACCAGGATGGACCGACAAAGGTGTATCGTGAGCTTCTTTCATGACATCAGGGGCGTAGTTCATGTTGGCCTTGGCTACCGGAACCACTAAACGACCTTTGAAGTACAACGTACCCAAATCATCATTGTCATCCTTAACAATAGTGAAAAATGAGGGCCTTCCACTTGCGAGATATCTTCTGATCTTCAGTATGTCAACTAGGGAATCCACATATCCCTGCGGAACAATTTCGATGTTCAGCTTTCGCAGCTCTTCATACAGGAGTGGATGTTGTACTTGAACTTCAAGTTCACTACAGTAGGCTTTGCGGCTCAAGGCATCGTCCATCACATTAGCTTTGCCAGGTGTGTAATGAATATCCATGTTGAAATCGGCTATTGTCTCGAGCCATCTTTGTTGGCGGAGATTTATGTCTGGCTGAGTAAATAGGTACTTCAGGATTTGGTGGTCGGTGTAGATCTTGCAACGATTAACGACGAGGTAATTTCGCCATAGCTTCAACGCATAAATTACCGCTGCCAATTCTATATCATGTGTTGGATACTTGTCTTCGTGAGCACGCAACTAACGAGAGCCATAAGCAATCACTTTGTGCTCCTAAATTAGGACACAGCCTAATTCTTGACGAGATGCATCGCAGTATATCACGAAGTCCTTCTGAGTATCAGGGGGAGCAAGCACCGGGGGAGAAGTGAGCTTGTCCTTGAGAGCTTGGAAACTGTCTTGACATTTATTAGTGCACTCAAACTTGAAGCCTTTGTGAAGCAGGTTAGTCAGAGGCTTGGCAATCTTGGAGAAGTTCTCGACGAAACGGCGGCAATAGCTGGCGAGTCCGAGGAAACTTCTGACTTGCTTGACAGTCTTGGGGGTAGTCTAATCCAGGATAGCCTGAATACGTTCTGGGTTGACGGCAATGCCATCCTTGGAAATCACGTGACCAAGGTAGGTTACTTCAGGAAGCCAGAACTCACACTTAGAATACTTAGCGTAGAGTTTGTGTTCTCGAAGCTTTTCTAGTATAAGACGAAGATGTTCAGCATGCTCTTCTTAATTCTTGGAGTATATTAAGATATCATCCAGATAAACCACGACGAACTTCTCGAGGTATTCCATGAATATATAGTTCATCAATCGATAAAAGGTGGATGGGGCATTCGTTAAGCCAAAGGACATGACGGTGTACTCGTATGAACCATAGCCAGTAATGAAGGTGGTCTTCAGGATGTCCTCTTCATGGACCCGGATCTGATGATAACCCAACCTCAAGTCGAGTTTCGAGAACATCGTGGATCCAGCAAGTTGATCATAAAGATCATTGATCCGAGGAAGTGGATATTTGTTCTGAATGGTGGCTTGGTTGATAGGTCGGTAATCTTGGACAAAACGGTTTGTACCATCACTTTTCTTGACAAAGAGCGAAGGTGCTCCCCAAGCTGAGGAACTTGGGGGAATGAAGCCTTTCCTAAGTACTTCGTTGATCTCCTTCTTAATTTCAAGGAGTTCATGCGGCGGCATCTTGTAAGGACGCTTAGCAATAGGGGTAGTGTCGGGCTTCAAGTCATTGACGAACTCAACTTCTCTAGTCGGGGGTATTCCTGGAAGTTCTTCTGGGAAGACGTCGATGAAATCACAAACGACTGGAACTTTCTCAATGCCTTCAAGAGGTGAGACGTTCAAAGCATTCATCGTATAGATTTGCGCTTCAGTGTTTTGGGTTATTCGGGGGTGTGGTTAACAATCTCGCCGGAGGGGTGGAAAAGTTGGACAGACTTTGTGCCACAATACAGTGCGGCATCGTGAACTTTCAACCAACCCATTCCAAGAATGAGGTCTATGGTGGAAGACTTCAGAAGGATGGGGGAAGCAAAGAAAATAATGCCTTCGATTTCAACGGTGGTATTGGGCACAAACTCGGATGTGTGGCAATGGCCTATCGGGGTGCGGACAACCATCTGTGGGGTCATCCTTTCGATCATGAAGTTATGCGACGATGCAAATGCTTCTGACAAGAATGAATGCGATGCTCCTGTATCAAATAAAACAGTAGCAGGTACAGAATTTACGAGAAGGGTACCCATCACGGTAACGAGTTGTTCCTGAGCTTCCACAACATCAATGTTGTAAGCATGTCCACGAGCATGAGCAGTAGACCCATTTCCGCGGCCAGCAGGGTGAACTACCAGTTGATTCTGAGCCTGGGGGCAGTCTCTGGCAATGTGACCGGGGCGACGACACTTGAAGCACAGTCCATCCTCTGGACGGAGGGGAGCAGCATTGGGTGGTGGGGGCTGACCTCTTGGCCTCGGTGGTGGCGGAGGCAGACGGGGTGTAGCATACGAAGGCCTTGGAGCAGGGACAGGTGCCTGAGTCACACTGTGAGGGAGCCAGATGCGACGCTTCTATGTTGCGCCCGAAGATGAGCCAACGTCACGATAGCGCTTCAGCGAGTCCTTGTGCTCCATCTGGGCAGTCTCGATGGTGATAGCCTTGTTCACCATGGTGGCGAAGTTGGAGAAATCATGAACGACAAGAGCGAGCCTGAGGTCTGCATTGAGTCCACGGCGAAACTTCTGCTGTCTGCGAGCATCAGTGGTGATCTCTTCTTCCGCATAGCGAGAGAGGTGGAGGAACTCGCGCTGATAGGATTCAACAGTCATGTTTCCCTGAGTGAAGTTGAGGAATTCTTCCCGCTTGCGATCCATGATCCCCTGAGGAATGTAGCGGGCACGAAAGGCAGTCTGGAATTCATCCCAGGTGATGACTTCACCGACTGGAAGGGAACGCTTGTGGGTGCTCCACCACTGAGTAGCGGCGCCTTTCAGGTGATAGGACGCAAAGTTGGCATAGTCGGCAGGATCGACATTAGCAGACTCCAGCTCGTGAGTGATGTCGCGAAGCCAGTCAACAGCATCCAATGGCTGAACAGAGTTGCGGAACATAGTGGGGTTGAGGCGGGTGAAGTTGTGCAGAGTCACGGTGGCATGCTGATGGTGGTGCCCATTCTGATTCGGCTGGGGGAACTGAGGCATGACATTCTTCATGAACTGCCGGTTCAGCTTGAACTGCTGCATCATCGCAGCCATGTAATCCGGCGGCGGAGGTGGGTCGTTGGCACCACGACCACGACCTCCACGACCAGCCATCCTGCTAGAATTTAACAAGGGTATTTCAGCGATGAAAATTTAACGAGATACCGGAAACAAGCAGGAGGTAATGCGACAACGAAGAGGGGGCGCGGATATATAGGAGTAGTCATATAAGATATATAGATCCACACACGGAATCAATCGAAAATCGGGCAGCATAACGTCGTAGAAATTAAGAAAAAACGACACACTAGGCGGCGCGCAAACCGCGGTAAGGATTACACGACGCGATATAGACTCCACTATGTCAATCACGCCATAAGAAAACTGTTGGCCACAGGAGTTTGTGCTAGAGAACGCGCGGCCTGCCCAGAATGAGAATGGGATCCGCGGTCCGGGACCTGGATCAGAACTCCTGCGACACGACTCAATCAATGGGGAAGCACCAGAATGCCGGGTGGAATCAAGAGAACGTGATCCTAATGTCAGAGTTAGTAAACTTACCAGCAAGGATAAGAGAGCAGAGTCCCAGAGCATAGGTAAGGAGAAAAGGATCCTAATACCATAGATATCACACGTAGTGATATCGATGTGGGCCCGTAAGCCAAACATTAAGTTAGCAAAATAGTTTTTCAAAGACTAGACTCAACTTCGACCAAGTAGTGGTGGGGTGGCTTCCTACAGGCAGTCGGCTCTGATACCAACTTGTGACGCCCCCAAAATCAATCCGTGTACAGTAATCATACACGCAGGGTACACGACTGAGATTAGGGTGCCACAGTGAGAATATCACAGCACAACACTAAACACAAATAAAATAAACCAATATGTTACAATACCAGGGATCACAAGGATCTGAATACATAAGTTATACAATCATAATATCTGAGTACAGACATAGTTAGTCAAGTTTTGTCTTAAGAAGGCTAGCACAAATCACATCAGAGATACAGATTGAAAAGGCGAGGCCTCCTGCCTGGGATCCACCGAACTACTCCTGGTCGACGGGGAACTCGACATCGTAGTAGTCGCCTCCGGGGTACTCCTGCTCCTGGGCTCCAACGTCGACTGCAGCAGCCGATCAGGCAAAACAAAAAGGGCGAAATAAAGCAAGGGTGAGTATCTAGGATACCCGCGAGTCTTACGTCCGCTACTAAGCATTTATGCATTTGTACCAAATGGAAAGGGGAGGTTGTATATAGTGGACTGCAAGGTAGAAAGTCAGAACAAGGATGAGAAGCTAGGCCTATCGAAGACTAGCATCTTCCGACGATTCTTGCAGCATGAGAAGAGAATAGCCAACAGTTCAAAAGCATGAATGTAATAACAATGCAACAGAAGTTGCTGAAGCATTGTATAATAGTAAGTTGTATTATATAACAATTATATATGCCTCTGAGATCCCCTCCTCGACTTCCCTGCGAGGAAAAAAACCCGGAACCAACAGTTTAATAGTAGTAGTTTGTAGTAGTAGGATCTGGATTCAGCATAAAGCGTCATGTTACCGTGGACATGGCTATCCGAATAGATTATCATCACTGCAGGGACTGCACTACTGTTACCCTACACGCTCGGATCTCCAGGGTGGCGTACACCTTGTAAGGGAATGCCCCACCGAGGCTATCCGATACGCCGAAGTCCGTCCTTCGAGCTCAATAGAGAGGCCATCCGCCGGTTTAAATCCTAAGTACAAAGGAACTTTGGACCCCTGTCCTTTGTACTCCTGCACGGTACGCGACTGGCCGGTGAAGCAGACCCACTTCCCACTACCGGAGTAAGCGGTCCAAGCCCGGCAATTGGCCCGAGGTAAAGCTGACGTCTGAAGAGCCCTCGAACGAGGCTACAACGCAGAGGGCCCACACCGTAATCCCACGTGGAGGCAGTGCGTATAGGCATATAGCCACTCAAGTCATCCGCCGAACCCATTAAGCATTTTATTAATTTTCTGTCGAAACAACCGTTATCGTCGTCCTTATTTAGGTGAGTCGTGGACAACGACAACAGCCAGGTCCACCCCCATTACCAGAGCCAGTGGTCGCCTACCCTATCGTCCCACCAACTCGTGCGGTTACCAACAAGGTGAACCGTCTCCTTACCTTGTCTCACGTTTGCTCTTGGAAGAGCTCGACTTTCGTACAACAGAGTATCTCTCGGCCACCGAGCAAGTACCAGGCCCACCGCACACCGGTGGAATACACCTGTCCTGTCGGTCCGATACGATACCCTGCAAGGGCACCGTTGGGTCACCCGACTCCTTACCTTTAAGGACACCCGTGGATCAATATCCTAGTCCGGCTATACAAAGTCAGCCTCAAGTGGAGTACAAGGATTACTCCTCGATAGCTCACACTTAAGGTGGCTCGGAAGAGTCGGGGTAGGGGCCTATATTGTTGTCTGCTCTCAACCGTACCTGTAGTAGTTTATAATGTATCGTTTCCAAGATCACTCCCAGAGTGATCACATCCCGCTATCTAATCCTATTGACTAACAAGGCGCAGGGCTTACTGTTGATTATAAGACATATATATATATATATATAGGGCAGCATAAGATAGTGGAAAGGTAATCAAGGGGCGACAATGACAAGCTATGCAGTTGAATAGGATTGTAACGTAGAAGTAGCAGCAATGCCTAGTGCAAGAAATGTACGAAAAGATAGGCCATATCTGAGGAAGAGAATAGCTCTGCTTGCCTGGAAGCTCGACGGTAGGGGTAGGGTCGTCGACGTAGTAGTCGTACTCAGCGGCGGTGTAGTCGGCGGCAGCAGCGGGGTCTACCGGAGAATACGGTAGGTGTGGTGGACATCTGACAAACTTACGGAGGGGGTATCCGTGTTAGTTGATCCATTCTGAACAACTTTCGTGTTCGGAATAAATTCATCCGAAGAGTTTTATTGTATCGGGCAATTATCGGACAGACGGCCCGGAGGGGGGGGAATGTCGATGTTCGTTGTGTTAGAGGGGGGTGGTTGACATACGGATAGTGTATTCGTATTCATTATATTTTTCTAAGCAATTTTGATATATAAATTATTTTCATCTGATTTACGGTTTAAAAGATACTCCCTCCATTCCTTGATGTAAGGTGTATAGTTTTTTAAAATAACTTTCATAATATAGGGTGTGAGGGAATTTGTTTCCAATAGTACCCCTCCACCATATTTTTTTTCTTTTAATTAGTTGCCAAACGTGAGCTGAAGAAAAGGAAAGAAATGATCATGCGCTAACAGCTTTAATCACGCAGATTTATTGCCTTGTATTCACATGACTTGGAGCGTTGCATGTCTGGCTATGGATGGAAACCATGAGAAATTGGCAAAAAAATTAGGAAGATTAATTAGGCTCAATAACTGATCTGGAAAGAGGGATTTTCTCACCTTCCTTTTTTCCTCTCTACTCCCACGAATCCTCCTAGGGGCTTTTTAGTCCAACCACAGCCAAATATGCTCTTCAAACCCCTGCGTTAATATTCGTGCGAGACAACTATACACCTTACTTCAAGGAATGGAGGGAGTATTTAATTTCAAAGTTTAATTCAATTTAATTCATTTTCTAATTTCTTTTATTATGAAAAAGAAACATTATCCACAGAGGGGTTGACCAGGTAAAACCTGACCAGTGGGTCCCACTGGTCAGCCTCTGTTTAATAAAAATGATTTAACTAAATCTAATTAAACCAGTGGACCCACATGTCATAGACAGTGGCTAATCAATTCAATTCAATTTAATCAAACAGGGCAGAGGGCCCACATGTCATAGGCACATTCTAATAATTACATTTTAGTTAGACTATTTAACTAACCTAATGACTGGGGGCCCACAAGTCATAGTCTAGGAGTTTATTTAACTTAGATATATTCATTCTATTAGGGATTGATTAGTGGTTAACTAAACCGAGTGGGGCCCGCACGTCAGTGGGACACCCACTGGATTAACCACGGGGGCGCGCCGGCGGTCAGCCGTGGCACGGTGGAGGCTCACCGGAAGGCGTCCTCAGCCACCATTTGGCCAGCCGCGGGCACGAATCAGATGGGCACGAGGCCGCACGTCTACGGGTATGCGAGACGGACGCCGAGGACGACCACCTTGACGGCGGTGAGTGCGCAGGCGGCGGCTGGAGGACGATGGATGCGGGGACGACGCGAATACGGGCGGGAGTGAATACGACGATGGGCAAAACGAGCGCAAGCTCACCGGGGGGCTTGTAGCGGTGGCGAGGGAGCCGGGGAAGCTCTGGTGGCGATGTATTTGTCGCCGGAGTTCGGGGGTCGTGGCGACGGGGAACGGATTGGATCGGGCGCTGCTCTGCGTCTCGGTCGGAGCTTGAGGGCCGAGGCGAAATGGAGGAGCGAGGCGGTTCTCCAGGACAAGCTCCGGTGGCAGGGGGAGCACGGTGGCCGCGGTGGCGCTCGGGCCGCGGCGACGACCGTGCGCCGGCTGCTGCGTAGTTAGGCGGCAGAGCGCGAGGGGGGGAGGGGAATGGGCAGAGGGTGGCTAGGGTTAGGGCGGCGCGGCCTGGGGTTCTTATCCCTCGTCAGCGTCGTCCGATGGCCGACACGGCGTCGTCGGTGGCCGTGGTGTCATGGATGGGCGCCACCGCGATGTGAACAGGGGAGGGTGGTGACGGTTAGGGGGGTGGGCCAGATGGGCTGGGTTGGCCCGGGTGGAGAGGGCAGAGGGTGGGGTGGGCTTCGCCCAGGGCATTAGATAGGTTTAGTTTTATTTATTTTTTTGTTTTTATTTTCTGTTCTTTTCTCTTTTGCATTTCTTTTTTTTTGTTTTATAATTTTGCAAATTATGTTATAGGTCACATGATTATTGTTGGCCTATAGAACAGTGCCAAAAAAATATTTGGCCACAAATAAAATCATATAACATTGGTTTTAATTATTCAATTAATGAAAGGGGGTTTTTGGCTACTGTTTATATTTGTTTGATTTATTTTTGAGCTCGATAAATTCCAATGCACATATGGAAGTGATCCACTGAATATTTTGGATTTAACAAAAGTGGTTGCAAAGTTTTTGGACCAAGTTTTATTTGTCCCATAATTTTAGTAATCAACAAAAGGGAAATTTGACTTTGCATTGGTCCAAGATTAACATGGTTGATCAAAGAAAGAATTTTGGAAGAGTAACCATCATTAGTAACAGTGATTAATGTTCACTGACAGTGAGGGTGTTACAGTATGTATGCCGAAGGAGAGCCCCGGGGTGGGGCCCTCAACCAAGCGGCCACCTGGCGCGGCCTAGGGTCTGGCCGTGCCACCAGGCCACCTGGTGGCCCCCCTCCGGTTGCCCTTTTACGTGTCCTTAATTCTTCAGGAAATGCTTCCCCGAAATTTTCAGGTCGTTTGGAGATGTGCTGATATGTCCACTCTATGTGCACTTTTCTCCGCTGATTCCTGAGTCTGCTGTTTCGGCACCGGAAAGTTGTAAACTGTGTAAAACAAGCCAAAACACCATGAGAGAAGCATCATAAGGTGAAATATATAAATGAATAGTGGTAAATTATGATACAGAATAGTGACGCATTTTGGACGTATCAACTACCCCAATCTTAGACCTCGCTTGTCCCCAAACGAAAACTTAGCTCGGTAAACTTGTGCACAAGTTTAGAGAGTGAAGTGTCCATAAATACGAATATGGACAAGAAGCATCACATTCTCTCTACCACACTCAAGCATTCTTAGTAACAATCTCAATTCATAAGGTCCTCATGAAAGAGTAATATCAATTATAACCAAAATTAAGGCTAATGAAAGCTCATTAAATCATGGCAAATATGTTCTTGGTCAGAGAACAACTAATAACTTTTAAACTTTACTCTTCCACTTATATTTATGATGAGATCAATTGAAGCTTTTGAGAGAACATGTGATTAGTCAAGAAGTGAAAATTCTAACACAAAGGAAGATGTTTGATTTAGCCAAGCTCAACAAACAACTTATTTATCATGATTGATGATGTCAACAAAGATGTGATATGGCAATTCTTAATGAAACAATATATATGAATTTAGGTACGGAGCCAGGAAATGAGGATAGGGGGGCAAGAACTAGAAGCATCAAAATCGTAGGATACAATCATATAGTGTACATAAGTAAATGATGGAAGATCTAGATACTAAATATATGTTCGCTATTCACTAGTGGAAAAAATATCTATTCCAATTTGAGTTGGCTTTACCTTGCATTTCATTTGCATTTCCATATTATCCACATGGTTGCGAGCTTGAACCAATTGGTTTGAAAACATTAGGAATTTGTTTCAGTCCTCTTCCTTTTTGTGTCTACACTAATACAACTAGACATTTACCGAACAAACTTCGGGCAATATCCATCTACGGGGCACAACTTGCGCCATCTTATTTATGTTAGCAGCTATGTGCATTAGTGATTACAACAACGCATGATGCCAACACGCATTGACAGAAACGCCAGCACACCATAGCGCCATAAGTCGTGCCCTAGTAGATTTCTTAGGCGATTAGACTAAGTAGAACTTTAGTAGTTAGTTTCAAGTGTTTGTAGTTTTATAGTTCCACTTATACAGTTTGAAAGGGACAAAGCAATCTAACGAAAAATAAACTAACCTTTTACCCCTGGTTTGATTGTTCATCCGTGTGGCCGCCCGACCGGCAATGCGCCCGTGGATCA
Organism: Bromus sterilis; assembly: GCA_950022295.1. Classification (NCBI taxonomy): domain Eukaryota; kingdom Viridiplantae; phylum Streptophyta; class Magnoliopsida; order Poales; family Poaceae; genus Bromus; species Bromus sterilis. The sequence goes on along the minus strand of OX465595.1, from coordinate 171,478,593 downwards.
GCGTGCACGACCTGTCGGCGCGACGGAGGTCGCCTATCCCCTTTTCTTCTCAACTGAGATTTTCGACGATGATAGAAGATGGCCGGCGGCTGGCTCGATCTCATGGAGGCAGGAGCAGACGACAGGTAGGAAACGAGGGATTAAAGGAGACCTAAACTATGTGTACGTGCGTACTACTAGTAGTTACGTTGGAAACGAGGGATTAAAGGAGACGTAAGATTTGGGCCTTCCATTAGCACACAGTCCCAGGCTATATATATGGTGGAGAGGTTATTTGCACAGCAGGGCGAGGCCTGTCACGGACTACAGCGTACACAGAAAATTAGCTGGCAATTGATTCTATACCTAATCTCTAGCAAACATAATTTTCTTTACAGTCACACCGCAAATGTACACGGAATACTAAGGATCCTCCGATCTGATTCAATCCAACTGACGAAATCTAAAAGCCAATATCGCTTCGATGGTCTGCCAACCCGATCAAAGGCTAGGATTAAATGTTTTGCCTCCGCTGCAGCACCCCCACCTCGCAGATTAATGTGCTTCTCTCCTCGCACGACCGCACTCCTCCAATCCTCCGTAATTTCCTCCTTGAATCCAGCAGAATCGCAACCCCTCTGAATTTCTCCGTATCCTAGGGTTAAGTCGCTGCCGCCAGCTGACAGCTCCAAATCTCCTTGCCAGTTCTTCTCAACGCCGTGCGCCACAATTTTCCTGCTCGTGGCCGAGGGATGCGACGGAAGGGCAGGCGGCCCCACGGACGCAGACGATGGCGTGCGCGGCAAGGACGGACACATCCACCACAAGAGCATGCACACGAGTGCCGCTCCTTGCACGGCGCCATACGACCCAGCGCGCATCTCAGCCCAGGCTGCCGAAGCTCGACCCACATCCTCCAGCCCCTGGGCTTGCAGCCGCCGACTCGAGGAGAGGAGACCGCCGCTGTAGCCGCAACATGCATTTGTCCCGCCGGTCCGGAACCCCCACTGTGCCTTCTTGTGTTTAGTGGCTACACGATGAGAGGAGACCGCCGCTGTAGCCGCAACATGCATTTGTCCCGCCGGCCCGGAACCCCCACTGTGCCTTCTTGTGTTTAGTGGCTCTGTTTTGTTTCATGTATCCGTATACTGCACTTATGCATATCACGTTTGTAATAGCAACTGTACTCTTTTGGGTGATACTAGGTTCCAGCAAGGAAGGACGAGTAAACGTTGGAGCTGCACCATATACATTGGGAACCTTCCAGGGATATCACGAAGAGGGAGTTGGGTGATCTCTTCAACAAGGTTGGCATTTTTCATATAATCAATTCAACTATCAATTAGAACTGGCTACAATACGGAAATAGAGAATGACCATTCCATTTTACGTCCCCGTTCATCTTGAAATTATGGAAATAATGACATCCTAGACTGTAAAAAACTTAGGACCCCGGTTGTTTTTACTGAATTATTTTTGGAGCTTATACACTACCGCTTATATGGAGTAACTACACCTTAATGTCTTGGAATATCCTCTGTACGGTGGATGTTCGTCCAAAAGCTTAAACAACACCATCAGGTTCTTGAGTTCTTAATCTATCATCTGCATTGTACCGTGGTGGATCGAGGTTCTAAATAACAGACATGTGAGGTTTTCAAGATTTGGGCAATTGTGTGGACTGCAACACGTTTGACATTGATGACATTGTCCAGTAGAAACAAGGATGAGATGTTCATGTAAGATTGTTTGTACTAATCCAAGGAGGTTGTCACACACATGAGCACATGACCATTCCTAATATTGATTCTTTTTACTTGGAACATAGATTTTCCAAACAGTCGATTCAAATTACGTAAAAGGTTTTTCCTAAAGATCTAAGAGAATGAACCAGTAAGGTAACTGAAATACAATTTTCAAAAAACGTGATTATGCTCAGAACTTCAGTTTTTTAATCTGATCGAACCTTTCTTTGTAAATTCACACAGTTTAACATGACGCAGATGATTCAAGTAGTAAAAGAAATGATCAGGTAATTCTTTGACTATCTCATTCAGGGATATTTGGCTTCCTTTTATCATGCTTCGAACTTGGAAATATGGTTCCCACCCTCCCCATCTCACTCACACGGTAAACATGTTCGTCAGTGCTGGCTTATGAATTTATTTTGTATCATATCCGAAGAACATCAAAATAGCAGAACAACCGTGAAGGACATAAATTCAGAATTTGGCTCCCCAAGTCAAGCGTTCAAAATTTATAATTTTGATTCAATTTGAATCTACAAAAAAGTGTAAGGGATTTGTTCAGAAATCTGAATTCTGAAGTCGATATCATTGAATTTTAGCCAGGGTTTGGCTGTGTGCATTTTCTCACATAATTTCTTAAGATTTGTTAATTCACAGCTTGCTGATTTTTTGGGTATTAGTAATTTTACGTGAGTACATGAATTCTACACATTGCTAAGTGGATGGATCAGGTCCTCTCCCGTTTTAAGCTTTCTGACTGTAAGGCCCGATATGCGGTACTGTTCTAGATCTAGGTGTTTCCACCCAGATCCGGGGACGAAGCACATATCGGTCCCACCGCGACATATGACAAAGCCATATGCCCCGGATTTCCAACATGATATCACAACATTACAGATACAAGGATACAACATCTCATACAATCGGCATACAACTGCATCAATACAATACAACAGCGTAAGATACATGTCTGAGTACAGACTACAATCAAATGCCTACTGGCAAAGAGAAAAACATCGATCCCATAACCACACGGGTCCAGGCCCTCCGCCGGGATCCGCCTAACTAGTCGTCGTCGAGTCTCCACGTGAAACGCCGATCACCATACCTGTTGTCGATCAAGAACCCTGAAAAGAGTTTGGGGTAGTATCATGAGTACAGAGGTACTCGGCATTCAACTGTAGTGATCAACTGACCCAGCAAGGACTTCATCACTCGTCATTCTAGGACAACTAGTAGTTTACGGTAAGGATGGGGTAAGTGGTGAGTTTGCTGCCGCACTAGCATTTATGAAGTGGCTAACGATCTAGAGAGTAAGATAAGAAGCCAAGCATTCGATGAGGAATCGCCTCCAACAAGTCTGCTATCCACCTACATACGCAAACATAACACCTATCCTATCCTTGTCCTCCTCTTCGCATCTCGACGAAGAAGAAGCAATCAAGGCACACACACGTTGATCAAGTTGTATTAAGATTATCTCAGTTGTTGTTGTCTATGAACAAGGAGTAGGTCTCAAGTCGTCCATAACCGTGGACACGGCTTCTCGAAAAGATTTAACCCTGCAGGGGTGTACCAACTTCCCATTACAAGGCTCCGCACGCACGCCCATCTCTCTCAGTTGCTACCCATCATAGGCAACCATTTTATGATTTAGTTCCAAGAGATCCGAAACGACAGGTCCCTCTAACTAACAACGAACAAATCCGGGTGGCCCCAGGGGAGTCGACACCCAATCCAAAAGCTGGCCACGCTCTCGGATCGGACTCTTCCGTCTCAACAGGGTTTGGGTTACCGAGACGCCTCACGTGAGGCCTCGGGCCCTCGCTGGTCAAAGGTGGACCAACAGGGAAACCATGTCCTCACTGGTCCGGGTTGGTTTAAAAACTACTGGCAGCTGACCAGCACACACACGGTTTCAAATGGTACATCAGCTTGGGCCACCACTAGAAATACTTGAAGCTAGGTAGGTAAGAAAAGGGGACCCCATAAAATCCCACACGCGGTTAGGCACGCTCAGTCTTAAAACCAATACCCGGAACTCGGGTCCTAGGTGACTCGAATGGAACAAAGCATCGGGGCGGGATAGCCTAGACCTTCCATCCTTCGTCGAATATAGTCAACATTATAATAATCATATCATCAACAACAATATAATAATGTGATATCCCAAACCAAGGAGTAACAGGGTAACATCCTAGCATCCTAAGCATGCATACTAAGCAGGGGCTAAGCAACGAGCAATAGTAACATAGCAGTACAAGGTTTGCTGGGAAGGGTCATGGCTGTGTCCGTTTGAAAGAGGCTGTAAACATGTGGTAGGATCAAACATCGAACCTAACCTATACTAGCATGCAAACCGCTGGTTGAAATAGAATGGATCATAAGTAATGTATAGTCCTTGCCTGTTGAATAGTCGGGTTCCGAAGGTGTAGTTGATCGGAAGCTCGCATCGTCTCCGAGAGGTACCCGCGAAGCACACAAGACGGTAAACACTGGAAAGAAACCAACGAGCAAGCAATCTGTTACTACGAGGCAAACACGAGCAAGCATCAACAAGAAGCAACACAAGACATCGCACCTACCGTCGAGAGCGGTTACTAACAGGTTAAGTGAAGTACTCGTCACACACGACGATACCGCACGTTTACGGTGGTTCAAGTTGCTTAGCTACAGGTGATCAACCAATGGTTGTTAACATGGCAACTCAAGCAAGCATGGCATAGCACACAAACATGTCAAGAGGTGAAGCACTAATTAAACTATCTATGCTAGTCAATTTAAGTGAGGCACAACCTAAACATGGCATACACTAAGTGTCGCACGACGATTAAAACATTTGGTACTGTTCTGTCCTAAACCATATTTTAGGTTGGTTAACAGAAGCAAACAATAGCATAAACACAAAGTACACGAAAAACTAATCAAGTTACATATAAAGAACACTCCAAACGGAGTTACGGTTGAAAAGATACAAGCAAAACAAATTACGGGCACAAACTGCCAACATCACGAAGCACACTTTAGAGCAATGCATAAACAGGTTAATCAATGCAAACATGCTCACAAATGATATGAAACTAAAGTAGACATGACAGGGAAGGCATGGCAAAAATAATCATGGAAATAGGCATCATAGCTCAAAAGATATTAAGCAAACAACATGAAATCGTGACGTTACAGACTTAGAGAAAAACAGAGGTGGCTGTCAAAAACAGCAGCATAGCAACTTTGGAGCTCAACAACTATATGACCAGCAAGCATATCATGACAATGCAATACATGTAATGAAAGCAGACATGATGCTTAACAATATGCAATTGGAATCACTCAATTCCGATAAACGGTCGCGACACGCTCGTCGACCGAAGTTGCAACAAAATAACAGTTTTCAGCACAGCAGCACATTAACATCAGGATAGCTACTTTGGAGCAAGATTTAATCTAGAAAAAGCACCCAAACATGGCAAGTTAAAGCATGGAAATGAAGTACACATGATGCTTAACACGTAGGAAAAAAGAGTCAATGAATTAGGCCTCATGGATGAGTCACAATCATCATGCAAAGTTTCAACAAAATATTAACAGAAGCACTAAACAAGAATTAGTAGCAGTTTAACGGCCTGATGCCCACTTTAGCACAGAACTACACAATAAAGATGACCTCAAATGCGAATGATCACAAAAGATGAATTAAAGTAGACGCAATTCTGAACAACTTTCGTTTTGGTGGCACGTTCATCGGAGCTACGGATCAACGGGAAATCGCATCGCAAATAGGCATACAGCAGCAAAAGTTCCCAGACTTAGAGAAAAAAAAACAGCAGCAGAACAAATAATAAAAAAAAAGGAAAAGGGGGCCTCACCCATCAGGCCGGCCCAACTGCGGCTGGACCAGGGGGCTGATGTGGGCCGTGGCTGGCTGGGCCGCTCGCCCCAGCTGGGCCAGGGGGCAGGCCGGCTGGAGGCCTGGTCCACAGCGGGGAGTGGCTGGATCGCGGGGAGGCCGAGCGGCTCCTCCCGTCAGGCGGCGGCGCGGCTGGCTCGCCGGCCAGCCGGCGGCGAGGAGGGAACAAGGGGCCGGCGCAGAGGGGCAGGGCGGCCGGATGGAGCCGGGCCCGGCCGGTGGGAGGTGCCGGCGGCGAGCGCTCCGCCGTGAGCTCGGGCTGGCCGAGCCGTGTCCACGGCGGGCGGCTCCTGTTCCTGTGAAGACAGAGGAGAGGAGGGGTGAGAGGAGGAGGTGAGGGGGAAGGAAGAAGGGAGAGAGGGAGGAAGGAGGGGCGCGGCAGAGGAGGGCCGCGGCGACGCTGTGTCCTGGCCGGCGGCAGCCTCGGGCTGGCCGGAGGCGCTCGGTGCGGCGGCGAGCCCACGGGCATGGAGGTTGGATTAGGCAGAGAGAGAGAGGAGGGGTGGGTGGCAGGCTCGATCTGGGTCGTCGGATCGCGAGATCTGACGGTCCAGATCCGAGGATGGCTAGGGTTACTTCGAAAATTGGCTAAATTGCGAAAATAGGGGGCTAGATCTGAGGGGGGTGGCTGAAAATTGTGTCTAGGGAAACCCTAGAAAAGGGTGGGAGTGTGGTGGTCTTTATATAGCCCCGGTGGCGGGCAGTTTGCAAAAACATCTCCGGTTTTTTTCTCGCGCGCGCGATGCTCACGTTTCTGACAGCCGGGGGTGCACAGTACCTCCGATTCGGGTAAAACTTCGAACTGCATGATCAGCGCGTCGAGCCGGCGGCATTCACCTCGTGCTGGAACCGTTCCGAAAACACTTTTCGGTGCGCTATAAAAATATCCCATTTACTTATTAAACGGGGTTTTTCGTTTCGTTGGCTGCGGCTAGTCTCGTGCGGTTTTCGCGACGGTGATCGGGTGAAACCCGGTGTCGCAAAGGTCGTGTGTCAGGGTGGCAAGGGTCAGTCTCCGTACGGTACGAGATAAGAGGGGGAAAAATAATCGCCGATCGATAAATCGGGGATGCAAACACCGCAAACAAATCAGACAATCAAACAATTCACACCGAAAACAAAAATTTTAATTTTTGTGAAAACTGGGCTGTTACACTGACTACATATAAAAGTTGTGTTTCTAGATTATGTTAATGACATCTGACTTATTAATATTGAAGGAGCACAATTGTGTTGGAAGAGGCATACATGAAAGGCCTCCAGATTATATCAAGTAATCTGGTGTAACCCTGAAGCATAGTTATGATTATGCGGGCATGTTGCATGCACACAATCACTAACTTGATTTACTATGCAGATATGTCGCTTTTTGGCTTATTATTTTTGCTGCGAAATTTCAATTCACATATATCCTCCAGGAAAGTTAGTTCAACTGCTTTATATAACTCTGCTCTCCCACTTATATTAGCATCAATTTGTATTTGAAAGTTGGATTTCTTATGCATATCCAAACTCTTGTAAAATCAACAAGACTGGTAATCAGTTTCAGAGACTTAGAATATCAATGGCACAACTTTGTCTCAAAGAGTAAGCATATACTGTCAGAACCCTCTGTTAGGTAATGTGCTAGGATCAAAGTCACCTTGCATTCATCAAAGAAAATCAAATGGAATTCAAATTCAAACTCAAATGGGAGAAGGAACACCCCCCAGATGAATTTAATTCCAATGGCCAGAATAAAAGTTGCTCCAAAAATTCCTTTTGCATTTTTGAAAAGTCTCATAAATGAGTATGATCACATATCAAGTGATGTGGGACTAACCCCATGCTCATGGATTTTTCAAATATTCAAACAGGACCTTGGAATTAATCAAAGACCCCTATTTGATTTAAAGTTCAAATAATTTGAATTTTAAAAATGTTCAAACTTTACAAGTGGCTAGCCTATTATGTTGTGAAGCCATATAAAAAGTTTTAGCATTTAATAAAATTCCTAGCTATTTATTTAGCACAGCAAAACAAAAAGGCAGAAAAGAAAAACAAAAGGAAAAGAGGAAAAGGCCTACCTGTGAAGGGGCCCAACTTATCGCCCAGCCGGCCCAGCCCACTCCCCAGCCTTGTCGTCTTCCCCAGGCAGGGGCACGCACAGCTGCATGCCCGGCATGCCGTCGCCGGCGGCAGCTGCCTGCCTGCCTGGAGGGCTTCCCGAGCCTTCTAGTCGCGCCAGGAAACGCCCTAGGACGCCATGCCACCATTCCAGCTCTCGCCGCTGCCCCTCTCGCGCTCCACGCGATTCCCCCTTCTTCCCCGAGAGCATCCGCCGCTCACCGTCGCTGGGATTCGCGGCCAATGCCGGAGACGAGCTTGAAGATCGTGTCCCCCTCGCTCCACGTCGACGTCCACGCCAGGAGCTCGAAGATGGTGACCTAATTTCTACTGCAGCCGCCGCAATCGAGGTTTCCCTCTCGCCGGAGCCGCCGCACAGCTTCTTCAATTATGGCCAGCCCCGAGCATCTCCGACAACGACACCGCCTCCATTGGATCCGCGGTGAGCTCCTGCACCTCCCCATCTATCTCCTGGTCTTCTTCTTGCCCTATGTTGCATTTCGCCATGGACACCGGAGCTTGCCGCCGCCACAGTTGAAGTCAAGGTCGCCGTCATGCCCCTTTGGCTCATCTAGCGCGCGCAGCAGCATCCCCGTGATCCCAACAATCGTTTGCACAACGTCGTGGTAAAAAAGGCGCTCTAGAGTGCGAGGACGCCGAAGCCCTAGCCACTGCCGCCGCCAACTCCGACGCCGACGTCGCTCCGGTGACCCCCTGAAGCTCTGGTTAGGTCCATTCGACGCGGACGACGACGGTGAACACGCTGGTGGCCTCCATTCTTTCTCCCGTGCCCGTTTGCAGGATTCCGGCGTGAACATGACCTCGCCGGCGACGAGCACCTCCATTAGAGCTTAACCCCAACGCTTAATTCCCCTGGCCCCACTTGCCATAGCCACTGACATGTGGGCCCAGCCTGTTAATTCCCCCTGTTTAAGTTTAAATTGATTAAATCGTTTTAATTAACACAGTGAGACACTGACATGTGGGTCCCAGTGGTCAGAGGCCCCCTGACGTCAGCATGACCTCATGCTGATGCAGTAAATGATTTTCCTATTTAAATCAATTCCAGAAATACTCAAACTTTTGAAATTCATAGAATGTTCATCCTAACTCCAAATATAGCAAATAATATGTCTAAAATTATCAGAAAAATTCAAGGATTCTGAATATGCAATTTGTTTTCATGTTTGAACAAGTTAACCTGGGTGAACAGAGAGAACAATGCATATGTAATTCATTTAAATTCAAATTGGAGTTTGAATTTGCAATTCACTTGCAATATAATCCATTTAAAGGGAATTGCCTCACACATCAGAAGAATGTACATAAAGTTTCAACCTTCAACCATGTGTTTGTGCATTGTACTTGTGTTTCCCCCCTTGATTGTTGTTTGTCGATAGAAGTGGAACCGGAACAGGAGGCTACCCCCTTCGTTGAAGATCCCGAAACTGAACCTCGTCAGCAAGGCAAGCAAACCCCATTGATCATGTCGATAAAATCCCACTTCCCTTTCAGTCTCTCTTATGCATTGTTTAGGATGATTACCATGCTACGTTTCTACCGCATAGATGAACCCATTCCTTTGCATGACCTATCATTTGTCACAGTAGTAAGCAAACCACAATCCTAGCAAATGTAGGAGTTGATTGATATCGTGTGGCCCCTGCAACTGTTATTGCTTATTGCATGCTTAGAGTGATTCAATGTTGATACTGTTATGTGAGTCGGGATGGTAGAAATCATGATCATGATGGTGGAAATGTGTTGGTGAATCTACCCTAATACAAGGTGAATGATGAGAGGCTGTGTAGGAGTACACAGTGGGTTGTCTCGTTGAAACCGCCCTAAGTCCGAGTTCTTGTGTGGTGATCCAAGATGAAGAGTACAACCACACATTGGGCTCACTGACCCCTCTCAACCTACTAACTCATCCCTTTCGATATCCAGATGTCGCAGTAGTTCGGAGTTCTGGTAGGTATGTGGCCTGGCTGCTAAGTGAGAGAACGGCTCAGCCAAGACCGGCTTATGCACCACGCACACATCATCTGGGTCCACTTCGGTAAACCGTCCATGTTCACGATAGTGGTAACCAACCCAGGTAGGCGGCCTTCTCGGACTAGATCGGCTATGAGGTTACAGTTGTGGTGAACATCCTCGCCGACACCTCTTGAACGGTGTCAAGTACAAAGGCGGTAACTGATAGTCATGTGTGTGTAGCGGTACACCCCTGCAAGGGTAACAAAACTATTAGAATAGCCGCGTCCGCGGTAAGGGACTCCTTGGAAAGCTTAGCTTGATTATTAGACAACTTCAATGGATACTTATAAAAATTGCCAAGATAAGCGTGTGTGCTATGGCGTGCTTTCTCGTGGGGAAGTCGAGGAAGGCACCATAGTGGTGTACTTGGTTGGAGACATGTAGTGGACTCGTGTACGCTTCTTATCTCAAGTATGGTACTCGTAGTTCAGGACTAGCCAAGTCAAAGCTGGCACTTCTGCATTGAAACCCCACCTCCCTTTTACCCTCATACATGTGCATGAGTAGTATAGTTCCTACGTAAGTCTTGCTGAGTACGACTTTGTACTCACGTTTGCTTATTCTATGTTTTAGATGAACCCACTGACCCCGAAGGTGGATTCTTCCTCGAGCTCGATGACTGAAGACCAAGCTAGTGTAGTCCCAGTCAGCAGACTGGTTCCCTCGTGGAGGGCTTGTGTTTAAATAAGGCTTCTTAAGCCATTTGTTAAATTTGTCTGTACCCGGATATAAATTTCTTCCGCATGCTTGTTGTAATATTGGATCGCGGTCTCGTGATCTCTGTGTGCACTCTGTAAGAGTTATCAATAAAGTTGTATACTTTGTAGAGAATTGCAATGATACTTGTTGTTCATACTAGACATGTGTGATGTGTGTATGATTATATCATGCATGTCTTAGTATGGGTTTTCGAGACCTTAGTTGTGATCTGGTTGGCGGTCTTTTATACACCAAGTGGCCCTTAGATGTGCGCAGCTTGGGGCATTGCGATTCGATTGTTCGTGACTCCATCACGTGCACACTTTGATGTATGATCGAGCCCGCCCTAGACCCCGACTAAGTGATCGGGCTGGAGTAAGTCTATGTAAGGGTTATAATACAATCGATAGTATGGTTGAGGCGACTTGTCTATGAGTATGGGAGTTCACCACCCATATAATTTAGACTTGTGTGCGGACGATGAGGACCCATCTCAGTTGATCATCCGGCCTGGATGGGATGCCCCTCACGTTCGATGCTTTCCGAGAACGTTCTGTGCTTGGCCTTGTCTGCTTAGACAAGTGGGTACGATTCTCGGCTCTCCATATGATTGTGTTGTAGAGAGTCTTGCATACGCTAACCCCGGATCCCGACAGACTTGGTATCAGAGCAGGACTGACTGTAGGATTATCGGCCTTGGCCGAAGTCGAGTCTAGATTGCTATAGTTATATAGTTACTCTAGGTATATAAGGGAACAACGTAAGGCTTCTTTTTTCTCCTTACCTTCATCGTTCTGAGTTCTGAGTCACCCTCATCTTGTTCTACGGGAAGATAGGACTAGGCTCATCTATGTCTTACTAGAACATCTTGTTGATTGCCTCCTTGTAGCCGTAGGAGAGTTGTGTTCGGTTTGCTAGAGTTGTTGTGTTTCCTAATTTCTTACATCGTATGTAAGTGTTGTTTCTACATTGCAAGAAAAGATATTTCTTACAATTACAGCCGTTATGCTGTCCGAGTCATTCCAAGTTTCTTCATAATCTGACGCATTTGCAAACTCCTTCTTTCTGTTTCAGATGGCGGATCTTCCCCTCGGCAGATTGTTCGTTTGACTAGGTGCCTCGATGTGCGTGGGCATCCAGCCATGCTCACCAAGATGATGTCCTTCATTGGCTATCGTTGGTATCCTGAGTACACAGTGGAGGAGCAGTTCCTTGATTTCAACCAGACTCAGTTCCACTGCACTGTCAGGATCTACCCGCGCCACATTGGAGTCTCTCAGCCTATCCTCTTTGGACATGGCATTGGTGTGACCGAGAACATGGTTGTGCAGGATGGTGCATACTCATGTATTACCCTGCTGAGAGAGGATCATGCCCTGCTTGCAGGATCACCTTTCCGCTATATCCCTGCTGCACTTCCAGGAGAAGAGGGATATTACATCGGATTGTACACAGATCACTCCCTGGAGGACACTTTGCTTCAGATCACTGCTCGGCACGCTTGTGATAGAGATCGTGATGCACGTGCCCTTCGTTTTGAGCTTCACGCCACCCGTGTCCGACTGTATCGAGCACTTACACTCCTGGCTCCTTTTGTGAGTGTTGGACCAGTGGAGTATGATGCTATCTACCCAGCCAGGACACAGATGCCTGCTCGAGTTTCTTGGCCCAAGATTGGAGGCATTTTTCCACCCCGTGGTCCTCTGCTTCCACCCTACGCTGGACCTAGGCCCCATCCTTGCCAAAATGGATATCAGGGTCCACAGGCCTCCGTGTTTTCCGATGTTCACCTTCATCTACCGGGTTACGCGGGTAACTTTTACGAGGATTACTATGGACATGGAGATGAGTGAGACCGCCTGTGGTCTTACTTCAGTGAGGATGTAGTAGTATCTTTAGTATATTGTACGCAAGGTGTTCTAAGTTCCAGAGGCTTAGATAAATAATGTATAGGAAGTCAGAGTGCCTCTGAAGGATGTATCATCTTCATCACGTTTGTATTAGCTTGGCGCTTGTACTAAAACGATGTATGGTTTGTATGACAGCTTGTGAATATATGGCTTGTATGCTTTTATCACCATGTTGTTAAGATGATTACTTCCTTTGCTCTGTGAATCTTCTAGTACCTTCAATACCTTGTTTAGACTCTTCCAATCAACTCTGTTTGACTTTGGTTTTCACCTTCAGGATGTCTCAAGGAACCCGTGGCCAGCTTGGTCGTGCCCATGGTCGTGGGAATGATCCGGAGGAAGGCAATCTTCCACCCCCACCCACGATGGCTCAGGTTCTGATGGAGGTTGAGAGGAACCTCCGAGACTCTCACCAGTTGTTGGAGGTCATTGCCTACAACACCACTCAGCAGCGCAACGAGTTGGTGTCCTTGAATGACTTCATCCGGCTTCATCCCCCGGTTTTCAGCTACTCCACCGAGCCCCTTGACGCTGATGACTGGCTTAGCAGCATCGAGAGGAAGCTCCAGACAGGCCATGTTGCAGATGGTGACAGGGTGAGCTATGCCACTTACCACCTCGAGGGTGCAGCTAGGCCTTGTAGAGAGAATTTCCTGAACATGCGTCCTGCTGGACCGCCCACAACTTGGGATGAGTTCTGCACTTCATTCCGTGAGCATCACATTCCAAAGGGTCTTATGGACCGCAAGCGTGAGGAGTTCTGCAACCTCACCCAAGGCAGGATGACTGTTGACGAGTTTAGTCGTGAGTTCAACCGACTGGCTCGTTATGCTACTGAAGAGGTATCCACCGACGCCAAGAAGCAAGAGAGGTTCCGCCGTGGACTCAATTCTGGACTCCGTCGTGAGCTCAACCTGCATGACTTTGCCACCTTCCAGGTCCTTGTCAACAAGTCCATCAAGGCGGAGGACATGAACACCCCCAACGACTTCCGCAAGCACCCTAGAGATGATGGTTCATCCAGTTCAGGCTCCCAGAAGCGCAAGATCTGGATCCCCCAACAGCATGTTTCGCCAGAACAACCCCTCGAGGCCATCCTATGTGGCTCCTCGTCCACCAGCTTCGTTCAACCCAGCTCCACCGAACAACCCAGCTCCCCAAACTGTCTTTGGAGCTTGCTACAAGTGTGGTCAGGAAGGCCACTACTCCCGCGAGTGTCCCCAGAACCAGATCCAGAATCAAAATGCTCCACCCCGTGCCGCAGGTAACAACAATGGTCGTGGCAAGCCACCCCAGAAGGTCTACACCACCAAACCCGCTCCTCCCGCGAATCGTGGGCGTGTGAACCAGATATCAGCTGAAGAGACTGACGACACTTCTGACGTCATTCTTGGTACGCTCCCAGTCAATTATGTTCCTACTTCCGTTCTTTTCGACCCAGGAGCATCTCATTCATTCATGTCGGAAAGTTATGCACTTCGTCATGAGTTGTCTTTTGTTGAAATGTCCACCCCAATGATAATTCAAACTCCAGGGTCAAGATGGAAAACTAATAGAGTAAGCCATGCTAATCAAATTGCAATTGAGGGTTTAGTATTCCTTGATTCACTCATAGCCCTCAAGTCTTCAGACATTGATGTAATCCTTGGTATGGATTGGTTATCAAGACAAAATGCTTTTCATGATTGTAAAGCCAAGTCAGTTAGACTTACCCATCCTTCAGGCCAGACAATAGATTATTCCTCACCAAGATCGAGAACCCAGATGCATTCTTTGAATATGCCTCCCCTTCCCGACCTTGAAGATATTCCGGTGGTTCGTGAATTCCCGGATGTCTTTCCTGAAGAGCTGTCGGGCATGCCACCCGACAGATGTGTAGAGTTCATAGTGGGTCTTATGCCAGGAACCGCACCAATTTCCAGACGCCCATTGTCAGAACCCTCTGTTAGGTAATGTGCTAGGGTTAGCAAGTCACTTGCATCATGTTAAATTTTCAAAAGAAATCTTTGAAATCAAAATCAAAAGCAAAATGGGAGAAGGAACCCCCCAGATGAATTAATTCAAAAGGCCAGATAAAAATCTTCTCCAAAAATTCATGTTAGATTTTTGAAAATCTTATAAATGAGTGTGATCACATATCAAGTGATGTGGGACCCACCCCATGCTCATGGATTTTTCAAATATTCAAACAGTGCCTTGGATTTAATCAAAAACCCCTATTTGAATTAAGATTCAAATTATTTGAATTTTTTAAAAATGTTGAAACTTTATAAGTGGCTAGTCTATATTATTATGAGGCCATATAAAAAATTTCAGCATTTAATAAAATGCATAGCTATTTATTTTAGCACAGCAAGACAAATGTCAGAAAAGAAAAACAGAAAAAGAAGAAGAAAAGCTTACCTGGCGCCCAGGCGAGAGCAGCCCATCCGGCCCACCCGGCCCAGAGGGGCGGCAGGGTCTTCTTCCCCGCCCCGCGCCTCCAAGCTGCTCGGTGGAATGCCACCGAGCCAGCCGTGGACGACACGTCGCCGCCGAGCACCTTCCAGGCCTCCCCGTGCCCCCTTCTCGCGCCTGGAGACGTCTCTCTCCCGTCCCGATCCATTCCCCCCTCCAGAGCTTCCTCCTCCTCCTCCTCCCGTGCTCGATTCCGTCGCCGCCCGAGGACCGCCGTGGAGCACGCCGCCGAGTCCACGCAGCCACCGTCGTCCCTGAGCCGTGCCACCGTGTCCAGAAGAACCGCAGCAGGCGTCTTCGTCCATCCCCTAAATCAATCGAGGACGAGCGCCTCAGCAGACGACGCCAGCTTCATCGAGGAGTCGCCGGACCCGCAAGTCGCCATTGTCGAATTCGCCGCCACCACGACCTCCCCGACCTCCCTGACTCCTCTGCTAGCTTCAGGGTGAGCTTCTTCATCCTCCCCGACCAAACCCGGAGTTTTTCTCCTTCTCCTTTGCGTTTTGCCATGAGAGCCGAGCACGGCCTCCGCCATGGATGAGCTCGAGGTCGCCCCTGTGCCCCTCCGTCTCAGCCAGAGCGCGCGTCGTGTTCCCCTCCACCCCAGAGTTTCAACGCACTGCTTCCCGTCCTTTTTGATGCACGGAGTCGACGATATCTTCTAAACCAAGCCACGGCCGCTGCCAAAGGTCATCGTCGGCGTAGCTCCGGTGCCTACCAAGGTCCCCTGTGTTCACCACGAGACGCAGACGAGCTCGAGGAGCCGTCCCGTGCTCCCCCGTGCGAAATGGTGGCCGGGAGCACCCTCCCCGTGCAGCGCCGCCGCGTCTGTGACGCCGGCGTTTAGCCGCCGGCAGGCCCGCCGACGTGGCCATGATTAGGGCTTAACCCCACCCGGGTTAAGTGACCCTAGGTCACTGACAATGGGCCCAGTGGCTTAATTAAGCCACTGGTTAAATTAAACAGCCGGATTAAATTAACCCAGCCACTGACAGGCCGACCCCACCAGTCAGACCCCCCTGACGTCATCCTTGCGCAAGCCTGACGCAATAAATGAATTTCCAGAAATTGAAATGAATTAAAGAAATTCCAGAAAATCCAGAAAATAGCCCAAACTTTGGAAATTCATAGAAAATTCATATTAACTCCAAATTGGACAAATAATATATGAAAAATGATCAGGAGAAAATAAGCTATCCAAAAATCCAACTTTCAACTATGTTTGAGTTGATTTTAAAATGGGACCAGTAGCATTTGTCATTTGATTGATTTGGAATTTATTCAAATTTAATTCAAATGATTTTGCAACTTGGACCATGGAAATATGCTACATTTCAACCACACTTCAGAGGCATATCATACACATTTCAAAATGATTCAAATTGATCAAACAATGTCACATGTAACTTGGCTAAGTTTGAATTCAAATTGGAGTTTGAATTTGCAATTCAATTTGCAATATACTCCATTTAAATGGACTTGCTTCACGCATCAAAGCATATACATCAAGTTTCAACCTTCCATCATGTGATTGTGCATTGTATTTAATTTGCTACCTTGTTTGTTGTTTGTCGAGTAGAGGTGGAACCGGAGCAGGAGGCTGCCCCCTTCGTTGAAGACCCCGAACCCGAACCTCGTCAGCAAGGCAAGCAAACCCCCATTGATCATGTCGATAAAATCCCACTTCCCTCTCATGTCTCGCTTATGCATTGTTTAGGATGATTATCATGATGCGTTTCTACCGTATAGATGAACCCATTCCTTTGCATGACCTATCATTTTGTCACAGTAGTAAGCAAACCACAATCCTAGCAAATGTAGGAGTTGATTGATATCATGTGGCCCCTGCAATTGTTACTGCTTATTGCATGCTTAGAGTGATACCATGTTGATACTGTTATGTGAGTCGGGATGGTAGTGATCATGATGATGATGGTAGAAAAGTGTTGGTGAATCTACCCTAATACAAGGTGAACGATGAGAGGCTGTGTAGGAGTACACGGTGGGTTGTCTCGTTGAACACCGCCCTAAGTCCGAGTTCTTGTGTGGTGATCCAAGATGAAGAGTACAACCACACATTGGGCTCACTGACCCCTCTCAGCTTACTAACTCATCCCTTTCGATGTCCAGATGTCGCAATAGTTCGGAGTTCTGGTAGGTCTGTGGCCTGGCTGCTAAGTGAGAGAACGGCTCATCCGAGACCGGCTTATGCACCACGCACACATCACTTGGGTCCACTTAGGTAAACCGGCCGGGTTCACGATAGTGGTAGGCAACCCAAGTAGGCGGCTTTCTCGGACTAGATCGTCTATGAGGTAACAGTTGTGGTGAGCATCCTCGCTGGCACCCCTTGAATGGTGTCGAGATCAAAGGCGGTAAATGAGGATCATGTGTGTGTAGCGGTACACCCCTGCAGGGTTAACAAAACTATTCGAATAGCCGCGTCCATGGTTATGGACTGCTTGGAAAGCTTAGCTTGATTATTAGACAGCTTGAACTGGATACTTCTAAAACACACCAAGATAAGTGTGAGTGCTATGGCGTGCTTTCTCGTGGGGAAGTCGAGGAAGGCACCATAGTGGTGTAATTGGTTTGAGAAAGTAGTGGACTCGTGTACGCTTCTTACCTCAAGTCTGGTACTCGTAGTTCAGGACTAGCCAAGTCAAAGCTGGCATTTCTGCAAGTGAAACCCCACCTCCCTTTACCCATATACATGTGCATGAGTAGTATAGCTCCTATGTAAGTCTTGCTGAGTACGACTTTGTACTCACGTTTGCTTAATCTATGTTTTAGATGAACCCACTGACCCCGAAGGTGGCTTCTTCATCGAGCTGGACGAGTGAAGATCAAGCTAGTCTAGTCCCAGTCAGACGACTGGTTCCCTCGTGGAGGGCTTGTGTTTAAATAAGGCTTCTTAAGCCATTTGTTAAACTTGTCTATACTCAGACATACTTTGCTTCCGCTTGTGTTGTAATGTTGGATCACATGTTTGTGATCTCTGTGTGCACTCTATAAGAGTTATCAATAAAATTGTATACTTTGTAGAGAATTGCAATGATACCTACTGTTCATACAAGGCATGTCTGCTGCATGTATGTTTATAACATGCATGTCTTTGTATGGGTTTTCGAGACCTTAGTTGTGATTTGGCTGGCGGTCTTTCATACACCAAGTGGCCCTTAGATGTGCGCAGCTTGGGGCATCGCGATGCGATTGTTCGAGACTCTGTCTCGGGCACACTTTGTGGTATGATCGAGCCTGCCCTAGACCCCGACTAAGTGATCGGGCTGGAGTAAGTTTATGTAAGAGTTATGAGATAGTCGATAGTATGGTTGAGGCGACTTGTCTTTGAATATGGGAGTTCACCACCCATATCATTTGACTTGTGTGCGGATGATGAGGACCCATCTCAGTTGATCATCCGGCCTGGATGGGATGCCCCTGACGTACGATGCTCTGCGAGAACGTTCTGTGCTTGGCCTTGTCTGCTTAGACAAGTGGGTACGGTTCTCGGCTCTCCATATGACTATGTCTTAACTAGACTTGCATACGCTAACCCCGGGTCCTGACAGACTTGGTATCAGAGCAGGACTTACTATAGGACTAGTAGCCTTGGCCGAAGTCGAGTCTAGCCTTCTATAGTTATATAGTTACTCTGGGTATATAAGGGAACAACGTAAGGCTTCTTTTTTCTCCTTACCCCCTTCGTTCTGAGTTCTGAGTCACCCTCATCTTATTCTACGGGAAGATAGGACTAGGCTCTCCTCTGTCTGATTAGAACATCTCGTTGTTTGCTTCCTGGTAGCCGTAGGAAAGTTGTGATCGGTTTGTTAGAGTGGTTATGCTTCCTGATTTCTTACATCGTATGTAAGTGTTGTTTCCATGTTGTAAGAAATTGTCTTTTTCTTGCAATTCTTGCAATTACAGCCGTTATGCTGTCCGAGTCATTCCAGGTTTATCTCATAATCTGATGCATTTGCAAACTCCTTCTTTCTGTTTCAGATGGCAGATCTTCCCCCTCGGCAGATTGTTCGTTTGACCAGGTGTGCGTGGCCATCCCGCCACGTTGATCGAGATGATGTCCTATGTGGGATATCGATGGTATCCTGAGTACACCATTGAGGAGCAGTTCCATGACTTCAACCAGACCCAGTTCCACTGCATTGTCCGGATCTACCCGCACCACGTTGGAGTCACTCAGCCTATCCACTTTGGACATGGCATTGGCATTACCGAGAACATGGCTGTGCAGGATGCTGCATACTCATGTATTACCCTGCTGAGAGAGGAGCACACTATGCTGAGAGAGACCTCATTCCTCTATATCCCTGCTGCACTTCCAGGAGAAGAGGTATATTACACCGGACTCTACTCAGATCACTCTGCAGAAGACCCAGTACTTCAGATGCACGCGCTCTTCGTTTTGAGCTTCACGCCACCCGTGTTCATCTGTATCGAGCACTGACCCTTTTGGCACCCTTCGTGAGCGTTGGATCAGTCGAGTATGATGCTATCTACCCTGTGAGGACTCAGATGCCTTCTCGAGTTGCTTGGCCCGAGATTGGAGGCATTTTTCCAACCCGTGGTCCTTTGCTTCCACCCTACGCTGGACCTAGGCCCCATCCTTTCCCAAATGGATATCATGGTGCACAGGCCTCCGTGTTTTCCGATGGTCACCTTCAGCTACCGGGATACGCGGGTAACTTTTACGAGGACTACTATGGAGATGGAGATGAGTGAGACCGCTTGTGGTCTTACTTAGTGAGGATGTAGTAGTATCTTAGTATATTGTACGCAAGGTGTCTAAGTTCCAGAGGCTTAGATAAATAATGTATAGGAAGTCAGAGTGCCTCTGAAGGATGTATCATCTTCATCACGTTTGTATTAGCTTGGTGCTTGTACTAAAATGATGTATGGTTTGTATGACAGCTTGTGAATATATGGCTTGTATGATTTTATCACCATGTTGTCAAGATGATTACTTCCTTTGCTCTGTAATCCTTCCTGTACTTCAATACCTTGATTAGACTCTTCCAATCAACTCTGTTTGACTTTGGTTTTTCACCTTAGAAATGTCTCAAGGAACCCGTGGCCAGCTTGGTCATAACCAGGGTCGTGGGAATGAACAGGAGGAAGGCAACCTTCCACCCCCACCCATGATGGATCAGGTTCTGATGGAGGTTGAGAGGAACCGCCGAGACTCTCACCATCTGCTGGAAGTCATTGCCCGCAACACCACTCAGCAGCGCAACGAGTTGGTGTCCCTGAACGACTTCATCCGGCTTCATCCCCCGGATTTCAGTTACTCCACCGAGCCCCTTGACGCCGATGACTGGCTTCGCAGCATCGAGAGGAAGCTCCAAGCAGGCCATGTTGCAAATGGCAACAAGGTCAGCTATGCCACCTATCACCTTGAAGGTGCAGCTAGCTCTTGGTGGGAGAACTTCATGAATATGTGTCCCGTTGGACCACCCGCATCTTGGGATGAATTCTGCACTTCCTTCCTTGAGCACCACATTCCCAAGGGTCTTATGGACCGCAAGCGTGAGGAGTTCTGCAACCTCACCCAAGGCAGAAGGACTGTTGACGAGTTTAGTCGTGAGTTCAACCGACTGGCTCGCTATGCTACTGAAGAAGTCTCCACCGACTCCAAGAAGCAAGAAAGGTTCCGTCGTGGACTCAATTCTGGACTCTGTCGTGAGCTCAACCTACATGACTTTGCCACCTTCCAGGTCCTTGTCAACAAGGCCATCAAGGCAGAGGACATGAACACCCCCAATGACTTTCGCAAACACCCTAGAGACGATGGATCATCCAGTTCAGGCTCCCAGAAGCGCAAGATCTGGATCCCAAATAGTATGTTCCGCCAGAACAACCCACCGAGGCCATCCTATGTGGCGCCTCGTCCACCAACCCAATTCCACCCAGCTCCACCAAACAACCCAGCTCCACGCACTGTTTTTGGAGCCTGTTACAAGTGTGGTCAGGCAGGCCACTACTCTCGTGATTGTCCCCAGAACCAGCTCCAGAATCAGAATGCTCCACCCCGTGCCGGAGGCAACAACAATGGTCGTGGCAAGCCCCCCAGAAGGTCTACACCGCCAAACCTGCTCCTCCCGCCACTCGTGGACGTGTGAACCAAATTGTCGCCGAAGACACTGACGACACCACTGACGTCATTCTTGGTACGCTCCCAGTCAATTATGTTCCTACTTCCGTTCTTTTAGACCCAGGAGCATCTCATTCATTCATGTCGGAAAGTTATGCACTTCGTCATGAGTTATCCTTTGTTGAATTGTCCACCCCAATGATTATTCAAACTCCATGGTCAAGATGGCAAACTAATAGAGTAAGCCACGGTAATCAAATTGCAATTGAGGGTTTAGTATTCCTTGCTTCACTCATAGCCCTCAAGTCTTCAGATATTGATGTCATCCTTGGCATGGATTGGCTATCAAGACAGAATGCCTACCTGGATTGCAAAGGCAAATCCGTGAAACTCACCCACCCTTCAGGCAAAACCGTCAACTATAACTCACCCAGAACAAGAACCCAAGTGCATTCTTTGAATGTACTTCCCCTTCCCGAACTTGAAGATATTCCGGTGGTTCGTGACTTCCCGGATGTCTTTCCTGAAGAGCTGCCGGGCATGCCACCCGACAGATGTGTAGAGTTTATAGTGGATCTTGCCCCAAGAACCGCACCAATTTCCAGACGCCCATACAAAATGGCCCCACGTGAGTTAGCTGAGCTTAAAACCCAACTGGAAGCTTTGTTGGAAAAAGGCTTCATCCGCCCTAGCTCATCGCCATGGGGTTGCCCCGTTCTGTTCGTAACGAAGAAAGATGGGACAGAAAGGATGTGCGTAGATTATCGCCCGCTAAATTTAGCGACGATAAAGAACAAGTACCCATCGCCCAGGATCAATGATCTTTATGATCAACTTGCAGGATCCTCTGTCTTCTCCAAGATGGATTTGAGATTAGGGTATCATCAAATCAAAATCCGAAATGAGGACATTCCCAAAACGGCTTTTACTACTCGTTATGGTCTTTACGAGTACACCGTCATGTCCTTTGGTTTAACCAATGCCCCCGCCACTTTCTCACACATGATGAATTTGATCTTCATGGAGTACTTAGATAAATTTGTTGTGGTTTATCTCGATGACATTCTCATCTAATCGAAGAACGAAGAAGAACATGCCGAACACCTAAGGCTAGTATTGATGAAACTTAGAGAGCATCGCCTGTATGCTAAATTCTCCAAGTGTGAATTTTGGATACCAGAAGTGACCTACTTAGGCCACGTGATTTCTGCAAAAGGCATTGCTGTGAATCCCGAGAGAGTTCAGGCCGTCCTTGTCTGGACTCCACCTGAATCGGTTAAGCAAGTTAGGAGTTTTCTTGGCCTAGCCAGCTATTGCCGTCGCTTCGTCGAGAACTTTTCTAAAGTTGCAAAGCCTCTAACTAAACTCCTCAAGAAAGATAAGAAATTCCTATGGACTCCCAAGTGCGAGGAAAGCTTTCAAGAGCTAAAAAGAAGGTTGACTTCTGCACCCGTACTTGCACCTCCAGATACTAAAAAGGATTTCGAGATCTATTGTGACGCATCACGGCAAGGGTTAGGATGCATACTTCTGCAAGATCGACATGTGGTAGCTTATGCTTCACGCCAGTTGCGGCCACATGAAGAGAACTATCCTACCCATGACCTTGAACTCTCTGCCGTAGTTCATGCCCTAACAACTTGGCGACATTACCTCCTTGGTAATCGTTGTGAAATCTATTCCGACCACCAAAGCCTCAAATACATTTTCACCCAGCCAGATCTTAATCTTAGGCAAAGACGTTGGATTGAGTTGATAAAAGATTACGACGTAGGAATTTCTTACACCCCAGGCAAAGCCAATGTCGTGGCTGATGCACTAAGTCATAAGTCGTATTGTAACAACCTCATGTTACAACAGTATCAACCACTTCTTCATGAGGAATATCGCAAGCTCAATCTTGAGATTGTTCCTCATGGCTATCTTTCTACCTTGGTGGCGAAACCAACTCTTGAGGATCAAATCATAGTTGCCCAAAGGCGTGCACGAGGTGTTCGCCGGATCAAGGAGAACATTGCTAGCGGAGTTGCTAAATGTTTCTCCACAGATAGTAAAGGAACGGTATTCTTTGGAAATCGTTTGGTAGTACCTAAGAATAAGGAACTAAGGCAACTCATCGTCAAAGAAGCCCATGACACACCCCTCTCGATTCATCCCGGTAGCACAAAAATGTACCGAGATCTACGCCAGAGATTTTGGTGGACTAGGATGAAGAGAGACATTGCTCAATTTGTTGCCGAATGTGATGTTTGTCGTCGCATTAAGGAAGAACATCAAAGACCTGCTGGTACACTTCAACCTTTGTCTATTCCCGAGTGGAAATGGGACAAAGTCGGTATGGACTTCATCACCGGCTTTCCAAAAACCCAGAAAGGAAACAATGCCATCTTCGTTGTCATAGATAGGCTTTCCAAAGTTGCTCACTTCCTTCCGGTTCGCGAGTCTATAACTGCTAGCCAGTTAGCGGACTTGTACGTCTCTAGAATTGTATCCCTTCACGGTGTTCCATTGGAAATCAATTCTGATCGAGGTAGCCTTTTCACCTCTAGATTTTGGGGAAGCTTTCAGAATGCTAAGGGAACTCATCTCTCCTTTAGTACAGCTTTCCATCCTCAGTCTAGCGGTCAAGTCGAAAGGGTTAACCAAATTCTTGAAGACATGCTCAGAGCTTGTGTTATCTCATTCGGAAAGAATTGGGAGAAATCTCTGCCATTCGCCGAATTTGCTTATAACAATAGTTTTCAATCTAGTCTGAACATGGCTCCTTTTGAACTCCTTTATGGACAACGATGTCGAACACCTTTAAACTGGTCATAAACCGGTGAAAGACAATTCTTTGGACCGGATATGATCAAGGAAGCAGAAGAGCAAGTTCGCATTGTTCGTGATCAATTGAAAGCAGCCCAGTCTCGTCAGAAAAGCTACTATGATCGTCATCATAGGCAAGAGAGCTACAATCTGGATGATAAGGCTTACCTTTGGGTTACTCCTCTGAAGGGAACCCAACGTTTCGGTATCAAAGGCAAGTTGGCCCCACGTTACATCGGACCTTTCCGCATTATCGCTAAACATGGAGAAGTTGCCTACCAACTTGAACTACCCCCGCACCTTTCCCGAGTACATGATGTATTCCATGTGTCCCAACTCAGGCGTTGCCTTAAGGACCCCATCCGCGAAGTCGACCATGAAACGCTTGATCTCCAAGATGATCTTCTTATCGAGAATACCCCGTTCGTATTCTTGATCCTGCAGAGCGTGTCACTCGTCGTCAGAAGATTAGGTTTTTGAAGGTGCAATGGTCACACCACTCTGAGAGAGAAGCTACGTGGGAAAGAGAAGACCATCTCAGTGTCGAGTACCCCACCTTCCTCCCGCAGACTTCTGAATCTCGGGACGAGATTCTGTTGAGTGGGGGCGAGTTGTCAGAACCCTCTGTTAGGTAATGTGCTAGGGTTAGCAAGTCACTTGCATCATGTTAAATTTTCAAAAGAAATCTTTGAAATCAAAATCAAAAGCAAAATGGGAGAAGGAACCCCCCCAGATGAATTAATTCAAAAGGCCAGATAAAAATCTTCTCCAAAAATTCATGTTAGATTTTTGAAAAATCTTATAAATGAGTGTGGTCACATATCAAGTGATGCGGGACCCACGCCATGCTCATGGATTTTTCAAATATTCAAACAGTTCCTTGGATTTAATCAAAAACCCCTATTTGAATTAAGATACAAATTATTTGAATTTTAAAAATGTGGAAACTTTATAAGTGGCTAGTCTATATTATCATGAGGCCATATAAAAAATTTCAGCATTTAATAAAATGCCTAGCTATTTATTTTAGCACAGCAAGACAAATGTCAGAAAAGAAAAACAGAAAAAGAAGAAGAAAAGCTTACCTGGCGCCCAGGCGAGAGCAGCCCATCCGGCCCACCCGGCCCAGAGGGGCAGCAGGGTCTTCTTCCCCGCCCCGCGCCTCCAAGCTGCTCGGTGGAATGCCACCGAGCCAGCCGTGGACGACACGTCGCCGCCGAGCACCTTCCAGGCCTCCCCGTGCCCCCTTCTCGCGCCTGGAGACGTCTCTCTCCCGTCCCGATCCATTCCCCCCCTCCACAGCTTCCTCCTCCTCCTCCCGTGCTCGATTCCGTCGCCGCCCGAGGACCGCCGTGGAGCACGCCGCCGAGTCCACGCAGCCACCGTCGTCCCCGAGCCGTGCCACCGTGTCCAGAAGAACCGCAGCAGGCGTCTTCGTCGTTCCCCTAAATCAATCGAGCCCGAGCGCCTCAGCAGACGACGCCAGCTTCATCGAGGAGTCGCCGGACCCACAAGTCGCCGTCGTCGAATTCGCCGCCACCACGACCTCCCCGACCTCCCTGGCTCCTCTGCTAGCTTCAGGGTGAGCTTCTTCATCCTCCCCTACCAAACCCGGAGTTTTTCTCCTTCTCCTTTGCGTTTTTCCATGAGAGCCGAGCACAGCCTCCGCGATGGATGAGCTCGAGGTCGCCCCTGTGCCCCTCCGTCTCAGCCAGAGCGCGCGTCGTTTCCCCTCCACCCCAGCGTTTCAACGCACTGCTTCCCGTCCTTTTTGATGCACGGAGTCGACGATTTCTTCTAAACCAAGCCACGGCCGCCGCCAAAGGTCGTCGCCGGCATAGCTCCGGTGCCTCCCAAGGTCCCCCGTGTTCACCACGAGACGCAGACGAGCTCGAGGAGTCGTCCCGTGCTCTCCCCGTGCCAAATGGTGGCCGGGAGCACCCTCCCCGTGCAGCGCCGCCGCGTCTGTGACGCCGGCGTTTAGCCGCCGGCAGGCCCGCCTACGTGGCCATGATTAGGGCTTAACCCCACCCGGGTTAAGTGACCCTAGGTCACTGACAATGGGCCCAAGTGGCTTAATTAAGCCACTGGTTAAATTAAACAGTCGGATTAAATTAACCCTGCCACTGACAGGCCGACCCCACCAGTCAGGCCCCCCTGACGTCATCCTTGCGCAAGCCTGACGCAATAAATGAATTTCCAGAAATTGAAATGAATTAAAGAAATTCCAGAAAATCCAAAAAATAGCCCAAACTTTGGAAATTCATAGAAAATTCATATTAACTCCAAATTGGACAAATAATATATGAAAAATGATCAGGAGAAAATAAGCTATCCAAAAATCCAACTTTCAACTATGTTTGAGTTGATTTTAAAATGGGACCAGTAGCATTTGTCATTTGATTTATTTGGAATTTATTCAAATTTAATTCAAATGCTTTTGCAACTTGGACCATGGAAATATGCTACATTTCAACCACACTTCAGAGGCATATCATACACATTTCAAAATGATTCAAATTGATCAAACAATGTCACCTTGTTTGTTGTTTGTTGAGTAGAGGTGGAACCGGAGCAGGAGGCTGCCCCCTTCGTTGAAGACCCCGAACCCGAACCTCGTCAGCAAGGCAAGCAAACCCCCATTGATCATGTCGATAAAATCCCACTTCCCTCTCATGTCTCGCTTATGCATTGTTTAGGATGATTATCATGATGCGTTTCTACCGTATAGATGAACCCATTCCTTTACATGACCTATTATTTTGTCACAGTAGTAAGCAAACCACAATCCTAGCAAATGTAGGAGTTGATTGATATCATGTGGCCCCTGCAATTCTTACTGCTTATTGCATGCTTAGAGTGATACCATGTTGATACTGTTATGTGAGTCGGGATGGTAGTGATCATGATGATGATGGTAGAAAAGTGTTGGTGAATCTACCCTAATACAAGGTAAACGATGAGAGGCTGTGTAGGAGTACACGGTGGGTTGTCTCGTTGAACACCTCCCTAAGTCCGAGTTCTTGTGTGGTGATCCAAGATGAAGAGTACAACCACACATTGGGCTCACTGACCCCTCTCAGCTTACTAACTCATCCCTTTCGATGTCAGGATGTCGCAATAGTTCGGAGTTCTGGTAGGTCTGTGGCCTGGCTGCTAAGTGAGAGAACGGCTCATCCGAGACCGGCTTATGCACCACGCACACATCACTTGGGTCCACTTCGGTAAACCGGCCGGGTTCACGATAGTGGTAGCCAACCCAAGTAGGCGGCTTTCTCGGACTAGATCGGCTATGAGGTAACAGTTGTGGTGAGCATCCTCGCTGGCACCCCTTGAATGGTGTCGAGATCAAAGGCGGTAAATGATGATCATGTGTGTGTAGCGGTACACCCCTGCAGGGTTAACAAAACTTTTCGAATAGCCGCGTCCGTGGTTATGGACTGCTTGGAAAGCTTAGCTTGATTATTAGACAACTTGAACTGGATACTTCTAAAACACACCAAGATAAGTGTGAGTGCTATGGCGTGCTTTCTCGTGGGGAAGTCGAGGAAGGCACCATAGTGGTGTAATTGGTTGGAGAAAGTAGTGGACTCGTGTACGCTTCTTACCTCAAGTCTGGTACTCGTAGTTCAGAACTAGTCAAGTCAAAGCTGGCATTTCTGCAAGTGAAACCCCACCTCCCTTTACCCATATACATGTGCATGAGTAGTATAGCTCCTATGTAAGTCTTGCTGAGTACGAATTTATACTCACGTTTTCTTAATCTATGTTTTAGATGAACCCACTGACCCCGAAGGTGGCTTCTTCTTCGAGCTGGACGACTGAAGATCAAGCTAGTCTAGTCCCAGTCAGACGACTGGTTCCCTCGTGGAGGGCATGTGTTTAAATAAGGCTCCTTAAGCCATTTGTTAAACTTGTCTGTACTCAGATATACTTTGCTTCCGCTTGTGTTGTAATGTTGGATCACATGTTTGTGATCTCTGTGTGCACTCTATAAGAGTTATCAATAAAATTGTATACTTTGTAGAGAATTGCAATGATACCTACTGTTCATACAAGCCATGTGTGCTCCGTGTATGTTTATAACATGCATGTCTTTGTATGGGTTTTCGAGACCTTAGTTGTGATCTGGCTGGCGGTCTTTCATACACAAAGTGGCCCTTAGATGTGCGCAGCTTGGGGCATCGCGATGCGATTGTTCGAGACTCTGTCTCGGGCACACTTTGTGGTATGATCGAGCCCGCCCTAGACCCCGACTAAGTGATCGGGCTGGAGTAAGTTTATGTAAGAGTTATGAGATAGTCGATAGTATGGTTGAGGCGACTTGTCTTTGAATATGGGAGTTCACCACCCATATCATTTGACTTGTGTGCGGACGATGAGGACCCATCTCAGTTGATCATCCGGCCTGGATGGGATGCCCCTCACGTACGATGCTCTCCGAGAACGTTCTGTGCTTGGCCTTGTCTGCTTAGACAAGTGGGTACGATTCTCGGCTCTCCATATGACTAGGTCTTAACTGGACTTGCATACGCTAACCCCGGGTCCCGACACCCATACAAAATGGCCCCACGTGAGTTAGCTGAGCTTATAATCCAACTTAAAGCTTTGTTGGCAAAATGCTTCATCCGCCCTAGCTCATTGCCATGGGGTTGCCCCGTTCTGTTCGTAACAAAGAAAGATGGAACAGAAAGGATGTGCGTAGATTATCGCCCGCTAAATCTAGCGACGATAAAGAACAAGTACCCACTGCCCAGGATCAATGATCTTTATGATCAACTTGCTGGATCCTCTATCTTCTCCAAGATGGATTTGAGATTAGGTTATCATCAAATCAAAATCCGAAACGAGGACATTCCAAAAAAGGCTTTCACTACTCGTTATGGTCTTTACGACTACACCGTCATGTCCTTTGGTTTAACCAATGCCCCCGCCACTTTCTCGCGCATGATGAATTCAATCTTCATGTAGTACCTAGATAAATTTGTTGTAGTTTATCTTGATGACATTCTCATCTACTCGAAGAACAAAGAAGAACATGCCGAATATCTTAGGCTGGCATTGATGAAACTTAGAGAGCATGGCCTGTATGCTAAATTCTCCAAGTGTTAATTTTGGATACCAGAAGTGACCTACTTAGGACACGTGATTTCTGCAAAAGGCATTGTTGTGAATCCCGAAAGATTGCAGGCCGTCCTTGACTGGAATCCACCTGAATCGGTTAAGCAAGTTAGGAGTTTTCTTGGCTTAGCAAGCTATTGTCGCCGCTTCGTCGCGAACTTTTCTAAAGTTGCAAAGCCTCTAACTGAACACCTCAAGAAAGATAAGAAATTCCTATGGACTCCCAAGTGCGAGGAAAGCTTTCAAGAGCTAAAAAGAAGACTGACTTCTGCACCCGTACTTGCGCCTCCAGACACCAAAAAGGATTTCGAGATCTTTTGTGATTTCTCACGGCAAGGGTTAGGATGCATACTTATGCAAGATAGACATGTGGTAGCTTATGCTTCACGCAAGTTGCGTCCACATGAAGAGAACTATCCTACCCATGACCTTGAAATCGCTGTCGTAGTTCATGCCCTAACAACTTGGCGACATTACCTCCTTGGTAAACGTTGTGAGATCTATTCCGACCACCAAAGCCTCAAATATATATTCACCCAGCCAGATCTTAATCTCAGGCAAAGATGCTGGATAGAGTTGATAAAAGATTACGACGTAGGAATTTCTTACACCCCAGGCAAAGCCAATGTCATGGCTGATGCACTAAGTCGTAAGTCGTATTGTAACAACCTCATGTTACAACAGTGTCAACCACTTCTTCATGAGGAATTTCGAAAACTCAATCTTGAGATTGTTCCTCATGGCTATCTTTCTACCTTGGTGGCGAAACCAACTCTTGAGGATCAAATCATAGTTTCCCAAAGGCGTGCACGAGGTGTTCTCCGGATCAAGGAGAACATTGCTAGCGGAGTTGCTAAATGTTTCTCCACATATAGTAAAGGAACGGTATTCTTTGGAAATCGTTTGGTAGTACCTATGAATAGGGAACTAAGGAAACTCATCCTCAAACAAGCCCATGACACACCCCTCTCGATTCATCCCGGTAGCACAAAAATGTACCGAGATCTACGCCAGAGATTTTTGTGGACTAGGATGAAGAGAGACATTGCTCGATTTGTTGCCGAATGTGATGTTTGTCGTCGCATTAAGGCAGAACATCAAAGACTTGCTGGTACACTTCAACCTTTACCTATTCCAGAGGGGAAATGCGACAAAGTCAGTATGGATTTCATCACTGGCTTTCCAAAACCCCAGAAAGGAAATGATGCCATCTTCGCTGTGGTGGATAGACTTTCCAAAGTCGCACACTTCCTGCCCATTCGCGAGTCTATAACTGCTAGTCAGTTAGCGGACTTATATGTCTCTAGAATTGTGTCTCTTCATGGTGTTCCTTTGGAAATCAATTCTGATCGTGGTAGCCTTTTCACCTCTAGATTATGGGGAAGCTTTCAGAATGCTATGGGAACTCATCTCTCCTTTAGTACAGCTTTACATCCTCAGTCTAGTGGTCAAGTCGAAAGGGTTAACCAAATTCTCGAGGACATGCTCAGAGCTTGTGTTATCTCATTCGGAACGAATTGGGAGAAGTCTCTACCATTCGCCGAATTTTCTTATAACAATAGTTTCCAATCTAGTATGAACATGGCTCCTTTTGAACTCCTATATGGACGAAGATGTCGAACACCCCTTAACTGGTCAGAAACCGGTGAAAGAAAATTCTTTGGACCGGATATGATCATGGAAGCAGAAGAGCAGGTTCGCATTGTTCATGATCAATTGAAAGAAGCCCAGTCTCGTCAGAAAAGCTACTATGATCTCATCATAGGCAAGAAAGCTACAATCTGGATGAGAAGGCTTACCTTCGGGTTACTCCTCTAAAGGGAACCCAACGATTCGGTATCAAAGGCAAGTTGGCCCCACGTTACATTGGACCTTTCCGCATTCTTGCTAAACGTGGAGAAGTTGCCTAACAACTTGAACTACACCCACACCTTTCCCGAGTACATGATGTATTCCATGTGTCACAACTCAGGCGTTGCTTCAAGGACCCCATCCGCGAAGTCGACCATGAAACGCTTGATCTCCAAGATGACCTTTCTTATCGAGAATACCCCGTTCGTATTCTTGATTCCGCAGAGCGTGTCACTCGTCGTCAGAAGATTAAGTTTCTGAAACTGCAATGGTCACACCACTCTGAGAAAGAAGCCACGTGGGAAAGAGAATACCGTCTCCGTGCCGAGTACCCCACCTTCCTCCCGCAGACTTCTGAATCTCGGGACGGGATTCTGTTGAGTGGGGGCGAGTTGTCAGAACCCTCTGTTAGGTAATGTGCTAGGATCAAAGTCACCTTGCATTCATCAAAGAAAATCAAATGGAATTCAAATTCAAACTCGAATGGGAAAAGGAACACCCCCTAGATGAATTTAATTCAAATGGCCGGAATAAAAGTTGCTCCAAAAATTCCTTTTGCATTTTTGAAAAGTCTCATAAATGAGTGTGATCACATATCAAGTGATGTGGGACCAACCCCATGCTCATGGATTTTTCAAATATTCAAACAGGACCTTGGAATTAATCAAAAAACCCTATTTGATTTAAAGTTCAAATAATTTGAATTTTAAAAATGTTCAAACTTTACAAGTGGCTAGCCTATTATGTTGTGAAGCCATATAAAAAGTTTCAGCATTTAATAAAATGCCTAGCTATTTATTTAGCACAGCAAAAAAAAATGCAGAAAAGAAAAACAAAAGGAAAAGAGGAAAAGGCCTACCTGTGAAGGGTCCCAACTTATCTCCCAGCCGACCCAGCCTACTCCCCAGCCTTGTCGTCTTCCCCAGGCAGAGGCATGCACAGCTGCGTGCCCGGCATGCCGTCGCCGGTGGCAGCTGACTGCCTGCGTGAAGGGTTCCCGAGCCTTCTAGTCGCTCCAGGAAACGCCCCAGGACTCCACGCCACCATTCCAGCTCTCGCCGCTGCCCCTCTCGCGCTCCACACGATTCCCCCTTCTTGCCCGAGAGCATCCGCCGCTCACCGTCGCCGGGATTCGCGGCCGACGCCGGAGAAAAGCCTGAAGATCGTGTCCCCCTCGCTCCACGTCGACGTCCACGCCAGGAGCTCGAAGATGGTCACCTAATTTCTACTGCAGCCGCCGCAATGGAGGTTTCCCTCTCGCCAGAGCCGCCGCACGGCTTCTTCAATTCTGGCCAGCCCCGAGAATCTCCGACAACGCCACCGCCTCTGTTGGATCCGCGGTGAGCTCCTGCACCTCCCCATCTATCTTCTGGTCGTCTTCTTGCCATGTGCTGCGTTTTGCCATAGACACCGGAGCTTGCCGCCGCCACAGTTGAAGTCGAGGTCGCCGTCGTGCCCCTTTGGCTCACCTAGCGCGCGCAGCAGTATCCCCGTGCGCCCAGCAATCGTTTGCACAATGCCGTGGTCAAAATGGAGCTCTAGAGCGCGAGGACGCCTAAGCCCTAGCCACTGCCGCCGCCAACTCCGACGCGACGTCGCTCCGGTGACCCCCTGAAGCACTGGTTAGGTCCATTCGACGCGGACGACGACGGTGAACATGCCGGTGGCCTCCATTCTTGCTCCCGTGCCCGTTTGCAGGATTCCGCATGAACAAGACATTGCCGGCGACGAGCACCTCCATTAGAGCTTAACCCCAGTGCTTAATTCCCCTGGCCCCACATGCCATAGCCACTAACATGTGGGCCCAGTCTGTTAATTCCCCCTGTTTAAGTTTAAATTTATTAAATCATTTTAATTAACCCAGTGAGACATTGACAAGTGGGTCCCAATGGTCAGAGGCCCCCTGATGTCAGCATGACCTCATGCTGATGCAGTAAATGATTTTCCTATTTAAATCAATTCCAGAAAATCCAAAAAATACTCAAACTTTGGAAATTCATAGAATGTTCATCCTAACTCCAAATATAGCAAATAATATGTCTAAAATTATCAGAAAAACTCAAGGATTCTGAATAAGCAATTTTTTTTCATGTTTGAACAAGTTAACTTGGGTGAACAGAGAAAACAATGCATATGGAATTCATTTAAATTCAAATTGGAGTTTGAATTTGCAATTCACTTGCAATATACTCCATTTATAGGGAACTGCCTCACACATCAGAAGCATGTACATCAAGTTTCAACCTTCAACCATGTGTTTGTGCATTGTACTTGTGTTGCCCCCCTTGATTATTGTTTGTCGATAGAAGTGGAACCGGAACAGGAGGCTGCCCCTTTGTTGAAGATCCCAAAACTGAACCTCGTCAGCAAGGCAAGCAAACCACATTGAGCATGTCGATAAAATCCCACTTCCCTCTCAGTCTCTCTTATGCATTGTTTAGGATGATTACCATGCTACGTTTGTACCGCATAGATGAACCCATTCCTTTGCATGATCTATCATTTGTCACAGTAGTAAGAAAACCACAATCCTAGCAAATGTAGGAGTTGATTGATATCATGTGGCCCCTGCAAATGTTATTGCTTATTGCATGCTTAGAGTGATACAATGTTGATACTGTTATGTGAGTCGGGATGGTAGCAATCATGATGATGATGGTGGCAATGTGTTGGTGAATCTACCCTAATACAAGGTGAAGGATGAGAGGTTGTGTAGGAGTACACAGTGGGTTGTCTCGTTGAACACCGCCCGAAGTCCGAGTTCTTGTGTGGTGATCCAAGATGAAGAGTACAAGCACACATTGGGCTCACTGACCCCTCTCAACCTCTTGAACGGTGTCAAGTACAAAGGCGGTAACTGGTGGCCATGTGTGTGTAGCGGTTCACCCCTCCAGGGTTAACAAAACTATTCGAATAGCCGCGTCCGCGGTAAGGGACTGCTTGGAAAGCTTAGCTTGATTATTAGACAACTTGAATGGATACTTATAAAACTTGCCAAGATAAGTGTGAGTGCTATGGCGTGCTTTCTCGTGGGGAAGTCGAGGAAGGCACCATAGTGGTGTAATTGGTTGGAGACATGTAGTGGACTCGTGTACGCTTCTTATCTGAAGTCTGGTACTCGTAGTTCAGGACTAGCCAAGTCAAAGATGGCACTTCTGAATTGAAACCCCACCTCCCTTTTACCTTGATACATGTGCATGAGTAGTATAGCTCCTACGTAAGTCTTGCTGAGTACGACTTTGTACTCACGTTTGCTTATTTCATGTTTTAGATGAACCCACTGACCCCAAAGGTCGATTCTTCCTCGAGCTCGACGACTGAAGACCAAGCTAGTGTAGTCCCTGTCAGCACACTGGTTCCCTCGTGGAGGGCTTGTGTTTAAATAAGGCTTCTTAAGCCATTTGTTAAATTTGTCTGTACCCAGACATAATTTTCTTCCGCATGCTTGTTGTAATGTTGGATCACGGTCTCGTGATCTCTGTGTGCACTCTGTAAGAGTTATCAAGAAAGTTGTATACTTTGAAAAGAATTGCAATTGTACCTGCTGTTCATACTAGACATGTGTGCTGCGTGTATGATTATATCATGCATGTCTTAGTATGGGTTTTAGAGACCTTAGTTGTGATCTGGCTGGCGGTCTCTTATACACCAAGTGGCCCTTAGATGTGCGCAGCTTGGGGCATCGCGATGCGATTGTTCGTGACTCCGTCACGTGCACACTTTGATGTATGATCGAGCCCGCCCTAGACCCCGACTGAGTGATCGGGCTGGAGTAAGTCTATGTAAGGGTTATAATGCAATCGATAGTATGGTTGAGGCAACTTGTCTATGAGTATGGGAGTTCACCACCCATATCATTTAGACTTCAGTGCGGACGATGAGGACCCATCTCAGTTCATCATCCGGCCTGGATGGGATGCCCCTCACGTTCGATGCTTTCCGAGAACGTTCTGTGATTGGCCTTGTCTGCTTAGACAAGTGGGTACGGTTCTCGGCTCTCCATATGATTGTGTTGTAGCGAGTCTTGCATACGCTAACCCCGGGTCCCGACATATACACACTTTATCCGTTTAACTAACTATATCCTTGAACCTTTTTCTCGCAGATTTAGTCTTATGTTGCTTACATCATGATATAAAGACCAACTGTATGATTACATCTCAATGTCATGGGAACGACAACCATTTACATCTCCATGGCGTGGACACGACACAAGGCTGTTTTCCTAATCATAACTTCACTTGTTCGTCTACAACTACAACCTATCATATTGAAAGGATCTAACAATATATTATTATTTCTACGTAGCACCTTGGTCATAGTGATGTCCACAATTGAAAATACAACTTGATCGATATCGCAACATCGAATATCCATTCAATATATTTTTTAGCATATTTTACTATAATGGTGTGAATATCATTGGTTAATCGTAGACGTGCGTTGCACGTGCAAACTTACTAGTAATAAAGGGAGGTGGCTTTTTTAGTCCGTTTTTACATTTTTGTAAAAAAACCCTTCCTTTTTAGGTAATCAACCCGCAATCCAGATAATCCAAAATAAAATAAAACGAATTTTTCATTAGGTTCAGCTTCTTGGGCCGGCCTGCTTGATGGGCCGAGGGCCTGCTTCGTACCTCTTTTCATATTGATTGTTGCTGGCCCAAGCTGTTAGCTCTTTTTATTTTATATTAAATCACGGTAGTAAATAACTAAAATAAAAAATAGTCTACATATCCTAAGAATATAAAGTAATTTTGCGCTCCTAATTTATAGCTTAATTTTTTGTATAAAATTAGAATTAATCTTTGAAGAATTGAAAAAATGACCATCTGATATTACATTGTAAATTATTTCTGCCTAGATTAATTTTAATTAATTCTTTGATAATATATAATTGAATTAGATTACATTTATTATTAATGATAATGTTATGTAGGTAATTATAGTGTTAATAAAAATTGAAATAAATAAATAAAATGGCAAAATTTTAGATCAATTAGAATTACTGTTTTAAATTTTTAAAAATGGTCGTATCATTATTAGTTATAAATTATTTCTGCATAGACTAATTTTAGTTAATTATTTTATTGAATTAGATTAAATTTGTTATTAATGCTACTGTTTTGTACCTAATTTTACCATTGATAGATAATTAAAATAAAACAAATAAATACAACGCCAAAAATACTTAATCTTTGTTTCCAGCAAAGCATACGGTCATGATTTTTTTAGAACGGTCGTGTGTTTGTTTGTAGTACATAAACTTATTATTAATTTTAGTACACTGTAAAAAAATCGTCACAACGCACGGGCATGCCACAATTAGTTTCAACTATGAGCATATGTCCGCGAAGCAAACACAGTAATCTATCGACATCAGTTTGTTTCGGCTAATCAATGTGCGCTATAAAAAGGATAAAAAGTGATACAAATGATATATTGTCTTTATTTACTCTATTTTTTACTTAAAAAAACTAAGATTCCATTTTTCACCCACTTCCACATATGAAGCAGCCACCTTAATTTACTTATCTTCTGAACAAATTTTACTTCAATTTACTTATAAAACTTTTAACCAAACATAAAATAAATCACGTGCATCATTTAATAAATATTGATGTGTTAATAAGTTACAAGCTAATATAGGAGTAATATTTATAGAGCGACGTTATGTGTCATCCGTTCATAGCGTTTAAATTATCCACTGATAGCATAGTCATTCTATGGTTATAGGTAGAGCCGCTCGATTGCTCGCACCGGCAAGATAGCCATCCTTTACAACATACGCTTTGTTACAGTCCGATCATTGCAATAGGAGTTATGCTGCAAAGTCTTCAATCATTAGTTTATTACACCAAATTAACGTCTTTTATCTCTCTGACCATCCGCAAGGCAGTATTGTGTCACCTTGCAATAAGAATCAACAAAGGATCCTTTTCAACAAAGGATCTATTGCGAAATGTGTCATTTTGTTTGAGTTGAGAGTGGTTCATAATCACCGTTGGATCACGAGACCATCTGATAGACATGAGACGATGGACGCATGCATGCATGTTAGTTCGATGAAAGGATCTCTTTTCGTATTTATATCCCGTTGCAATGCACGGGTATTGTCCTAGTTGATACCAAAGGAGCGACACGATCATTGGGGGGGTCTAGCCCCCCTCGCCCCCTTGAATTTGTCCCTGTATGAATGCATCCTTTTCAACATAAGGTGTCTGCTCTTTTAATGGATAGAAGGAAGTAGGCTTACTGACTCAACATAAAAGTAAATGCTAAGCCCTTCACGGAGGGAAGTAGGGAAAAGTCATGTGCTAGAGCTTTTAGTGTTTTTGAAAACAATAAGATTGTAACATAAGATTTTGAGAGGTGTATAATTCGTCAACGAATGCTAGCAGATAGCCCAATACTTTTCAAACTGGACAAGTTTCGAGGAACGTCTCCCAAAGAGGGACGAGCAAATCCCATTAATCTCCTTTGTTTATCACTACCAAAGTTTTCTGTTTTTTTCATGAATAAAGCATGAAGGAGGTTTTCTTTGTTGCTATTATCTTTTACGAGTTGGGCACACTCATGCCAGTCCCTCCTCGTATTAGGGGTTCGCAGATTAGACATGCAAACCCAAGATAAAGCTTGTCTAGTATGAGAAGACCATGAATTGTCTACTACTTCCTCATGAGCTAAAACAGAGGCACAAAACAAGGAGTAATATTATTTCGAAGGTTTAAAGATAGCACATGAATAATATACTTTAGGCGTGGCGGTGAAATACCACATATAGGGAAGGTATGGTGGACTCTTTTGGAAGGTTGAGGTTTCAAGGTATGGGTGCACAAGCAGTATTCCTGCTTAGTACATGGTTTGGCTAACAAAGGCTTTTGAAAGCAGACAAAATATGTTGACTTGGATAAAAAACAATATAAAGTCTAACATTAAGGATTGACATAAAACATCAAGTTGTCTTCTGATGACCCACAAGTTTAGGGGATCACAACAGTCTTCGCGGGTAAGAATGACCCAATTTATTGATTCAACACAAGGGGAGCCAAAGAATATTTATAAGCTTTGACAGTTGAGTTGTCAATTCAACCGCACCTGAAAGATACTTGCTTGGCAAAAATTTATTAGTAGTAATGGTGTGATGGAAGTGATGGTGGAAACGGAAATAGTGGTGGCGAAGCAACGCAAGTAAAAATAACAAAGTAAAGCAACTAGTACAAGAAGGATTAAAACACTGTAGGCTAGGGGAATCGATGGTTGGGAACTGCATGGATGAGCGATAACATGTAATTAACATGGGGCAAGGCACACAAAAAAGTAATGATCATCTAGGAAAATATGAAACATTAGGCATGTATCCCAAGGTAGTTGTGCGTTCTTGCAATAAGAACTTTATACAACATCTTTTGTCCTACCTTCCCGCTACCAACGGGGCCAAAAGGAACTTATGGAGATTAAGGTGCTCCTGTCAAAGAGCACCGGAACAAAGCATTAAAAATCAATGGATACATGGATCCACAAATTATAGTCCATCCCCTTTGGTGTCCCAAGCCGCCAGCATTGGGATCGTCGGTTTCGTACTATAATAGGTGCATATCACTCATAGATATGATCAAGAGCACAAATATATTCATGAAAACATAAAGGTTTCATATCTGAAATCATGGCACTCGGGCCCAAAGTGTCAAGCATGAAGAGCAACAAGTAGTAGCAAAGATGATAAACCCCATAGTAGATGATAGGCAACATGCCCCCAACAATCTGATGAACTGTTACATGATCTAACACATCCAATCCCTACCATCGCCTTCGCCTACAGCAGGGAATTACTCACACATGGATGAGGGAGACATGGAAGGACGATGGAGTGGCGATGATGATGATGATGGCATCGATTACCCCTCACCGGAGGTCAAAACATCCTCCAGATTAGCTCTCCCGGAGAAGAACAGAGGTGGCAGCAGCTCTGCGACGAAAATTGGAGTATCGACTTCTGAATCAGGGTTTTCTCATCGGGAGTAAAAATAAGGGCCAAAGTGGGGAACCAGGGGAGGTCCCACTGGACCAGGCGGGTTGGTGGCGTGGCCAGGGGGCAGGTCGTGCCACCTGGCCGCCTGGGCCAGGGGTGGCCCCCCTCTGGCCCCTCTTCTGGCTCCGGGACTCTTCGGGTGCGTGGATTTTCTGGGAATTTTCTTGCAATTTTCTGAGATGCTTATATTTACCTTTTCCTGCACATAAAAAAGTCATACAGGCAGCTCTGCTAAAAACAACGTCAGTCCGGCTTAGTTTCGTTCAAATCATGCAAGAATGAGGTCAAAATAATAGCAAAAGTGTTTGGAAAAGTCGATACGCTTGAGACGTATCAACTCCCCCAAGGTTAGCATATTGCTTGTCCTCAAGCAATTCAGTTGAACGAACTGGAAGCGACAAGGAAAACTTTGACAAACTCTTTTGCTTCACATGATGTATATGAGCATGTACTACAAGCAAGTCTAGCAAGTATTGGAGCAATGCTACAAAGACAATGCACAAAGCAATCCTTCATTCTTGTGAAAAGTTTTCAAACAACCAAGAATGAATAATATGCTACTGAAAATCAAGACAAGATTACAATGCACATGACATAAACATATTAGAGTGGTATCTCGCTTGCCTCTATGAGTGAAGCAAAACATAAATGCAGAAGCACCTTCGGAGTTTTGAAGGAGACTAGTAATAAGTATTTCAGAATAAGCAATATCACAATCATGCAGAAGACAATGTGGTACTTTGGAACAATGCACATTTTGTAACAGCCCGGGATTTTCAGCCAAATTAAAAAAATTGTTTGTTGCTTTATTTTATTGATTGCCTGTATTGTTTGCAGTGTTTGCTTCGCCGATTTATTAATCGGTGAATATTCTCCCCCTCTCTTTCTCGTATCGGATGCGGGACTGAACCTTTTTCCCAACGACACACGACCTTTGTGACACCGGGTTTCACTCGAGCACCGTCGCAACCGGCACAAGACCAGCCATCGCCACCGGAATGAAAACCCCATTTATTTAATAAACGGATTACTTTATTGGGCGCCAGAAAAATATTCTCGGAACCATATAGAGGTGAGGTAGGACTGACGGGCTCGCCTTGTTGAGCATGTGGTTCGAGATTTCGCCTGAATCGGAGGTCGTATGGACCCCCGGTGGTCAGAAACGTGGAGTACCGGACGCGAGAGAGAAACCCCGAGGGTGTTTGCGTAAACCTACCGTCCTTGCCAGCCTATAAATAGACCACCACCTCCCCTACCATTTCTAGGGTTTCCCCTAACACCAATTTGCAGCCACCCCCCTCCAAATTGCCCAAATTTGGCCCCTAGCCCCTCCTCCACCGAAACCCTAGCCTCCCTATGATCTGAGCCGTCAGATCTGGCCTCCAACGGCTCAGATCGAGACCCACAGCTTCCCAGCCGGATTCTGGTCGTGCCGGGCCCCTCCTCCGCCGCCGTGGGCCCGCAAAACCCGGATCTCGCGCCGCCAGCCCACGGGAGCTCCTCCCGTGCTGCTCCATCGTCGCCCGCGACTCCGGTGAGCTCGCCGTCGTCCGCGCCAGAGCTTCCCCTCGCGCCTCCTCTCCTCTGCCATCCCCTCACCTCCCTCTCGTCTCCTCTCGCACAGGAGCCCGCAGCCGGAGCGCCGCCGTGCCATGGCCGGCTTGAGCCGCCGCCGCCATGGCCTCGAGCTCGCCCAAGCCGCACGCGTCGCCCATGGCCTTGCAGAGGATGAGCCTCGCCGTTTCCGCAACCAGCACCGACCCCAGCCTGCCTCCATCCGCCTCCGGCCACCCCACCGTCGCGCCTCCCGCGCCGGAGCTTCGCCGGCGTCGAGCGCCGCCAGACGCCGAGCCGATCCCGATCTGGATCGGGCGGTTGACCCAGCCGCTGCCAGGTGGGACGATGTGCCCACCATCGGCCCAACACTCTCCCAGCCCACGGCGCCTCCTCGCACTCAGGGCGAGCGCCCGCTATCTTCCGCGCGTGATGGGTTGTGGCCCGCTCGGTGAGCAGCCCCGTTCCCCCTTTTTTTCTTTGTTGTTGTTTGCAGTTGGGCTTGGCCCAGAGCTATGTAACGCCCTGTGTGATAATTATCTATCCCGCGCCCTACTGGTTTAGGCCCCGTAGCACTTCTTTCGGCCCAGTAGGCCTTGTTATTTCTTTTGCGTTAGAATAAATTGCAGATTGTTTTAGTATTTTGCGATGCCCGTATCTTTTTAACCGTAGCTCGGATCGCGACGTGTTCTACATGAAACTTGCTTAGAATTTTGAATAGATCAATAAAATATGCTCCTTTGTCATGTTTTCACTTGTTTACATGTTGTTTCATTGCTATTTACGTTGCATGCCACTGTAAAATGTAATAGACGATAACTTTTTAACCGCAACTCCGATTAAAATGTTTTCTACATGTAACTTGACTAGAATTGCATGTAGATTGTGATTATGCTGCTCTTGCTTTCTAATAACAAATATAAAATATGGTTTAGGGCATAACAGTACCAAATGCTTTAATTGTCGTGGGGTACTTAGTGATATGCCATGTTTAGGATTTTACCCCACTAAATTTGACTAGCATAGATAGTTTATTTATGATTCACCTCTTGACATGATTGTGTGATATTACATGATTGAGTGAGATGTCATGTTAATAAACTTTGCTCATGTTGTGTATCTAAACAACTTGAACCACTCTAAATGTGCGGTATCGTCGTGTGTGACGAGTACTCCACTTAACCTGTTAGTAACCGCTCTCGACGATAGATGCGATACCGAAGTGCGTTGTCTCATGTTACCTTATAGTTTATGCTTTCTCATGATTTCTTTGTAGTAATAGATGCTTCTCCATTGGTTGTCTTTCCAGTGTTTACTTCTTGTGTGCTCCCGCGGATACTCTCGGAGACGTTGCGAGTTTGCGATCGACTACACTTCGACTTCGTCTTCTATCAGGTAAGGGGGAGCATATATCATGCTTATAACTTTGAGCTCACTTGTGCCTAGTTATAACATAGAAAGATTGCTTGATCCTACCACTCCATATTTATGCCTCTCAAATAAACCCAAACAGCCATGTCCTCCACATCCTAGCAAACCTTGTTCGGCTATGTTACTATTGCTCACTTCTCAGCCACTGCTTAGTATGCATGCTAGGATGCAATCAACTGTTATCTTGTTACTCCTTGGATTGGGCTATCACATTATTATATTGTTGTGGATGATATGATTATTATAATGTTGACTATATTCGACGAAGGATGGAAGGTCAGTCTATCCCGCCTTGGCGCTTTGTTCCATTCGAGTCACCTAGGATCCGAGTTTCGGGTATAGGTTATAAGATTGAGCGTTCCTAACCGCATGTGTGATTTTATGGGGTCCCCTTT
This sequence comes from Bromus sterilis, assembly GCA_950022295.1. Lineage (NCBI taxonomy): Eukaryota > Viridiplantae > Streptophyta > Magnoliopsida > Poales > Poaceae > Bromus > Bromus sterilis. Next base: position 171,436,450 of record OX465595.1, on the reverse strand, counting down.
TCTTACCTACCTAGATTCAAACATTTCTAGTGGTGTCCCAAGCTGATTTACTATTTGCAAACCATGTATATATGTCTGTCGGGTCGCTCCTAGCAGATATCCTTTAAAACAACCCAGACCAGTTGACATGGTTTCCTTGTTGGTCCACCCTTGGCCGGCAAGGACCCAGCCCCATGTGAGGTGTCCCGGTAACCCAAACCCTGTTGAGACGGAAGAGGCCGATCCGAGAGCGCGGCCGACTTTTGGATTGGGTGTCGACTCCCCGGGGGCCACCCAGATTTGTTCGTTGTTAGCTAGAGGGACATGTCGTTTGGGATCTCTCGGAACTAAATCATAAAATGGTTGCCTGTGATGCGTAGCAACTGAGAGATATGGCCGTGCATGCGGAGCCTTGTAATGGGAAGTTGGTACACCCCTGCAGGGTTAAATATTTTCGAGAAGCCGTGTCCACGGTTATGGACAACTTGAGACCTACTCCTTGTTCATAGACAACAACAACTGAGATAATCTTAATAACTTCATCAACGTGTGTGTGCCTTGACTACTTCTTCTTCATCGGGTAATGAAGGGGAGGACAAGGATAGGATAGGTGTTATGTCTGCGTAAGTAGCTGATAGCAAAACTTGTTGGAGGCAATTCCTCATCGAATGCTTGGTTCTCATCTTAATCCAAATAGAACGTTAGCCACTCATATATTGCTAGTGCGGCTGCAACCTCAACCACTACCCCCATCTTACCGTGAGAAGTTAGTTACAAGACTTGTTGATATAGCTCATCCCTTATTTTCTCTTTTATGCACGTTATGCAAACGATCTTGGACTACAGAGGAGCTCGACGACCCTTCTTCTGGACGCCTTCGCGGAGACTCGACGACGACTAGTTAGATGGATCCCGGCGGAGAGCCTAAACCCGTGTGGTTACGGGAATGGTGTATTTTACCTTTGCCACTAGGCATTTGATTGTAGTCTGTACTCAGACATGTAACTTCCGCTGATGTATTGTATTAAGGCAATGGTATGCCGATTGTATGAGATGTTGTGGTCTTGTAGCTGTAATGTTGTGATATCATGATGGAAATCTGGGCATATGGAAGTGGCATATGTCGTGGTGGGACCGATATGTGCTTCGTCCCCGGATCTAGATGGAAACATCTAGATCTGGAACAGTACAGCATATTGGGCCTTACATATTTCACTCAGAATGACAATTATCCTATCAATAGTTGGTGCTTTGGAAGAAGAAGGTGGAGACTTGTCGGGGGGATGGACCAAGCCCATAACCCGGCATTAGGATCTATGGGCCGACTCACCAAAGGAAGGCCTACAAAAAGAAGACTCGGCCACGAGCCGACCGCACCAAGCATGAAGATCAAAGTCGTAGAAGGAATTCGACCTACCTTGTATAGCACGTAGCATATTTGTAAAATTAGAATAGGACTCCACCTCGTCTAGGAGTCAGACTCACGGAACCCCGGGACCCGGCGCCTTTATAATTCGAGGACCACGGGATCCAGAGTCAGAATAATCTCAATCCAATATAGGACTAGACACTTTCAGCGTAACCTAGATCTCCTCGAGACTAAGGTTGCGATCCGGCTCACTTGTAATCGATCCACCGACTCTTCTAATTGGAGAGTCGAAACCCATAATAATAAGAAGCAGGAGTAGGATTTTACCTCGAGACAAAGAGGGGCTGAAACCTGGGTAAATCGCTGAGTCTCTTGTCCATGTCGACTCTCTCCTCATATCCACCTCGCATCAAAGGTCCCATGTCAAGTTCGACTCTTCGAACATCTGTCGTGACTTTCCCACGACATTTGGCGCCCACCGTGGGGCCTGCGCATGTAGGTGCTGAGATTCTGGAGGGAGCTCTAGAAGGCATGGAGGCTTTCGTCGTTGGACGGATCAACAGAAGCCGGCGCGGAAAGCTCTGCATCGACGACTCAACTTGGGGCCCTGAAGCCGATTCTGTCGAATCAGGATATCGGGTCCCGATCTGGTCTATCCACATCTTCATCAGCAGGATGGACGGATCTGATCCAGAGCCAGATCCTAAAGTTCCCATCGAAACCTCGAGTCAGCGACATGCCGACTCCAAACATGCTTTTGTTGGATTCATTGATGAATCTCTAGAGCTGGAGCGCTTTGTTGAGTCCCCAATGCAAGACGCCTCGGAAGAACTAACTGATGTCGGTTCATACCCTAGTGACGGAAGCTTCTCAGATGAGGGGTCCATCCGATCCGTGGGGAGCAATAGACTCGGCACTAGTGTTCCAGAATACAACCCGGATTATCCTCACTTTGAGCCTCCATACTGCGCCACGGTGTTCATGTCCGACATTGGAGGACAGGGGATCCAGGAAGCCACAAATCAAGGCGCAGAGCCGGCTGCCGGTGCGGCCCCTAATCCAGATAGGGATTCGGCAGCCCGTCCATCAGAACAAGTCCCCACTGGAGCAGAAGCCCTCACAGATGCCTTGAACTCTCTTGGAGAGGCCTTAGCCATGAAGTTGACAACGGAGAACCAGCAGTCCTGGAGGACAAGGGTCAACGGACTCAAGGCACAGGTAGCAAGCTTACGGAGGTAGATCGATGCCGAAAAAGAGCAAATGGTCGAGAGATAATCCCGACTCGTTCAAGAAGCCAGACGCCTCCGGGAAGAGTCGGAGCTGATAGAGGCCCAACGACTAAGCCTCGCACATACACATCCACAAGGACATGCGAGTCGCCTCCCCCCTGACTACCAAGGACGAACGATGTTCCACGGCACTGACCAGTCGACTCCCCCAGGTTTCACGCCACCTAGATAGCCGGCTCCTCCGCCACGCCCGGATCGTTTCCATACACCTCCTCATCACTTCAATAACCCCATGGCTAATTTCATGGCGGCAACTCACTTCCTCACCAACGCGCCAATCTAGGGAGACACTCCAGCGGATCACGCCGCTTGAGAAGTTGTCGACTCAGCGCCGGCCCTGAGCATGTGCAGCCGGTGCGGTTGCACAGGGCCCCCACAGCTCAGGGCCCCATCCCACGGTGTACACACTACTACAGTACTACTAATCCCACTATACGTGTAGTAGAATCAAGCATCCTGGCACTTAATATTCAGCCTACACCCACTATACAACAACGATTGAAGTCCAAAGCAAATAATTATACAACTGGCCCTCTGAAGATAATCCAAGAAACGGACAGCACTGGCCTCCGTGTGGCGAGTGCCCGCACGATTGTGGGATTTTTTTTTGTGATCCTGAGTACATCACAATAAGCACTGACCAATCCAGTCCAGCCATAAGGGTGTCTCCTTTTTATTTTATTTTGAGAGTAATGAAGTGTGTCTTAGTTACTCCCTCCATACCGGTGCATTAGGCACACTACGAAAACCAAATAATTCCAAAACATCTAGACGTGGAGCATTAATTTTCACCTCGTTCCTTGTTTTTTGACATAAATAAAGGAATCAAACAATAAGAAACGTGAGGCGCGTATGTTTCCAATGACTTTAAACAACCTAGCACGGCATACAGTGGTCAATTCATTGCATGCGATGATATTAATTAGCAAATTAGCATTAAGTTTTCTTGTTTTCCTTTCTACCTTGGTCGCAGTGCAACACCTAAGATGACTAATGCACCGATATGGAGAGAGTAAAGTTTTATGCATTGCGTAGTACTTATGAATAAAAATGTCTATAAAGGAACAATGCAAAAAGAGAGAACGAGTAAATTATTTGATTTCTTTTTGGATCAACAGTTCCAGTGTTTTATGCTTATTCACAAAAATAAAAAGTATTTCATGCTTGGATGTGATAGTAATTAGTAGTTTTTTTTTGTGATGATTCCTGGGAGTTTGAAAAAAAATAGTTTTGTTATCCTCCGGTATTAATCGACACATTTTTTTCAGAAACAATGTTAATTAATAAATGAAATAAAAAATTTAAGAGGTCTCTCTTTTTATCTTGCACAGGGCCCCTCAAATGCCAGGGCCGGCCCTGTGTCGACTTACTCAATACTGCGATCACACAACAAGCTCAATATTCACAAAGGGTCCCATACATACATGGGACTCCATATCAAAGTATGAGCCGGCAAGCGGAGTCACCGGATCCTGCAGCCTTGAGTAGCCACCGCCATCACGGAGCATAGCCTCCTCTGAACCCTCAAGGGGCACTGAGAATTATGGACCTACCGGCTCCTAACACCAACCGTCGTATAGAGCCGGCGGTCCAATTTCCCTCGCAAGATCAAAATACCGAGTTCGTCAGCAGATCCGTAGGTAACCGGTGTCTGGTGTCGTCCTTGAGGAACACACGCTTGCCCCCAGATTTCAAGGGACCGCGCAAGATTTCCGAACTATACAGCTGACATGGACCCGTCAACTTGGATCGAGAGCTACGACCTCACCATGGGTATGCTGCAAGCCAGCGAAGAAGTTTGTGCCCGTTACTTCACAATGACGTTAGAAGGGTCGGCTCGTACATGGTTCAAAAACCTCACAGAGAACTCCATCACCTCCTGGACGAATCTCAAAGTGAAGTTTATCAGGAATTTCCAAGGCACCTGTCGGCGAGCCACCACAATCGTCGACTTGGAGCACTGTGTCCAGAAGGAAGGAGAGTCGGCCCTGAGCTAGGAACGACGAGCCGCAGAGATAGTTCACTCCTCGGACACAATCCTTGCTCAGGCAGCAGTGATTGTCTTGGAAATAAACTGAAAATTTGAGCCCTTAGTACATAAACTTGGCCGACTCAAAAGGACGGTCAGTAACATGGGAGAGCTCATCAATGCGTTCATCAAGTATGCCGAGTCCGACAAAACCAAGGATGTTGGTCCATAAGAGGATGAAGCCGCCCAGAATAGAAAGAGGAATGGAAAAGGATCCCAGAGCCAGAATCAATAGACCAAGCGTCGACTCGATCAGACTGCTTCCGACTTGGTTGCCAACACAAACGTCGGCTTCCAAAGGCAGAAGCAGGTGATGTCTACGCACGCTTCTATTCTTGTAGACTATGTTGGGCCTCCAAGCGCGGAGTTCTGTAGGATAGCAGCAATTTCTCTCAAGTGGATGTCCTAAGGTTTATCGAACTCAGGGAAGTAGAGGTTGAAGATGGTCTCTCTCAAGCAAACCTGCAATTAAGATACAAGAAGTCTCTTGTGTCCCCAACACACCTAATACAACTAGGAGTTGTATAGGTGCACTAGTTCGGCGAAGAGATGGTAAAATACGAGTGACAGGTGTGGCAAAGCAAGGTAATATAAATCTGTAATAAAAAGTGCAGCAAGCAAACATGTGACAAAAGTGAGCACAAACGGTGTAACAATGGTGGAAACAAGGCCTAGGCTTCATATTTTCACTAGTGGCAACTCTCAACAACATTAACATAGTCTATGATCACAACGAAGATCACATCATGGGAGAGAGAGAAGAACACACAGCTACTGGTAGAAACCTCAGCCCCGAGGGAGAACTACTCCCGCTTCATGGGGGAGGAAGCAACGTCGATGGAGATGAATCCGGGGGCACTTCCCCGTCCCTGCAGGGTGCCGGCACAGGAATTCTGTCCCCCCGAAACTTGATGGCGATGGCGGCGGAGATCGGAATTGCTTCTGGAGAAAAGGGGTCTGGATTAGGGGTTTCCACCCCGAGGGCTAAATATAGGCGGAGGGGGCATCGAGGGGACCCACATGGCAGCCAGGAGGGTGCCCGGCGCGGCCTAGGGTGGGGCCGCGCCAGGGACCCTTCTGGAGTCCCTGTGGTGGCCCCCCTCCGCTGCCTTGGTCATTCCGGAAGCTTCCGTGTTGCTGATTTTTTATATAATTTTTCCGGAATTTTTGGAGCACTTTTAATGGCCGGAAAACCTGAAATACAAAAACAGCAGAAAACAGCAACTGGAAGCTGGGTGCACTGGGTTAATAGATTAGTCCAAATATGCTCAAAAGTGTATGAAAGTTCAAGCAAAACATGGCAAAGTCACACAAAACATGCATGGAGCAAGCAGAAATTATAGATACGTTTGGGACGTATCAACATCCCCAAGCTTAATTCATGCTCGTCCTCGAGTAGGTAAATGATAACAAGCATAATTTCTGTGGTGACATGCCACACAACCATATAAGGACTTTTGAGTAAAGCAATCAAAGCATGCAATTCAATTCAAGTCTTAACAAGCAAGAGTCTATATTAGCATTGACACAAGCAACAAAAGAACAAAAGGTGCAAGAGCTCTCGCTGTCCGTCACTCGAATGTCTCTAGATGGTGTTTGCGTGCAAGCAGGGGACTAGGAAAAAGAGAGAAAAAAGGTTGTTGGGAACTACTATCTACTAAAGTTTCACACTTAGTCTCCTTTGGATTCTTATCTGGACTCGTCCCCAGACCACTAGTCAGGTACAAGTCAAACTGATCCACTCCCTTTCGATATTTTGATCACTCATGCAATGGATGAGCGTGAGAAAGAAAGTTGACACCTAAAAGGCGAAACAGGAAGAAGGTGGAGGAGGAAGACAAAAAGGTGTGAAAGGCTCACATCAATGAGGACAATCGTAGGCGAGAGAAGGCCATATGATAGATATGATGTGAGGAGTAGGGATTTCCATGCAACGGATGCACATGTGAGCTAAAAGCTCTCCAAGGGAACTAGTGGGGATGCATCTAACTTGCTTGCTCAAGAAGACCTAGAGCTCGTTTGAGGAGGCTCATCATTGGAATATATAAGCCAAGTTCTATAGTGTGAAGGTCCCCACATAGCTATATGCATGATGATGATCTCTATGGAATACAAGGGATAGAGGATGAAGTACTATTGTGGATCTCTCAAAAGGAATAGTAGTGTACCCCCTTTTCTCTTTTTATTTTTCTTTTTCTCTTTTTTCTATTTTTTGTATTTTTTGGTGGCCTCAATGGCTCTTTCTATTTAACTCTCATTTGTCCTCTTTGGGATATTTTATTTTGTCCACTTTGGGATCTTTTCCTCACTTAAGGGCAACACTATAATTTACAAGAGGGTATAGAAGATCTTTCACACTTTACAAGGTACTCAAATCATAAAGAAGATGTAGCTATCATGATGTATGCAATGTATGCCGCTGCCAGTGTAGCAGGAACATGTATGGCATAAAGATCAAGTCATGACGAGGTGGATGTTGCATGGCAATGTATCTCGGAAAGGCTATGGAAATGCCTTGTAGGTAGGTATGGTGGCTGTTTTGAGGAAAGATATAAGGAGGCTTATGATGACAGGGTCTATCGTGCCAAGGGTTTGGATGCACCGGCGAAGTATGCGCCTACTCTCAAGGTGAGAAAGGGCAATGCATGGTACCGAAGAGGCTAGAAAATATATAGGTGGGTGGAAGTGTCAACTTTCGAATACTCACATTAGTCCGAAGAACTCATGCACTTATTATCGGTAACTCTCAATCTAATCAAGAGGTTCACAAAGAGACAAGTACCCCGAGGAGGAGTGTATGGGGGTTTGGTTATCCTTGCGCGTCCTCGACTCATGGTACGTGAGTGTACTCTAATATTCGAACCCTCCAGAGGTTAGTGATCCATCTAGTAGCTAGAGTTCTCAACAGGGGTTTTTGGTTTTCGAAAAACACACGGATTGCCCAAAATACGATATCTATCACTAATAGGCTCGAGCTCTTGACACCATAAGTTCAAACATTACTCTAGTCAATACCTCAAAACTATTGCAAGTTACTACTTCAAAGAGAATAGCAACTTCAACTACCTACTTTCTAGTCAAGACACAAAACTCAGTGCAATAGGCAAACTCTCTAACAAGATAAAACATGCAACCTATAGAAAGTTCAACCTAAGACAAAACAAAAGCTCTAGAAGAAAACTAAAGCACTACAACTAAACAGGGCAGCAGCTAAGAAAAGAAAAAGAACAACTCACAGCTAAGAAAATAAGCATGCAAATCCTATGAGGAGTTCTAGTTCAAGCGGAGCGTGTTTCTCTCCCACACAAAATAAAGCTGGGGTCTAACTTGTTGTGAACAGCAAGCAAAGCTAAAGAAAACTAAAAATAAAACCTAAGAGTGAGACGCTCCAAGCATAGCACATAACGCATGAAGTGATAAAAATATAGTGAGACGAAGGACGAACTGATGATTGTTGATGGAGAAGGGGATGTCGGGGGCATCCCCAAGCTTAGACACTTGAGTCTCCTTGAATATTTGTTGGGGATGCATGGGGGCATCCCCAAGCTTGAGCGCTTGACACTCCTGAATCTTCTTTCATCATCTTCCATCGCACACTTGAAAACTCCCTTCATACATAACTCATCATAAGCTGATTAGAGAAGTTAGTACCCTTAATAAATAATTTTTCCCACTGGATATAAAGATAAACTTGAAGAGCTACTGTTTCTCAAGATTGCAAAAAAGTTTTTTCAAATAAAAAGCAAGCTTAAGGTTTGCAAAACGAAGAAAAGGAAAAACAGGACAGAATCTGTGAAAAACAGAACAGCAGGTAGTAAAGAATTTTTTAGGGATACTTCTGCAACTCAAATAAAAAAACACAGAACATACGAAAGTTTCGTAATTGTACAGAGCACGCTGTGTCTAAAATTCAGCTCAAAAAGATGAACTGGGATTTTTCTCTCATTTTTCTAGTCACGAAGACAGAATCTGTTTTCTGGATAGCATGTCACAACTTTCACTTCCCTTATCGTATGAGGCTATAAAAGGCACAAAGCTTGAAAAGTAAAGATACAATGATGTTGATACAGTAGTAAAAATCATCAAGACCACTAAAAACAGAAATAAAAAAACTCAAAGTAAAGATAATAAGGGTTGTCTCCCTAGAGCTCTTTCTTTATAGCCATAAAGATAGGCTTAAGATTTTAATGATGCTCTCGTAGGAATAAGAGTTGAAGAACAAAAGAGAGCATCAAGAAGAAAATATCAAACACATACAAGTCTAGCATGCTTCCTATGCAAAGGGATCTTGTAGCGAAACAACTCATTGAAGCATAAAGATATTAGCATAGGAAGGCAAAAAAATTGCAACTTCAAAACCTTCATCATAAAGAGAGGGAACTTGATATTATTGAAATATCTATAAGCATATTTTCCCCTCTCATAATAATTTCCAGTGGGATCATGAATAAACTCAACAATATAAGTATCACATAAAAAATTCTTATCATGATCTACAAGCATAGAAAATTTGTTACTCTCCACATAAGCAAAATCCTTCTCATTAGTAATAGTGGGAGCAAACTCAACAAAATAGCTATCACATGAATCATTCTTATCATGGTGCACTTGTAAAAATTTATTATTTATAGCATAAGTGTCATCACAATAATCATCATAGATAGGAGGCAAAGTATCATCAAAATAAATTTCATCATCAAAACTTGGGGGGATAAAAAGATCATCTTCATAAAACGTAGCATCCCCAAGCTTATGGCTTTGCATATCATTAGTATCAAAAACATTCAAAGAAGACATACTAATAACATTTATACTAACATGAGTGTTGTGTAAATAAAGAATCTCCATAGGCTTTTTTATTTTCTCTTCAAACACTTCATGTCCCAACTCAAGGTAGAGCTCATAAAGCTCTCTCATAATATTTTTGTTGTTTTCCATAAGCCTAACTAGTGAAAATAAAAACAAGAAACGAAAAGATTTAATTGCAAGATATAAAGATATACCTTCAACGCTTACCTCCCCGGCAACGACGCCAGAAATAGCTTGATGTCTATGCACGCTTCTATTCTTGTAGACTATGTTGGGCCTCCAAGCGCAGAGGTTTGTAGGACAGCAGCAATTTCCCTCAAGTGGATGACCTAAGGTTTATCGAACTCAGGGAAGTAGAGTTTGAAGATGGTCTCTCTCAAGCAACCCTGCAATTAAGATACAAGAAGTCTCTTGTGTCCCCAACACACCTAATAAAACTAGGAGTTGTATAGGTGCACTAGTTCGGCGAAGAGATGGTAAAATACGAGTGACAGGTGTGGCAAAGCAAGGTAATATAAATCTGTAATAAAAAGTGCAGCAAGCAAACATGTGACAAAAGTGAGCACAAACGGTGTAACAATGGTGGAAACAAGGCCTAGGCTTCATATTTTCACTAGTGGCAACTCTCAACAACATTAACATAGTCTATGATCACAACGAAGATCACATCATGGGAGAGAGAGAAGAACACACAGCTACTGGTAGAAACCTCAGCCCCGAGGGAGAGCTACTCCCGCTTCATGGGGGGAGGAAGCAACGTCCATGGAGATGAATCCGGGGGCACTTCCCCGTCCCGACAGGGTGCCGGCACAGGAATTTTGTCCCCCCGAAACTTGATGGCGATGGCGGCGGAGATCGGAATTGCTTTTGGAGAAAAGGGGTCTGGATTAGGGTTTCCACCCGGAGGGCTAAATATAGGCGGAGGGGGCATCGAGGGGCCCCACGGGGCAGCCAGGAGGGTGCCCGGCGCGGCCTAGGGTGGGGCCGCACCAGGGACCCTTCTGGAGTCCCTGTGGTGGCCCCACTCCGCTGCCTTGGTGATTCCGGAAGCTTCCGTGTCGCTGATTCTTTTATATAATTTTTCTGAAATTTTCGGAGCTCTTTTAATGGCCGGAAAACCTGAAATAAAAAAAACAGTAGAAAACAGCAACTGGCAGCTGGGTGCACTGGGTTAATAGATTAGTCCTAATATGCTCAAAAGTGTATGAAAGTTCAAGCAAAACATGGCAAAGTCACACAAAACATGCATGGAGCAAGCAGAAATTATAGATACGTTTGGGACGTATCAGCAGGGGAGCAACAACTACCACAAGTCAGAAGGAGGCTTCAGACCCCCAAGCAGCTTTGAAGAAGCTATGAAAAGGCCTTGCCCAACACATAGTAAACTCGGCCGTCCAGCCAATCACACCAGGGAAGATTGCAACTTCATGAAAGAGTTCGCACGGCGTGGAGGCTAGGGACCCCCCGGGTCAGGTGGAGGAGCCGGCCAGAACAACAATAACCATGATTTTGGGCATCAGGGAGCCGACACAGCACCTCGACACCAAGGATCCAAGGGAGGAGGGAAGCAAAACCAGTCAGGGCTTGCTGGATTCCAAGCAAACCCAAAACAGCTCCAAGACCACTCAGCCTACCATGTCTTCACCACCAGTAGCTGTCGGAGAGACAGGAAGCTGCAGCAGAGAGCCGCCATGGCCGTGGTTACAGAGTTGGCTTGTCCCTGGTGGCTTAATTGGTCCGAACATCTAATCACCTGGACAAGGGATGACCACCCACCAGTGGTAGATAACCCGGGCACTCTGGCCCTAGTAGTTTCTCCACAAATTGGGTGTTACACACTTGACAAAGTGCTCATGGACGGAGGAAGCAGTATAAACATCCTTTACTACGAGACCTTCCGTCGAATGGGACTGACTCACAAACAACTGCAACCCTACAACATTGTTTTCCATGGAATAGTCCCAGGCAAGTCGGCATGCCTGATAGGCAAAATCTACCAGGAGACAGCCTTTGGAACTGCTGAAAATTTTCCTCTGAGATCATACCCTATAAGGTGGTAAAACTCGGGAGCCCATATCATGCCATCTTGGGCAGACCGGATTATGCCAGGTTCAAGGCTTGGCCATTTTATGTCTATCTAAAGCTAAAAATGTCGGGTCCTAACGGGCCAATCATGGTACATGGGAGCCGGACCAGGTCCACGGAGTGCAATGAACAACACGTCAAGTTTGTCGACTCGGCATGCGCCAAGAGGACTTGACAGCATACCAGGAAAAGGTAGATCCAACAGACTCCACCATCCCGAAGAAACCGACTCCTGGCAACAACCCCAAGTTCCAACCGGCTCAGGACACAAAGAAAGTCAACTTTGTCCCTGGTGACGCTTCCCAGCAGTTCATCATTGGGACAGGGTTATCTAATAAATAGGAAAGCGCGCTTATCGAGTTCCTCTGTAAGAATCGGGACATTTTCGCATGGAAACCTTCTGACATGCCAGGTGTCCCGACGGAACTCGCTGAGAACCACCTAAATATTGATCCAAAACTGAAGTCGGTCAAGCAATTCCTTCGTCGTTTCAATGAAGAAAGTAGGAACACCATTGGGGAAGAGATTTCCTGGCTCCTTGCCGCCGGGTTCATTATGGAAGCTTTCTATCCAGAGTGGCTCGAAAACCCGGTCCTCGTTTTGAAAAAGAACGGGAATTGGCGTATGTTCATTGACTACTACGAATTAAACAAGGCTTGCCTGAAGGGCCCCTTCGCACTGCCTCGCATTGATCAGATCATAGACTCTACTACGGGGTGTGAGCTCTTGTGTTTTCCCGACGCCTACTCCAGATATCACCAAATCAAGATGGCTCTTGAAGACCAGGAGAAAACAGCTTTCATCACTACTTTTTGGATATACTGCTACACTTCTATGCCTTTCGACTTGAAGAATGCAGGAGCCACATATCAGCGAACAGTGTAGAACTGCCTCAAAGAGCAAATTGGGCGCAATGTGCATGCTTACGTGGATGACATGGTTATCAAATCTCAGCTGGCCGACTCACTCATCAGTGATCTCCAGGAAACCTTCAAGAATTTGCGCAAATACCACATGAAGCTAAACCCAGCCAAGTGCACCTTTGGGGTCCCTGCACGAAAACTCCTCGGATACATAGTATCTGAGAGAGGCATTGAGGAGAACCCGGAGAAGATCAATGCCATCGTGACCCTTCAGAAGCCGGCCTCAGTCAAGGGAGTCCAACGACTCATAGGGTGCATAGCTTCTCTAAGTCGGTTTATAAGCTGACTCGGAGAAAAAGCAATCCCCCTGTACCGACTCCTGCGAAAGTCGGAAAAACCGTCTGGGATGACGAGGCTGACCAAGCCCTGGAGTCGCTGAAGAAACAGTTTTCCCAGGCCCCAATCCTAACGGCTCCTAAGCCAAAGGAGCCCATGCTACTCTATATTTCATCCAACAATCGAGCAGTCAGTCCCGTGGTTGTGGTTGAACGCATGGAAGCCGGTAAGGAGCACCCCTTACAAAGGCCAGTCTATTACGTTAGTGAGGTTTTGACTTCATCGAAGCAACGCTACCCTCACTGGCAGAAATTGGTCCTTGGTGTATTCATGGCAAGTCGGAAACTTCAGCATTATTTTCAGGAGCACCCCATAACAGTAATCAGCTCAGCACCACTTGTAGATATTATGCAGAACCGGGAAGCCACGGGAAGGATTGCGAAGTGGGCCATATAGTTGGGGGCTTATCATATCAAATATGAGCCACGCACGGCTATGAAGTCTCAGGCGCTGGTCGACTTCATCAATGACTGGATAGAGATCCAAGCACCCCCAGAGAACCCGATTACCAAATATTGTACAATGCCCTTCGATGGGAGTCGGAAGCTCCAGGGATCAGGAGCGGGCGTGGTCCTTACCTCACATAAAGGGGAGAAATTCATCTATGTCCTACAATTACATTTCACTTGCACCAACAACGCAGCAAAATATGAGGCCCTGCTTCATGGGCTGCGGGTGGCTCATGAAATGAACATAAGACGGATTCAATGCTATGGCGACTCTGGCCTTGTTTCTCAACAAGTGTCAGGGAAATGGAACTCCAAAGATGCAACCATGGCAGCATATCGGCGAGAAGTTGAAAGACAAGTCAGTTTCTTTGTTGGATACCAGGTGGATTATGTGGAGCGCAAGCTAAACAAAGCCACAGACGCTTTGTCCCGGCTCGGCTCTCAGCGAAAGCCGGTTCCACCAAATGTGTTCCTAGACGGCCTAACAAAGTTGTCTATACAAATACCAACAGAGCAAGACATAGCAGAGCCGGATCCAGAATCAGCTCTGGTGGCCGCAATACACGTCAACCCCTCATGGGTTGTGCCTTATTTGGATTACAAGACCCGGGGAATCCTACCCACATATGAGGTACTAGCCAGACAAATTGTCAGGAGAATCAAATCTTTTGTACTCATCAACGGTGAGTTACATCGGCGAAGCCCCGCAGATATTTTTCAGAGATGCGTCTCACCAAAAGAAGGCAGAGAGATCCTCAATGAGATACACTCTGGAGATTGTGGGCATCACGCCGGCCCTCGTTCTCTTGTGGCTAAATCCTATAGGCATGGATTCTACTGGCTCACAGCGCATGCGGATGCAGAGGATGTAGTTAAGAAGTGCGATGGATGTCAGCGTTATGCAAAGCAAGCTCATGTGCCGGCTCAAGAACTCAGGATGATCCCTATCACTTGGCCCTTTGCAGTGTGGGGCTTGATATGGTGGGACCTTTCAACAGGTCAGCCAACAAGAATACACACTTACTGGTGGCAGTCGACAAATTCACCAAATGGGTTGAGGCAGAGCCGGTCAGCAAATGTGACGCAGCCACGGCATTAAAATTCTTGAAAAAGATAATATACAGATTCGTCTACCCCCAAAACATCATCACTGATAATGGATCTAACCTATCAGAGGGGGTTATGCAACGATTCTGTCAGAACGAGCATATCCGACTTGACCTTACATCGGTGGCTCACCCGCAGACAATGGACAAGCCGAGAGAGCCAACCAAGAGTTGCTCTGAGGCATCCAACCTTGACTATATGTCCCCTTGGAAAGGACGTCGGGTTGCTGGGAGGAAGAATTACCCTCTGTATTATGGAGTATCAGGACGACTCCTAGCCGATCGACAGGCTATACACCCTTCTTCCTGGTTTGTGGAGCGGAAGTCGTTCTCCCAAGTGAAATCCGTCACGACTCACCAAGGGTCAGCGCTTATGTGGAAACCGACAATGAGAAAGCGCGGCGGGACACCCTGGATGTTCTCGATGAAAAACGAGAATTAGCAGCAACTCAGTCGACCATCTACCAACAAGATCTGCGACGATATCACAGCCGTCGCATCAAAAGTCGGACTTTCTAGGAAGGTGATCTAGTGCCCCCTCATATAGAAAAAGGATGGAATACACAAGTTATCCTCTCCATGGGAAGGACCGTTTGTGGTCAGCAAGAACATGTACAATGGATCCTACTACATGGTTGATATACGCGAGAAGGCAAAGTCACGCACATCCATGGAGGAGACTCCCAGGCCGTGGAACATCGCACAACTCCGTCCATATTATACTTGAGTAGAACAGGAATACTATTGTACATCTACATAAGTCGACATTCGTCGCACCGTCTATCGCCATACAATATATATATATATATATATATATATATATATATATATATATATAAGTTGACGCTCGTCGAATTGGCTCTCGCCACATAATGAATAAGTATAAAGTTGTTTTTCATCGCATTAGGATTTCTCCATATTTAAACTTAAAAGTCGATTTTCATCGCACTAGGCTTTCGCCATACTTAATCTATAAGTCAATTTTCATCGCACTAGGCTTTCTCCATGCTTAATATGCAAAGTCGATCTTCATCGCACTAGGTCTTCGCCATATCTAAAGTCGACTCTCGTCGCACCGGCTCTCGCCACACATATGCATAAAGACAACTTTTACCATAACCGACTTTTTCTTTACTTTACTATCTTCATATTTTTCATATTGCATCATACATTGCATATTTTTACATCTTTTCTCAGAGACCTGGGGGCTTGATCAACCCTCTACCGGCTCTGAGCATGTATATTGCTTAGTCAGGAGAATCGGGGAGCTCGATGATATTCATCGACTCTTATCTAAGAAATCGACATATATATGTAAAACTCCACATGTGTATGACTTATTCAGGGGAAGTACGGGAGTTCTATGGCACCCGTCGACTCTTAACCGAAGAAATCCTGGCATATACATGAATTGGCCACCCATGCCGTAAAATTTGGCATGTACAGCTCAAGCTCATATAACGAACGAGATCCCGGTTAGCCTAAACTTTGGGGGCTTTCATAAACACCTAACGAGTTTAGTCCTAGGAACCGGGCACGCTAGTCATATGTGCTGGCTTACAGAGAAGTTTCGACTCTTGCATCAATAATATCTCTCAACACGAGAAGATGAGGCATGAGTCGGCTTCTATCAGCCTTTAAAATTTATTTTTTGCATACAAACATCATACTACACTCTCAGTTATTCATAACATTTTTTTCTTTTTTAGATAAAAGTTAGACCTATGTGACTCGGCACAGCACCTAGATGCATATACCGACTCATGGGGACTACACTTCAAAGTTTCTTCTCAAAAAAGACTCGGTACAGCACCCGGATGCATACACCGACTCTTGGGGAGTAACACTTCAAAAATTCTTATTCAAGATTTGGCACGACGCCATAATGATCGTACCAACTATTGGGGATTATCACTTCAAAATTCATTTACATGACCTGGTTCGGCACACAAGGTGACCATACCAACTCATGGGGGCTACAAGTCGATCTATCCTATAAGTCGATCAAAAGACGCAAGTATAATTGTATCGACCCAGGGGGCTACAGATACAGATATCATTGAAAAATCCGGCTCTCATTCATAAATATTCAAAGTTAGGTATCCAACCGACTTAAAAATCTGATGGGAAATTAAAAATTTAATTCATCAGTGGCCAAGTCTTACATCAAAAGAAGTGACTTACATCAAAAGAAAACAACACCACAGTCGACAAATACTACCGGATAAAACTACAGCTTCAATGTCCCTCTTCAGAGTCGGATTCGTCATCAGATGAGGAGACTCGGGACTCCTCTTCATTGTTGTAAAATTATTCATCACTACTGCTGGAACTCTCCATACAGCAACCGGCTGGATCGATGTCCGAGTCGAAACCCTGGCCCACAGGGTCTCATCACCATCATATCTGACGACAATAGTGTCTCCCCTTTGAATGTTCCTAGAGATAAGAAAAGTTTTCCAACCTTTCTCCAGGAACATGGAGTCCTGACTAGAGAAACTAGTGGCTACCCAGATAGGTCCATGAGGGCACCCCTCAGAGCGAAGCCAAATACCTGGAGGCTTGGAATCCATCATAAGCTAGGCAAAAGATTCTGGAAGATTGACCCAACGACGGGTCGTCTGAACTTTTACCAAAAACTCACTCCTTTCGGGAGAAGAAGGTGGAAATTTAGGATCTACGGAAACAGAGATAGTACGCACAACCCTTCCTCTGCCCCTCCCGCGGCCTCTTCCACGGCCTCGCCCATTGCCTCGACCACCGCAAGAACCAACACTGGAACCAGGATCGCCAGCCGTCATAGGAGCTCGGGTGCTGAGCTTCGGAGCCATTGAAAGTTGCGATAAAAGGAGAGGAAGGAGAAGATGCAAGCACTCAAAAAATTGAAGTATCAGGTGGTTGTTTATATAGTCACAAAGATATGATCAATCAATGCCATAAAGGCATGGGTAAACTACCAATGGTAGGTGACATTTATGGAAAGACTCCTCGATTCTCACCACGATATCAATGCCTTCAATGGTGATGCTTCGGGCAGTAAAATCATAAATACAGTAACGGATCTTTGAATAAGAAAGTCAAAAGAAATTTTCTGATTGAAAGGAGAAACGAAAAGACCAAGAGAATTGGCACCGACTCCTTATAAACCTCGAAGGTGTGAAAGTCGGTCTGACCAATTATAGAGTCGGCAACCACGATGGAATCAAGAAGATTACTGTGAAGACTGAAGCATCACACCAATCTTGGGGGCTCATGTCGGGGGGATGGACCAAGCCCATAACCCGGCATTAGGATCTATGGGCCGACTCACGAAAGTAAGGCCTACAAAAAGAAGACTCGGCCACGAGTCGGCCACACCAAGCATGAAGATCAAAGCCGTAGAAGGAATTCGACTTACCTTGTATAGCATGTAGCATATTTGTAAAGGTAGAATAGGACTCCACCTCGTGTCGGAGTTGGACTTGCGGAACCTCGGGACCCGGCGCCTTTATAAGTCGAGGACCACGGGATTCAGAGTCAGAATAATCTCAATCCAAGATAGGATTAGACACTTTCGGCGTAACCTAGATCTCCTCGAGACTAAGGTTGCGATCCGGCTCACTTGTAATCGATCTACCGACTCTTCTAATTGGAGAGTCGGAACCCATAATAATAAGAAGCAGGAGTAGGCTTTTACCTCGAGACAAAGAGGGGCTGAAACCTGGGTAAATCGCTGAGTCTCTTGTCCATGTCGACTCTCTCCTCATATCCACCTCGGAGCAAAGGTCCCATGTCAAGTTCGACTCTTCGAACATCTGTCGTGACTTTCCGACGAGAAGACTCTCAAACTGTGGCTTTTGATGGAAAGGATGAATACCCGTGGCTGGAAGCAAAGACTAAACAAGTACCAGAAATCGTGGTTTTGAAAACAGAGATACAATTCTTTTAGGAGTGTAACTTTCCAGTCAACGGTAAACGGTAAAGTTTTTCAATATCTTCCATACCAACCATATTAATGGTGGTTCCCATGATTTTTGTGATATGCCTACACTTGTGTTCCCTATCCACCAATCATAGACGGTCTCTGGCCAGCAATGATTGATGGGTGCCCTTCATTTTGTCTCAAGTTTGGAAGGAAAGTAAGTTTCCTTGCACCAATCATCAACAGTCTTTGGCCAATATAAGTTCCCTTCATTCCGTCTCAAGTATAGAGGGAAAAGGGTAAGTTTTCTAAATTTTGAAACAAGTGAGGACTAGGCATTCTCCAGACCGGCCTTTGCCTCATAAATTTGACTAGATTAAACTTTTTTAAGGAGTAAACATTTTTAGCATGGAAGATATCGATCACCCCTAACGCTCCATGAGCTTGTACGGATACAAAAAGAGAAGTGCATTTGAATAATTTTGAGATGGTACAACAAAGTCTCCGTTAGGATGGCCGGTAAATACCATATATAGGAAGGTATGGTGGACTCATATGGCGCAACTGGTTTCAAGGATTTTGGATGCACAAGTAGTCAGTCCGCTTAGTATAGGTGAAGGCTAGCAAAATACGGGGAAGCGACCAACTAGAGAGCAATAACGGTCATAGTCATGCAGAGCGACAAAGCAACATTGAGTCGAGCATGAAAATGATATGACTACTCTGAAATAAGAAATATCATCAAGGCTTGATAGACTTCTAGTCATAAAAAGGTGTAAGCATGTGCCAATTCAATCCAAAAATTCTCCAAAGGGAAATACCACTTCAATATGCCAAACCATGAACAATTCAATGCATGCTAATCATTTCCATAACACATTATGCACTCCAGCTATTTGAGACTAGTCATAAATAAAGCATGAACTACTGGGAAAGCATTGTAAACATCACACTATGTTGCTACAAGCTGGTCTCTAGATCATAAGTACGAGCATATGTACAAATGTAGAAACAAATAGAGTTCATTCTACCTTTCCTTGTTGCATCCCTTCCGTCGATCTTCATCATTATTGCCTCGTCACTTGCACGATTGAACGTAAAAAGATATAATCAATTGCAATTGTAACCATGCACGTGAGCTGAACTCTGCAAACAAAGAAAACTAAGGGCCAGTTCTTTTGGCGGCTTCTCCCAGAAGCTGCCCTCCCCCCAGCTTCTCTGAGAAGCCGCCCCAAAAAGTTAGGGAGGCTTCCGAAATGCCCCGTGTTAGGCCATTCCGGAAGCCTTCCTAACTTTTTGGGGCGGCTTCTCAGAGAAGATGGGGGAGGGCAGCTTCTGGGAGAAGCCGCCAAAAGAACTGACCGTAAAGACAGAAAGGAAATCTTTTTGGGCTTTTCAAAATTTAATCAAAACAAAAGAAAGGAGAAATATTTTTGTTGTTTTTGCAAAATAAGAAAGAACAAAGAAGAATAGGAAAAAACTATGAAAAGATTAAAATGAAAACCGTGGATGATCCAATGAAAGGGGAGAAGGGTACGTACTCCCCCAAGATTAGGCTTGTTGCCTAAGTTGGGCTCGGCTACTGCGCCCCCCAGGAGCTCCCTCCGACTCCGGGATAGTAGTGGTGGCTACATGGGTCATGCTGGACATCTGGTGCAGAGAACGACATCCTGACGTGCTCCCAAGAATAAGGCTCCGCGCTCCAAGAAGAAGACCCTTCGCCCCATTGGGCAACGGGTTCCTCCTGGGAAGGCAGAATCTGCTCTGGCTCCTCTTCCTCGCGAGCAACCCCCAACATGGGTGCGTGGAACTGTTGTTGAGCCACAGACTCCTCTATCTCAACCGCGGTGACGGACCATCCGTTCCTGCTAGTGAAACTAAAGAAAAGTGGTGCAAGTATACGAATCTCACATTTAGTATTTTATCTGAAACTCATCATATAATCAAGACTTCTAAACTGATAAGTCCTAGTAACAAACTCATGCCTCTTCATAGCATTAAGATCAAAACATAAGAAGGGAAAAGGCCAA
Source organism: Bromus sterilis (assembly GCA_950022295.1). Classification (NCBI taxonomy): domain Eukaryota; kingdom Viridiplantae; phylum Streptophyta; class Magnoliopsida; order Poales; family Poaceae; genus Bromus; species Bromus sterilis. The sequence goes on along the minus strand of OX465595.1, from coordinate 171,416,145 downwards.
TCATCCGCACGTACAACTCTGTTAAGATGCTCAACAATAAGTGTGGCGTAGATGCCACCACAGTTAGGACCCTTCTCGCCATTAGTGTCGAGATGGAGAGCAATCAAATAACCTATTTTGTACGTATGATCCTCCTCGAGGGTGGCTTCCAAGATAGATAGATCTGGAGCGGCAATGTTGCTCGTGTTCTCACGAGCTAACACTCCTCGAGCGATATAATAAGCGAAATACCCGATGTGGGGAAATAAGGTGCCAGAAATCTTTCCATGACGGATCTCTCTCGGGTTTCCGCTGCAGAGAGAGTTGAAGAGGGCCTTAAGTCTGGAGGTCTGCCTCTTCATCCTGTCTGTCCTCTCTACATTCCGCACACATATAACCTCACAAAACTCTGCCAAGGACATGGTTATAACATCATCATAAATTCTAAATTCAATGGTAGAAGCTACATAATTGAATTTAAACCAGTTGACAAAGTAATAAGTGAGCTTAGGATATTGTGGCACTTGATTTGTCACGAGGAGCGTCAAACCTGCAGCTGCACAAAGGTTATTGAATTCATCTTGGAAACCTGTTGTAGCAAGAAAATCTGGGCACGGGTACGTCATGGCATGCACCACGTCAGACTCATCGAGCAGCCCCGGGGGCACAATTGTTGGAAATGAGGCAATAATAAAAATTTATTATATATTTCCACGTTTGTAATTAAAGTTTGTATTTCTGTGCTACAATTGCAATGACCGTGACTGTTTGATTCATAAGAAAACTCATTTGCATGTGTGGAAATGTAAACACCAAGAGTTCCTAGTTTAGCGTCTCAAAAACTAGCTCATGTGTAACTGATGATTATGTTTTCTTAATCGTGGACATTGTTCTTATAACAAGGATGTCAGTAGCAATGAGAACATATTGTTAGCAGAACAATGATGTTGAACCAACCCTAGTATTGAATGATATAATTAGAGATCACATCATAACAACGTTATAAGTCATATCATGAAATGTTATCATGTACATAATTCCTTAGACCATGAGAGTGTCGAGTTCCTTCACACAGGAAGATGTACTTCGGTTCTTAGATGAATCTTCCCGTTATTGGGAAGTAGTACAATAAGTTCTGGGTACATCGGATAGTGTGTCTAGTAACTGCGATAGTTCAAGACTGGGATTTTCTCCTTCACGATGAAGAGATATTTACTTCGGGCCCACTCGGTATGACGGTATCCATTATATTCTGACCATACGCATTGTGATTTAGTCACGGGGATACCGGAATACAATAACGAGGAAAAGAGACAAACAAGAAATGAGGATAACAGGTGGTTTGTGTTCAAGAAGTTGTTACACATGGGTGCTAAACTTCTCTCCTCTAACTTTGTCATATATCGCGAAGCAAAGGGAATGGTACATGACTAAACATAAAGGTTCACTCGAAGTTTCTTCTTGTATGTGCGGAGTCAACATGGGTGTCCATGGCTCCGCTGTTGATTATTGGCTATTGACAAAAGGCTGTTGTCCTATGTCCGGAAGATGTTTTGAGTCATGTCCGCATAATACCGAACCTAATGGGTCACACACTTAATGGGAAGTAGTATGTTAGAATACTGGAAGGGTAGAAGGTTTAGTGGAAGCAAAGCATAATAGTTCATACGGACACCGAAAGTAGTTCCGGGTATTTATGGAGTTGTTCATAATGGCACGAGAAGTAGTTCTGGGTATTTAAGGATATATCCAGATCACTCTGGAGTAGTCCTAGGTGGTTCCGGAACATATGAGAATGGTACTGGGGAAGTCCTGGATTAACCGGAATGGTTTCCGGATAATCGCCGGGTGTCCGGACAACTTACGCGATCATCGGATTTCTTAGACTGTAACTCGGATGGTCCCGGAACCTATCCAGATAGTTCTGTAACATCTGAAAATAGTCCCGGAAGGTCCTGGAAGTGTTCCAAAAGGTTCTGAAATGTCCTGAAACTATCCTGGAAGGTCCCAGAATGGTCGAGAATGGTCCCGGAATGGCCGAAATTTGACAAGTTGGCAAATTTCTACTACATTTCCCAATAGTGGTATCAGAACGATCTATGAGTAGATGCATGTTTAGGTCTAGATCATATTTTGATATGAGACATTGATTTTCTTGTTGCTTCCCTGTCATGTGATTTTTTTCTGTGCTTGATGGTAAGTTGAGGTTTTTCTACAAGGATTGAGTTTTCCATCGATCTCTCTATGCTGCTTTCAGTATGCTGGTTGCCTTGATCATGGTCTACATCAAACTCCTTGGATCTCATCTTAATCTCGTAATAGAAGATTTAACATGGAGGGTATTGTGGATTTTATGAATTCAAATCCACACGGGGTCTCACATTGAACGAAGTTTGGCTTGTGGCATTAGTTGTTGCACGCACCCGAATGTTAAACTAGCAACAATGAAGTATCGTGTTTTGTTTGTATAGGGAACAACGTTTGCATGTAACCTGCTAATCAACCACGATAAATTTTGCCACAACCCATGTAGATGACGATCTAACTTGTTTTCGCAGAGCGTGCATGTGATGTGGTATAGCATTCAAGATTTGCAATGTGTTTGTGTGAGATGCTATATGATGTAATATTTATTCGCGGCCTGTGTGACGTGGTATGGCATGATGACTGGAGTCATATGATTGTCACTTAATTATGGCCTGCGTGCCAGAACTGTTTATTATCTTGAGGCAAGGCAATAGATGGAGACAAGGTGATGTTCAATGATGCGAAGGTGGACCCCGACGCACATGCAGAAAGCCGCGGTGATGGTCCCGGCGCCAAGGACATAGTTGGTGGGCACGGTGACTTCTACCACGACGACGTGAAGACAACAAAGACTTAATGAAGCAAAGGGCTATACTATATCACATAATTTTATGAACTGTCTGTGATGTTTATCCCTTTGATGTACCCTTGTTTGATGCGCGATAGTCATATTTTTATTAGGGTGATCTCTCACAAAACAATATCAAGTTGATAGTGTTCTTACAACTGTAGCATCGTCTATACTGTGTTCCACACCAGAGAAGGTCATGTCACATGGGTGCACACGGGGTGACGCATAAAAGGCGGGTGTGTTAAACGAACACACAACACATTACACTTGGTTGTCTTGACGGTTTGGATAAAAGTTTGCTACCGGAACACGCCCATCGAAAGATGAACAAGAATCACCTTTGGCGTGATTGGTGATGCGGGAATAGACTTCTCGCCCCTCATTGGTTACCCAAAGTTTAAGGTTTAAGAAGTATCTAGCAGCAAGTTTCCCTTAACTTGGAGGATAGGGTTTATGTCTCCCGTAGGACTCCAAGAGCATCAAGTAGGTGGTCAGACGAGCAACGCGCCGTCTGAAAAGATATTGCTCCCTTAACCTGGACCTGCAAACAACAACAAATAACTTTACTCCCAATGAGTTCAGAGAGGTTTTCAATCTCTCCGGTCTTGTTGTTTACAAAGGATCAAACAGACGGTGGAAATAGTAGTGGTGATTGCAACGGAAAGGAAATAAAAGCGTAAATAGTGGACATGTAAACATTGGTGGAAATATGGACTGGGGTCCCATGATGTTCACTAGTGATGTCTCTCTCCTAAAATATGATAAAATAGCTATGTTGGGTGAACAAATTACAGCTAGGCATTTGACAAAATAATAAACGAACCGCAATGCTAATTATGCTACGAGAAAGTTAGGGGCTTAATCGTATGGGCAGTATGCCAAGACAAGTAGAATGTTTATTCATCAGCATCTACTTACTAATCATCCACCTTGACATATCTATCCAGAACATCTCGCTGATATTAATATGCGAGCCCCACCCAAAGTGTTAACTCAAAGCAACAGACAACTGCATTAACAAACTATGCGTAAGGTAAACAATCCTTGCAACCACGGTTACAAGCATCGTTGTTTTCTCCCTGGTGGAAACAACACATCCCCTAGTCTCATGTTTCTGTCATTCAAGCCAGACATCGGGGGGCATGAACCCACAATCATGCATAACGCTCCCTCTTGGAGTTACTATCTACTACTTGGCCAAAGCAATAAAAACCAACGGAGAACATGCAAGAATTACTCAAGTCATCCGCCGAACCATTTAGTACTTTATTAATTTGCGGGACAACCGTTATCGTTCCCTCGACTTAACTGACCCGCAGACAATGACAGCAGTCAGGACCACCAGTACATCGGTGCATGCCCTGTCGTCCCACCAAGTCTCTGCGGTTACCAACAAGGTGAACCGTATCCTTACCTTGTCTCGCATGTGCTCCTAGAGGAGCTCTACTTTCGTGGTTTGGTAACTCTCGCGGCCAACGATCAGGGGTCAAGCACACCGGTACACTGGTCGTACCCTCTCTGTCATCCCGTCGCAATACCACTCGCGGGAACAGTTGGGTCGCCCGACTTCTTACCTGAAGGACAACCGTTACTCAGGTACTAAGAGCGGCTATACAGAGTCAGCAACGAGTGGAGTACAAGGATTACTCCATGATAGATCACACTTGATGGTGGCTCGGCACAGCCAAGCTAGGCGGCCTTAGGCGGTGTCTGCATTGTACCGTACCTGTGCAGTTGTAATAAGTTGTATCCGCTTTCACTCCCCAGAGTGATCACGGCCCTCTATCTAATCCTAGCTAACAATGCGCAGGGCTCACTGCTGAATATAATATATATAATAGGCAACATAGGATAAAGGAAGGTACATCAAGGGGCGACAAAAACAGGCTATGTAATTGAATAGGATTGTAATCGTAGCAGCAGCAGTAATTCCTAGTGCAAGAAAAGTACGGAAAGATAGGCGATATCTGGGGAAGAGACTGGCTCTACTTTCCTGGAAGCTCGGTTGTAGAGGCAGGGTCGTCGACGTAGTAGTCGTACCCAGCAGCGGTGTAGTCGGCGGTAGCAGCGGGGTCTACCGGAGAAACGGTAAATACAAAGCAAGCATATACAAACAGATGTATGACATGACCGATGCAATGCTAACGATGTTCTAACGCAGTGCAATGCACGTTGTTCGGAGCGGGAATTCATCTGGAGATGGAATTCCGGCTTCGGGTGATTATCGACAGACGGCCCGGAGGGGGGATGACGATGTTCGTTGTGTTATAGGGGGGTGGTTGACATACGGATAGCGTATTCGTATTCGTTGTATTTTTGTCAGAACCCCAACTACGGTAAGTGCTAGGGTTTGAGTGCTCCTTTGCATCATGCAAAATTTTCAAAAGAAATTCAAAAATGGGGAAAAGAAAAGCCCTGAGAATTTAATTCAAATGGCCAGATAAAAATTTCTTCCAAAAATTCCTCTGGTATGTTTGAAAAGTCTTATAAATATGCATGATCACATATAAAGTGAAGTGGGTCCCACTGCATGCACCAAGATTTTTCAAATATTCCAAACAGGGCTTGGAAATTAAATAATACCCCTATTTGAGTTGAAATTCAAATTAATTGAATTTCAAAAATCTCCAAAACTTGTGAGTGGCTAGCTATTTATAAAATTCCTTGCTATTTTATTTGGGGAAAAACAATTTACAGAAAAGGAAAAACAGAAACAATTACAGCAGAAAAGGGAAAACAGAAGTGAGCCCACTTACCTGGGCCTCGGGCCCAACTAACCGAGGCCAGCCCAAGCCCACGGCCACCCTTGTCGTCTTCCTCAACCAGCTCGGCGGCGAGCTGGGAGGGAGCCGGCGACACCACCGCGACGCCCAGCGGCTTCCAGACCTCCCCCTGGCCTCTAACCGCGCCACGGAGCTGCCCACGAACCCCAGCACCCTTTCCCCCTCCTCTGGCTTCCTCTCTGTCTCTCTCCCCCGTGAATCCAGCGCCGCCCGAAGCCCAGCCGGAGCACGCCGCCGTGCAGCGCGTGGCCATCGAGAATTTCCCGGCGAACTGTGCTGTCCAGAAGGTCCGCAGCTGACGACTTCATCAAGCTGCGCAACAAATCGAGGCCAGAAGCCTTTGGAAGAGCCGCCAGCTTCGAGTTCTTCCCCACGGCCGCCGTGCGCCATTGCCGGAATTACGCCATCGCCTCGCATCATCCGGCTTCCTCGAGCCCGTCTCTGCACCCAGGGTGAGCTTGAGCTCATTTCCCCTCAAAATCCCGCTCGAATCCGTGCCCAAGTCGTGTTTCGCCATGGTCCAGTCCACGGCCGCCGCTGCACCTCGTCGCCGGCGACGTTCCCGCAGCCCCTTGGCCTCCCCGTGGGCACCAGAAGACGCGGACGAGCACGAGGAGCGTGCTGGTGGTCTCCCCGTGCTCTCCCATGGTCGGAGACGCCGGCACCAGTGGGCACCGCCGCACGGGATGGTCACCGCCGGCTAACCGCCGGCGGGCCCGATTAGTTTAGGGGGCTAATCCCCCTGTTAGTTGACCCTTGGGTCACTAACTGGTGGGCCCTGCCCCCCCCCCTAAGCTAAGTTAAATTTTAATTAACAGGGGTTAACCCCCAGTGAGAATGACAAGAGGACCCCACTAGCCAGAAGCCCCCCCCACACACGTCATGCTGATGTCAGCAAGACGCAGTAAACAGAAATTGTTTTAAAAGAAAATCAGAGAAAATACAGAAAATCCAGAAATTCATTTAAACTTTGATAAATCATAGAAAATTCATATTAACTCCAAATTAAACATATAATATATGAAAAATTATCAGAAAAATGCAAGCATTAAGAATATGCAATTTGTTTTCATGTTTGGCCATTTTAAAATGGGGAAACAGTAGCAAATGTGCATATGGCCTAATTTGAATTTGAATTTGGAGTTTGAATTTTCAGTTCTTTTGCAATACACTTCAATTAAATGGAATTGTCAACATATCAGTACCATGTACCTCATATTTTCACAATTTATCATGTGCTTGAGCATCGCAATTATAGTTATCCCTTGATTGCTTTGTTTTCTCGATAGAAGTGGAACCGGAACCGGAGGCCACCCCCTTCGTTGAAGACACCGTGTGTGAACCTCGTCAGCAAGGCAAGCAAACCCCCATTGATCATGTCTATAAAATCCTACTTCCCTCTCAGTCTCGCTTATGCATGTTTAGGAGATCACCGAGACACGTTCTATCGCATAGTTCAACCCATTCCGATGCATGACCTATCATTTTGTCACCGTATTAAGCAAACCACAATCCTAGCAGATTTAGGCGTTGACTGATGAGCATGTGGCCCCTACAATTGTTACTGCTTTTGCTGCTTAGTGATACAATGAGGATGTTATGATTGTGAGTCGGGATGGATGATCACAGTGATGCTAATGATACCGTGTTGGTGAATCCACCCTAAACAAAGGTGATTGATGAGAGGCTGTGTAGGAGTACACAGTGGGTTGTCTCGTTGAACACCGCCTTAAGCACCGAGTTCTTGTATGGTAATCCAAGACAAAGAGTAGAACCACACATTGGGCTCATTGACCCCTCTCAGCCTAGTACCTTGATCCGTGTTGACGTCCAGGAGTCACATTAGTTCGGGCCTTCCATTTGACATATGCATAGAAAAAGAGTGAGTGGAAATGTTGCATCATCCTAGATATGTGGGTGGATCTGTGAGACAGTGAAACCATCTGTCGGAGGTGGCGTCGCGGTTGCCTACATTGTCTGGGTCCGTATCGTTGATCCGGCCGGACTCTCGAGCGGTGACAAACTCAGATAGTCGACTCCTGGAATAGACCGGTTGTGAGCGAAGTGTCGTGGTGAACATCCTCGATGTCACCTCTTGAACGGTGGCGAGATCTGGCGGTAACTGATGGTCATGTGCGTGTAGATTACACCCTTGCAAGGTTAACAAAACTATTCGAATAGCCGCATCCGCGGTCATGGACTACTTGGAACCTGTACCTGATTATTAGACAACTTGAATGGATACTTCTAAAACTCACAAGATAAGCATGAGTGCTATGGCGTGCTTCCTCGTGGGGAAGTCGAGGAAGTATCCATAGTGGTGTATTGGTTGGAGACTTGGATAGTGGACTCATGTACGCTTCTTACCTCAAGTCTGGTACTCGTAGCACAGGACTAGCCAAGTCAAAGCTGGCACTTCTGCATGTTGAACCCCACCTCCCTTTACCTTGATACTTGAGCAAGAGTAGTATAGTTCTGATGTAAGTCTTGCTGAGTACGACTTTGTACTCACGTTTGCTTATTCTATGTTTTAGATGGAAACCCAGACCCGATGGAGCCACCGACCTGAAGCTCGACATTGACTAAGCTAGTATAGTTCCAGACAGCAGTCTGGTCCCTCGTGGAAGGGCATGTTTGTTGTACAAGGCTTCTCTAAGCCATTTGTTAAACTTTTCTGTACTCAGACCTAATTTCCTTCCGTTGTATGATGTATTGTTGATCACAGACATGTGAGCTTTGTATACTCTATGTGTAAGTTAATAAAGAAGTACTTTGTAGAGTTATGTGATGATACCTGCTGTTCATACTAGGCATGTGTGCTGCGTGTATGTTTATAACATGCATGTCTTAGTATGGGTTTTCGAGACCTTAGTTGTGTTCTGGCTGGCGGTCTTTTATACACCAAGTGGCCCTTAGATGTGCGCAGCTTGGGGCATCGCAATGCGATTGTTCGTGAATATCATGTGCACACTTTGTTGTATGATCGAGCCTGCCCTAGACCCCGACTAAGTGATCGGGCTGGAGTAAGTCTATGTAAGAGTTAGGATTCAATCGATAACATGGTTGAGGCGACTTGTCTATGAGTATGGGATTCACCACCCATAAGCATTTAGACTTGTGAGCGGACGATGAGGACCCATCTCAGTTGATCATCCGGCCTGGATGGGATGCCCCTCACGTTCGATGCTTACCGAGAATGTTCTGTGCTTGGCCTTGTCTGCTTAGACAAGTGGGTACGGTTCTCGGCTCTCCATGTGATTGCATCGTGACTGGAATTACATACGCTAACCCCGGGTCCCGACAGACTTGGTATCAGAGCAGGACTGTCTGTAGGATTATTTAACCCTTGGTCGAAGTCGAGTCTAGCACTCTATAGTTATATAGTTACTTGGGTATAAAGGGAACAACGTAAGGCTTCTTTTTCTCCTTACCCTCATCGATCTGAGTTCTGAGTCACCCTTACATTTTCTACGGGATGATAGGACTAGGCTCATCTATGTCTTTACTAGAACATCTCGTTGTTTGCCTCCTTGTAGCCGTAGGACAGTTGTGGTCATCCAGAGTCTTCGTGTTTTGAGTTCCTTGAGGAAGTTCTGTTCAATCCCCTCAAGGTTGTCTTGTTTTCCATCCCGGTGTAGCCGTTATGCTGCCGGAATTATTCCGAGTTTCTGTGGATCATTGCCTTCGCATTATAATCTTTTCCGTCTTCTTCATGTCCTTCTTGTCTTTGATTCCATCATACAACCTGTTCTGATTGTTGATTTTTATCACACAGGATGTCAGGTGGAACTCGTAGTGCTGTTCGTCGGAATCGAGACCGTGTTCGGAATCGAAATGATGATGAACCTCTACCACCGCCTTCTGCGGCGGAAATCATGATGGAAGCTGAGAAGAATCGACGTGATCAAACACGCCTTCTGGAGCTCATCGAGCAGAATACCGCCCATCATGGCAATGTGGTTGTGAGCATTCAGGACTTCATCCTCGTCAAGCCACCGGTATTCCGATGTTCTTCTGAGCCCCTTGAAGCTGATGATTGGCTCCGTTCCATCGAGCGTAAGCTTGATACTGCACTTGTTGCTCCCGATGACCGAGCTATTTTCGCGGTATACTTCTTGGAAGGTGCTGCTATTCAATGGTGGGAGAACTATGTTGCTATGCATCCAGATGGTCACGTAGTGACTTGGCAGGAGTTCTGTGTTGCCTTTCGAGGGTACCACATTCTGGATGAATTAATGGAGCGCAAGAAGGAAGAGTTCTGCAATCTGACTCAAGGAGAGATGTCCATTCATGAGTATGTGAGAGAGTTCAACCGTCTTGCTCGTTATGCCCAAGATGAGATCACCACCGATGCCAAAAAGCAGGCAAGGTTCCGTAAGGGACTTAGCCCCATCCTTCGTAATGATCTCAACCTCATCGAATTTGACACCTTTGAGGATTTAGTCAACAGATCCTTCAGAGCTGAGCATGGCACTGAAGTGTTCGAAGAGTCTCGCAAGCATGCTCTTGAGCTTGCTCCGTCTGCAAGTTCAGCCCCTCAGAAACGCCGAATTTGGATTCCAACCAGAGCCATACCTCAAAACTTTCTGCAGAGACCAACCTCCAATATATGCCATCCACCCCAACACATTATTCCACCCCGGAATGATGATGTGCAACCAAGTAACCCCACCCCCAGCAATTCAGGCAGGGTGTGTTTCACTTGTGGTCTGACAGGACATCACTTCCGACAATTCCCTACAGTGTTTGTGGCACCCCGTCGACCTAGTCATAAGCCTTCAAAGAAATCAACCACCAAAACCATCCCAGCAAAGCTTTCAGCCACAAGTAGTGGATATGTGAACCAAATCTTAGTTGAGGAAACCACTGCTGCTTCTGACGTCATTCTTGGCACACTCCCAGTCAATCATGTCCCCGCCTCCGTTCTTTTCGATCCAGGATCTTCTCATTCATTCATGTCGGAGAGTTATGCACTTCGCCATGAATTCCCTTTTGAAGAAATGTTTTATCCATTGATCATTCAAACTCCTGGTTCAAAGTGGCAAACTAATAGAGTAAGCCATGGTAATCAAATTGCAATTGAGGGTTTAGTATTCCTTGCTTCACTTATAGCCCTCAAGTCTTCGGACATTGATGTCATCCTAGGAATGGATTGGTTATCAAGGCAGAATGCTTTCCTTGATTGTAAAGCCAAGTCAGTTAAACTCACCCATCCTTCAGGCCAGACCATTGACAACACATCACCCAGCTCTAGAACCCAGATGCATACTTTGAATGTGCTTCCCCTTCCTGACCTTGAAGATATTCCGGTGGTTCGTGACTTTCCGGATGTCTTTCCTGAAGAACTGTCGGGCATGCCACCTGACAGATGTGTAGAATTCATAGTGGATCTTATACCAGGCACAACCCCAATTTCCAGACGCCCATATAGAATGGCCCCACATGAGTTAGCTGAGCTAAAAACCCAACTTGATGCTTCGTTGGCAAAAGGCTTCATCCGCCCTAGCTCATCGCCATGGGTTTGCCCCGTTCTGTTCGTAACGAAGAAAGATGGAACATAAAGGATGTGCGTAGACTATCGTCCGCTAAATCTAGCGACGATAAAGAACAAGTACCCACTGCCCAGGATCAATGATCTTTATGATCAACTTGCTGGATCTTCTGTCTTCTCCAAGATGGATTTGAGATTAGGTTATCATCAAATCAAAATCTGAAACGAGGACATTCCCAAAACGGCTTTCACTACTCGTTATGGTCTTTACGAGTACACCGTCATGTCCTTTGGGTTAACCAATGCCCCCGCCACTTTCTCGCGCTTGATGAATTCGATCTTCATGGAGTACCTAGATAAATTTGTTGTGGTTTATCTGGATGACATTCTCATCTACTCGAAGAACAAAGAAGAGCACGCAGAACACCTTAGGTTGGTATTGATGAAACTTCGAGAGCATCGCCTATATGCCAAGTTCTCTAAGTGCGAATTTTGGCTACCATAAGTGACCTACTTAGGCCACGTGATTTCTGTGAAAGGCATTCCTGTCAATCCCGAGAGAGTTCAGGCCGTCCTTGACTGGACTCCACCTGAATCGGTTAAGCAAGTCAGGAGCTTTCTCGGCCTAGCAAGCTATTTCCGTCGCTTCATTGAGAACTTTTCTAAAGTTGCAAAGCCTCTAACTGAACTCCTCAAGAAAGATAAGAAATTCGAATGGACTCCCAAGTGCGAGGAAAGCTTTCAAGAGCTAAAAAGAAGATTGACTTCTGCACCCGTACTTGCGCCTCCAGACACCAAAAAGGATTTCGAGATCTTTTGTGATGCTTCACAGCAAGGGTTAGGATGCATACTTATGCAAGATAGACATGTGGTAGCTTATGCTTCACGCCAGTTGCGTCCACACGAAGAGAACTATCCTACCCATGATCTTGAACTCGATGTCGTAGTTCATGCCCTGACAACTTGGCGACATTACCTCCTTGGTAATCGTTGTGAGATCTATTCTGACCACCAAAGCCTTAAATACATTTTCACCCAGCCAGATCTTAATCTCAGGCAAAGACGCTGGATAGAGTTGATAAAAGATTATGACTTAGGAATTTCTTACACCCCAGGAAAAGCCAATGTCATGGCTGATGCACTAAGTCGTAAGTCGTATTGTAACAACCTCATGTTACAACAGTATCAACCACTTCTTCATGAGGAATTTCGAAAGCTCAACCTCGAGATTGTTCCTCGTGGATCTCTTTTCAACTTGGTGGCGAAACCAACCCTTGAGGATCAAATCATAGTTGCCCAAAGGCGTGCACGAGGTGTTCGCCGGATCAAGGAGAACATTGCTAGCGGAGTTGCTAAATGTTTCTCCACAGATAGTAAAGGAACGTTATTCTTTGAAAATCGTTTGGTAGTACCTAAGAATAAGGATCTACGGCAACTCATCCTCAAAGAAGCCCATGACACACCCCTCTCGATTCATCCCGGTAGGACAAAAATGTATCGAGATCTACGCCAGAGATTTTGGTGGACTAGGATGAAGAGAGACATTGCTCGATTTGTTGCTGAATGTGATGTTTGTCGTCGCATTAAGGCATAACACCAAAGACCTGCTGGCACACTTCAACCTTTACCTATTCCCGAGTGGAAATGGGACAAAGTCGGTATGGACTTCATCACCGGCTTTCAAAAAACCCAGAAATGAAACGATGCCATCTTCGTTGTCATAGATAGGCTTTCCAAAGTTGCTCACTTCCTTCCTGTTCGCGAGGCTATAACTGCTAGCCAGTTAGCGGACTTGTACGTCTCTAGAATTGTGTCTCTTCACGGTGTTACTTTGGAAATCAATCCTGATCGTGGTAGCCTTTTCACCTCTAGATTCTGGGGAAGCTTTCAGAATGCTATGGGAACTCATCTCTCCTTTAGTACATCTTTCCATCCTCAGTCTAGCGGTCAAGTTGAAAGGGTTAATCAAATCTTGGAAGACATGCTCAGAGCTTGTGTTATCTCATTCGGAAAGAATTGGGAGATATCTCTTCCATTTGCCGAATTTGCTTATAACAATAGTTTCCAATCTAATCTGAACATGGCTCTTTTTGAATTCCTCTATGGACGACGATGTCGAACACCCCTTAACTGGTCAGAAACCGGTGAAAGACAACTCTTTGGACCGGATATGATCAAGGAAGGAGAAGAGCAAGTTCGCATTGTTCGTGATCGTTTGAAAGCCGCTCAGTCTCGTCAGAAAAGCTACTATGATCGTCATCATAGGCAAGAAAGCTACAATCTGGATGAGAAGGCTTACCTTCGGGTTACTCCTCTGAAGGGAACCCAAAGATTCGGTATCAAAGGCAAGTTGGCCCCACGTTACATCGTACCTTTACGCATTATCGCTAAACGTGGAGAAGTTGCCTACCAACTTGAACTACCTCCGCACCTTTCCCGAGTACATGACGTATTCCATGTGTCACAACTCAGGCGTTGCTTCAAGGACCCCATCCGCGAAGTCGACCACGAAACGCTTGATCTCCAAGATGACCTTTCTTATCGAGAGTACCCTGTTCGTATTCTTGATTCCGCAGAGTGTGTCACTCGTCGTCAGAAGATCAAGTTCCTCAAAGTGCAATGGTCACATCACTCCGAGAAAGAAGCAACCTGGGAAAGAGAAGACCGCCTCCGTGCTGAGTACCCCACCTTCCTCCTGACGACTTCTGAATCTCGGGACGAGATTCTTTTGAGTGGGGGCGAGTTGTCAGAACCCCAACTAGGGTAAGTGCTAGGGTTTGAGTGCTCCTTTGCATCATGCAAAATTTTCAAAAGAAATTCAAAAATGGGGAAAAGAAAAGCCCTGAGAATTTAATTCAAATGGCTAGATAAAAATTTCTTCCAAAAATTCCTCTGGTATGTTTGAAAAGTCTTATAAATATGCATGATCACATATAAAGTGAAGTGGGTCCCACTGCATGCACCAAGATTTTTCAAATATTCCAAACAGGGCTTGGAAATTAAATAATACCCCTATTTGAGTTGAAATTCAAATTAATTGAATTTCAAAAATTTCCAAAACTTGTGAGTGGTTAGCTATTTATATTATAAGCCCACATAAAAGTTTTGAAGATTTTGTAAAATGCCTTGCTATTTTATTTGGGGCAAAACAATTTACAGAAAAGGAAAAAAAGAAACAATTACAGCAGAAAAGGGAAAACAGAAGTGAGCCCACTTACCTGGGCCTCGGGCCCAACTAACTGAGGCCAGCCCAAGCCCACGGCCACCCTTGTCGTCTTCCTCAACTAGCTCGGTGGCGAGCTGGGAGGGAGCCGGCGACGCCACCACGACGCCCAGCGGCTTCCAGACCTCCCCCTGGCCTCTAAGCGCACCACGGAGCTGCCCACGAACCCCCGCACCCTTTCCCCCTCCTCTGGCTTCCTCTCTGTCTCTCTCCCCCGTGAATCCAGCGCCGCCCCAAGCCCAGCCGGAGCACGCCGCCGTGCAGCGCGTGGCCATCGAGCATTTCCCGGCGAACTATGATGTCCAGAAGGTCTGCAGCAGACGACTTCATCAAGCTGCGCAACAAATCGAGGCCAGAAGCCTTTGGAAGAGCCGTCAGCTTCGAGTTCTTCCCCACGGCCGCCGTGCGCCATTGCCAGAATTACGCCGCCGCCTCGCATCCTCCGGCTTCCTCGAGCCCGTCTCTGCACACAGGGTGAGCTTGCGCTCATTTCCCCTCAAAATCCCGCTCGAATCCGTGCCCGGGTCGTGTTTCGCCATGGTCCAGTCCACGGCCGCCGCTGCACCTCGTCGTCGGCGATGTTCCGGCAGCCCGTTGGCCTCCCCGTGGGCACCAGAAGACGCGGACGAGCACGAGGAGCGTGCTGGTGGTCTCCCCGTGCTCTCCCATGGCCGGAGACACCGGCACCACTGGGCACCGCCGCACGGGATGGTCACCGACGGCTAACCGCCGGCGGGCCCGATTAGTTTAGGGGGCTAATTCCCCTATTAGTTGACCCTTGGGTCACTGACTGGTGGGCCCTGGCCCCCCCTAAGCTAAGTTAAATTTTAATTAACAGGGGTTAACCCCCACTGAGAATGACAAGAGGGCCCCACTAGCCAGAAGCCCCCCCCCCCACGTCATGCTGATGTCAGCATGACGCGGTAAACAGAAATTGTTTTAAAAGAAAATCTGAGAAAATACAGAAAATCCATAAATTCATTTAAACATTGATAAATCATAGAAAATTCATATTAACTCCAAATTAAACATATAACATATGAAAAATTATCAGACAAATGCAAAGGATTAAGAATATGCAATTTGTTTTCATGTTTGACCATTTTAAAATGGGGCAACAGTAGCAAATGTGCATATGGCTTAATTTGAATTTGAATTTGGAGTTTGAATTTGCAGTTCTTTTGCAATACACTTCAATTAAATGGAATTGTCAACACATCAGTACCATGTACCTCATATTTTCACAACTTATCATGTGCTTGAGCATCGCAATTATATTTATCCCTTGATTGCTTTGTTTGCTCGATAGAAGTGGAACCGAAACCGGAGGCCACCCCCTTCGTTGAAGACACCGTGTGTGAACCTCGTCAGCAAGGCAGGCAAACCCCCATTGATCATGTCTATAAAATCCTACTTCCCTCTCAGTCTCGCTTATGCATGTTTAGGTGATCACCGAGACACGTTCTATCACATAGTTGAACCCATTCCGATGCATGACCTATCATTTTGTCACCGTATTAAGCAAACCACAATCCTAGCAGATTTAGGAGTTGACTGATGAGCATGTGGCCCCTACAACTGTTACTGCTTTTGCTGCTTAGTGATACAATGAGGATGTTATGATTGTGAGTCGGGATGGATGATCACAGTGATGCTAATGATAACGTGTTGGTGAAGCCACCCTAAACAAAGGTGATCGATGAGAGGCTATGTAGGAGTACACAGTGGGTTGTCTCGTTGAACACCGCCTTAAGCACCGAGTTCTTGTATGGTAATCCAAGACAAAGAGTACAACCACACATTGGGCTCATTAACCCCTCTCAGCCTAGTACCTTGATCCGTGTTGACGTCCAGAAGTCATATTAGTTCGGGCCTTCCATTTGACATATGCATAGAAAAAGAGTGAGTGGAAATGTTGCATCATCCTAGATATGTGGGTGGATCTGTGAGACAGTGAAACCATCTGTCAGAGGTGGCGTCTCGGTTGCCTACATTGTTTGGGTCCGTATCGTTGATCCGGTCGGACTCTCGAGCGGTGACAAACTTAGATAGTCGACTCCTGGAATAGACCGGTTGTGAGCGAAGTGTCGTGTTAAACATCCTCGCTGTCACCTCTTGAACGGTGGTGAGACCTGGCGGTAACTGATGGTCATGTGTGTGTAGCTTACACCCTTGCAAGGTTAACAAAACTATTCGAATAGCCGCGTCCGCGGTCATGGACTACTTGGAACCTATACCTGATTATTAGACAACTTGAATGGATACTTCTAAAACTCGCAAGATAAGCGTGAGTGCTATGGCGTGCTTCCTCGTGGGGAAGTCGAGGAAGTATCCATAGTGGTGTATTGGTTGGAGACTTGGATAGTGGACTCGTGTACGCTTCTTACCTCAAGTCTGGTACTCGTAGCACAGGAATAGCCAAGTCAAAGCAGGCAATTCTGCATGTTGAAGCCCACCTCCCTTTACCTTAATACTTGAGCATGAGTAGTATAGTTCTGATGTAAGTCTTGCTGAGTACGACTTTGTACTCACGTTTGCTTATTCTATGTTTTAGATGGAAACCCAGACCCGATGGAGCCACCGACCTGAAGCTCGACATTGACTAAGCTAGTATAGTTCCAGACAGCAGTCTGGTCCCTCGTGGAAGGGCATGTTTGTTATACAAGGCTTCTCTAAGCCATTTGTTAAACTTGTCTGTACCCAGACCTAATTTGCTTCCGTTGTATGATGTATTGTTGATCACAGACATGTGATCTTTGTATACTCTATGTGTAAGTTAATAAAGAAGTACTTTGTAGAGTTATGTGATGATACCTGCTGTTTATACTAGGCATGTGTGCTGCGTGTATGTTTATAACATGCATGTCTTAGTATGGGTTTTCGAGACCTTAGTTGTGTTCTGGCTGGCGGTCTTTTATACACCAAGTGGCCCTTAGATGTGCGCAGCTTGGAGCATCGCGATGCGATTGTTCGTGACTGTCATGTGCACACTTTGTTGTATGATCGAGCCCGCCCTAGACCCCGACTAAGTGATCGGGCTGGAGTAAGTCTATGTAAGAGTTAGGATTCAATCGATAACATGGTTGAGGCGACTTGTTTATGAGTATGGGATTCACCACCCATAAGCATTTAGACTTGTGAACGGACGATGAGGACCCATCTCAGTTGATCATCCGGCCTGGATGGGATGCCCTTCACGTTCGATGCTTACCGAGAACGTTCTGTGCTTGGCCTTGTCTGCTTAGACAAGTGGGTACGGTTCTCGGCTCTCCATGGGATTGCATCGTGACTGGAATTACATACGCTAACCCCGGGTCCCGACAATTTTTCTGAGCAATTATGATATATAAATTATTTTCATCTGATTTACGGTTTAAAAGATATTCAATTTCAAATTTTTAATCAATTTAACTCATTTTCTAGAACATCTTTTATTATTTAATTTAAAAATTATCCACAACAATGCTGCCATGTGGGCTCCACATGTCAGCCTCACATTCTAATAATTCATTTTATTAAATCTAAATATCCAGTGGGGTCCCACTTGTCATACACCGAATATTATTATTAAACACTTTAATTAATTAACTAATAAGGGGCCCCACATGTCATTGAGACATGTTTTAACAGATTAATTATTTTAGTGTAATTACTAGTGGGGCCCATCAGTCAATGACTAGTTAGGCAGGTAATTAGATTACTTTCTAATCTAAACAGGGCCTGGCCCACTGGTCTGTGGCACACCGGTGCCTCCACGCCAGGCTCGCACGGCAGAGGACGCTGGCGGCCACCAGGAGGCACGACGGCGAGCGGGGATGGGTGGCCGGAGTGGCGCGGCGAGGGCGCGGCCTTGCGCGCGCGCACAAGGGCACGGGCACACTAGGGGACGGCAGGCGGTGCCGCGGCGAGCGAGCAGGCGCTGCACGCGGGGAGGGGTGGTGGAGGAGGCCGCGACCAGGTGAGCAAAGCGCGGCCAGGTGAGGGGAGTGGCCAAGAGCTGGGCACGCGTGAGGCACGGCCTATGGCCCGCCGACGGCAGTAGCTGCGCACCCAGGCGGGGGGGCGGCCATGGCGGGTGTGCCCACGGGCACCATGGAGCGGCGGCAAACGGTGACTAATTTGACGTCTAAGGAGGCTATCGTCGAGCGGGAGCAGAGGGGGAAGACGCTGCTGCTCACCGGGACCCTGAAGATGTGCGAAGCGAGCTCGGGGGAGGCTCGTCGTGGCCGTAATCGACGACGGTGAGCGGCGGGGCTGCGGAGGGGAACGGCGACCGTGTGCGGCATGGAGGTGCTCCCGTCTCGATTCCTCGCAGCAGGTGATGAAGACGTCCACCGCCCAGCTTCTGGACAACTTGGTTCGCCTTGGGAGCGAGGTTGGCCGCGCGTGCTCACGAAGCCATGGCCATGGCGGCTACGGCGTGAGGTTGGAGATGACTAGGGCGAGAGGGGAAACGAACTGGGCCTCGATCTAGGGTTCCAGGGAGGGTGTGGAGGTCGTTCTTATCCTCGGCGGGCAACTGTAGCGGTGCGAGGAGACCGGGTTCGACGGGGACGAGTGGTTCGGTCGCCATGTCCTTCCCCTCCACTGTAGAGGGAGTTTGAAGAAACAGGGGAAGGGATGGGGTGGGCCGGGGTGGGCCTCACCCTGAGCGAGATTTAGGATTATTTGTATTTCCTTGTTTTCTGTAATTCTTTTGCATACAATTTATTTTATTTTAGCTAACTGTTGATTTTTTAACAATTGAAACTAGTTCAATTATTAGTGTTACATGATATTACAGTGCCACAAAAAGTTTGGTCGCATAATAAAATCATTTGGGTTTTAGTTTTGTTTAAAAGGATTAAAAGTGGCTGGTTTAGACAATGTTTGATTTTTTTGCAATATCAAACAATGTAATAAAATAACATTGCTATTTTATTTTGACCTACTGATTTTTAGCCATTTAATAAAAGTGGTTGCAATATTTTTGGATTAAGTTTAATTTCCACTGGTATCTGGAATTTTTATATGGTTTGAATTTGAACAAGCTTTGATCAAGGTATCATCACAAGTTAATCAAGGTGACTTGGCATTAGCACAAGGTGATTACTGTAGCGTGACACCCGGGGTGTTACAAATCTCCCCCACTACAAAGAATTCTCGTCCCGAGAATTAAACGTAGTGAAAGGGGTAAAGCTTCAGTTTCGTATTCTAACGATTCTTCTTGTGCTTGTTGTCCTTATCGAAGGAGTTGATCCTTCTTGTTGATGTCTTCATTTCTCTGCATCAGTGCATCTCGACGTGTTGTCATCTTTCCTTCAGGGTCTTCATCGTACTTACGGATAGGATAGGACATAAAACTTAAGGAGTACGGATCGGTACCAGGCTAATCCACCGGGGTGGTCCAAAGGAATGGGGTACAAAGCATCTTCTGAGTTTAACTCAGGGGAATATATCGAGAGAAACCAAAGAAGGCATGAGAAGTTTTCATGTGGATATGCAACCATTCGACGATGATAACGGAGGATGAAAAGGGGTCCAGAGCATCAGGATAAGCACTGAGTCTGATATCAAACTGAATACCACAAGGTAGAGGACTCGTGAGTTGCATACGAGGTCAAGCAAGAGGAATAACCTCGAGAACAGAAAGGTACAAGAGGGTCAGGTTTCGATCCTGTGGAACTGTGGGTTATGGGCCCACATTGAATAAGGAGGGTGGTGACAAACAATGCGATCAAGTTGCAAGGTAAGTCAGAGTACAGCTTGTTAGCTATGTCGGCAACAACATCAATGCCAAGGGCGAGGGACGAAGAGAACCATTTTCCTGCTCGTTCAGACGAGGCGGGCCAATAGGCAAAGTTCTCGTCCATCGGTGGTTACGGAAATGTTATCAACAGTAGCAACAGGTTGTACGGACAAGGTAGTACACCAATGTGATTACATAAGCAGGGAATTATCACTGCTCGGACAAGACACATTACAAGAAACGTTAAACAGACCAATGAAAAGGAAAATGTGATGATACACCAGTAACCAGAGCATATCTTTCCCAAGGGAAAGCAGAGCAAGATATACATGACCAATTTAGTATTGGCAAGGAGCTAAAGGAGGTTGTTGATGATAGAACAAATCATCGAGGGGTAAGGATGGTATTTCTCACCATGAATTCAATTAATAGTTGGGAGAATTCAAAATGTTGATGATGATCACGACACATTATGTCGAGAGGTTCCGAGAGAAAGCAATCGAATAGCAACATCACCAAACAAAAGGGGTGGTGGAGCAAAAGGTAAGCGGTGTTCTCAGTTGACGACAACCTAGAACCCATGGGGTGGCAAAATCGATGAGAAGCATCGCACCAGCAAAAATTCATAAGAGGTGGTGCAATGGCACGTTATCGTCGAGATACCAGAGGGGTAATACTCGAGGGTAGAACGGAAGATCACAAACGCGAGATGAATTGATATCAAGGGTATAATCATCTTTACAAGAAGTTTTCATGGTAAGTTCTACATAGTAACCATGGGCATGAACACAAAGGTTTAGGGTCGACTCCTACTTCTTCAATGCATAACCTTTCATTCACTTCTCGCTGTTGATGAATTTGTAGAGTTGAAAAAATATTGGCATAACACCAATAGGATATGACCCACAGAAGTTCATGGGTTCACACAGATGGATGAAGCATAGATACAACCCATAGGGACATTTTAGGAATCCATACGACAAACAATAGGAACAAGAGATACAAGTTTGAAAGTAGAAGGATGATGACACGGACCAGATGATACTGTTCACCAAAGTCATTTCGTATCAGGGGAAGCTTGTCAATGATTTAGGATACAAGGGGACGGCGGGTAGTAATCCACCAAAAGGTCAGGCGGCGTACATAGAGTCGGTGCGAGTATTGGTACTCAACCATAAGAAGAAAGAATACAAAAGCATCGGATGATAAAAGCATCAGAAAAAATTTGATGCTTAAGTACAAAGGGATTATGATTTCCAATAGGGGAGATCAGAAGCAGATGTCCTGACCATGGGTATATAAGGTGTACGGACTTATACGGGCAATCAACGAAGGTTTGATTTACCGAGATCCAGCTCATGTCCGGAATGACGTCTGAGCCAGAAGAATGAATTAATAAGGTTAACTGATGACTGCGTGCACTCGCGCACACGATGACTTCAATAAGATCAACATGGCAAGGACAAGCGATGTCAATGGATAATACTTAGGCATATGGAAGCAACCATAATGCAAGCAGGTAAGAAGAATCTCCAAAGCAGTAGGCTTCAGAGGATTATCAAGACATCAGAGAGTATTTCGGGGTATCCTGCAAACACAGGAGGATCGGGGAATGAAGGTATCGGTAGCAAGGATGGTTAGTTATCCATGGGGATTTACCGGTGGTAGAGAATCATAAAGGCAATGGGCACATAGGTACTCGGGAATTTATCGAAGAGTAATCTTCGGGATCTTCTCGTGAAGCAAGTGATCATCTGGGGTGAAGTGCTCTCCGAGAGGACAGAGGTGCGAGATCCTAGAGTCAGAGTTAGTAAAATCTTTAACCCGAAAGGATAAGAGAGCAGAGTCCCAGAGTAAGGGTACGGAGAAAAAAGATCCTAATACCACCCATTTTGCGACGTGGGCCGATAAGCCACACGACACTGTTAGTAAAGTAGTCTTGCAAAGACTAGACTCGACTTTGACCAAGGAGTTGGAAGGGGTGTCCTACAGGCAGTCGGCTCTGATACCAACTTGTGACGCCCCCAAAATAATCCATGTACAGTAATCATACACGCAGGGTACACGCCTGAGATTAGGGTGCCACGGTGAGAATATCACAGCACAACACTAAACACAAAAGGATAAACCAATATGTTATAATACCAGGGATCACGAGGATCTGAATACATAAGTCATACAAACTATAATAACTGAGTACAAACATAGTTAGTCAAGTTTTTCCTTAAGAAGGCTAGCACAAATGACATCAGAGATACAGATTGAAAAGGCGAGGCCTCCTGCCTGGGATCCACCAAACTACTCCTGGTCGACGAGGAACTCGACGTCGTAGTAGTCGCCTCCGGGGTACTCCTGCTCCTGGGCTCCAACGTCGACTGCAGCGGTCGATCAGGCAAAACGAAAAGGGGAAATAAAGCAAAGGTGAGTATCTAGCATACCCGCGAGTCTTACGTCCGCTACTAAGCAAGTATGCATTGTATCAAATGGAAAGGGGAGGCTATATATGGTGGACTGCAAGATAGAAATCAGAATAAGGGTAAGAAGCTAGGCCTAACGAAGACTAGCATCTTCCGACGAGTCTTGCATCATGAGGAGAGAATAGCCAACAGTTTATATAAAGCATAAAGTAACAATGCAGCAGAAGTTGCTTCAGCATTGTATAATAATAAGTTGTAATAATTAGCAATGCCTTCGAGTTCCCTCCCTCGACTTCCCTGTAAGGAAGAAAACTCGGAACCATACAGCTTAATATTAGTAGTTTGTAGTGGTAAGATCCAGCTTCAGCATAAAGCATCTTGTTACCGTGGACACGTCTATTCGAATAGATTAATCTTCCCTGCAGGGGTGCACTTCTGTTACACTACAACGCACGGATCTCCAGGGTGGCGGGCACCTTGTTAGGGAACGCTCCACCGAGGCTATCCGACACTCCACAGCCCATCTTTCAAACTCAACAGAGAGGCCATCCGCCGGTCTAAATCCTAAGTACGCAGGGCCTTGGACCCCAACCCTAACGTACTCCTGCACGGTGCGTGGGTGGCCGGGAAGCCGTAACAAAAACAACACAGCTCGAGCAAAGAAGACACCGCACTTCCCGGCAATTAGCTCGCGATACTGCTGAAGTCTGAAGAGTCCTCGGACGAGATCATGAAGCAGAGGAGCCCATAACTCATTATCCCACGTGTAGGCAGCGCGTACAAGCCAAAAGGCTACTCAAGTCATCCGCTGAACCATTTAGTATTTTATTAATTTGCGGGACAACCGTTATCGTTGCCTCGACTTAACTGACCCGCGGACAACGTCAGAACTCAGGACCACCAGTACATCGGTGCCTGCCCTGTCGTCCCACCAAGTCTCTGTGGTTACCAACAAGGTGAACCGTCTCCTTACCTTGTCTCGCGTGTGCTCCTAGAGGAGCTCGACTTTCGTGGTTTGGTTGTTGGAAATATGCCCTAGAGGCAATAATAAAATGTTATTATATATATTTCCACGTTCGTAATTAATGTTTATATTTATGTGCTATAATTGCAATGACCCTGACTATGAGATTCAGAAGAAAACTCATTTGCATGTGTGGAAATGTAAACACCAAGATTTCCTGGTTTAGCCTCTAAGACCAGCTCATGTGATAACTGATGATTACGTTTTCTTAATCATGGACATTGTTCTTGTAACAAGGATGTCAATAGCAATGGGAACATATTGTTAGCAGAACAATGATGTTGAACCGACCCCAGTATTGAATGATATACTTAGAGATCACATCGTAACTACGTTATAAGTCATATCATGAAATGTTATCATATACGTAATTCCTTAGACCATGAGAGTATCGAGTTGCTTCACACAGGAAGACATGCTTTGGTTCTTAGATGAATCCTCCCGTAAATGGGAAGTAGTAAAATAAGTTCTGGGTATGTCAGATGGTGTGGCTAGTGACTATGATAGTTCAAGAATGGGATTTGCTCCTTCATGATGAAGAGATATTGACTTTGGGCCCACTCGGTATGACGGTATCCATTCTAGTCTGGCCAGACGCATTGTGATTTAATCACAGGGATACCGGAATACAATAACGAGAAATAGAGACAAACGAGCAAAGAGGATAACGAGCGGCTTGTGTTCAAGAAGTTGTTACACATGGGTGCCAAACATCTCTCCTCTAACTTTTTCATATATCACGAAGCAAAGGGAATGGTACATGAATAAACATAATGTTTCACTCGAAGTTTCTTCGTGTATGTGCGGGAGTCAACATGGGTGTCCATGGCTCCGCTGTTGATTATTGGCTATTGACAAAAGGCTGTTGACCTATGTCCAGAAGATGTTCTGAGTCATGTCCGTATTATACCGAACCTATTGGGTCACACACTTAATGAGCAGTAGTCTGTTAGAATACTAGTATGGTAGAAGGTTTAGTGGAAGCAAAGCAGAATAGTTCATACGGGTACCAGAAGTAGTTTCGGAGATTTATGGAATTGTTCATAAGGGCACCAGAAGTAGTTCTGGGTATTTAAGGATATGTCCGGATCACTCTAGAGTAGTCTCAGGTGGTTCCAAAACATATGAGAATGGTACTGGGGAAGTCCTGGATCAACCGGAATAGTTTCTGGATAATCGCTGGGCGTCCCGACAACCTTTGCGGTCATCGGGTGGCTTAAATTGTAACTCGGATAGTCTTGGAAACTATCTGGATGGCTCCGGAACGTCCGAGAACGGTCCCGGAATGTCCTGGAAGTGCTCTAGAAGGCTATGGAATGTCCCGAAACGATCCCGGAAGGTCCTGGAAGCTTCTGTAAGGTTCCGGAAGTTTCCGGGCAGTACTACCCACTACCCCACGCCCCTAGTCTTGGGGGCAAGCCACCTAGGCTGCCCTGTACGTCCAAGGGGTGGGGGCGCACCAAGGGGAGGGAATCCTCCTTCAGGTGGGAATACCAAAACCCAAATATGGCAGGTTTCCGGTGGGAAGGTGTGGGAAGGTTTGGGAGGTTTGGGAGTCCAAGTTGGACTCCCCACCCCCCTTATTGCGCCCCAAGGGCCTCCTGGACACCTATATAATTAGGGGAGGGGGTGGGGGCGCAGCACACAACAAAACCACAAGGCCTATGCGCCACCCTCCCTCCCTCTAAACCCCGTTGCTCCACAATTAGACCCCAGTTTAGACGCTTTTATAAATCGGAATCCGTTAGGGTTTTCTCCCTCTAGTTTTCTCGGTGGCGTTCATCTCTGGACGGCGGAGCGCTGCTGGATTGCTTCTATGGAACGTGTGGATACTAATAGATGGATCATATCTTTGGTCCTTCTTCGAGGAGCTTCTTCTTCCTCGGAGATCTTGCTCGAGGGACTTGTGCGTGGGACGGATCGAGGTGCTTCTTCTTCCTCGGTGATCTTGATAGAGGGACTGTTTGTGGGACGATCCGCGAGATCCACTTCAACGAGCTACACCAACTCTACTTCCTCTACATCGGTTGGTGAGCCATGACCTAAAACCTTGTATGCAATCTTCTTGGATGGTCTTGGGTTCTTGATTCGTAGGCCGAAAATTTTTGTTTTCTACTACGTTTCCCAACAGTGGTATCATGAGCGATCCTTGATTAGATGCATGTTTAGGTCTAGATCATATGTGTGATATGAGGCATTGATTTTCTTGTTGCTTCCCTGTCATGTGATTTTTTCTATGCTTGATGGAAAGTTGAGGTTTTGCTACAAGGATTGAGTTTTCCATCGTTCCCTCTATGCTGCTTTCAGTATGCTGGTTGCCTTGATCATGGTCTACATCAAACTCCTTGGATCTCATCTTAATATTGCAATAGAAGATTTAACATGGAGGGGCTTGTGGATTTTATGAACTCAAAACCACACGGGGGTCACGCGTTGAACAAAGTTTGGCTTGTGGCATTAGTTGCTACACGCACCCCGAACGTTAAACTAGCAACATTGAGGTATTGTGTTTGGTTTGTTTAGGGAACAACGTTTGCATGTAACCTGCTAATCAACCACGATAAAAGTTGCAACAACCCGTGTAGATGGCGATCTAACTCGTTTTTGCAGAATGTGCATCTGATGTGGTATAGCCTTCAAGATTTGCAATGTGTTTGTATGAGATGCTATATGTTATGTAATATTTATTCACGACCTGCGTGTAGTGGTACGGCATGATGACTGGAGTCATATGATTATCACTTAATTATGGCCTGCGTGCCAGAACTGTTTATTAGCTCGGGTAAAAGCAATAAATAGATGCAAGGTGATGATCTACGATGCGGAGGTGGACCCCGACGCACATGCCGGAAGACGTGGTGTTGGTCCCGGCGCCAAGGAGAAAGTAGGTGGAGACGGTGACTTCTACCACGACGACGTGAAGACAACGAAGACTTCACGAAGAAAAGGGCTATATCATATCACATAATTTTATGAACTGCCTGTGATGTTTATCCCTTTGATGCACCCTTGTTTGATGCGCGGTAGTCATATTTTATTAGGGTGATCTCTCGCAAAACAATATCAAGTTGATAGTGTTCTTCCAACTGTAGCACCGTCTATACTATGTTTCACATCGGAGCAGGCCATGTCACATGGGTGCACACGGTGTCACGCATAAAAGGCGGGTGTGTTAAGAACACACTGCAATTACACTTGGTTGTCTTGAAGGTTCGGATAAAAGTTTGCTACCGGAACACGCCCATCGAAAGATGAACAAAAATCACCTTTGGCGTGATTGGCAAGTTGGCCTACCGGTCCAGTCTAAGTCATCAGTGATGTCACATCAATGGTGGACGATTGGGTCGGATCTTGAATCACTCCAGCATCAATTACGAGAGATATTGATCTGAGTGGGAGCGCACTAAGTAATTAAATTGATTAATCACAAGTGCAACTTAATTATGAACAAAGTATAAGTATTTTCATTATCGTTGTAGAATAATGGCTCGCGTTACCACCTTCCAAATTGATTTTGATTAACTGTATTATCTGGTAAAAACTTTACGATTGGTACCGTATTGTGAGGACTATCCTCAATAGTGCCGAGAAGGACCATGTCCTATCGCAAATTTTTGATGATCTCCCGCTGATGCTATGGATGATGTGTCTTCCGTCCATCAATCCAAAATGCTAGAAATTCCACCACAACTAAGTGTATTGTCGTAATCACCATGAAACCTGAACTTCGAAACGTTTGGGATAGTTATGTTATATTCATGGAACTGAAAAATTGTTTTCAGTAGTAAGACAATTAATGTTGGATATAAGATATCTAGTACAATGTATGATTGTAAGCATTAGTGAAAATGTTCACTGTGCTCTAAACAAAACTGATAAGTGTGGGATCCAGAAGAACACCGATCATATGATGATGAGAATTAAGGGAAAGGAAGTCCAAAGGATGTTAGTAAGACTCACACGCCGGAAAGTCCATGGCATGCGCCACCCTTGATCATATGTGATCTTCTGTGAGTAGGAGTGACATTGTAAATAGAACTATGATACGTATAAAGGCAAAGCGAAAGAAGACTGGAGTATCCAGCTCAGAAATGAAAGTCATACGAAGTTATCGATGAATTCATTGCTGGTCAAAAGATGTAATTCTTGGGAATCATGATTGAGCGGTTAATCTTAATTCTTGTATATTGTGATTAAACTGTTGATCACTAGAATATCACTTCAATTGCATATCGTTGCAAGTCGATGCAAGAAATACTATGGCCTTTATGACTAGCTAAATGATGAGTTTTGACACACACGAGAACACGGTAAAAGGTTTACTATACTGTGTGTTGACTCTATGATTATCTTCATAATTCATTTTAGAGTTGAGTAAATTGTTACTACACTTTAGCCTTGTTGCAAAACATCATTTTTTGAATCATGTTTATTGCAAGAGAGTTGTTCAAAGCTATGAATAACATAGAGGCCATACTTCTATTGTGAATAGGTTGTATGTTATGAATCTTGATAATAATGCTAAACATCCATAACACTGACGCTAAACGTCGCAAGACTAACAGAAATACCACAAGTGTGTGGCACTGCAGTTTGTCACAAGTGACATAACATGCATGAAGAATTTCCATAAGTGATGGACTTTTGAGTCATATGATTATGAATCACTTGACGCTTGCATACATTGTCTAAAAGTAATGTGACTAAAAACACCGTTGATAGGCCATGCATTAACGGGCAACTAAATTATTGAAAATCATACATGATGATGTGTGTAGTCCAATAAGTGTAGTTGTGTACAGTGGATTTTCTATCTTCACTCATGAACTGAAGTAAATATATGGATATCTGTTCAGTGGAGACATACGTTTGAAATCTTTGAAACATTCAAGGAAAATTAGAGTGAAATAGAAATGTATTGTAACAAGAAATAATGCTTCTGCAAATTAGATTGTAGAAAGTAATATTTGAGTTACAAGTTTAGCGAACGTCTGATGAGTTGTGAAAAGGTGTCATAACTTGTGCCTCGTGGAACTCAACTAAGATTAAAGTGTTCGAGAGACATAATCAAGCCATGTATGACACGGTAAGATCAAATATGACGTTTATCAATTTTCCATTATACTTATTAAAGTTATGCGTTAGAGACTACAGCTTTTACACAGAAAAGAGCACCATCAAATCTGTTGAAATGACACCATATTAGAAATTATATGGAAATGATAAAACCATATTGTCTTATCTTAAAATTTGGGTGTATGAGACATATGTTTGACATACTCAAAACACCAAATCAGATAAGTGCTACTTTGTGAAGTTTATTCCAAAAGGTTTTCTATTCCTCTATCACTACACAAAAGCAAAACTGTTTGCTGTTAAGAACAATGTGTTTTGAAGAAAATGGTTTCTTGCAAAAGAGTGAGTGGGAGGACAGTGCAACTTGTTAAAGATTGTTGAATCTTCAAATAAGTGTGAAGCTGAACCACACAGGTTAGACAAAACTCGTACAAACATTCATGATATGTAAAACGAGATATTGTTGTTCGACAAAGATAAACCTGTGATATACAAAGAAGCGTTGATGGGCCCTGACTCCGGGATTTGGCTAAATGCCAAATAAATCCGAGATAGTATCCATGGAAGTGAGTCCAGTTTTGAACTTGGTAGACCCTCCGATAGACTAAGAGTCTGAAGAATATATATATGGATCTATAATTGATTCGGATGAAATCTTTCTATCCATAAAGCTCAACTCGGTCGAAAATTGTTTTCTAGCAAGTTCAAAGGTTGACTACGACGAAATAGTTTCGACCGTAGAGATGCTTTTGTCAGTTCGGGTTATATTAGAAATTACTACATATCTCATTTATAGGATATGGTAGAATGAACGTCAAAACAAAGTTCCTACACGGAAATATAACAAAGGACGTATATGTGATATGACCGGAATGTTTTGTCGATTCAAAGGATGCTAAAATAGATGCAAGCCTTGGATATCCAGTGATGGACCGAAGCTAGCTCAATGGAGTTGGAATTTTCGTTACGATGAAATTGCCAAAAGAGTTTATTTTCATCGGGAATAAACGAAGATGCTTGAATGTTCAAGAAAGTAAGTGGGAGCTGAATGATATTTCTAAAACCTTATGTAGATGACATATTGTTGATTGGAAATGATATAAATTTCTTGACACGAATAAGGACTTCATTGGAAATAGTTTTCAGTTGAAGAACTTGGGCTAATATAGCATTAGTATTGAGCACAGTGATCTATTAAGATAGTAAGTGCCTGATCATGCTAAAGCCAACACTACATATTGACATGATACTAAAGTAGTTTAGTATGAAACGCCAAGAAACATGTTCTTGTCGAAGTCGTGGTGAAAAGTTATTTACAGAAATCGGTGTTGATGAACACAGATAGGCAAAAACACGTGAATTGAATTCCACTCACATGTGTGTTTGGATTAATCATGAAGGGAATATGCTCGAGAGGAAATAATAAAGTGTTTATTATATTATTCCTTGTTTATGATAAACGTTTATTTCTCATGCTAGAATTGTATTAACCGGAAACATTGATACATGTGTGTTTAATAAACAAACAATGGTTCCTAGTAAAGCCTCTCTTTTAACTAGCTCGTCGATTAACAGATGATCAAGGTTTCCTGATCATGAACATTGGATGTTGTTAATAACGGGATCATATCATTAGGAGAATGATGTGATGAATATATACCCAAACTAAGTATAACAATACGATCAAGTCATTTAGATTATATTGTTATATCTTGCATTTGAAGTAATCTTGTTCCTTAGACCATGAGATCATGTCAATCACTAATACCGAAAGAATACTTTAATGACATCAAACGTCACACCGTAACAGGGTGACTATAAAGGTGGTGTTAGGTATTCAAAAAGTATTAGTTGAGGCTCATGGATCAAGAATGGGATTTTTTCATCCAAAATGACGGAGAGATATACTCTGGGCCCTCTCGGTGATATCACATTGACACCGCTTGCAAGCACGTGACTAGGTCACAAGAATGTCATATCACAGAACGAGTAAAAGAGTACTTGTCGGAAACGAGATCGAACAAGGTATGGTTGATACCGATGATCGGATCTCGGACAAGTAAAATATCGCGAGACAAAAGGAATTAGTTATGACGTTGATGGTTCACACGATCACAAGATTCATCGTTGAATATATAGGAGTCATCACGGATCTCCAGATCCCGCTGTTGATTATTGATCGGAGAGGTGTCTCAATCATGTATGTATTATTCGCGAACCGTAGGGTGAAACACTTAAGGTTTGATGATGCATTTTGAGAGGATAAGGAATATTGAAGAATGTTTTGGACAGCACCGAAATTGTTTTGGGTAAAATTGAAATAGTTCAAGGGGTTTTTGTCAGATGGTTGTTAATAGAATTAACAAATGATTCGAGGTGCAATGTGCAAATGTTTGTTAATAGGATTAACAAATATTAAATAAAGAAATAGAAATGTTTTATTTATTTATTAAAGAAAACCTTTGGATTTTCCAAGTGGACAATTAAGGGAGCATGGGTGGGTGTGAGTGTGGCTTCCACTCACATCAAGAGGGGAAGAGGTGGAGGACCCATGAGTTGGCCGCACCCCCCTCTTGGGCTTCCCACTCCTCCCCTATAAAAGGAGGGTGAGGGCTTCCCCTCCCACACACTTGCCTCACCTCCCTTCCTCTCCACCCGCTGCTCCATACCATGGTCTTCCGCTTGGCGAAGCCCTGACCGTGGGATTCTTCACCGCATCACGTTGTTGTGCTGCTGGATTTCCGGGGATCCTCTACTTCCGCTGCCCCGCTGGATTGAGGGAACGGAGGTCGTCATCAAGTTGTACGTGTGACCGAGCACGGAGACGGTCAGCGTACATCATCGCGATCTTGAGATCGGCAAGTGAACCACTACATCATCCACGATATTTGATCTCGTAACGTTTTAAGTCTTCGAGGGTGAGTTCTTCTATGACATCCTACTCGTTTCTTACATCTCCTAGATTAGATCTTGGCTTGTTGGTTGTTTATGCATAGGAAAAATTTTGTTTTCCTTGCTACGAACCCTTCAGTGGTATCAGAGCCTCGTCTATGCGTAGATGGTTTGTACGAGTAGAACAAATATGGATGTGGGCGTTGATGATCATGGTTTTGCCTCCTTTTGTATTTTGGATCCTAGTGGCATAGTGGGATGAAGCGGCCCGGACTAACCTTACATGTCCGCGTACATGAGACTTGTTCCACGACTGACATGCAACTTGTATTGCATAAGTGGCTGGCGGGTGTCTGTCTCTCTCACTATAGTTAGGACCTAATCTACAACGGGTTGTTAAAAATATGTTTTATCAACGTTGTGGTTTATGTTCGTAGGTATGAACGGTTCTATCTTCCTAAGCCCAAGCCACGTAAAATATGCAAAAATAAATTAGAGACGTCTAACTTGTTTTTGCAGGGCATGTGATGTGATATGGTCAATGTTACAAATTTGATGTATGAGATGATCCATTTTGTAAGTTATTGACATACCGGCAGGAGCCATATGGTTGTCTTATTATTTATGGCATGCGTGCTGTATATCATATCCATGTGATATGTTGTAATTTGATGTACAATCAAGATGGAGGTGCCATGGACCTTGGTGCCACACCGGTCGGATGATGAAGATCATACCAAAATGCACAAGATGGAGATCAAGTGCAAGAAGGACCATATCATATCACATTATCCATGCATGTGATGTTAATCCTTTTATGCATCTTATTTTGCTTAGACCGCGACGGTAGCATTATAAGATGATCCCTCTCAATTAATATCAAGATAATAATGTGTTCTTCCTTAGTATGCACCGTTAAGAAAGTTCGTCGTTTCGAGACACCACGTGATGATCGGGTGTGATAGACTCTATGTTCGCATACAACGGGTGTTTTCAAGCCTAGCATGTACAGACATGGCCTTGAAACACACGCAATACAATGGTTCTACTTAGCGAGCCTAGCATGTACAGTCATGGCCTCGGAACACGAACCGAAAGGTAAAGCATAAGTCATATGGATGATATGATGAACATGTTGATGTTCGCCTTTGCAACTACATCATCTTACGTGATGATCGGTTTTGGTGTAGTGAATTTGGTTTGTGTAATCACCAAAACAACTAAGAGGGATGTTGTTTTTTAGTGGGAGTTCATGGGATAATTTTTTGAATTAACTTGAACTTAATTTATCATAAACTTAGTCTAAATAGTCTTTGCAAATATGTTGTAGATCATGGCTGCACCTACCTTCAATTTCAATATGTTCATGGAGAAAGAAAAGCTAGCGAACAATGGTAGCAACTTTACCAACTGGGCACTTAACCTGAGGATTCTCCTCACCGCTTGCAAGAAGCTCTATGTGCTTGATGCACCGCTAGGTGACCAGCCCGCTGATGATGCTTCTGATGAAGATAAAAATGTTTATCTGACTCAAAAAGAAGACCACGGTATAGTTCATTGCGGCATCCTTTATGGATTAGAACCAGAGCTGCGAAAACGTTTCGAGAACAGCACTGCTTATGCTACAATGGGAGAATTGAAAATGATTTTCGATACCCATGCTGCAGTTGAGAGTTATGATGCTTCAGAAAAGTTCTTCAGCTGCATGATGGAAGAGAACAGCTCCGTCAGTGAGCACGTACTCAAAATGTCTGAGTACGCTGATAAGCTCATAGCCTTGGGAATAACGATTCCCAATGAGCTAGGGATACATCGTGTTCTTCAATCTCTGCCACCTAGTTACAAGAACTTTGTGATGAACTATAATATGCAAGGCATGAAGAAGTCTCTTCCTGAGCTTCTCTCGATTCTTAAAACTGCTGAAGTGGAGATCAAGAAAGAGCATCAAGTGTTGATGATCAATAAGACCACTAGTTTCAAGAAAGGCAAGAAAGGCAAAACAAAGGGCAACTTCAAGAAGGTTGGCAAGTCTGTTTCTACACCTAAGAAGAAAACCAAGAATTGTCCTAAGCCTGAGACTGAGTGCTTCTATTGCAAGGGCAATGGCCACTGGAAGCGAAACTGCCCCAAATATCTGGCAGATAAGAAGGCCGGCAAAGTGAAGAAAGGTATATGTGATATACATGTTATTGATGTGTACCTTACTAGTACTCGCAGTAGCGCCTGGGTATTTGATATTGGTTCGGTTGCTCACATATGTAACTCAAAACAGGAACTGCAGAACAAGCGACCACTAGCAAAGGATGAGGTGACGATGCGCGTCGGCAATGGATCAAGAGTTGATGTGATCTCCGTCGGCACGCTACCTCTTCGTTTCCCGTCTGGATTAGTTATAAACCTGAATAAATGTTATCTGGTGCCTGCGTTGAGCATGAACATCATTTCTAGATCTTGCTTAATGCAGAGTGGTTATTCCTTTAAGTCCGAGAACAATGTTTGTTCGATTTATATGAATAATATCTTTTATGGTCACGCACCTGAGAAGAATGGTTTATTTCTTTTGAATCTTGATAGTATTGATACAAATATTCATAGTGTGAATGCCAAAAGAATCAAGTTAAATGATGATATTGCTACTTACATATGGCATTGCCTCTTAGGTCATATTGGTGTTAAACGCATGAAGAAGCTCCATTCTGATGGACTCTTAGAATCACTTGATTATGAATCATTTGAAACGTGTGAACCATGCCTTATGGGCAAGATGACTAGAACCCCGTTTTCAGGTTCTATGGAACGGGTGACAGACTTACTGGAAATCATACATACTGATGTGTGTGGACCAATGAGTGTATCGGCGCACGGTGGATATCGTTATTTTGTCACTTTCACAGATGATTTGAGTAGATATGGATATATTTACTTAATGAAACACAAATCTGAGACGTTTGAAAAGTTCAAAGAATTTCAGTGTGAAGTTGAAAATCATCGTAACAGAAAGATTAAATTTCTACGATCTGATCGTGGAGGTGAATATTTAAGTTACGAGTTTGGCATGCATATGAAACAATGTGGAATAGTTTCACAGCTCACACCTGCCGGAACACCACAGCGTAATGGTGTTTCCGAACGTCGTAATCGTACTTTATTGGATATGGTTCGATCTATGATGTCTCTTACAGATTTGCCACTGTCATTTTGGGGTTATGCACTAGAGACCGCTGCATTCACTTTAAATAGGGCTCCATCTAAATCCGTTGAAACGACACCGTATGAATTATGGTTTGGAAAAAAACCTAAGCTGTCATTTCTAAAAGTTTGGGGTTGTGATGTTTATGTGAAGAAGCTTCAACCTGATAAACTCGAAACCAAAGCGGAAAAATGCATCTTCGTAGGATACCCTAAGGAAACAATAGGGTACACCTTCTATCGCAGATCCGAAGGCAAGATTTTCGTTGCCAAGAATGGATCCTTTTTAGAGAAGGAGTTTCTCTCGAAAGGTGTGAATAGTAGGAAGGTAGAACTCGATGAGGTTATTGAACCTTCTCTTCTTGGAATGGCGAGTAGCGCAGCAACGGAAGTTGTTCCAGTGCCGACTCCATCAGTTGAAGAGGGAACTAATGATCAAGATCATGAAACTCCAGAAGAGGAAACTACCGTGCTTCGCAGGTCAACTAGGGAACGTACAGCTCCTGAACTATATGGGAATCCCGTCTTAAACTTCATGGTAGATGGAAGTGATGACCCTGCGACGTATGATGAAGCAATGATGAGCCCAGATTCCAACAAATGGCTTGAAGCCATGAAATCCGAAATGGGATCCATGTACGAAAACCAAGTTTGGACTTTGGTGGACTTACCCGATGACCGTAAGGCCGTTGAGAACAAATGGATATTTAAAAAGAAAACTGATGCTGATGGTAATGTGACCGTCTATAAAGCTCGACTTGTCGCAAAAGGTTTTCAACAAATTCAAGGAGTTGACTACGATGAGACCTTCTCACCAGTAGCGATGCTAAAGTCAGTTAGGATTATGTTAGCAATTGTTGCATTTTTCGATTATGAAATCTGGCAGATGGATGTCAAAACGGCATTCTTGAATGGTGACATTGAGGAAGAGTTGTATATAATGCAACCCAAAGGTTTTGTTGATCCTAAGGATGCTGACAAGGTATGCAAGCTTCAACGTTCCATTTATGGACTGAAGCAAGCATCCCGGAGTTGGAACCTCCGTTTTGATAAGGTGATCAAAGAGTTTGGATTTGATCAAACGTACGGAGAAGCTTGTATCTACAAGAAAGTGAGTGGGAGCTCTGTAGTATTTCTAGTACTGTATGTGGATGACATATTGTTGATTGGAAATGATATAGAATTGTTAAAAGGTGAAAAGGTTATTTGAACAGTAGTTTTTTTATGAAAGACCTCGGTGAAGCAGCTTATATATTAGGCATCAAAATCTACAGGGATAGATCAAGACGCTTAATTGGACTTTCGCAAAGTACATACATTGACAAGATTTTGAAGAAGTTCAGAATGGATAAAAGTAAGAAGGGGTTCTTACCAATGTTGCAAGGCAAGACGTTGAGTAAGACTCAATGTCCAGTTACAGCAGAAGATAGAGAGGAAATGAATAAGATTCCCTATGGTTATGTCATGTATGCTATGCTATGTACAAGACCAGATGTGGCACATGCTGTTAGTTTAACTAGCAGGTACCAATCCGATCCAGGTTTGGAACACTGGGCGGCGGTCAAGAATATCCTTAAGTACTTGAGAAGAACTAAGGATATGTTTCTCCTGTATGGCGGTGAAGAAGAGCTCGTCGCAAGAGGTTACGTCGATGCTAGCTTCGTCACTGATCCGGATGACTCTAAGTCACAATCCGGATACGTATTTATTATGAATGGAGGAGCAGTAAGCTGGAGGAGTTCCAAGCAATCTGTGGTAGCGGGATCAACAACAGAAGCGGAATATGTTGCTGCCTCAGAGGCAACAAATGAAGCAGTTTGGATGAAGGAGTTCATATCCGAACTAGGTGTGGTTCCGAGTGCTTTGGATCCAATGGTTATCTATTGTGACAACAATGGTGCCATTGCCAATGCTAAGGAACCAATGTCTCACAAGAATTCCAAGCATATCAAGCGCCGTTTTCACACCATCCGCGATTATGTCAAGGATGGGGATGTGAAGATTTGCAAAGTACACACAGATCTGAATGTGGAAGATCCGTTGACTAAAACTCTCCCAAAGGCAAAACATGATAAACACCAGAACTCCATGGGTGTTAGATTCATTACTATGTAATATAGATTATTGCCCCTAGTGCAAGTGGGAGACTGAAGGGAATATGCTCGAGAGGCAATAATAAAGTGTTTATTATTATTCCTTGTTTATGATAAACGTTTATTTCTCATGCTAGAATTGTATTAACCGGAAACGTTGATACATGTGTGTTTAATAAACAAACAATGGTTCCTAGTAAAGCCTCTCTTTTAACTAGCTCGTCGATTAACAGATGATCAAGGTTTCCTGATCATGAACATTGGATGTTGTTAATAACGGGATCATATCATTAGGAGAATGATGTGATGAATATATACCCAAACTAAGTATAACAATACGATCAAGTCATTTAGTTTATATTGTTATATCTTGCATTCGAAGTAATCTTGTTCCTTAGACCATGAGATCATGTCAATCACTAATACCGAAAGAATACTTTAATGACATCAAACGTCACACCGTAACAGGGTGACTATAAAGGTGGTGTTAGGTATTCAGAAAGTATTAGTTGAGGCTCATGGATCAAGAATGGGATTTGTCCATCCAAAATGACGGAGATATATACTCTGGGCCCTCTCGGTGATATCACATTGACACCGCTTGCAAGCACGTGACTAGGTCACAAGAATGTCATATCACAGAACGAGTAAAAGATTACTTGTCGGAAACGAGATCGAACAAGGTATGGTTGATACCGATGATCGGATCTCGGACAAGTAAAATATCGCGAGACAAAGGGAATTAGTTACGACGTTGATTGTTCACACGATAACAAGATTCATCGTTGAATATATAGGAGTCATCACGGATCTCCAGATCCCGCTGTTGATTATTGATCGGAGAGGTGTCTCAATCATGTATGTATTATTCGCGAACCGTAGGGTGACACACTTAAGGTTTGATGATGCATTTTGAGAGGATAAGGAATATTGAAGAATGTTTTGGACAGCACCGAAATTGTTTCGGGTAAAATTGAAATAGTTCAAGGGGTTTTTGTCGGATGGTTGTTAATAGAATTAACAACTGATTCGAGGTGCAATGTGCAAATGTTTGTTAATAGGATTAACAAATATTAAATAAAGAAATAGAAATGTTTTATTTATTTATTAAAGAAAACCTTTGGATTTTCCAAGTGGACAATTAAGGGAGCATGGGTGGGTGTGAGTGTGGCTTCCACTCACATCAAGAGGGGAAGAGGTGGAGGCACCATGAGTTGGCCGCACCCCCCTCTTGGGCTGCCTACTCCTCCCCTA
Organism: Bromus sterilis; assembly: GCA_950022295.1. Lineage (NCBI taxonomy): Eukaryota > Viridiplantae > Streptophyta > Magnoliopsida > Poales > Poaceae > Bromus > Bromus sterilis. Next base: position 171,378,118 of record OX465595.1, on the reverse strand, counting down.
TAAAAGGAGGGTGAGGGCTTCCCCTCCCACACACTTGCCTCACCTCCCTTCCTCTCCACCCGCTGCTCCATACCATGGTCTTCCGCTTGGCGAAGCCCTGATCGTGGGATTCTTCACCGCATCACGTTGTTGTGCTGCTGGATTTCCGGGGATCCTCTACTTCTGCTGCCCCGCTGGATCGAGGGAACGGAGGTCGTCATCAAGCTGTACGTGTGACCGAGCACGGAGACGCTCAGCGTACATCATCGCGATCTTGAGATCGGCAAGTGAACCACTACATCATCCACGAGATTTGATCTCGTAACGTTTTAAGTCTTCGAGGGTGAGTTCTTCTATGACGTCCTACTTGTTTCTTACATCTCCTAGATTAGATCTTGGCTTGTTGGTTGTTTATGTATAGGAAAAATTTTGTTTTCCTTGCTACGAACCCTTCAAATCATGTACACCATAATATGTAAAACAACCAGATATGTCCAGTGCTCCAAAAGGTTGTGAGCAAGATACCAAAGTGATCAATATGTTGATCATTGGACAAACAGTGAAAAGTTAAACTTATGATAGATAAGATATGTTTCTCGGAAAATGGAGATAATGAAGAGCTCGTTGTAATAAGATACACCAGCTGAATTTTTGATGTAAACAGTTACACCAATTCATTCTTCATACTTACTCCAACAAATTTTCGATTTTTATTGGGATTATGTGTTTCACACGTAAGGGTGGCATGGTATGAAGGAACTGTGTTAAGTTAGATACTGTGGTGAATTCTATAACAGAGGCTAAGTATATTGTTGCTTAAAGAAGTAACGAGGGAGGGTATTTTGAATCATAAGTTCATTTATGAACGTGGTATGGTTTCCTAGATGTTTGAAGCTCATGGAACATTGATGAATGATTTCATGACTTATTCTAAGGAACCAAGGTCCTACCAAATGATCCAAAACATATACAAAGCTAAACTGATAAAATTAGTGAATTTTATGATAGCGTGAAAAACGTGAAGATATGCAAGATACAAACGGGCCTGAAACGTCAGATCCGTAGATGAAGTCTATACCACAATTGAAGCATGCATTACACCGGTATGCCACAGGTGTAAAGTTCTCAAGCACTGACAATATTATTGACTCTAGTGCAAGTGGGAGACTGTTGGAAATATGCCCTATAGGCAATAATAAAATGTTATTATATATATATCCACGTTCATAATTAATGTTTATATTTATGTGCTATAATTGCAATGACCCTGACTATGAGATTCAGAAGAAAACTCATTTGCATGTGTGGAAATGTAAACACCAAGAGTTCCTGGTTTAGCCTCTAAGACCAGCTCATGTGCTAACTGATAATTACATTTTCTTAATCATGGACATTGTTCTTGTAACAAGGATGTCAGTAGCAATGGGAACATATTGTTAGTAGAACAATGATGTTGAACCGACCCCAGTATTGAATGATATACTTAGAGATCACATCGTAACTACGTTATAAGTCATATCATGAAATGTTATCATATACGTAATTCCTTAGACCATGAGAGTATCGAGTTGCTTCACACAGGAAGACATGCTTTGGTTCTTAGATGAATCCTCCCGTAAATGGGAAGTAGTAAAATAAGTTCTGGGTATGTCAGATGGTGTGGCTAGTGACTGTGATAGTTCAAGAATGGGATTTGCTCCTTCACGATGAAGAGATATTGACTTTGGGCTCACTCGGTATGACGCTATCCATTCTAGTCTGGACAGACTCATTGTGATTTAATCACAGGGATACCGGAATACAATAACGAGAAATAGAGACAAACGAGCAAAGAGGATAACAAGTGGCTTGTGTTCAAGAATTTGTTACACATGGGTGACAAACATCTCTCCTCTAACTTTGTCATATATCACGAAGCAAAGGGAATGGTACATGAATAAACATAATGGTTCACTCGAAGTTTCTTCGTGTATGTGCGGGAGTCAACATGGGTGTCCATGGCTCCGCTGTTGATTATTGGCTATTGATAAAAGGCTGTTGACCTGTGTCCAGAAGATGTTCTGAGTCATGTCCATATTATACCGAAACCTATTGGGTCACACACTTAACGAGCAGTAGTCGGTTAGAATACTAGTATGGTAGAAGGTTTAGTGGAAGCAAAGCAAAATAGTTCATACGGGTACCGGAAGTAGTTTCGGAGATTTATGGAATTGTTCATAAGGGCACCAGAAGTAGTTCTGGGTATTTAAGGATATGTCCGGATCACTCTGGAGTAGTCCCAGGTGGTTCCGAAACATATGAGAATGGTACTGGGGAAGTCCTGGATCAACCGGAATAGTTTCTGGATAATCGTTGGGCGTCCCGACAACCTTCGCGGTCATCGGGTGGCTTAAACTGTAACTCGTATGGTCTTGGAAACTATCCGGATGGCTCCGGAACGTCCGAGAACGGTCCTAGAAGGTCCTGGAAGTGCTCCAGAAGGTTCCGGAATGTCCCGAAACGATCCCGGAAGGTCCCAGAAGGTCCTGGAAGTTCTGTAAGGTTCCGGAAGTTTCCAGGCAGTACCACCCACTACCCCACGCCCCTAGTCTTGGGGGGCAAGCCACCTAGGCTGCCCTGGCCGGCCAAGGGGTGGGGGCGCACCAAGGGGAGGGAATCCTCCTTCAGGTGGGAATACCAAAACCCAAATATGGCAGGTTTCCGGTGGGAAGGTGTGGGAAGGTTTGGGAGGTTTGGGAGTCCAAGTTGGACTCCCCACCCCCCTTATTGCGCCCCTAGGGCCTCCTGGCCACCTATATAATGAGGGGAGGGGGTGGGGGCGCAGCACACAACAAAACCCCAAGGCCTATGCGCCACCCTCCCTCCCTCTAAACCCCGTTGCTCCACAATTAGACCCCGGTTTAGACGTTGTTCTAAATCAGAATCCGTAAGGGTTTTCTCCCTCTAGTTTTCTCGGTGGCGTTCATCTCTGGACGGCGGAGCGCTGCTGGATTGCTGCTACGAAACGTGTGGATACTAATAGAGGGATCATATCTTTGGTCCTTCTCCGAGGAGCTTCTTCTTCCTCGAAGATATTGCTCGAGGGACTTGTGCGTGGGACGGATCGAGGTGCTTCTTCTTCCTCGGTGATCCTGATCGAGGGACTGTTTGTGGGACGAACCGCGAGATCTACTTCAACGAGCTACACCAACTTTACTTCCGCTACATCGGTTGGTGAGCCATGACCTAAAACCTCGTATGCAATCTTCTTGGATGATCTTGGGTTCCTTATTCGTAGGCCGAAAAATTTTGTTTTCTACTACGTTTCGCAACATTGGTAACTCTCGCGGCCAACGATCAGGGGCCAAGCACACCGGTACACTGGTCGTACCCTCCCTGTCATCCCGTCGTAATACCACTCGCGGGCACCTGGGTCGCCCGACTTCTTACCTGAAGGACAACCGTTACTCATTTACCTAGAGCGGCTATACAGAGTCAGCAACGAGTGGAGTACAAGGATTACTCCTTGATAGCTCACACTTGATGGTGGCTCGGTAGAGCCAAGCTAGGCGGCCTTAGGCGGTGTCTGCATTGTACTGTACCTGTGCAGTTGTAATAAGTTGTATCCGCGTTCACTCCCCGGAGTGATCACGGCCCTCTATCTAATCCTAGCTAACAATGCGCAGGGCTCACTGCTGAATATAATATATAATAGGCAGCATAGGATAAAGGAAGGTACATCAAGGGCGACAAAAACACGCTATGCAATTGAATAGGATTGTAATCGTAGCAGCAGCAGTAATGCCTGGTGCAAGAAAAGTACGGAAAGATAGGCGATATCTGGGGAAGATAATGGCTCTGCTTGCCTGGAAGCTCGGCTGTAGAGGCAGGGTCGTCGACGTAGTAGTCGTACCCAGCAGCGGTGTAGTCGGCGGTAGCAGCAGGGTCTACCGAAGAATAAAGGGGGGAGAAACAGTAAATACAAAGCAAGCAGATACAAACAGATGTATGACATGACCGATGCAATGCTAACGATGTTCTAACGCAGTGCAATGCACGTTGCTCAGAGCAGAAATTCATCCGGGGATGGAATTCCGGCTACGGGTGATGTTGATGTTCGTTGTGTTATAGGGGGTGGTTGACATACAGATAGCGTATTCGTATTCGTTGTATTTTTTTGAGCAATTTTGATATATAAATTATTTTCATCTGATTTACGGTTTAAAAGATATTCAATTTCAAAGTTTTAATCAATTTAAATCATTTTCTAGAACATCTTTTATTATTTAATTTAAACATTATCCAAAACATTATCCACAACAATGCTTCCATGTGGGCTCCACATGTCAGCCTCACATTCTAATAATACATTTTATTAAATCTAAATATCCAATGGGGTCCCACTTGTCATACACAGAATATTATTATTAATCACTTTAATTAATTAACTAACAGGGGGGCCCACATGTCATTGAGACATATTTTAACAGATTAATTATTTAAGTGTAATTACTGGTGGGGCCCATCAGTCAATGACTAGTTAGGCAGGTAATTAGATTACTTTCTAATCTAAACAGGGCCTGGCCACTGGTCAGTGGCACATCGGTGCCTCCACGCCGGGCTCGCACGGCAAAGGACGCCGGCGGTCACCAGGAGGCACGACGGCGAGCGGGGATGGGTGGCCGGAGCGGTGCGGCGAGGGCGCGGCCTTGCGCGCGCACACAAGGGCACGGGGCACGCCAGGGGGCGACAGGCGGTGCCGCGGCGAGCGAGAAGGCGCTGCACGCGGGGAGGGGTGGCGGAGGATGCCGCGACCAGGTGAGCAAAGCGCGCCCAGGTGAGGGGAGCGGCCGTGCGCTGAGAACGCGTGAGGCGCGGCCTATGGCCCGCCGACGGCAGTAGCCGCGCACCCAGGCGGGGGGCGGCCATGGCGGGCGTGCCCACGGGCACCATGGAGCGGCGACAAACGGCGACTAATTTGACGGCTATGGAGGCGTTCGTCGAGCGGGAGCAGAGAGGGAAGACGTTGCTGCTCACCGGGACCCTGAAGATGTCCGTAGTGAGCTCGGGGGAGGCCCGTCGTGGCCGTAATCGACGACGGTGAGTGGCGGGGCTGCGGAGGGAAACGGCGACCGTGTGCGGCGTGGAGGTGTTCCCGTATCGATTCCTCGCAGCAGGTGATGAAGACGTCCACCACCCAGCTTCTAGACAACTTGGTTCGCCTTGGGAGCAAGGTTGGACGCGCATGCTCACGAAGCCATGGCCATGGCGGCTACGGTGTGAGGTTGGAGATGACTAGGGCGAAAGGGGAAACGAACTGGGCCTCGATCTAGGGTTCCAGGGAGGGTGTGGGGGTCGTTCTTATCCTCGGCGGGCAACTGTAGCGGCGCGAGGAGACCGGGTTCGACGGGGACGAGTGGCTCGGTCACCATGTCCTTCCCCTCCACTGTAGAGGGAGGTTGAAGAAACAGGGGAGGGGATGGGGTGGGCCTCGCCCTGAGCGAGATTTAGGATTATTTGTATTTCCTTGTTTTCTGTAATTCTTTTGCATACAATTTATTTTATTTTAGCTAACTATTGATTTTTGTAACAATAGAAACTAGTTCAATTATTAGTGTTACATGATATTACAGTGCCACAAAAAGTTTGGTCGCATAATAAAATCATTTGGTTTTTAGTTTTGTTTAAAAAGAATTAAAAGTGGTTGGTTTAGACATTGTTTGATTTGTTTGCAATATCAAACAATGTAATAAAATACCATTGCTATTTTATTGTGACCTACTGATTTTTAGCCATTTAATAAAAGTGGTTGCAATATTTTTGGATTAAGTTTTATTTCCACTGGTATCTGGAATTTTTATATGGTTTGAATTTGAACAAGCTTTGATCAAGGTGATCATCACAAGTTAATCAAGGTGACTTGGCATTAGCACAAGGTGATTACTGTAGCGTGACACCCGGGGTGTTACAGTGATCTTCTGTGATTAGGAGTGACATTGGAAATAGAACTATGGTACGTATAAAGGAAAAACGAAGGACAACTAGAATACCCATCTCAGAAATGAAATTCATATGAATTTATAGATGAATTCACTGCTGGTCAAAAGATATAATTCTTGGGAATCTTGATTAAGTAGTTAATTTTTGATTCTAGGTATTGTGATTAAACAAGTTGATCACTGGAATATCACTTCGACTGCATATCGTTGCAACTCGATGCAAGAAATACTATGGTCTTTATGACTAGTTGATGATGAGTTTTGACACGCACGGGGACACGGTAAAAGGTTTACTAAACTGTGTGTTGACTCTATGATTATCTTCATAATTAATTTTAGAGTGGAGTAAATTTTTACTACACTTTAGCCTTGTTGCAAAACATCATTTTTGAATCATGTTTGTTGCAAGAGAGTTGTTCAAAGGTATGAATAACGTAAAGGCCATACTTCCATTATGAATAGGTTGTATGTTATGAATCTTGATAATAATACTAAACATCCATAACACTGGCGCTAAGAAAGACTGACAGAAATGCCACATAGGTGTGTCACTGCAGTTTACCACAAGTGACATAACATGCATGAAGAATTTCCATAAATGATGGACTTTTGATTCATATGATTATGAATCAATTGACGCTTGCAAACTTTGTGTCGAAGTAATTGTGACTAAAACACCATTGATAGGTCATACATGAACGGGCAACTAAATTATTGCGAATCATACATGATGATGTGTGTAGTCCAATAAGTGTGGTTGTGTGCACTGGATTTTCTATCTTCACTCATGAATTGAAGTACATATGTGGATATCTGCTCAATGAAGACATACATTGTAACACCCCGATAATCAGGCAACAGTAATTCAATAGTGATCACCTTGTTAAATGCCTTTTCATCAGGATCATCCTCATTATAAACAATTGCATTAGGAAATAATTCCACTCCAAGTCCTTTTCAAAAGTCAGGTCGAGATAAAACCTTTGCAAATAATTGGACAGATTATTCTTGGCATTTTTAAAGATCCCAAGTCAATAATAAATAGTGAAACCCATAATGGTTGGAAATTAAATTCCCATAGGAATTAAATAAAAGTGGGAGATAAAATTTAACCAAAAATTGTGAAACCTATTTTTATTGAATGCCTAAAAGTCATTGGGTCATGGCATTACAACAATGGGATTTTAATATCAAGATTAACTATATTAAATGATTCAAAACGACAGCAAAATAGTCGCCTTCATCCCATTTTAAACAAATCAAAAATGCAAATGAATTTAGATGGCAACCAAACTTTTTACAACAGTGATATAAAATGGAACACTAATATTGGAGCTAGTTGCACAATTTACAAAAAATCTAACAATGGCCAAACTGGAATTAAAACAGAAAAGGAAAGTAATAAAAGAAAGATAAAAAAACTATCTCCCAATTGGGCAACAGGCCCACCCCCTCCCCTCCACTGGACCCAGCCCACCTCCCCCCAGCACAACCGCATCATCTCCTCCACTGCTTACCTACCTGTGCGTGGAACGCATCCACGCCCTCCACGGCCGTGGCCGTCGCCGTGGCGGCCATCTACGGCGTCCACGGCATGAATAAGGCCAGGTCGGCTGCCCTCTCCCTCCCCTGGAACCCTAGGCCGCCCTCTTTGCCCCCCCCCCCCAGTTACCCCTCACACGTCGTTTCCCCCATCCTCCTCTCTCCATTGGTTCAGGCCCGAGCCCGCAGTGGCTCCGTCGCCGCTTCGCCGTGGCCATTGGCCAACCCAGGCCCAACCATGATGTCAAGGACCTCCTCCATGCTCCCCCACGCCATTTCCCCCCTTCGGTTTGAGCCAAGGCGCGTCGCCGGGCTGCAATCGGGCCGCCCCTCCAGCCACGGCGGCGTCGCCCTCGACGTTAATTGCTTCGCCGTCGTCGCTTCCCAGGCCTCCACGAGCTCGAAGGCATCGTCCCGGTGAGCTCCCATCCTCTCCCTAAATTTTCCCCGCCCGATTTGACGTCGTAGTACGCCCGCACGCTGAGCGCACGCCCTGGCCGCCGCTGGCCACGTCGTGGCCGTCGCCCTTAGCCAATTTGGCATGAGCTTGTACCTCCCACAGATGCACGGAGATGGTCCCGTTCGAGCTGACCCTGCCCCGCTGGCTCTTGTGGTCGGAATCGTCCCGATGGCCGAACTCCGGCGAGCACTGTATCGGCCGGCGTCAGCGGTGGGTTAACCCCCAGCGCAAACCCCCCTGAGTCTCTGACAAGTGGCCCCTAGTGTTTTAACTAGCTAGTTAAATTAACAGGAAGATAACCCCCCTAGCCCAATGACAGGTGGGCCTTCTTGCCAATTTAAATAAGTTAAGTAATTTTAATTAGCACATGTGGCCATGACAAGTGGACCCACCCACTGGTTAATTCTAATTAAATAGTTAATTAAGCAAATAGAGAATGACACCTAGGCCCCACTGTTAATAGATTAAATAAAATGTTTTTATTAAATTGTGTATATGACACCTAGGACCCACTGGTCAGTTTGACCAGTCAAACACCCCCTGTGTATGACATGTGGGTCCCCCTAGTCAGATTACTGTTGTGGATAATATTGCATTTTTAAGAATAAAGAAAATTCCATAAATGTTAGAAATTTATTAAAAACTTTGAAAATCAATATCTTTTAAACCATAACTCCGATGAAAAAACTTTATACATGAAAATTGTTCAGAAAAATATAACGAATACGGATACGCTATCCGTATACCAACCACAACCCTCTAACACAACGAACATCGACATCCCCCCCCTTCGGGTCGTCTGTCGATAATCACCCAAAGCCGGTATTTCATCCCCTGATGAATTCCCATTCCGAGCATAACACTTTGTAACGCGTTAGAACACCGTTCACTTTGCGTTTGCCATGTCTTGTATTTGTATTGCTATTATTGTTGTGTATTTATTGTTTCTCCCCCCTCTCTTATTGTCCGGTAGTGCCGACGACCGCTGCCGATGCCCCTGTGATCGACTACGTCGTCGACGACCGTACCGCTACCGAAGAGCTTCCAGGAAAGCAAAGCCATTCTCTTTCACAGATATCACCTATCTTTTCCGTACATTCCTTGAACTAGGCATGTTTACTGCTGCTGCTACGTTGCTTACCTATTCAATTGCATAGGTTGTCTTTGTCGCCCCTTGTTGTACCTTCCTTTATCCTATGCTCCCTATTATAATTATGCATTATTCAGCAGTGAGCCCTGCGCATTGTTAGCTAGGATTAGATAGCAGGCCGTGGCCACTCAGGGGAGTGACGCGGATACAAAATATATACAGCTGCAACAGGTACGGATCAATGCAGACACCCTAGGGAACCTACAACGGCGAGACTCTGCCGAGTCGCTTCGAGTTTGACTTACGAGTGGACGAACTCGTATTTCACTCTCGTAGGCTCAGTATCGTAGTATCACTGGGATGATACGAGGGTATTCCTCTTTATCTCGCGAGAGTTACCAAACCACGAAAAAGTCGAGCTCTACCAAGAGCACACGCAAGACAAGGTAAGGAGACGGCTCACCTTGTTGGTAACCGCGCGCTTTGACGGGACGACAGGGCAGGCCCGGACGTTACTGGCAGGCCTTGTTGCAACACCCTCACTGTCAGGTGACTAGTAATCACCATTGTTGTTCCTCTGTACTGTTCAAAAATTTTGTCTGATCAATATGGTTCAGTTCAAATTCAAATTACCCTTTGATATTGTTGCAAGCAATGTGAACCATGGGCCTTGATCATCATGGATAAAAACAAAGTCCAATCCATAAACTTTTGAAATCAATTCAAATCTAAAAATGCCTTTGGAGAAATATTAAAAACAAAGTGGAATATAAACTTTCTCCAAAAATTGTGGAACTACTTTTATAAAATCACAAATATTCAGTGGACCAAATCCATATGGGTTTGGGTATTTATTGTGCTATGGAAAATTCCAAACAAATCAAAACATTAGCTAAAAACCCCAATTTAATCATTTAATATGATAATAAAATATTAAATGACTTTTATAAGTGCCCAAACCTTTTGTGGCACTAGCCTAGGGTATAACAATAATTATGGGTCACATGCAACATTTTATAGAATTGCCAAGGTGTATAAAATAAATACAAAAAGGAAATTACAGAAAAGAAAAAGGAAATAAAAACAAACAAACAAACAAACAAAAAACCTAAACTACCCCGGTGGGCGAGGCCCACCTCCTCTCCCCTCCCCCTCTGGACCGAAACCAGCCCACCCCAAGCCCACCGTGCCCCCCCTTTCTTCTTCCTCCCGTACGAGCGGTGCCGTGGCGCGCATCGGCCGGTTCCACGCCGTCGACGTCGGCGTGGCGGCCATCCGGCGAGCTGCCGGTGGGGATAAGTTCCCCGAGGCCACCCCGAGCCACCCGGAACCCTAGCCTCCCCCTCCAGATCCCCCTCGTGCGCTCCGCGTTTGTCCCCCCCCCCCCCCACGCTAAACCGCACGACCGTCGTCGCGCCATTGCCGGCGTCGCGGCCAGTAGCCTCCCCGAGCCGTCACGTGGTGTCCAGGACCTCCAGCGTGGACGTCCGCGTCTCCCTGCGTGTTCAATTGGAGCCAGACGCCGTCCTCATCCTCTATGTCGACGGCCGCCGGCAACCCCCGCCTCGATCCGCCACTGTAGCTACACCCACGGCTTCCCCGAGCAGCTCCCCTACCCCCGATGTGAGCCGCTGCGTTTCCCCCCCCCCTTCAGCGCTCGATTTGGTGTCGTAGGCCGCCGGCCCGCTAATCCATGCTCCGGCCGCCGTCTGGCCTCGCCGCTGCCGCCGTGTGACTCTTCCCCGTCGTCCGTCGGGTCCCCCAGTAGATGCGCGAAGCGGCCCCCATTCAATCCCTGCACTTCGTCGCTCGTATGGCCGCCGGAAGCACCCAGTTGGTCGCGCTGCCATGCCTCTGTCGCCGGCGTGTGCCCGGCTGGGCTAACCACCAGTGGGCAATGCCACTACCAAGTGGGGCCGACCCCTGTTAGATTAGGGGTTAATACTCCTGTTAGTTTAAATTAAACAAAACAAATAAAAACTGTTAGGACTAACCCCACTGACTATGACATGTGGGCCCTGCCCCACTTAACTCTCTGTTTAATTACATTAACTGTTAATCTAAACATGTGTCTATGACACATGGGCCCCACCAGTCAGTTTAATTATTTAAAAGAATTAATAGAAATTCCAGTCTCTAACATGTGGGTCCACTGGATTTTTAGAATTAATAAAACCATTTTTATTAACTGTGAGGCTTATAGGTGGGTCCCCTCTGTCAGTTTGACCTGGTCAACCCCCTCTGTGCATAATGTTGGATTTAATATTAAAAGAAATTCAGAAATTCTTTTAAAAATGATTTAAACTTGGAAATTCAATATCTTTTAAACCGTAAGTCAGATTCAAAAACTTTATACATGAAAGTTGATCAGAAAAATATAACGAATACGGATACGCTATCTGTATGTCTATCCCACCCCCCTAACACACCGATCATCGACATTCCCCCCCTCCGGGCTGTCTGTAGATAATTCCCGGTGCCGGTAAAAACCTGCCGGATGAATTTATTTCGAACACGAAAGTTGTCCGGAATGGTTCCAGTAACACGGATACAACCCCCTTATCTTTGTCGGATGACCACGACACCTCCGGCATGAACCCTCCCCCTCCGGACACCCTATCCGGTAATCACCCGGAGCCGGTAGTTCATCCCCGGATGAATTCCCGCTCCGAGCAACGTGCATTGCACTGCGTTAGAACACCGTTAACATTTCCTCTGTCATGTTATGCATATGTTTGTATATTATTGCTGTGTATTTACTGTTTCCTCCCCCCCTTAATCTTCGGTAGACCCTGCTGCTACCGCCGACTACACCGCTGTCGGGTACGACTACTTTGTCGACGACCCTGCCCCTACCGTCGAGCTTCCAGGCAAGCAGAGCCATTCTCTTCCCCAGATATCTCCTATCTTTCCGTACATCTCTTGCACTAGGCATTGTTACTGTTGCTGCTACGATTACAATCCTATTCAATTGCATAGCTTGCTTTTGTCGCCCCTTGATGTACCTTCCTTTACCCTATGCTGCCTATTATTACTTATGCATTATTCGGCAGTGAGCCCTGCGCATTGTTAGCTAGGGTTAGGTAGCGGGCCGTGATCACTAAGGAAGCGATCACGGATACTTTAATTATAACTGTTGCAGGTACGGAACAAAGAAGACACCGCCAAAGGCCCCTATCTGGGTTATGCCTAGTCACCTCAAGTGTGAGCTATCAAGGAGTAATCCTTGTACTCCACTCGAGGCTGACTTTGTCTTGCCGCCATAGGGTCCTGAACAGCGGTTGTCCTTAAGGTAAGAAGTCGGGTGACCCAACGGTGCCCGCGAGCGGTATATTGTCGGGAACGACAGGGAGGGTACGACAAGTTGGTATCAGAGCCGACTGCCTGTAGGAAGCCACCCCACCACTACCTGGTCAAAGTTGAGTCTAGACTTTGAAAAACTATTTTGCTAACTTAATATTTGGCTTACGGGCCCACATCGATGTCACTACGTGTGATATCTATGGTATTAGGATCCTTTTCTCCTTACCTATGCTCTGGGAATCTGCTCTCTTATCCTTGCTGGTAAGTTTTACACACTCTGACATTACGATCACGTTCTCTTGATTCCATCCGGCGTTTTGGTGCTTCCCCATTGATTGAGTCGTGTTGCAGGAGTTCTACCCCAGGTCCCGGACTGCGGATCCCATTCTCATTCTGGGAAGGCCGCGCGTCCTCTGGCATTAAATCCTGTGGACAACAGTTTTCTTGCGGCGTGATTGACATAGTGGAATCTATGTCGCGTCGTGTAATCCTTACCACGGTCTGCGCGCCGCCTAGTGTGTCCTTTTTCCTTAATTTCTACGACGTTACGCTGCCCGATTTTCGATTGATTCTATGTGTGGATGTGTATGTCTTATATGACTACTCCTATATATCCGCGCCTCCTCTTTGTTGTCGCTTTACCTCTTACTCGTTTCCGGCATCTCGTTAAAATGTTCATCGCTGAAATACCCCTGTTAAATTCTAGCAGGATGGCTGGTCGTGGTGGTCGTGGTCGTGGTCGTGGTGCCAACGATCCACCTCCGCCGCCGGACTACATGGACGCGATGATACAGCAGTTTCAGATGAACCAAGTGTTTATGCAAGGAGTCATAGATCAGCTCCAGAACCAGAATCAAAACCAGAACCAGCACCAGAACCAACCGCCTGTGGTTACTCTACGGGATTTCATGCGTCTCAATCCCCCTCTCTTCCACCAACCGGAACAGCCGCTGGATGCTGATGATTGGCTTCGTGACATCACTCGTCAGCTGGAGTTCGCTAATGTGAGCGCTGCTGATTATGTCAACTTCACGTCCTATTTCCTGGGTGGTCCCGCTGCTCAGTGGTGGGACACTTACAAGGGCTCGCTAGCTGAAGGGACTGCCGTCACCTGTAATGACTTCAAGACTGCCTTCCGTGCTCGTTATGTCCCCCAGGCGATTATGAACCGTATGAAGGCCGAGTTCCGCAACCTCGTTCAGGGCAACAAAACTGTCGAGGCATACCAGAGGGAATTCCTCCGCCTCTCCCGCTATGCTGCAAGTGACCTCCCCAATGATGCAAGTAGGCAAGAGAAGTTCCGTGATGGGCTCAACCCAGATCTCCAGCTTGCACTGGCTTTGCACGTCTTCCCCGACTTCGCCACCATGGTGAACCAAACTATCACTCTCGAGACCACTCAGCTTAAGTTCGGTGGTTCGCCGAAGCGCCCCCGTGATGCTGGCTCATCTTCGGGCACAGCACAGAAGCAACGCGTTTGGCTTCCACACAGTGTGTATCGTCCACCTGCCCCGGCACCAAGGCCGTCGTATGTTGCACCTCGTCTGCCTCCGCCCCCGCCGAGACAGCCGAAGACTGAGACTGCACCCCCTCCGTCCTCAAGATGGCCTGTGTTTCAAGTGCCGTCAGCCAGGCCATATTTCCAGAGACTGCCCTCAGCGACAGAATCAACTGGTAGTTCACCCTGCTGGCCGCGGAAATGGTCGTGGCAACAATGGGACCGTCAACTATAATACTGGTTCAAATCCTCATGCTCGTGGTCATGCTTACAACATTGATGTTGAAGCATCTCAGGAACAGCCCGCTACCGTGATGGGTACACTCCTTGTTAACTCAATACCTGCTACCGTTTTATTTGATACAGGAGCATCGCATTCATTTATGTCTGGAGCATTTGCTTCTAAGCATGGCATTTACCATGAAAATATGCATACCCCCTTAATAGTCCGGACTCCCGGTACCCAGTGTCGTGTCGACATGGTTGCACCTAACCTCACTGTCGAGATCGAAAGATTTGAGTTCATGGTTTCTCCACACATTCTGAAAACCTCCACCATCGACCTTATCCTTGGCATGGATTGGCTGAAAACCCACGATGTCGCACTTTATTGTGGCACCAAGGTCATCCAACTTTTTTATCCTTCCGGCGCGATTTTGAGTCATACCGCCATTGTGTCGATGAATGCCGAAGCTCGTATATATGCTCTGAATGCCTTGAATGTCGCACCTCTCGAAGGGATTGAGAAAGTCCCAATCGTTTGTGATTTTACCGACGTATTCCTAGAAGAACTGTCGGGGATACCCCCGATTAGGGAAGTTGAATTCGTCATCGACTTGAAGCCCGGCACCGTCCCTATTGCCAAGCGCCCGTATAAGATGCCACCTCACCACCTCCTTGAATTGAAGAAGGAGATCGACACGGCCCTCGAGAAAGGCTTCATCCGTCCTAGTTCCTCTGCTTGGGGAGCACCTTCGCTCTTTGTCAAGAAGAGTGATGGCACAAACCGTTTGGTCCAAGATTACCGACCTATCAACCAAGCCACGATACAGAACAAGTACCCCCTCCCTCAGATCAATGATCTTTATGATCAACTTGCTGGATCCACGGTGTTTTCAAAACTCGACTTAAGGTTGGGTTACCATCAAATCCGAGTCCGTGATGAGGACATCCCGAAGACCGCATTCATTACTCGCTATGGTTCATACGAGTACACTGTCATGTCATTTGGCTTGACCAATGCACCATCCACCTTCTCCCGATTGATGAACTATATATTCATGGAATACCTCGACAAGTTCGTCGTGGTTTATCTGGATGATATATTGATTTACTCCAAGACCGATGCAGAACATGCTGAACATCTTCGTCTTATACTGGAAAAGCTTCGAGAACACAAACTCTATGCTAAGTATTCTAAGTGTGAGTTCTGGCTTCCTGAAGTAACCTACCTTGGTCATGTAATTTCCAAGGATGGCGTTGCCGTCAACCGCGAACGTATTCAGGCTATTCTTGACTGGACTCTGCCCAGGACTTTCAAGAAAGTCCGAAGTTTCCTCGGCCTTGCCAGCTATTGCCGCCGTTTTGTTGAGAATTTCTCCAAGATTGCCAAGCCTCTGACTAATCTGCTTCACAAAGGCGTCAAGTTTGAGTGGACTGATAAATGTCAAGAAAGTTTTGAAGCTCTGAAGGACAAGCTCACTTCACCCCCTGTGCTTGCTCCTCCTGATACTCAAAAGGACTTCGTGATTTATTGCGACGCGTCTCGTCAAGGATTAGGCTGTGTCCTAATGCAAGAGCGCAAAGTGATTGCTTATGGCTCTCGTCAGTTGAGTGCTCACGAAGAAAACTATCCAACTCATGATCTCGAATTGGCAGCGGTAATTTATGCATTGAAGTTGTGGCGACATTACCTCGTCGGTAATCGTTGCGAGATCTTCACCGACCACCAAAGCCTGAAGTACCTATTTACGCAGCCTGACCTGAATCTCCGCCAACAGAGATGGCTCGAGACAATAGCCGACTACAACATGGGAATTTCTTACACCCCTGGCAAAGCTAATGTGGTGGCCGATGCCTTAAGCCGCAAAGCCTATTGTAGTGAACTTGAAGTTCAGGTGCAACAGCCACGTCTGTATGCAGAACTCCGCAAGCTGAACATCGAAATTGTTCTGCAGGGATATGTGAACTCCCTAGTGGTCCAACCAGACCTCGACACCCGCATAAAGACTGTACAACATTATGACTCTGACATTTGGAAGATTAAGCGTCGTGTTGCCAGCAGAGAACCCTCATTCTTCACTATTGATGCAAATGATGATAATGCGGTGTACTTCAAGGGTCGTTTAGTGGTTTCGGTAGCCAAGGCCAACCTGAATTACGCCTCTGATGTCATGAAAGAAGCTCATGATACACATTTGTCGATTCACCCTGGTAGTACCAAGATGTACCAAGACATTCGTCAGCGGTACTGGTGGTCCAACATGAAACAAGACATTGCTCGTTATGTTGATGAGTGTGACGTTTGCCGTCGTGTGAAAGCCGAACATCAAAGACCTGCTGGTACTCTGCAACCACTCTTTATTCCTGAATGGAAATGGGACAAGATTGAAATGGACTTCGTCACCGGATTTCCCCGATCGCAAAAGGGTCATGATGTCATCTTTGTCGTCATCGACCGATTCTCCAAAGTTGCCCACTTTCTGCCAGTCAAGGAGACGATCTCTGCTAGTCAGTTAGCAGACTTATATGTTTCCAGAATCGTGTCTCTCCACGGTATTCCATTGGAGATCAGTTCCGACCGAGGCAGCATTTTCACCTCTAAGTTCTGGGATAGTTTCCAAGAAGCTATGGGCACCCACCTAAATTTCAGCACCGCTTATCACCCCCAGTCGCAAGGCCAAGTCGAACAAGTCAACCAAGTGCTTGAAGATATGCTCCGAGCTTGTGTCATCTCATTCGGTAAGAAATGGGAGGAATCTCTTCCATTTGCTGAATTCTCGTACAACAATAGCTATCAAGCTAGTTTGAAGATGGCACCCTTTGAAGTTCTCTATGGACGTAAGTGTCGAACCCCTCTGAATTTGTCAGAAACTGGAGAAAGAGCTCTCATTGGTCCGGACATTATTCAGCATGATGAAGATCAGGTTTGCGTTATTCGTGAACACTTGAAAGCTGCTCAGTCCCGTCAGAAGAGGAACTGTGATCGCAAGCACAAGGAAATGGTCTATCAACCTGGCGAATACGCGTACCTCCGTGTCACTCCGATGAGAGGCACTCACCGCTTCGGAATCAAAGGAAAATTAGCACCTCGCTACATTGGTCCGTTCTGTATTCTTTCCCGGAGTGGACCAGTGGCATACCGATTGGAATTGCCGTCGAACCTCTCTCAAGTCCACGATGTATTCCACGTGTCCCAACTCCGGCGCTGCTTGAAGGACCCTATTCGAGAAGGGGAACATGATATGATTGAATTGCAATAGGACTTGACTTATCAAGAACATCCAAGCCGCATTATCGATCAGTCTGAACGCAAAACCCGCAACAAGACAACGAAGTTTCTCAAAGTTCAGTGGTCGAATCATTCCGAAGATGAAGCCACTTGGGAACGCGAAGATCGTCTTCGTGAGGAATACCCCGATCTTTTCCCCTCTACCGCCTAAATTCTCGGGATGAGAATTCTTGTAGTGGGGGAGATTTGTAACACCCTCACTGTCAGATGAACAGTAATCACCATTACTGTTCCTCTGTACTGTTCAAAAAATTTGTCTGATCAATATGGTTCAGTTCAAATTCAAATTACCCTTTGATATTGTTGCAAGCAATGTGAACCATGGGCCTTGATCATCATGGATGAAAACAAAGTCCAATCCATAAACTTTTGAAATCAATTCAAATCTAAAAATGCCTTTGGAGAAATATTAAAAACAAAGTGGAATATAAACTTTCTCGAAAAATTGTGGAACTACTTTTATAAAATCACAAATATTCAGTGGACCAAATCCATATGGGTTTGGGTATTTATTGTGCTATGGAAAATTCCAAACAAATCAAAACAGTAGCTAAAAACCCCAATTTAATCATTTAATATGATAATAAAATATTAAATGACTTTTATAAGTGTCCAAACCTTTTGTGGCACTAGCCCAGGGTATAACAATAATTATGGGTCACATGCAACATTTTATAGAATTGCCAAGGTGTATAAAATAAATACAACAAGGAAATTACAGAAAAGAAAAAGGAAATAAAAACAAACAAACAAAAAAAACCTAAACTACCCCGGTGGGCGAGGCCCACCTCCTCTCCCCTCCCCCCTGGACCGAAACCAGCCCACCCCAAGCCCACCGTTCCCCCCCCTTCTTCTTCCTCCCGTACGAGCGGTGCCGTGGCGCGCATCGGCCGGTTCCACGTCGTCGACGTCGGCGTGGCGGCCATCCGGCGAGCTGTCGGTGGGAATAAGTTCCCCGAGGCCACCCCGAGCCACCCGGAACCCTAGCCTCCCCCTCCAGATCCCCCTCGTGCGCTCCCGCGTTTGTCCCTCCCCCCCCCCACGCTAAACCGCACGGCTGTCGCCGCGCCATTGCCGGCGTCGCGGCCAGTAGCCTCCCCGAGTCGTCGCGTGGTGTCCAGGACCTCCAGCGTGGACGTCCGCGTCTCCCTGCGTGTTCAATTGGAGCCAGACGCCTTGAACCCGAAGCCGTCCTCATCCTCTACGTCGACGGCCGCCGGCAACCCCCGCCTCGATCCGCCACTGTAGCTACACCCACGGCTTCCCCGAGCAGCTCCCCTACCCCCGATGTGAGCCGTTGCATTCCCCCCCCCCCCTTCAGCGCTCGATTTGGTGTCATAGGCCGCCGGCCCGCTAAGCCATGCTCCGGCCGCCGTCTGGCCTCGCCGCTGCCGCCGTGTGACTCTTCCCCGTCGTCCGTCGGGTCCCCCAGTAGATGCGCGAAGCGGCCCCCGTTCGATCCCTGCACTTCGCCGCTCGTATGGCCGCCGGAAGCACCCAGTTGGCCGCGCCGCCGTGCCTCTGTCGTCGGCGTGTGCCCGGCTGGGCTAACCACCAGTGGGCAATGCCACTGCCAAGTGGGGCCGACCCCTGTTAGATTAGGGGTTAATACTCCTGTTAGTTTAAATTAAACAAAACAAATAAAAACTGTTAGGACTAACCCCACTGACTATGACATGTGGGCCCTGCCCCACTTAACTCTCTGTTTAATTACATTATCTGTTAATCTAAACATGTGTCTATGACACATGGGCCCCACCAGTCAGTTTAATTATTTAAAAGAATTAATAGAAATTCCAGTCTCTAACATGTGGGTCCACTGGATTTTTAGAATTAATAAAACCATTTTTATTAACTGTGAGGCTTACAGGTGGGTCCCCTCTGTCAGTTTGACCTGGTCAACCCCCTCTGTGGATAATTGTCGGGGGATTGGTACCCGGGTAGGCTAACCCAAGCGGAAGCAAGCTTTCAAGACAAGGATGGGCCGATTGGGCTGCAGATGGGCCGAGCTAGGCAGAGGTACGGCCGATTGCTCTAAAGCAATCGGCCATACCAAGTGCCGGCAGTCGGCCCAGGCGCAATCGGTCCACCCTTTTGTTCATTGAAGACGATCGTCCGATTGGACTGCAGCTGGACCGAGGTCGTTTCCTAGAAGACCGATTGCCCAGAGCAATCGGCCTTGACCACCAGTCGGTCCAGGCGCAATCGGAGCTACCTGACACCCAGTCAGGGGTATGATTACGAGGTCATAAATACCATATCCCGAGATATCTGGGTGGCAGGAAGGCCAAGTCACATCGAGGATTTCTGGGAGATACGATGTCGACCTCTCCGCCGATTCCGCGGACAGGCCGACAAGACCGTACCTCATAGCTCCACTGTTCATCACTAGACCCTACAAGGTAGCAGCATGGGCCGCCGCTCGTAGGCTCCGAATCACCCGGATAGGAGCAGTCGGTGGGCCCAGGCCGATTAGAGGATGACAAAGGGGCCCTTTCGGCATTGAAGTTACCACAGTACCCTGGACTCACACTATAAGAGCCAGGGTACCCCTCCTGCGCGAGGGACGAGGCCACACCTGAGATCTCATTAACTCTTTCTCCTTCAATTCATTCACTACTCGTAGTTACGCCTCAGGGAAGCGGGAGAGGACCTTGCCCACTGCGGCGGTGCACTCCTTCCCCAGAGAAGGTAGAAGAGCAGTTATTGTAGTCACTCCATTGATATACAAGAGACAGGCAGGAGTAGGGGTGTTATCTCTCCGGAGAGCCCCGAACCTGGGTACATCGTGGTGTCTTCACTGTGCTTGTGCCCAACCCGATTCCGGCACCATCGACATTCTCTCCCTCGTGTCTTCCCCTCACTTCAGCCATCCCCATGGCATCTGCCGTCACATATCGACGACAGTTGGCGCCCACCGTGGGGCAGACCGAGGCGTCGACTGGAGTTAAGATCTGGACGGGATCAACCTCTGCATCGGGCGGTAGCCACGCCTCTGGCCTGATTCTAAGGCGTGGGGCAATCGACTATGTGGTGGACTACTCGGCGCGGTATAAGGAAGGAGCTCCCTTGCCGCCCGGGGTGTCGCTGCAAGTGGGAAGTCACCGTCTCTTCATCGGTGCCTTCCCTGAGGCATATCCAAGAGACATCCGAGTTTTCTCATGTGCTACAGACCCTCTCTTGACCAGGGGCTGCGCCACAGTACCTGGCCAAGGGGAGGGCCGACTGCACGCTACAGTCATGATGGCGGGAGCGTCGTCCTCGACCAATCGGGATCCGGCAAGCGCAGCAAGGAGGGCAAAGGAAGTGGCTGATGCAGCGGAGCGAATCGGTACCAGTGCGTTGCGGGATGTGCTGTACACACCCGTGAACAGGAATGGTGATCCGGAGCAGTGCATACCGAGCTGGAAACGGCGCGGCTTGCATTGGCTCGCAGGGCCGAGCAAGTGCTGGCTGAGGAGCGTCGGCTGGGAGCCATCACTCGGGAATACAACGCAGCGCATGTAGGACCGCGTCGGCCGATTGAGCCCGCAGTCCTGGAAGACCTGAGAAGTCGAGGCCGGGCAGTCAACCAGCAGTTGTCTGGGGCGGAGCAACCGGAGCGTCCGAGAAGGCCAGCACAACCGGAGCAACCGGTGCAATCGGCATTTGTCCAAAGGCCCACATATAGCACACCCGACAAGAATCTGAGAGCAGCCGAGCAGATAGCGCTTGAGCTGGAAGAGTTGGAAGGAGATGAGCGGCGCGAGCAGTCGCGCCGAATGCGTGAGCTGATAGCGGCCGCAAAAGAGCAGAGGCTTGCGGAAATGGGCAATCAGAATGCTGAGCCAGAGGCATCAAGAGGAACTGTGAGGCCGAATGCGGGAGCTAGCCAGCGGCCGAATGCGTCGCGCCAGAATCGGCACCAGCCCGCGCCATCTCGGCATGACAGCAAGGTCAGAAGCAATCGCCCAGCAGCAAGCAGAAGAATGGAAGAGCCGGCTGTTAACAGCAGGCGCCATGACATGCCGCAGCAGTTGGCACCGAGACCAGCAATCAGCACCCGACTTGGCCCTCGCCAAATCGGTCAGAATGATGCAAGGCATCGCATTGAGCTCCTGGAGAAGGAGGCCCAGGAAGATGAAGAAGGAGAAGCTGGCCCAGCATGTTTCGGTCATCGCATTCGAACGGAGAAGTTCCCCAAAGGCTTTACACTGCCGAGAGATACCCCCAAGTACAATGGCTCGGTAAAGCCTGAGGACTGGCTGTCCGATTACCTGACAGCAGTTCGCATTGCGGGAGTTAATCGGCGTGTGGCAGTTCGCTATGCACCGCTCATGCTGCAGGGTTCAGCTCGAACATGACTGAATAGTTTGCCCAAGGACAGTGTGAACTGTTGGGAGGACTTCACGACTGCGTTCATCCAAAATTTCACAAGCACATATGAAAGGCCCAACCTTCCTCGGCAGTTAGCTTTGTGCGTGCAAGGCAAGGACGAGCCCCTCCGAGATTACCTGTCTCGGTGGATCAAGTTGAAGAATTCGTGCGAAGGAGTCCATGAGATTCAGGCCATTCAGTACTTCACTGATGGATGCCTGGCCGATTCAATGCTGAAGCACAAGCTGCTCCGCAAAGACTTCACATCGCTCGCCGAGCTCATGAAGGTGGCAAATGCTTTCGCTATGTCCGATTCTGCGATGCGCCCTATCCAACTCGGAGTTGGAGGTGTGATCCAGTCACCAGGGGCTCCGCAGTCGGACACAGGAAACCAAGGCCTCAGTCGGAAAGAGAGAAGGGAGAACAACCGCAACAACAACAACAACCAGCAGAACAACGGCAAGCGAAAGGACGAGCAACCGGACACTCAGTATGGCAGTCGGCAGGTGGCCGCTGTTCAGAATGAGGAAGACCCAGCGGCTGCAGGAGGCAGTCGGAAGATGAGACCCAACATGAGACCTCCAGGGCAGATGAAGCCCAAGTACACGTTTGAGGACATGTTGGATGCACCATGTAAGTTGCACAGCACGCCTGGGAGGCCGTCTGCGCACACCACTCGGCAATGTGATTTTGTGAGAAGGATAGCAAAAGGAGAAGCTTTACCCCCACCACCACCCCCACCACCACCGCAGAACAGAGGACCACCTCAGCAGCAAAACCAGTACCCGCAGCAGGATGCAGCATACATGATTTTCACCAGTGAGTCCACGGACAAGGGCAGTCGGAGAGCCCGAGCTCAGGAAGTCAATGCAACTATGCCACCGATCCCCCAATTCATGCACTGGTCAGAATGTTCGATATCCTGGGACAGAGCAGATCACCCCACCATTTTGCCGAATCCGGGCAACTATCCGCTGGTGGTGGATGCTCTGGTTGCAGGGCCTAAGTTTTCATGCAAGTTTTCAAGAGTGCTAGTTGATGGAGGAAGCACAATCAACATCCTGTACCGAGATACGATGCTCAAGCTAGGACTTACAGAGAGGGATTTGGAGCGCAGTCGGACGACCTTCCACGGGATCGTCCCTGGGTTGTCTTGCACCCCCTTGGGTCGCATTCGGTTGGATGTCATTTTTGGCACAGAGGAGAATTTCAGGAGAGAGCCGATTTGGTTCGAGGTGGCCGACCTCAGCAGTCCATACCATGCATTGTTGGGATTACCACCATTTGCCAAGTTCATGATCAATGCACAGCAGACATACCTGAAGATGAAGATCCCGGGGCCAAGCGGCGTCATCACAGTCACCGGAGACTTCAGGAAGTCCCTCGAGTGCACATCTGCTGGCAGCAGTTTGGCTGAGTCCCTAGTGGTGGAGACAGAGAAGCGTCAGCTCGGCAAGGTGATTGCAATGGCGCAAGCGCAGAGCAAGAATCCACTGCCGGTTGGCCCAGCAAAGAGAGCAGATGAGGAATCGGCTTTCCAATCGGCCAAGGACAGCAAGAAAATCGCTCTAGATCCCTCCGACTCGACCAAGTTTGTTGTGGTCGGAGCTGGACTTAGCGACAAATAGGAAAGCGAGCTCGTCGAGTTTCTCCGTGAGAATCGGGACATCTTTGCATGGTCTCCACAGGACATGCCTGGTGTTCCGAGAGAACTCGTCGAGCACAAGCTGCACATTCGGCCAGGCTCGAAGCCGGTCACACAACCCCTGAGACGTTTTTCTGAGGACAAGAGAAGAGCAATCGGCGAAGAGATTGCAAAGTTACAAGCTGCAGGTTTCATCATGGAAGTGTTTTACCCCGAGTGGCTGGCCAATCCAGTCCTCGTCATGAAGAAGAACAAGACTTGGCGTATGTGTATAGATTACACGTGTTTGAACAAGGCATGCCCCAAAGATCCGTTTGCTTTGCCCCGAATTGACCAAGTGGTTGATTCTACGGCCGGCTGTGAGTTGTTATCCTTTTTGGATGCTACTGGTGGATATCACCAGATAAAGTTAGCCGTGGAAGATCAGATCAAGACAGCATTCATAACCCCTTTCGGGGCCTACTGCTATATCACCATGCCTTTTGGTCTGAAAAATGGAGGTGCCACTTATCAGCGCATGATGCAAAGATGCACACACTCTCAGCTCGGCAGAAATATCCACGTTTACGTAGACGACTTGGTGGTGAAGTCGGCAAGGGGAGTCACATTGTTGGACGACCTCAGAGAGACCTTTGCAAATCTGAGAACCTATCAGATCAAGCTCAACCCGGAGAAGTATGTGTTTGGAGTCCAAGCCGGCAAGCTCTTGGGGTTTCTCGTTTCTGAGAGGGGAATCGAATGCAACCCCAAGAAGATAGCCGCAATAGAGCGCATGGAGCAGCCCAAGACCTTGAAGCAAGTGCAGAAGTTCACCGGTTGCCTCGCGTCCCTCAGCCGATTCCTCAGTCGGCTGGGCGAGAAGGCAATTCCCTTGTACCAGTTGATGAAGAAGACAGAGAAATTTACTTGGACCCCCCAGGCAAATGAAGCATTCCGAGAGCTCAAGCGCATGCTATCCACGGCACCGATTCTGGCTGCCCCGATTGAGAAGGAGCCCATGATGTTATACATTGCAGCAACCAATCGGGTGATCAGCGCAGTTATGGTGGTGGAGCGGCCCGAGAAGGACAAGGCACAGCAAGTCCAGCGTCCAGTCTACTACATCAGCGAAGTGCTTTCAGCATCCAAGCAGAACTATCCTCACTACCAGAAGATGTGCTATGGAGTATACATGGCGGCCAAGAGATTGAAGCCATATTTTCAAGCCCACTTGATCACTGTTGCCAGTTCGGTTCCATTAGCCGACATCATGGGAAGCAAAGATGCAACCGGAAGAGTGGCGAAATGGGCAATCGAGGTGGCCAGTCATGGCATCCAATATGAGCCAAGGACTGCAATCAAGTCGCAGGCACTAGCCGATTTCCTGGTGGACTGGGCTGAAACTCAGTACATGCCACCGTTCCCCATGTCGGATGTCTGGCGAATGCATTTCGATGGCTCCAAGATGAAGAATGGCCTAGGGGCCGGGGTGGTGCTCACGTCCCCAAGGGGAGATCAATTGCAATATGTGCTCCAGATTCACTTCGCAGCATCAAACAATGTAGCCGAGTACGAAGCCCTTGTGCATGGTATCAAGTTGGCCAAGGAAATCGGTATTCGGAATATTGAGTGCTATGGTGACTCCGATCTGGTGGTACAGCAGTGCTCGGGCACGTGGGATGCTAAAGATGCTAATATGGCAAGCTACCGATTCCTGGTGCAGCAAATCAGCGGATACTTTGAAGGTTGTGAGTTCCATCATGTTCCAAGAGCAAATAATGAAGCAGCAGATGCATTGTCCAAGCTTGGTTCCACGAGGCAAGCAATTCCACCAGGCGTATCTCTCGAGCACATCAAGAAGCCGTCCATCACTCCGTCACCAGACTCCGAGTCCATATTCATCTCGGAGACCGATCTTGAAGCTCTGAGAAAGGCAAAAGAAGTTCAACCGGCCAGGCCTGCAACCATGAAGAAGCAATCCAGCGCTCAGGGTGTCTCGGCAATAGCACCAGGGGCTGCCGATTGCAAACCAGGGGCTGCAGAAGAGAAGAAGAAGAGCGATACCATAGAGAAGCAAGCAGAGGCTGCGCCAGAGGGCACAACCTCTGGAGAACAAGTGATATCAGAAGTTGCCGATTGCAGTAATGAAGTTTCAACCCCAGATGAGAAGTCAGCACCGGAGGCTGCCGAATGCGTGCCAGGCGCCGCAGTCGGCAGTTCGCAAACAGAAGAAGAGATAGCAGAGGTTCAAGAGGCCGAGATCGAGCAGGCCAATGCTCAAGAGACCGAAATCCAAGAAGAAGTCTTACCCCAGCAAGCAGCAGTAATGGTAGTGGTCAGTGCGCCATCATGGGCACAGCCGATTCGAGATTTTTTGGCAGACGGGACCCTTACACCAGATTTGGCATTGTCCAGGCAGATCAGTCGCCGATCTTGGGCATACACAATCATCAACAATGAGCTGATGCGCAAGAGTCCGACTGGTGTTCTTCAGAGGTGTGTTGAAGAGGACAGAGGCTTGGAGCTGCTCAGAGACATCCATCAGGGTGAATGTGGTCATCGCGCGTCAGCAAAGGCAATCGCCAACAAGGCTTTCCGGCATGGTTTCTACTGGCCAACTGCACTCGCAGCAGCTGAAAATCTGGTGAAGCACTGCAAGGGTTGTCAGCGATTCAAGGCAAAGAGTCATCAGCCAGCATCGGCACTGAAGACCATCCCAATAGCTTGGCCATTTGCAGTTTGGGGTCTGGACATGGTCGGACCATTCAAGAGAGCTAGAAGCGGCATGACACATCTCCTGGTGGCAATCGACAAATTTACCAAGTGGATCGAGGCAAGACCAATCAAGAAGTTGGATGGACCGACTGCAGTCAAGTTTGTGGCCGACATCGTATGCAGATATGGTGTTCCCAACAGCATTATCACCGACAAAGGCACAAACTTTGCAAAGGGGGCATTGGCTCGATATGCATCTCAGCAAGGCATTCGGCTTGATCTGGCATCTGTGGCACATCAACAGTCCAATGGTCAGGTCGAAAGGGCAAATGGACTAATCTTATCGGGTATCAGGCCCAGATTGGTAGAGCCACTGGAGAGGGCACCTGGGGCATGGATTGATGAACTCCCCGCAGTACTTTTCAGTTTGAGGACCACGCCGAATAGGTCGACTGGGTTCACTCCTTTCTTCCTGGTATATGGTTCAGAAGCAGTCATCCCCTCCGACATCGAGTTTGATTCACCTCGGCACGCTTTATACACCGAAGAAGAAGCCAAGTTAGCAAGAGAAGACGGCGTCGACCTCAAAGAAGAAGCCTGTTTGTTGGCCTTGTCTAGGTCAGCAATCTATCAGCAGAAGTTGCGGCACTACCACAGTAAGAAGATTCGACCTTTCTCTTTCCGAGAGGGGGACATGGTGCTCCGCCGAATCCAGAAATCAGATGGGCAGCACAAGCTATCCTCACCTTGGGAAGGGCCATTTATTGTCAGCAGAGCACTCAAGAACAACTCCTACTACCTGATCGATTGCACCAAGGGAACTCGGCACAAGGACACATCAGGAGTAGAAACAGAGCGGCCGTGGAATGCCGAGTTGTTATGTCCGTTCTACAGTTGAACGGCATAAGTTCATGTAAGCCATTTGGCAAACAATCAGTTAAAGTTATCATGTCTCTGAAAATGAGCATTCGAGTACTTTTCGTATAAGTCCATTCGAAGAGCTAGCCCTAATCGGCAACGCTCCGTCAGACCCGAGACGTGCATAGCATACCCGGGGACTGGCCGACCACAAGGTCAAGAAAATAAGCCATCGTGGCACGGGGACTGCAGGCTGGCTCGCAATCGGACACCCAGCTCAAGCGCAAATCACTAAGGGGTTTGTGGCATTGAAAAGGGCGACGATTGAAGCGGTCGGTAGTACAAATCCCGGGAAACAACACGAAACATGCCACCACAAACAGCGCCGACGAGATAAAGTCGCCGATTGCGCCGCAAACTCGGACAATCGGCGCCTGCTGTTGCAGAATCCTTTGCGTTAAGAATCTTGTCGTGTAAAAATAACTACTCATCGAACCTTGGCTGGATGTTTACTGTTGATTCGATCGGGGGCCGCATGTCGGCAGCAAGATCGACACAGTAAACATTCCCAAGCGCAGCCGATGAAAGAAACCGGCAAAGACGCAAAGTTGATCGCACATGAAAACAGTTAAAACAAGCAATCGATTTGCATCAAAAGTAACAGGCCCAAGGCCGAATAAGGTCATTACATCAAGTGGGTGTCGGCAGAATTAAAATTGTCTTACAAGGAACAGTAAAACCGATCTAATATCGGCAGGTGGACAGTCCGAATACAAATCAAGATGGCACATCTCAAGCAGTCGGAGGCACCGAGCTGGAGGATGGAGCAGATGGATCCGATTGAGCTTCAGAACCGGCAGCATCAGCTCGTTTCGTCTTTGGAGAGGTCTGAGATGAATCGATGTCGGAAGGCTCCTCGGCTAGCGCAGAGATAGTTGAAGCAGGGAGTGGATTCCCTCCATCATCAAGATATGGAGTGTAGTCATACGGAGAGAACCAGTTCGCCATAGTGCTGGCCAGCCGATTGACTTCAGCGTAGGTTTTCTCAAGAAGGTCCCCGGCACCATCTCGGAGGCTATATAACTTGGAGAGTTTCACTTGAGGGTACCAAGTCAATAGTGTCTGAAGGGCGGTCTCCGCACCAGTACGACCCGCGGAATTCAGCAGAACGTCGATCCGACGGGGGATAGCTTTGAGGAGAGTCCGAGTTTGCTCAGTGGTCGCATTCGGAGTTTCCCCTTGATCAGAATCTTCCTCCTCTTGTGGGTCGTCCTTGCGGACCTCGGCGGAGGAGTCGGCAGCATGTTCCATTCTCTTTAGTCCGGCCTTGAGCTCAGCCGCCGGCCACAGGGCTTCGGCAATCTTCAGAATTCCGAGTTTAAAGGACAGGGCCACCCCCTGGATGACCGGAATGCGAGCTTGAGTGCCGATCAGATATTCATGTCGGGTACAGACGCTGTCCGCGCGGTCACAAGTCCCTCCGGCAGCGATATGATCCTCCCGAGACAGGGCGACAGCGGCGTAGGCAGCCGCCTCAGATTCGGGCCAGGCCTCTGTGTCAAGAAGGAAAAATGTGAGAAATCAGGTACAAGAAGAAAGCAATCGGAATATGCAATCGGCATAAAGGGAGACTCACCGCTAAGGAGAAGATCCATGTCAGTTAGCGAGTCGCAGAAACCTTTGGCTCGGCGGCGCATTCGGGCATTCTCTTCAAGATGCTGCTTCTCCATTTCTTCATATTTGGCGATCTGCTCGTCGCGATCCTTGCGAATGGAATCCCGCGCGGCGACTGCTTCATCCCTCTCGGCTTGTAAAGCATCTCGGGCGGAGACTGCGGCATCCCGCTCGGCAAGAAGCCCAGCGCTGGTAGCCTTCACAGCAGCAACGTCCGCAAGATGTTTCTTTTCAAGAGCTGCCATCTCGGCGCGAAGATTGTGAATAGTCCGGTTCAAGTCAGTCTCTACCCCTTGCAGCCGAGTCACTTCTTCAGAAGCTTTGGCGAGAGCTGGGCTCTGCTGGTTAAGTTCTGCAGTTAATTCAGAAATCCGGCCCTGGAGGTCACCTACCAGAGGAACAGTAGCTAGAAGAGAGCATAGAGATATGAGCGCTAGAGCAATCGGCTAGTGGAGAAAAGGCAGATGGGCTAGAAG
The DNA here is from genome assembly GCA_950022295.1 of Bromus sterilis. Taxonomy (NCBI): domain Eukaryota; kingdom Viridiplantae; phylum Streptophyta; class Magnoliopsida; order Poales; family Poaceae; genus Bromus; species Bromus sterilis. Next base: position 171,349,054 of record OX465595.1, on the reverse strand, counting down.
ATACCTTTCAGTTTGGAGGTCTCGGCTGACAGGTTGTTGACCTGCAGCTGGGCCTGGGCGAGGGTCCGGAGGCTGGCGGTATAAGCTTCAAGAAGTTTCTCGAAGACATTTCGTTTCTCCTCCATAACAGCCTGAGAAGAACAGTACGACAAAGTCAGTGATAGAGCAAAGAATATTGAAGATCTGAACCGATTGTAACCAATCGGCCCGAATCTCGGGGACTACACCCAGTGGGTGCGCTTGCGCGCACCCACCGGAAGGAAAGTCCACCGATTGAGGAAGGCAAATGAGAAAAGCAAAAATGCTAAAAGATCCGAACCGATTGTAACCAATCGGCCCGAATCTCGGGGACTACACCCAGTGGGTGCGCTTGCGCGCACCCACCGGAAGGAAAGTCCACCGATTGAGGAAGGCAAACGAGAAAAGCGAAAGTACTAAGAAGATCTGAACCGATTGTAATCAATCGGCCCGAATCTCGGGGACTACACCCACTGGGTGCGCTTGCGCGCACCCACCGGAAGAAAAATGTCTAAAGTAAAAGAAGGAAAAGAAGGAAAGCAAGAGGTTACCGTATGATGCGAGGCGAGCTGTTGCAGATCCCGAGCAATGGCATTGGCGAAGCAGTTTACTCGGCTCAGCGCGGACGCCATGGGCTCTTAAGGAGGAAGCACAGCGTCAGCCTCAGCACCAACATGACTGCGCGAGAGTACTCGGCCCGGAATTGATCCACCGTGCGCATTAAAACTTCCAAGGCAGTGGGGGTCGACGTCGGCGCTGAGGTTGGAATCGCGATGGAAGTGGCAGTTGTAAGAGTTGGTGGCACCGTCGTCACTTGAAAATCAGAAGCACCCGATTGCGGCGGCGGCACAATCGGGCGAGTCGGAGCAGCGGTAGTAACGATGACTGGGGGAAGAGTTGTGGTCGTCGGCGGCGCTGATAGAACAGCTGGTGGCGTGGTAGCAATGGTTGGCGGTGCCGACATCACAGTCGGCGGCGAGATCGTCACCATTGGTGCATCGGGCACGGCGGTCGACGGAGCGGGAGAAGTTGTAGCAGCGGCGGCCGGGCTGGAGCGGCGTGGCGGGGATGGGGCAATCGGATCTACCGATTGCGTTCCCCCGACACCAGGAGATACCGGGTCGGCAGCACGCTTGATGATCTTTGGGCCGAGGTCGGAAGGAGACGTCTTCTGGGCTGCAGCGAGCCGAGCTCTCTTGGCAGCACGTTCGGCGTCTTTGGAGGAGTGATGGGTGGCGGTCGGCCGCTTGCGAACAGCTGCAGCAGAAGCAGCGGGCGAGATGATGGCGCCGACACGAGCCAGAATCTCGATGTCGATGTCATCAAGCCCAATAGGCTCGCTGAATGGAGAAAGGGAGAAGAGTTAGTAGAAGCAGAGGTAGCAAAATACTGCGCAGAAAGTCAGAAGCATACCCGATCGTCCGAGGTGCGCCGGTAGGCATTCGGCAGCGGAGTGGGGCGACATTCAGCGGCGCCTGAGTGGTCGTCCTTCGAGCTGTCGTCTTCTGGGCCTGCTTGCCTTTGTGGGCAGTCGGCGCGGTTTGGATGACCTTGGAGGGAGCGGTACCAGAGGAAGAGCCAGCTGCCGAGATGCGTTTGGCTGGCACCCTGGGAGGCTTATCCCGAGGAGCTGCATCAGGAGCAGCACCCGTTGAGATACTATCATCGTCACTCCAATCAGCCAAAAGTCGCTCAAGGGAAGAGTCAGGCGTACCCCCTTGAGCAGGCAGCCGAGCGGTGGTCCTTGGGGGGATGGCGCGCGTAGTTACTCCTCAGGGAAGCGGGAGAGGACCTTGCCCACTGCGGCGGTGCACTCCTTCCCCAGAGAAGGTAGAAGAGCAGTTATTGTAGTCACTCCATTGATATACAAGAGACAGGCAGGAGTAGGGGTGTTATCTCTCCGGAGAGCCCCGAACCTGGGTACATCGTGGTGTCTTCACCGTGCTTGTGCCCAACCCGATTCCGGCACCATCGACATTCTCTCCCTCGTGTCTTCCCCTCACTTCAGCCATCCCCATGGCATCTGCCGTCACATATCGACGACAATAATGTTGGATTTAATATTAAAAGAAATTCAGAAATTCTTTATAAAATGATTTAAACTTGGAAATTCAATATCTTTTAAACTGTAAGTCGGATTCAAAAACTTTATACATGAAAGTTGATCAGAAAAATATAACGAATACGGATACGCTATCCGTATGTCTACCCCACCCCCCTAACACACCGATCATCGACATTCCCCCCCTCCGGGCTGTCTGTCGATAATTCCCGGTGCCGGTAAAAACCTGCCGGATGAATTTATTTCGAACACGAAAGTTGTCCGGAATGGTTCCACTAACACGGATACAACCCCCTTATCTTTGTCGGATGACCACGACACCTCCGGCATGAACCCTCCCCCTCCGGACACCCTGTCCGGTAATCACCCGGAGCCGGTAGTTCATCCCCGGATGAATTCCCACTCCGAGCAACGTGCATTGCACTGCGTTAGAACACCGTTAACATTTCCTCTGTCATGTCATGCATATGTTTGTATATTATTGTTGTGTATTTACTGTTTCCTCCCCCCCCCTTAATGTTCGGTAGACCCTGCTGCTACCGACGACGACACCGCTGCCGGGTACGACTACTTCGTCGACGACCCTGCCCCTACCGTCGAGCTTCCAGGCAAGAAGAGCCATTCTCTTCCCCAGATATCTCCTATCTTTCCGTACATCTCTTGCACTAGGCATGGTTACTGCTGCTTCTACGATTACAATCCTATTCAATTGCATAGCTTGCTTTTGTCGCCCCTTGATGTACCTTCCTTTACCCTATGCTGCCTATTATTACTTATGCATTATTCAGCAGTGAGCCCTGCGCATTGTTAGCTAGGGTTAGGTAGCGGGCCGCGATCACTAAGGGAGCAATCACGGATACTTTAATTATAACTGTTGCAGGTACGGAACAAAGCAGACACAGCCAAAGGCCCCTATCTGGGTTATGCCTAGTCACCTCAAGTGTGAGCAATCAAGGAGTAATCCTTGTACTCCACTCGAGGCTGACTTTGTCTTGCCGCCATAGGGTCCTGAACAGCGGTTGTCCTTAAGGTAAGAAGTCGGGCGACCCAACGGTGCCCGCGAGCGGTATATTGTCGGGAACGACAGGGAGGGTACGACCGACGTTACTGGCGTGCTTGGCCCCTGCTCGTATCTCGCGAGAGTTACCAAACCACGCAAAAGTCGAGCTCTACCAAGAGCACACGCGAGACAAGGTAAGGAGACGGTTCACCTTGTCGGTAACCGCGCGCTTTGACGGGACGATAGGGCAGGCCCCGACGTTACCGGTGGGCCTTGTTGCTGTTCGTTGTCTGTTGTGTTGTTAGTCAGACAGCGATAACGGTTGTCTGCGAGATAATATTAAAATGCTAAATGGTTCGGCGGATGACTTGAGAGACCCGTTGGTCTGTACGCACTACCTACACGTGGGATTACAGTGTGGGCCCTCCGCGTCGTAGTTCGTCCGAAAGCTCTTCAGACGTCAGCAGTACTGCGGCCTGATCGCCGGGAAGTGGTCTTGTCTTTTTGCTGCAGCAGGTGTGTTTGGATTTGCTTTTGCTTCACCGGCCAGACTCGCACCGTGCAGAGCGTGCAAGGGTGAGGGACCTAGACCCCTTGGCGCATAGGATATAGTCCGGCGGATGGCCTCTCTGTTGAGCCTAGGATGGGCTACGTCGTGTCGGATAGCCTCGGTGGGGCGTTCCCTAACAAGGTTCACACCACCCTGGAGATCCGAGAGTGCAGGCTGAACAGTAGTGCACCCCTGCAGGGAGTTTAATCTATTCGAATAGCCGTGTCCACGGTAACAGGACGCTTTATGCTGAAGCTGGATCTTACCACTAGAAACTATTACTATTAAACGGTATGGTTCCGGGTCTTCTTCCTCGCAGGGAGTCGAGGAGGGGAACTCGGAGGCATTGTTATTATTAATCATTACAACTTATATTATACAATGTTGCAGCAACTTCTGCTTCATTGTTACTTTATTGCTTTATATGAACTGTTGGTTGTTTCTCTTCTCATGCTGCAAGACAACGTCGGAAGATGCTAGTCTTCGATAGGCCTAGCTTCTTATCCTTATTCTGATTTCTATCTTGCAGTCCACTATATATACAGCCTCCCCTTTCCGTTGATACAAATGCATAATGCTTAGTAGCGGACGTAAGACTCGCGGGTATACTAGATACTCACCTTTGCTTTATTTCCCCTTTTATGTTTTGCCTGATCGGCCGCTGCAGTCGACGTTGGAGCCCAGGAGCAGGAGTACCCCGGAGGCGGATACTACTACGTCGAGACCCCCGCTGACCAGGACCAGGAGTAGTTTCGGAGGCTCCCAGGCAGGAGGCCTTGCCTTTTCGATCTGTATCTCTGATGTTATTTGTGCTAGCCTTCTTAAGGCAAAACTTGACTAACTATGTCTGTACTCAGATATTAAGGCTTTTATAACTTATGTATTCGGGTCCGCGTGACCCCCTTTATTGTAACATATTGGTTTATCCTTTTGTGTTTAGTGTTGTGCTGTGATATTCTCACCGTGGCACCCTAATCTCAGCCATGTACCCTGCGTGTATGATTACTGTACACGGATTGATTTTGGGGGCGTCACACTTGTTGTTGTTCGTTGTCCGTTGTGTTGTTAGTCAGACAGCGATAACGGTTGTCTGCGAGATACTATTAAAATGCTAAATGGTTCGGCGGATGACTTAAGAGGACCGTTGGTCTATACGCACTACCTTCACGTGGGATAAGGAGTTATGGGCTCCCTTGCGTCGTAGTTTGTCCGAAAGCTCTTCAGACGTCAGCAGTACCACGGGCTGATAGTCGGGAAGCGGTGTTGTCTTCTTTGCTGCAGCAGGTGTGTTTGGATTTTATTTTGCTTCACCGGCCAGTCTCGTACTGTGAAGGAGCGTGTCAGGGTGAGGGACCTAGACCCTTGAGCGCATAGGATATAGTCCGGCGGATGGCCTCTTTGCTGAGCCTAGGATGGGTTGCGCCGTGTCGGATAGCTTTGGTGGAGCATTCCCTAACAAGGTTCCCGCCACCCTGGAGATCCGAGTGTGCAGGATGAACAGTAGTGCACCCCTTCAGGGAGTTTAATCTATTCGAATATCCGTGTCCACGGTAAATGGACCCTTTATGCTGAAGCCGAATCTTATCACTACAAACTACTACTATTAATCTGTTGGTTCCGGTTTTCTTCCTCGCAGGGAAGTCGAGGAGGGGAACTCGGGGACATAAAGGGATCTGTTGCAGCATTTTCGATAAGTTAGAGTGTCGAACCCAACGAGGAGCGGAAGGTATTGATAGGTGATTTTGGACAAGGAATAGCTGCAAGCACTGAAAGATAACTTTTTAGGGGTTTTTGATATAAGAGACAATAAGATAAAAGTAAGCAAAGTAAATAGCGCTGAGGAGCAGCAAGTTTCCCAATCCTTTTGAGTAAAGGATAAGCTTGGCAACTGGACTTACAAAGACTAAAGCGTTCTTGAGGACACATGGAGAGGTAGTCACGTGTTTTCGCCATACTCCGTATCGATAACAAGTGTTGTGCTGATAAGTGTTCTGTGGGTGGATCTATGCTAGCACACCTTCTAGACAAAGATGAGTGCACTCTTATGATTAAAAATCTTGCAAGCATCCACAAATAAAAGATAGAAATTAAGGAAAAGCCTAACCACAGCAATAACATCAAGGATCCATTATTCCCTTGTGCAAAAGTGTGCAAAATGGGGTTCAGGTTTCTGTCACTCCGGCAACCCACCATAAGCATTCTTTATACACAATGTATCCCCCTAGGTCCTTAATAAGGCGAAATGTTGAGTGTTCGACTCACACAACACCACTAGGAAAATAACAACACAACTTAAATATCAAACAACACAAATTACTTCAACCTCATATGACTACTAACAACTAGACTTATCCCATGTCCTCAAGAACTAAAGTGACTACTCACAAGACATAAAAGAGATGATGATCAGAGGTGATAAATATATGATAAACAATCTGGATATAATGATATTTCTCCAACAAAACTCAATACCATTCACCGCAAAGTAGTAATCAACACCGATAGAGTAGAGAGGATAGATAGTACGGATTACAACACAAGATAAACTTGTGAGGTGAGATTGGATGGTGGTGGAGATGGTGCTGATGTTGGGGATGATGTTGATGATGATCTCGATGATGCCCGTGACGATGGTGATGACGATGGCGATGATCTCCCCTTTTGGGAGGTGATCTCCTCGGCGGAATCTCCCCGCCGGAGAGCCCTTTTCTTCTCTGTAGGTTTCCGCCACGGAGCGGCGACGGAACTCCGTGAAATCTTCTATTTTTAGGGTTTTCGCGTAACGAGGAGTATATAGGCCAGAGGGGGGAGCCGGGAGTGGCCCCAAGGCTCCAGGCGCCCTCCCGGCGCGGCCAGGGGTGGGGTCGCGCCAGGTGGCCGCCTAGGGTCCCTGTGGCCCCCCTCTGGCCCCTCTTCGGCGAGTCTTCATTAATCCTTTGGAAAATACCCTCCGTCGATTTTCAGGTAATTTGGAGGTATTCTTCTTCAGCAACTCAGCGTCCACTTTTCACCGCTGAATCCTGCGTGTCTTGCTTCGGCACCGGAAAGTTGCAAACTGTGTAAAATAAGCCAAAACAACATAAGAACATCATCGTAATGTGAAATATATCAATGAATAAGGATGAATTACGATATAAAATAGTAATGCATTTTGGACGTATCAACTCCCCCAAGCTTAGACCTCGCTTGTCCCCTAGCGAAAACTGAGCTCGGTAAACCTGTCCACAAGTTTAGAGAGTGAAGTGTCGATAAATAGAATACGGACAAGAAGCATCATGATTTCTTCACCAAACTCAAACATCCTCAACAAAAATCTTCAACTCATAAAGCCCTTATGAAAGAGTAATAACAATTATAAACAAGAGTAGGGATAAGAAAACTCATCAAATCATGGCAAACATGTCCTTTGGTCAAGAACAACTAATAGCTTTTACTTTTGCTCTTTCTTTTCATATTTTGATGAGACAATTTGGAACTTTTGAAAAAACAAGCTATTAGTCATGAAGTGAAAATGCTAACACAAAGGAAGATGTTTGCTTGGCAAATGCTTTTGCAAACAACTTACTTATCAACAGATAATGTCAACAATGATATGGCATGGCAAAACATAATGCAGCATTATATGGATGAATCCTTATCAGCACCAAGTGTCTGTTCTCTTTGGGAAAGGAGGAAGTAGGGAAAACTGACTCAACATAAAAGTAAAGGAAAAGCCTTGTTAAAGGTAAGCAGGGAAAACTCAAGTGCTATCCTTAAATCAAACAAAATGAAAACAAGTTTTGAGAGGTGCATGATTTGTCAACGAATGCTAATAAAAAACTCAAATACTTCTCAGATTGGACAAGTTTCGAGGAACGGCTCCCAAACGGGGACGATCACATCCCCGCAATCTCCTTTGTTTATCACTGCCAAAGTTTTCTGATTTCTCATGAACAAAGCGTGAAGGAGGGTTTGTTTGTTGTATTATCTTTTGTGAGCTGGGCGCACTCATGCCAGTTCCTCCTCGTATTAGGGGTTTGCAGATTAGACATGCAATCCCGGGATAAAACTTGTCCAACTTAAGAAGATCATGTATTAACTACTACTTCCTCATGAGCTAAAACAGGGGCACAAAATAGAGGAGTTTGAACATTTAAGGATAACACAAAAATCCTATACTTTAGGAGTGGTAGTGGAATACCATGAATAGGAAGGTATGGTGGACTCATACGTAAGATACTGGTTTCAAGGTATGGATTCACAAGCAGAATTCCGCTTAGTATAGAAGTTTGGCTAGCAAAGGCTTTGAGAGAACAGACAACTGATGATGACTTGGATGCAAAGCAATATAAAGCATAAACATTAAAATAAGCATAGCACATCAAGTTGTCTTCCTTGTCAACATAACACTACAAGCATAATAACAAAGAGGGTTTGGCTATATCGCTACTTTGAGAAAAACATGCTTGTTGTTATGACCAAAGATATGTTTGCCAAGATTAAATAAAGTTTTCAAAGCCATACCTGATATAAGGTCAATACTCCCATAAGAATCATCATAAGGTCGATTGAGTGAAGAGAATACTGAGTGCAGCGAAGGGATCAATAGACTTCTCATTAATATTCCATCATAGACGACTCCACACTCACGGATACATAACTCTCCAAACAGGAGTGATAGAACTCAATGCAAACACTTATTTTATAAGATAACTTCCCTAAACATGATACGACTCTACTTGACTCTAAAAGACAAAGACAAAGATAAAGATACCGGGCACTCCCCCAAGCTTGGAACAAGCTAAGGGGATGCCATTACCCAAGGAGATTTACTCCTCATTCTTCTGGTTCTTCAGATCTCTGATTATACGTCGAAGGGTTTGGTTTTCAGCTTCTAGGATTTCAACTTGCACTTTCAGTACACGGAAATATTCACAAAGTTGGTTGGTGATGCGGTAGGCCTCGGAGATGGTGGAAAGTGTGCGTTGATTTTCAAGTGAAGTGGAAGGTCCTGAAAGGTTAAGAGAGAGATCATATTGAGGTTGGACAGATCCCACCATGATGGGATTGCTTGGACCTCCTTGTTGTTGGGCAGTGATAGTCTTGACTTCCTCTCTCACGGAGCGCTCCATCTCCGCTTGTCTCGCGGCAGTTTCTTCTTCTGTATCCCAATCAACGTGCTTCCCTTGATTAAGATCCTTCTGGACTTGACGTAGACGCCATCCCAAGAAGTCCTCTCCGCTCGAGCCACAAGAAGACATCTCTACTACTCAACTTTTAGTCCTGGCAGAAACAGCTTGAAAAGAAAACACACGAAATCGCAAGATACGCTGCCGGAACAATCCGGGAAAATATATAGCAAAAATTTCTGCACAGAAAGAAAGGTAACGGGTCAAAGTGGAATCGGAGACGGGCTCCTGGGTGCCCAGGCGGCCTCCCGGCGCGGCCAAGGGTGGGGCCGCACCAGGGGGGCGCCTGGGCCCCCTGGAGCTGGTCTCCGGCTCCACTTCGGCCTTAAATTTTCTATATTTTGACAAAACTCGTAATCTGGAACTTTTATGGCGGTTTCGCGATGTTTCCTTACCGTAATACATACCTTTCCTTATTCTGCTTCTGTTGGTGTCTGAAACAGGGCTGCAACATGTTCTTCATGAGTTGTTGTGTATACCAAATCCACATCAACATTGACAGGGTCTCCTGCTATGTAATGCTTAAGTCTTTGCCCATTCACCACTTGAGGTTTGGTGCCTTCGAAATTGTTAATCTTGATTGCACCTGAGTGGTAGACTTCCTCAATATGAAATGGCCCTTACCATCTGGAAAGTAGTTTACCTGGAGAAAACCTGAAACAGGATCTAAACAACAAAACTTTATCACCAACATTAAATTCACGTTTCAGAATCCTCCTATCGTGCCACTTCTTTACCTTTTCCTTGAACATTTTAGCACTCTCGTAAGCTTCACTTCTCCACTCATCTAGAGAAGTCAAGTTCATAAGACGCTTTTCACCAGCTAATTTCGGGTCAGCATTAAGCTCTCTAATAGCCCAGAAAGCTTTGTGCTCTAATTCTAATGGCAAATGGCAAGCCTTGCCATCGACCGTTTATAGGGAGACATGCCCATTGGGTTTTTGTAAGCAGTTCTATACGCCCACAAAGCATCTCCTAACTTATTCGAACAATATTTTCTATTTCTATTGACTGTCTTCTATAAGATCAACTTGATCTCTCTATTGGTGAGCTCAACTTGCCCACTAGTTTGAGGGTGGTACGGTGAAGCAATTCTATGATTGACATCGTACTTGGCTAAAGCTTTTCTAAAAGCTCCATGCGTAAAGTGCGAACCCCCATCAGTCATGAGATACCTGGGTACCCCAAACCTTGGAAAAATTTCATCCTTGAGCATTTTCAAAGATGTCTTGTGATCAGCACTTTCAGTGGGGATTGCCTCTACCCACTTGGTTACATAATCAACAGCAACTAAAATGTGAGTGTAGGCCCATAAAATCAAAACCCCAGCAATCAAAAGGCTCAATCACTAGAGAGTAATTCATAGGCATCTCATTCCTTCTACTAATATTACCAACTCTCTGACACTTACCACGGGATAAAACATAACTTCTAGCATCCTTAAAGAGAGTAGGCCAATAAAAACCTGATTGAAGAACCTTATGTGCGGTCCTCTCACCAGCATGATGTCCTCCATATGGATTGTCGTGACATTGTTTGAGAATATCCTTCTGCTCGTGTTCCGGTATGCATCTTCTCACGATCCCATCTAGACCTTCTTTGAAAATATGTGGGTCATCCCAAAAGTAATGCCTCAAATCATGAAAGAACTTCTTCCTTTGCTGAAATGTTAGACCTGGAGGCAAAAACTATGCAACGCTAAAGTTATCATAATCTGCAAACCAAGGATCGGAGAGAGATTGTACTTTTACAACAGCTAGCTGTTCGTCCGGAAAACTGTCGTTGACTGAAATGGGATCATGCTGTATATCTTCCATCCTTGAATGATTATCCGCAACCGGATTTCCTGCTCCTTTCCAATCGACAATCTGCAAATCAAATTCTTGAAGAAGGAGTACCCATCGGATGAGTCTTGGTTTGGCATCCTTCTTCTCCATAAGATACTTAATGGCAGCATGATCAGTATGAACAATAATCTTAGAATCAACAATATACTTTCTAAACTTATCACAAGCAAACTTTACTGCTAAGAATTCCTTCTCAGTAGTAGCATAATTCTTTTGAGCACTATCAAGGGTTTTGCTAGCATAATATATAACATTCAGCTTCTTATCAACCCTCTGCCCTAAAACAGCTCCAACAGCAAAATCACTAGCATCACACATAATTTCAAAAGGTAAATTACAATCAGGTGGTTGTACTATTGGAGCGTTATTAAAGCTTTCTTAAGAACTTCGAAGGCTTCCTTACAATCTTCATCAAAAACAAAAGGAACGTCCTTCTGGAGAAGATTAGTGAGGGGTCTCGAAGTCTTAGAAAAGTCTTTAATAAATCTTCTATAGAAACCAGCATGACCGAGAAAACTACGAATACCTTTGATGTCTCTTGGGTAGGGCATCCTTTCAATTGCTTTGATCTTGGCCCTTTCCACCTCAATTCCCCTCTCGGAAATCTTGTGGCCAAGAACAATTCCCTCGTTGACCATAAAGTGGCACTTCTCCCAGTTAAGCACCAAATTTGTCTCCTCACATCTCTGCAAAACTTTATTAAGGTTGTGGAGACAATGGTCAAAAGAAGTTCCATAGACGGAGAAATCGTACATGAATACCTCCACAATTTCTTCACAAAAACCATGAAAGATAGCAGACATACACCTTTGAAAAGTAGCAGGGGCATTACATAAACCAAAAGTTATACGCCTATAAGCATAAGTACCATAGGGACAAGTAAAAGTGGTCTTCTCTTAATCAGCAGTGTTAACATGAATTTGAGAGAAGCCAGAATAACCATCAAGATAACAAAAGTGAGTATTTTTGGATAACCTTTCAAGCATTTGGTCGATGAACGGCAACGGGTAGTGGTCCTTCCTGGTTGCCTTGTTCAGCTTCCTGTAATCAATACACATTCAATATCCAATAATAATTCTCTGAGGTATTAGTTCATTCTTATCATTAGGAACCACAGTTGTTCCTCCTTTCTTTGGAACACAATGAACCGGGCTTACCCACTTACTATCAGCTATAGGGTAGATAATACCTGCGGCTAGAAGCTTGAGAATCTCAGTCCTTACAACATCCATCATCTTCGGATTCAACCGTCGTTGATGATCAACAATTGGTTTAGCATCAGGCTCAAGGTTGATGGTATGTTGACAAATAGATGGACTAATCCCCTTAAGGTCATCAAGGGTATAGCCAATTGCACCTCGATGTTTGCGAAGTACTTCCAATAGTCGCTCTTCTTCATACCCTGAAAGGTTAGAATTGACAATAACAGGATATACTTTCTTTTCATCTAAATAAGCATATTTGAGCGTATCGGGAAGAGGTTTAAGATCAAACACTGGATCTTCTTTTGGTTTCGATAAAATTCCCAAAGGCTCAACTGGAAGGTTGTGCTTTAGGATAGCAGGTTGTCTCAAGAATATGTCATCCAGCTCATTTCTCTCCTGCATATGCAAATCATTCTCGTGGTCCTTGATACGTCCAAAACGTATCTATAATTTCTGCTTGCTCCATGCATGTTTTGTGTGACTTTGCCATGATTTGCTTGAACTTTCATACACTTTTGAGCATATTTGGACTAATCTATTAACCCAGTGCACCCAGCTGCCAGTTGCTGTTTTCTGCTGTTTTTGTATTTTAGGTGTTCCGGCCATTAAAAGTGCTCCAAAAAATCCGGAAAAATCAGATAAAAAATCAGCGACACGGAAGCTTCCAGAAACACCAAAGGAGCGGAGGGGGACACCACCAGGAGGCCAGGAGGGTCCCTGGCGCGGACCCACCCTAGGCCGCGCCAGGAGGCCTCCTGGCTGCCTGGTTGGTCCCCTCGACACCCCCCTTCGCCTATATTTACCCCTCGGGTGGAAACCCCTAAGAAGGAACTCCTTTTTCGCGATCTCGCCTCTGAACCTCCGCCACCGCCGTTTCAAGATCGGGGCTGCCTGGAGAAGCTGCTCCGGCACCCTGCCGGGAGAAGCTATCCCCTCCGGGAGACCATCCATAGCCATGGACGCCTCCCGTATGTACCGTGAGTAGTTTCCCTTGGACCATGGGTCCGTGACCAGTAGCTATGTGATCTATCTCTCCCCTCTTTGTGCCTCCACTTTCGAGACCTCGTGAGCTGCCTCACATGATCGAGGCACCTTTGTAATTTTCTGCCGTTGCTATGCTGAGTTTGTTGGGATCTAATGGATTATGAGACTATGCTCAGATTGTGATGAGTAATATATTTGGTTCTTCTCTTTTATATTTTGTTCTTGAGTAAATTCTTGCATGTTCTCCATTATCGTATTTTACTTTGGCCAAGTGATTTGTTGCAACTCCAAGAGGGAGCGTTATGCTTGATTGTGGGTTCAGCCCCTTCATGTCTAGCTTGAGTGACAGAAACATGAGACTAGGGGATGTGTTGTTGCCACCAAGGATAAAACAACGGTGCTTGTATCTGCGGATGCAATGATTGTTTACTTTACGCAAAGTTCTTTTAATGCAGTTGTCTGCTGCTTTGGATTTACACTTTGGGTGGGATTCGCAACTTAATACCAGCGAGATGTTCTGGATAGATATCTCAAGGTGGATGATTCATAGTAGATGCAGATGGATTTCGGTCTACTTACCTTGGCGTACTGCCCATTGCTTTTGAGCCCTTCCTTTCTTTGCAGCATAGTTAGCATTGCGGTGCCTTCATAATCCTGTCAATTGCCCAACTGTGATTTGTTTACCTCGCTAGCACTTTTATCGTCTTTTGGGAGAGAGACATCACTAGTGAAAATCACGGGACCCCGGTCCATCTTCATATCACTGTTTACATCCTTAGTTTACTTTTCAATTGCTATCACTATCATTATCTCTTGCGCTAATCCTTTGTAAACAGCAAGGCCGGAGGAATTGACAACTCCTCTGTACTCGTTGGGAGAAAAGTTATTTGTATCTGTGTGCAGGTCCACGTCAAGCGCCGTGACACCTTCTTGTATCTCTTGGAGTCCTACTGGTTCGATAACCTTGGTATCTTCACCGAGGGAAATTTGCTGCTACGCTACATCTCACCTACCACTTGGGGTAACCAATGAGTGAGAGATCCTCACCGTATCAGTCCTCCATATATTGCTGCAAAGGATCATTAGGAGGAATAGCAATGGAAGCAATATCTTCAATAATCCTATCATTACTGGGAAAATCAGTACCACGAGGCTACTTAGAGAACTTAGAAAAGTTGAATTCATAGGGCTCACCATTGAATTCAACAGAAACTTCACCTTTCTTGCAATCTATTATAGCTCCACAAATTCTGAGAAAAGAAAAATAATAGGACAAAAATTATCCCTTACTGAACCAAGTACTAGAAAGTCGGTAGGATATTTTACCTTTTCGCATAAGACTTCAACGTCTCTCACAATTCCGATAGGAGAGATAGTTGCTCTGTTTGCAAGATGAATAGTAACATCAACTTCTTCAAGTTCACAAGGTGAAATCTCACTCATGATGTCTTGATAAAGTGAATACGGGATAGCACTAGCACTCGATCCCAAATCGCATAACCCATAATAATTGTGATCTCCTATTTTAACAGATACTACTGGGGTCCCTGAACTTGGGCCTTTATTCTTGGTTGTGACAAGGTTAGTGGAAACAACACAAAAATTTATATTGGAATAGAAAGCATCATTAGTAACAAGATCCTTAACCAATGCAACTCGAGGATCGATCCTGATCTGGTCCTTAGGCTCATCAATTCTTCTCTCACTCTTATTCATTATGCCTGTCACAAAAGAGTGCTCCCTTATTCTTACGGGAAAAGGGGGCTTTTCATATATAACTGCAGGCAAAATAGGGTCAGCAACATGAATATAAATAGGTAATTCTTTGAAGGGTTTATGATGTTGATCCTTCTTATTCTTAGAAGAGTCAATATGAGAGGCAAAGTCCTAACAAAAATCAATCATCAGATGGGAATCAAGACCAATATTAGAGCAAAAGGTATTAAAATAATCAGTTTTCACATAGCTCTCTATATAATCATGCTCATAATTTATAGTGGGTTCAATACCTTTATCTGTTTCCCAATCTTCGGTATTCTTCTGGATCCTTTCAAGGAGATCCCATCTTTCTTCAACGCTTTTCGTTTGAAATACCCCACTAGAGGAGGCATCCAGCATCTCCTTATCCAGACGAGAAAGTCTAGCATAAAAATTTGTAAGTATAGTTTTCTTGGGGAGCTCATGAATAGGACATTTGAGCATTAGAGATTTCAATCTCCCCCAAGCTTGAGCGATGCTTTCTCCGTCACGAGACCTAAAGTTATAGATATAGTTCCCGTCTCGATGAATTTCATGAAGAGGATAAAACTTGGTATAAAAGAGAGACATAAGCTATTGCCAATCAAGAAAATGAGAGTTATCGAGAATCTTATACCAATCTGAAGCTTTATCTATAAGCGATACGGAGAACAATTTCTTCATGACAAACTACATTGATACACCTGCAAGCTTAAATAGTGAACATAGTTGTGATAAATATAGCAAGTGTTCACTGGGATGTCTGTCTCCTGCATAACGATTAGTCAAAACACAATCGATAATACCAGCTGGTATTTTATAAGGCACAATTTCAGTAGGGGGAGGAACAACCACCACAGATGTGGGGTGTTTCCCCGTAAGCAACGATCCAATAGCTAGGTTGTTCATACGGACAAAGAGCAGCAACAGCAAAATAAAAACAACAATATAAAAAAATTCCCTACCAGCTTCACTTACAAATAGCGCTATGCTCCTCGGCAACGGCGCCAGAAAACGTTACTTGATGACCCTCAACATAAAGGGATCTGTTGCAGCGTTTTCGATAAGTAAGAGTGTCGAACCCAACGAGGAGCGGAAGGTATTGATAGGTGATTTTGGACAAGGAATAGTTGCAAGCACTGAAAGATAACTTTTTAGGGGTTTTCGATATAAGCGACAATAAGATAAAAGTAAGCAAAGTAAATAGCGTTGAGGAGAAGCAAGTGGCCCAATCCTTTTTAGCAAAGGATAAGCCTGGCAACTGGACTTATAAAGACTAAAGCGTTCTTGAGGACACATGGAGAGGTAGTCACGAGTTTTCGTCATACTCCGTATCGATAACAAGTGTTGTGCTGATAAGTGTTGAGTGGGTGGATCTATGCTAGCACACCTTCTAGACTAAGATAAGTGCACTCTTATGATTAAAAATCTTGCAAGCATCCACAAATAAAAGATAGAAATTAAGGAAAAGCCTAACCACAGCAATAACATCAAGGATCCATTATTCCCTTGTGCAAAAGTGTGCAAAATGGGGTTCAGGTTTCTGTCACTCCGGCAACCCACCATAAGCATTCTTTATACACAATGTATCCCCCTGGGTCCTTAATAAGGCGAAGTGTTGAGTGTTTGACTCACACAACACCACTAGGAAAATAACAACACAAATTACTTCAACCTCATATGACTACTAACAATTAGACTTCTCCCATGTCCTCAAGAACTAAAGTGACTACTCACAAGACATAAAAGAGATCATGATCAGAGGTGATAAATATATGATAAACAATCTGGACATAATGATATTTCTCCAAAAAAACTCAATAGCATTCACCACAAAGTAGTAATCAACACCGATAGAGTAGAGAGGATAGATAGTACGGATTACAACACAAGATAAACTTGTGAGGTGAGATTGGATGGTGGTGGAGATGGTGCTAATGTTGGGGATGATGTTGATGATGATCTCGATGATGCCCGTGACGATGGCGATGATCTCCCCTTCCGGTAGGTGATCTCCTCGGGGGAATCTGCCCGCCGGAGTGCCCTTTTCTTCTCTGTAGGTTTCCGCCATGGAGCGGCGGCGGAACTCCGTGAAAGCTTATCTTTTTAGGGTTTTATCGTAACGAGGAGTATATAGGCCAGAGGGGGGAGCCGGGAGTGTCCCCAAGGCTCCAGGCGCCCTCCCGGCGAGGCCAGGGGTGGGGCCGCGCCAGGTGGCCGCCTGGGGTCCCTGTGGCCCCCCTCTGGCCCCTCTTCGGCGAGTCTTCGTTATCCTTTGGAAAATACCCTCCGTCGATTTTTCAGGTAATTTGGAGGTATTCTTCTTCAGCAACTAGGCGTCCACTTTTCACCGCTGAATCCTGCGTCTGTTGCTTCGGCACCGGAAAGTTGCAAACTGTGTAAAATAAGCC
Organism: Bromus sterilis; assembly: GCA_950022295.1. Taxonomy (NCBI): domain Eukaryota; kingdom Viridiplantae; phylum Streptophyta; class Magnoliopsida; order Poales; family Poaceae; genus Bromus; species Bromus sterilis. The sequence continues at coordinate 171,332,072 of OX465595.1, read as the reverse complement.
AAAACAACATAAGAACGTCATCGTAATGTGAAATATATCAATGAATAAGGATGTATTACGATATAAAATAGTGATGCATTTTGGACGTATCAGCATCTATTATTATTAATCATTACAACTTACTATTATACAATGCTGCAACAACTTCTGCTTCATTGTTACTTTATGCTTTATATGAACTGTTGGTTGTTCTCTTCTTGTGCTGCAAGACTCGTCAGAAGAGGCTAGTCTTCGATAGGCCTAGCTTCTTACCCTTATTCTGATTTCTACCTTGTAGTCCACTATATACAGCCTCCCCTTTCCATTTGATACAAATGCATAAATGCTTAGTAGCGGACATAAGACTCACGGGTATGCTAGATACTCACCTTTTCTTTTTTTCCCTTTTTTTGTTTTGCCTGATCGGCCGCTGCAGTCGACGTTGGAGCCTTGGAGTTCAGCAGCAGGAGATCCCTGATGCCGACCACCGCAACATGAAGATCCCCGATGCCTTCTACGACATTGAGTTCCCCGTTGACCAGGAGTAGTTTGGAGGTTCCCAGGCAGGAGGCCTCGCCTTTTCGATCTATTGTTATTTGTGCTAGCCTTCTTAAGGCAACCTTGTATTCTTGTGTCTGTACTCAGATACTATTGCTTCCGCTGACTTTGTGCTCTCGAGCTGTTGTATTCGAGCCCTCGTGGCCCCTGGTTTGTATTAAACAACTTGTATTATTTTATTTGTAGAGTTGTGTTGTGATATCTCATCGTGAGTCCCTAATCTCGATCATGTACCTTACGTGTATGATTACTGTACACGGTATGATTTAGGGGGCGTCACAAGTTGGTATCAGAGCCGACTGCCTGTAGGACACCCCCTTCCAACTCCTTGGTCAAAGTCGAGTCTAGTCTTTGCAAAACTACTTTACTAACAGAGTCGTCTGGCTTATCGGCCCACGTCGCAAAATGGGTGGTATTAGGATCTTTTTCTCCGCATCTTTACTCTGGGACTCTTATCTCTCTTCTCTTTCGGGTTAAAGATTTTGCTAACTCTAACTCTAGGTTCTCGTGACTGCTTCTTCCCGGAGAGCCCTCATCACAGATGATGACCTGATTCACCAGAAGATGCCGAAGATACTCTCCGATGAATTGTCGAGACCTTATGTGCCCATCGCCCTTGCAATCCCGTGCCACCGATAAGTGTGTATGGATGATTACCTATACCTTCCGTTCATCTGTTCAGTCCTAGTTGCTCTTGTGTTCACAAGATGCATCGAAATACTTTCCGTTGTTTCGGGAATCCTTTGAGTCTACTGCCTTGCAGCTTCTTTTCACCCTGCGGATAATTCCTCACATTTATCGAGGACCCGTTCATTCTAAGTGGTTCCTGTGATTCCCAAAATACTTTGAAATACTATTCGATCTCGCGACAATCCTCGGTAGCCTACTGCTTTGGAGATTCTTCTTACCTGCTTGCACTATGATTAATCCCATTTGTCTTGTGGTCTTCGGTGACCTCCCTTGGCATTGCCATTCCGATCTGTTGAATCATCGTGTGCGCGAATGCACGCAGTCATCGGTTAACCCTATGAATTCATTCTTTCGGCTCAGACGTCATTCCGGACATGAGCTGGATCTCGGTGAGTCAAACCTTCCTTGATTGTCCGTCTTTTGGACATCGTAATTCCTTTGTACTCCAGCGTCGAACTATTCATATGCTTCTATCTCCGATGTCTTTGCATTATTTCTTCTTATGGTTGAGTACCAATACTCACACTAGACTCTCTATACCCCCACCTGACCTTTTGGTGGATTACTAACTACCGTCCCCTTGTGCCCTAAGCCATTCATGAATTTTCCTGGATATCAGAAGCCTCTGGCGAATGATATCATCTACTCGGTGTCGCCAGCCTTCTTCTTTCGAACTTGTATCCCTTGCTTATGGTATTTGTTGTATGGGTTTCAAAATGCCCCGATGGGTTAACCCTATGCTTCCCCTAATCTGATGAACCCAAATTTTATGCGGGTTATACTCTACTGGCCTTCCGTCAGATGAGCTTGCAATCCTACAACCTTCATGTGAGCGAGAAGTGATTGAAATGTTATGCATCAAAGAAGTGGGAGTCGACCCTGAACCTTGTGTTCATGCCCATAGATACGGTGTACAACTTATCATGAAAGCATCTCGTAAAGATAATTAACCCCCTTGGTGTAAATTCTTCTACACCAATGATCCACCATTCTGCCATCGAGTATTACCACTAGTATCTCGAGGTTGTCATGCCTTTGCACTACATCTTATGAATTGTGATGAAACAATGCCTATCCCTGTCATAGCCATTTCATGGTTCTGGGTTGTCGTCAACCGGGAACACCAGATACTTTTGCTTCCCCATTCCTTTTGCTTGATGTCGCCGTTGTTCGATTGTATTTTCTTGAAACCTTTTGACATGATGTGTCGTGGTGATACGTCCAAAACATATCTATAATTTCTGCTTGCTCCATGCCTCTTTTGTGTGATATTGCTATGATATTGATGAACTTCCATACACTTTTGATCACATTTGGACTAACCTACTAACTCAGTGCACACCTGTGCCAGTTCCTATTTTCTGCTGTTTTCCTATTTCAGGTTTGCCCCATATTAAAAGTGCTCTAAAAATTTGGGAAAATACAATAAAAAATCAGCGCAGAAGAAGCTTCGGGAATCACCGAGGGGGGCAGAGGGGACCCACCAGGGCCCCAGGCGCCCTCCCGGCGCGCCCTAGGGTGGGGTCGCGCCAGGGGGCCGCCTAGACCCCTGGTGGCCCCCCTGGCTGCCCCCCTTCGCCTATATATCCCTCGTGAAGTGAAACCCCCGTGACAGGAACCCTTTTTCGCGATCTCTCCTCTGTTCCGCCTCCGCCGCGCTTCCAAGATCGGGAGCACCAGAAGACCTCTTCCCGGCACCCTGTCGGAGGGAGGAATCACCTCCGGGAGCTTATCCACCACCATGGATGCTTCCCGGATGAACCGTGAGTAGTCCACCTTGGACCATGGGTCTATGATCACTAGCTATGTGCTGTTCTCCTCCCCTCTTTGTTCTTCATGGATTAGACCTCGTGAGCTGCCCTACATGATCGAGGCACATATGTAATCTTTCAGTTGTTGCTATGCTGAGTTTGCTGGGATCCGATGGATTATGAGACTATGTTCAGATTGTGTTTGAGTAATATATTTGATTCTATTCTTTTATATTTATGTTCTAGAGTAATTCTTGCATGTTATCCGTTGCTGTTTATTGCTTTGGCCAAGTAGTAGGTAGTGACTCCAAGAGGGAGCGTTATGCATGATTGTGGGTTCATGCCCCCTGATGACTAGCTTGAGTGACAGAAACATGAGTCTAGGGGATGTGTTGTTGCCACAAGGAGGAAAACAACGGTGCTTGTACTTGCGGGTGCAAGGATTGTTTACTTTACGCAAAGTTCTTTAATGCAGTTGCTCGTTGCTTTGAGTTTACACTTTGGGTGTGATTCGCAACTTAATACCAGCGAGATGTTCTGGATAGATATCTCAAGGTGGATGATTAGTAGGTAGATGCAGATGGATTTCGGTCTACTTGTCTTGGCGTACCGCCCATGCTTTTGAGCCTCTTCCTTTCTTTATAGCATAGTTAGCATTGGTTTGCGCACATAATCCTGTCAATTGCCCATCTGTAATTTGTTTACCTCGCATGGTATTTCATCGTCTTTTGGGAGAGAGACATCACTAGTGAACATCATAGGACCCCGGTCCATATTTACAACACTGTTTACACCCACTATCAATTTACTGCTTTATTTACTTTTCCATTGCTATCACTATCATTATTATCTCGTGCGTTTTATCCTTTATAAACAACAAGGCCGGAGGAATTAACAACTCCTATGTACTCGTTGGGAAGCAAAGTTATTTGTTGTGTGTGCAGGTCCAGGAGAAGCAAGTGATTATCAAACGGCGCATCACTTGTCGATCCACCTTCTTGTATCTGTAGGAGTCCTATTGGTTCGATAATAAACCTTAGCATCTTCGCTACGGGAAACTTGCTGTTGTCTACATCTCAACCTTCCACTTTGGGTAACCAACGAGGGGGCGTTAATTCGTACCATCAAAAGCAATTTCTGGCGCCGTTGCCGGGGACTCCACTCTTCAAGATAGGGGAGTTGCACACTATCTTTTATCTTTGCTTTTTAGTCTTGTTAGTTTACCTTTCAGTTTTTTCTTAAGTTCTCTTTATCAAAAATCAAAAAAATAGTTATCTTGCTTGCTGCTACTATGGGTTCCTCCGAGAACACCAAGTTGTGTGACTTCACTAGTCACAACAACAGTGACTTTATCTGCACTCCTATTGCTACACCTGCTACTTCAGCATCTTCTTATGAGATTAAACCTGCTTTGCTGAACCTTGTTATGAAAGATCAATTTTCCGGTGCTGGAGCTGATGCTGCTTTGCACTTAAATAATTTTATTGAGCTTTGTGTTATGCAAAAGTACAAAGAAGTAGATGGTGATATTGTTAAGATTAAGATTTTTCCTTTCTCTTTCAGGGACGGAGCTAAAATCTGGTTTCAATCCTTGCCTAAAAATAGCATATATTCTTCGGACAAGTGCAAGGATGCTTTTATTGGGAAGTACTACCCACCTGCTAAGATTATCCAATTAAGGAGCTATATTATGAATTTTAGGCAATTGGATAATGAACACGTTGCCCAAGCTTGGGAACGCATGAAATCTCTTGTTAAGAATTGCCCTACGCATGGTTTGACTACATGGATGGTTATCCAAACTTTTTATGCAGGCTTGAACTTTACCTCGCGAAACTAGCTAGATTCGGTCGCGGGAGGAACCTTTATGTCAACTACACTTGGTGCTGCCACAAAACTACTCGATGAGATGATGACCAACTATTCCCAATGGCACACCGAAAGAGCTCCAACGGGTAGGAAGGTAAACTCTGTCGAGGAGATCTCCTCCCTAAATGAAAAAGTTGACTTGATTATGTCTCTACTTACCAAGAAATCTCCTATTGATCCTCATGATGTTCCTTTAAATTCTTTGATTGCTCAAGATCAAGTAGATGTGAACTTTATCTCTAGAAACAACTTCAATAACAATGCTTATAGGAGTAATTTTGGTAGAAATCCTAGACCGTTCCCCTCCAACAACTATGGGAACAACAACACTTATCCTAGCACCAAGAACTCCACTTCTGAATTAGAGAGTATGCTTAAAGACTTTATCACTACCCAAAAAGCCTTCAACAAGAGTGTAGAGGAAAAACTAGACAAATTAGCTAACCTCTCGTCGAAGGTAGACAATTTAGCCCATGAAGTAGAATTGCTTAAAATTAGAACTTCTCCTCTTGAGGAGAGGAAGGTCACTCCTATGAATGCTATTCAAATGCAAATTAATGAAAACATTAGGATGATGGCTAAACTCAAAGAGAGATGGGCTAGAGAAAAGGAGGAAGAAGATAGAATTAATATCCTTCCTACACACCATACCATTGCTACTATCCAAGTGGTTGAGGATATCCAAACTCTTAGCACCCAATTCACCCCTAGTCCCATAGGACCTATTAATGGTGATGCTATGACCTCAACCGTAGAAGAAGAAATTTCTATGACTATAGAAGCTACCAAAAAAGTGAGCCTAAAGGACACCACTACCACTTTACTTGATACTAGTGACCTTGGTTTTGATAATTGCACCCTTTCTGAAGTTATTCGTTTCCTTCACAAGATGTCTAGAGACCCCCACACTAGCACACTTAAACTTGCCTTCAAGGAGCATATCACTAATGCTCTCATTAAAGCTAGGGAGGAGAAGCTTAGGGTAGAAGCCTCCATACCTAGAAAGCTAGAAGATGGTTGGGATCCTATGATTAAAATTAAGTTGAATAACTTTTATTGCTATGCTTTATGTGATGTTGGAGCTAGTACTTCCGTTATGCCCAAAAGAATGTATGATATATTTGAATTGAAACCTTTTGATTCTTGTTCTTTTGGTATTCGTCTTGTCGACTCTTCCGTAAAGAAACCTTTGGGGAAGATCTATGATGTTCTTATCATTGTCAATGACAATTATGTTCCCGTTGATTTTACTATTATGGACATTGAATGTGAACCTTCTTGTCCAATTATTTTGGGACGTCCTTATCTTCGCACCATGGGTGCTATTATTGATATGAAAGAAGGGATTATAAAGTTACAGTTCCCTCTCAAGAAAGGGATGGAACACTTACCTAGGAAAAATATTAAGTTGCCCTTTGAGTCTGTCACACGGGCTAGTTATTTTCTTGAAAAGACTTGATCTTATTGCATTAAGCCTAGCTAATGGCTTTAAAGAAGCGCTTTCGGGAGGCAGCCCGCAACGAATTTAGGATTTCATTTTTGTTTTTCTTCTATTTTTAGTGGTCTTGATGATTGTTACTACTGTAGCAACATCATTGTATCTTTACTTTTCAAGCTTTGTGCCATTTATAGCCTCATATGACAAGGGAAGTGAAAGTTGTGACATGTTGTCCAGAAAACAGATTTTGTCCTCGTGACTAGAAAATTCACAGAAAAATCCCAGTTCATCTTTTTGAGCTGAAATATTTACACAGCGTGCTCTATACAATTACGGAACTTACGTATGTTCTGAGTGTTTTGATTTGAGTTGCAGAAGTATCCCTAAAAAATTCTTTACTACCTGCTGGTCTGTTTTTCACAGATTCTGTCCTGTTTTGCCTCTTCTTCATTTTACAAACCTTAAGCTTTCTTTTTCTTTGCAAAAACTTTTTGGAAATCTTGATAAACAGTAGATCTTCAAGAATATACTTATTTCCAGTAGAGAAAAAATTATTTTATTATGGGTACTAACCTCGCTAATCAGATTATGATGAGTTATGTATGACGGGAGTTTTCAAGTGTGCGAGGGAAGATGATGAAAGAAGATTCAGGAGTGTCAAGCGCTAACGCTTGGGGATGCCCCCATGCATCCCCAACAAATATTCAAGGAGACTCAAGCGTCTAAGCTTGGGTATGCCCACGTGCATCCCCTTCTTCATCAACAATTATCAGTTCGTCTCTCGTCTCACTATATTTTTATCACTTCATGTGTTATGTGCTATGCTTGGAGCGTATCGCTCTTAGGTTTTATTTTTTAGTTTTATTTAGCTTTGCTTGCTGTTCATAACAAGTTAGAACCCAGCTTTCTTTGTGTGGGAGAGAAACACGCTCCACTTTCAAAATCTAGAACACAACATAGGATTTTTCATGCTTATCTTTGTTGTGTGTGTTCTTTATCTTTTTCATAGCTACTGTCATGTTTGGCTCTTAGTTTGCATGCTTATCTTTTTAAGAGCTTTTGTTTAGTTTGTTGTTGGAACTCTCTTGAGTTTTCATGTTTATCTTGTTTAGAGAGTTTTCCTATTGCACTGAGTTTTGTGTCTTGACTTGGAGTAGGTAATTGAGGTTGCTATTATTTGTAGTAGTAACTTGCAATAGTTTTGAGGTATTGCTTTGAGTAATGTTTGGATTTTTGGTGTCAAGAGCTTTAGCCTATTAGTGATAGATGTCGTATTTTGGGCAATCCGTGTTTATTTTCAAAACTTACAAAATTAGTTGAGAACTTTAGCTACTAGATGGATCACTACTCTTCTGAGGGGTCGAATATTAGAGTACACTCACGTACCATGAGTCGAGGATGCGCAAGGATAACCAAACCCACATACACTCCTCCTCGGGATACTTGTATCTTTGTGAAACCTCCTTATTAGATTGAGAGTTACCGATAATAAGTGCATGAGTTCTTCGGACTAATGTGAGTATTCGAAAGTTGACACTTCCACCTTCCCATATTTTTCTAGCCTCTCATGTGCCGTGCATTGCTTTCTTCTCACTCTGAGAGTTGGCGTCCACCTTCGCCGGTACATCCAAACCCTTGGCATGATACGCTCTGTCATCATAAACCTCCTTATATCCTTCCTCAAAACAGCCACCATACCTACCTATCAAGGCATTTCCATAGCCTTTCCGAGATATATTGCCATGCAACATCCATCTTCTCATGACTTGATCTTCATATCATATATGCTACTTGCTTGATCGATGAGCCGCATGCTAGTTGGGCCTTGCCCTAATCATTGCTACATGACGCGCTAGTATTATTGCATATCCTGCTACACTGGCAGAGGCATACATTTGCATACATCATGATAGTTACATCTTCTTTATGATTTGAGTACTTTTGTAAAGTGTGAAAGATCTTCTATACTTTTTGTAATATATAGAGTGTTGCCCCTAAAAGTGAGGAAAAGATCCCAAAGTGGACAAATTAAAAGATCCCAAAGAGGACAGATTTAAAGATCCCAAAGAGGACAAATGAGAGAAATAGAAAGAGCCATTGAGGCCACCAAAAAATAGAAAAAAATAGAAAAAAGAGAAAAAGAAATAAAAAGAGAGAAGGGGGCACACTACTATTCCTTTTAAGATATCCACACTCGTACTCCCTCTTATATCTTGTACTCCATAGAGATTATCATTTATGCATATAGCTATGTGGGGACCTTCACACTATAGAACTTGGCTTGTATATTCCAATGATGAGCCTCCTCAAATGAGCTCTAGGTCTTCTTGAGCAAGAAAGTTGGATGCACCCCCACTAGTTCCATTGGAGAGCTTACCTTAGCTCATATGTGCATTCGTTGCATGGCAATCCCTATTCCTCACATCATATCTATCATTTGGCTTACTCTCGCCTATGATTGTCCTCATTGATGTGAGCCTTTCACACATTTTTGTCTACCTCCTCCACCATATTCTCTCTTTTCCATTCTAAGCGTCAACTTTCTTGCTTACGCTCATCCATTGCATGAGTGCTCAAAATGTCGAAAAGGAATGGATCATTTTGACTTGTACCTGTCTAGTGGTCTGGGGATGAGTCAAGATAAGATTCCAAAGAAGACCAATTGTGAAACTTTAGTAGATTGAGTTCTCAACACAAAAATACTTTTTCTCGTATATCCATATCCCGTTTCTTGCACGCAAACACCATTTGGAGACATTCGAGTCACGGACAGCGAGAGCTCTTGCACCTTTATGTTCTTATGTTGCTTGTTTCAATGCAAAATATAGACCCTTGCATGTTATGACTTGAATTGAATTACATGCCTTGATTGCTTTACATGAATTGAATTACATGCCTTGAATAAGCGTAGAAGAAGCTTCGGGAATCACCGGGGGGGGCAGAGGGGACCCACTAGGGGCCCAGGCGCCCTCCCGGCGCGCCCTAGGATGGGGCCGCGCCAGGGGGCCGCCTGGACCCCTGGTGGCCCCCCTGGCTGCCCCCCTTCGCCTATATATTCCACGTGACATGAAACCCCCTTGACGGGAACCCTTTTTCGCGATCTCTCCTCTGTTCCGCCGCCGCCGCGCTTCCAAGATCGGGAGCACCAGAAGACCTCTTCCCGGCACCCTGCCGGAGGGAGGAATCACCTCCGGGAGCTTCTCCACCACCATGGATGCTTCCCGGATGAACCGTGAGTAGTCCACCTTGGACCATGGCTCTATTATCAGTAGCTATGTGATGTTCTCCTCCCCTCTTTGTTCTTCATGGATTAGACCTCGTGAGCTGCCCTACATGATCGAGGCACATATGTAATCTTTCTGTTGTTGCTATGCTGAGTTTGCTGGGATCCAATGGATTATGAGACTATGTTCAGATTGTGTTTGAGTAATATATTTGATTATCCTCTTTTATATTTATGTTCTAGAGTAGTTCTTGCATGTTCTCCGTTCCTGTTTATTGCTTTGGCCAAGTAGTAGGTAGCGACTCCAAGAGGGAGCGTTATGCTTGATTGTGTGTTCATGCCCCTGATGACTAGCTTGAGTGACAGAAACATGAGTCTAGGGGATGTGTTGTTTCCACAAGGGGGAAAACAACGGTTCTTGTACTTGCGGGTGCAAGGATTGTTTACTTTACGCAAAGTTCTTTAATGCAGTTGTCCGTTGCTTTGAGTTTACACTTTGGGTGGGATTCGCAACTTAATACCAACGAGATTTTTTGGATAGATATCTCAAGGTGGATGATTAGTAGGTAGATGCAGATGGATTTCGGTCTACTTGTCTTGGCGTACCGCCCATGCTTTTGAGTCTCTTCCTTTCTTGATAGAATAGTTAGCATTGGTTTGCGCACATAATCCTGTCAATTGCCCAGTTGTAATTTTTTTTACCTCGCATGGCTATTTTATCGTCTTTTGGGAGAGAGATATCACTAGTGAACATCATAGGACCCCGGTCCATATTTCCAACACTTTACACCCGCTATCAATTTACTGCTTTATTTTGTTTTCCGTTGCTATCACTATCATTATTATGCCGTGTGTTTTATCCTTTGTAAACAACAAGGCCGGAGGAATTGACAACTCCTCTGTACTCGTTGGGAAGCAAAGTTATTTGCTGTGTGTGCAGGTCCAGGTAAAGGAAGCAACTTTTGTCTAAAACGGTGCCATTGTTTCCTTGCCACCTACTTGTATCTGTTGGAGTCCTACCGGTTCGATACTAAACCTTAGCATCTTCGCTAAGGGAAACTTGCTGCTGTCTACATCTCAACCTTCCACTTTGGGTAACCAACGAGGAGGCGTTAATTCGTACCATCAAAAGCAATTTCTGGCGCCGTTGCCGGGGATTCCACTCTTCAAGATAGGGGAGTTGCACACTATCTTTTATCTTTGCTTTTTAGTCTTGTTAGTTTACCTTTCAGTTTTTGCTTTAGTTCTCTTTATCAAAAATAAAAAAAAGTTATCTTGCTTTCTGCTACTATGGGTTACTCCGAGAACACCATGTTGTGTGACTTCACTAGTCACAACAAAAGTGACTTTATCTGCACTCCTATTGCTACACCTTCTACTTCAGCACCTTCTTATGAGATTAAACCTCCTTTGCTGAACCTTGTTATGAAAGATCAATTCTCCGGTGCTGGAGATGATGTTGCTTTGCACTTAAATAATTTTATTGAGCTTTGTGATATGCAAAAGTGCAAAGAATTAGATGGTGATATTGTTAAGCTTAAGCTTTTTTCCTTTCTCTTTGAGGGACGGAGCTAAAATCTGGCTTCAATCCTTGCCTAAGAATAGCATAGACTCTTGGGACAAGTGCAAGGATGCTTTTATTGCATGTACTACCCCCTGCTAAGATTATCCAATTGAGAAGCTATATTATGAATTTTAGGCAATTAGATAATGAACACGTTGCCCAAGCTTGGGAACGCATGAAATCGCTTGTTAAGAATTGCCGTACGCATGGTTTGACTACTTGGATGGTTATCCAAACTTTTTTATGCAGGCTTGAACTTTACCTCGCGGAACTTGCTAGATTCGGCAGCGGGAGGAACCTTTATGTCAACTACACTTGGTGCTGCCACAAAGCTACTCGATGAGATGATGACCAACTATTCCCAATGGCACATCGAAAGAGCTCCAACAGGCAGGAAGGTAAACTCTGTCGAGGAGATCTCCTCCCTAAATGAAAAAGTTGACTTGATTATGTCTCTACTTACCAAGCAATCTTCTATTGATCCTCATGATGTACCTTTAAATTCTTTGATTGCTCAAGACCAAGTAGATGTGAACTTTATCTCTAGAAACAACTTCAATAACAATGCTTATAGGAGTAATTTTGGTAGCAATCCTAGACCGTTCCCCTCCAACAACTATGGGAACAACAACACTTATACTAGCACCAGAAACTCTACCCCTAGAGACAGAGACATGCCTAGTTATGAGAAACTTTTGGAAATAGAGAAGGCCACTAAGAACTACATGCACACCCAGTATGAACAAAATAGGACCTTCTCTAGACAGTTAGATGAGCACACTTCTATCTTGCAAGACATTGGTAGACAACTAGAGAATCTGAACACTGAGATCTCTAACCTTCTGGCTAGGCTCACCACCACGGACGCCCAAGTTTCCAATATGTCCCACACACATGCTACTTTGATAAACCAAATGGAGGCTAAACCTGAAGTGGTTTCGACCATAAAGGAGGAAGAAGATAGAATTAAGAGCCTTCCTACACACCATACCATTTCTACTATCCAAGTTGTTGAGGATATCCAAACTCTTTGCACCCAATGCACCCCTAGTCCCATATGACCTATTAATGGTGATGCTATGACCTCAACCGTAGAAGAAGAAATTCCTATGACTATAGAAGATACCCAACAAGTGAGCCTAAAGGACACCACTACCACTTTACTAGATAGTAGTGACCTTGATTTTGATAATTGAACCGTTTCTGAAGTTATTCGTTTCCTTCACAAGATGTCTAGAGACCCCCACGCTAGCACACTTAATCTTGCCTTCATGGAGCATATCACTAATGATATCATTTAAGCTAGGGAGGAGAAGCTTAGGGTAGAAGCCTCCATACCTAGAAAGCTAGAAGATGGTTGGGATCCTATGATTAAAATTAAGTTGAATAACTTTTATTGCTATGCTTTATGTGATGTTGGAGCTAGTACCTCCGTTATGCCCAAAAGAATGTATGATATATTTGAATTAAAAGCTTTTGATTCTTGTTCTTTTGGTGTTCGTCTTGTCGAATCTTCCGTAAACAAACCTTTGGGGAAGATCTATGATGTTCTTATCATTGTAAATGAAAATTATGTTCCCGTTGATTTTACTATTATAGACATTGAATGTGAACCTTCTTGTCCAATTATTTTGGGACGTCCTTTTCTTCGCACCGTGGGTGCTATTATTGATATGAAAGAAGGGATTATAAAATTTGAATTCCCTCTCAAGAAAGGGATGGAATACTTCCCTAGGAAAAATATTAAGTTGCCTTTTGAGTCCGTCACACGGGCTAGTTATTTTCTTGAAAAGACTTGATCTATTTGCATTAACCCTAGCTAATGGCTTTAAAGAAGCGCTTTCGGGAGGCAGCCCGCAACGAATTTAGGATTTCCTTTTTGTTTTTCTCATGTTTTTAGTGGTCTTGATGATTGTTACTACTGTAGCAACATCATTGTATCTTTACTTTTCAAGCTTTGTGCCATTTATAGCCTCATATGACAAGGGAAGTGAAAGTTGTGACATGCTGTCCAGAAAACAGATTCTGTCCTCGTGACTAGAAAAATCATAGAAAAATCCAAGTTCATCTTTTTTAGCTGAAAGTTTTACACAGCATGCTCTATACAATTACGGAACTTTCGTATGTTCTGAGTTTTTTGATTTGAGTTACAGAAGTATCCCTAAAGTATTCTATTCTACCTGCTGGTCTGTTTTTCACAGATTCTGTCCTGTTTTGCCTGTTCTTCATTTTGCAAACCTTAATCTTGCTTTTTCTTTGCAAAAACTTTTTGGCAATCTTGAAAAACAGTAGCTCTTCAAGAATATCCTTGTTTCCAGTAGAGAAAAAATTATTTTATGATTGGTACTAACCTCGCTAATCAGATTGTGATGAGTTATGTATGAAGGGAGTTTTCAAGTGTGCGAGGGAAGATGATGAAAGAAGATTCAGGAGTTTCAAGCGCTCAAGATTTGGGATGCCCCCATGCGTCCCCAATAAACATTCAAGGAGAATCAATCATCTAAGATTGGGGATGCCCCCGTGCATACCCTTCTCCATCAACAATTATCAGTTCGTCTCTCGTCTCACTGTATTTTTATCACTTCATGCATTATGTGCTATGCTTGGAGCGTCTCGCTCTTAGGTTTTATTTTTAGTTTTCTTTAGCTTTGCTTGCTGTTCATAACAAGTTAGGACCCATATTTCTTTGTGTGGGAGAGAAACACGCTCCACTTTCAAAATCTAGAACACAACATAGGATTTTTCATGCTTATCTTTGATGTGTGTGTTCTTTATCTTTTTCATAGCTACTGTCATGTTTAGCTCTTAGTTTTCATGCTTATCTTTTTAAGAGATTTTGTTTAGTTTGTTTCTGGAACTCTCTTTAGTTTTCATGTTTATCTTGTTAAGAGAGTTTGCCTGTTGCACTGATTTTTGTGTCTTGACTTGAAGTAGGTAATTGAGTTTGCTATTCTTTCGTAGTAGTAACTTGCAATAGTTTTGAGGTATTATTTTGAGTAATGTTTGGAATTTTGGTGTAAAGAGCTTTAGCCTATTAGTGATAGATGTCGTATTTTGGGCAATCTGTGTTTATTTTCAAAAATTACAAATTAGTTGAGAACTTTAGCTACTAGATGGATCACAACTCTTCTGAGGGGTCGAATATTAGAGTACACTCACGTACCATGAGTCGAGGATGCGCAAGGATAACCAAACCCCCATACACTCCTCCTCGGGGTACTTCTATCTTTGTGAAACCTCTTTATTAGATTGAGAGTTACAGATAATAAGTGCATGCGTTCTTCGGCCTAATATGAGTATTCGTAAGTTAACACTTCCACCTTCCCTTATTTTTCTAGCCTCTCCTGTGCCGTGCATTGCTTTCTTCTCACTCCGAGAGTAAGCGTCCGCCTTCGCCACTACATCCAAACCCTTGGCATGATACGCTCTGTCATAATAAACGTCCTTATATCCTACCTCAAAACAGCCACCATACCTACCTACCCAAGACATTTCCATAGCCTTTCCGAGATATATTGCCATGCAACATCCACCTTCTCATGACTTCATCTTCATGTCATACATGCTACTTGCTTGATCGATGAGCTGCATGCTAGTTGGGCCTTTCCCTAATCATTGCTACATGACGCGCTAGTATCATTGCATATCCTGCTACACTTGCAGAGGCATACATTTGCATACATCATGGTAGTTACATTTTCTTTATGATTTGAGTACCTTGTAAAGTGTGAAAGGTATTCTATACTTTTTGTAATATATAGAGTGTTGCCCCTAAAGTGAGGAAAATATCCCAAAGTGGACAAATTAAAAGATCCCAAAGAGGACAAATGAGAGAAATAGAAAGAGCCATTGAGGCCACCAAAAAAAATAGAAAATAGATAAAAGGAAATAAAAAGAGAGAAGGGGGCACACTACTATTCCTTTTGAGAGATCCACACTCGTACTCCATTTTATATCTTGTACTCCATAGAGATTATCATTTATGCATATAGCTATGTGGGTACCTTCACACTATAGAACTTGGCTTGTATATGCCAATGATGAGCCTCCTCAAATGAGCTCTAGGTCTTCTTGAGCAAGCAAGTTGGATGCACCCCCACTAGTTCCATTGGAGAGATTTTAGCTCATATGTGCATCCGTTGCATGGCAATCCCTACTCCTCACATCATATCTATCATTTGGCTTTCTCTCGCCTATGATTGTCCTCATTTATGTGAGCCTTTCACACCTTTTTGTCTTCCTCCTCCACCATATTCTCTCTTTGCCATCCTAAGTGTCAACTTTCTTGCTTACGCTCATCCATTGCATGAGTGCTCAAAATGTCGAAAAGGAGTGGATCATTTTGACTTGTACCTGGCTAGTGGTCTGGGGATGAGTCAAGATAAGATTCCAAAGAAGACCAAGTGTGAAACTTTAGTAGATTGAGTTCTCAACACAAAAATACTTTTTTCTCTCGCATATGCCTATGCCCTTTCTTGCACACAAACACCATTTTGAGACATTCTAGTCACGGACAGCGAGAGCTCTTGCACTTTTATGTTCTTATGATTTCTTATTTCAATGCTAAATATAGACTCTTGCCAGTTATGACTTGAATTGAATTACATGCCTTGATTGCTTTACTTAAAAGTTCTTATATGGTTGTTAGCATGTCACCACAGAAATTATGCTTTTATCATTTACCTAATCGAGGACGAGAAGGAATTAAGATTGGGGATGTTGATACGTCCAAAACGTATCTATAATTTCTGCTTCTTCCATGCCTCTTTTGTGTGATATTGCTATGATATTGATGAACTTCCATACACTTTTGATCATATTTGGACTAACCTATTAACTCAGTTCACCCCAGTGCCAGTTCCTGTTTTCTGCTATTTTTCTTTTTCAGGTTTCCCCCATATTAAAAGTGCTCCAAAAATTTGGAAAAAATACAATAAAAAATCAGCGCAGAAGAAGCTTCGGGAATCACCGAGGGGGGCCAGAGGGGACCCACCAGGTCCCTAGGTGCCCTCCCGATGTGCCCTAGGGTGGGGCCGCGCTAGGGGACCGCCTGGACCCCTGGTGGCCCCCTGGCTGCCCCCCTTCGCCTATATATTCCTCGTGACATGAAACCCCCATGACGGGAACCCTTTTTCGCGATCTCTCCTCTGTTCCGCCGCCGCCGCGCTTCCAAGATAGGGAGCACCAGAAGACCTCTTCCCGGCACCCTGCCGAAGGGAGGAATCACCTCCGGGAGCTACTCCACCACCATGGATGCTTCCCGGATGAACCGTGAGTAGTCCACCTTGGACCATGGGTCTATGATAAGTAGCTATGTGATGTTCTCCTCCCCTCTTTGTTCTTCACGGATTAGACCTCGTGAGCTGCCCTACATGATCGAGGCACATATGTAATCTTTTTGTTGTTGCTATGCTGAGTTTGCTGGGATCCGATGGATTATGAGACTATGTTCAGATTGTGTTTGAGTAATATATTTGATTCTATTCTTTTATATTTATGTTCTAGAGTAATTCTTGCATGTTATCCGTTGTTGTTTATTGCTTTGGCCAAGTAGTAGGTAGTGACTCCAAGAGGGAGCGTTATGCATGATTGTGGGTTCATGCCCCCTGATGACTAGCTTGAGTGACAGAAACATGAGTCTAGGGGATGTTTTGTTGCCACAAGGGGGAAAACAACGGTGCTTGTACTTGCGGGTGCAAGGATTGTTTACTTTACGCAAAGTTCTTTAATGCAGTTGTCCGTTGCTTTGAGTTTACACTTTGGGTGGGATTCGCAACTTAATACCAGCGAGATGTTCTGGATAGATATCCCAAGGTGGATGATTAGTAGGTAGATGCAGATGGATTTCGGTCTACTTGTCTTGGCGTACCGCCCATGCTTTTGAGCCTCTTCCTTTCTTTATAGCATAGTTAGCATTGGTTTGCGCACATAATCCTGTCAATTGCCCAGCTGTAATTTGTTTACCTCGCATGGCTATTTTATCGTCTTTTGGGAGAGAGACATCACTAGTGAACATCATAGGACCCCGGTCCATATTTCCAACACTGTTTACACCCACTATCAATTTACTTCTTTATTTACTTTTCCGTTGCTATCACTATCATTATTATCCCGTGCATTTTATCCTTTGTAAACAACAAGGCCGGAGGAATTGACAACTCCTCTGTACTCGTTGGGAAGCAAAGTTATTTGATGTGTGTGCAGGTCCAGGAGAAGCAAGTGATTATCAAACGGCGCATCACTTGTCGATCCACCTTCTTGTATCTGTTGGAGTCCTACTGGATCGATACTAAACCTTAGCATCTTCGCTAAGGGAAACTTGTTGTTGTCTACATCTCAACCTTCCACTTTGGGTAACCAACAAGGGGGCGTCAATTCATACCATCACGGGGTCATCATCGACATTTTGACTTCTCCCAAGTATTGCTTGGATGCATAATGAGAAATACCATCCTTGCCCCTTGACGATTTGTGTTATCATCGACAACATCCTTTGACTCCCGGTCAATACAAACTTGGTCGTGTATATCTTGCTCTGCTTTCCCTTGGGGAAGATATACACCTGATACTGGTGCATCATCACAGTTTCCTTTACATTGGTCTGTTTTACCTTTCTGGAATATAACTTATCTAAGCAGTGATAATTCCCTTCTTATGTAAACACTTCAGTGTACTACTTTGTCCGTACAACCTGTTACTACTGTTAATAACATTTCGGTGACCACCGATGGACGAGAACTTTGCCAATTGGTCCGCCTCGTCTTAACGAGCAGGAAAATGGTTTTCTTCGTCCCTCGCCCTTGGCACTGATGTTGTTGCCGACATAGTTGACAATATGTTCTCTGAATTACCTTGCAACTAGATCGCATTGTTTGTCACCACCCTTCTTAATCAATGTGGGCCCATAACCCACAGTTCCACAGGATCGAAACCTGACTCTCTTGTACGTTTCTGTTCTTGAGGTTATTCATCTTGCTTGTCCTCGTATGCAATTCACGAGTCCTCTACCTTGTGATATTCAGTTCGATATCAGACTCAGTGCTTATCCTGATGCTCTGGACCCCTTTTCGTCCTCCGTTATCATCGATGAATGCTTGCATATCCACTTGAAAACTTCCCATGCCTTCTTTTGTTTCTCTCGATGTATCTCCCTGAGTTTAAACTCGAGAAATACTCTGTACCCCATTCCCTTGGAAAACCTCGGTTGATTAACCTTGTATCGATCCGGCCCCCTCAAGATTTTCCTCCTAGCCTATTCGTAGGTAAGATGAAGCCCTGAAGGAAGGATGACAACTCCTCGAGATTCACCGATGCAGAGAAATGAAGACAACAACTTTAAGGATCAACTTCTTCGTGAAGGACAACAAGCACCAGAAGAATTGTTAGAATACGAAACCAAAACGTTACCCCTTACATTACTTTTAATTCTCGGGACGAGAATTCTTTGTAGTGGTGGAGATTTGTAACACCCCGATAATCAGGCAACATTAATTCAACAGTGATCACCTTGCTAAATGCCTTTTCATCAGGATCACCCTCATTATAAGAAATTGCATTAGGAAATAATGCCACTCCAAGTCCTTTTCAAAAGGCAGGTCGAGATAAAACCTTTGCAAATAATTGGACAGATTATTCTTGGCATTTTGAAAGATCCCAAGTCAATAATAAATAGTGAAACCCATAATGGTTGGATATTAAATTGCCCCTAGGAATTAAATAAAAGTGGGAGATAAACTTTAACCAAAAATTGTGAAACCTATTTTTATTAAATGCCTAAAAGTCATTGGGTCATGGCATTACAACAATGGGATTTTAATATCAAGATTAACAATATTAAACAATTCAAAACAATAGCAAAATAGTCGCCTTCATCCCATTTTAAACAAATCAAAAATGCAAATAAATTTAGTTGGCAACCAAACTTTTTACAACAGTGATATAAAATGGAACACTAATACTAGAGCTAGTTGCACAATTTACAAAAAATCAAACAATGGCCAAACTGGAATTAAAACAGAAAAGGAAAGTAATAAAAGAAAGATAAAAAAACTATCTCCCAACTGGGCAACAGGCCCACCCCCTCCCCTCCACTGGTCCCAGCCCACCTCCCCCCAGCCCAACCGCATCATCCCCTCCACTGCTCACCTATCTGTGTGTGGAACGCATCCACGCCCGCCACGGCCGTGGTCGTCGCCGTGGCGGCCATCTACGGCGTCCGCGACGTGAATAAGGCCAGGGCGGCTGCCCTCTCCCTCCCCTGGAACCCTAGGCCGCCCTCTTTGCCCCCCTGTTACCCCTCACGCGCCGTTTCCCACATCCCCCTCTCTCCATTGGTTCAGGCCCAAGCTCCGTCGTGGCTCTGTCGCCGCTTCGCCGTGGCCATTGGCCACCCCAGGCCCAACCATGATGTCACGGACCTCCGCCATGCTCCCCCATGCCGTTTCCCCCTTCGGTTTGAGCCAAGGCGCGTCGCCGGGCTGCAATCAGGCCGCCCCTCCTGCCACGGCCGCGTCACCTTCGACGTCAATTGCTTCGCCGCCGTCGCTTCCCAGGTCTCCACGAGCTCGAAGGCAGCATCCCGGTGAGCTCCCAGCCTCTCCCTAAATTGTCCCCGCCCAATTTGACGTCGTAGTACGCCCGCACGCTGAGTGCACGCCCTGGCCGCTGTTGGCCACGTCGTGGTCGTGGCCCTTGGCCAATTTGGCCCGAGCTTGTACCTCCCACAGATGCATGGAGATGGTCCCGTTCGAGCTGACCCTGGCCCGCTGGCTCTTGTGGCTGAAATCTTCCCGACGGCCGAACTCCGGCGAGCACTGTATCGGCCGGCGTCAGCGGTGGGTTAACCCCCAGCGCAAACCCCCCCCTGAGTCTCTGACGAGTGGCCCCTAGTGGATTAACTAGCTAGTTAAATTAACAGGAAGATAACCCCCCCCCCTAGCCCAATGACAGGTGGGCCTTCATGGCAATTTAAATAAGTTAAGTAATTTTAATTAGCACATGTGGCCATGACAAGTGGACCCACCCACTGGTTAATTTTAATTAAATAGTTAATTAAGCAAATAGACAATGACACCTGGGTCGCATAGTTAATAGATTAAATAAAATGTTTTTATTAAATTGTGTCTATGACACCTAGGACCCACCGGTCAGTTTGACCAGTCAAACACCCACTGTGTATGACATGTGGGTCCCCCTAGTCAGATTACTGTTGTAGATAATGTTGCATTTTTAAGAATAAAGAAAATTTCATAAATGTTTGAAATTGATTAAAAACTTTGAAAATCAATATCTTTTAAACCATAACTCCGATGAAAAAACTTTATACATGAAAATTATTCAGAAAAATATAACAAATACGGATACGCTATCCGTATACCAACCACCCCCCTCGAACACAACGAACATCGACATCCCCCCTTCCGGGCCGTCGGTCGATAATCACCCGGAGCCGGTATTTCATCCCCGGATGAATTCCCGTTCCGAGCATAACACTTTGTAACGCGTTAGAACACCATTAACTTTGCGTTTGCCATGTCTTGTATTTGTATTGCTATTATTGTTGTGTATTTATTGTCTCTCCCCCCTCTCTTATTGTCCGGTAGTCCCGACGACCGCTGCCGATGCCCCTGTGATCGACTACGTTGTCGACAACCGTACCGCTACCGTCGAGCTTCCAAGCAAGCAGAGCCATTCTCTTCCCCAGATATCACCTATATTTTCCGTACATTTCTTGCACTAGGCATGGTTACTGTTGCTGCTATGTTGCTTACCTATTCAATTTCATAGCCTGTCTTTGTCGCCCCTTGTTGTACCTTCCTTTATCCTATGCTGCCTATTATAATTATGCATTATTCAGCAGTGAGCCCTGCGCATTGTTAGCTAGGATTAGATAGCGGGTCGTGGCCACTCAGGGGAGTGACGCGGATACAAAATATATACAACTGCAACAGGTACGGATCAATGCAGACGCCCAAGGAACCTACAACGGTGACACTCTGCCGAACTCGTATTTCACTCTCGTCGGCTCAGTATCCTAGTATCACTGGGATGATACGAGGGTATTCTTCTTTAGTTCATTCTGCTGGTGTCTCGGCACCACCAGGGTGATACAAGAATATTCCTCTTTAGTTCATCCCGCTGAGGTCTCTGTCGAACCCCTCTAAGTGTGCCATCGAGGGTGATTCCTCCTGGTTTCACTTAATGGTAGGCACTCGAATCAACTGGTGTCCTTAAGGTAAGAGTCGGGCGACCCAACGGTGCCCGCGAGCGGTATATTGTCGGGAGCGACAGGGAGGGTACGACCAACGATACAGCGTCCTAGTTTGTCCGAAAGCTCTTCAGACGTCAGCAGTACCACGGGCTGATAGCCGGGAAGCAGTGTTGTCTTCTTTGCTGCAGCAGGTGTATTTGGATTTGCTTTTGCTTCACCGGCCAGTCTCGTACCGTGCAGGAGCGTGTCATGGTGAGGGACCTAGACCCCTGAGCGCATAGGATATAGTCCGGCGGATGGCCTCTCTGCTGGGCCTAGGATGGGCTACGCCGTGTCGGATAGCTTTGGTGGAGCGTTCCCTAACAAGGTTCCCGCCACTCTGGATATCCGAGCGTGCAGGCTGAACAGTAGTGCACCCCTGCAGGGAGTTTAATCTATTTGAATAGCCGTGTCCACGGTAACAGGACGCTTTATGCTGAAGCCGGATCTTATCACTACAAACTACTACTATTAATATGTTGGTTCCGGGTTTTCTTCCTCGCAGGGAAGTCGAGGAGGGGAACTCGGAGGCATCTATTATTATTAATCATTACAACTTACTATTATGCAATGCTGCAGCATCTTCTGCTTCATTGTTACTTTATGCTTTATATGAACTGTTGGTTGTTCTCTTCTTGTGATGCAAGACTCGTCAGAAGATGCTAGCCTTCGATAGGCCTAGCTTCTTACCCTTATTCTGATATCTACCTTGCAGTCCACTATATACAGCCTCCCCTTTCCATTTGATACAAATGCATAAATGCTTAGTAGCGGACGTAAGACTTGCGGGTATGCTAGATACTCACCTTTGCTTTTTTTGCTTTTTTTGCCTGATCGGCCGCTGCAGTCGACGTTGGAGCCTTGGAGTTCAGGAGCAGGAGATCACTGATGCCGACCACCGCAACATGAAGATCCCCGATGCCTTCTACGACGTTGAGTTCCCCGTTGACCAGGAGTAGTTTGGAGATTCCCAGGCAGGAGGCCTCGCCTTTTCGATCTGTTGTTATTTGTGCTAGCCTTCTTAAGGCAACCTTGTATTCTTGTGTCTATACTCAGATACTATTTCTTCGGCTGACTTTGTGCTCTCGAGCTGTTGTATTCGAGCCCACGTGGCCCCTGGTTTGTATTAAACAGCTTGTATTATTTTATTTGTAGAGTTGTGTTGTGATATCTCACCGTGAGTCCCTAATCTCGATCGTGTACCTTGAGTGTATGATTACTGTAGACGGACTAATTTTGGGGGCGTCACATACATCTGAAATCTTTGAAATGTTCAAGGAATTTTAGAGTGAAATAGAAATTCATTGTAACAAAAAAATAATGCTTCTGCAAATTAGATTGTAGAAAGTAATATTTGAGTTACAAGTTTAGCGAACGTCTGATGAGTTGTGAAGAAGTGTCATAACTTGCGCCTCCCGGAACACTACTACGAGTAAAGTGTTCGAGAGACGTAATCAAGCCATGTATGACACGGTAAGATTAAATATGAAGTTTATCAATTTGTCATTATACTTATTAAAGTTATGCATTAGTTGTAGGAGATATGCCCTAGAGGCAATAATAAATGTTATTATTTATCCCCATGTTCCTAATTATGTTTATATTCCATGCTATAACTGCTATGGTTCTCGAGTCTGCAATAACCACGAGGCTCGGAGGAAGACTCATATGCACGTGTGGAATAATAAACGGATAAAATATATATATTCCTAGTCTCGCCTCTAAGACTAGCTCAAGTGTTGCATGATGGTTCTGTTTTCCTGATCATGGGCATGACTATGCCGGCAATTTTGAGGGCACAATGTTAGAAGAACATTTGTGTTGAATCGACCCAGATTGATGTTATGCTATGAGATACATTCGTCACCAGTTAATGGATTATAACACAGAGAAAGTTGAGCGTTTGCATAATTCCTTAGACCATGAGAGTATCGAGTTCCTTCGTACTTGCTTCGTGAACTTTGGGGTTTGTTAAACGTCATCTGTAAAAGGGTGGCTATTACGGCGGCTTACGGGTTCACGGAAAAGTATGACAAGGAACTAGGTAGCTCAAGATTGGGATTTGCTCCTCCGTCGATGGAGAGATATTCTTCGGGCCCTCTCGGTGTTACGGTATCCACCATTGTCTGGCCAGACACAGTGTGATTTGATCACAGGGATGCCGGAACGCGGGAACGAGAAAAGAGAACAATACCAGTAACGAGGTAACTGGCATAGTGGACAAGTGTTGATCCACGGGGATGCCGATAAGTCTCACCTCGGGTATTTGTAACATATCGCGAAGCAACAGGAATAGCACACGGCAACTGGAGGTTCACTCGAATATTTATTCTTGTGGGTATAGGGGTCAATATGGGTGTCCACGGCTCCGATGTTGATCATTGATCGGAAAGTGTTCCGGGTCATGTCTATACTTCACCGAACCTATAGGGTCACACGCTTAAGGGTCATCTATCTGCTGAATACTAGACAGGGAGTCTGAGAGAAAGTCACCGGAATGGTTTCGGAGAAAACGGAAAAGTTCCGGAAAGAGAACACCGGAATAATTTCGGTAAAACCGAAAAGTTGTTTCGGAATATATCATTAAGTCAAAATGATTTCGGCACACGCCTGGAAATTCTTGGAGGGTGTCAGAATTGTTCTCGGAACTTCTGGGATTTTTCCAGAGAGAAAAAACCGGAAATGTTCCGGAGCTGCCGGAACCGCTTTGGTTGCTTTTCGCAGATGAAAATCACTAATCCGGAATTGTTTCGGAACGCGTCCAAAATCCTTTTAGTGGGTACTGGAATTTTTCTAAGACCTACAGAAAAGTTTTGGATTTTACGGTCGCAGATAAATGTCTTCATGAATAGTGGATACACTATTCATGATGATGCAGGCGATGATGCAGCTTGCATGATGATGCAGGCGATGATGCAGCTTGCATGATGATGCAGGCGATGATGCAGCTTGCATGATGATGCAGGCGATGATGCAGCTTGCATGATGATGCAGGCAATGATGCAGTTTGGAGGGCATTTTGGGTTTTTCCCCATAGCCTCTCACCCTATAAATAGGGGTGGAGAGGGGTCTCTCAAATCTGATCCAAGTTCTCACTTGAACTCTCAACAAGTGCCATTGCATGATCTGGCTTTCTTCTCTCCCTCCCACGAAATAGTTTCGTAGAGCCGAAAGGCTGTCTGGGTTCCGAAAGGAACTAGTTCTGGACGGCGAAGCCCTGCCGGATAGATGACACCGTATGTGTGCAACCCCGTAGAGAGGTCGTAGTTTCGATCTTTTGCCCGAGGGACTGTTCGAGGGTCCTCCCGAAGGGCTATCCGAGTTACCGTTCAAGTTTCGAGGGTCCTCCCGAAGGGCTGTCCGTGGCATCGTCCGAGGGACTGTCCGACCGCCTCTCGGAGCGCTGTCCGAGGAGCAGAGGAGGGAGAACATCCTCGCGGTTGGGAGGTTGTAAATCCTAGCTGCGGGGGTCTGCACCAACGATCTACATCGACTCTACTTCCGCTGCGCTACGAGTCGGTAACGATCAGATCAAAACCTTGTATGCAGTCTCCATAGTGGTCCTGGGCTGTTCGTAGTGCGGAAAATTTTTGTTTTCTGCCGCGTTCCCCTACATTAGTGACTACGGCTTTTATACTGAAAATAGCACCATCAAATCTGTTGAAATGACACCATATTAGATGTGATATGAAGTTTATCAATTACCACCGATCATATGATGATGAAAATTAAGGCTAAGTATATAGTTACTAAAAGAAGTAACAAGGAGGGAATTTTGAATCATAAGTTCATTTATGAATGTGGTATGGTTTTCTAGATGATTGAAGCTCATGGAACATTGATGAATGATTTCATGACTTATTCTAAGGAACCAAGGTCCTGCCAAATGATTCAAACATATACAAAGCTAAACTAGTAAAATTGTTGAATTTTATGATAGCGTGAAAAATGTGAAGATATGCAAGATACAAACGGGCCCGAAACGTCAGATCCGTAGGTGAAGTCTATACCAAAAATGAAGCATGCATTACACCGGTACGCCATAGGGGTAAAGTGCTCAAGCACTGACAATATTATTGAGTCTATTGCAAGTGGGAGACTGTTGGAAATATTCCCTAGAGTCAATAATAAAATTTTATTATATATATTTCCACATTTGTAATTAAAGTTTATATTTCTTTGCTATAATTGCAATAACCCTGAATGTGAGATTCTGAAGAAAACTCATTTGCATGTGTGGAAATGTAAACACCAAGAGTTCCTGGTTTAGCCTCTGAAACCAGCTCATGTGCTATCTGATGATTACATTTTTTTTAATCATGGACATTGTTCTTGTAACAAGGATGTCAGTAGCAATGAGAACATATTGTTAGCAGAACAATGATGTTGAACCGACCCCAGTATTGAATGATATACGTAGAGATCACATCGTAACAGCGTTATAAGTCATATCATGAAATGTTATCATATACGTAATTCCTTAGACCATGAGAGTGTTGAGTTCCTTCACATAGGAAGATGTACTTTGGTTCTTAGATGAATCATCCCATTACTAGGAAGTAGTAAAATAAAATCTGCGTACATCGTGTAGTGTGTCTAGTAACTGCGATAGTTCAAGACTGGGATTTTCTCCTTCACGATGAAGAGATATTAATGTTGGTGATAAAGTTTTATTGTTTAGATCCCGTTTCAGGTTTTCTCCAGGTAAACTACTTTCAAGATGGGAAGGACCATTTCATATTGAAGAAGTATACCGCTCTAATGCAATCAAGATTAATAATCTTGATGGCAACAAACCTCAAGTTGTGAATGGGAAAAGACTCAAGCACTAAATGGCGGGAGAGCCCGTCAACGTTGATGTAAATTTAATACACACAACTACTCATGAAGAATATGTTGCAGCCCGATTTCCGACACCAACAGAAGCAGAATAAGAAAAGGTATGTATTACGGTAAGGAAACATCGCGAAACCGCCATAAAAGTTCCATATTAGGAGTTTTTGCAAAATATAGAAAATTCAGAGCCTAATTGGAGCCGGAGAGGAGCTCCAGGGGGCCCAGGCGCCCCCCTGCACGGCCTACCTCCTGGCCGCTCCGGGTGGCCGCCTGGGCACCCCGGATCCCGTCTCCGACTCCACTTTGGCTTGTTACCTTCCTATTGTTGCAGACATTTTTGCTACTAGATGACCTGTTGCGTCAAATGATTCAGAGTCCCAGTTAAAACCATGTAATCGTAGAAACAACTTACATTTTCAGAACCCCATCATTCTTGCAGTTATACCCATTCAAATGTGAAATTATCAATCAAAGCAACAAATGCAACAAATCATCAAGCTAAGTCATGAACATAAAATGGAACGGCATTGTAGTAAATCCGGCAATTCCCAGTCCTATATAGCTAAGCATTATATCAAATGCCATCCATAAACCATATAACATTATACGTAGTATATATGCATCAAAAGCAAACATAATGATTTACCAAGATAGTAGTCTAACATGCATGATTCATTTTTCCAAAATCAGAACACATTTGTTTCAAGCACAATAGCATTATAAGGTTCAACATAGTGACTAAACATAAGAAAACACGGCCACACAATTGGCATAGATAAAACAACCAAGAGTTTCTAGTGTCTCATCCTATTACATTATATCAGTAGGCATCACATAATAGAACTTAAGAGGTTGGACTGGGTCCTCCCATGACATTATATAAGTAGGCACCGCATCTTCTCATCTTGCATTGAAAGATTTTATAACAAACATAGTAACCTAGCTTAGCGAGCAAATTACTGGTTATAGTTCAGTACATAAATCTGATTGATATACTAACATGCTTAAATCATGTGTAGAATCCCATTTAAAACCATGTTTTCATATAAAAAAATCCATTAAAAAAACTAATTTTACACTTAAATATGTGAAAGGGACGATAATTCTTCTTTGAAAATAGGTAGTCCAAGAATAGCTCATCTCCATGTAGCATAACCAATAAAGATTTCAAGCAGAACATTGATCCTTGCATAGATATTTTCGCAAGGCCTTTATACAAGGCCTTTATACACACCAACGTAGGTAAGGCCTACACCTAGTCTAAAGAGAAGGTTAAAAAAGCCATGAAGCAGATTTCAATCTTGAAAGATTTCTTAGTTGCATTTGACCGCAAGAGCAGCCTAGAAACCCTTCCTAATGCTTCATAACTTTCTTTTTGAATTGACTACTCTCATTTTTTCCTCATGCGTCTGGGAGCGGAGAGGTGAAAGAGAGAACTTCCAGAACCTTCTTGATATCCTAAAGCTTCACTTTGTTCATAAGTGTTTCGTCCAAGGTGGTCTGGTTTGAAGTTCCTCCAAGAAAAATCTAAAAAATATGCAAACCAAATTACAAATGCGAACAAAGAAGAAAGTATCAATGTTTGCAATAAATGATGTCTGATTATTTCAGCATTGATTTTACCTTGTTGGGGCCATCACCAACGAAGCCAACCTCTGCCATATATGGTCTACTACATTCATTAGGTCAGCCTGTTATCCTCACCACTAGAGACTCATCCTTGATGCCAACCTTTTTATCAAGCGACACTATCTCAATTCGCAAGTGACAAGACATGTACGAACTATGCACAACATACTGTTCTCAAGTGTTAAATTGATTTTTGACAGGAAGACATATGAGTACCTTGCCAAAAACAGCTATGATTCGTTTGAGAATCGGTAGGATCGCTTGTTCATCTTCTGTTTATGCCATGGAACGAAGATAAGGCAGGGCATGCCATGGAAGTTATGTTCAGGAGATCAACATCCTTCGGTTCCTACATACATGAATACCAAACTTTGAGTGAAGAGAAAAGAGCACTCTGTTGCACTGCAGACAATATATATAGGAAAGCCTTGTTTTTGTTTTTCTGATTTTAATAACCAGCTTTGCATTCCAATTTTCAATGCGAGAAGAACGAATAATTATATAGGGAACAATAACAATGAGATCACCATTATGAATTGGAACAGCAGATGCAGCAAGGAGAATTTCCAAGATAGAGTAAATTACAACGACCTAGCTAACATCAACTAAGAAAACTTATACTCCAGCTCACAGGAAAGGGGTACGAAAGGCACAAATTAAATCTTACCAATAGGTCAGCTTGAGCAAGAGCTGCAGTTACTGGTTCTCTACGTTCCTGATCAACCCCACATAAGATAAGGTTTTAGTATGGAGTAATGCTAACATCCAAGTTATACTTCTCAGTTATCTTTCGCAGAGTTTTCTTTGATTGCCCCCCAAGACGACCATTATCAACATGCACTCCATAAAATAATCTACCATCACCCTGCAATAGACAATACAGAGAAAAATAAATGAAACTCCGAGTTAGATAAATAACTAATTGATATATAAAGGTTCGAGAAATAAACTAAATTAAAAATGATGAACAACGGGAATCATTCAGAAAAATATCATCCCACCCTCCCTAAACAAGATAACTTATTTCTTTTTATATTTTCTTTGCACTGCTGACTAAAATAGACTATAAAAATAAAATGTAGAGGATGAAACTAAAAAATTAGTGTATCTAGAAGGCTTAGAAGGATCCATTTGTTTCTCTCAATCAGGAGGGATACTCCATCTATCCCCATCCCTCAGAAAATCCCTTAACCGTTGCTCATCACGACCGCCAACAAGACTCGGCAAACAAACGGACTTGGCATACCGCTGGTAGATGAGCACGTTGGCCACCAGGTAGAAGACCAAGAGGGTTACGATTTATATCATCTCGAGCACTATATGGGCATGTAAAATCCTGGATATGGGCAGAGCTTAACGGAAGAAATGGTGCAAGATATGCTATTAAGAAATGAGAACCCGTGCATCGGTGGAGCATAAGCAACATTTTTAGATGACGAGTCCACACATCTAATAAATTCATATCAATTTCCATCTACTCCAGAGAGAGAAAGGGGCTTACTACCCAGCCACCATAGTTGAAATTATGGGTTTATGAGGATTAAGAAGAAAATTTATTCCTGCAGCCAATTATTGAAAAACTACGGATCTGGAAGGGAAAAAAACTTGTCTTCAGATACAACAGAGTAAACCCGATAGGCCCGCTGATAAGTGATAATATACCATACCTATAAATTTTCTTGTGGTGATAAGCACAATTTGATACTATTGCGATATGTTCTGGGAACGACACTACGTTGGAATGCACCCTCAAATCTCACATCGCCTCATTAAATCTCTTCATCAAGCCGCGCGATCTGGTTCCAAGTCCTATCCAACTTATCGATGTCGAATTTAATTTTCAGTGATGGGATCAACCTGTCATGATACCTGAATCGCTAAAATAATATTTTAAGTAAAAGTATAGATGTAAAACATGGTCCAGAATGGTTCAAATTTTGTGACTAATAAGCTAGTATAAATTATCTACGTCAAATACATGGTATAAATGTATTAATGTTGTGTGCTGGTTTATAAGCTGGAGCTTAATTACTTGGTAGAGATACAGTTGGGGTTATACAACTACAATATGCGGATATTCGTAGGGGAAAGCCCCTCAACAACCATGAAAATGACGCCACCATGGTCGCATGGCATACACCCTAAAATCTCAAATCAGCCCTATAAATCCATCCATGACTAAGCTGGGTGATCTGGTCCCAACCGGTCCATGTCTTATTGCTAGTGACTACTACTCGAGAAACTCTGCTCCTCATGCTAATCATGGGCACAAATACACAATCATATAAGAAATAACAATGAAAAAATATTACTTTACTGACCTTGTCATAGACAATCCTTTTGCTTCCTGGGTCCATTTGGGGTACTACCATTTGACCTGGAAAAAAAACTATATCCAAGGACAAAATAAATGATTTAAATAGCAGACTCCAACCAAAGACATTGTAGCTGATTTGGTTCTTTTCATTTTGAGAGACTCACAGGTGCGGAAATAGATAATGACTGGGCCCTAGAACGAGTAAGCGGAGATTGATGCACCTAAAATGTTTGGAAGGAACATTGCAATAAATACAGATATAAATGGGTCAAAATCTTGGGTACTCCGTAGCATAATTTTTGCTAGCTGAGTTAAGTAAAAGAGGGTGGATTAAACATATGAGATGCCAAGACAGGTTATACACATGAGTATTAACTTAAGAATTAAGGAAGAAGGTGGCATCACAGTCAATCTTGATCACAGTAAGCGGCATGACAATACTTTTCTGATATTTCATATAAAGTGAGCACAAACATTGACTGGCTCAAACATTGACTGGGGTAACTACAATTAGCATAATATAGGTCCATTTTTACAAAAACTGCACTGAAACCATTACAACCTTTCTCCTGCATGTTTTCAAGGACAGAAATAAAATAATATGAACTTTCTCCAATAGCAGCATAGCAAAGTGGTGTGATATTGTCTATTCCTATATCCTATACTAAAATCTGCAACAAGATTGTAACTTTATATCAATAGTTTTTACATTATATAGATTTTAAAGAGTTAAAGCGTTGTCCAAGATAATGAACCATCCTTTAGTAACACCTGGATCACATGACAATTGCAGAAGGTATAGCAAGCTAACACATTATAGAATTCTTTAACCATCAGCATTTAACAAGTGTTATAAAATAGAATTACTGTGTTTATACAAAGCGTTCAGGAGGAACAAACCTAAGGTTAATTAATTAAGCAAAGCAATAGTTTGATGCATGAATATGCCAAGAATAAACAGTGTTGTTTGTGTGTGATTGCTCAATACTTTATATAGTCGAACATATAAGAAACCTCTAGTGTTGGGCTAATAATTAAAAGTTTGATATATCAGTGTTTTGTTTTTCAGAAAAAGAAGTCATCGGGAAATAATTGCAGACTATGCGAACAAATAAAAACTGGCATGCATATAATGCTATTATTACTTTTGTTCTTGTAATTCTCTTGTGGTACTAATTCACACCCTTTTTCTAATTAATGCTACTATTGCTTTTGTTCTTGCATTTCTACAGTTCAGATTTACTACTGCTGGCCCTTTTTTTCACCATATCACATGGCATTGTATTCAATTTGAAATGGCTTATGTATGAGTATAGTGTCCAGCATTACATTGCAATTTCCCTAGTGTTATTTCTCACATGTTTTAAATAATCATTGCTAATAATAAAAATGCAGATACCTCAACAGCATCGACAACGGTTGTTTCCATGTCGTAGATGATCTCTTCACATGTTCCATCCAAGAAAAATACAATTGTTGTAAGCTTCCGGCTCTTCATCCTTAGATCTAAACAAGTCATGTTTAGAAAACCCATATGCTAGCAAATTAAAATGTGAATGGTGCAGCAAAAGGAAAAGAGAGAAGAGCACCTAGTTAATGTGTAGAGAAGAAATTTAGATTCATCTTGGGTAACCTGCATCTTCACATCACGTAGTAGCCAATCACCCTTAACTGTGAGCTCTAATCAATACTATCAAGCTCCAAGGGCATCTCTGATTCCAAAGATTTTCATAGGATATCGAAAGGACCTAGACAAAAAACATAATATACCCACTAAACCCTACAATAAAGCTACCAAACCACCAAAATACGCCCTAAAGAATCCAGCGTATCCTAAAAATCCAATCTTTACTAAGCACGGAATAAAAAATTAACCTCAAACAATTGGAAGATACAAGCCAACAGGAGCGACCTCACATGTGAGCACTGCAAAAGCAACTTGGCCTACGGTGCCGCCTGCTGCTGCGACATCTCCTTCCTCTTGCGCGAGCTCTCGACAGCAGTAGCCGCCCGCTTATCCCCGCCTTGACCTGCAACAACAAGTTAAAACCCTAGAAAATTCTAAATACATCGCAATAGACCAGGACACAAAAGCTCGCACCTTTGTTCTCTGCTGTCAAGGCGCCGTACGCAAGCCGGGACTCCTCGTGGCCTCTGAATCCTCCTTGGGCCAGTCCAACGGCATGGGCGTCGCCGCCTTCTCCTCGTCTTGATGTTCCTCCCCACTGGGCTACCTTGCTCCACCTTGAAGACCTAGCGGGCTGCAACCACGCCAACCGCCCGAGCGTCCTTCCCAGCCGCGGGAATCGCCGGATCCGCCCGGATCCAGGCGCACTGGGGTCGCCGGAGCAGCGGTGAGGCGAGCTCGGGACGGGCAGGACGTTGATGGTGCAAGAGGGCGTCCACGGCGCGCAAGCTTGAGGGCCTCCGATGGATGCTCCTAACCATCAAAGACAGAGATGAGAGGGGAAGGAGGGAGGAGATGGAGAGGAGGAGGCGCGCTGAGGGACGACCTGCAGGGGGCGGTGGCGGCGCGGCTCGTCGGCCGGCCTATGGCGGCTTGGCGCACGTGCGACGGGGTTGGGGCGTCCACGACGAGGGCGCCAGGCTGCTCGAGAGAGAGGAGATGAAGAGGAGGCGGCTGGGGCGTGGGGAGGAGAGGAGAATGGGGAGGAACATCAAACAGATTGGCTAGAAAACATCCAACAGTGTTGAGCGAGCGGGAGGCAGGTTAGACGGCTGGCGTAAAGTGCCCCTGAGGAGGGTTGTCAAGCCTCCTGGTTCCTTGACCTTTAAGATTTAAAAATGTTTGTCCGGATAGTCCCGACACCGTATTTCGCGATTTCGTGTGTTTTCTTCTCGATCTGTTTCTGCCAGGATAAAAAAGGGCTATTGTTAGAGATGTCTTCTTGTGGTTCGAGCGGAGAAGACTTTTTGGTGCGACGTCTCCATCAAGTCCGGCAGGATCTCAACCAAGGGAAGTACGTTTATTGGGCCATGGAAGAAGAAATCACTGCAA
Source organism: Bromus sterilis (assembly GCA_950022295.1). Taxonomy (NCBI): domain Eukaryota; kingdom Viridiplantae; phylum Streptophyta; class Magnoliopsida; order Poales; family Poaceae; genus Bromus; species Bromus sterilis. The sequence continues at coordinate 171,298,950 of OX465595.1, read as the reverse complement.
GGCAAACAGAGATGGAGCGCTCTGTGAGAGAGGAAGTCAAGATTATTACTGCCCAACAACAAGGAGGTCCAAGCAATCCCATCATGGTGGGATCTGTCCAACCTCAGTATGATCTTTCTCTTAACCTTTCAGGGCCTCCCACTTCACTTGAAGATCAACGTACGATCTCCACCATCTCTGAAGCCTACCGCATCACCAATCAACTCTATGAAGATTTCCGTGTACTGAAAGTACAAGTGGAACTCTTGAAATTAGAAAATCAAACCCTTCGTCGTGTCATCAAGGATCTGAAGAATCAACAACAACATGAATGCATGAGTGTGGAGTCGTCTATGATGGAATATTAATGAGAAGTCTATTTGTTCCTTCGCTGCACTCGGTATTCTCATCATGCAGTCGGCCTTATATGATGATTCTTATCGGGAGTATTGACCTTATATCAGGTATGGTTTTGAAAACTTTATTTAATTTTGGCAAACATAGCTTTGGTCTTGACAACTTGCATGTTTTCACAAGTAGCGACATAGCCAAAACCTTTATGTTATTATGCTCGAAGTGTTATGTTGACAAGGAAGACAACTTGATGTGTTATGCTTACCTTAATGTTTATGCCTTATATGTTTTGCATCTAAATTAGCATCAATTGTCTGTTCTCTCAAAGTCTTTGCTAGCCAAACTCTTTGCCAAGTAGATTTCTGCTTGTGCATCCATACCCTGAAACCAATATCTTCCATATGAGTCCACCATACCTTCCTATTCGTGGTATTTTCCTTACCACTCCTAGAAGTATAAAATTTATGTGTTATCCTTAAATGTTCAAAATCTTCGGTTTTGTGTCTCTTGTTTAGCTCATGAGGAAGTAGTAGGTAATTCATGATCTTCTTAAGTTGGAAAAGTTTTACCCCGGGATTGCATGTCTAATCTGCAAACCCATAATACGAGGAACTGGCATGAGTGCGCCCAGCTCGAAAGATAATACAACAAACAAACCCTCCTTCACGCTTGGTCTATGAGAAATCAGACACTTTGACAGTGATAAACAAAGGAGATTAAGGGGATGTGATCGTCCCCACATGGGAGCCGTTCCTCAAAACTTTTCCATCTTGAGAAGTAATTGAGCTATCTATTAGCATTCGTTGACAAACTATGCACCTCCCAAAATTTATCTTTCATTATGTTTGATTTAAGGATAGCACATGAGTTTTCCCTGCTTGCCTATAACAAGGCCTTTCTTTTACTTTTTATGTTGAGTCACTTTTCCTACTTCCTTCTTCCCCCAAAGAGAACAGACACTTGATGTTGATGAGGATTCATTCATAAATTGTTGCATTAAGTTTTACCATGCCACATCATTGTTGACATTATCTTTTGATAAGTAAGTTGTTTGCAGAAGCTTGTGCCGTGCAAGCATCTTCCTTGTGTTAGCATTTGCACTTCATGACTAATAACATGATCTTTCAAAGCCTTCAAATTGTTTCATTATAAAGAGAAAGAGAAAAAGTAAAAGTTATTAGTTGTCCTTTGACCAAGGATATGTTTGCCATAATTTGATGAGTTTCCTTATCCCTACTTTTGATTATAATTGTTATTACTCGCTCATGAGGACCTTATGAGTTGAGGATGCTTGAGGTTGATGAAGAAACCTTGATGCTTCTTGTCCGTATTCTATTTATCGACACTTCACTCTCTAAACTTGTGGACAGGTTTAGCGAGCTCGGTATTCGCTTGGGGACAAGCGAGGTCTAAGCTTGGGGGAGTTGATACATCCAAAATGCATCACTATTTTATATAGTAATTATTTCCTATTCATTGATATATTTCATGTCATGATGCCATTATTATGTTATTTTGGCTTATTTTACACAGTTTGCAACTTTTCGATGCCGAAGCAGCAAACGCATGATTTAGCGGTAAAAAGTGGACGTTGAGTTGCTGAAACAGAAGACCTCCAAATTACCTGAAGATCGACGGAGGCCATTTTCCAGAAGAATGACGGGGACACACAAAACGGGAACCAGAGGGGGGCCACCAGGAGCCCAGGCACCCCCCTGGCGCGGCCCCACCCTTGGCCGCGCCGGGTGACCGCCTGGACCCCTGAGGCCACCCCAAGCTCCCCCTCTGGCCTATTTATCCCTCGTCGTCCAAAAACCCTAAAAGAGGAGAGTTTTCGCAAGTTCCACCGCCGCTCCGTGGCGGAAACCAACAGAGGAGAAAAGACATCTCCGGCGGGCAGATTTCGTCGGGTAGAACACCTCCCGGAAGGGGAGATCGTCGCCATCGTCATCACCATCGTCACGGTCATCATCGAGATCATCATCAACATCATCACCATCTTCATCTTCATCCAATCTCACCTCACAAGTCCAACTTGTGTTGTAATCCGTACTATCTATCCTCTCTACTCTACAGGTGTTGATTGCTACCGTGTGATGAATGCTATTGAGTTTTTTTGGAGAAATATCATTGTGTCCAGATTGTTTATCATCTATTTATCCCCACTGATCATGATCTCTTTTATGTCTTGTGAGTAGTTACTTTAGTTCTTGAGGACATGGGAGAAGTCTAGTTGCTAGTAGTCATATGATGTTGAAGTAATATGTGTCGTTTGATATTTAAGTTGTGTTGTTATTTTTCTAGTGGTGTTGTGTGAGTCGAACACTCAACACTTCGCCTTATTAAGGACCGGGGAATGCATTGTGTATAAAGAATGCTTACGATGGGTTGCCGGAGTGACAGAAACCTAAACCCCAGTTCGCACGCTTTTGCACAAGGGAACAATGGATCATCGATCGTATTGCTATGGTTAGGCTTTTTCCTTAATTACTATCTTGTATTTGCAGATGTTTGCAAGGTGTTTAATCATAAGAGTGCACTTATCTTAGTCTATAGGGTGTACTAGCATAGATCCACCCACTCAACACTCATCAACACAGCATATAGTACCGATGCGGAATATGGCGAAAGCACGTGACTATTTCTCCCGTGTGTCCTCAAGAACGCTTTAGCCTTTATAAATTCAGTTGCCAGGCCTATCCTTTGCTCAAAAGGATTGGGCCACTTGTTTCTCCTCAGTGCCTTTTACTTTGCTCACTTTTACCTTTTTGTTGCTTATATCTAAAACCCCTAAAAAGTTATCTTTCAGTTCCTGCAGCTATTTCTTTACCAAAGTCACTTACCAATACCTTCTGCTCCTCGTTGGGTTCGACACTCTTATTTATCGAAAATGCTACAAATGATCCCCTACAGTTGAGGGTCATCATCAGTTGACCTTGAACTAGTTATTGAGAAAGAGGCTAACTAGGAACGTTGGTTGTTTCTATACCACACATGTATCATTGTTTCACTGATACAGTTCTAGCACAGTATGAAACTGGTTATGAAATTGCTTGGATATATTGGAATAATCACATACTATTTGCCTCTAGAGCATATATCCAACAGTTTTACACCTGCACCAGAGTGCAAATAATCTAGTTGCATTTTACCGATCATGATCATCTTATCATATAAGTGTTTATTGATCATGCTTGCTTATGGAAGAGGTTTCGTCAACGATCTGTACTAATTCAAATTCGTATGTTTCCTTTTCAATTGTTATAGATCAACTAGTTTGATATACCACTCATTATCATATAATGTTTGGATATAAGTTTTGCGGGAGAGTGAGACTATTATTTCACAGTATTCTCTAATGACATTTGGTTCAGTCTTTAGAATAATATTCATAGTCATGCATACTGGGAAATACACTCTGCCAGAAGTCTAACCTTCTTACGCTAAACTTTATCCATACATCTACTTCCTCAAGTAGTTTTATGTTTTGTAGTGTTTTGATTCGTGAATCCCTGGCTCACATTTCTTTAAATTCTTTGGTGATGTCTCTAATTTATATAGATCCATAATAAGGCTTGCAACTGTAATCTGGTATTACATTCAAGTCTATTATCCTTTCTATAGTTTAGAGTATCGTCCTCAGTATTCCTCATATACTGAATGCATGGACTTTATTCAGATTCTATGTTTTACTCATAAAGCACATCAGAACTTGTTCTTCTTTCAAGAACTTTTGAGTCATTCTTTTTGTTGGATTCACAACACATGCTTGATGGTGGGATCATATGAGATCACATGTCTAAGGAGATGGTGTATCCCTATTCTTCCATTAAAACATTGCTTGTGATATTTGGATTTTCATCCATTATATAATTCCTAGCCACAAGAACATGTTTCTTGTCTAGAAGATTATTCAACTCTACTTCAGTTCATCAGACGTATCTTAATCTACCATTATAGATTTCAACGTATAATGTGCTCATACTTTATATAAAAGAAGATTCTTGTAATCTTGTGTTTTATCTTCCTTATTCTCTCTCTATATAATAATGCATACATATATATGAGACGGTTCTCTATATATACATATCAATGCATGTTTATATATATACGAGATCATTCTCCACTCATATCAATGCATATATGTTCGAGATAATGATTATGCTCCCACTCAAATATATCCATCATATATATTTGTGGTTTAGCTTTCATTAAGCCACTATTTCATTCTTATGTCTTACATAACAATATTGCTCTTAAAGCTCGCATTTAGAAAATGCCCTCCGCATTCCAAGGTTTCTAGGAAGTCTTCAAAGCTCCCACTCAATTTCATGAAACTGCAGGCCTACTCAATATTTTGATCATTTCAAAATCACTTGATCAAATCAAGGTTGAGAGTTCTGTCTTGAGGTACTATAATCCATCTTTTCAATGAAATAATCTTTCATTATGCTTATCGCAATTCACTCTTCAAATCCTAAGTTTGGAGGAGATGCAATTTCAGGCTTATGGCCTTGTTATAGTATAAATGAAATATTTTATTGATTAAAGGATTCATATGCTTCCATAGTCAATCATTATTGAATTTTGGTCATAACAGTTTTATGATCCAAATAATGCTTTTGTCCGTTACACCATTCTCGATAATTTTCCTGTTTATCGAGAATACGAAATAACTGATGTATTCCACACGATGTGAGCCATCCTTTATGTAACTCAATATAATTTCATTTCTCCTCGTGTTTTAGCCTACCATCATTCCTTTGCATTTTGTTAGCAGTTTTATCCCTTTTGTTTTATTACGAAGACTCATGATTGTTGTTCTGTACATAACGTATTCATGATAACCTTCTAAATTTAACAAAGGCTTTAACTCATATGCCATGATCATCATATGTGGCATACTTCCTCCTTTTACAGTGTTGTCATAGAGGAACATGTTTCCGTTGCATCACTCTGATAATACGAAGGCAAGGTCTAATACCCTGGTCAAAGTTTCCACTATCTCCCTTTGGTTTATATGTTGAGAACTTTCTTCTCGTATTACCAATTTAAGCAATACCAATTTTGCTATTCGGTAAAATGTGTTATTTTAATTGCTTGCAATTCTTAATACAAAGAAATTATTTCTTTAGAAACTTTCTAACACCATCATCGTATGGAGTCATCTATTTCATTAGGTTCGGGGTGGTTTCCTTATTCATGGAGTGGGTGTTTTTAACTTAATGAATTTAAACAACCTTGTTCGATAAAAATATTAGTGCAAGGGGTAAACATTTAGACCATACTACATTTAGTATGACTATGAATGGTTGAAGTGATTGAGCACTTTAACTTCCATCGTAATTTGTGGCATCTTTTCCACAAGTCTCTCATCATGTCAACTTTCATACTTATCACTTAGATCATATCATAGTGATTTGTATGATTATATTCTACTTCATGATGTGATTCCTGAATCTCATTTTTATGATCTCAATTGAATACAATGTTCAATTAATCATACGAAGTGTTTAATGATAATTCATGCGCTTAATTAATACATCATTTATGTATAATGATTAGCACAAGTTCTACTTTGCTAGAACCTTGTCATTAGTCATCTTAAATGCCCAAGTTAATAGATCGCGTATCTAATGACTTCATCAATTATGAATTCATCTTATGTAACTAAATCATGACTTCCTTGTCATTGGTCATCTTATTTGATAATAAATGCACAAGTTAATAGATTGTGTATCTAATGATTTCATCAATTATGAATTCATCTCATGCAATTAAATCTAATCATGACTTTTGACGTGTCGTTATTCAAGACAACTTTATCATTAGACATTGAATATTATTTGACAATATTGGCGTTTTATAAATGCTTCTATCATAACATAAATCAAGGTGTAATCAGAGTATAAGCACACTTTATTCATTAAACTGGAACAACTAATTTGTCTCATACATGAATAACTTTGTCTCGCGAGATGCAAGACACACTACTGAGTGTTCATACTAAAATGATTACATAAGATTTATCTAATACTCTTAAGTATTTTCCTATGATAGATGTCTTGGTGAAATCTTGATGGCCATCAACTGTCTTGGTTGACATTAATCCTCGATCGCACCTTTTCCCGTCCATGCAACAACAGGTCATGTTTTCATAAAACAAGATAAGTATCAGATACTCATTAATTGCAAGTGTTGTATAAAGGGAACAAAAACATTTATAACAAGTATATCAAGTATATACCTTCTCCATCAACAAATTCTCCTTCAATGGGTTCAACATCCAGATACTGAAGCTTGTCCATGAAACCAGATAATTCGAGGTTTTCTCCTGTTTCGACATAGCCATGGACACGGTCTGTATAACTTGGTGGAAGCGAGTGTAACACCGTGTATATCACAGATTCATCTGTGGTCCAGTAGTCAAAGTCTTCTACGAGGCTCAGATGTATCTCATTCATCTTGGTGACATGTGTTTTCAGACAGGAGTTCTCTTCCATCTTTGTAGAAGGAAACTCACTTTCTAACTGAAATCTGGCTACTCTGAACTGATGTCTAAACGATGACTTCAGCATGTCAATTGTGTCAAACGTGTCCATATCCTCATACTGATCACGTAAATGTTGTGGAATGCAAATTTCTATGACACTTTTAGCTGTGGCGTAAGTCCTTCACCGATTTTGGTAATCAATCATTACTTGCTCATCCATGTTGTTTACTGGAGGATTCCCCACTGGCTCTTTAGTTATGAACAAGAGGTTTGCTCTCTTGAGCACAGTACTAAGGCGTAGGTACCAACTAACGAAATTTGACCCATCCTCTTTAAGTCTTTCACCACGTAGGATAGAAACTAATTCATGATACTGTGTCATTTCCATTTTCTAATAACATAATTGCAAGGAAAAACAATTAAGACTAGATCACAACAATGAGTTCATAATAATCATATTATAAATGAGCTCACACTAAAAAATCATCCCTAAGAAGTTTTAGTGATTACATGATCCAGACTCACTATCCTCCCTCGAATATCACACGGCCGACGGATTAGTTTCAAAGGTAGACAACTACTTGTGTGATCACATCATGCATGTGACTCATGCTGGATCTTTCGATCTCTAGTATTTCGAGGCCATATCTGCATATGCTAGGCTCGCCAAATTGACCTCAGTGTTATTGCTATTTAGCAAGGCCATATCGTCATATGCTAGACTTGCCAAACCCAACCTCATGCGAACGCCGTTTATTATGTGTGACACCCGATGTTCGGTGTGTCGGCCATAAGGGAGATCCTTCCAAGTGGTGCACAATTTGGTAGAATACTTGTGTTTGGTATTTGTTAAGGGATTATCTTATATCATGCTACCGTCGTGTATCCTATACTAGCAAGTTTTAAGATGTTTGATCATGGTGGCACTAAGTCTACAGTGTCTCCATTTGAGTTTGTTTTATCATGATGAACGTTTACTACTTTCTAGTAACACATAACAAAGCTATCACTAAATCAAGATCAAACAAACAATAGCCCTCAATAGAAATATAAAGTTAGACGCCTCTATTTTGTATATTGCATGTTTTACGTGGCTGCTAGGGCTTCCATAGATAAGCTGATTTTAGCATACGAGTCAACCACAACGTTGATTAGATGATTGTCTCTATTACACCCCATACAGGGCCCTCCGTTGCAAATTCCATATCCGCTAAAGTAAGAGAGTCAAACACCCCCCATAGCCACTTTATACGGTGCAAGCCGTATGTCAAGCGTGCAACCGGTCTCGCATAAGCGTACGTGTAAGGTCGGTCGGGGGCCGCTTCATCAAACAATGCCACAAATATGAATAAGTGCACGTGAGAAGGAAACAATCAGAGAATCAACACCCTCATCCTCGACGTGTTCTATCCATAAAGTAATACTAAGCATATACCTAGGTCTGATACCACAGTTGGGGTTCGCGGGAGAAAACAATATTTTTTCTAACTAGCGTTGCCCATTGCCCAAGATCTATCTATATGTATTACCGTAACGGAGAGACTTGTAGATAACATACCTCGGGGTCTAGTCCGTTGATACGGTGAGGATCTCTCACTCCTCGTTGGTTACCCCAAGTGGTAGGTGAGATGTAGCGTAGCAGCAAATTTCCCTCGGTGAAGATACCAAGGTTATCGAACCAATAGGACTCCAAGAGATACAATAAGGTGTCACGGCGCTTGACGTGGACCTGCACACAGATACAGATAACTTTGCTCCCAACGAGTACAGAGGAGTTGTCAATTCCTCCGGTCTTGCTGTTTACAAAGGATTAGCGCAAGAGATAATGATAGTGATAGCAATTGAAAAGTAAACTAAGGATGTAAACAGTGATATGAAGATGGACCGGGGTCCCGTGATTTTCACTAGTGATGTCTCTCTCCCAAAAGACGATAAAAGTGCTAGCGAGGTAAACAAATCACAGTTGGGCAATTGACAGGATTATGAAGGCACCGCAATGCTAACTATGCTGCAAAGAAAGGAAGGGCTCAAAAGCAATGGGCAGTACGCCAAGGTAAGTAGACCGAAATCCATCTGCATCTACTATGAATCATCCACCTTGAGATATCTATCCAGAACATCTCGCTGGTATTAAGTTGCGAATCCCACCCAAAGTGTAAATCCAAAGCAACAGATAACTGCATTAAAAGAACTTTGCGTAAAGTAAACAATCCTTGCATCCGCGGATACAAACACCATTGTTTTATCCCTGGTGGCAACAACACATCCCCTAGTCTCATGTTTCTGTCACTCAAGCTAGACATCAAGGGGCTGAACCCACAGTCAAGCATAACGCTCCCTCTTGGAGTTGCAACAAATCACTTGGCCAAAGTAAAATACGGCAACGGAGAACATGCAAGAATTTACTCAAGAACAAAATATAAAAGAGAAGAACCAAATATATTACTCATCACAATCGGAACATAGTCTCATAATCCATCAGATCCCAACAAACTCAGCATAGCAACGGCAGAAAATTACAAAGGTGCCTCGATCATGTGAGGCAGCTCACGAGGTCTCGAAAGTGTAGGCACAAAGAGGGGAGAGATAGATCACATAGCTACTGGTCACGAACCCATGGTCCAAGGGAAACTACTCATGGTAGATACGGGAGGCGTCCATGGCTATGGATGGTCTCCCGGAGGGGATAGCTTCTCCCGGCAGGGTGCCGGAGCAGCTTCTCCACACAGCCCCGATCTTGAAACGGTGGTGGCGGCGGTACAAAGGCAAGATCGTGAAAGATGAGTCCCTTCTTAGGGGTTTCCACCCCGAGGAATATAGGCGAAGGGGGGTGTCGAGGGGACCCACCAGGCAGCCAGGAGGCCTCCTGGCGCGGCCTAGGGTGGGGCCGCGCCAGGGACCCTCCTGACCTCCTGGTGGTGGCCCCCCTCCGCTCCTTTGGTGTTTCCAGAAACTTCAGTGTCGCTGATTTTTTATCTCATTTTTCCGGATTTTTTGGAGCACTTTTAATGGCCGGAAAACCTGAAATACAAAAACAACAGAAAACAGCAACTGGCAGCTGGGTGCACTGGGTTAATAGATTAGTCCAAATATGCTCAAAAGTGTATGAAAGTTCAAGCAAATAATGGCAAAGTCACACAAAACATGCATGGAGCAAGCAGAAATTATAGATACGTTTGGGACGTATCATCCGTTGCGCGGGAAACGTTCCCGCAAACGTGATTGATGTATTCGAACGAAGTTCACAACCCCCTGGTTGTGTTAGCACCCTCTCGGGTGGAAGTGACACACGTGTAGCACCTCGTAGTACTCGCACACATACAGAACTCGATGACGACCTCCGATCTCCAATACAGCGAAGGTGGCGGAAGTAGACCTCCGAAACAGGAGTTTGGCAGCACGACGGCATCCGTGTAGCAGAGAAGCACCAATCCCACTACAGGCTCCAAACAAGGGGAGCCCACTGTGGAAGAGGCGAGAAGGGGAGAAGACCGGAGAAAACCGATCTCAATTCGGGATTATATTTATTTCTTCATGAATTAATCTTTTCCTAATAATAAAGGAAGGTGCGTTTCTCCTTCCATTAGGCTATTTTACAAAAAAGTCCCTGTCTTTTTGAGTAATTAACCCGCAGTATAAGATCAACCTGCGCTTGCAAGAAAACAAATCGTTCTTTTATTCCGTTGCTCCTCCTGGCCCTCAGCATATCAAATCCAGCCCAGCACACAGTGGCAGCCGGCCCAACAAAAAGTCCAGTCGAACTCATGACCGCTGGTACGATAGGTCACTGTGACCAACGCACATTTGTGTAAAGTTATGGTTTATAAAATAATACCACCTCGGTTTTTTAGTTACAAAACCACCAATTTATATACGTTTGTGATTGTAAGTTAATAAGCTGCCTCTAAAACTAATACTACTAATAGTGGCTAACTAAAGTTGGACACGTGAGAACTGCATGGGCGTGGGGCAACAAAAATATAAGAGAGAACCGGCGGCACAGTTCAACATATCTGCATGAAACTACATTGGAATTGAGACTTGAGAATCGACAACATAGAATGGCCGCCATGATCTACACGGGGCGCAAAATGGACAAGGCCGTCGGGACGACATTGGAATTGAGACTTGAGAATCGACAACGCAGAATGGCCGCCATGATCTGCACGGGGCAACATGGGAATTGATGGTCGACAAAAATAAGAAGATATTGGAATTGAGACTTGAGAATCGCAAACGCTGAATGGATGGCCGCTGGGACGACATGAGATTTGAGACTTGAGAACCGGCGGCGCGAAATGGACATGGCCGCCATGATTTATGCACGGAGCGACATGGCCATTTGAACATGACCACCGTGAGAAGAAATAAAAAAGAGAGAACCAGCATCGTAGTTTGACACATCCATGATCTGCACGGAGCGACATGTCAATTGAGACTTGAGAACCGGCAACAACTAGAAAAGAAAAGTATCTCTTTTTCGATTGCATGCATATATTCTTTTTTTGTCCTAATTGAATTATTTACCATTAATAAATAATTTAGCCTAGGATAATTTCACTTAATTCCTCTATAATTTAGTGCCTTGATCATCTTCTCAAAATAAATACACCTTACATAAAGGAATAAAGGGATGATTTAGTAATACGAGAGAGCGAACAAATGCGCGGATCTATAGTTGTATCCTCTTTTTTATATTTTCCATTGAGTGTGATTGGATTTTGGTTTGTTGAACATTTTTGGATGTTGTGCTATGGAATGTTGTGCTAAGCATACTAAATTTAATGCTATGGGAAGTTGTGGTTCCACATAGCACTAATCTTTTCGTTGCAAAGCACATGCTTATGTGGTAGCAGTATAGTTCCTCGATATTTCCACACTAGGAAAAAATAATAATTGTAAATATCATGAGATGCTCGAATATAAGAGGCTTATCCATTTTCAGTTTTTTTCTTTCAAAAATACCACTTGATACTTGAGTACGTTCATTGTTGTTTTGCCCAAATAAAAAAAGTCTACTTCTAAAATTGTCAATGGATTTTTCCAAATTTATAATCGTATACTTATTTATTTATATCCGTTGCAACACACGAGCCTTTTGTTATTTTGTATTAAATAAGTCCAACCACCACATCTATATATAGGGGGAGGGGAGGGAGTCAACCCCCCTCCCTTAGAGACTAGATGATACCCCGCGCGTTGCTGCGGAAACGGTTAAGAAAGAATTTGATGTTTTAAGACATGTGAGAGAAAATTTGATGAAAAATCAAAAATAAGTTAGATTTTTGTTTTGTTAATTTAGTTACTTGACAATATATCAGCCAGATGATATGAGATGAAAACAAGGTTGAGAGTAGAGACAATAAAGATGTGTTCACCATTGGCTAAACCTAAAACAATGATAACAACTACGGATGTGTATATAAAAAATTCACATAGAAAAATAAAATGCGATGTAACTCATAATTTGATTTTCTATAAAAGAAAGTTGCTCATAAATTGTGAGGTTGAGTACATAAATTTTTTATTATTTATTTGTGATAGGATGCATGCACATGCAATGTTAATGAAGCATGTGCATGAAGAGTTAATGGAAGTGTTTTTACATGGTGGACCTACTTGATGATGTGGATAGCTTGCATTTCAAGATAAATAAGTTAGTGGGGATGAACTATTTAGGTATCATAAATGTGGGACTAAAGTCCCTTGCCAAGGGGGGGAGGGATGGCGCCTCCTCTCTTACCCTTTTTTTTTCTTTTTTTTCTCTTTTTTTCCCTAATGGGCTTATTTCATAAATAAGTCCCATTGCACTTTTTAATTATATATAAAAATAATAATTATTAATTCATTTAATTAATAAATAAAACATATTATTTCTTCTCCGGTGATCCGGAACACCTTCCGGCTCACTCCGAACATCCTTCGGACCAACACAGAACATTTCCGGTATGTCTTCCTTTATTCTCTGGCAACTCCTATAGTTTAGAGAAGGTCTCCGATAACATCGAGCCCTTAAGTGTGTTACCCTACGTTCCGAGAACACTCCAGTCATGACCGAGATGAGGCTGCGGTCAATGATCATCAGCGGGACCTGGATGCTCATAATGACCCATGTGCATTCCGGATATTAAATCGATTGAACCGTCACGCCATATAGCATTCCCTTTGCCATCTATACTAGATTACTCCGAGATTCGATCAAGGACATCATATGTCTGGTTCAACCTCGTTACCAACAAATTTTATTTCACTCGTTTCGTGATATTCATTGTAACACTCTCACTGTCAGTGAACAGTAATCACTATTACTGTTGATCACTACTGTAAAAAAAATTTGTTTGATCAACTTGGTTCAGCTCAAAGTCAATTCCCCTTTGTTATTGTTGAATGCAATGTTAACCTTGGGCCTTGATCATCATGGATCAATAACAAAGTCCAAACCATTTCTATTTGAAATCGAATCAAAGTTCAAAATGCCTTTGGTGGAATATTAAAACCAAGGTGCAAAATAAACCTTGTCCAAAAATTGTGCTTCCACTTTTATTAACTCACTAATATTCAGTGGAGCATGTCACACCAATTTGGGAATTTTATTAATCTCTAAATTAATTCAAATAATTCAAAACAGTAGCTAAAGACCCCATATTAATAATTTAATATTTAAATAAAATATTAAATGACTTTTAAAATTTCCCAAACTATTTGTGGCACTGACCTTAGGTGTAACATTAATTATGGGGCACATTCCACAATTTACAAAAATGCCTAGGTTAGTAAAACAAATACAAAATAGAAATAACAGAAAAAGAAAAAGAGAAAAACAAAAGGAAAAGCAAAACCTATCTAACCCCCTCCCCTTCACTGGCCCAGCCCAACCCCCTCTCCCCTGGGCCAAACCGGCCCACGGCCCACCCCGCCCCCCTTCTTCTTCCTACCGTACAAGGGGGGCCGTGGCACGCATCGGCTGCTCCATGGTCGTCGTCGTCGGCGTGTCGGCCATCCGACGAGCCCCGACTTGTACAAGACCCCCGCAGCCCCTCTGGAACCCTAAACCTAGTCGCCCCTCCCGCAGATCTCGCCCCCATCGCCCCTCTCCCTCTACCCGAGCCCCGCCCGTGCTCATCGCGGTCGCGCCACCGTGCTCGTCGTGGACGGCGGCCAAGCCGTCCCGTGCCGGCGTGTCCATGAGGACCACCACCCTCCTCTAGTTCTCCCATCATCAAGCTCGAGCCGTAGCACCGCTCCGCGACGTCGAATTTTCCATTCCCGCCCGCCACGGCAGTGCCGCCTCGCCATCGATTGTCGTCCCAGCAGGCCTCCCTACGCCTCCCCAAGCTCGGCATCACCATCCTGGTGAGCTCCGCCTCCAGTTTCCCCCGTTCCCCGCACGAATTGAATGCCTATACCGTGGACCGCCGTCGTCCTCGTGCCTGCAACCGCCACGGTCGCCATGGCGCGCGTCCGAGCTCGCCGCGCTCACCTTGCGCTTGGTCGTGCCCTCGTGCGCACGCGCGCATGGCCACGCCTCCCCCCCGCCCTCGCACACGCGCGCTTCCCCAACCGCCCCTGCCCCGTCGGCGTGGACGCCATGGCCATGGCGCACGGCCGCCGACTCTCCACCACGTCCTCTGCTCCCCGCGTGTTCCCTCCCTGGCCACGCTCGCGCGGCCGCGCTGCCGCTCGATGCGCCCGCACCCCACCCGCCGCACATCCCCCCCTCGCTGCTCCACCGCGACCCCCTCGCCGGAGCACCTCGCCGCCGTGCCCTGGCACCGGCGAGCACGGGCTGGTTAGCCAAGGCTAACCCCCCCACTGACCGGTGGGGCTACCCTGCTAACCCCCCCTAATTTATCTGGAAATTAAAGTTCACCTAAAATAGCCCCTATGTGTATGACAGTGGGTCCCAAGCCATTAGTAAATTTACTGGACTAATTAACTTGCTTAATAAATCATGTGGCAATGACATGTGGGCCCTACTCTTTAAACCAATCACTGGTTAATTAAAATGCTTAATAAAAATATCCCTATGACATGTGGGACCCCACTGTTAATTAAATTATTAAACTGGTTTTATCACCTGTGAGGCTGACCAGTGGGACCCACTGGTCAGGTTTGACCAGTCAACCCCTCTGTGGATAATGTTAGGTTTTATTAATAAAAAAATAATCCAGAAATTGATTTAAAATGTTTTAAATTTTTAAAATTCAATATCTTTTAAACCGTAAGTCAGATTCAAAAACTTTATAAATGAAACTTGCTCAGAAAAATGCAACGATCACGAATATGCTATCCGTTTGTCTACCACACCCCTCTAACGTACTGAACCTCGAACCGTCCCCCTTTGGACCGTTTGTCGGATAAATTGTCCGGTACTGCTAAAGTACCCGGATGAATTTATTTCGAACACGAAAGTTGTTCGGAATAGATCAACTAACCCGGATACACCACCCACACATGTGTCGGATGTACACGACACCTCCGACATGATATCTCCCCCCTCCGGACCCCCTGACCGATAAATACCCGGAGCTGGCAGTTCATCCCCGGATGAATTCCCGCTCCGAGCTTAATGCATCGTACTGCGTTAGAACACCGCCAACACTGCGTTTGCCATGTCTTGTATTTGTATTGCTATTATTGTTGTGTATTTATTGTTTCTACCCCTTATTCTCCGTTAGACCCCGCTGCTGCTGTCGACTACACCGCCGCTGGGTACGACTACTTCGTTGACGACCCTACTTCTATCGTCGAGCTTCTAGGCAAGCAGAGCCATTCTCTTCCCCATATATCGCCTACCTTTCCGTACTTTCTTGCACTAGGCATTGTTACTGATGCTGCTTCGTTACAATCCTATTCAATTGCATAGCCTATTTTTGTTGCCCCTTGATGTACCTTTTTCATATGTCCTATGCAGCCTTATATATAAATATATTATTTAGCAGTGATTGTTAGCTAGGATTAGATAGAGGGCCGTGATCACTCAGGGGAGTGAACGCGGATACAAATATTATAACTGCACATGTACGGTACAATGCAGACACCGCCTCAGGCCCCCTAGCTCGGCTTTGCCGAGCCACCATCAAGTGTGAGCTATCAAGGAGTAATCCTTGTACTCCACTCGTTGCTGACTCTGTATAGCCGCTCTAGGTACTGGAGCGACGGTTGTCCTTAAAGGTAAGAAGTCGGGCGACCCAACGGTGCCCGCGAGCAGTATTGCGACGGGACGACAGGGAGGGTACGACCAGTGTACCGGTGTGCTTGGCCCCTGATCGTTGGCCGCGAGAGTTACCAAACCATGAAAGTCGAGCTCCTCCAGGAGCACACGCGAGACAAGGTAAGGAGTCGGTTCTCCTTGTTGGTAACCGCAGAGACTTGGTGGGGCGACAGGGCAGGCACCGATGTACTGGTGGTCCTGACTGCTGTCGTTGTCCGCGGGTCAGTTAAGTCGAGGCAACGATAACGGTTGTCCCGGAAGTTAATAAAATGCTAAATGGTTTGGTGGATGACTTGAGAGGCCCGTTGGTCTGTACACACTACTCTCACGTGGGATAAGGAGTTATGGGCTCCCCTGCGTCGTAGTTCATTCGAAAGATCTTCAGACGTCAGCAGTATGGCGGTCTGATTGCCGGGAAGTTGTGTGTCTTCTTTACTCGCGAGTGGTGTTTGCTTTTGCTTCCCGGCCAGCCTTGCACCGTGCAGGAGCGTGCAAGGGTGAGGGTCCTAGACCCCTTGGCGCATAGGATTTAGTCCGGCGGATGGCCTCTCCGCTGAGCCTAGGATGGGCTACGCCGTGTCGGATAGCTTTGGTGGAGCGTTCCCTAACAAGGTGTCCGCCACCCTGGAGATCCGAGTGTGCAGGCTGAACAGTAGTGCACCCCTGCAGGGAGTTTAATCTATTCGAATAGCCGTGTCCACGGTAACAGGATGCTTTATGCTGAAGCTGGATCTTACCACTACAAACTATTATTATTAAACTGTATGGTTCCGGGTTTTCTTCCTCGCTGGGATGTCGAGGAGGGGATCTCAAAGGCATTGTTAATTATTACAACTTACTATTATACAATGTTGCAGCAACTTCTGCTGCATTGTTATTTTATGCTTTATATTGAACTGTTGGCTATTATCTCCTCATGCTGCAAGACTCGTCGGAAGATGCTAGTCTTCGTTAGGCCTAGCTTCTTACCCTTATTCTGATTTCTATCTTGCAGTCCACTATATGTAGCCTCCCCTTTCCATTTGATACAATGCATAATTGCTTAGTAGCAGACGTAAGACTCGCGGGTATGCTAGATACTCACCTTTGCTTTATTTACCCTTTTCGTTTTGCCTGATCGGCCGCTGCGGTCGACGTTGGAGCCCAGGAGCAGGAGTACCCCGGAGGCGACTACTACGACGTCGAGTTCCCCGTCGACCATGAGTAGTTCGGTGGATCCCAGGCAGGAGGCCTCGCCTTTTCGATTTGTATCTCTGATGTCATTTGTGCTAGCCTTCTTAAGGCAAAACTTGACTAACTATGTCTGTACTCAGATATTATGGCTTGTATAACTTATATATTCGGATCCTCGTGATCCCTGGTATTGTAACATATTGATTTATCCTTTTGTGTTTAGTATTGTGCTGTGATATTCTCACCGTGGCACCCTAATCTCAGCCGTGTACCCTGCGTGTATGATTACTGTACACGGATTGATTTTGGGGCGTCACATTCATCCTCGTGACCTAGTCACACGCTGCGCAACTTTATGGATGTAATCTCACCGAATAGGCCATGAGTATATTTCCATTACATGGATTGACAAACCCTGCTCTTGAAACAAAACTCCTCGACGTATCTCAACGGAATACCTAAGATACACCTTTATGACCAGCATATTTTAGTCAGGCGGTGGATGTAGGTTAAAGCATCCGAGAAAATAGTGATTATGCATGATCTCACGGTCTAAGGAACGATTTACTACGTTCTTTAATTACAACATTGAACCTTCATGAGTTTGATCATGTTGCAATGCTTACGTTGGGTAATGTTCATCACGTCATTCATCTAATGAGGTGACCTCATAGTCATTTGACTTGATTGTCCATGATCGCGAAACCACGATCATCAGTTGACCATGAACTAGTTATTGAGAAAGAGGCTAACTAGGAACGTTGGTTGTTTTTATACCACACATGTATCATTGTTTCACTGGTACAGTTCTAGCACAATATGAAATTGGTTATGAACTTGCTTAGATATATTGGAATAATCACATATTATTTGTCTCTTGAGCATATATCCAACAGAATGCGAATTGTGAAGATATCGCGAACGCTTTGATGGTACATGACGATGGAGAGGAGGATGCCGAAGATGCTGACTAGTGTGCGTCGTAAAGGCTTGGCTTGTATTTTGGTCCTAACTTAATTGTAATATGGGAAACTGCGTATGATTTGGCAATCCTTGTTATCACTAATATATCATGTCATATTAAATTGAATGTGTGCATATGGTAATGGATTTTCATTAGTGATACTTACTTACGAATGAAAAATAATTTTTACGCGAAGCTGAACATGGTTTTTGAGCTACTATACAACATAACCAGAAAAACCAGTGTTCATATAACATCTTCAGCATTCATGGGTATTACAAACTTTCATCACCAGCTACAGCTTCCCCAGCCGTCCTAAAAAAGTTACCAAACATGCTTTTTGGCTTCCCAGCTTCTACTAGCTCCAGCGCTTCTACCAACTCCAACCGCTTCTTATTCAGCCGCATCCCAAACAAATAGGCCCCTAATGATATTGCTTTGGTATTGTGAATGTTTATACATTTTTCAATAAGTTTGGTCAAAACAAAGAGATTCTTTGATTTCAAACAAAACTTATATGCAGATTAAAAAGAAACGGAGAGAGTGTTTGGCGACTAAGGAGAGAAGAAAAGTGTGATGGTGAAGGACGATGAAGATGCCCCGGGTGAGGAGACAAGGAGCACCATTCCTCAATCGGCGACCAAAGCATATAGGCCCGATGGAACCAAGAAAGTGTTGAAGAGGAAGGCCGGAGACAATGATCTCAAGGATGGATTTGAGGCCATTGTTGGCGAGGAAAGAGTATGCGAAAGAAATAAAATTGTTGAGGCTTAAAGAAATGGAGGAGAGGAGTGAGGCAGAGCGACGTATGCAGCCGAGGAGAAGAGGATAGGGACCGAAGAGAGGTTGGCCGACATTTATAAAAAAATGATGTGTAAATGTGGCCAGCAGCCGGACAGCAGCAGCACAACAGCAGAGCAGCAGCAGTGTGACGGCCGCCTGTTTTTCATATTGACTTTTAAATCTTCTATTGGAGTTGCTCTTTTACATCTTTGTTTTGCATCATTTGTTGGAGTTGGGTCTTTTTTAAGATGTAAAAACACTTTTTGATATAGTAAGTTACTAGAAGGGTTTGTCGCGCTTCGCTGCACTATTGATGTTGTTGGGATTGCACATTTTTTTAATTATTAGGTTTGGCATGGGGGAGGCCATGGAGTGTTATCACTTCTTTTTTAATAATAATGTGTTTTTGTTGATCGTTTCTGTGGTGTGATTTCATGTTATCTGCTAATCAACGCGCATATATGTAGGAAAATTTCTTGCATCGGTACTATATTAGTGCTTATTTTTTGCCAAGTGATGTGAGGGTACACTGTACTAATGTGTCTTTATAGGCTGGATGTTGCAAATTAATTTAAGAAGTTGTTGACCCGGTTAAAACCGTAAACCAAATTCAAAATCGGATATCTCAACCAAATGAAAGAACTCTAAAGTGAGGGAGCATAGTAAACACTGATGTGTTTTTATAGGCTGTTTGTTGTGAACTAACTTAAGAAGTCATTGATCTAGTTAAAATCGTAAATCAAATTCAAAATTGAATATCTCAATCAAATGAAAGAACTCTAAAATTCGGGAGCATGATGAACCTAAGGATTATGTGATACATGGGTCATATTACATACATGGTTATGTTTTTGCATGCATGGGTGGATGGATAACAAAAATAGACGGGGGACAGGCAGCATGATTAACATGTATTGAGACATCGGGTCGTCGGGCACGAAAACAGAAGATGACCTTTCCAAAATAATTAGGATGTACTCATTAAGTAACTCAATCTGAACAATGCAACCACCATTGCTTGGAGTTTGTCAAGGTACAAAAAGGCAGAGCTACCTTCAAGGTAGACTAAAAATGATTGGAAGGATATATTATCTTCACTGAATTTCTTGTGATAATGATTGATATTTCAAAAGGCCGAGCCCCAACTTAATTTTATAATTTTCAACAGAAGTGGTTAGCCTAAGCATTCATGAAAAACATGATGGCTTATGCTTCAGCTTGTAACCATAGTTTTCATTGGACATATGTCTTGAAGGTAAATGCTAAAAGATCCAATGGTGGAAATATTTGGCTAAGAAAACATGTTTAGTTATTCTAAAAGAACCACTCACAATTATGCAAAAGGACATAAACATGTACATCTTAACACAACTCTAACATATAACCAGAAGAGTATTTTAATAGTCAACAATTACCGAATAGGAAATCAGTTCAAAGGGAGTAATTAGGAATACGTGTCAAATCTGAGGGAAAACATGCTCTAGATAGCAACACACTGTAATTATTCAAAGGTCACAAGAATATGCAGCTTAACATAACTCTCATCTTGCAACCAATAGAGTTTTCAAGTACCATACATACTTGAAAACCAATAGTGTAGATCATGATGGTGGGAAGGAGGGAGGGGATGGAGAGATGAGGAAGATGGCAAGGTACCTCGGCCGATGCGTCCATGCAAGCAATCAGCCGCCGCTGGCGGCGGCCCGACAATGGGGAAGTCCTAGAGGTAGAGACATGTGAGCTTCGAATTTTTGGAGGAGGAACAGAGCAACTGAGTGGTGGGAATGACTGAATACGGATCAGAGGAGCTACGGGCGACGGCCTACGGAAGAGCGAGGAGCAGCAACCCGAGCAACCGGCGGCTAGAGGGGTGCGAGCACTGTAGGCGGCGGGGAGAGAGGGAAAAGGTAAACACTAACACTCGGGACAAAAAGACCCATATCTACCCACTACCCCACCTCCCAGCAGCACAGGACAAGCCAGGCCACATGACGACCAAGTCAAAATCGAATACACAGATCTCAATTGATTCTTAGGAGATTTACCCCTAGAGGCTTTAATATATTAGAAGATGTAACACCTAATTTTACATCTCCAAATTTACATTTTATTGAAGATGCTCTTAGAGATGTTTATTTTATATCTTCATTTTGCATCATTTATTGGAGTTGGGTATTTTTTTTAAGATGTAAAAAACACTTTTTGATATAGTAAACTATGTAACATCTAATTTTACATCTCCAAATTTGCATTTTACTAGTAGAATGCCCGTGCGTTGCAACGGGCTCTTAAAATATTTTGCTGGAGTTATATGTTTATATGATGCATGTTATTTACATTTTATATGTATACAAAAGATAGCAAGTAACAGTCAATAATTGAAATCAACAAATATAACTTATTTGGATGTTGTTCATTGATCAGGACTTACAATTTATTGAGATATTTGTAGCCATCTTGTAAACAAAGAAAATGATTATCTGCAATTGTTATCTACACAAGCTTATCATGTATATTTTGAATGAACAAGCCAACAAATGGTTCACACACATGGTTTATCCTACCGATTGTGGTCCATGCAGTTAGCGAGATGTTGTTTTGTATGGCTTCATTGCAGAAGAAATCTCAAGATAATGCATATAATATACATTCCTTTCTACAAGGAGCCTCTTAGGTATTATAACACTTACAACGATTGCATGGATACCGACCGCCTAGAAAGAAACGTAGGAGTAACTTAATTTGAAAAACAAGTATCTAGGAAACAAATTTCCAGCAACCACATACAACCACCTGACCTATCGATTTGTTCATATGACCAAGTCATATAGCTTAATTTATTGTAACAACACATGGTATAATAGAAAAGGGGGAGATGAAATATGTTAAATACTTATTTCTATGCATACAAAATGTCCACTCATAACTGCAACCTAGCTCTTCCATTACCAACCTTACTACGGTAACATACGATGCCTCCTTCTCACCCACTTGTTTTGGAAGTTATAAACATAATATCAAGGTTGCAAAAAAACTTGAAGGTAAGTAGGTCAGTGTAATTACTAAAAATATATATTCAATTATATATTTTTGTAAAGGTCCATGCGTTAGACGGTATACAAATTAGCTCTTGTTTCAGAATTGTCCGCATCCTACATATGGTTGAGATGATGTGTATTCGGCCAAAAAAAATCCCAGTGCCAAAAGTACATAATTATTTGAAGACACAAATCATAGAAACTTAGAGAAACTCCAATGGGGAGACACAAATATCCTGTTTTCGTCCGTTTGGGTCTCCGCGGACAAAAAATGGCACCCAACGGGGAGACACAAGCGGACAGCATGGTCCGCTCTGTCCGTTTTAGTGTCCGCCGCGACCTATTTGGACCGCAAATATGGGTCCAATTTTCCGCTCTATCCCTCTCATTATTCTCGTCCCAAAAAACCGCAGCGGCAAGCCGGCAAAGAAATCTAATTTGGCAGCCAAAATTCTCAATGGCAACATACAATATATGACATGTTACCGTTGCAATACTGAAACACAAGAAAATAGTTTTTGGCTGCCAAAATATATTCCTTCATTCTCTATTTTTTCTATGCTTTCCAAAAGTAGGAAAAAAATCAACGTAACATATTGTTGACATGATTTTTGATGTGGCCATCTCAACTACGCAACCAAATTATCTCCTGCAATATTTTATATGATTATGTCAAACTCTACACAAGCATATTTCCTCCTACATTTTTTTTGACAGTTTCTGCCAAGATTAAAGATTTTTTCGATTGCACAAACTGAATAGCAATACACATTCATCAAACAAGGGAAAGTAATCAAAGCCCTCTAGAAAAAATAATAGCATGCATTAATTTTTTTGATAATAACATTATGGGCTTATTGGATGCATACCTCACCTTTCTTAATATACACATGGAATTTTCTATTAGAAATTACAAATAATGGATATAGGACTACAAATTTACTCCGATAAGCCTTGCCACCTTCAGAACCATATCCCACAATTAGGACTGCATGATCAAGAGACCTTGGACACACCATCCAAGATACCCTGAATAAGAAATTGATGGAAGTCAAGTACAGTGCTACTCAAATTGTATTAAATAAGTTAGTGAGAACACAATTGCATTCAAATCTGGGAGTTTAGCTGAAGTCAAGTACAACGCTGCTCAAATTGTATCAAATAAGTTAGTGAGAACGTAATTGCATTCAAACCTGGGAGTTTAGCTCAAATGCTCGAGCGCTGCCACATATTCTTACACTAATAGGTTGCTGGGAAACAACTTGAAATAACAAGTCTTCCTTGTTGGCAGGCACATCCTTGTAGCCATCGACTGTTACCACATGCTTTTTTAGCCGTAAAACAAGCAAACAAATTGCACGAATATGATACATCATGTGCCTAAACATGCTCAAGGTAAAGAAAATACACGAATTAATACATCTCCATCTTTCCTTTTTGTTGTTTCATGTGCCATCTACTTCACAAAAGGGTAACCATCCTCCGTGTCAATCTCACCATTTTTAATCACAAATAAGCACAGGTTATGAATCCACCACCACAACCAACACTGATGAGAATCTGCCACAATCGATTAGTTCCTGTTCAGAAAAGATGAGAAGAGAACCCGTCGTGACCTTGTTTATTCCTTCCATGACACATGTAGCTGAGAAACCCCAACAAACACCTAACGACAATCCAGACCACATTAGTTTAGTAATAAGGAATGAGGTAGCACCAACTGTTAGAACTGAAAATTTACTTCAAGTATCATGTGGCCCCTGAATGAAAGGAAAATAAAAGTACAAGTCCAAGGGAATGAGTTCGTGATACAGAGACTTGCATCTTCACTTCTTCAGTCTCACTCTTGGTCCTAATTTTTAAAATACTCCCTCCGTACCGAAATATAGGTCATTCTATATATACTTAGCAGATCACTCCAACAACCTATAATTCGGTACGAAGGGAGTACAAGACTGCTGACACAGTTCTTATATATATATATTATTGTCATATCTACACGTTTCGAGTATAGCCATCACCCATGGGCAACCTAAGATAACCCCAAACCTAGAATTATGGATTGTTGGAAGCATATTTTTTCCCCTGAGATTCATATTTAAGACATAATGCACAACTAAACTACATATTGAAGCAACACATTTCTTTTCCATGGCAAAAGATAAAAAAAATGTTTAGAAGAAATTCTCTAGTGGGGGAAGCCCTCAAAAGGAACAACACCTACGAACCACATAAGGAATTAAGAGGCATAATTATTCCCCTAATTCATCTATTTTTTTTTCTTCCAAGTATCCAATTCAATACCTTGATATATGTCACATTCTCAGGAATAACAAAGTCTGTAAATCTACTGTTCGAAAGAGCTGGTCGTAAGTGACTACAAACCAGCATAGTAAAATTGAGCTGACAAAAAAATGAAGGGTTCAACACCATCTCTAACTGCTTATTATATATATATATATTTTTTACAAAAATTACCTCTCCACTATTGCAGCATAACCATGAATTTAAATCTCCCGCGAAGTTGCCGATATAGCTGCGCTATAGACCGAAAGCCTCGCCGCTACGCTATTTGCCGCTGCAAAATCATCCATTAAACCCTCTAAACAGCTTCAAAATCAGTAAAGACTTCTGGAATTATCTCTTCCACCTGAAACGTTGCCGCTATTTGCCGCGATTGCCCCCTATGGCGGCCGATATAGCTTTTGGGAGAGGCTGCCGCTAAATCATTTTTCCTGCGATTTTAATATTTGAGCATAACTCATCCTACCAGGAGCAGGCAAAAGATGAAACCTGGAAAGTACATGCCACAAACATCATACCAGTCGAGCCTCCTTGTGGTTATTTGGTTTCGTCCATATTACATGTGTCAACCTAACAAGGAAATGCAGATCAAAATATGCATCATTAAAAAACATGTACTCCCTCCGATCCATATTAATGGACACACACTTAGTACAATTTTTGTACTAAGTGTGTGTCCATTAATATGGATCGGAGGTAGTACTCAAATCCAACTTTCGGGATTTCACCAAGCAGAGAAGCACCATTAGTTGGTGGTTGCCTCTACTCTCATCACACTACAAATCCAATTTTTGACTTCACCATCTTAGAAATAGTATCCTCTAGTATTAGTAAAAAAACAACTAACAGCCTAACACCTACTCGTTACCTTTCTATATTATTTACTGTTACACTCTTGTAGTGGAAGTTTGTTGTACCACATCCAGTCAATTTTCACACCAAATGGTCTCAAATGTAGCATACACATATAGTTAAAAAAAACAGAAAGGTAAATTTTCTGCATGAAATATATAGGATGGACTCTGCTTACACACATTTTGCAACATAAAATTGTAAAAGGAAATCATAATTATCAACTGGATACTTGATTATTCAGTCTCGCAAACGATTGATTCTTGATAAGAACTATACAAATAGGGGAGCAAGCATCCTATCCAGTAAATAGTTATAGTATTTCCGCAAATGAGCCTACCATCTCTCTGTACAGTATATTGATTCGGTAAGAAAATATGAATGCATAAATTAAACTGATGTTGGTTTTTGGATGTGTGTGAACTGAAAATAGGAATGGATAGATTGCACTGAAAATCCTGCATGTTGCATTTGATGTCATAACAGGACACCCAAATGGTCAATGGAAAAGGAATTAAATTGAATTCTAAACAATATAGGGATTATAAATTGTTGCTTCACATTGGACTTTGTATGTTAGTTCGTAAAGATTAGAAAATTGACATGATGGAATGTAAGAGGGCTGTAGAGAAAACATGAATTTTATATGATTACAAGCAAGAGGGTTACAGATAAAACCTGTAGAGAGGTAGTCAGGTACCGACGAGGAAGCCATAGCCTAAGGTGCACTCCTACGCGGAGGACAGCCCGGCGCCCCGCGCTTGCCAAAGGAGCATGCCCTTGACCCGGGATCGTCAGCGGAAGGTCGAGGGCCATGAGAAGGCAGCGAGCGCTTGAGCCCGGCGCAGGCGGAGGAGTGGCGAGCGTCGGGAACGGCATGCGCCGTGGCGCGATGGCATCGACATCTACGACTGCGGCGTCGGAGGAGCCGCTCACGCCGGAGCCGAAGGACGAGGAGCGACGGGTCCGTTGGCCGCCATAGGCGCCGGGGTGGAGGCCGCCTTGTATAGGATCGTGGCCTCCCCACGCCGGAGTACGTCACCGCTGCAAGGCCAAGGCTGCGTGATTGCGTCCTTCTCCACGCTAGGTGCCTCCTCTTCTCCTGCATGTATGCATGTAAGAAGTAGTGAATCAGGATGCGTTGCTCGTACTTAAGTTTGCGTCGGAGGAGAGCCCATCGACGCCCTGCGCTTCCGGAGGAGCACGTTCCGGAGGACATTCCGGAGGGAGGATAGAATCCTGCGAGTGCCTGCACAGGAGGTTCGGTGTACACGAGTGCTCGTCCTCTCGAAGCGCCATTGCTGCGCTCGTCCTGTTGAGGCGTCGCTGTCGCATGACTATGCTCCGATCTGCCGCCGCTCCTAGGAGGAAGGGAGAGGTCTAGGGTGTGAACCTGCAGCCGTGATCGCGTTCGTTATTTGATGAAAGGGTGCGGGATGAAGGGAGAGCGGTGCGGCTAACGCGGCTGGGATGTGGGAGACGAGTCATTAATTAGGAAAGCGATCGGGGATACGCGAGGGAAGATATGCGGGAATAAAAATCGCTAAAAGAAAGATGAGAAACCACGTACCGACTCCCTCAAATAGAAATAGAGATTGAAAATGCTCTTGTGGTGTATTTGTCTCCACTCCGAGTCCGGAAGGAACCCCCGAAAACCCCCCTATTGTGCCCGTCAAAAAACCCCCCCTGTTGCTCTCCCGTTTCGCTTTCCCTGACTGCTACCCTCTCTTCTCCTCGCCCACCCTTTGTTTCTCTCTCCCCCCCTTCCGCCAAGGCCAAGCCATGCCTCCTCTCTTACTACTACTTCCCCCACCACATCCGCCTCCCACCTCCACCGCGTCCCCTCTGCCTGCCCCCTCCTCCCCTCCACAAACCCTAACCCTAATCTCGCCGACTCCTCCGCCGCCCCGCCCCGCCCCGCCGTCCCCGCCGCTCCGCGCTCGTCTCGGTTCCTACTCCGCCCCCGGAGCGTCCCTCCACGCGCGCGCGCGGGGGCGCTAGGGTTTCGCTATGGACCCGCGCCGCCCTTCCCCGCGCGGCGCCGCCAACGGCAGCATGTTTAACTACTCCAACCTCTTCAACCTCGAGGTACTTGCTCGCTTCACTGGACCCTTCTCTGCGTGCTAAGCGTTGCGTTGTACGTGATCGGGGCTGGGGATGGGCTATGGACCTCATTCTCTCTCTCGCGGGAGGGAGGGGAGGTCCAGTTTGCACGTGCAATTCGCAGTGGTTTGGTGGGAGCTTCCGGTTTAGAGGCTAGTTGGAAACTGGTTACTGGTGCTTGTCCGCTTTACCACTTGTCTTGATATATCATCTGTTCTGTGCTGCTAATGCCTTTGCCTAGATTGTCTTGTACGTATTTCATACAATGGGATGAGAGGATATCATTCTGATGCAATTGCACACGTCAGCTATGTTTCATTTACAATTAAAGCTTTCTAGTTGCTGGGATCTCCACATGAATCTTGGCTTTTGTTTCTTGCTATACTATCCTTAGCTTATGCTGCAAAATTCTGCTACTATGTTCAAAGTTTATGCTCCCTAAAAGAATGGTTCAAAGTTCGTGCAGTTTGTTAATGTTAGATTTCGGGGCTTGCACTGAAATTTCATTCCATCAAGTCAGAATTTGTCACTTAATTTGTTATATTTGAGCACATATTTGTCGTTTTAGTGATTCTGTAGTGGTATTGTTGTTGTCTGCTTTCTTTATCTGTGTGGATGTAGGTTAACTCATTATGTATTGCCTTAGGTAGCGATCTAGTGTGGAAAATACAAATAGTGGACATCATCTGTCATTTTTTTGCGAGGAATCTGCCTTCTTTTTTTTACTTGGTGAAGCAGACAACTTGTTTCTGCTCTTACGTTGCTGTTATTTTCTTGAGTTCTGTTGATCTATCATTCTTATATTGCTTTTTTTACTGGACATTGTAGCCATTGCTAAACTTTAAGGTCCCTTTACCGGAGGGTCTTGATCGCTATGGGAATAGTAGCCCAATTGGGAGCGTGAGTTGCCAAGGTAAGGTCAACTCTTTCTTCATTCTCTTATCTCTATTATTACATTTCTTTGCTCTCTCTCTCTCTCTCTCTCTCTCGGCAATTGTGTAAAATCCATCTTGTTGTATGGGCTCTTTACTAAATACTTTTTCATTGACCTTTTTGTTCTATATGCTTCTGTGTGAATCCTGCTGCTTACCCAACTTTTCGTTCAAGGTCAAGGGTCCTTGTCGGATCAGTACAATGGTGTGACTGATGCTTCTCATGGGCTGCATCGAAAGCGAAAAAGGCATCTTGGTGTTGCAAGCGATGATGAGGAAGCAGATGCTCACAGTAACCAAATAACCGAGGAGCACTACCGTACAATGCTGAGTGAACATGTTCAAAAGTACAGAAGGTCAAAGTTTAAGGAGGGTGTTTTTGGTTCTGATCCTCCTCGGACAGACTTCCCCCAAATAATAAAACAGAAGAATGGCAATGCAAGAGTTATGAAATACAGAAACGATTCCAAGGATGTTGCAGCATTAGGTGTGGTAGAAGCCTCACTGGATTACATTGGGATGGGAGCATATGGTGGTTTCAATAAGATTGTAGCTTCATTTGATTCTTCCTATTTGGATATGGGGGATAATGTGAGCTACTTAATTCCAGAGGGTTATGATAAGTTGGCATCTTCCCTTAATCTGCCTGTTTTTTCCGATATACGTGTTGAGGAGCATTTCTTGAATGGCACGCTAGATCTGCGCACCCTGTCAGCAATGCTTGGCACTGACCGGAAGTTTGAGGCTATCAGTCGTCGTGGATTAGCTGAACCTCAGCCTCAACACGAATCACTCCAGGAAAGGGTAAAGATGCAGAAATTTGCACTTCAAGTAACTGAGGACCCCTTTGCAATTCCAGAAGGATCAGCTGGGAGGATACGAAGATCTATCATTTCTGATTCAGGCAGTTTGCAGGTTCATTATGTTAAAGTCTTGGAAAAAGGAGATACTTATGAGGTTGGTTTCATTTGTTCAAATATTCGATTTCATGTTGTTCTATTTGTGTACTTAACAACTATGTGATGTCATATATGCAGATTATTGAGCGGAGCTTGCCAAAGAAGCAAATAGTAAAAAAGGAACATTCTGAAATCGTGAAAGAAGATTTGGCAAGTTTTTTGAGGCGCTGGCATATTATTGCTAGAAATATTCCAAAGCATCACAGAAATTTCACTGCTTTGTTGAAGAAACGACAAATGGATGCTAAACGCTTTTCTGAGAATTGTCAACGTGAGGTATTACATTTGTCTATTGTCACCTTAAAGCATGGCACCATTTCAATGTGCTCTAGTTTATGTTCTTGCTGAACCATTTGTCTTCTGAAGCCTTGCTCATTTCTTGTTTAACCATCCAGGTGAAGCTCAAAGTCAGCAGGTCACTGAAACTGATGAGAAGTGCTCCAATACGTACAAGGAAGCTTGCTAGGGATATGTTGATATTTTGGAAACGGGTAGACAAGGAACAGGTATTTGTCTCATAAGCTTACAATTAGTCAACTTTTGTTAATGCAATTATGAAAGTATACAGTGCCTTCTACAGTATTAGAATGCTAAATTTATTCACATTATTGAACTATATGAGTTGATTATACTATATCCATTTCTTATATCCCCTTAGCCATTTCACTCTCTATATGGTATTGTCTTGTACTCCCTCCGCTCCTAAAAATAAGACACCAAATGTTTTATATTTAGGAACGGAGGGAGTATTGCCTTTAGCATTGTTTATAAGGCTTGGATGCTTAGGCGGCAAGGCGCCCTGGCAGTGCCTCGCTTTAGGTGCCCTGGCAGTGCATTGCTTTAGGCGCTTAGGTGGTAAAGGCGGTTGGTCCCAGCCTCACCGCCCTATAAACAACGACCTTCAGTTTAGTTTAGCACATGGTGTTTACTGCTCTTATGGCATGCAGAACAAGACAAAAATATTACATTACTCATTCTTTGTGTCTGTTTCGCAGTATGAGTTGAGGAAAAAAGAGGAAAGAGATGCAGCTGAAGCTTTGAAGCGAGAAGAGGAACTACGCGAAGCAAAAAGACAGCAACAGAGGCTCAATTTTCTGCTATCCCAAACTGAACTCTATAGTCACTTTATGCAGAATAAGGCTGGCGAATCAGCACTGTCTGATGAGGGATTTGCTCCTGAGGTTGATGATGAGGAAGATCCCGAGGAAGCTGAATTAAAGAGAGAGGCTTTTAGAGCTGCTCAGCATGCTGTGTCCCAACAAAAAAGGATGACAAATGCATTTGATAGTGAAATTGTGAGGCTTTCTCAATCTTCGGAGTCTGGTATTCCAACTGACGAGTCTAGCAAGATTGATCTCTTACACCCGTAAGTTCTATCTGGAAATTTGTCTTCTTAATTGCAAACATGCATTATAGAACAAAGAGTATTTTCTAAAGCTGATTGCTTGGGAGTCTATCTTGTTTTCAGCTCAACAATGCCTGAGCAGTCATCTGTGCAGACCCCAGAGTTGTTTAAAGGTGTATTAAAAGAATATCAGTTAAAGGGCTTGCAGTGGCTGGTCAATTGCTATGAACAGGTAAACTCTTACGGAGCTACTGTATTTCGGTCACTTGTGGTGACTGCCATTATCAGGTTATAACGTCAATCTTTGGAGTTTGTGCAGGGGTTAAATGGCATTCTTGCCGATGAGATGGGTCTTGGCAAAACTGTGCAGGCTATGGCATTCTTATCCCACTTGGCTGAGGTTTGTGAATATTATTTCTTAAGTTTTCATCAAGTTATTTGTTGCCTAATTGTTTTTTGGGTCTCACTCTGTGTCACCTGGTCTAAGTTGTATCTCAACTTAATTGATCTCTTGTTCTTTCGTTTATTCCCTGTGGATATATCATATACTTCCTCCATCCCAAAATAAGTGTCGCTGACTTAGTACAATTCTGTACTAAAGTTGTACTAAAACTGCGACACTTATTTTGAGACGGAGGGAGTATTACATAATTTAGGGCCAGTTCTTTTGCAGCCTATTTCCAGCGGTGGAAATAAGCTGCCCTCCCCCAGCTTATTCTAGAAGCCCAATTAAAAATTTTATTTTAGAAATTTACTAGTTAAAGTTTAACTAATAGGCTTCTAAAATAAAAAAATAAGTTGAGCTTCTAGAATAAGCTGTGGGTGGGGCAGCTTATTTCCACCGCTGGAAATAAGCTGCAAAAGAACTGGCCCTATAGTTAAATATTGCATGACAAGCATTTGTCATTTGATATGACATGGGTGTCTCATGCAGGACAAGAACATATGGGGTCCCTTTCTGGTAGTTGCTCCTGCATCTGTTGTGAATAATTGGGCTGAAGAGGTGATCAGATTCTGCCCTGATCTTAAGATACTCCCATATTGGGGCCCAGAAAGGGTGGTTCTTCGCAAGAACATCAACCCCAAGCGTCTTTATCGGAGGTTGATTCTCACTGAATCATGATTGTGTCTCTTATAACAGTGTCATAAACCAATCACGTGACATTTTTTTTTCATTTATAGAGATGCTAGCTTCCACATTCTCATCACAAATTATCAGATACTTGTGAACGAAGAGAAGCTTTTGAGACGTGTTAAGTGGCAGTACATGGTATTGGATGAGGCCCAGGCTATAAAAAGTTCAACCAGGTGATTTTCCATGTGTCTTGTATGTTTTTTTAATATTTTGTTTGAACTTCCTAACTCATGCTTGTCTTCATTTGTTATTTCTGTTCTCTTTTCGTATTGCATGGCCCTTGCTTGACAAATAATTACCATCTTTTTGCTCTATATACTGCAGCCAGCGCTGGAAGACTTTGCTGAGCTTTAACTGTAGAAATCGCTTGCTTCTTACTGGTACACCAATTCAGAACAACATGGCTGAGCTATGGGCGCTTCTTCATTTCATCATGCCCACTTTGTTTGACAGCCACGAACAGTTTAATGAGTGGTTCTCTAAAGGGTACTGTTTTCCTATAGGAGTTCTGTCTTTTTTTTTGTCTTCTCTTTATTACTTACATTTCTTTGGCTTTCCAGGATTGAGGGCCATGCTGAACATGGAGGGACCTTGAATGAACATCAACTTAGTCGACTGGTAAGATAGTCATATATAGTGAATGCTATGGTTTCATGATTATTTTAAGTGCTTGACCGCGTCTTGTTTGGAAGACTTTTTGAGTTCTCAAATGGGTAAAGTTTGGTACAGCCTTGCTATTTCTTAAGATTATGACATGTTCTCTGTTTCTACAGCATGCTATATTGAAGCCGTTTATGCTCCGTCGTGTTAAGATTGATGTCATAGCAGAAATGACGGAAAAGAAAGAAGAAATTGTGCCCTGCAGACTGAGTTCTCGCCAGCAAATCTTCTATCAAGCCATAAAGAATAAGATCTCCCTTAATGAGTTGCTTGATGGAAGTCGTGGCAATCTAAATGATAAGAAGCTGCTTAGCCTGATGAATATTGTCATGCAGCTTCGGAAGGTACAGTTCTGACCGTTAGATTTTATTTAATTTCTTTTTTGAGGTCCCTACTGAAAATTATGATAGTGAAAGTTTTTTTTCCTCATGGTTTTCTTGATAATGTGCTCCATGTAATTCTTAGGTCTGCAATCATCCAGAGCTGTTTGAGCGCAATGAGGGAAGCTACTACTTTTATTTTGCGGAGATCCCAAATTCTCTTCTTCCTCCCCCGTTTGGGGAGTTGCAAGATATACATTATGCAGGCAAGAGGAATCCTATAATGTTTGAGGTATGATCTATCTCTTGACAGTTTGTATTGTTAATCATATGGTTTACAATATGTTTCTTCTTGAGCACAGAAAGTCAAACAGTACTAATGTATTTCTTTCTCAATCTCCACAGATTCCGAAGTTGGTTTATGAAGGAATCATTTGTAACATAGAAAAACCTGTCGATGGGTGTGGATTCCGAAATGGATATATCAACAGGCTGTTTAATATATTTTTGCCAAGCAATATTCATAATTCGGCAGTTCCAGAATCAACTTCACCAACCAAATCTGTTGTGCCATCTGGTGGATTTGGCTTTACACGTTTAGCGAATCTCTCCCCAGTTGAAGCTTCCTTCCTGGCCACGTGTTCATTAATTGAGAGATTAGTGTTTTCAGCGACACGTTTCAAGAGGGAGTGCATTGATGAAATTGGGGATCTATTCCTTGATTCAGAAGGTTCTGATCTCAAGCTCAGTCAGTATGATGCTACAAAAGTCCGGGCTGTTACTAGATTATTGCTTTCACCTAAAAGGGCAGGGTCCAGTTTACTCAGAACAAAGTTTGAAATAGGCCCGAGTGATGACCCATGTGAAGCACTAGTGCTTTCTCATCATGATAGGCTTGTCTCGAACACACGTCTTCTTCGTTCAACATATGGTTTTATTCCACCAG
This sequence comes from Bromus sterilis, assembly GCA_950022295.1. Taxonomy (NCBI): domain Eukaryota; kingdom Viridiplantae; phylum Streptophyta; class Magnoliopsida; order Poales; family Poaceae; genus Bromus; species Bromus sterilis. Next base: position 171,265,396 of record OX465595.1, on the reverse strand, counting down.
CTAGAGCACCACCGGTAAGCTTATCTGTTTCATATGTGTTGACATCATTTTTGGCACTTCTTTGCTGCATCAGGGCATCTGTTCAGTCATCTTAGATTTAGTGTTAAAATTCTGGAAATTCTATACAATGTAGAGATCTCTATTTGGTCATGCATGTTATCCACTTACAATTATGGTCGTACTGATGAACCCCCCTTTCTCCTTTCCTCTTCCAGATAAATGTCCGTTGTTCAGATCGGAATTTCGCCTACAAGTTAACTGATGAGATGCATGATCCCTGGATCAAGAAGCTGTTTCTGGGATTTGCTCGCACTTCTGAGTTTAATGGTCCTAGAAAACCGAATGGTCATAATCCTTTGATACAAGAAGTATGCACTGATTTGCCCATCCCTGAGCCGATGCTACAGTTGCCATACAGGATATTCGGGTCATCTCCGCCTATGAGTAACTTTGATCCAGCTAAAATGCTTACAGTAAGTTGATCACTTTTGCTTGTGCATATAATGGTATAAATTGTCTGTTTAGGTTTGTAGCTTCGGCTGCATAATTTCATTTTCTTTTTAGAGTTACGATTTTAAATCAGTGTTGGGCTACTTAGCATCAGGAATGCTTAACTATTTGCACGACTTATCCAAAAATTATACATTGATCATCGTGAAAACTTGGTGTAATTTTGTTTTTATTGCACATATTTATGACTCCATACTGTCATGAAATGCTTGATGACAGGATTCTGGGAAGCTCCACACTTTAGATAAACTACTACGGCAACTCCGAGCCGAAAATCACCGTGTGCTCCTATTTGCTCAGATGACTAAAATGTTGGACATCCTTGAGGTACCATAGAAAAATGTTCAGGTCTTTCTTACTATAATAGTTACTACCTCCGGACCATATACAGGTCTGCCCACCTTGTATTTTGAGTAAAACTTTGTCCACTGATTTAACTAAGAAAATATGGGTTATATATACCCCAAAATATACCATTTGATTTGCATTTGAAAGATGTTTCCAATGGTATACTTTTTTGGAACATGTATTTTCCTTGTTATTAATTAGTGGTCAAGTTTGACTCAAAAAATGAGGGGTCCTGTTTACTGGACCGGAGGTAGTAAAAGCTAATTCTGTAATTCACAACTTTAATCTTGTTTTTTTAGGATATACTAGATAGATAGATAGATAGATAGAAGATAATAAACATCTTGGAAAATGTTAAATTAACTATACTTCCCAGTTATTAATGCATATATAATATATCACTATGTGGATTTGAGCTTACATAATTGCCTAACCGGATGCAAAATATTGAGCACTGTGTTTCAGAAACTCTAGTTGCATCCTAGGTTTCCATTATTTTTTGACTGGTCTTGTGAACCTTGTGAAGAAGTGTGAACCCTTCTCTAACTTTGCATGTCATGCATTACTATTTCCAGGACTACATGAATTTCAGGAAATTCAAGTATTTCAGACTGGATGGGTCTTCTGCAATTTCTGATCGTCGTGACATGGTCCGGAACTTCCAGAACAGGTAGGCATTAGTGGATACTGTATAGGACGTAACTACTGCACTAAGATGATAATGCTCTTCAAACATGACTTCAGCTGAGTTTTGTTGTGTGCAGGAATGATATATTTGTCTTCTTGCTAAGTACAAGAGCAGGGGGACTAGGAATAAATTTGACTGCTGCTGACACAGTTATATTTTACGAAATTGACTGGAATCCGACACAAGACCAGCAGGCAATGGATAGAACGCACAGACTTGGTCAGACGAAGGAGGCAAGTTAAACCTTTATATATACTGTTGTCTAGCCATGGTTTATTGAACTACTATTTGATCATATTTTACTGGCACTTACGGATATGTAAACAACTGCATATGATATTTCATATTGGTGTGATGTGCTTGTGAATTGTGTAATATTTTTTACCATTCCCTTGTTTACTTTAGGGCTGCAATCGCACAACCTGTTTTTGTTGCATTTGTTGTTATACATGATTCTCGGACAAAATATGCCAATCTCGTTGAAGATTTTCAGACTATCAAACATGGTTTATAATCCTTTTTTAATACACCATATATCACTGTGATCCGGCTGGGTAAGCTTGAGAATAGCCAATCTTTCATCTGTCATGGTTTCTTGCCAACTTTTAACTTGTATTAAGCCTTATAGAATTTTCTTGTGTTTTCTTATTTGCTAAACCTTGTTTGATTACAAATTTCAGTGTTTGTTAAAAAAACACTTACGTCCAGCTCATCTATATCTATATCTATATCTATACCACTATAATAGTGTAGGAATAACTTTGAATATCGGTCGTTGGATGAAGTCGATCCAATGGTTGAGATGTGGCAAATCCGAGTAGTCTTGACCGTTGGATATTCTCTCCATCACGTTAGATTTTGCCATGTGTATCAATCTAGAAGGTTCTACACTTCTGCTTATGCACAAACCTGGAAACAAAGACACTTCTCCTTCTTTCTAGACTCTTCCATATTTTAGTTCTTCAAGTGTTTCTCTGTTAAAGAATAATCATTCATGTATGTTCCACATACACTTCTCATTTGTTCTAGACACTTCCATAGTTCATTTCTCCCATGTGCTTTTCTTTGAAAAGGATTGATATCTATTTTTATTTTATTTTGTTTTGTTTTGATTCAAAGCTAATACAACATCTTCCCAAAGTCCAACTTTCTTTGCAAAAGGATTAGTCAACTGTTTTTATGTATTTCACACAAGTTTTCATCAAATATTATGTCGTTATATTTTGATTTTGAATGAGATAGGTGATGATCTTAAATTTTATTCGTTTATGATTCTAAATGTATATGTTTGTTTCTTATAATGTGGTATAATGATATGTTGTCACTCTTCACTATCACGTGCAAGGCACATGTAACTTACTAGTATATGTTAACTACTTGGTTTGACCAGCTCAAATAACAGTAGTCTGTTATCCGAATTTACAAATTCCACCAATATCTATAATACCTAAATAGTTCATCCCCACTAACTTATTTATCTTGACATGCAAGCTATCCACATCATCAAGTAGGTCCACCATGTAAAAACTCTTTCATTAACTCTTCATGCACATGCTTCATTAACATTGCATGTGCATGCATCCTATCACAAATAAATAATAACCTTTTTATGTACTCAACCTCACAATTTATGAGCAACTTTCTTTTATAGAAAATCAAATTATGAGTTACATCGCATTTTATTTTTCTATGTGAATTTTTTATATACACATCCATAATTGCTATCATTGTTTTAGGTTTAGCCAAGGGTGAACATGTCTTTATTGTCTCTACTCTCAACTTTGTTTTCATCTCATATCATCTCGCTGATATATTGTCAAGTAGCTAAATTAACAAAACAAAAATCAAACTTATTTTTGGATTTTTCATCAAATGTTATTTAAAATAATAGTTGAGTAGCTCAGCTTCTTATATATTATTTGAAACTTGGAATTGCAGGTAACCGTGTATAGACTTATATGCAAAGACACTATTGAGGAGAAAATATTGCAAAGGGCGAAGCAGAAAAATGCAGTGCAAGAGTTGGTCATGAAAGGGAAACAAGTTCAGGATGATCATCTGATGAGACAAGAGGATGTTGTTTCATTACTTCTTGATGATACACAGATCGCACATAAATTGAAAGAAATATCAATGCAGGTAATTACCCCCTCACTCATAAATACTCCCTCCGTACCGAAATATACGTAGTTGGGAAGAGTTGCACAAAGGAAGCCCAACAACCTATATTTTGGTAAGGAGGGAGTAGATGACGGTTTAGGCTTGTTTTCTTGTTTGAGGATAGACGACATGTTACAATTCCAGCTGATTTTTGTGTGGGCATTATTAAATGTTACCGACTTTTGCTCCTGCTTTTTGATAGTGAGGTGTGTTTGTTGTGCATGCATGCATCGTTTCATGTATAAGCGCATATGTTACACTGAACAGTATCACTTGCATTCAAGATGGGCTTTTTACTTGGAACACAAACACTTCTGAAGGAATTAACAGGGCTAGCATATCAGCTTCTTAATCCAAGTGCCCAAAGAAAGCTATTATGTGTAAATATGAACAAAGGGGGTATATCATCTCTATCTTTTTACATACTGCAATGAAATATACATGGGCCAACTTGTATCTAGAAATGCTACTTGGTCTAATCTCTACCAATTTTTAATTCCAAAAATCAGTTTTAAATTGGAAATTTTGGTTTGTTTTCATTTTCTGTAACTCACAGGTAACGGCCATCCCACCTTTGTCTGCAACCACTTTGCTCAAACCGAAAGATTTTCTAAGAATTGTCGTGTTCATTTTTAGAATTTACATATGATTTTGAGTTAGTGGTAAGTCTGGAAGGAATATTCATCATCTGCATATTCACTCTTTTAGGCAAAGGATAGACTAAAGAAGAGGCGAGCAAAGGCCATCAAGGTTGACAAAGAAGGAGATTTGATGCTTGAAGATGATTTAACTGAAGAACCTGTAGAACAAGATAACACAACCAGCAAAAAGGTACACAGATAAATGTATCTGAGTTACCGAGTCATTTCTTTCTTTGTGATAGGATAAACCACACCCTCGGTTTGGGATTCTAAGTTTCTTTATCTGATTATCTTGAGCATTCATGTCACCCTGTGCGCATATAAACACAAAATCATTGCGGCATTACTTTATTATGCTAGCTTAAAACTCCAATTGAAGTGGATATAAAAGAACAAGTGCTTACATAGATACAATTTCACATATTGGATTGACACCCATATAGAACTTCGTTAGCTCCTTGTGTGATTGACATGCATAGATGGATTTAACTTGAGGTGTATTAGTTGGGTTTGACTCGCATTTCAGTCCATATTCCACCAGAAAGTGCGATATGTTTAAGCAGATGGTCAAAACAAAATGAGTTGGATTATCTTGCTCTAATTTCAGTATCTTTGCCTGTATGAGTCCTTATTCTGCTTGATGCTATTAAACTTGCCTTGCAATTTGCTGTATTGGAGAAACCTATGCATCATTGCAACAATTGTAATAGGTAACTGTAAAAGATGTACTCCCTCCGATCCAAATTAATTGACGCAGACTTAATACAACTTTGTACTAAAGTTATACTAAGTGTGTGTCAATTAATATGGATCGGAGGGAGTATAATAATAATATGCTCTAACTAATCATTATAAGTTAGTCCCCACGTTGTTTCCTTGAGGCTTGTTAGATTCACCTAACTGTCTCAGCCTTGCTTATGCGCGAGCTTCATTCATTTGAGTAACTGCTAATATATTTCCAGAAAAAAAGCTCGCAGAAGAAACATTTAAAGTCACAGGATAATGATGGTGCTGATGGTGATGTTCCCGAGAACGATCCTGCTGAAGATGAGGAGCATATTGCTTCCCCGAGGCCTAAAAGATCAAAGAGACTTGTGATGAGCACAGGTGAGGATAAGGAACCCGTTGCTGCTTCTGATGTTGAGAAACCTGCAGATGCAGCTGAAAACATATCTCATGACGACAATGATGCAGAAGAGTTGCAAGACCAGACTCCTTCAGCCTAGTTGACCTACTGGACTGACCTGATGAGAACAGGGGGTGCGAATGGTTGTGGTGTTGAGTAGGAGCATCAAAGATGGCAGTTTATTGACCCAGAGGAGGCGCTTTGGATCTGCTTAGTTGAATTAAGTATTTAACCGTGCAGCTTCTGGGACTGCAACTTGATTATTTGGAGGACAAGGCTTGAGTGCAGTTTCAATAAGCTAAATCCCAGCTGTTACTGTTTGCCTTCCAGTCTTATACCTGCTGTTGTTGATGCTCGCTGTAGCCATTGTGTAAATAATCATTAGCAATGTTCCATCACATATAGAAATAATTTTGCTGTGTAAAGAGAGTAGGGATGTAGAGTTTTGTTAGGCTAAAAATGAACATGGCAGGAAACATCTGCTGTGCTTCCCAGTTGGAAACATATCAGCTCATTAGATGATAAGTGTATCTATTACTTCCTCCGTTTAAAAAATTAATATGGGTTGTTTATCTACTCCCTCCGTTAGGAAATAAATAGGCAGAAGTGAGTACAACAGTATCGTGAATTCTTAACTTGCATTGATATGAGCAAATTGAAACTTTTAGTTAAATTTAAATTGCAATTTCATCTTCAAAACACAACCGGAGAGGTTTTGGTCTTTTTTTAATCTCTGTAACAGAGGTTTTGGTCTTTTTTTAATCTTTGTGACATGTTTTAGTCTTTTCTTTTGAATCTATTTTCTTCCTTGGATCTTTGTAATAGAGGTGATGTTGCCGGAAATGCATATCTGAAGCCCGAGCGCAGCTGATCCCTTTTCCGCTGCGCAATGGCCCACCATGGTCGGCCCCAGTGTGTAACGGCCCGCACAGAATTTGAATGCCGTTCCAAGCCACGGCTCTTGTCAAACAGACAACGTACCTTTTAATTTGACAACTCATCTTAACCAGAACTCTTCCTCTGCAAGATTTGTCTGTACACTTTTAGAAAAAATCGCTGTTCCGACTAATCCGATCCCCTTTCATCTTCCAAATCCGTTGTCCTAGCACTTGCTTGCTAAGTCATTTTCCTCTACCGCTGTCAAAGCCCCCCCACTGGTTGCGTCGGCAGGGTTATCACCTGGATTTCGATCAGCGGTGCTAACTTCAACTCATGGTTCTACAAGTGCGTCAGAAAAAATGTAAGATCTTCTCTACACATACTTTTCCTGTTCTGAACCTTGTTTCAAATTCCTCACCTCGCCCATTGTTCTTTGACCTGGCTTGTGCGGATTAATCAGATTCACAAAGACGTATGGTCGTACACGGTCGTGTTGAACCGTGTAGCCGCCAAACAACAGTAGGTTGTGCAGACGCCCATGCATGTTCATCCTCCTGCTTTAATCCAAAGAGGTCACCCGAGCAATCCCTTGTGCAAGGAAACCTTGGACAGTATGTGCCTCATAAGCATCCTCAGGAGTTGCAGAATCAGCACCATATTCCTTCAGAAACTCCACCACCGCTGATGTAATCTCCTTCTCCGTCGGGAGGTGCCACTGCCCTAGTCTAAATGCCCACCAGTCCTTGCGGGCGAGAAACCCTTGCGCCATTAAACTCAGCTGCTGACGCACAGAAAGGAAAGCGAGAATCCTGGTTCACGACCCTGCTTCTACCGAAGGTCATGGTCCACGGACCAGATGCAGAGAGATGACGGACAAAATGCCCGTTCCTGTCCTGCCGTTCGCCTGGCCCACGACTACACATGTTCAATGGAAAATTTCTATTTTACGCACCCAGAGACGCAAATCATCGCTCCAGATAACGAGAGCATGTGTGCTCGTCCTGATGTTGCAGATTTTTTTGTAATAAAGATCAGTATCGAGAATTCTTAACTTGCATCGATATGAGCAAATTGAAACTTTTAGTTAAATCTAAGTTGCAATGTCATCTTCAAAACACAACTGGAGAGGTTTTGGTCTTTTTTTGATCTCTGTAACAGAGGTTTTGGTCTTCTTTTTAATCTTTGTAACATAGCTTTTGGTCTTCTCGAATCTATTTTCTTCCTTCGATCTTTGTAATAGAGGTGATGTTGCAGATTTTTTTTGTAACAAAGTTCATGTTGTAAGAAGGCTTCGTTGCACATTTTTTGTGTTAAAATTTAGATGGACCTTGAGCTCACAAAACAATTTCAAAAAAATCTACGAGGATTCATGTGAACAACATGATTAGGTGGTGGGAACTTTAGTAACATCCAGAAGTGGAATAAGAGTTAGATCCTTTTATAAGGGATTCTTTTCCTCATGCTATTGAAGCTTAAAAAGAAAAGTGGCTTCCGCCTGCTACTCCTTCGTCCTTTGTGAACACGCCTTATTTCGTGGATGATTCGAGCTAAGACCTATGTAATTCGTATCTTTATTTTTTATCGGCCAGGAACAATTAATTATGAGTCAATTATGGATGCCACGATCCGAGACATCGGATCGTGGGTTGTAACGGATTCGATCATGGGTCCAGCACCACTCCGTCCTAGGCTGCATCCTAATAGTTAATAGACGAGCAAAATAGCGCTCTCACGTCGATAAGGGCTTCTTGGTCGTTGGATAAGCTATCCAAACCAATCTGAGCCATCTGATCTTTGGATCTTTCGCTATGGGCCATTCGATCCTTCACTGTCGTTAACAAAAGATACATGGCACCCCGTTTTTGATAACCAAGATCCCACCGGGCCTTTAGGTCATTTGCCTACTGTCGACGATCAATGACCCCGATCAACCGCGATCTGTTCCTCCCCTCGTCTCCTCACTTTCCTCTCGCTCTATTTGTCTTGACCCTAGGTTTGCGCCACTGTCTCGCTTCGATCCAGTTTGCATCGCCTCTTCTCGCCAGTAGGTGCCCGCCTCGCCCGCCTCTCGTGCCTATGTGGCCCTCTTCTCGGCACTCTGCTGAAACGTCATGTGCCCTCATGTTTGGTTTTGGTAATTGATGACAATCTTTATGGACTAATGGTTTCCTTGAGTTATACTTTAAGGTTTGTCCATAGGCAACGCTTGAAGATCTTATGTTGGCTTCAAGGTTGAAAGATGAGGATTATGTGTTGACCAAGGTGTTCTTCATGGATTTATCCAAAGATTGGTCAGGTTGATGTGTGCAAGTTCAATAGGAGCATCACAAAGATATCATATGCTTGGATCTTACCGACCATTTGGTGATAATGGGCTTGTGAAGATGTGCCTAAAAGAGGCTCACCCATAATGGAGTATGGGGGAGCAATCTACTAGTCTTCATCGAGCTGGCGGAATCAAGAAAGATGTTCCAACTCAAGGCGGGCATGATCGTCACCATCAAGCTCAAGTGGATTATGCGCAAGACAAAGGTTTGACATAGATAGGTGTCTAGTTTACCAGTCTCTTGGTGGTAGTTAGGAGACCGGGTTGTAGGCTAGGACGAATCGTTCGTGGAGAGCTCAAACCTTTGCATCCTTGGCATCATCTTTATTGGTTCTTGTTTGGATTTTCTCTTTGTGAGTTTTGGAGCTTGTGATCTTCTTCATGAAAAGCTCATGTTCATATTAAACGGATTTCGTATGCATCTTCTCTTGTGTTTTTCGATGTGGGATATTTTCCGGTTCTTCTCGGTTAGAGGTTTCACACCTCTATTTGTTTGGGATTTCTCCCTTGCCACTTTTAAGAAGCTTTGTTCGTTAGCTTTCCATCAAGCTTGAGTTTGCCTTAATCAGAGTTCATTTGCAGAAGTTGTGGCAGTTCAGGGTTTGCCTGTTTCATTTGGAGTTCATCTGGCATTGTGGCAAGGGCTCCCTGGTTTTACCAGGGCGGTAGTACCGCTCGGAGTGCGGTAGTACCGCACCATGGTAGTACCGTGGGCTAGTACCGTGCTCACTACCGTAATGCTTCTGTAAGCTACGGTGGTAGGCACGTCACTGACCTTCGGTAGTACCGTAGGGCGGTAGTACCTCTCACCGTGTGGTAGTACCGCGCCACGGTAGTACCGTAGGCTTGTACCGCACCCATTACCGTAATGCTTCTGTAAGCAACGGTGGTAGGCACGACACTGACCCTCGGTAGTACCGTGGGGCGATAGTGCCGCCCGCCGTGCGGTACTACGGTGCCACGGTAGTACCGCCCGAAGTGCGGTAGTACCGTGGTTGGTGGACTGCCAACGGTTGGATTCTTGGGGACCTATAAAAGGGGTCTTCTTCTTCTTCCTTTTTCCCCAACCGGTTTTGTGCAAGTTCTTGCCCCCATTGTTGATCTCTTCGAGCTTGCTTTCTCTCTATTCATCCCATGATTCTTGCTCCTTTTTGAGGGAAAAGAGAGAGGAGATCTAGATCTACATTCTCCACCAAGTCATCTCTCCTCTAAGTGAGGGGAACCTTGTGGATCTAGATCTTGGAGTTCTTGGTGTTCTCCTTATTCTTCCTCTCATATTCCTCCATAGCTTTTCTTGCTTTGGTGGGATTTGAGAGTGAGGGACTTGAGCACTTCGTGTGCTCTTGCCATGGCATCTGGTGCATCAGTTTGAGGTCTCTCCGAGGATTCGTTGTAGTAAGTGAAGTTGAGAAGATTGTTACTCTTGAGTGCATTGACACTCTAGAGCTTGTACTCTTGAGTGCATTGGCACTCTAGATCTTGTTCCTCTTGGGTGCATTGGCCCCTAGAGGCTTGTTGTTGCGGAGCTCAATCATTGTGGTGTAAAGCTTCGAGACGCTATGGGAGCCTTAAATTCGGTTGTGGAGATAACCCCGAGCATTTTTACGGGTTCGGTGACCGCCCCCAAGGTCCGCCATTTGTACGGGTTTGGTGACCGCCCTCAAGTTTCCTATAGTGTAATCACTCCATCTTGCACTGGTGAGAGCGTGAGGAGAAATAGGGTGGCCCTCGTTGGCTTCGTGTGAGCATTGTGTTCCACACCCTCTCCAAACGGAGACATACTTCTCGCAAGAGAAGGAACTTCGGTAACAGATCCTTGTCTCCATCGGCTCCACTTGCGGTTATCTCTACCTTTACTTTGAGCAAGCTTATTACCTTGTTTATCTTGTGCTTGCTCATATTATTTTTGCATTGCTTGTCCCATAGGTTGTTCACCTTGTTGCACATCTAGTCAACCTATTTACTTGTGCACCTACTTTGTGATAGCCCTAGTGCTCTTGTTATATATCTTGCTACATAGTTGTTTATCTTGCTTAGTATAAGTTGTTGGTGCACATAGTTGAGCCTAACTTATTTAGGTTTCTTGCTTGGCAAATTAAACATTAAGTTTTATTCCGCATTTGTTCAAGCCTAAATCGTAATTATTTTAAGTGCCTATTCACCCCCCTCTAGGTGACATACACGTCCTTCCATCTGCTCTGCTGGCTGCTGAACCGTCACGTTGCAGGCGAAGGGCTGCCCGCGACACCGTGGACGCGACCTGGTTCTGCGCCAATGGGTCGCCATATGAAAGCTTCATTCTTCTCGATTTTTTGCGTCCTACTTAGTTATTTATCTGTTGCGTGTGGTTAGGGTTCTTGTTCTCATGCGTTCGTTGTCGTCATGTTTGTGGTTAGGTTTCATGCTAGTTTGTTGTTCCGACGATTTGGTCGCGGTCTTGCTTGGTGTGTTGCGTGTGGTTAGGGTTCGTGTTGTTGTCCCCTTCGATTTGGTCATTTTTATGTCCTACTTAGTTATATATGTTTTGCATGTGGTTAGGGTTCGTGCTCTTATGCGTTTGTTGTGGTCATGTTTGTGGTTAGGGTTCCGTGCTAGGTTGTTGTCTCATCGATTTGGTCGCGATCCTGTTTGAAGGGTTGCCTGTGGTTAAGGTTCATGTTGTTGTCCCGTCAATTTGGTCGCACACTTGCTTGGTGCTGGATGCATTGTTGTATGGAAGGGGAGTGACATGCTGTGGTGACGTAGTCACTCCACTTGTTCATATATACATCAACCCTCTCCTCAATCTCCCTCGGGACGTAGTCCGTAGGGGTAACTTCTCGTGGGGTGGTGGCTCTCTTCCACAAGTACTAAGTGATTTGTACATCATCCTGCTCACTCTTCCCGAGGGAATTTTCTTCATTTGAGCTTGCTTGATCTTTTTGAGCCACAAGGGTTTTCTGAACAGCAGGGGCAGGAGCAACTGGGGCTTGAGGTGCGGGGGTAGCAGGTCGAGTGGAAACAGAGGTCATCTGATTCAGAACTTCCTTTCCTTTCTTCTCGGCTACCTTAGTGGCTTTGATGGCTGGTAGTTTCTTCTTCGCCGCAATCGGGGCCGGAATCTTCTCGAGATGAACAGCCGCAGTAGCAGCTTTTCCTTCGTCAACAACAGCTTTAGCCAGGCGGCGTTTGGTGTTAGCCGCAACCACAACTAAGTGCTCGATACCGAGCTGCTTTGTCAAGGCAGCTTTCTGGTAATTAGGGGCTGCATTGTAGCACATCAACTTAGCTTGTTTAAGCTCATTTTTCTTGTGAGCACTCTCTTCGGACTGGAGCCAAGCCCTTCTCTGGGCCAGAGTTTCCTTTTCCTCAGACACCACAACTTCTTTGCCCATGGATTGAGCGGAGGGCTTGGAACGTTTTGGGGCGACGGGGGGAGCGGTGGTCAGCGATGGATGCAACACAATGTTGGTGGTGTTGACGGTCGGCCTAGGTGCAGGCGCGACCACTGGTTCAACAATCTTGATGCCTTTCTGAGTAGGATTCTTCTTCGGTGCAGTGGTTTTGATGGATGGAGGAGGTGGGTCAGACTCATCATCAGCATCGGCACCGACATCAACTTACTCGGTGCGTTCTCCTTAGGGATCTGACGATGACGTAGGAGAGGTGATAGCAATTTTGTTGGGGCATTTAGCAGATTTCTTCTTGGCCTTCTTTGTAGTCAAGAAACTAGGGCCTTCTTCTTTGGCAGCCTTGCCGACAGCAACCTCTCTGGCGGTTTTTCTCTCCTTTGCTAGCCTTCACTTCTCAGCTCGGGCAGAACGAGCAACAATTTCATATGGAAATCATTGGTAGTCTTTAAGGAGGAAGGATGTGCATCTGCTGGTGGTGGAGGTCTATTTGCCCTGGTCCATCCAGGTTTCAAGGCGGTCACGTCTGATCAATGTTCAAGATATCGCTTATCGGTCGAGCCCCGATAAGGGATAAATTGGCTTATCGGTCGATTTATCGGTTATATCGGTCGATCATTTATCGGCAAGTTTTTTTAAAAACTCATGTTTTCCTAAGAGAAATAATATAAAATAGGCTATATTAACTATTACACACATGACATATAAGTGCTCTCAGCATTCAAATATGCTATATCAGTGTACAAGCGCGCGCAATCTGAAGAAGACATCTACATAAATAAAAGGAAACAACCATATCAGCCATCTATATAGTTTACCAATGATTAACTAATATAATTACAATCTGCCTAATACAATCTGCCATCTAATGGACCAACTAATAAATTCGAGAAGATAAAATCATGCATCACCCGTTGCACGACCTAATATCATCTCAAAATTTGCTGACTAGAGAAATAAAATCAGGGGAGAAGAGAAATCCTACCGTGGTGCTGCTCTTCTGTAAAAATCGTAAAAAATCGGTAAAAATCGGTCTGACAACTGATATATCGGCGAGAGCGATAAATCATGAAGATAAGTGTTTATCCTATCGGTAGGACCCCGATAAGCGATATATCGGCCGATATATCGGAATATTGGCCGATATTTGGAACACTGTGTCTGACCAAGGGTGTTTGAATGCAAACAACATTCCAATTTGGGCTCCAGAGACTTGTATTCATATCACCTCAACGCCTGCAATCTTCGGATCATATGGTGGCGGTTATCTCTCTAAGTAACATCTTCAGCGGATGACTGTTCTGGGGTCTTTAGATTTTTCTCGATAATCAGATCCTCAGACAGGCCTTCAATATTGTTTTTCTCACGGGGTCTACCACTTGTCTTCTTAACTGCTCGAATCTTGAATTCCTTTGGATCCATTTTCCTGTGAAGAGAGAAAGATACGAGGGAAAATAGACAAGATATGAACATGCACCAAAAGCATTTTGAGGAAAACTATTTTGATTGCAGTTTCCATACAGATGGTTTTTATCTCAAGAACTGTCGGGACCCGGGGTATGCGTATGTAATTCTAGCCAAAATTCAATCATATGGAGAGCCGAGAGCCATACCCACTTGTCTAAGCAGACAAGGCCAAGTACAAGATACTATCGGAAAGCTCGAACATGAGTGGCCCGGATGATCAACTGAAATGGGTCCTCATTGTCCGCTCACAAGTCTAAATGCTTATGAGTGGTGAAATCCCATAATCATAGACAAGTGGCCTCAACCATATTGACAATTGAACCACAACATTTACATAAACAACTCCGGCCAGATTCACTTAGTCGGGGTGTCGAGCGGGCTCGATCGTACAATGAAGTGTGACACGTAACGGGATCAGATGAGGACATCTTCGTACACGCAATCGCATCGCGATGCTCTGAGTTGCTCACAACTGAAGGCCACCTGGCTGTAAGAAAGACCGCTAGCGACAACACAACCAAGCTATCGAACCCCACACATGACATGCATGATATAAACATACACGCAACATGCATGCCAAGTGTATAACAACAGGTAACACAACATGAACTCTACAAACTCATAGTTTTATTGCATCTACTAAACTGAGAAGACATAGAAGTTGGATTACATCAAATAACAACGGAAGCAAATTATGTCTTAGTAAAGACAAGTTTAACAAATGGCTTAAGAAGCCTGAAAGAAAATACAACGACCCTCCAAAGGGACCAGGCTGCTGTCTGGAACTATACGACTTAGTCGGCATCGAGCTCGAGGTAGAGGCCACCATCAGGGTCAGTGGTCTCGTCTCTAAAACATAAAATAAGCAAACGTGAGTACAAAGGCGTACTCAGGAAGACTTACATCAGAACTATACTACTCATACTCAAGTTTCAAGGTAAAGGTAGGTGGGGTTGTAATGCAGAAGTGCCAGCTTTGACTTGGCTAACTTGTACTACGATTACCAGAGTTAAGGTGAGAAGCGCACACGAGTTCATCTAATCTTGATCACCACATCAATAAACTACCATGGATTCTTCCTTGACTTCCCACAAGGAAGCAACCCAAAGCACTCACACTTATCTTGGCAATTTTAGAGTATCCATTCAAGTTGTCTAATAATCAAGCATAGGTCTCCAAGTAGTCCATTACCGCGGACGCGACTATTCGAATAGTTTGCTAACCCTGCAGGGGTGCACTGCTACACACATGAAACTATCAGTTACCGCTGGGATCTCGTCACCCTTAAAGCGGGTGTCGGCGAGGATAATTTCCACAACTTTTACCTCACAGCCAATTCTAATCCATGAGTCGACTATCTGAGTTGGTTACCGCTCGAGAGTCCGGCCGAATCAACGATACAGACCCAGACAATGTAGGCAACATAGATGCCATTATGGCACATGGTTTTACTGTCTCACAGGTCCACCCACATATCTAAATGATGCAACCTTTCATTCATTCTTTTTCTATGCATATGACAAATGGAAAGCCCGAACTAGTGTGACTCCTGGACCTGAATTGGGGTGAGTTAGTAGGTTGAGCGGGGATCCGTGTGCCCAACATGTGGTAGTACTCTTTGTCTTGGATTACTACACAAGAACTCGGGGCCTAGGGCAGTGTTCAACAAGACAACCCACAGTGTACTCCTACACAGCCTCTCATCGTTCACCTTGTTTAGGTCAAATTCATCACACCCTTTTCATCACAAGTAACATGAACATGATTACTACCATCATAAATTCATCACCCAAGATGGACCAATGCTTCCACAACTCTAAGCATAACATAAGCATAACATGGATGAATGGCCACATGATGATCACAAACAATTCCTAGATCTGCTAGGTTGAGGTTTGCTTAATACTGTGGAAAAAATGATAGGTTATGAAAAGGAATGGGTTCAACTAGTGGTAGAACGTATCATGGTGAACTCCTAAACATGCATAAGCGAGAATGAGAGGGAAATGGGTTTTTATAGACATGATCAATGGGTTTGCTTGCCTTGCTGACGGGGATCATACTGACAGTCTTCTGCTTCGGGGATGATCTCCGGTTCCGGATGCACTTCTACCGATAGCAAACAATGCGGAAATGTAGCAATCAATATATGAAAGATGCACAAACACATGATCAAGTGGTATACCATGATGTAAAGGGTGATGATGTGTTGATCATTCCAATTAAATGAAGTGTATTGCAATGGAATAGCAAATTCAAACTCCATATATGAATTCAATATGAACCAAATATGCATTTGCATCTGGTCTTCCACTTTAAATTGGGTTTTCATGAAACAAAATTGTATATTAATAATCCTTGCATTTTTCTGATAATTTTCATATATAAAACTTTGCAATCTGAGCTATGGTTAATTTTCTATGATTTATTGAAGTTTTGGGTATTTTCTGGATTTCTATTAAACATAGAAAAGGATTAATTGCATCAGCATGACGCAATGATGATGTCAGTGGTTGACTGGTCAAGCTGACAAGTGGGCCAGCCCTGTCAGTGGGACAGGGGTTAATCCTGGTTTAATTTAAACGCTGATTAAATTAGAAGAGCCATGGGCCCATTGTCAGTGAGTGTTTAGGGGGAATTAGGCCCTAATTAAACAGCCACGTTGGTGGACTGCCGGCGTTGAGCCGCTTGTGGCACTAGTAGCGGAGGCGCTCGCTCGGGACGGTGGTGCTGAGCACCAAACGCCTTGGCATGGGAACCAGAAGGTTGCCCGCGTTCACACGCGTCGTACAAAGTAGCCGGGCGACTCAGGGGAAGACCGGAGTGACGCCGGCGTTGATCCGCGCGGCGGTGGTGGACGAAAGGGGAGAGCGACTCCGGCTACTGGGACAAGTGCGGGGTGAGGGGTTTTGAAGGGAAGCTCAGCACGAGCATAACGACGCGGCCGACAGAGGCTGAGGAGCAGCGGCGGCGACGAATTTGATGGAGAAATCCACGGCGGCCGGAGCTCCTCCGGGACATTGGCGTCATCTACAGGGCACCCGAGCTCGAGGTCTTTGACAGTGAGGCGAGTCTCGACGATACGGATCTCCTGGACATATTTTCTCGACGATGGGTGACCGGTGGCCGCAGTGGTTCACGACGGTGAGCAGCGGCGAGCTCTCGGGGCGGTGGGAAACCAGCGAGGGAGAAGAGAAAAAGGGCTGGCGAGACGTGGAAATGGCAAAGGGGTGCGCGGGGCCTCCACCGTGCTGGATAGGGACGGGGGGAGAGGCAGCTGCGTGGCCACCAGGAGGTGGCGGCCATGCGAGGCGCACGGCTCGGCCGTCCCTCCTTCTGGCAGAGGAGGAAGAAGACAAGAAGGAGGGGTGGGTCCGGCCAGGCTGGCTGGGCCAAGTGGGCCAGAAGGTGAGCGAGGTGGGTTTCTCTCTTTTTCTTCTTTTCTTGTTTTTCTGTTTCTTTGTTTTGCTCTGAAAAATAACCAAAGAATTTTTATAAAAACCCCAGACATTTTATTTGGACTTATGTGACAAATACATAGCCACTACCACTGTTTGAGAATTTTTTGGAATTCAAAATATTTGAATCCAATTCAAATATGATAAGATTTAATTTCCAAATGCAGTTTTGGACTTTTTGAAAAAAATCCAGGAGCATGAGATGGGACCCACAACACATTAAATGTGATCATGCCCATTTATTGATATTTTCAAAAAGTTCAGATTTTTTTTGGAAAAAGATTTTTGTCTGGCATTTTATTTAAATTAATTTTGAGGCTTTTCCAATATCCCCAATTATTAAATAAAGGAATTTAAACATGACGCAAATATTATTTGCTAATACAAAGAATACCTAACTAGGGCTGTGACAACTCACCCCCACTCAAAAGAATCTCGTCCCGAGATTCGAGACAAAAGATAAGAGGGAAAATCTTCAAGGATGCATCTTCAAGAAGACCGAGAACCTCATGATGAATTCATGGAATGAGATATGAAAACATCTCTTGAGTTGCGACACAAGACACACATTCCAAATGATGGAAGGTGGAAGAGGATGTTTCAATGCGGTAGGAAACAATTCCAAGCTTAAGAAGATGGTGAATAAGTTCCAAAGTAGCGAGGAGTTAATTTGCCGTTGATACCGAACAAAGCACCTTATGGAGAGGTGACTCGTAGACATGTTTCCTAAGTAAGGAAAAAAGAATAAATTTTGATACAAGGATCATAGAAGTTTCTTTCACCAGACTAAGGCGTCTAAAATGATCATTCAAGGAATTTGAAAGAATGTCATACTCAGAATTGAATGGAAAACTATGGTTATAGAGACAATTCGACAAATGAGAGGCACATTCTCATTTCATACCGAAGGATATAAGCTAGTGGTTGAGCATGCTTTCTATAACTTGAGCATTCACATTCATATGGCTTAACCAAATTTGTGTTGAAGATCTTGGTAACACTTCATACAACCATGATGAATATATGTGGGGGATGCGGATGCAAAGGAAGATAACACCTTCTCAGATTTGTTTTCTTGGTATAGCAAGATGCTTGCCAACATAACTTGTTTGTATGATCGACCGAGAGACATTTAGCACTCCGCTTCTAATGTTCTCCTTGATGTTCTAGATACCATGATCATGCTTCGAAGTAGCATCGATATGGTCATTAAGTAAAGGTCAGACTTCGGGACACAAAGGATCTATAAGGAACAACTTCTATAATAAGTCATACAATATCCTCATGGAGAATGGCTACTAATGAATGGCACTTAGGGATACTCTCAAGAATGGTGGCTAGATTCATCACACGGGTAAAACTATATACATACGAAGCTAGATTACTAGGTGGTATTCCTATTGATGATCATGGCTCCCTAACAACTACAACAGACATGTAGAGTAACAAAGTACCCCTACACAATGGTTAATGTGGTTACTCTGCCTAAAAGAAATCTGAAGTGGGAAGAAAGATTTGCAAATGCATCAACATCGGATTCTAGAAATCTGATGTTTTTTAACAAGAATTCCTAGAATGAATCAGACAGCATAACGGCTGTACCGGGATGAAAAATGAGACAACCTACAAGAATTGGGACAAAACTTTCTCAAGAAACTCGATAGAATGATGAAACTAGGGACAATAACACTTCTAAGGCTACAAAGAAGCAATCAACGAGATGTCCTAGTAGAGACAAAGAAGAGCCTAGTCCTATCTACCCGTAGAACAAGATGAGGATGACTCAGAACTCAGATCGAAGAGGGTAAGGAGAAAAATAAGTCTTACGTTGCTCCCATATACCCAAGTAACTACATAACTATAGAATGCTAGAATCGACATCGACCAAGGCTTGATAGTCCCACAGACAGTCCTTCTCTGATACCAAGTATGTCGGGACCCGGGGTATGCGTATGTAATTCTAGTCACAATTCAATCATATGGAGAGCCGAGAGCCATACCCACTTGTCTAAGAAGACAAGGCCAAGTACACGCCACTCTCGGAAAGCTCGAACATGAGGGGCATCCCATTCAGGCTCAGATGATCAACTGAAATGGGTCCTCATTGTCCGCTCACAAATCTAAATGCTTATGGGTGGTGAAACCCCATACTCATAGACAAGTGGCATCAACCATATTGTGAATTGAACCATAACATTAACATAAACAACTCCGGCCCGATTCACTTAGTCGGGGTCTCGAGCGGGCTCGATCGTACAACGAAGTGTGACACGTAACAGGATCAGATGAGGACATCTCCGTACGCGCAATCGCATCGCGATGCTCCGAGTTGCTCACAACTCAGGGCCACCTGGCTGTAAGAAAGACCGCTAGCGAGAACACAACCAAGATATCGAACACTACACATGACATGCATGATATAAACATACACGCAACATGCATGCCAAGTGTATAAAGCAGGTAACACAACATGAACTCTACAAACTTATAGTTTTATTGCATCTGCTAAACCGAGCAGACATAGAAGTTGTATTACAAGCAAAGATCACATGACTGTGATCCAACATTACATCAAACAACAACGGAAGCAAATTATGTCTTAGTAAAGACAAGTTTAACAAATGGCTTAAGAACCCTGAAAGAAAATACAACGACCCTCCAAAGGGACCAGGCTGCGGTCTGGAACTATACCAATTAGTCGGCATCGAGCTCGAGGTAGAGGCCACCATCAGGGTCAGTGGTCTCGTCTATAAAACATAAAATAAGCAAGCGTGAGTACAAAGGCGTACTCAGCAAGACTTAGATCAGAACTATACTACTCATGATCAAGTTTCAAGGTAAAGGTAGGTGGGGTTGTAATGTAGAAGTGCCAACTTTGACTTGGCTAACTTGTACTACGATTCCCAGAGTTAAGGTGAGAAGCGCACACGAGTTCATCTAATCTTGATCATCACATCAATACCCTACCATGGATTCTTCCTTAAATTCCCACAAGGAAGCAACCCAAAGCACTCACACTTATCTTGGCAATTTTAGAGTATCCATTCAAGTTTTCTGATAATTAAGCATAGGTCTCCAAGTAGTCCATTACCGCGGACGCGACTATTCGAATAGTTTGTTAACCCTGCAGGGGTGTACTGCTACACGCATGAAACTATCAGTTACCGCCGGGATCTCGTCACCCTTCAAGCGGGTGTCGGCAAGGATAATTTCCACAACTTTTACCTCACAGCCAATTCTAATCCAAGAGTCGACTATCTGAGTTGGTTACCGCTCGAGAGTCCGGCCGGATCAACGATACGAACCCAGACAATGTAGGCAACCGAGACGCCATCCTGGCAGATGGTTTTATTGTCCCACAGTTCCACCCACATATCTAAATGATGCAACCTTTCATTCATTTTTTCTATGCATATGCCAAATGGAAAGCCCGAACTAGTGTGACTCCTGGACCTGAATTGGGGTGAGTTAGTAGGTTGAGCGGGGATCCATGTGCCCAACATGTGGTAGTACTCTTTGTCTTGGATTACTACACAAGAACTCGGGGCCTAGGGCTGTGTTCAACAAGACAACCCACTGTGTACTCCTACATGATACGTCTCAAACGTATATACTTTTCCAAACACTTTTGCTATTGTTTTGGATTCATTCTTGCATGATTTGAACGAAACTAACCCGGACTGACGCTGTTTTCAGCAGAGCTACCAGTGCTGTTTTATTTTGTGCAGGTTTCTGGATATTTAGGTACGCTGAAAAAATCCCAAAAAAATATATATAAAAAATTAGCGTTCTGGAAGCTTCCGCAAGTCCAAAGGGGGGCCACATGGCAGCCAGGGGGTAGCCAGGAGGGTGCCTGGCGCGGCCCAGCCCCTGGCCACGCCACCTGCCCTTCTGGCTGGGTCCCACACCCCCTGGTGACCTACCTTGGCCCCTATTTATTCTCCCGACGCAGAAACCCCGAAGGAGAAATCACTTTTCCAATCTACGTCGCGGAGCTGCCGCAACCCTCTGTTCTTCTCCGGGAGAGCTAATCTGGAGGCTGCTTTGGCCTCAGGTGAGGGGAAATCATCGCCATCGTCAGCATCATCGCCTCTCCATCACCCCTCCATGACTTCCTCTCTCATGTGTGAGTAATTCCCTGCTGTAGGCAAAGCGGATGGTAGGGATTGGATGAGTTAGATCATGTAATAGTTCAACCAGATTGTTGGGGGCATGTTGCCTATCATCTATTTGGTGTTTATCAGCTCTGTTACAACTTGTTGCTCTTAATGCTTGCCACTTTGGGCTCGAGTGCCATGATTTCAGATCTGATCACCCTTTTGTTTCTTGACTTTGTGGTGTTCTTGATCCTATCTATGAGTTGTATGCACCTATTATAGTCCGGAACCGGCGATCCCAATGGTGACAACTTGGGACACCAAAGGGGATGGACTATAATTTGAGGATTCCGTGTATCCATGAAGTGTTAATGCTTTGTTCCGGTGCTCTTTGACAGGAGTACCTTAATCTCCCTAAGTTCCTTTTGGCCCCGTTTGTAGCGGGAGGGTAGGACAAAAGATGTTGTGCAAAGTTCTTATTGCAAGCACGTACAACTACCTTGGGATACATGCCTGATGTTTGATATTTGCCTAGATGATCCTTTCTTTTCTGTGAGCCTTTCCCGTGTTAGAATCTATTACATGTTCGTTCTCATCCAAGCAGCGCCCAACCATCCATCTCCCTAGCCTACAGTGTTTTCTTTCCTGCTGGTTACTAGTTGTTTATTTTTGCTGTTTTACTTTTGCTGTTTCACCACTATTATCACCACCACTACTACCACCATATCACAGTTGCTACTAATACCTTTGTGCAAGCAAGTGTTTATTTCAGGTGCGGTTGAATTGAAAACTCAATTGTCAAAGCCTGTACGTATTCTTTGTGTCCCCAAGTGTCGAATCAATAAATTGGGTTATCTTACCCGCGAAGACTATCTCGATCCCCTACAGTTGAGGGTTATCACTACACAAGCTCTCATCGTTCATATTGTTTAGGTCAAATTCACCACACCCTTTTCATCACAAGTAACATGAACATGATTACTAGCATCATCAGTTCATCACCCAAGATGGACCAATGCTTCCACAACTTTAAGCATAGCATAAGCATAACATGGATCAGTGGCCACATGATGATCACAAACAATTCCTAGATCTGCTAGGTTGAGGTTTGCTTAATACTATGGCAAAAATGATAGGTTATGCAAAGGAATGGGTTCAAATAGCGGTAGAACGTATCATGGTGAACTCCTAAACATGCATAAGCGAGAATGAGAGGGAAATGGATTTTTATAGACATGATCAATGGGGTTTGCTTGCCTTGCTGACGGGGATCGTACTGACAGTCTTCTGCTTCGGGGAAGATCTCCGGTTCCGGATCCACTTCTACCGATAGCAAACAATGCGGAAATGTAGCAATCAATATATGAAAGGTGCACAAACACCTGCAGACCAAAGAATAATGGTGGACTGGGCATTCTCAACCTGCAGCTCCAGAATCAGTCCCTCCCGATGAAGCATAGGAACAAGTTCTATAATAAGGAGGATGTGCCTTGGGTTTCACTGATCTGGAACACTTACTACCATCAAAGAGTTCCCCATGCAACTGAACTCTGTGGCTCTTTTTGGTGGAAAGATGTGGCCAAGAATATGGACTGTTTTGTGGCTTTTTCCAAGATCAAAATTGGGTCTGGGGAGACTGTGCTGCTCTGGAAGGACTTCTGGATTTATCACACTAATGTTACTCTCGCACAAAAGTTTATAAGGTTGTTCTACTTCTCAAAAGACCCCCTCATCTCGGCGCAGGAGGCACTGGCTGCTTTAAACCTCACAGTGCTCTTCAACTTACCACTCTCTGCACAGGTTTTTCAAGAGTTAAATGAACTGCAGGATATCCTCCAGAATCATAGATCTGATGAAATCAAGGATTGCTGGACCTGGAGGCTGGGCAACAAGGGACAATGCACTGCTAAGAAATTTTACACCATGGTGCATGCTCCTATTCAATCCAACCCTTTCTTAAATTGGATTTGGAAATCTTGCTGCACCCTCAAGATTAAGGTTTTTGCCTTGCTGTTGATCATGGATCGTCTCAACACCAAAGATTTGATTCTAAGAAGACACTGTCATATTAAGGATGGTCCTGAATGTGTCTTATGTCTCACTCAACACTTGGAGACCAGAGATCACTTGTTCTTCCAGTGTAATTTCAGTGCTAGAGTGTAATAGCCCAGTTTTCACAAAAAAATATTTTTTTTGTTTTCGGTGTGAATTGATTGGTTGCCTGATTTGTTTGCGGTGTTTGCATCCCCGATTTATGGATCGGCGATTATTTCCCCCCCTCTTATCTCGTACCGGACGGAGACCGACCCTTACCACCTTGACACTCGACCTTTGCGACATCGGGTTTCACCCGATCACCGTCGTGAAAACCGCACAAGACCAGCCGCAGTCAACGGAACGAAAACCCCCATTTAATAATTAAACGGGACATTTTTATAGCGTTCCAGAAAGTGTTCTCAGAACGGTTCCAAAGCGAGGTGAACGCCGCCGGCTCGACGCGCTGATCGCGCAGTTCGAAGTTTTACCCGAATCGGAGGTCCTGCGGACACCCGGCGGTCAGAAACGTAAACACCGCGCACGCGAGAGAAAAACCGGGGATGTTTTTGCAAACTGCCAGCCACCTGGGCTATATAAAGACCACCACACTCCCACCCATTTCTAGGGTTTCCCTAGCCACAAATTGCAGCCACCCCCCTCACAATAGCCCCAATTTTTGCATTTTTCCCATTTTTGTAGCAAACCCTAGCCAGATCCATCCTGGACCGTCAGATCTCGCGATCCGACGGCCCAGGGAGCACCCAGCCACCCCATCTCTCCCACCTCCCACTTTCTCTCTCCTGGCCGCCGCCCGTGGGCAAGCCGCCGGAGCCAGCCACCGGAGCAGCCAGCCGCCGGCCTCTCCTTCCCTCTCTCTCCCTTCTCCCTCTCCTTCCTCCAGCGCCCTAACCCCTTCCCCCTCTCCTCCTCGCAGGGATGCGCCGCCCTTTCCGCGCCATGGACATGAGGTCCCGGAGCTTCGAGCCGCGCCGCCCGATCCGCTTGCTCCAACCGCCGCAAGCTGCCGCCGGGACTAGATCCGGCGGGATCCGACCGCCGTCCTCCCGTTCCGCCCCTCCGCCGCTCCTCTACACCGGCCCGGACCCCGCGCCGCTCGCCGTCGTCTGCCTCCCGAGCGGGATCGGGGAGTGCCCGATCCAGTCGGCAGCTCGCTGGGCCGGCCTCCTCCCCAGCGGCCCACAACCCAAGCCAGCCAGACCTCCAGCCCAGTCCGCCTCCAGGCCGCCAGTGGGCCTCGGCCCGATGAGGTCCACCCCCTTTTTTTTCTAACTCTCTGCCTGGAATTTTTCTAAGTCCTGTGTAATTATTGCTGCTGATGCTGTTTTGCGTTGATGTTTACCAGTAAACCGTAGCTCAGATGACGTTGCGCCCAAAAAGGAAATTGCTTAGAATTGTGTGTACTTCAATCCATCTTTTGTGAGCATTTTGATTTGAGGCCATCTTGATGTTGCAAATCTGTGTTGAAGTGGGCATCAGGCTGTTAATTGCTATTATTTTCCTGTTAGTGTGCTGCTGTAATTATTTTATTGCAAGTTTGCATGATGATTGTGACTAATCCATGAGGCCTATTGCATTGATTCTTTTTCCTATGTGATAAGCATCATGTGTACTTCATTTCCATGCTTTAACTTGTCATGTTTGGGTGCTTTAGCTATATTAAATCTTGCTCCAAAGTGGTGATCATGATGTTAATGTGCTGCTGTTGCTGAAACTGTTATTTTGTTGCAACTTCGGTCGACGAGTGTGTCGCGACCGTTTATCGGAATTGAGTGATTCCAATTTCATATTGTTAAGCATCATGTCTACTTCCATTATATGTATTGCATTGACATGATATGCTTGCTGGTCATATAGTTATTGAGCTCCAAAGTTGCTATGCTGTTGTTTTTGACAGCCACATCTGTTTTTCTCTAAGTCTGTAACGTTCCGATGCCATGTTGCATGCTTAATATCTTTTGATCCGTGATGCCTATTTGCATGATTCTTTTTGCCATTCCTTCCCTGTCATGTCTACTTTAGTTCCATGTCATTTGTGAGCATGTTTGCATTGATTATCCTGTTTATGCATTGCTCTAAAGTGTGCTTCCTGATGTTGGCAGATTGTGCCCGTAACTTGTTTTGCTTGTATCTTTTTAACCGTAACTCCGTTTGGGGTGTTCTTTATATGTAACTTGATTAGTTTTTAGTGTACTTTGTGTTTGTGCTATTGTTTGCTGTTGTTAACAAACCTAAAATATGGTTTAGGACAGAATAGTACCAAATCTTTTAATTGTCGTGCGTCACTTAGTGTATGCCATGTTTAGGTTGTGCCTCACTGAAATTGACTAGCATAGATAGTTTAATTTGTGTTTCACCTCTTGCCATGTTTGTGTGCCATGCCATGCTTGCTTGAGTTGCCATGTTAACAACCTTGTTGATAACCTGTAGCTAAGCAACTTGAACCACCATAACGTGCGGTATCGTCGTGTGTGACGAGTACTCCACTTAACCTGTTAGTAACCGTTCTCGACGGTAGGTGCGATGTCTCGTGTTGCCTTCTTGTTGATGTTTGCTCGTGTTTGCTTCATAGTAATAGATGCTTGCTCGTTGATTGCTTTCCAGTGTTTATCGTCTTGTGTGCTTCCGCGGGTACCTTCGGAGATGATGCGAGCTTGCGATCAACTACACCTTCGGAACCCGACTTATCAACAGGCAAGGACTATACATTACTTATGATCCATTCTATTTCAACCAGCGGTTTGCATGCTAGTCTAGGTTAGGTTCGATGTTTGATCCTACCACATGTTTACAGCCTCTTTCAAACCGATACAGCCATGTCCCTTCCCAGCAAACCTTGTACTCCTATGTTACTATTTCTCGTTGCTCAGCCCCTGCTTAGTATGCAAGCTTAGGATGCTACGATGTTACCTTGTTACTCCTTGGTTTGGGATATCACATTATTATATTGTTGTTGATGATATGATTATTATAATGTTGACTATATTCGACGAAGGATGGAAGGTCTAGGCTATCCCGCCCCGACGCTTTGTTCCATTCGAGTCACCTAGGATCCGAGTTCGGGTATTGGTTTTAAGACTGAGCGTGCCTAACCGCGTGTGGGATTTTATTAGGTCCCCTTTTCTTACCTACCTAGCTTCAAACATTTCTAGTGGTGGCCCAAGCTGATTTACCATTTGCAACCGTGTGTGTGCTGGTCAGCTGCCAGTAGTTTTTAAACCAACCCGGACCAGTGAGGACATAGTTCCCTTGCTGGCCCATCATGACCGTCTGAGGACCCGGTTTCCCATGTGTGATTAACCGGCAATCCAAACCTGGAGTCATACGGTAGAGACCAGATCGAGAGCGCGACCGTCTCCTGAGCTGGATGTCGACTCACCGGGGGCCACCCGGATTTGTTCGTTGTTAGCTAGAGGGACCTGTAGTTTCGGATCTCTTGGAACTAAATCATAAAATGGTTGCCTGTGATGGGTAGCAACTGAGGGAGATGGGCGTGCGTGCGGAGCCTTGTAATGGGCAGTTGGTACACCCCTGCAGGGTTAAATCTTTTTGAGAAGCTGTGCCCACGGTTATGGACGACTTGAGACCTACTCATTGTTCATAGACAACAACAACTGAGATAATCTTAATATAACTTGATCAACGTGTGTGTGCCTTGACTGCTTCTTCTTCGCTGGGATGCGAAGAGGAGGACAAGGATAGGATAGGTGTCATGTTTGCGATAGTAGTTGATAGCAAGACTTGTTGGAGGCGATCCCTCATCGAATGCTTGGCTTCTTATCTTACTCTCTAGATCGTTAGCCACTTCATAAATGCTAGTGCGGCAGCAACCTCACCACTTACCCCTTCCTTACCGTAAACTACTAGTTGTCCTAGAATGACGAGTGATGAAGTCCTTGCTGGGTCAGATGACCACTACAGTTGGATGCTGAGTACTTATGTACTCATGATACTACCCCCAAACTCTTTTCAGGGTTCTTGATCGACAACAGGTATGGTGATCGACGTTTCACGTGGAGACTCGACGACGACTAGTTAGGCGGATCCCGGCGGAGGGCATGGACCCATGTGGTTATGGGATCGATGTTTTTCTCTTTGCCACTAGGCATTTGATTGTAGTATGTACTCAGACATGTATCTTCCGCTGTTGTATTGTATTAAGGCAGTTGTATGCCGATTGTATGAGATGTTGTATCCTTGTATCTGTAATGTTGTGATATCATGTTGGAAATCCGGGACATATGACTTCGTCATATGTAGATCTGGAACAGTACCGCATATCGGGCCTTACATAGAGTCTAGGCTTATCTTCAAATTGACTGGACAAACGGAACAGACATGGTGCAGGTTGCCAAGGAGGCCAGAGAATCCTTTCATAAACCCTTCTTTGCTGAAGTGGTGTTTACTGCATGGTGGAACATCTGGCTGGTTAGGAATGCCAAATGTTTCAAGCATGAAAGGCAATCTTTTGCCAAATGGAGAGTAGGCTTCATTCATGACCTCAAACTGCTTAGTTATAGAATTAAGCCTAGATTTAAGGATGAGTTACTTAGATGGATAGACTTTCTGCCCCCTTGAAGGGGTATTTTTGAAGCTTTTGTTGTACATTTGTAAATATTGTGGCTAAAGTAATAAAATGCTGGGGGGGGGTGCTTTACCTATCAGTCTTAAAGCTTCAAAAAAGATGCACAAACACATGATCAAGTGGTATACCATGATGTAAAGGGTGCCGATGTGTTGATCATTCCAATTAAATGAAGTGTATTGCAATGGAATTGCAAATTCAAACTCCATATATGAATTAAATATGAACCACATATGCATTTGCCTCTTTTCCTCCACTTTCAAGTGGTTCCTCATGAAACCAATTTCATATTAATAATCCTTGCATTGTTCTGATAATTTTTCATATATAAAACTTTGCATTCTGAGGTATGGTTAATTTTCTATGATTTATTGAAGTTTTGGGTATTTTTTGGATTTCTATTAAACAGAGAAAAGGATTAATTGCATCAGCATGACGCAATGATGATGTCAGGGGGTTGACTGGTCAAGATGACCAGTGGGCCAGCCCTGTCTGTGGGACTGGGGTTAATCCCAGTTTAATTTAAACGCTGATTAAATTAGAAGAGCCGAGGGCCCATTGTCAGTGAGTGTTTAGGTGGGGATTATGCCCTAATTAAACAACCACGTCGGCGGGCTGCTGGCATTGAGCCGCCGGTGGCACTGGCCGCGGCGGCGCTCACTCGGGACGACTGCGATGAGCACCAGACTCCTCGGCGTGGGAACCATAAGGTTGCCCACGTTCGTGCGCATCGTACAAAGCAGCCGGGCGACTCGGGGGAAGACCAGACTGACACCGGTGTTGATCCGCGCGGCGGTGGTGGACGGCCACGGCGGGGAGAGCGACTCTGGCCACAGGGACGAGTGCGTGGTGAGGGGTTTTGAAGGGAAGCTCACCACGAGCACAACGACGCGGTCGACGGAGGCAGAGGAGCAGCGGCAACGACGAATTTGACGAAGGAATCCACGACGGCCGAAGCTCCACCGGGACGTTGGCGTCATCTACAGGGCACCTGAGCTCGAGGTCTTCGACAGTGAGGCGAGGCTCGACAATACGGATCTCCTGGACACCTTTTCTCGACGACGGGTGACCGATGGCCGCGGTGGTTCACGACGGTGAGCAACGGCGAGCTCTCGGGGCGGTGGGAAACCAGCGATGGAGAAGAAGAAAAGGGCCGGCGAGACGTGGAAATGGCAGAGGGGTGCGCGGGGCCTCCACGAAGCTGGATAGGGACGGGGGGAGAGGCAGCTGCGTGGCCACCAGGAGGTGGCGGCCATGCCAGGCGCACAACTTGGCCGTCCCTCCTTCTGGCAGAGGAGGAAGAAGACAAGAAGGAGGGGTGGGTCGGGCCAGGCTAGCTGGGCCAAGTGGGCCAGAAGGTGAGCGAGGTGGGTTTCTCTCTTTTTCTTCTTTTCTTGTTTTTCTGTTTCTTTGTTTTGCTCCGAAAAATAATCAAAGCATTTTTTATAAAAACCCCAAACATTTTATTTGGACTTATGTGACAAATACATAGCCACTACCACTGTTTGAGAATTTTTTGGAATCCAAAATATTTGGATTCAATTCAAATATGATAAGATTTAATTTCCAAAGGCACGTTTGGACTTTTTGAAAAATCCAGGAGCATGAGATGGGACCCACAACACATTAAATGTGATCATGCCCATTTATAGATATTTTCAAAAACTTCAGAATTTTTCTGGAAAAAGATTCTTGTCTAGCCTTTTATTTAAATTAATTTTGAGGCTTTTCCAACATCCCCAATTATTAAATAAAGGAATTTAAACATGATGCAAATATTATTTGCTAATACAAAGAATACCTAACTAGGGTTGTGACAAGAACATGTTTCATGCAATTGCTAGACTAGATTTTCTTCGAAAGTAAATCTAATTAAGAACTTAGATGCACAAAAGGTACCGAGAACAAATCTATCAATAAGGAGCTGAGGAAATTGATCTTTGAAAGAAATTCCCACAGCTTGTAAGAGATTTCTTACCTAGATTGAAGGGGAAACTAATTGAAGGACTAAAAACAGGTTTCCCACGAAACAAAGATCCAAACGGATCAAATAGACATAGTAAAATAAAAAACGAATCAAGAATAAATCCTAGATGCCAAGAACAGAAGGAAGATGAGATTGGCATCAAGCCTCGCACATACTCTAACTTGGTGACGTTCGAGCGCTACGGTGACAGAGTGAAGAATCTCGTCGGTGGGGAACTCCTCCGGCAGCGTTGATACGTCCCAAACGTATCTATAATTTCTGCTTGCTCCATGCATGTTTTGTGTGATATTGCTATGATCTAGATACACTTTCATACACTTTTGATCATATTTGGACTAACTTATTAACTCAGTGCACCACAGTGCCAGTTCCTGTTTTCTGCTGTTTTTCTATTTCAGGTTGCCCCCATATTAAAAGTGCTCCAAAAATTCGGGAAAATCAGATAAAAAAATCAGCATACAGGAACCTTCCGGAATCACCTGGGTGGGGCCAAAGGGCCACCACAGGGGACCCAGACGGCCACGTGGCGCGGCCAGACCACCCCTGGTGGCCCCCCTGGCTGCCCCCTTCACCTATTTATTCCCCGTGACGCGAAACCTCCGAAGATAGAACCCTTTTTCACAATCTCGCCTATGTTCCGCCGCCGCCGCGCTTCCAAGATCGGGAGCGCCAACAGACTTCTTCCCGGCAACCTGCCGAATGGAGGATCGACCTCCGGGAGCTTCCCCTCCACCATGGACGCTTGCCGGATGTGCCATGAGTAGTTTCCCTTGGACCATGGGTCCGTGATCAGTAGCTATGTGATGTTCTCCTCCCCTCTTTGTTCTTCATGGTTTAGTCCTCGTGAGCTTCCCTATATTATCGAGGCAGATATGTAATTTTCTGCTGTTGCTATGCTGAGTTTGCTGGGATCTAATGGATTATGAGATTATGTTCAGATTTTGATTGAGTAATATATTTGGTTCTTATCCTTTATATTTTTGTTCCTAAGTAATTCTTGCATGTTCTCCGTTGCTGTTTATTGCTTTGGCCAAGTAGTAGGTAGTGACTCCAAGAGGGAACGCTATGCTCGATTGTGGGTTCATGCCCCCAGATGACACGTTTGAGTGACAGAAACATGAGTCTAGATGATGTGCTGTTCCCACAAGGGGGAAAACAACGGTGCTTGTAACCACAGTTGCAAGGATTGTTTACTTTATGCAAAGTGCTTTTTAATGCAGTTGTCTGTTACTTTGGGTTTACACTTTGGGTGGGGCTCGCAACTTAATACCAGCGAGATGGTCTGGATAGATATCTCAAGGTGGATGATTAGTAGTAGATGCAGTTGGATTTCAGTCTACTTATTTTGGCATAACACCCATGCTATTGAGCCCCGTCCTTTCTTTGTAGCATAGTTAGCATTGCGGTGCGTTTTTAATCCTGTCAATTGCCCAGCTGTAATTTGTTTACCTCGCATAGCAGTTTTATCGTCTTTTGGGAGAGAGACATCACTAGTGAATATCACGGGACCCCGGTCCATATTCTCATCATTGTTTACACGCTCTTTTACTTTCCTGCTTTTACTTTCCAGCTGCTATCATTATCATTATCCCTTGAATTTGATCCTTTGTAAACAACAAGGACGGAGAGATTGACAACCTCTCCAATATTCGTTGGGAGAAAAGTTATTTGTGTCATGTGCAGGTCCAGGTACAGCAAGTGATTCTTTTCAGACGGCGCATCACTTGCCGAACCACCTACTTATCATCTCCGGAGTCCTACTGGAGACAAACCTTGGTATCTTCATCGAGGGAAATTTGACGCTATGCTACATCTCACCTTCCACTTGGGGTAACCAACGAGGAGAGAGTATCAAGCACATTTCTGGCGCCGTTGCCGGGGACTCCGAGTGCTAAGATAGGGGAGTTGCACACTATCTTTTACCTTTGCTTTTTAGTCTTGTTAGTTTACCTTTCAGCTTTTGCTTGTCTTTTATGAAAAACCAAAAAATTAGTTGCTATCTTTTGCCTTTGTCTTTGTCTGCCTACTGATGCTATCTTTACCATGGGTGTAGAACCACCCAAATATGGTAGGATGGACATATTTCACTTGGATCATCTTCGATCAATTTGTGCTCGCGCTAAAAACCCAACCGACTTGGTTGAGGGAAAATCATTGGATGAGCATGCTCATTATACGCGGCACCGCCTATCTCAGAAAGGGAAACACTTATGGGATCAAATACAAACTTCTTATTGCTATGCTAAGTGTTTATGCCACATTTATGATTTTACTTGCTGCTCTATTATAGATTGTAAACACCTTCCTTTGCAATGTGAGTTTAATGAAAATGAGATATTATCTTCTTATGCTAAAGGTGTTTAAGATTACTTTGATGTTGAAAAGATTGAAGAGTTTGTTGCTTTTAAAGGTGCTTATGAGATTGCTTCTTTGATCGAAAAGTATTATGATACTATTCACAAGTCTGAAGACTTTGCAGTTCTTGCTTATTGCTTCGAGAATTATACTTCCAATTGTTATATTGGGGATTTAAAAAATAAAATGTTTGCTTCCCAAGAAGAGGCTAATGATTGCTTTGATGAGGAATCCCATGATTCCGAGGACTCACTTGATACTTCCCTTTCTGAAGATTTTGATACTTGCTTTGTTGATGTCCATGATGCCAATATGGATTATGCTTGCGAAGATGAACTTGCTATAGTTCCTTATGTTAAGCATGAAATTGTTGCTATTGCACCCACACTTGATTGGCCTATTATCCTTTTGAAATATCCAACTCATATTTCGGAGAATTGTGCTCTTATTAAGGCTCAATGTGATGGGTTGCATTTATCTTATGATCCTAAAGACCATATTGAAAACTATACACGTGTGCTTGTAGGTCATGAACAACATGATTTATGTGATAGTTATATTCTTGATGTTGTTCATGATACTAATGAAAATTACTTTGAGAGAGGAAAGCTTGCTTGTAGAAACTTTCATGTTACAAAAACACCTCTCTTTATGATGAAAGTATTGAAGTTGTTCTTGTTCCAACTTCCTATGAATGTCACTCTGTGCTTATTTGATTTATTTGTTTACAAGTTTCCTAGGCATATGAAGTGGGTTAGGCTTAAATGTGTTTCATATTTTCTTTGATGCTCTCTTTTGCTTCAAAATTCTTATTCTTGTGAGAGCATCCTCCATAATATTTATGCCTAGCTTAAAGGCATAAAAGAAAGCGCTTGTTGGGAGGCAACCCAAGATGTTTTTTACTTCTATTCTTGGTGGTCTTGATGATTGTTACTACTGTAGCAACATCAATATATCTTTATTTTCAAGCTTTGTGCCAAGTTATAGCCTCTTATGATAAGGGAAGCATAAGTTGTGACATGCTGTCCAGAAAAAAGATTATGTCTGCTTGACGGAAAAAATCGAAACAAATCACCAGTTCATCTTTTTGAGCTGCATTTTTCACACAGCATGTTCTATACAATTGTGAAACTTTCGTATGTTCTGAGTTTTTTGATCTGAGCTGAGAAGTACCCCCAAAAAATTATTTACTACCTGCTGTTCTGTTTTTCACAGATTCGGCCACGTTTTGCCTTTCCTTACTTTTTCAAACCTTAACCTTGCTTTTTTTTGCATAAACCTTTTGGCAATCTTGAGAAACAGTAGCTCTTCAAGAATATAATTATATCCAGTGGGAATTTTTTTATTTTATTAAGGGTACTAACCTCTCTAATCAGCTTATGATGAATTATGTATGAAGGGAGTTTTCAAGTGTGCGAGAGAAGATGATGAAAGAAGATCCGGAAGTGTCAAACGCTCAAGCTTGGGGATGCCTGTAAGGCCCGATATGCGGTACTGTTCCATATCTAGATGTTTCCATCCAGATCGGAGGACGAAGCACATATCGGTCCCACCGCGACATATGACAATGCCATATGCCCCGGATTTCCAACATGATATGACAACATTACAGCTACATGGATACAACATCTCATACAATCGGCATACAATTGCCTTAATACATTACATCAACGGAAGATACATGTCTAAGGACAGACTACAATCAAATGCCTAGTAGCAAAGGTAAAACACACCATTCCCGTAACCACACGGGTCCAGGCTCTCCGCCGGGATTCACCTAACTAGTCGTTGTCGAGTCTCCACGTGAAACGTCGATCACCATACCTGTTGTCGATCAAGAACCCTGAAAAGAGTTTGGGGGTAGTATCATGAGTACACAAGTACTCAGCATCCAACTGTAGTGGTCTACTGACCCAGCAAGGACTCCATCACTCGTCATTCTAGGATAACTAGTAGTTCACGGTAAGGATGGGGTAAGTGGTGAGGTTGCTGCCGCACTAGCATTTATGAAGTGGCTAACTATCTAGAGAGTAAGATAAGAAGCCAAGCATTTGATACGTCCAAAACGTATCTATAATTTCTGCTTGCTCCATGCATGTTTTGTGTGATATTGCTATGATCTAGATACACTTTCATACATTTTTGATCATATTTGGACTAACCTATTAACTCAGTGCACCCCAGTGCCAGTTCCTGTTTTCTGCTGTTTTTCTATTTCAGTTTTCCCCCATATAAAAAGTGCCAGAAAAATTCAGGAAAATTCAGAAAAAAAATCAGCGTGGAGGAAGCTTCACGAAGAGCCCTGGAGGGGCCAGAGGGGAGACAGGGGGGGCCCAGGCGGCCACTCGACGCGGCCCCACCCCTGGCCGCGCCAGGGGGGCGCCTGGGGCCCCTGGTCCACCTCTGGCTGCCCCCCTTCGCCTATTTATTCTCCGTCACGGGAAAACTCCAAAAGGAGAACCCTATTCCGCGAACTCGCCTCTGTTCCGCCGCCGCCGTGCTTCCGAAGATCGGGAGCACTAGAATACCTCTTCCCGGCATCCTGCCGGAGGGAGGATTGACCTCCGGGAGTCTCCTCTCCACCATGGATGCTCCCCGGATGTCTCGTGAGTAGTTTTCCTTGGACCATGGGTCCGTGATCAGTAGCTATGTGATGTTCTCCTCCCCTCTTTGATCTTCATTGTTTAGACCTCGTGAGCTGCCCTACATGATCGAGGCACCTTTGTAATATTTCTGCTATTGCTATGTTGAGTTTGATAGGATCTGATGGATTGTGAGATTATGGTCAGATTGTGATAGAGTAATATTTTTGGTTTTTATCTCTTATATTTTTGTTCCTAAGTAATTCTTGCATGTTCTCCGTTGCTGTTTATTGCTTTGGCCAAGTAGTAGGTAGTGACTTCAAGAGGGAACGTTGTGCTAGATTGTGGGTTCATGCCCCCCGATGACACGCTTGAGTGACAGAAACATGAGTCTAGGGGATGTGCTGTTGCCACAAGGGGGAAAACAATGGTGCTTGTGACCGCGGTCACAAGGATTGTTTACTTTACGCAGAGTTTTTTTTATGCAGTTGTCTGTTGCTTTGGGTTTACACTTTGGGTGGGGCCCGCAACTTAATACCAGCGAGATGTTCTGGATAGATATCTCAAGGTGGATGATTAGTAGTAGATGCAGATGGATTTCGGTCTACTTATCTTGGCGTACTGCCTGTGCTTTTGAACCTCGTCCTTTCTTTTGTAGCATAGTTAGCATTGCGGTGCGTTCATAATCCTGTCAATTGCCTTTCTGTAATTTGTTTACCTCGCATAGCAATTTTATCGTCTTTTGGGAGAGAGACATCACTAGCGAACATCACGTATCCCGGTCCATATCTTCATTATTGTTTCCACGCTATATTTACCTTACTGCTTTTACTTGCTATCATTATCCCTTGTATTTTATCCTTGTGAACAACAAGACCAGAGAGATTGACAACCTCTCTGAACTTCGTTGGGAACAAAGTTATCTGTGTCTGTGTGCAGGTCCGCGTCAGTTGCGCCGCTGACACCTACTTATCATCTCTGGAGTCCTACTGGATACAAACCTTGGTATCTTCACCGAGGGAAAACTGCTGCTGCACTACATCTCAACCTTCCACTTGGGGTAACCAAAGAAGGGGCGAGAAGCCATCAAGCAAGTTTTCTGGCGCCGTTGCCGGGGACTCCAAGTGCTAAGATAGGGGAGTTGCACACTACCCTTTACCTTTGTTTTTTTAGTCTTGTTAGTTTATCTTTCAGTTTTTATCTTTGTGTCTTTTATCAAAAACTACAAAAAAATCTGCCACACTTGCTGCTACTATGGGTTCCACTGAAAACACCAAGTTGTGTGACTTCACTAGTCACAACAACCAAGACTTTATCTGCACTCCCATTGCCACACCTGCCACTTCAGCTACCTCTTATGAAATTAAACCTGCTTTGCTAAACCTTGTTATGAGAGATCAATTCTCTGTTGTTGGAGATGATGCTGCTTTAAACTTGAATAATTTTGTTGAATTATGTGATATGAAAAAGTATAAATAAGTAGAAGGTGATGTTTTTAAGCTCAAGCTCTTTCCTTTCTCTTTAAGGGGAGATGCTAAAATCTGGTTTCAATCTTTGCCTAGAAATAGCATAGATTCTTGGGATAAGTGCAAAGATGCTTTTATAGGGAAGTACTACCCTCCTGCTAAGATTATCCAATTGAGGAGTAATATTATGAATTTTAATAAATTGGATAATGAACACGTTGCCCAAGTTTGGGAACGAATGAAATCTCTTGTTAAGAAATGCCCTACACATGGTTTGACTACTTGGATGGTTATCCAGACTTTTTATGCAGGCTTGAACTTTACCTCGCGGAACTTGTTAGATTCAGCCGCGGGAGGAACCTTTATGTCAACTACACTTGGTGCTGCCACGAAGCTTCTCGATGAAATGATGACCAATTATTCCCAATGGAACACCGAACGCGCTCCAACAGGTAGGAAGGTAAATTCTGTCGAGGAAATTACCTCCCTCAATGAAAAAGTTGACTTAATTATGTCTCTACTTACCAAGCAACCCTCTATTGATCCTCATGATGTTCCTTTAAATTCTTTGGTTTCCCAAGAACAAGTAGATGTGAACTTTATTGCTAGAAACAACTTCAACAACAATGCTTATAGGGGAAATTTTGCTAGCAATCCTAGACCGTTTCCATCCAACTATGGGAACAACAACACCTACCCTAGCAACAAGAACCCCTCCTCTGAATTAGAAAGCATGCTTAGAGACTTTATCACTACCCAAAAAGCCTTCAACAAAAATGTAGAAGACAAATTAGCTAAAATAGATAATCTCTCTTTGAAGGTAGAAAGCTTAGCCCTTGATATTGAGATGCTTAAAATTATAACCTCTCCCCTTGAGGAGAATAAGGCCACTCCTATTAATGCTATCCAGTTACAAATCAATGAAAATATTAGGATGATGGCTAAACTTAAAGAAAGATGGGCTAGAGAAAAATAGGAAGAGGATAGAATTAAGATCCTTCCTACACACCACATAGTTGCTACTATCCAAATTGTTGAGGACACTCAAACTATTAGCACCCAATGCACTCCTAGTCCCGTTGGACCTATTAATGGTGATGCTAATACCTCCACCATAGAAAAAGAAACTCCTATGAACATAGAGGGTTTCAAACAAGTGATCCTAGATGACACTACTACCACCTTTGATAGCAGTGATATTGATTTTGATAGTTGTACCCTCTCAGAAGTTATTAGCTTGCTACACAAAATGTCTAGAGACCCCCACACTAGCACACTTAATCTTGCCTTCACGGAGCATATCACAAATGCTCTCATCAAAGCTAGGGAGGAGAAGCTTAGAGTGGAAGACTCCATACCTAGGAAGCTAGATGATGGTTGGGACCCTATGATCAAAATTAAATTGAATAACTTCTCTTGCTATGCTTTATGTGATGTTGGAGCTAGTACCTCCGTTATGCCCAAAAGAATATTTGATATGTTTGAATTGAAGCCTTTTGAGCCTTGTTCTTTTGGTGTTCATCTTGTTGATTCTTCCATAAAGAAACCTTTGGGGAAGATCG
The DNA here is from genome assembly GCA_950022295.1 of Bromus sterilis. NCBI lineage: Eukaryota > Viridiplantae > Streptophyta > Magnoliopsida > Poales > Poaceae > Bromus > Bromus sterilis. The sequence goes on along the minus strand of OX465595.1, from coordinate 171,227,715 downwards.
ACGATGTTCTTATCATTGTCAATGACAACTATGTTCCCGTCGATTTTATTGTTATGGATATAGAGTGTGAACCTTTATGTCCAATTATTTTGGGACGTCCTTTTCTTCGCACCGTTGGTGCGGTTATTGACATGAAAGAGGGGAATATTAAATTCCAATTCCCATTCAAAAAGGGGATGGAACACTTCCCTAGAAATAAAATCAAGTTACCTTTTGAGTCCGTTACACGAGCTAGTTATTCTCTTTCTCTTGATAAAACTTGATTCTTCTTTTTTGCATCATGCCTAGCTAATGGCTTTAAAGAAGCGCTTTCGGGAGGCAGCCCGCAACGAATTTAGGTGTTTCTTTTTGCTTTTGTTGTGTCTTGATGATTGTTACTTCTGTAGCAACATCATTGTATCTTTATTTTCCAGCTTTGTGCCAAGTTATAGCCTCGTACGGCAAGGGAAGTAAAAGTTGTGACATGCTGTCCAGAAAACAGATTCTGTCCTCGTGACCAGAAAAATTCCAGAAAAATCCCAGTTCATCTTTTTGAGCTGAAATTTTTACACAGTATGCTCTATACAATTATGAAACTTCCGTATGTTCTGAGTTTTTTGATTTGAGTTGCAGAAGTGCCCCTAAATAATTATTTACTATCTGCTGTTCTGTTTTTCACAGATTCTGCCACGTTTTGTCTCTCCTTACTTGTGCAAACCTTAAGCTTGCTTTTTCTTTGCAAAAACTTTTTGGCACTCTTGAGAAACAGTAGCTCTTCAAGATTATCTTTATATACAGTGGGGAAAAATTATTTATTAAGGGTACTAACCTCTCTAATCAGCTTATAATGAGTTATGTATGAAGGGAGTTTTCAAGTGTGCGATGGAAGATGATGAAAGAAGATCCAGGAGTGTCAAGCGCTCAAGCTTGGGGATGCCCCCATGCATCCCCAATAAATATTCAAGGAGACTCAAGCGTCTAATCTTGGGGATGCCCCCGTGCATCCCCTTCTCCATCAACAATCATCAGTTCGTCCTTCGTCTCACTATATTTTTATCACTTCATGCGTTATGTGCTATGCTTGGAGCGTCTCGCTCTTAGGTTTTGTTTTTAGTTTTCTTTAGCTTTGCTTGCTGTTCATAACAAGTTAGATCCTTTCTTACTTTGTATGGGAGAGAAACACGCTCCACTTTCAAAATTTAGAACACATCATAGGATTTTTCCTGCCTATCTTTTTGCTGTTGTGTGTTCTTTATCTTTTCATAGCTACTACCTTGTTTAGTTTTAGTCTTAGTTTGTCTTTAGCAAGAGCCTTGGATTTTGTTTAGTTTGTTGCTGCAACTCTTTTTAGTTTTCATGTTTATCTTGTTAAGAGAGTTGGTTGTTGCACTGAGTTGTGTCTTGTCTTGAAAGTAGGTAATTGAGGTTGCTATTTAATTTTAGTAGTAGCTTGTAATAGTTTTGAGGTATTGATGTGAGTAATGTTTGAACTTTTGGTGTCAAGAGCTCTAGCCTATTAGTGATAGGTGTCGTATTTTGGGCAATCCGTGTGTATTTTCAAAACCTACAAAACTAGTTGAGAACTCTAGCTACTAGATGGATCACTACTCTTCTGAGGGGTCGAATATCAGAGAACACTCACGTACCATGAGTCGAGGATGCGCAAGGATAACCAAACCCCCATACACTCCTCCTCGGGGTACTTGTCTCTTTGTGAACCTCCTCATTAGATTGAGAGTTACCGATAATAAGTTCATGAGTTCTTCGGACTAATGTAAGTATTGAAAGTTGACACTTCCACCTTCCCATATTTTGCTAGCCTCTCCTGTGCCGTCCATTGCCTTCTTCTCACTCCGAGAGTTGGTGTCCACCTTCGCCGGTACATCCAAACCCTTGGCATGATACGCTCTGTCATCATAAGCCTCCTTATATCTTTCCTCAAAAGAGCCACCATACCTACCTATCAAGGCATTTCCATAGCCTTTCTGAGTTACATTGCCATGCAACTTCCACCTCTTCATGACTTGATCTTCATGTCATACATGTTCCTGCTACACTGGCAGCGACATACATTGCATACTTCATGATAGTTACATCTTCTTTATGATTTTGAGTACCTTTTAAAGTGTGAAAGATTTCCTTTACCTTCTTGTAAAATAGAGTGTTGCCCTTAAGTGAGGAAAAGATCCCAAAGTGGACACAATAAAAGATCCCAAAGAGGACAAATGAGAGTTAAATAGAAAGAGCCATTGAGGCCACAAAAAAATACAAAAAAATAGAAAAAATAGAAAAAGAAATAAAAAGAGAGAAAGGGGCAACACTACTATCTTTTTGAGAGATCCACACTAGTACTCCCTTTATATCCTTGTAATCCATAGAGATGATCGTTATGCATATAGCTATGTGGGGATCTTCACACTATAGAACTTGGCTTGCATATTCCAAGGATGAGCCTCCTCAAACGAGCTCTAGGTCTTCATGAGCGAGCAAGTTAGATGCACCCCCACTAGTTCCTTTGGAGAGCTTCTTAGCTCATATGTGCATCCGTTGCATGGCAATCCCTACTCCTCACATCACATCTATCATTTGTCATCTCTTGCCTATGATTGTCCTCATTGATGTGAGTCTTTCTCTTCCTTTTTTTCTTCCTCCTCCACCATATTTCTCTCTTTGCCATCCTAACTGTCAACTCTCGTGCTTACGCTCATCCATTGCATGAGTGCTCGAAATATCGAAAAGGAATGGATCAAATTGACTTGTACCTGGCTAGTGGTCTGGGGACGAGTCAAGATAAGATTCCAAAGAAGACCAAGTGTGAAACTTTAGTAGATTGAGTTATCAACACAAAAATACTTTTTTCTCGTATTCCCTATCCCCCTTCTTGCACGCAAATACCATTTGGAGACATTCGAGTCACGGACAGCGAGAGCTCTTGCACCTAATGTTCTTTTGTTACTTGTGTCAATGCTAATATAGACTCTTGCATGTTATGACTTGAATTGAATCTCTAACCTTGATTGCTTTACTTTTCAAAGTTATTTTATGGTTACTAGCATGTCACCACAGAAATTATGCTGTTATCATTTACCTACTCGAGGACGAGCAGGAATTAAGCTTAGGGATGTTGATACGTCCAAAACGTATCTATAATTTCTGCTTGCCCCATGCATGTTTTGTGTGATATTGCTATGATCTAGATACACTTTCATACATTTTTGATCATATTTGGACTAACCTATTAAATCAGTGCACCTAGTGCCAGTACCTGTTTTCTGCTGTTTTTCTATTTCAGTTTTCCCCCATATAAAAAGTGCCAGAAAAATTCAGGAAAATTCAGAAAAAAAATCAGCGTGGAGGAAGCTTCACGAAGAGCCCGGGAGGGGCCAGAGGGGAGCCAGGGGGGCCCAGGCGGCCACCCGGCGCGGCCCCACCCCTGGCCGCGCCAGGGGGGCGCCTGGGGCCCCTGGTCCACCTCTGGCTGCCCCCCTTCGCCTATTTATTCTCCGTCACGGGAAAACTCCAAAAGGGGAACCCTATTCCGCGAACTCGCCTCTGTTCCGCCACTGCCGCGCTTCCGAAGATCGGGAGCACCAGAAGACCTCTTCCCGACACCTTGCCAGAGGGAGGATTGACCTCCGGGAGTCTCCTCTCCACCATGGATGCTCCCCGGATGTCTCGTGAGTATTTTTCCTTGGACCATGGTTCCATGATCAGTAGCTATGTGATGTTATCCTCCCCTCTTTGATCTTCATTGTTTAGACCTCGTGAGCTGCCCTACATGATCGAGGCACCTTTGTAATATTTCTGCTATTGCTATGTTGAGTTTGATAGGATCTGATGGATTGTGAGATTATGTTCAGATTGTGATAGAGTAATATATTTGGTTTTTATCTCTTATATTTTTGTTCCTAAGTAATTCTTGCATGTTCTCCGTTGCTGTTTATTGATTTGGCCAAGTAGTAGGTAGTGACTTCAAGAGGGAACGTTGTGCTAGATTGTGGGTTCATGCCCCCCGATGACACGCTTGAGTGACAGAAACATAAGTCTAGGGGATGTGCTGTTGCCACAAGGGGGAAAACAACGGTGCTTGTGACCGCGATCACAAGGAATGTTTACTATACGCAGAGTTCTTTTTAATGCAGTTGTCTGTTGCTTTGGGTTTACACTTTGGGTGGGGCTCACAACTTAATACCAGCGAGATGTTCTGGATAGATATCTCAAGGTGGATGATTAGTAGTAGATGCAGATGGATTTCGGTCTACTTATCTTGGCGTACTGCCTGTGCTTTTGAACCTCGTCCTTTCTTTTGTAGCATAGTTAGCATTGCGGTGCGTTCATAATCCTGTCAATTGCCTTTCTATAATTTGTTAACCTCGCATAGCAATTTTATCGCCTTTTGGGAGAGAGACATCACTAGCGAACATCACGTATCCCGGTCCATATCTTCATTATTGTTTCCACGCTATATTTACCTTACTACTTTTACTTGCTATCATTATCCCTTGCATTTTATCCTTGTGAACAACAAGACCGGAGAGATTGACAACCTCTCTGAACTTCGTTGGGACAAAGTTATCTGTGTCTGTGTGCAGGTCCGCGTCAGTTGCGCCGCTGACACCTACTTATCATCTCTGGAGTCCTACTGGAGACAAACCTTGGTATCTTCACCGAGGGAAAACTGCTGCTGCACTACATCTCAACCTTCCACTTGGGGTAACCAACAAAGGGGCGAGAAGCCATCAGCATTCGATGAGGAATCGCCTCCAACAAGTCTTGCTATCAGCTACTTACGCAAGCATAACACCTATCCCATCCTTGTCCTCCTCTTCGCATCCCGACGAAGAAGAAGCAGTCAAGGCACTTACACGTTGATCAAGTTATTAAGATTATCTCAGTTGTTGTTGTCTATGAACAAGGAGTAGGTCTCAAGTCGTCCATAACCGTGGACATGGCTTCTCGAAAAGATTTAACCCTGCAGGGGTGTACCAACTGCCCATTACAAGGCTCCGCACGCACGCCCATCTCTCTCAGTTGCTACCCATCATAGGCAACCATTTTATGTTTTTTTTTCCGAGAGATCCGAAACGACAGGTCCCTCTAGCTAACAACGAAAAAATCTAGGTGGATCCCGGGGAGTCGACATCCAATCTGAAAGCCGTCCGCACTCTCGGATCGGACTCTTCCGGCTGACGCAGGTCGGATTACCGGGTCACCTCACATGGGGCCGGGTCCTAGCTGATCGGGTGGACCAACAGAGAAACCATGCCTCCACTGGCCCAAGTTGTTTTAAGAGATATCTGCTAGGAGCGACCCGACAGACATATATGCATGGTTTGCAAATGGTAAATCGGCTTGGGCCACCTCTAGAAATGTTTGAAGCTAGGTAGGTAAGAAAAGGGGACCCCATAGTATCCCACACGCGGTTAGGTACGCTCAGTCTTAAAACCAATACCCGAAACTCGGGTCCTAGGTGACTCGAATGGAACAAAGCGTCGGGGCGGGATAGCCTAGACCTTCCATCCTTCGTTGAATATAGTCAACATTATAATAATCATATCATTCACATCATTATAATAATGGTGACAACCCAAACCAAGGAGTAACAGGGTAACATCGTAGCATCCTAAGCATGCATACTAAGTAGGGGCTGAGCAACGAGCAATAGTAACATAGCAGTACATGGTTTGCTGGGAGGGGGACATGGCTATATCGGTTTGAGAGAGGCTGTAAACATGTGGTAGGATCAAACATCGAACCGAACCTAGACTAGCATGATAGAATGGATCATAAGTAATGTATAGTCCTTGCCTGTTGATAAGTCAGGTTCCGAAGGTGTAGGCGATCGCGAGCTCGCACCGTCTATGAGAGGTACCCGCGGAAGCACACAAGAAGGAAACACTGGAAAAGGCAATCGACGAGCAAGCATCTATTACTGCGAAGCAATCACGAGCAATCAACAACAAGAAAGCAACACGGGACAACACACTACGATATCGCATCTATCGTTGAGAGCGGTTACTAACAGGTTAAGTGAGGTACTCGTCACACACGACGATACCACACATTTAGAATGGTTCAAGTTGTTTAGCTACACAACATGAGAATTTTTTTTAACATGGAATCTCAACCAAGCATGGCATATCACACAAGCATGGAAAGAGGTGAAGCATAAATAAACTATCTATGCTAGTCAATTTTAAATGAGGTAACACCCTAAACATGGCAAACGACTAAGTACCCCATAACAATTAAAGACTTTGGTGCTGATATGTGCTAAACCATATTTTATATTTGTTATTAGAAAGCAAGAACAACATATTCACAACCTACACGAAATTCTAGTCAAGTTACATATAAAGAACATTTTTATCGGAGCAACGGTTAAAAAGTTATGGCACGTTACAATTTAAAGTGGCAAGGTTGTAATTAGCAGTAAAACAGCAGGTAAACAAAGTCAAACATGGAGAAAGAGAACATTTTATTAATCTACACAAAATTCTAAACAAGTTTCATGTATTACACGTCGCGATCCGAGCTACCGTTTAAAAGATACGTGCATCGCAAAAATTAATACAATCTGCCAAAAAAATACAGAAAATAATAAAAAACTATTGGGCCGAATCTGCCTAAACGGGACTAACACGGGGGTGAGCGCTGGGTAACTAAGTAACGCACAGGGCGCTACACAACAGCAAGTAGTATTGCGCCTAGCCCAGCTACAACAGCAACAAAAAAGAAAAAAGAAGGAAGGGGCGCCTCACCAGTGCGGGCCGAGGCCCAAGTCGTGGCGTGGGAACGAGATAGCGTCACCTCGCCCTGAGCGCTAGGGGGCGCCGTGGGCTGCGGTTGCTGGACGGGACGTGCCGGGTGGTGGGCCGCAGGAGCGTAAGCCGGCCAACGCCGCAGCGGCGCGGTTGGATCGGTCGTGCGGCTGGATCCCGAGCCGTACGGGAGCAACGCGCCGGCGGTGGCTTCCGGCGGCGACGGGAGGGTCCGACGTGGCAGGGAGGAGGCCGGGAGGCGGGGAAACGGGCGCAAGCGAAGGTGCGGCGGCCGAATCCAGTGAAGGGGCGGCGCGGCGAGAACCACAGGCAGCGGGGAGGTCTGGACGGGGAGGACCTCGAGCTCCATGGCAGCGGCTGCGGGCTGCACGCGGGAAGGGATGGAGGTGAGGGAGAGGAGACGGAGGAAGGGAAGGCGTCGATGCTCACCGGGATGCGGCGGAATGACTCGTCGGACGTGAAGACGGAGGCGACAACGAGGTGGCTCGGGGAGGAGCACGGGAGCGGCGCCAGGTCGGGCTTCGGCGGGCCCGCGGAGGCTCGGCCCTCCATGGCCCAAGGCGCTGGGAGGCTGGCCAGATCCCCCCGGGATGATGTGGCGGTGTATGAGCCCCTCATCTGTAGATCCAATGGCTGTGGTTGCTTCACATCTAGGGTTTCGGGAAGATAGGGATTAGAGGGGAAGATCTGAGGTAGATTGTGACACCCTGGTTTTTGACCCCTTTTTATTTGCAATTTTATTTGCTGATTTTCTGGATTTGGAATTTATTTGCCTGGATTTTTCAGCTCAGATGGCCTTGATCACTTGGGCCTAATTTTCCCCTAGGCCAAGTGACATGTGAACCCTTCCCCCTCATGGCTATGATTAAGCTTTGATCATCCAAACCCTTGCCATATTTTTATTCTTCAAGAAATCCCTTTTTCATTAAGGGAATTTGCTCTTTTCCCCCTCCCTTTTGAAACTAGCCTCACCTCTACTCCTCCTATTGACCTGAAACTTTTTGTGCTAAACAATGGAGTCATGCCTCATGATGCTATGCAAAAATAGGGCAAGTTTAGTACAAAACTAATCCTGTAGAAATTCATTTTCATTTCTGTCCAGTGAGGCACTTTGTGAAGCAAGCCCCCTGTAGACTTGTCCATTTGCTCTGAAATTTTTACCACATGAACACATTCCTAGATAACCTAGGCCCACCAAATTTCAGCCCCAGAAGCCTGGCCAAACTCTTTGGAGAAATTCACAAAATTTCCTGCAGAAAGCTATTTTTGAAGCTGCCAAGTGCTGGAGCCCACATGCAAGCCTCCCATGACCTCCCCTACACTTCTTGACGCTGGCTACATGCCAGAGACACGCTTAGGCCACAATGGCTGCCCCCAGTGCACGCGTGCACAGGGTGAGGACTCCCACTGTCAACCATTGGCGTGCTCTGCCCATGGCTGAGCTGTCGCCGTAGTGACCGGAGCACCCCCGCACGCACCTAGCCCCCCAAATCCGCGCCGCCCGCCGGAGACCTCGCCGTCGCCGCCACTGTGACCCGCACGCTCCCGCGTTGCCCGCGTCGTCTTCCGCGCGTCTGCGAGTTCCAGCAAGCACGCACAACGCCAGCCCCGAGCAAAGCCGCGCCGCCCGCCGTCTTGCCCTCGATGCAGAACCGCTGCAGCGGCCGCGCTCGACCCGTCCCGTCACCCCGCTGATGCAGACCCCCAGGGCACACGCGCACGCGTGCTACACCAGCACTAGAACCTCCCAGATCTCTCCGGGACACCCCTGCTCATCCGCACGCGCGCACTGCTCCAATTGCCTTCTGTCCAGCGGCACCCGAGATGGAATCGCGTCGTCCGCTATAAATTCAGAAGCCCCCGTTGCTCCTAGCCATCTCACCCACCCCCAGCTACCTACAATCGAGCACAAAGCCAAGCAGCACCGCCGGGGAGGCCCCTGGCCTTGGATCTCACCAGAGTCCTGCCGGGAGGACTCCTGAGACGCCAGCCACCTCCGGTGCTCCCCTTGCTCCCGCGTTGCCTCCCCTAGACTCCCCTCCCTCTGGTGGTTCTAACGCAGACCTCGCCGGTGGCATCCGTGCAGGTTTGCCCGACGCCGACGAGATCCTCCGCCGCAAACCACTGCAGAGCACCCTCGCCTCGCCGCCCGACCACTGTTCGCCGTGTTCTGGGTACGTCCATGATCGCCAGACACTCCTACGTCCTCCTGAGTAGTCACCCGTCAGCGGCGAACCACCTCGCCGGAGTCGCCGGACTCTGTTCTCTCTCCCCCACTAAAACCTGACAGGGCTGGCCCCCTGTCATCCACCCAGGCCAGCCCGAAGCGGTATCAAGTGGAGGTGTATTTCTCATAATGCGCCTTCGACGTGGCCTCCTCTGGTTATTTTCTGAAAATCCTATTAAATCCATTTAAAATTGACATTTGACCAAACTTTGACCACTTATAACTTCTTAACCACAAGGCCAAATGAGTTGATTATTTTTGCTAAATTTTTGTCTTGAGCTCCTCTTCAAGTTGGCAAAGTTTGGGAGCTTGACTCTCTGTTTAGGTCCACTGAACAGAAGGAATGTGCTTTGGACTTATTTTGCTTTGCCACTTGTTTTATTTTTCAGAAGGTGATTAGGTGCTTGCAGGAGACCAGGAGTTCAAGGACACTCCTGATACGTCCCAAATGTATCTATAATTTCTGCTTGCTCCATGCATGTTTTGTGTGACTTTGCCATGTTTTGCTTGAACTTTCATACACTTTTGAGCATATTTGGACTAATTTATTAACCCAGTGCGCCCAGCTGCCAGTTGCTGTTTTCTGCTGTTTTTGTATTTCAGGTTTTCCGGCCATTAAAAGTGCTCCAAAAAATCGGGAAAAATCAGATAAAAAATCAGCGTCACGGAAGCTTCCGGAAACACCAAAGGAGCGGAGGGGGGCCACCACCAGGAGGCCAGGAGGGTCCTTGGCGCGGCCCCACCCTAGGCCGCGCCAGGAGGCCTCCTGGCTGCCTGGTGGGTCCCCTCGACACCCCCCTTCGCCTATATTTGCCCCTCGGGGTGGAAACCCCTAAACGGGACTCTTCTTTCGCAATCTCGCCTCTGTACCGCCGCCATCGCCGTTTCTAGATTGGGGCTGCCTGGAGAAGCTGCTCCGGCACCCTGCCGGGAGAAGCTACCCCCTCCGGGAGACCATCCATCGCCATGGACACCTCCCGTATGTACCGTGAGTAGTTTCCCTTGGACCATGGGTCCGTGACCAGTAGCTATGTGATCTATCTCTCCCCTCTTTGTGCCTCCACTTTCGAGACCTCGTGAGCTGCCTCACATGATTGAGGCACCTTTGTAATTTTCTGCCGTTTCTATGCTGAGTTTGTTGGGATCTGATGGATTATGAGACTATGTTCAGATTGTGATGAGTAATATATTTGGTTCTTCTCTTTTATATTTTGTTCTTGAGTAAATTCTTGCATGTTCTCCGTTGCCGTATTTTACTTTGGCCAAGTGATTTGTTGCAACTCCAAGAGGGAGCGTTATGCTTGACTGTGGGTTCAGCCCCTTGATGTCTAGCTTGAGTGACAGAAACATGAGACTAGGGGATGTGCTGTTGCCACCAGGGATAAAAAATTGGTGTTTGTATCCGCGGATGCAAGGATTGTTTACTTTACGCAAAGTTCTTTTAATGGAGTTGTCTGTTGCTTTGGATTTACACTTTGGGTGGGGTTCGTAACTTAATACCAGCGAGATGTTCTGGATAGATATCTCAAGGTGGATGATTCGTAGTAGATGCAGATGGATTTCTGTCTACTTACCTTGGCGTACTGCCCATTGCTTTTGATCCCTTCCTTTCTTTGCAGCATAGTTAGCATTGCGGTGCCTTCATAATCCTGTCAATTGCCCAACTGTGATTTTTTTACCTCGCTAGCACTTTTATCGTCTTTTGGGAGAGAGACATCACTAGTGAAAATCACGGGACCCCGGTGCCTCTTCATATCATTGTTTACATCCTTAGTTTACTTTTCAGTTGCTATCAATATCACTATCTTTTGCGTTAATTCTTTGTAAACAGCAAGGCCGGAGGAATTGACAACTCCTCTGTACTCGTTGGGAGAAAAGTTATTTGTATCTGTGTGCAGGTCCAGGTGAAGTGAGCAACCCTCGGTTGTGAACGGCGCCATTGTTCACTTTACCACCTTCTTGTATCTCTGTGAGTCCTACTGGTTCGATACTCAACCTTAGAATCTTCGCTAAGGGAAATTTGCTGCTACGTACATCTCACCTTCCAATTGGGGTAACCAACGAGGAGTGAGAGAACTATCCTCACCGTATCAACTCCATTTGACCAAGGCAAGCCCTAACAATCTGGTCATGAGGAGCTTGAGTTGCCATTTGATGATTTGAATCATTTAACTTGGATTTTTCTTGCCTTTAAATTTGCTTGCTAATAAAGTTAATCAACTATGATAAGTGAAATGTTATAATCATGCCATGCCTACTGATCTTTATCATGCCACCCTAGTACATATTATCACCATGCTTATTTTGACTTGCCTATGCCGGAATTATTCGTGTGATGATCATGTTCCTACTTGGATGCCATGTTTAGTTAGTTCATAGCCTGCCATGCTAGTTGTTGCATATGCTTGATGGTAGTACCATGTTCATGCCTTGTTGCCATGCATCTTCCTTGTCGTAGAATTATTCACCAGAACCTAATGAACATAATAATCATTGACCAAGTGCTACCGAACCGAGCTTTATCCGTGCAACCACATTTGTCTGTATGGGCGGGCCTTAACTTGGGCTATCGTAGTGCCTTCTACGGATATCACCAAAGAGGGGAGGTTATGCACACACGCTACCCTGAACAGGTAGGTGGTGAGAATCTCGACATCCAGAGTTGTTTACCCGGGAGTCCCCGTTCGGGACAGTGTTTGCCACATGGTGGCCGTTTTCCAAGAGTTTGGCCGGTGTCTTGAGGACACAGGGATACCCAAGACAGTGTGTCGGTGATACCGTAGGGAGGTTATGCGGTAGTCGAGTTTCGTTGGAGAAGTCCTAGCCCACTCTTGGGGAACGAGTTCCAAGGATCCCGTGGGACAAGTTCCGGAGTGCTGGATGGAGGAAGAACTCCATAGTGTGGGTAAATTGCACAAACTCTGCAGAGTCACAATATATTCGAATAGCCGAGTCCTCGGTCATGGGACACAGTTCGTACTAGGTCACACGATGGTCAACACCAACCTGCCTAATAATATTAATGATAATGCTGAGTCGTGGGTCATGTGATGACCGGATCGGTTGGGTGGTAACAGAGGACACCTAACCCGTTGAGCGGTCGTACGACAACCCGTATGATGGTTGGTCATGAGATGACCCGGTTACCGAGTCAGGACGACTCAGAGGTAAGCGGTACAATGATGTGGTGATCGTGAGATATATTGTATCATTGCTCTAATGTTAACTTGCCATGCCTGCCATGTTATTGTTTGCATTCTTGCCATGCTATTGTTTTCCTGATGACTTGGCTGTTATGAACTTGCAAGTACATTCAATGTACTGACCTGGCGTGTAATGCCAGATGCAAGAGGAGTCGCACCTGAAGAGTTGGCTGAGACGTACTTTGCGAACTAGGCTGTGTCCCAGCAGTGTCCTTGTGGAGAGGACCTCCATCACCTCGTTATTCCGCTGCCTAGAGTCCTTCGTCGATCGTATTGAGGCCCCGAGATGTGATATAAATAATGTTGATAGTGTTGCCGCACGAGATGTGCCGCAATGCCTCGTAGCAATTTGTATCCCCGAACCTATGTACCTGTATAATTATTAATGAAGCGGTTGTATCTGTACCAATATGTTGTGCATTGCCAGAAGACTTGATCTCTGGGTTGGCAATGTAAGGTAAACCGGTTGCTCTGAGCCGGGGTGCCACAACGATTGGTATCAAAGCCGCGCTGACTGTAGGACACGCTAGTTAGGCCGTGCGCTAGAATAACGTTAGTTTAGAGTCTTGCTTGATTTGTGCACCTTGATTGATGCATTGGTTGATGCATGGCATGTAGATGCATTGATTTCATTACTAATGGCTAACCCTGTGAGTGTAGACGGCACCCGTTCCATACCCTTTTGAGTACGAGTCGTCACCGACAGGCTTTCCGTCGCTGCTCCGTCGTATCCGTAGGGAGAAGACCCGGTGTTCAAGGTGTACCGCGAGAAGCTGGCTGACTTCATGCACGAGTACCGCGCTGAGGTGTTCCTTTTCACAAGTTCCGCGGTTGGCAGCCTTTCGCGTTCCGCGAAGGGAGGACTCGCTTCCACCCCAGAGTAGGCTTTTCTCTATGCTTAACTTGAGGCTCTCGTCGACCTGTGTCATAAGGAAGTCGGGATGCAGCTTCACCCATGTCTTTCCCACTACCCCACTCTGGCCCCTTCCGGGCAGATTCTCTTTCCACCAGACTCGGAGTGCGACCGGATTGCCGTCCACCTCTCTCGCTACATGGTCGCTCAGTATGAGCTGATCATTAGTCTTGTAGAGGAGTTGGCTCGTTCCCGGGAGGCACTCACTTCTATCAGCAGTGTTCAGTCACCACCTCCACCGCCTCCCACCTATACTCCGGTGCCAGCTCCACCTATTCCACCTTCACCCACCCCACAGACTCCAGTTGTTCCGGTAGCCGTTCGGCGCGAGACCCCAGAGGAGTGGGCCGCGTTGACTGCTACCCCTGCTGCTCCTATGCTTAGACAGCGTACTCCTCCTCCTCCTCCTGAGGGAGAGCCCTCTCGTCAGCGTCGCCGTCTTGACATCCCCACCCGCAGCACGATCCACGTCACTAGTTCTGATTCCGAGGACAGTTCCGATGGTTTTGCTGACTGCCAGTGTCCGCTTCCTCACGACTAGAGCGAGGTCGAGTAGCAGTATGGTCGCTTCTATCGTTATTCCATGCATGTTGTCAACTGCCGTATGAGCAGTACTCGTTATGTTATCCATGTTAGTTTTTATGTATGCTGTCATGATGCTATGTATAATTATGAGGTTGCTTCGCTTTTTTTCGTTCGGTTTTTCTGTTGATGATGTTCTCATATTTCCCGTTTTGGTGTAGGTGACTCAAACGGACCCTTGCTCGCTTTTCTAGATAAAAGGCACCACGCCTGGTTCTGTGCTGATTCTTGGTCGGCCGTCCACGGTGGATGCCTCCTTGCTTTCTTTGTCTTTCAACGACTAGCTGGTGTTCTGAGATGCTTTCCGGCCGTCTCAGGCAGTCGTTGAGCTTCTTTTCGAAGTGGAGACCCTATGGTCTGAGCTGTTTTCTCGGCCGTCTTAGGGGACCTCTGCTTTCTTCTTAATCACCCTGCTTCAAGTTTTGAGCTGTTTTGTGGCCGTCTTTAGCAAGAGGTGAGCTACCCCAGCAATGCCCCAGATCTGTGTTGTCAAGACCGTTCTGGTGGCCGCTGGTTTATTTGCCATTTCGACAAGGGATTCGGATGGTCACCAACCACCACCTCTTGGAGTTTCGAATTCCTTCTGCCGTGCCGTCACTTTGCCTATTTCCCTCTTTTTGGTTTCTCATGATGTTGGTGCTCTATATTGGGAACGGATATAGGAGGAGGCGAGGTGAATGCAGCCACTCTGGTGATGACGACACCCCCCGTCGTCGATCCAGCAGGCAAGATGGACTATCACCCGAGCGTCCACCACCGCCTCCACCTCAGGCACCGACCCCAGATCAGATCATCAGGATGTTTGAGGAAAGAAGGAACCAGGAACTCATGAAATTACTGAGAGGTATGCAGAACATTGTGGGACAGAATCAGAACCAGGGGACACGCTCCAAGCTATCTGACTTCCAGCGCACCCGACCGCCGAGCTTTGATCAAGCAACAGATCCCATTGAGGCTGATGACTGGCTGAGAACCATGGAAAAGAAGTTGGAGATCGCTCACTGTGATGAGGTGGATAAAGTTCCATTCTCCACCCATTACCTTGAGGGCTACGCCGCAATCTGGTGGGACAATACCAAGGCAGTATGGCCTGCGGGAGAAGATATCACTTGGGAGAAGTTCAAGGAGAAGTTCCGCACCTACCATATTCCCACCGGGGTGCTGAAGACCAAATAGAGGGAATTTCTCGCTCTTGTCCAAGGCAACATGACTGTGACTGAATATTTGAACAAGTTCAACCATCTGGCCAGATACTCTGTTCACGATGTGGACACTGAAGAAAGAAAGGTGGACCGCTTCCTTGGTGGGCTTAGCCCCACTCTCCGTTGTCAGCTCATCATGCTGGACTTACCAGACTTTCAGACGCTTGTCAATAAGGCACTCATAGCAGAACGTGAATACAAGTCTGTTGCCGAACTCAAGGGTGGGTATGAAGACCGCAAGCGCAAGTATGAAGCCAAGAAGGTCCCTTATGAGCCATATTCCCAGAAGCCCCGTATGGTGCAGCCCGTTTCCCAGTCGGCTCAAGCCAAATTCAAGCCCTCCTGGAACCACGGCAGCTCCGCAACCGACAAGCCGGCAGCCCAAGAGAAGCTTAACATCACCCCACAAGTGAGGGAAGACTTCCTTCGCAAAGGCGCCTGCTTTATTTGCGGGAAACAAGGGCACTTTGCCAGACAATGCCCGAACAAGATGGGAAAACCAGCGCCTCAAGTCAACAACATCGGGGGGCGGAACAACTACCGTCAGGCTCGAGTCAACCACGTCTCGGCCGAATAAGCCCGCGAGTCCCCGACGTATTCATCGATATGTTCCCTATTAATAACATACCCGCAACTATATTATTTGACTCTGGGGCAACCAATTCGTTTATATCGCGAAGTTTTTCCACCCAAAACAATTTTCCCATCTCTCTTTTGGACAAAATCGTGGTGGTCAAAACCCCCGGAGGTGTGCTCAAGGCAGACAGTATATGCAAGAACCTGACCATTGAGATATATGGAGTGAAGTTCCCAACCTCCCTCATGCTGTTGGAGTCCAAGGGGCTAGATGCAATCCTTGGAGTTGATTGGCTCACCACACATGAGGTTCGCCTCGCCTTCAAGACCCGGATAGTGGAACTGGTCAACCCAGAAGGGAAGGCAACCCGATTCACGACTGTTGGAATGACACACAAGAAGGAGACAACAGTATGCCAAATCACCACCTCAGAAATGGACAAGATTCCAGTGGTCAGAGAATTTCCAGATGTGTTCCGAGAAGAATTTTCGGGTATGCCACTAGACAGGGAGCTGGAGTTCGCCATCGAGATTGTTCCTGGTACCTCCCCAATATACAAGAAGTATTACCGGGTGACTTCCACCGAACTAGTGGAGCTGAAGAAGCAACTAGATGAATTATTGAAGAAGGGGTACATTCGCCCCAACACCTCACCGTGGGGATCACCGGTATTGTTTGTCAAGAAGAAATATGGCACCTTGCGGATGTGTGTGGACTACCGCCCCCTGAATGAAGTCACCATCAAGAACAAGTACCCACTACCCCGCATTGATGACCTGTTCGACCAACTAAAGGGTGCCCGGGTATTCTCCAAGATAGATCTTCGTATGGGCTATTACCAATTGAAGATCAGAAAGGAAGACATTCCCAAGACGGCCTTCACCACCAGATATGGCCTATATGAATTCACGGTCATGTCATTCGGCTTGAAAAATGCCCCAGCATATTTCATGGGCATGATGAACAAGGTATTCATGGACTTTCTGGACAAGTTCGTGGTGGTATTCATTAATGACATACTCATATACTCCAGAAGTGAAGAAGAGCATAAGCATCACCTCCGCACAGTGTTGAAACGACTGCGAGCTCATCGCCTTTATGCCAAGTTCAGCAAGTGCAAGTTTTGGCTAAAGGAGGTGGGATTTTTGGGGCACATCCTGAAAGCTCAAGGAGTGGCCGTAGACCCAAGCAAGGTAGCTGATGTGTTGAATTGGAAGCCACCAACTACAGTGACGGAAGTCCGGAGTTTCTTGGGATTGGTGGGTTATTATCGCCGATTCATTGAAGGTTTCTCCAAGATAGCCAAGACGATGACCGAGCTGTTGAAGAAGAACCAGAAATTTGTCTGGACCAAGGATGTGATGACAATTTCGAGCAGCTAAAGACAAAGCTAACCTCAGTCCCCGTCCTGACTCTGCTGGACATCCACAAGGGATTTGCTATATACTGCGATGCCTCCAAATGCGGCCTTGGCTGCGTGCTAATGCAAGCGGGAAAGGTTGTAGCATATGCCTCCCGGCAGCTATGCCAACATGAAGTCAACTACCCCGCACATGACCTGGAGCTAGCTGCTGTGGTACACGCATTGAAGTTATGGAGGCATTACCTCGTCGGACAACGGTGTGAAGTATATACCGATCATAAAAGCCTCAAGTACATCTTCACGCAGACGGACCTCAACCTCAGGCAGAGAAGGTGGCTCGAGTTGGTCAAGGATTACGATCTCGGGATAAATTATCACCCCGGGAAGGCTAATGTGGTCGCCGACGCCCTTAGCCGGAAGCCAAGCTCAGTGAATGCACTATGGGAAAGGCTCCACCCACGGTTATGGGAGGAAGTCACTCAACTCAACCTGGTGTTGTGTGACTCAATGACCACGAAGACATTGGAAATCACTCCAACCCTGGTAGAGGAAATTAAGGGAGCACAAGCTCAGGATTCGGAAATCCGAGAGATCAAGGAGCGGATTCCGCGTGGCAAGGCCGAATCCTTTCACCTGGATACCCAAGGAGTGCTATGGTTCGAGAACCGAATATGCGTACCGAACGAGGATAATTTCAGACAGCAGATACTGCAAGAAGCACATGAGTCAACATATTCTATCCACCCCGGGAGCACCAAGATGTACCAGGATTTGAAGACCACATTCTGGTGGAACGGAATGCGCAA
The DNA here is from genome assembly GCA_950022295.1 of Bromus sterilis. Classification (NCBI taxonomy): domain Eukaryota; kingdom Viridiplantae; phylum Streptophyta; class Magnoliopsida; order Poales; family Poaceae; genus Bromus; species Bromus sterilis. The sequence continues at coordinate 171,210,081 of OX465595.1, read as the reverse complement.
GGATATTGCGTATTATGTGGCATGCTGTGACATATGCAACAGAGTCAAGGCAGAACACCAAAAGCCCGCCGGATTACTGCAACCCCTGCAAGTCCCGCAATGGAAGTGGGATGACATATGCATGGATTTTATTGTGGGACTCCCAAAGACCGCCCGGGGCCACGACTCCATATGGGTAATCGTGGACATGCTCACCAAAGTGGCTCACTTTATCCCGGTCAGGACCACTTACCGAGCTGATCAACTAGCGGAGTTATACATGTCCCGGATTGTCAGTCTCCATGGGACACCGAGGACCATCACCTCAGACCGAATGCTAGTGTTGACGTCTGCATTCTGGCTACGTCTTCACCAAGCCCTAGGAACCGCACTAAAGCATAGCACTGCCTACCATCCTCAGACTGATGGCCAAACAGAACGGGTAAATCAGATATTGAAAGATATTCTTAGGGCATGTGTGCTAGCTTACGGCCCTAAGTGGGAGGACTGTTTGCCATACGCGGAATTCTCGTACAATAACAACTATCAGGCTAGTCTCAAGATGTCACCCTTTGAAGCACTATATGGGCGGAAATGCCGTACCCCCTTGAACTGGTCACTGACAGGGGACAGTCTTCTCTTTGGCACCTACTTAATCCTCGAAGCAGAAAAGCAAGTCAAGGAAATTCAGGACCGGTTGAGAGCCGCCAAGTCTCGACAGAAGAGTTACTATGACACAAAGCATCGGGAAGTAAGCTTTGAGCCTGGAGAATATGTCTATCTCCGAGTGACACCAATGAAAGGGATAAGGAGATTCCATACCCGAGGGAAGCTTGCCCCAAGGTACGTCGGGCCATTCCCAATAATGGCTAAGCGGGGAAGAGTAGAATACCAGCTGGAACTACCCCCAGAGCTATCCGATGTCCACAACGTATTCCACGTATCGCAACTACGCAAGTGCATTGCACCACCAGTCAAACGAGTGGATGTGAAAGAGTTAGAGTTGACCCAGGATTTGACATATGAAGTGAAACCAGTCAGGATTTTGGATGAAATGGAAAGGACCACCCGCAATAAGGTGATACAGTTTTAAAAGGTACTGTGGGAACATCATACCGAGGAAGAGGCTACCTGGGAGAGGGAAGAATTACTGATATCCGCATATCCGTATCTGTTCCCTGAGCAACCAAATCTCGAGGACGAGATTTACCCTAAGGGGGTAGTTTTGTGACACCCTGGTTTTCGACCCCTTTTTATTTGCAATTTTATTTGCTGATTTTCTAGATTTGGAATTTATTTGCCTGGATTTTTCAGCTCAGATGGCCTTGATCACTTGGGCCTAATTTCCCCCCTAGGCCAAGTGACCTCTGAACCCTTCCCCCTCATGGCTATGATCAATCTTTGATCATCCAAACCCTTGCCATATTTTTATTCTTCAAGAAATCCCTTTTTCATTAAGGGAATTTGCTCTTTTCCCCCTCCCTTTTGAAACTAGCCTCACCTTTGCTCCTCCTATTGACCTGAAACTTTTTGTGCTAAACAATGGAGTCATGCCTCATGATGCTATGCAAAAACATGGGCAAGTTTAGTACAAAAATATTCCTGCAGAAATTCATTTTCATTTCTGTATTGTGAGGCACTTTGTGAAGCAAGCCCCCTGTAGACTTCTCCATTTGCTCTAAATTTTTTACCACATGAACACCTTCCTAGATAACCCAGGCACACCAAATTTCAGCCCCAGAAGCCTAGCCAAACTCTCTGGAGAAATTCGCAAAGTTTCATGTAGAAAGCTATTTTAGAATCTGCCAAGTGCTGGAGCCCACCTACAAGCCTCTCATGACCTCCCCTACACTTCTTGACGCTGACTACAAGCCAGAGACACACATAGGACACAGTGGCTGCCCCTAGTGCACGCGTGCACAGGGTGAGCACGCCCACTGTCAACCATTGGCGTGCTCTGGCCATGGCCGAGATGTCGACGTCGAGCGCGCGCCTCGCCCCGCGAGCCCTCGGCCGCGCCTTCATGTCCGTAGTGACCGGAGCACCCCCGCACGCCACCTAGCCCCCCAAAGCCGCGCCGCCCACCGGAGCCATCGCCGTCGCCGCCTCTGTTCGTCTGACGCGCACGCGTGGTGGCCACTGTGACCCGCACGCTCCCACGTTGCCCGCATCGTCTTCCGCGCGTCTGCGAGATCCAGCAAGCACGCGCAACGCCAGACCCGAGCAAAGCCGCGCCGCCCGCCATCTTGACCTCGATGCAGAACCGCTGCAGCGGCCGCGCTCGACCCGTCCTGTCGCCCCGCTGATGCAGAACCCCAGGGCACGCACGCACGCGTGCTACACCACCACTAGAACCTCCCAAAGCTCGCCAGGACACCCCTGCTCATCCACACGCGCGCACTGATCCAATTGCCTTCTGTCCGGCGGCATCCGAGATGGAATCGCGTCGTTCGCTATAAATTCAGAAGCCCCCGTTTCTCCTAGCCATCTCACCCACCCCCAGCTACCTCCAATCAAGCACAAAGCTAAGCAGGGCCCGCCGGGGAGGCCCCTGGCCTTGGATCTCACCGGAGTCCTGTCGGGAGGACTCCACTGACGCCAGCCACCTCCGGTGCTCCCCTTGCTCCCGCGTTGCCTCCCCGAGACTCCCCTCCCTTTGGTGGTTCTAACGCAGCCCTCGCCGGTGGCATCCATGCAGGTTTTCCCGACGCTGACTAGATCCTCCGCCGTAAACCACTGGAGATCACCCTCGCCTCGACGCCTGACCACCGTTCGCCGTGTTCTGGGTACGTCCATGATCTCCAGACACTCCTATGTCCTCCTGAGTAGTCGCCCGTCCTCTTCAGGGTTCCGTCGACGGCAAACCACCTCGTCGGAGTCGCCGGACTCTGTTCTCTCTCCCCCCTCACTCAAACCTGACAGGGTTGGACCCCTGTCAGTCACCCAGGCCATCCCGAAGCGGTATCAAGTGGAGGCGTATTTCTCATAATGCGCCTTCGACGTGGCCTCCTCTGGTTATTTTCTGAAAATCCTTTTAAATCCATTTAAAATTGATATTTGACCAAACTTTGACCACTTATAACTTCTTAACCACAAGGCCAAATGAGTTGATTCTTTTTGCTAAATTTTTGTCTTGAGCTCCTCTTCAAGTTGGCAAAGTCTGGGAGCTTGACTCTCTGTTTAGGTCCACTGGACAGTAGGAATGTGCTTTGGACTTATTTTGCTTTTCCACTTGTTTTATTTTTTCAGAAGGTGATCAGGTGCTTGCAGGAGACCAGGAGTTCAAGGACACTCCATTTTACCAAGGCAAGCCATAACAATCTGGACATGAGGAGCTTGAGTTGCCATTTGATGATTTGAATCATTTAACTTGGATTTTTCTTGCCTTTAAATTTGCTTGCTAATAAAGTTAATCAACCATGATAAGTGAAATGTTATAATCATGTCATGCCTACTGATCTTTATCATGCCACCCTAGTACATATTATCACCATGCTTATTTTGACATGCCTATGCCGGAATTATTCGTGTGATGATCATGTTCCTACTTGGATGCCATGTTTAGTTAGTTCATAGCCTGCCATGCTAGTTGTTGCATATGCTTGATGGTAGTTCCAAGTTCATGCCTTGTTGCCATGCATCTTCCTTGTCGTAGAATTATTCCCCGGAACCTGATGAACATAATAATCATTGACCAAGTGCCACCGAACCGAGCTTTATCTGTGCAGCCACATTGGTCTGTATGGGAGGGCCTTAACTTGCGCAATCGTAGTGCCTTCTAAGGATATCACCAAAGAGGGGAGGTTATGCACGCACGCTACCCTGATCAGGTAGGTGGTGATAATATCGACATCCAGAGTTGTTTACTCGGGAGTCCCCGTTCGGGACAGTGTTTGCCACATGGTGGCCGTTTGCCAAGAGTTTCGCCGGTGTCTGGAGGACACAGGGATACCCAAGACAGTGTGTCGGTGATACCGTAGGGAGGCTACGCGGTAGTCGAGTTTCGTTGGAGAAGTCCTAGCCCACTCTTGCGGAACGAGTTCCAAGGATCATGTGGGACAAGTTCCGGAGTGCTCGGTGGAGGAAGAACTCCATAGTGTAGGTAAATTGCACAAACTCTGCAGAGTCACAATCTATTTGAATAGCTGAGTCCTCGGTCATAGGATACAGTTCTTACTAGGTCACACGATGGTCAACACCAACCTGCCTAATATACTAATGATAATGCTGAGTCGTGGGTCATGTGATGACCGGATCGGTTGGGTGGTAACAGAGAGCACCTAACCCGTTGAGCGGTCGTACGATGACCCGTATGATGGTTGTTCATGAGATGACCCGGTTACCGAGTCGGGACGGCTCAGAGGTAAGCGGCACGATCATGTGTTGATCGTGAGATAAGTTGTATCATTGCTCTAATGTTAACTTGCCATGCCTGCCATGTTATTGTTTGCATTCTTGCCATGCTATTGTTTTCCTGATGACTTGGCTGTTATGAACTTGCAAGTACATTCAATGTACTGACCTGGCGTGTCATGCCAGATGCAAGAGGAGTCGCACCTGAAGAGTTGGCTGAGACATACTTTGCGAACTAGGCTGTGTCCCAGCAGTGTCCTTGTGGAGAGGACCTCCATCACCTCGTTATTCCGCTGCCGTAGAGTCCGTCGTCGATCGTATTGAGGCCCCGAGATGTGATATAAATAATGTTGATAGTGTTGCCGCACGAGACGTGCCGCCATGCCTCATAGCAATTTGTATCCCCAAACCTATGTACCTAGATAATTATTAATGAAGCGGTCGTATCTGTACCAATATGTTGTGCATTGCCAGAAGACTTGATCTCTGGGTTGGCAATGAAAGGTAAACCGGTTGCTCTGAGCCGGGGTGCCACAGAGATCTGGGGGTGGCTGCAATTTTCGAGGGAGGGAAACCCTAATGCAATGGGGGAAGGTGAGGGGTCCTTATATAGGCTAGGTGGTCTGGCGAATGACGAAAATACCCCTAATTTCATACCCACTCCTGTGTTACACGTTTCTGACCGCACAGGCTCCGTCCGGCCTCCGATTCGGATGAAACCTCGAACCACGTGCTCAGCGCGTCGAGCCGATCGATTCCACCTCTCTTCGATAATGTTCCAATGCCCAATAAAATAATCTGTTTATTAAATAAACATGTTTTTTCATTCGATGGCTATGGCTAGTCTTGTGCCGATTGCGATGGTGCTCGGGTGAAACCCGGTGTCGCATGGTCGTGTGCCATGGTTGACGGGTCGGTCACGCAAGCCAGTACGAGAAGGAGGGGTAATATTCACCGATTAATAATTCGGTGAAGCAAACACTGCAGAAAAACTCAGGCAATCAACACAGCAACGCAAGAAACAATTTTTTTAATTTGGGTGAAAATTCCGGGCTGTTACAATACAACATCACCAAGAAGGGATCTCATCCCGAGATCCTGGACGATCCGGGGGAGAGGAGGGGAGAGAAAAGAGAGTCGACGTTCTTTAACACCACCAACAAGGGACTCTGCTCCATGTCGTACGATGACCTCCGTCGAGAAACTTTCCGCAGAGAGGACGACAACATCGGAAAATGGAACCATCAGGTGATCAAGAGGAAGAACGATAGTCCAAGCGACGATCAAGAGAATCATTCTCACTCAAATAGCGAGTATACTAGGCAAGAGGATGGAGTCAACGTATGACCAAGATGTTATCCGGAGTCAGAGAAGCTAAAGGTACTACATGAATTCCCAAACCTGAGATCGAAATCGAGACAATACGCTGCAAACAAGGCATTGTAACGGTTCCGAAACTCCACACACTCGGGATCCTAAAGTTTGAAAGGGATAAGTCGAGAATTTAAAACACTTCCGACACTTTTCCTGACCAGAGCAAGGGTAAGGAGTCAACAGATTCCTACTCTCCGATAACTAAATTAGTAACTACAAAATAGTTTTTTCTAGACTCGACTTCGGCCAGAAAAGTCATCCTACGGTCGGTAAGGCTCTGATACCAAGTTGTAAGGCCCGATATGCGGTACTGTTCCAGATCTAGATGTTTCCATCTAGATCCGGGGACGAAGCACATATCGGTCCCACCGCGACATATGACAATGCCATATGCCCTGGATGTCCAACATGATATCACAACATTACAGCTACATGGATACAAAATCTCATACAATCGGCATAAAATTTCCTTAATACATTACATCAGCGGAAGATACATGTCTGAGTACAGACTACAATCAAATGCCTAGTGGCAAAGGTAAAACACACCATTCCCGTAACCACACGGGTCCAGGCTCTCCGCCGGGATCCACCTAACTAGTCATTGTCGAGTCTCCACGTGAAACGTCGATCACCATAACTGTTGTCGATCAAGAACCCTAAAAAGAGTTTGGGGGTAGTATCATGAGTACAAAAGTACTCAGCATCCAACTATAGTGGTCAACTGACCCAGCAAGGACTCCATCACTCGTCATTCTAGGATAACTAGTAGTTCACGGTAAGGATGGGGTAAGTGGTGAGTTTGCTGCCGCACTAGCATTTATGAAGTGGCTAACGATCTAGAGTGTAAGATAAGAAGCCAAGCATTCGATGAGGAATCGCCTCCAACAAGTCTTGCTATCAGCTACTTACGCAAGCATAACACCTATCCTATCCTTGTCCTCCTCTTCGCATCCCAACGAAGAAGAAGCAGTCAAGGCACTCACACGTTGATCAAGTTATTAGTATTATCTTAGTTGTTGTTGTCTATGAACAAGGAGTAGGTCTCAAGTCGCCCATAACCGTGGACACGGCTTCTCGAAAAGATTTAACCCTGCAGGGGTGTACCAACTGCCCATTACAAGGCTCCGCACGCACACCCATATCTCTAAGTTGATACCCATCATAGGCAACCATTTTATGATTTAGTTCCGAGAGATCCGAAACGACAGGTCCCTCTAGCTAACAACGAAAAAATCCGGCTGGTCCCTGGGGAGTCGACACCCAATCCAAAAGCCGTCCGCACTCTCAGATCGGACTCTTCCGGCTGACGCAGGTCGGATTACCGGGTCACCTCACATGGGGTCGGGTCCTAGCTGATCGGGTGGACCAACAGAGAAACCATGTCTCCACTGGCCCAAGTTGTTTTAAAAGATATCTGCTAGGAGCGACCCGATAGACATATATGCATGGTTTGCAAATGGTAAATCGTCTTGGGCCACCTCTAGAAATGTTTGAAGCTAGGTAGGTAAGAAAAGGGGACCCCATAGTATCCCACACGCGGTTAGGCACGCTCAGTCTTAAAACCAATACCCGGAACTCGGGTCCTAGGTGACTCGAATGGAACAAAGCGTCGGGGCGGGATAGCCTAGACCTTCTATCCTTCGTCGAATATAGTCAACATTATAATAATCATATCATTCACATCAATATAATAATGGTGACAGCCCAAACCAAAGAGTAACAGGGTAACATCGTAGCATCCTAAGCATGCATACTAAGCAGGGGCTGAGCAACGAGCAATAGTAACATAGCAGTACATGGTTTGCTGGGAGGGGGACATGGCTGTATCGGTTTGATAGAGGCTGTAAACATGCGGTAGGATCAAACATCGAACCTAACCTAGACTAGCATGAAAACAGTTGGTTATAATAGAATGGCTCATAAGTAATGTATAGTCCTTGCCTGTTGATAAGTCGGGTTCCGAAGGTGTAGGCGATCGCGAGCTCGCACCGTCTCCGAGAGGTACCCGCGGAAGCACACAAGAAGGAAACACTAGAAAAGGCAATCGACGAGCAAGCATCTATTACTACGAAGCAATCACGAGCAATCAACAACAAGAAAGCAACATGAGACAACACACTACGATATGGCATCTATCGTTGAGAGCGGTTACTAACAGGTTAAGTGGGGTACTCGTCACACACGACGATACCACACATTTAGAATGGTTCAAGTTGTTTAGCTACATAACATGAGAAAATGTTGTTAACATGGCATCTCACCCAAGCATGGCATATCACACAAGCATGGCAAGAGGTGAAGCATAAATAAATTATCTATGCTAGTGAATATTAAATGAGGTAACACCCAAAACATGGCAAACTACTAAGTACCCCATAACAATTAAAGAATTTGGTGCTGATCTGTCCTAAACCATATTTTATATTTCTTATTAGAAAGCAAGATCAGCATATTCACAACCTACACGAAATTCTAGTCAAGTTACATATAAAGAACATTTTTATCGATGCAACGGTTAAAAAGTTATGGCACGTTACAATTTACAGTGGCAAGGTTGTAATTAGCAGTAAAACAGCAGGTAAACAAAGTCAAACATGGAAAAAGAGAACATTTAATTAATCTACACAAAATTCTAAACAAGTTTCATGCATTACACGTCGCGATCCGAGCTACCGTTTAAAAGATATGACATCGCAAAAGTTAATACAATCTGCCAAAAAAATACAGAAAATAATAAAACACTATTGGGCCAAATCTACCTAAACGGGCCTAACAGGGGGGTGACCGCTGGGTAACTAAGTAACGCACAGGGCGCTACACAACATCAAGTATAATTGGGCCTAGCCCAGCTACAGCAGCATAAAAAAGAAAAAAAGGAAGGGGCGCCTCACTAGTGCAGGCCGAGGCCAAGTCGTGGCGTGGGCGCGAGATAGCCTCACCTCGCCCTGAGCGCTACGGAGCGCTGTGGGCTGCGGTTGCTGGACGCGCCATGCTGGGTGGTGGGGAACAAAAGCGTAGGACGGCCCACGTCGCGGCGGCGCGGTTGGATCGGTCGAGCGGCTGGATCCCCAGCCGTACCGGAGCAGCGGCGTCGACGGTGGCTTCCGGCGGCGACGGGAGGGTCCGACGTGGCAGGGAGGAGGCCGGGAGGCGGGGAAACGGGCGCGGGCGAAGGTGCGGCGGCTGGATCCAGTGAAGGGGCGGAACAACGAGGACCACATGCGGCGGCGCGGTCTGGATGGGGAGGACCTCGAGCTCCATGGCAGCCATGGCGGTGGCTGCGGGCTGCACGGGGGAAGTGATGGAGGTGAGGGAGAGGTGACGGAGGATGGGACGGTGTCGAGCCTCACCGGGCTGCGGCGGCACGACGGCACGACTCGTTGGACGTGAAGACGGAGGCGGCAGCTAGGTGGCTCGGGAGGAGCACGGGAGCGGCGCCAGGTCGGGCTTCGGCGGGCCTGCGACGACGGAGGCTCGGCCCTGCGGGGCCCAAGGCACTGGGAGGCTGTCCAGATCCCCCCGGGATGATGTGGCGGTCTATGAGCCCCTCATCTGCAGATCCAATGGCTGTGGTTGCTTCACATCTAGGCTTTCGGGAAGAGAGGGATTAGAGGGGCAGATCTGAGGGAGATCAGGGGGTGGCTGCAATTTTCTAGGGAGGGAAACCCTAATGCAATGGGGGAAGGTGAGGGGGGGGGTCCTTATATAGGCTAGTTGGTCTGGCGGATGACGAAAATACCCCTAATTTCATACCTGCTCCTATGTTGCACGTTTCTGACCGCACATGCTCCGTCCGGCCTCCGATTCGGACGAAACTTCGAACCACGTGCTCAGCGCGTCGAGCCGATCGATTCCACCTCGCTTCGATAACGTTCCGAGAACATTTTCTGATGCCCAATAAAATAATCCGTTTATTAAATAAACGGGTTTTTTCCGTTCCGATGGCTATGGCTAGTCTTGTGCCGGTTGCGACGGTGCTCGGGTGAAACCCGATGTCATAAGGTCGTGTGCCATGGTGGACGGCTCGGTCGCGCAAGCCGGTACGAGAAGGAGGGGAGAATATTCACCGGTTAATAATTCGGTGGAGCAAACACTGGAGAACAACTCAGGCAATCAACACAGCAATGCAAGAAACAATTTTTTTAATTTGGGTGAAAATCCCGGGCTGTTAGAATTCCCCCATGCATCCCCAATAAATATTCAAGGAGAATCAAGCGTCTAAGCTTGGGGATGCCCCCGTGCATCCCCTTCTCCATCAACAATCATCAGTTCGTCCTTCGTCTCACTATATTTTTTATCACGTCATGCGTTATGTGCTATGCTTGGAGCATCTCGCTCTTAGGTTTACTTTTTATTTTTCTTTAGCTTTGCTTGCTGTTCATAACAAGTTAGACCCCATCTTACTTTGTGTGGGAGATAAACACGTTCCACTTCAATCTAGAACACATCATAGGATTTTTCATGCCTATCTTTTTACTGTTGTGTGTTCTTTATACTTTTGTAGCTACTGCCATGTTTAGTTTTAGTTTTAGTTTGTCTTTAGCAAGAGCCTTGGATCTTGTTTAGTTTGTTGCTGGAACTCTCTTTAGTTTTCATGTTTATCTTGTTAAGAGAGTTGGTTGTTGCACTGAGTTGTGTCTTGTCTTGAAAGTAGGTAATTGAGGTTGCTATTTAATTTTAGTAGTAACTTGCAATAGTTTTGAGGTATTGTTGTGAGTAATGTTTGAAATTTTGGTGTCAAGAGCTCTAGCCTATTAGTGATAGGTGTCGTATTTTGGGCAATCCGTGTTTATTTTCAAAAACCTACAAAAAATAGTTGAGAACTCTAGCTACTAGTTGGATCACTAATCTTTTGAGGGATCGGATATTAGAGTACACTCACGTACCACGAGTCGAGGATACGAAAGGATAACCAAACCCCATACACTCCTCCTCGGGTTACTTGTCTCTTTGTGAACCTCCTCATTAGATTGAGAGTTACCGATAATAAGTGCATGAGTTCTTCAGACTAATATAAGTATTGAAAGTTGACACTTCCACCTCCTCATATTTTCTAGCCTCTTCTGTACCGTGAATTTCCCTCTTCTCACTCCGAGAGTTGGCGTCCACCTTCGCCGGTGCATCCAAACCCTTGGCATGATACGCTCTGTCATCATAAACCTCCATATATCTTTCCTCAAAACAACCACCATACCTACCTATCAAGGCATTTCCATAGCCTTTCCGAGATATATTTCAATGCAACTTCCACCTCTTCATGACTTGATCTTCATGTCATACATGTTCCTTCTACACTGGCAGAGGCATACATTTTCATACATCATGATAGCTTCCTCTTCTTTATGTTGAGTACTTTTGTAAAGTGTGAAAGATCTTCTATGCTTTCTGTAATATATAGAGTGTTGCGCTAAAGTGAAGAAAAAATCCCAAAGAGGACAAATTAAAAGATCCCAAAGAGAAAAAATGAGAGATAAATAGAAAGAGCCATTGAGGCCACCAAAAATATACACAAAAATAGAAAAAAGAGAAAAATAAATAAAAAGAGAGAAAGGGGCAACACTACCATCCTTTTGAAAGAGCCACACTAGTACTCCTTCTTATCCTTTTACTCCATAGAGATGATTATTCATGCATATAGCTATGTGGGGACCTTCACACTATAGAACTTGGCTTGCATATTCCAAGGACGAGCCTCCTCAAACGAGCTATAGGTCTTCATGAGCGAGCAAGTTGGATGCACCCCCACTAGTTCCATTGGACATCTTTTCTTAGCTCATATGTGCATCCGTTGCATGGCAATCCCTACTCCTCACATCATATCTATCATCTGGCTCTCTCGCCTATGATTGTCCTCATTGATGTGATCCCTTCTCACCTTTTTGTCTTCCTCCTCCACCATATCTCTCTCTTTTCCATCCTAAGTGTCAACTTTCGTGCTTACGCTCATACATTGCATGAGTGCTCAAAATATCGTAAAGGAGTGGATCAAATTGACTTGAACCTGGCTAGTGGTCTGGGGACGAGTCAAGATAAGATTCGTAAGAAGATCAAGTGTGAAACTTTAGTAGATTGAGTTCTCAACAAAAATACTTTTTTCTCGTATTCCCATAGCCCCCTTCTTGCACGCAAACACCATTTGGAGACATTCGAGTCACGGACAGCGAGAGCTCTTGCACCTAATGTTCTTTTGTTGCTTGTTTCAATGCTAATATAAACTCTTGCCTGTTATGACTTGAATTGAATCACATACCTTGATTGATTTACTTTTCAAAGATCTTATATGGTCGCTAGCATGGCACCACAGAAATTATGCTTGTTATCATTTACCTACTCGAGGACGAGCATGAATTAAGCTTGGGGATGTTGATACGTCCCAAACGTATCTATAATTTCTTCTTGCTCCATGCATGTTTTGTGTGATATTGCTATGATCTAGATAAACTTTCATACACTTTTGATCATATTTGTACTAACTTATTAACTCAGTGCACCACAGTGCCAGTTCCCGTGTTCTGCTATTTTTCCATTTCAGGTTTCCCCCATATTAAAAGTGCTCCAAAAATTCAGGAAAACCAGATAAAAAATCAGCGTACAGGAACCTTCCGGAATCACCTGGGTGGGGCCAGAGGGCCACCACCAGGGACCCAGGCGGCCACCTGGCGCAGCCTAGGGTCTTCCCGCGCAGGGGGGGGGCTAGACCCCTGGTGGCCCCCCTGACTGCCCCCTTCGCCTATTTATTCCTCATGACGCGAAACCTCCAAAGACATAACCCTTTTTCTCGACCTCGACTCTGTTCCGCCGCCGCCGCGCTTCCAAGATTGGGAGCGCCAACAGACTTCTTCCCGGCACCCTGCCGGAGGGAGGATTGACCTCTGGGAGCTTCCCCTCCACCATGGACGCTTCCCAGATGTGCTGTGAGTAGTTTCCATTGGACCATGGGTTCGTGATCAATAGCTATGTGATGTTCTACTCCCCTCTTTGTTCTTCATGGTTTAGTCCTCGTGAGCTGCCCTACATGATCAAGGCACATATGTAATTTTCTACTGTTGCTATGCTGAGTTTGCTGGGATCTGATGGATTATGAGATTATGTTCAGATTGTGATTGAGTAATATATTTGGTTCTTATCTTTTATATTTTTGTTCCTAAGTAATTCTTGCATGTTCTTCGTTGTTGTTTATTGCTTTGTTCAAGTAGTAGGTAGTGACTCCAAGAGGGAACGGTATGCTCGATTGTGGGTTCATGCCCCCCGATGACACGCTTGAGTGACAGAAACATGAGTCTAGGGGATGTGTTGTTGCCACAAGGGGGAAAACAACGGTGCTTGTAACCGCGGTTGCAAGGATTGTTTACTTTACGCAAAGTGCTTTTTAATGCAGTTGTCTGTTGCTTTGGGTTTACACTTTGGGTGGGGATCGTAACTTTATACCAGCGAGATGTTCTGGATAGATATCTCAAGGTGGATGATTAGTAGTAGATGCAGTTGGATTTCGGTCTACTTATTTTGGCATACTGCCCATGCTTTTGAGCCTCGTCCTTTCTTTATAGCATAGTTAGCATTGCGTTGCGTTTTTAATCCTGTCAATTGCCCAGATGTAATTTTTTTTACCTCGCATAGCAGTTTTATCGTCTTTTTCGAGAGAGACATCACTAGAGGACATCACGGGACCCCGGTCCATATTCTCATCATTGTTTACACTCTCTTTTACTTTCCTGCTTTTACTTTCCAGCTGCTATCATTATCATTATCCCTTGCGTTTGATCCTTTGTAAACAACAAGTCCGGAGAGATTGGCAACCTCTCTCTACTCGTTGGGAGCAAAATGATTTGTGTCGTGTGCATGTCCAGGTACAGCAAGTGATTCTTTTCAGATGGCGCATCACTTGCCGAACCACCTACTTATCATCTCCGGATTCCTACTGGAGACAAACCTTGGTATCTTCACCGAGGGAAATTTGACGCTATCCTACATCTCAGCTTCCACTTGGGGTAACCAACGAGGAGAGAGTATCAAGCGTACGTCCGATAGTTGAGCGACGAGGGCGACGACGGCAGCGAGAGAGCACGGTGGCGCGCGAGAGCTTGAGAGGTGAGGAAGACGATGGGGGCGAGGCGAGATATGGTTAATGTGCCGGTCAGATCCTATATAAGGGTCCCCGGACATATCTATCAGATTAGATCCAACGGCTCAAGTCTCGCGACTCTCCGGATTTAACAAACGGATTTTGTGACGGTAATCTCGGAAAAATGCCATTGTACCGAAACATATGTTTTCTCATCGTCTGAGTACAAATTCGTCGAACAACGAGTGAAAACACGAATAAAAGTTCGACAGATTTTCCTTCAGAATCAATGACATTCGAAGGGAAACTGATCGAGTTCAATTGTACATGTTCACGAGAGTAAAGCATAGAATGGGTACGAGCACAATAGAAGGGAAACGGGTCCGAAACTTAATCACAAAAAAAAAATCGACAGAAAAACTAGGAGTGATAAGTATGAAGGACAAACACCACACAAAAAACAGATCTACCAAAAACTACTTTGAAATAAAAACAAAAATTGAGACAAATAATTATACATAAGAGATACTAAAGGCATAAGGTAGAGTGAGGCTTGATCTTACTGCATCCTGTGCGAGCCTAAGATATTCAGCCCACACCTCAACACTGATACGTCCAAAACGTATCTATAATTTCTACTTGCTCCATGCCTCTTTTGTGTGATATTGCTATGATATTGATGAACTTCCATACACTTTTGATCATATTTGGACTAACCTATTAACTCAGTGCACCCTAGTCCCAGTTCCTTTTTTCTGCCGTTTTTCTATTTCAGGTTTCCCCCATATAAAAAGTGCTCCAAATATTTGGGAAAAATCCAAGAAAAATCAGCGTGCAGGAAGCTTCGGGAATCACCGAGGGGCGGCCAGAGGGGACCCACCAGGGCCCCAGGCGCCCTCCCTGCGCGCCCCAGGGTGGGGCCGCGCCAGGGGGCTGCCTGGACCCCTGGTGTCCCCCGGGATACCCCCTTCGCCTATTTATTCCCCGTGACGCAAAATCCCCGAGAGTGGAACCCTATTTTTGTGATCTCTCCTCTGTTCCACGGCCATCGCGCTTCCAAGATCAGGAGCACCTGAAGACCTCTTCCCGGCACCCTGCCAGAGGGAGGAATCACCTCCGGGAGCTTCTCCACCACCATGGATGCTTCCCGGATGAACCGTGAGTAGTCCACCTTGGACCATGGGTCTATGATCAGTAGCTATGTGATGTTCTCCTCCCTCTTTGTTCTTCATGGATTAGACCTCGTGAGATGCCCTACATGATCGAGGCACTTATGTAATATTTCTGCTGTTGCTATGCTGAGTTTGCTGGGATCCGATGGATTATGAGATTATGTTCAGATTGTGTTTGAGTAATATATTTCATTCTCCTCTTTTATATTTATGTTCTTGAGTAATTCTTGCATGTTCTCCATTGCTGTTTATTGCTTTGGCCAAGTAGTAGGTAGTGACTCCAAGAGGGAGCGTTATGCATGATTGTGGGTTCATGCCCCCCGATGACTAGCTTGAGTGACAGAAACATGAGTCTAGGGGATGTGATATTGCCACAAGGGGGAAAACAACGGTGCTTGTACTTGCGGGTGCACGGATTGTTTACTTTACGCAAAGTTCTTTAATGTAGTTGTCTGTTGCTTTGAGTTTACACTTTGTGTGGGATTCGCAACTTAATACCAGCGAGATGTTCTGGATAGATATCTCAAGGTGGATGATTAGTAGGTAGATGCAGATGGATTTCGGTCTACTTGTTTTGGCGTATCGCCCAAGCTTTTGAGCCTCTTCCTTTCTTTATAGCATAATTAGCATTGGTTTGCGCACATAATCCTGTCAATTGCCCATCTGTAATTTGTTTACCTCGCATGGTTCTTTTATCGTCTTTTGGGAGAGAGGCATCACTAGTGAACATCATAGGACCCGGTCCATATTTCCAATACTGTTTACACCCTCTATCAATTGTCTGCTTTATTTATTTTTCCGTTGCTATCACTATCATTATTATCCCGTGCGTTTTATCCTTCGTAAACAACAAGTCCGAAGGAATTGACAACTCCTCTGTACTCGTTGGGAAGCAAAGTTATTTGCTGTTTGTGCAGGTCCCGGTGAAGTAAGCAACCTTGAGTTGTGAACGACGCCATTTTTCACTTCAGCACCTACTTGTATCTATTGGAGTCCTACTGGTCGATCCTAAACCCTAGTATCTTCGCTAAGGGAAATTGCCGCTACGCTACATCTCAACCTTCCACTTTGGGTAAACCAACAAGGGGCGAGAAGTAAACTCTCATGACATCAAAGCAATTTCTGGCGCCGTTGCCGGGGACTCCGCTCTTCAAGATTGGGGAGTTGCACTCTATCTTTTATCTTTGCTTTTTAGTCTTGTTTGTTTACCTTTCAGTTTTTGCTTTAGTGTCTTTTATCAAAAATCAAAAAAATATTTATCTTTCTTGCTGCCACTATGGGTTCCTCTGAGAACACCAAGTTGTGTGACTTCACTAGTCACAACAACAGTGACTTTATCTGCACTCCTATTGCTACACCTTCTACTTCAGCACCTTCTTATGAGATTAAACCTGCTTTGCTGAACCTTGTTATGAAAGATCAATTCTCTGGTGTTAGAGATGATGTTGCTTTGCACTTAAATAATTTTATTGAGCTTTGTGATATGAAAAAGTACAAGGAAGTAGATGGTGATATTGTTAAGCTTAAGCTTTTTCCTTTCTCCTTGAGAGATGAAGCTAAAATCTGGTTTCAATCCTTGCCTAAGAATAGCATAGACTCTTGGGATAAGTGCAAGGATGCTTTTATTGGGAAGTACTATCCCCCTGCTAAGATTATCCAATTGAGGAGCTTTATTATGAATTTTAAACAATTGGATAATGAACATGTTGCCCAAGCTTGGGAACGCATGAAATATCTTGTTAAGAATTTCCCTACGCATGGTTTGACTACTTGGATGGTTATCCAAACTTTTTATGCAGGCTTGAACTTTACCTCGCGGAACCTTCTAGATTCGGCCGCGGGAGGAACCTTTATGTCAATTACACTTGGTGCTGCTACAAAACTTCTCGATGAGATGATGACCAACTATTCCTAATGGCACACGGAAAGAGCTCCAACAGGTAGGAAGGTAAACTCTGTCGAGGAAATCTCCTCCCTAAATGAAAAAGTTGACTTGATTATGTCTCTACTTACCAAGCAATCTCCTATTGATCCTCAAGATGTTCATTTAAATTCTTTGATTGCTCAAGATCAAGTAGATGTGAAATTTATCTCTAGAAACAACTTTAACAACAATGCTTATAGGAGTAACTTTGGTATCAATCCTAGACCGTTCCCCAACAACTATGGGAACAACAACACTTATCCTAGCACCAGAAACTCTACCCCTAGATATAGAGACATGCCTAGTTATGAGAAACTTTTGTAAATAGAGAAGGCCACTAAGAACTACATGCACACCCAGTATGAACAAAATAGGACCTTCTCTAGACAATTAGATGAGCATAATTCTATCTTGCAAGACATTGGTAGACAACTAGAGAGTCTGAACATCGAGATCTCTAACCTTCAGACTAGGCTCACCACCACGGAAACCCAAGTTTCCAACATGTCTCACACACAGGCTACTTTGATAAATCAAATGGCAGCCAAACCGGAAGTTATCCCTATGGAAGAAGATAGAATTAAGAGCCTTCCTACACACCATACTGTTGCTACTATCCAAGTGGTTGAGGATATCCAAACTCTTAGAACCCAATGCACCCCTTTTCCCATAGGACTTATTAATGGTGATGCCATGACCTCAACCGTAGAAGAAGAAATTCCTATGAGTATAGAAGCTACCAAACAAGTGAGCCTAAAGGACACCACTACCACTTTACTTGATAGTAGTGACCTTTATTTTGACAATTGCACCCTTTCTGAAGTTATTCGTTTCCTTCACAAGATGTCTAGAGATCCCCACACTAGCACATTTAATCTTGCCTTCACGGAGCATATCACTAATGCTCTCATCAAAGCTAGGGAGGAGAAGCTTAGGGTTGAAGCCTTCATACCTAGAAAGCCAGAAGATAGTTTGGATCCTATGATTAAAATTAAGTTGAATACCTTTTCTTGCTATGCTTTATGTGATGTTGGAGCTAGTACCTCTGTTATGCCCAAAAGAATGTATGGTATATTTGAATTGAAACCTTTTGATCCTTGTTCTTTTGGTGTTCATCTCATCGATTCTTCCGTAAAGAAACCTTTGGGGAAGATAGATGATGTTCTTATCATTGTCAATGACAATTATTTTCCCGTGCATTTTACTATTATGGACATTGAATGTGAACCTTCTTGTCCAATTATTTTGGGACGTCCTTTTCTTCGCACTGTGGGTGCTATTATTGATATGAAAGAAGGGATTATAAAATTCCAATTCCCTCTCAAGAAAGGGATGGAACACTTCCCTAGGAAAAATATTAGGTTGCCTTTTGAGTCCGTCACACGGGCTAGTTATTTTCTTGAAAATACTTGATCTATTTGCATTAAGCCTAGCTAATGGCTTTAAAGAAGCGCTTTCGGGAGGCATCCCACAACGAATTTAGGATTTCCTTTTTGTTTTTCTTCTGTTTTTAGTGGTCTTGATGATTGTTACTACTGTAGAAACATCATTGTATCTTTACTTTTCAAGCTTTGTGCCATTTATAGCCTCATATGACAAGGGAAGTGAAAGTTGTGACATGCTGTTCAGAAAACAGATTCTGTCCTCGTGACTAGAAAAATCAGAGAAAAATCCCAGTTCATCTTTTTGAGCTGATTTTTTTACACAGCGTGATCTATACAATTAAGGAACTTTCTTATGTTTTGAGTTTTTTTATTTGAGTTGCAGAAGTATCTCTAAAAATTCTTTTCTACCTGCTGGTCTGTTTTTCACAGATTCTGTCCTGTTTTGTCTTTTCTTCGTTTTGCAAACCTTAAGCTTGCTTTTTCTTTGCAAAAACTTTTTGGCATTCTTTAGAAACAGTAGCTCTTCAAGAATATCCTTATTTCCAGTAGAGAAAAAATTATTTTATTATGGGTACTAACCTCGCTAATCAGATTATGATGAGTTATGTATGAAAGGAGTTTTCAAGTGTGCGAGGGAAGATGATGAAAGAAGATTCAGGAGTGTCAAGCGCTCAAGCTTGGGGATGCCCCCATGCATCCCCAAGAAATATTCAATGATACTCAAGCGTCTAAGCTTGGGGATGACCCCGTGCATCCCCTTCTCCATCAACAATTATCAGTTCGTCTCTCGTCTCACTATATTTTTATCACTTCATGCGTTATGTGCTATGCTTGGAGCGTCTCGCTCTTAGGTTTTGTTTGTAGTTTTCTTTAGCTTTGCTTGCTGTTCATAACAAGTTAGAACCAAGATTTCTTTGTGTGGGAGAGAAACACGCTCCACTTCCAAAATCTAGAACACAACATAGGACTTTTCATGCTTATCTTTGCTGTGTGTGTTCTTTATCTTTTCATAGCTACTGTCATGTTTAGCTATTAGTTTTCATGCTTATCTTTTCAAAGAGATTTTGTTTAGTTTGTTGCTGGAACTCTCTTGAGTTTTCATGTTTATCTTGTTTAGAGAGTTTGCCTGTTGCACTGAGTTTTGTGTCTTGACTTGAAGTAGGTAATTGAGGTTGCTATTCTTTTGTAGTAGTAACTTGCAATAGTTTTGAGGTATTGTTTTGAGTAATGTTTGGACTTTTGGTGTCAAGAGCTTTGGCCTATTAGTGATAGATGTCGTATTTTGGGCCATCCGTGTTTATTTTCAAAACTTACAAAATTAGTTGAGAACTTTAGCTACTAGATGGATCACTACTCTTCTGAGGGGTCGAATATTAGAGTACACTCACGTACCATGAGTCGAGGATGCGCAAGGATAACCAAACCCCCATACACTCCTCCTCGGGGTACTTGTCTCTTTGTGAACCTCCTTATTAGATTGAGAGTTACCGATAATAAGTGCATGATTTCTTAGGACTAATGTGAGTATTCGAAAGTTGACACTTCCACCTTCCCGTATTTTACTAGCCTCTCCCATGCCGTGCATTGCTTTCTTCTCACTCCGAGAGTTGGCTTCCACCTTCGCCGGTACATCCAAACCCTTGGCATGATACGCTCTGTCATCATAAACCTCCTTATATCCTTCCTCAAAACAGCCACCATACCTACCTATCAAGGCATTTCCATAGCCTTTCCGAGATATATTGCCATGCAACATCCATCTTCTCATGACTTGATCCTCATGTCATACATGCTACTTGCTTGATCGATGAGCCGCATGCTAGTTGGGCCTTTCCCTAATCATTGCTACATGACGCGCTAGTATCATTGCATATCCTTCTACACTGGCAGATGCATTAATTTGCATACATCATGATAGTTACATCTTCTTTATGATTTGAGTACTTTGTAAAGTGTGAAAGATCTTCTATACTTTTGTAATATATAGAGTGTTTCCCCTAAAGTGAGGAAAAGATCCCAAAGTGGACCCAAAATTAAAAGATCCCAAAGAGGACAAATGAGAGAAATAGAAAGAGCCATTGAGGCCACCAAAAAAATATACAAAATAATAGAAAAAAGTGAAAAAGAAAAAAAAGAGAGAGAAGGGGGCACACTACTATTCCTTTTGAGAGATCCACACTTGTACTCCCTCCTATATATTGTACTCCATAGAGATTATCATTCATGCATATAGCTATGTGGGGACCTTCACACTATTGAACTTGGCTTGTATATTCCAATGATGAGCCTCCTCAAATGAGCTCTAGGTCTTCTTGAGCAAGCAAGTTGGATGCACCCCCACTATTTCCATTGGAGAGCTTACCTTAGCTCATATGTGCATTCGTTGCATGGCAATCCCTACTCCTCACATCATATCTATCATTTGGCTTTCTCTCGCCTATGATTGTCCTCATTGATAGGAGCCTTTCACACCTTTTTGTCTTCCTCCTCCACCATATTCTCTCTTTTCCATCCTAAGTGTCAACTTTCTTGCTTACGCTCATCCATTGCATGAGTGCTCAAAATGTCAAAAAGGAGTGGATCATTTGACTTGTACCTGGCTACTGGTCTGGGGATGAGTCAAGATAAGATTCCAAAGAAGACCAAGTGTGAAACTTTAGTAGATTTAGTTCTCAACACAAAAATACTTTTTTCTCATATATCCCTATCACCTTTCTTGCACGCAAACACCACTTGGAGACATTCGAGTCACGGACAGCGAGAGCTCTTGCACCTTTATGTTCTTATGTTGCTTGTTTCAATGCTAAATATAGACTCTTGCCTGTTATGACTTGAATTAAATTACATGCCTTGATTGCTTTGCTTAACAGTTCTTATATGGTTGCTAACATGTCACCACAGAAATTATTCTTTTATCATTTACCTACTCGAGGACGAGCAGGAATTAAGCTTGGGATGTTGATACGTCCAAAACGTATCTATAATTTCTGCTTGCTCCATGCCTCTTTTGTGTGATATTGCTATGATATTGATGAACTTCCATACACTTTTGATCATATTTGGACTAACCTATTAACTCAGTGCACCCCTGTGCCAGTTTCTGTTTTCTGCTATTTTTCTATTTCAGGTTTCCCCCATATAAAAGTGCTCCAAAAATTCGGGAAAAATCCAATAAAAAATCCATGTGCAGGGAGCTTCGGGAATTATCGAGGGGGGGCCCCAGAGGGGACCCACCAGGGCCCCAGGCGCCCTCCCGGCTACCCCCCTTCGCCTATTTATTCCCCGTGACGCAAAAACCCCAAGAGAGGAACCCTATTTTTGCGATCTCTCCTCTGTTCCGCCGTCGCGCTTCCAAGATCGGGAGTACCAGAAGACCTCTTCCCGGCACCCTGCCAGAGGGAGGAATCACCTCCGGGAACTTCTCCACCACCATGGATGCTTCCCAGATGAACCGTGAGTAGTCCACCTTGGACCATGGGTCTATGATCAGTAGCTATGTGATGTTCTCCTCCCCTGTTTGTTCTTCATGGATTAGACCTCGTGAGATGCCCTACATGATCGAGGCACTTATGTAATATTTCTGCTGTTGCTATGCTGAGTTTGCTGGGATCCGATGGATTATGAGATTATGTTCAGATTTTGTTTGAGTAATATATTTCATTCTCCTCTTTTATATTTATGTTCTTGAGTAATTCTTGCATGTTCTCCGTTGCTTTTTATTGCTTTGGCCAAGTAGTAGGTAGTGACTCCAAGAGGGAGCGTTATGCATGATTGTGGGTTCATGCCCCCCGATGACTAGCTTGAGTGACAGAAACATGAGTCTAGGGGATGTGCTATTGCCACAAGGGGGAAAACAACGGTGCTTGTACTTGCGGGTGCAAGGATTGTTTACTTTACGCAAAGTTCTTTAATGCAGTTGTCCCTTTCTTTGAGTTTACACTTTGGGTGGGATTCGCAACTTAATACCAGCGAGATGTTCTGGATAGATATCTCAAGGTGGATGATTAGTAGGTAGATGCAGCTGGATTTCGGTCTACTTTTTTTGGCGTACCGCCCAAGCTTTTGAGCCTCTTCCTTTCTTTATAGCATAATTAGCATTGGTTTGCGCACATAATCCTGTCAATTGCCCAGCTGTAATTTGTTTTCCTCGCATGGATCTTTTATCGTCTTTTGGGAGAGAGACATCACTAGTGAACATCATAGGACCCCAGTCCATATTTCCATACTGTTTACACCCTCTATCAATTTTCTGCTGTATTTATTTTTCCATTTCTATCACTATCATTATTATCCCGTGCGTTTTATCCTTTGTAAACAACAAGGCCGGAGGAATTGACAACTCCTCTGTACTCGTTGGGAAGCAAAGTTATTTTCTGTGTGTGCAGGTCCAGGTGAAGTAAGCAACCTTGAGTTGTGAACGACGCCATTGTTCACTTCACCACCTACTTGTATCTGTTGGAGTCCTACTGGTTGATCCTAAACCTTAGCATCTTCGCTAAGGGAAATTGCCACTACGCTACATGTAAACCTTCCACTTTGGGTAAACCAACAAGGGGCGAGATGTAAACTCTCGTGACATCAAACACACATAATATTTTCTCATCCAAAGTTTCGTGAAGATATCGGCCAATTGATCTTCGATTCTGACATGGCTAACACCAATATCTTCTCATTGAACATGATCACGAAGAAAATAATAACAAATATCAATATGCATTGTGAGAGAGTGTTGCACTAGATTATGTGAAATTTTTATAGCACTCTCATTATCGCATAGGAGAGGAATTTTCCTAACATGAATACCATAGTCCTTCATTGTCTGCTTTAGCCAGAGAATCTGAATGCAACATGACCCAACAATAATATACTTGGCTTCAGCAATGGAGAGAGATACACAATTATGTTTCTTCGAAGCCCAACATACTAGTGATCTACTAAGAAAATGACATATACCAGAAGTAGAGTTTCCACCCACTCGATCACCAACATAGTCTGAATCAGAATATCCCATTAGATCAAACTGGGATCCCTTGGGGTACCAAAACCCAAAGTAGGTGTGTGAGCATGATATCTAAGATTACGTTTGACAACGATATGATGTGATTCTTTTGGATTCACCTGAAAACGAGCACACACATAGACTAAAAGCATAATGTCAGGTCTAGATGCACAACGGTATAAAAGAGAACCAATCATATAACGATACTTCTTTTGATCAAATGGTTTGCCCTTCTCATATGCATCAAGGTGCCCATTGGTAGGCATTGGAGTTTTGATAGTCTTGCAGTTAGAGAGTCCAAATTTCTTCAAATAGTCCGTAAGATCAGCAACTGGCACTGGGTGCACTGAGTTAGTAGGTTAGTCCAAATATGTTAAAAAAGGTATGAAAGTGTAGTAAAACACATGGCAATATCAATCATATAATCATGGAACAAGCAGAAATTATAGATATCCCAAGGTGGATGATTAGTGAGTAGATGCTGATGAATAAACGTTCTACTTGTCCTGGCGTACTTCCCATACAATTGAGCCTCTAACTTTCTTGTAGCATAATTAGCATTGCGGTGCATTTATAATTTTGTCAATTTCTTAGCTGTAATTTGTTCACCCAACATAGCTGTTTTATCTTCTTTTGGGAGAGAGAGATCACTAGTGAACATCATGGGACCCCGGTCCATATTTCCACCATTTTTACGCCTCCACTTTTTACATATTTTATTTCCTTTCCGTTGCAATTACCACCACTATTTCCACCCGTGTGTTTGATCCTGTGTAAACAACAACACCGGAGAGATTGACATCTCTCTGAACTCGTTGGGATCAAAGTTATTTGCTTTTGTGTGCAGGTCCAGGTTAAGGGAGCAATATCTTTTCAGACGGCGCGTTGCTCGCTTCACCACCTAGTTTAATATCCTTGGAGTCCTCCTGGATTTGACAAACCTTACAGTCCTCGTGTAAGGGAAATTAGCCTCTACTGCATCCAAACCTTCCACTTGGGGTAACTAATGAGGAGCACTAATTCAGTGCCATCAAGACTAATTTCTGGCGCCGTTGCCGGGGACTCAAGTCTACAAGATAGGGGAGTTGCACACTATCTTTTATCTTTGATTTTTAGTCTTGTTAGTTTACTTTCTAGTTTTTTGCTTTAGAGTCTTATATCAAAAACCACAAAAAAGTTAGTTCCTTTGCTCTTGCTTGTTGATGCTACTATGGGTCCCACTAGAATTGAAATTTGCCCCAGGCACGGAAAACCCTAGTTGGGACACCTCTAATGATTATAAGCCTTGCAATTATGTTTGTCATGATAGATTTTATGTTCGCACCCGTATTAGTAGACCTTTCCTCAAATATGATTTAAGAGATCAATTTTCTGAAAAAGGAGAGGATGTTATCTATCATTTGGAAAATTATGAGAGGGTGTGTGACGAACATAAACCTCCTGGGATAGATAGTGACCGATTCAAACTAACATTCTTTTATTTTTCCCTTCGTGGAAAACCAAAGAAGTGGTTCCATTCTATGCCCCTTGTAAGAAAAACACTTGGGGTAATTGCAAAAATTCCTTTGTGATAGAATTATTCTGTAAAGAGCTTAATTTTGATAATTGTAGTCTTTCTGAAGTGATCACGTTTTTGCAAAGAATGTCCAAAGACCCCCACACTAGTTCACTCAACAGTGCCTTCACCGAGCATATTACCAATGCTCTTATTAAAGCTAGGGAGGAGAAACTTAAGTTAGAGGTTTCTATTCCTAGAAAACAAGAACATTGTTGGGATCCTATGGTGAAAATCAAAATTAATAATTTTTCTTGCTTTTCTTTATGTGATGTTGGAGCTAGTGCCTCCGTTTTACCTAAAAGAATGTATGATATGCTGGAGTTTAAACCTTTTAATCCATGTTCTTTTGGTGTTCATCTTGTTGATTCTTCCACAAAGAAACCTTTAGGGGGGATTGATGATGTTCTTATAGTTGTCAATGATAATTATGTTCCCTTTGATTTTCTTGTCATGGACATTGAGTGTGATCCCTCATGTCCAATTATTTTGGGACGTCCTTTTCTCCGCACCGTTGGTGCTATCATTGACATGAAAGAAGGGACTATTAGATTCCAATTCCCCCTCAAAAAGGGCATGGAACATTTCCCTCGAAAGAAGATGAAGTTACCTTATGAGTCCGTTACGTGGGCAAGCTATTCATTTGAAGTTGATAATACTTGATCTTTTGCTTCATACCTAGCTAAAAGGCATGAATGAAAGCGCTTATTGGGATGCAACCCAAAATGATTTTACTTTCAGTTTTAGTGGTCTTGATGCTTGTTACTACTGTAGCAATATCATTGTATCTTTATTTTCAAGCTTTGTGCCAAGTTTTAGCCTTCGATTGCAAAAAAGATCAAAACTTGTGACATGCTGTCCAGAAAACAGATTATGTCTGCTTGACGGGAAAAGTTTCCTAAAATCACCAGATCATCTTTTTGATCTAAATCTTTTTAAAAGTATGCTCTATACAATTGACTTTAGGCAGTCTGTTCTGAGTTTTTTCATTTGAGTTGCAGAAGTGCCCCTAATAAATTATTTACTACCTGCTGGTCTGTTTTTCATAGATTCTGCCACGTTTTGCGTTTTCTCCGTTTTGCAAATCTTAAGCTTGCTTTTTCTTTGCATTTTTTGGCCATCATAAGAAACAACAGTTCTTCATGAAAATCTTTATTTCTAGTACATGAAATTTATTTATTTATGGGTACTAACCACTCTAATATACTTATGATGAGTTTCGTATGAACAAAGTTTTCAAGTGTGCGAAGGAAGATGATGGAAGAAGATCCTGGAGTGTCAAAATCTTAAGCTTAGGTATGCCCCCATGCACCACCAAGAAATATTCAAGGAGACTCAAATGTCTAATCTTGGGGATTCCCCCATGCACCCTCTTCTCCATCAACAATCATCACTTCGTCCTTTTCCATGCTACTCCCTCCGATCCATCATAAGTGTCGCAGATTTTATGCTAAACTAATACAAACTGTGTACTATATGAGCGACACTTATTATGGGTCGGAGGTAGTATATTATTATAATTTCATATGTTATGTGCTACGCTTGGAGCATCTCGCTCTTTACTTTTTAGTTTGTTTAGTTTTTCTTAATGTTCATAACAAGTTGGACCCTAGCCTACATTGTTTGGGAGAGAAACACTCTCCCCTCCACCCTAGAACACAACATAGGTTTCATGCTTATATTCTATTGTGTGTTCTTTATATTTTCATAGCTGCTGTCATGCTTAGCTCTTGTGTTCATGCTTATCTTTTTAACGAGCTTTTGTTTAGGTTGTTGCCTTTGGAACTCTCTTGAGTTATCATGCTTATCTTGTTTAGAGAGTTGGTCTGTTGCACTGAGTTGTGTGTCTTGACTTGAGTAGGTAATTAAGGTTGCTATTATAAGTATAGTAGTAACTTGCAATAATTTTGAGGTATTTATTTGAGTAATGTTTGGATTTTTGTGCCAAGAGCTTGAGCCTATTAGTGATAGGTTTTGTACTTTGAGCAATCCGTGTATATTTTCGAAAACTACAAAAATTAATTGAGAAATCTAGCTACTAGATGGATCGCTAACTTTCGGAGGGGTTGGAATATATAGAGTACCCTCACGTACCATGGGTCGAGGATGCGCAAGGATAACCTGCAACAGCCCGAGATTTTCACCCTAGTTAAAAATTTTGTTTTCTATAATTATTTTGTTGATTGCTAGCATTTTTTCTAGAATTTGCTTCGCCAATTTATTAATTGGTAAATCATTTCCCCTCCTTCTCATAACCGGCATGTGTGACAACCTTTCCACCATGGACCACGAACATTTGCGACATTGGGTTTCACCCGAGCACCGTCGCAACTTCCGGCACAAGACCAACCATCGTCATCGGAACGAAATACCCCATTTAATAATTAAATGGATTATTTTATTGGGCGCCGGATTTTTTCTCGGAATGGTATCGAAATGAGATAGAAGTGACCGACTCCCCGCAATGAGCGCGTGTTCGAGATTTCGTCCGAATCGGAGGTCGTATGGACTCCCGGCGGTCAGAAACGTAAACATCGGACGCAAGAGAAAGAAACCGGGGGCATTTGTGTAAACCTGCCAGCGAGCCAGCCTATAAATAGACCACCACTCTCCCCACCCACTTTAGGGTTCCTCTTGTGCCATTTTTGCAGCCACCCCTCCAAATTTTGCACAGATCTGCCTTCTGGACCCCAAATCCCGAAATCCTAGCCTCCCAGCCAACCGGAGCCGTCAGATCTGAGATCCAACGACCCTAGAGGCTCCATGTCACCCCACCGCAGCAAAGAGCAGTTTCGGGCCCAGCAGGGCCCTGGAGGTGCCGCGGCGGCCTGTCCGACCCATCTCACGCCGCTGTGCCGCCCATGGCAGCCGCTCCTCGCCGGCAACCACCACGCCGCCTCCCTCCGGTGAGCGCCGCCCCTCCTTCCCTCTCCTCTCATGTTCCCTCTCTCTATTCACTGCAGCCGCCAGAGGACGCCATGGCCGCCTCGAGACGGTGCTCCGGGAGCTTCCGCGCCATGGCTGTAGCTTGGCTGAGCCCGAGCTCGTGTCGCCGCCCGTTGCGCCGCAGGCGACCCACTGCACCGGATCCGGTGCCGCCGCACCTTCGTCGGCCTCCTCCCCCTTGACGAGCCCGTCGGACCGCTCGCCGGAGACAAGTGCCGCCGCCGCGTGCCGATCCCGTGCTGGCCGTCGCCAGCTAACTGCCGCTGCCGCCGCAGGGGGCCCCGCACCTCCAGCGGTCCATCACCATCGAGCTGGCCCACGCCCCCTCTAGCCCTAGGCAAGGCCAACAATCTGACGCCACCGCTGCTATTGGGCCGAGCACAACTAGGCAAGTCCCGAGGAATTTATTATTTTGTGCTGTTCTGCGATGTAATTTGCGATAAATGTGTAGCTCGGATGGAGATGCCCCCAAAATGAAAATTGCTTGTCTTGATGTGCCCTACAATAATTCTTTAGCTATTTTAGTCATTTGATATCATCTGGTTGATGTAATTTCTTGTTTAATACTACTACTTGCTGTTAACTATTGGTCACTGTTATTTTAGCGATGCTTGGTTGATGATGGCCTCGCATCCATGCATCGTCTGCATATGCTTCTTTGACATGAATTGTTCAGAATCTTGTTTACTTTAATGCCATGCATTTACTTGTCATGCTATCTTGCTGTAGGTTGCATTTATATTTCTCCAAAGTAGTGTACCTGATAATCTGTGCTGCTGTTTGTATAAAGTTGCCTACTTGACTGCCTTGCATCTTTTGATCCATGCCTCATATGCCTTAGCTCACATGGAATCAATTGCTCCTGGACATGCCTAGTTTCATGCCATATATTGATATGCCATGTTATCTTTACTGTTCATATTGTTCTTGAGCTCCCAAAGTGGCTACTTGCTGTTTGCTGTCAACTATCCTGAAAACTGCTAAGTCTGGACTATGGTTTAGTTGTCTTGCATGCTTTATATCTTTTCATCCATGGGTCTTTTGACCGCAAGTGCCATGTATTAATTTTTTAGCATCATGTAGGATCCATGTTCATATATTTCATGGTCACGTTGCTGTAGATTTGCTACCACTTTTGCTACTGTTTATATAGCATGTTTATAACAGTTTGCCATGATGCCCGTTTTCCACTAAGTATGTAATTTTCAATAGCTCTCTTGCATCCTTGCTAAATGTTTGTCCATGACTCTTTTGAGCATAAGTGTAATGTATGAACTCTTAAGCATCATGTAAGCTAGCTGTAGATCTATTGCATGTTCAATTTGGTGATTGTTTGATACTAGTTTACCTGCTGTCAAGTAAACATGTTATTATTAACCTTGTACCCTGTTTTCCTGATTTCTGTAAGTCCTAAACAAATAGCATAAATTAGCAATTTCTTGGGTTAAAATTATCTATTCTTGATGCTCCTGTACATGAGACCTTTATGCCATATCTTGCTTGTCGTGTCTACTGTTAATCCATATCATTTTTGTGCATTTTTGCCATCTGCAACATGTTGTTTCATTGATATCAAATGTGCTACCTCCTGTTGGCAGATTGTGCCCATAACTTGTGATCCTTGTAATTTTTTTAAACTTAACTCCGTTCGGGGTGTTCTTTATATGTAACTTGGCTAGAATTCCATGTAGATTGTGTTTGTGCTATTGTTTACTGTTGTTAACCAAACTAAAATATGGTTTAGGGCTGAACAGTACAAAATACTTAAATTTGTCGTGGGTACTTAGTGATATGCCATGTTTAGGATTTTACCTCACTTAAATTGACTAGCTTAGATAGTTTACTTTATGCTTCACCTATTGCCATGCTTGTGTGAGATGCCATGCTAACAACCTTTTCTCATGTTGTGTAGCTACACAACTTGAACCAATGATAAATGTGCGGTATCATCATGTGTGACCGATACTTCACTTAACCTATTAGTAATCGCTCTCGAAGATAGATGCGATATCGAAGTGCGTTACCTCGTGTTTCCTTCTTGTTGTTGCTTGCTCGTGATTGCTTCTTAGTAATAGATGCTTGCTCGTCGATTGTATTTCCAGTGTTTCCTTCTTGTGTGCTCTCGCGGTTAGATGCAAGCTTACGATCGGCTACACCTTCGACTTTGTCTTCTCATCATGTAAGGGGGAGCATATATCATGCTTATAACTTTTAGCTCACTTGTACCTAGGTATAGGATAGGACGATTGCTTGATCCTACCACCTCACATTGATGCCTCCATTTTAAAACCCAAAGAGCCATGTCCCCACATCCCAGCAAACCTTTGTTTGCCCATGTACCTTGCTTGCTTAACCACTTCTTAGTATGCATGCTTAGGATGCTACTTATGTTACCCTGTTACTCCTTGGATTGGGCTATCACACTATTATATTATTGTGGATGATGTGATTATTATAATGTTGACTATACTCGATGAAGGATGGAAGGTCCAGACTATCCCGCCCCGATGCTTTGTTCCATTCGAGTCACCTAGGACCCGAGTTCCGGGTATTGTGTCTCTTGACGAGCGTGCCGAACCGCGTGTGGGATGCTATGGGGTCCCCTCTTCTTACCTACCTAGATCCAAACAATTCTAGTGGTGGCCCAAGCTGATTTACCATTTGCAAACGTGTGTGTGCGAGTTGACCGGCCTCGCAGTTCTCGAAACAACCTGGGCCAGTGGGGGCAGTGTTTCTAGTGGTGGCCCAAGCTGATTTACCATTTGAAACCCGTGTGTGTGACTGGTGGGGACCCAGAAGATTTACAACAACCCGAACCAGTGAGGGCAGTGTTCCTTATTGGTCCAAACTGACCGGCTGAGGACCCGAGCACGGTGATGCCACGGTAATCCAAACCTGGAGTCAGACGATAGAGTCCAATTCAAGAGCGCGAATGGATTTTGAGTTGGATGTCGACTCACCGGGAGCCACACGGATTTGTGCATTGTTAGTTAGAGGGACCTGTCGTTCCGGATCTCTCGGAACTAAATCATAAATTGGTTTCCTGTGATGGGTAGCAACTGAGAGAGATGGGCGTGCGTGCGGAACCTTGTAATGGGAATTTGGTACACCCCTGCAGGGTTAAATCTTTTCGAGAAGTCGTGTCCAAGGTTATGGATGACTTGAGACCTACTCCTTGTTCATAGACAACAACAACTGAGATAATCTTAATAACTTGATCAACATGTGTGTACCTTGACTGCTTCTTCTTTGTCGGGATGCAAAGATGAGGACAAGGATAGGACATGTGCTATGTTTGCGTAAGCAGCTGATAGCAGACTTGTAGGAGGCGATTCCTCATTGAATGCTTGGCTCCCCATCTTACTCTAAATAGATAGTTAGCCAATTCATATATTGCTAGTGCGGCTGCAACCTCAACCACTACCCCCATCTTACCGTGAGAAGTTAGTTATCTCACTTGTTGATATAAGGCACCCCTTCTTTTCTCTTTTATGTACTCTATGCAAACGATCTTGGACTACAGAGGAGCCTGGTGCCCTTCCTTCTGAACGCCTTCGTGGAGACTCGACGACGACAAGTTAGGCAGATCCCGGCGGAGATCCTGGACCCGTGTGGTTACGGGAATGGTGTGTTTTACTTTTTCCACTATGAAAGGATCGATATAGACCTAGAGGGGGGGGGGGTGAATAGGTCTTATTACAAATTTTATCAATACTTAGCAACTTTTAAGCAATAATGTGGAAAACGAAGATGTGCCTAATAATTGCAAGGTCTATTTAGCAAAGACAAGATAAACAATAAGCACAATAAACACAAGCAAGTGAGGGGCAAATAATACGGTAGTACAAGTAGTAAGGGAAAAGAGTAGGGATAACCGAATGACGCGGAGACAACGATGTATCCCGATGTTCACTTCCTTGGAGGGAAGCTACTCACCGTTCGGAGAGAGTGGGTGAAACCACGAAGGCACACCAACGCCACGAAGGCTCGCTCTATTCCCCTTGATATATCACCACGAAGGCGATTCCCAACCACTACCGGTTGACCTTAAAGGTGGTCACCAAACCCTCACAAACTCAACGGGGGTAATCACAATGGTCGATTCCTCTCCGAAGAACTCCTACCCGCCTAGGAGTCTCCAACCTCCAAGAGTAACAAGATCAATGGGAAAAGCTCAAGACTTGCTCAAATCACGATTTTCTTTGGTCGGAAGATGGGGAAGGGACGGATCTAACACGGGGTGAAAGATCCGACAAGAACTCTCATGAATCTCTCCGGGATCTTGGTTTGAGTGTAGGAGATGAGAGAGAGGGAGCACTTTGTGTTCTTGAGTGAAATAAATGAAGTGGTCAACCCTAATCCGAAGAGGGTAAGGGGTATTTATAGATGCCCAAGAACTAGCCGTTTTGATGCAGTCATAAGAACGTCGGACGGTCCGGTCTATATGCCGGACGGTCCGGGCTGAGCCCGGACGGTCCGACCTGTAGTCCGGTCGGCCGATGAGATCAGACAACCGAACCCCATAGCACACTCGTGTCGGACGGTCCGGAGATGAGGACAGACGGTCCGGGCTGGGCCCGGACGGTCCGACCAATTGTAACAGCCCAGCTTTCAAAAAAATTAATTTTTTTTTTCGGTGTGAATTGTTTGATTGTCTGATTTGTTTGCGGTGTTTGCATCCCCGATTTATCCATCGGCGATTATTTTTCCCCCTCTTATCTCGTATCGGACGGAGACCGGCCTTTTCCACCATGACACTCGACCTTTGCGACACCGGGTTTCAACCGATCCCGTCGCGAAAACCACACGAGACCAGCCGCAACCAACGGAACGAAAAACCCCGTTTAATAATTAAACGGGGTATTTTTATAGCGCGCCGGAAAGTGTTCTCGGAATGGTTCCAGCGCGAGGTGAACGCCGCTGGCTCGACGCGCTGATCGCGCAGTTCGAAGTTTTACCCGAATCGGAGGTACTGCGGACCCCCGGCGGTCAGAAACGTGAGCACCGCGCGTGCGAGAGAAAAACCGGGGATGTTTTTGCAAACTGCCAGCTACCTGGGCTATATAAAGACCACCACACTCCCACCCATTTCTAGGGTTTCCCTAGCCCAAAATATGCAGCCACCCCCCTCCACTTTGCTCAAATCTGCCAGAAATTCCCCCTCTTCCCGAAACCCTAGCCGGATCTGAAATCTCAGCCGTTGGATCTAGAGATCAGTGGCTCCTGGCGTGCCACGTCAGCGCCCTGGCCAACCCCTCTCTCTCTCTCTCTCGTGGACGCCGATCCGCCGCCAGCCCGAGGCCGCGCGCCTCCAACCCCGGCCGCCGGCCACCTCTCCTCCCGCTCCCTCTCTCTTTCCCTCTCCTCCCTCTCATCTCTCACCCTCACTCCCCTCTGCCTCCCCATAGGACCCGCGCCATGGCCAGGAGAGCACGAGCCCACGCCGCCCGACCCCGTCCGCCCGGGGAGCTCGCCGACGCCTCCTGGATCCGGCGACCCCGACGCCCGCCGTGCCTCCCTTCGCCGGATCCCCGCCGCCTGCGCCCCCTCCGGCCTCCTCTGCCCTCGCCGGAGCCGGCATTGAAGACCGCCGCCGCCACGGCCTGGCTGCCGTCGGGAGGAGCCCGCGCCCCCGTCTGCCACCTCGGCCAGGCTGGGCCGGCCTGCTCCAACACGGCCCGCGAGGCCCATCCAGCAGCCAGCCCAATTCCAGGCCTCCCAGCCCAGCCGCCTTGGGCCGAGCCCAGTGGGGTGAGGCCCGTTCATTTTTTTAGTTACCCCTGTTATCTTTTTTCTAAGTCCTGTGAAAAATTGCTGCTGATCCGTTTTTGCGCTGTAATTTCCCGTTGATCCGTAGCTCCGATGAACGTGCGCCCAAAATGAAAGTTGCTTAGTTTCATGTGTACTTCAATTCATCTTTTTTGTAATTCTGTGCTAAAGTGGGAATCAGGCCGTTAAACTGCTACTAAATTGCTGTTAAGTGCTGCTGTTAATATTTTATTGCAACTTTGGTTGATGATTGTGACTCATCCATGAGGCCTATTGCATTGATTCTTTTTCCTATGTGTTAAGCATCATGTGTACTTAATTTCCATGCTTTAACTTGTCATGTTTGGGTGATTTAGCTATATTAAATCTTGCTCCAAAGTGGTGACCCTGATGTTATTGTGCTGCTGTTGCTGAAACTGTTATTTTGTTGCAACTTCGGTCGACGAGTGTGTCGCGACCGTTTATCGGAATTGAGTTATTCCAATTGCATATTGTTAAGCATCATTTCTACTTACATTATATGTATTGACTTGTCATGATATGCTTTCTGTTCATATAGTTATTGAGCTCCAAAGTTACTATGTTGCTGTTTTTGACAACCACCTCAGTTTTTTACTAAGTCTGTTACTTTGCGATGCCATGTTGTTTGCTTAATATCTTTTGATCTACGATGCCTTTTTGCATGATTATTTTTGCCATGCCTTCCCTGTCATGTCTACTTTAGTTTCATATCATTTGTGAGCATGTTTGCATTGATTATCCTGTTTATGCATAGCTCTAAAGTGTGCTTCGTAATGTTGGCAGTTTGTGCCCGTAACTTGTTTTGCTTGTATCTTTATAACCGTAACTCCGTTTGGGGTGTTCTTTATATGTAACTTGATTAGTTTTTCGTGTATTTTGTGTTTATGCTATTGTTTGCTGTTGTTAACCAACCTAAAATATGGTTTAGGACAGAACAGTACCAAATGTTTTAATCGTCGTGCGGCACTTAGTGTTATGCCATGTTTAGGTTGTGCCTCACTTAAATTGACTAGCATAGATAGTTTACTTTGTGATCCACCTCTTGAAATGTTTGTGTGCTATGCCATGCTTGCATGAGTTTCCATGTTAACAACCGTTGGTTGACCAACTGTAGCTAAGCAACTTGAACCACCGTAAACGTGCGGTATTCGTCGTGTGTGATCGATACCCCACTTAAACTGTTAGTAACCGTTCTCGACGATAGTTCCGTATCGCGTTGCCGTGTCGTGTGATGTCTTCTTGATCTTGTGTTGCCTTGTAGTAATATATGCTTGTTTGTTGATTGCTTTCCGGTGTTTCTTGTCTTGTGTGCTTCCGCGGGTACCTCTCGGAGACGATGCGAGTTTGCGATCAACTACACCTTCGGAACCCGACTTATCAACAGGCAAGGACTATACATTACTTATGATCCATTATATTTCAACCAGTGGTTTGCATGCTAGTCTAGGTTAGGCTCGATGTTTGATCCTGCACATGTTTACAGCCTCTTTCAAACCAATACAGCCATGTCCCCTCCCAGCAAACCTTGTACTGCTATGTTACTATTGCTCGTTGCTCAGCCCCTGCTTAGTATGCATGCTTAGGATGCTACGATGTTACCCTGTTACTCCTTGGTTTGGGATATCACCTTATTATATTGTTGTTGATGATATGATTATTATAATGTTGACTATATTCGACGAAGGATGGAAGGTCTAGGCTATCCCGCCCCGACGCTTTGTTCCATTCGAGTCACCTAGGATCCGAGTTCCGGGTATTGGTTTTAAGACTGAGCGTGCCTAACCACGTGTGGGATTTTATGGGGTCCCCTTTTCTTACCTACCTAGCTTCAAGCATTTCTAGTGGTGGCCCAAGCCGATTTTACCTTTTGAAACCGTGTGTGTGCTGGTCGTACGCCAGTAGTTTTCCAACCCACCCGAACCAGTGGGGACATGGTTTCCCTGTTGGTCCACCTTTGACCAGCGAGGGCCCGAGGCCTCACGTGAGGCGTCTCGATAACCCAAACCCTGTTGATACGGAAGAGTCTGATCCGAGAGCGTGTCCAGCTTTTGGATTGGTTGTCGACTCCCCGGGGGCCACCCGGATTTGTTCGTTGTTAGTTAGAGGGACCTGTCGTTTAGGATCTCTTGGAACTAAATCATAAAATGGTTGCCTGTGATGGGTAGCAACTGAGAGAGATGGGCGTGCGTGTGGAGCCTTGTAATGGGCAGTTGGTACACCCTGCAGGGTTAAATCTTTTCGAGAAGCCGTGTCCACGGTTATGGACGACTTGAGACCTACTCCTTTTTCATAGACAACAACAACTGAGATAATCTTAATATAACTTGATCAACGTGTGTGTGTGCCTTGACTGCTTCTTCTTCGTCGGGACGCGAAGAGGAGGACAAGGATAGGACAGGTGTTATGTTTGCGTAAGTAGTTGATAGCAAGATTTGTTGGAGGCGATTCCTCATCGAATGCTTGGATTCTTACCTTACTCTCTAGATCGTTAGCCAGTTCATAAATGCTAGTGCGGCGGCAACCTCACCACTTACCCCATCCTTAACGTAAACTACTAGTTGTCCTAGAATGACGAGTGATGAAGTCCTTGCTGGGTCAGATGACCACTATAGTTGGATGCTGAGTACCTCTGTACTCATGATACTACCCCCAAACTCTTTTCAGGGTTCTTGATCGACAACAGGTATGGTGATCGACGTTTCGCGAGGAGACTCGACGACGACTAGTTAGGCGGATCCCGGCGGAGGGCCTGGACCCGTGTGGTTATGGGGATAGATGTTTTTCTCTTTGCCAGTAGGCATTTGATTGTAGTCTATACTCTGACATATATCTTCCGCTGTTGTGTTGTATTAAGGCAGTTGTATGCCGATTGCATGAGATTTTGTATCATTGTATCTGTAATGTTATGATATCATGTTGGAAATCCGGGGCATATGGCTTTGTCATATGTCGCGGTGGGACCGATATGTGCTTCGTCCCTGGGTCTGAGTGGAAACACCTAGATCTGGAACAGTACCGCATATCGGGCCTTACACCAATACACCGGACGGTCTGACCTGACGAGGTAATGCCACTGACCTTTTGCACCGAGGGTCAGACGGTCCGGGACCGAAGCCCGGACGGTCCGGGCTGAGACCGGACGGTCCGGGACCGAAGCCCGGACGGTCCGGGATGGACGAATAAGCTACTGACCTCGGGGTCCCTTTTTCGAACGGTCCAAGGTGCAACTCGGACGGTCCGGGAAAGACCCGGACGGTCCGACCTGATACCCGGACGGTCCGACCTCCACAGATGATGTGAAGTTTAGAGAACATTGGATATCCTATACAACTACATTGATTTCCACGGGTTGTAGAGATGTGTATTTTACATGTTATAGTTCTTATGACTTGAGCAATACTTTAACTAAACCATATGATCCCCTCTTAATAGTGCGGGGATCCCTATGAGTCAAGAGGTAGTAGTAAAAGGACTTAGCTTCATCTTCAATCTTTTGTAGACTTCTTGAGAGCGGTTGAAGTTTAGCCCATGATCCCTACATGGTGATGTCAAGAGAACTAACAGTTTCTTGTGTATCACTTAGCAAACACAGTTAGTCCCCTATATGTATATTGTCATCACACAAAAAAATATGCTTAAGGGAAAGATTGCACTTTCAATCTCCCCCTTTTTGGTAGTTGATGACAATACACATATAGCTCTCAAAAATATTCATATTCAAGATTTGGAGAGCAGATTTCATTTATTTGAGGGAGGCTCCCCCTCAACATGTGCATGGTGATCTTAACTTTTTGGTAGTTGATGACAATACACATATACCATGAAGTTTAATACAAGTACCACCACGGTCATACCACATATGTCTTAATACATAAAAACCATGCAACATAAATCACCACTAGAGTTTGGGTTATATCCCGATAATGAAAACTACGCCTAGGATAGGTAGGTGTCTCCCCTTATGCACAAAGTACCAAAAAGGGGCAGAACACAGAGCCAACAACAATAACACTACACGGACAGCTACTCCTCGTCATCATGATCATCGAGCTCGTCAGTGAAGAACTCGGGGAAGTCCGAAGCCGTAGGGAAGCCGAAGTCAGCAGCCCTAGGAGCGGAAGGGGGCTCCTCATCAGCACTCACAGGGCTCCCTGGCCGGGCACGAAGACGGGCCCGAAGTGCATTAGCCTGAGTGATACGGCGAGACTCAAGCTCGTGAGTAGCAGTGGCTTGGGTAGTGCAGGCCTTGAAGATCGCCTGCTGAGACTTGCCCAGAAAACGAGCAATGCGTCGAAGGGGTTCCACCATGGGCTTGGCACGGTGAGACCCACGAGAGGTGGAGGCAGCAGTCGCAGAAGGACGAGTGGGCCCGGCATAGAGAGCAGAACCTTTCTTGGGCACCCATTCTTGGTGAACCACGGGCTTATGAATCGGAACAGTGGAGAAATGGTCAATCACCCGCTGAATGTAGGGAGCAAGGGGGAAGTGGCCGCACTTCGGGAGGGAGAAGAGCCACACCTCATG
This sequence comes from Bromus sterilis, assembly GCA_950022295.1. Lineage (NCBI taxonomy): Eukaryota > Viridiplantae > Streptophyta > Magnoliopsida > Poales > Poaceae > Bromus > Bromus sterilis. The sequence continues at coordinate 171,172,015 of OX465595.1, read as the reverse complement.
CCAGAGGAAGTCAGCCACATCAATGGGACGGGACGAATGATTCAACTCCATTTGGTCAAAGGCCCCCTTGGCACACGCCATAAGATCAATAGCAAAGGAGCGGACCATCGATTTGTCACCATGCTTGGGGACCAAGGTGCGCAGAAGACACTGATATAGCTGCATAAAATGAGGCTGAAAGATTGTGGAATTGTTCATGGCCATATTTCTCCCGGGGGGAATATCAGCAGGGCGCAACAGACAACCCATACATGCCTCAATGGACATGGACTCAAACTCACTGGAGAGACTATGAATCCGGTAGAGAGCATCAGATCTGGTAGGCATACCCAGATCCTCACACCACTTGTTATAGGAGATGGAGATGGTCTGCTGGTGAGTCCTCCATGAAAGAAAGTCATAGATGCCAAAAGTGCACGTGGCATAGAACTGAAGAATCGCTCCATGACTCCAATCACATTTGAGCGTCAAAGCATGATGCAGTCCCATGGCATGCACCAGACGGATCAGAGTGCCAAATTTGTCCGGATGCTGCTCAAAGTACTCCAGGTTGATGAACTTCTGGGGTGTGGTGGCATTGATCTCGAGGCAGACGGTCGCATAAATGTCTTGTTGAACAAGTGTGTGAAAACAGACATCTGTGGCAGTACCGGGGAGAAGGAACTCATTGTCTTCAGATCGCATCTTGGAGTACAACTTGGCATCCATGCGATAGTAGTCCACCGGGACACGACCACGCATGTTGGGAGGAGCCACAGAGATAGCCACACCAAGAAGAGGTTCCCTCCGTGGGGGAGGGACCGGACGCCTCACAACCGGGGAGATAGGTTCCCGTTGACGGTTCGGGAGTGACTTCTTGCGGGTATTTGGCTTGGGGGAAGATGAGCGAATCAGCTCCTCCTCTTCCATATCATCCTCCTCATAGTCAGATTCAAGACGGGCATGGCTGCCCCCGGCACCGTCCCCACTACCACCACGAAGACTGCGACGAGGACGGGCAACATCTTGTGAGTCATCAGAACCCTGACGGAGAGCCGGAGCACGAGCCGTTCCCTTGGGCGGCATGAGGTCACGAATCCGGGAGCCACAAGAAGAACCCTCCTCAAAGGCAATCTGCCTCAAAAAGCAAGATTGATCGGTCAAAAATGTAGATCGGGAGGAGGGGAATCCGGGGATGGGGCTGGGGAACTCACCGGAGGGCGGGGCCGGACGAGGGAGGCCGCAGAAGATGCGTCGGCGACGCTAGGTCAGAGTCTACGGCGGGGGGAAGGAAAGAACTGCTTACAGGATGTGTGGGGCGCGGCCCGAGCCATTTATAGATCGAGCACGGCGGACAACTGGGCTGCAAGTCGGACGGTCCGACGAGTTGCCGGACGGTCCGGACTGTAGGTCGGACGACCGACATGGATAACCGAGAGGGCACAACACGCGTTAGAGGCCTGACGACCGGAATGCAGGTCGGACCGTCAGGACATACCCCGGACCGTCCGGGCACTGTTCCGGACCGTCCGAAATGTGGTGCAGGACATCAGTAGAATTTCTGGCTATTCCGGACCGTCCGGGAATGCAGGTCGGACCGTCCGGGCACTGTGCCGGACCGTCCGACATGTGATGTGTTGGCAAAACAGGCAGACCAATGGAATGCATGACGGTAAAATGGAGGTGATCTAGCTGAATGGCATATATTTTGAGATAGATGCATGAAGGAACATCATAAAACACAATCAATAACAAGATCATAAAAGAAACCTTTTGTCATAAGATGTTTATGAAGGAGTCGGCGGTGGCCGTGGCCACCATGTTTGAGTATATGTGATGTTGACACCGCGAAGATGTATCTTGGGTCCAACAGTCACTACTTCATCTTTAACCGCTACACATGGATTCACCGAAGTGTGAGCATGCAGATTGTTGATGTTTGTTTCTATTTATGCATCACGTAGAGGGATAAGAACTCATTAATTGAGCTTCTCCCCCTACATACATGCCTACATCTAGACAGGGTATTTTCAATGTGTACGAATGAGAGCAAGATACCCCTAAGCCGTAAAGCTATAACGTTCCAAGATACCAAGTTCACCCCTTAGTTGGCAAAACCTTGCTTCATCCAATGGCTTGGTGAAGATGTCGGCAAGTTGCTTGTCGGTGCCCACATGTGCAAGAACAATATCACCTTTTGAATATGATCCCAGATGAAGTGATGACGAATGTCAATATTCTTGGTGCGGGGATGTTGACAAGGGTTGTTGGCAATCTTGATGGCACTTTCATTGTCACATAAGATGGGTACCTTCTTGTAGGTGAGGCCATAATCCTTCAAGGTTTTCCTCATCCATAGAACTTGGGTAGCAGAACTTGCGGCGGCCACATACTCGGCTTCAGAGGTGGAGAGGGAGACACAATTTTGCTTCTTGGAATGCCAACTTACCAATGAGCGCCCAAGAAATTGGCATGAACCGGATGTTGACTTCCGATCCACCTTATCTTCGGCGCAATCCGCATCGGTGTACCCCAAGAGATCAAACTTGGCTTCCTTGGGGTACCAAAGGCCCAACAATGGAGTATGAACAAGGTATCTAAGAATGCGCTTAACCGCCAAATGGTGACTCTCCATGGGAGAGGCTTGATATCTTGCACACATTCCTACGCTAAGCATGATATCCGGTCTAGATGCACAAAGGTAAAGCAATGACCCAATCATAGAACGATAAAGAGTAGGATCAAATTGAATACCGGAAAGGTCTTGATCTAGATATCCCTTGGTTGGCATGGGTGTCTTGCATGGCTTGGCATCCTTCATACCAAACTTCACGAGCATGTCTTGAATGTACTTTGTTTGAGAGATGAAGGTTCCTTCGGAAAATTGCTCGATTTGAAATCCAAGGAAATACTTCAAGCTCCCCATCATGGACATCTCAAAGTTCTTGGTCATAGTTTCCGAGAACCACTTGCACAAAGATGGATTAGGAGAACCAAATATGATGTCATCTACATAGATTTGGCATATGAGCAATTCACCATTGGTTCTCTTGGTAAAAAGAGTGGCATCAATGACACCCCTCACAAATCCTTCCTCGAGTAAAAACTTCCTAAGATGGTCATACCAAGCCCTAGGGGATTGCTTAAGACCATATAATGCCTTATGAAGTTTGTACACGTGGTCCTTGTGATGAGGTTCACAAAATCCGGGTGGTTGAGCTACATATACATCCTCTTGTAGAGGACCATTAAGGAAAGCACTTTTCACGTCCATTTGAAATAATGGAAATCCATTGAATGCGGCATAAGCAAGAAACATGCGTATAGATTCAAGGCGAGCAACGGGAGCAAAGGTCTCATCAAAATCCAAGCCTTCAACTTGGGAGTACCCTTGAGCCACTAGCCTTGCCTTGTTTCGAATGATATTACCATATTCATCTTGCTTGTTTTTGAAGATCCACTTGGTTCCAATGATGTTATGATCATGACCGGAAGGCCTCTCCATGAGAGACCAAACTTCATTCCGGGTGAAGCTAGTGAGCTCATCTTGCATTGCAATGAGCCAATCCGCATCCACAAGTGCTTGTTCAACCCTAAGTGGTTCAATACAAGACACAAACGAGAAGTGAGCGCAAAAGTTCATAAGTTGACGACGAGTAACTATACCTTGCCCCAATCCTGTGAGGATCTTGTCAACATCAACACGTCTAGCCACCAATGGCATGATGGAAGTTGGAGTTTCAATAGACTCTACCCATTCGGGCTCATGGGCAACATTTGGTTCATCATCAAGGGCGGAGCCATCATCAATTTCATCATTTTCTCCAAAGCAAATGCGGTCAAGTCGATCACGTGGATCAACCGCACCCTCAACTTGTGGTTTAGCAACAACATCGGGTTGTGAAGGGTCTTGTTCTTGTTCTTGGATAGTTGGCTCATCTTGAGCAATCGGATCTTGAGTGGTAGGAGGAGGTGCTTGTGGAGGTGGAACACTTGGCCCATCACTCACTTCATCATCTCTAGGAACTTGAGCAATGGGCACAAGATCTCCAATTCCCATAGTCAAGATGTCTTGAGAATAATCTTCATTATTTCCTACATCACTTAGATCAACTTGCTCCCCATGGGAGCCATTAAATTCATCAAACTCCACGTCACAAGTTTCCACAACACATCCGGTGGATTTGTTGTAGACCCTATAGGCGTGATAATTCGAAGCATACCCAACAAATATACCCTCGATTGTTTTGGATTGAAACTTAGCTAACCGGTCTTTCTTATTGAGAAAGAAACACTTACAACCGAATACTCGGAAGTATTTAACGTTTGGCTTGTGACCGGTTAGAAGCTCATAGGGGGTCTTCATCAAGATCTTGCGAAGAAAGAGTCGGTTTGATGCATGACATGCGGTGTTGATGGCTTCGGCCCAAAAGCTATACGGTGACTTGTACTCATCCAACATGGACCGGGCCATCTCCACAAGAGTAAGGTTCTTCCTCTCGGCTACACCATTTTGTTGAGGGGTGTAAGGTGCGGAATATTGATGTTCTATTCCCTCATCACTCAAGAATTCTTCCAAGGTGTAGTTCTTGAATTCGGAGCCGTTGTCACTTCGTATTGCCAAGATAGCCATGTTGTAATTTCTTTGTGCTTGCTTGGAAAAATCAATGAAGGTGGCCTTCGTCTCGTCCTTGGACTTGAGAAAGAACAACCATGTGTATCTTGAATAATCATCAACAATGACGAGACCATATTTCTTCCCACCAAGACTATCCCATGATGGAGGACCAAAGAGATCCACATGAAGGTGCTCTAAAGGCCTTGACGTTGACACGATATTCTTGGGGGTATGCTGCTTGATGTTGCTTCCCGGCTATGCATGCACTACACACACGATCTTTCTCAAAAGACACGTTTGTTAGTCCGAGGATGTGTTCACCCTTTAGGAGATCTTTTAGATTTCTCATACCGACATGGGCTAGCCGGCGATGCCATAGCCACCCCTTGTCGGCCTTGGCCATTAGACAAGTTGCATGGTAAGTACTCTCTTTCGATAAATCAACCGTATAAAGGTTGCCATCCAACTCTCCAACAAAGGCCACTTCGAGAGTATCTCTCCTAAAGACTTTCACACTTTTTAGACCAAATAGTGTATCATAACCAACGGAAGCTAATTGGCGAACGGAAAGCAAATTGTATTGAAGGGATTGGACAAGCATGACATTTGCAAGAGACATGTCATTAGTAATAGCCACTTTGCCCAACCCAAGTACCTTTCCCTTGGAACCACCACCAAAGACAATGCTCATGTATGGTTGAATTGCATCCATGAAGTCTTTGAGCAAACGGCTTTCTCCGGTCATATGATTGGTGCATCCACTATCAATCACCCATTTGACTCCACCGGAGATAGCATCCTACACATGGATTTAGGCTTTGGTTAGATGTGCCCATTTTGCAATGGAACCTCTAAGGTTAGTAACAAGGGTCTTTGGAACCCAAATGGTATAGAAACGAAAAGCATTACGGGGCCCAATGAATTTTGCAAACACCTCTCCATCCTTTGCCTTACGGAGCACATAGGATGGAGGCATTTTCTCCTTCTTCTTGGTAGGAGTGGGCTTGCCCCTAGTGGCCTTCCCATTCCCAACACCAACCTTATCAACAATTTTCTTACCTTTGTCCTTGTACCCTTCACGAACAAAGATCACCTTTTGGGGAGTTGTTTCCTTGCTAAGGGTGACATCCTTTGTCACACTCGTACTTGGATCAAATCCAAGTCCTTCCTTAGCAAAGGATTCCTTGTGATGACTTAATACATCATTTAGGTTTTTCTCGCCTTGGGCACAAGTCAAGAGGCCCTTCTTTAGTTGAGAATGAAGAGCTATGTTCTCCTCAATGAGTGATGCTTGATCAATGGTAGAGTTAGTAGCACAAGCATCAATATGCAAAATAGTTGGAGGAGACATCTTCATAAGTGTTTTTATACGAGCAAGTTTGTGGGCCTCGAGATTCTTCTTAAGGGTGGCGAGTTCCTCATCTTTTGTCTTGAGGGACAAGGTCAGTACCTCAACATCCTTAGAAAGGGAGGAGTTTAGCTCCACAAGTTTGCTCATATCATTCGCAAGCTCTTTACATATTTCATTAGCCTTTTTCAAGGAGGCAACATGCTTATCATTTAAGTCATTTGATGCGTGAACAACTTTGCATAAGTTGTCATTTCGAGCTTCCTCAAAGTCATTTTTTCGCTCAAGGAGAGTATAGTTCTCCTTTTCCTCGGTGAGGAGGTTTTCAAGATCCTTAATGGTTGTGGAGTGCTTACCCACCACATCCATAAGTAATTGAAACATTTTGAGCTTGTTGCCTTTGAGAGAGCTCATCATTTTGTTCACTTTGGCAAACAACAAATCTTCACATATAGCATGAGCATCATCACTTTCCGCATCATGAAATTCATCATGAGGTTTGGAAGTGAACATGAAGTACTCATCAATAGGAGTTACCTTGATCTTATCCGAGGAGGAGGGAGTGTCATCGTCAACCAACTTGGCCATAAGACACTTGTGTGCATTGCCGGCGTAGTCACTCATGTAGTTGTAGTTCACAACTTCACCTTCCTTGTTGAGGAGCTTCAATGTTTTTTGTGTATCTTGAGCAACTCCGGCCACACCACCAACATCCTCGGGATCGGACCCTTCAAGAGCCAACAATGCTTTCTTCTTGAACTTGTTGTTGAGAGGGTTTGGGAGCTTCTTGGCGACATCCTTCCGAGGAAATCGAGGTTTGTCCTCTCTTTTCTCATATGGACACTCCTCCGCAAAATGTCCCGGACTCTCACAGTTGTAGCAGTTTCTTGTCTTCTTCTTTTGGAATCTTCCCTTGAAGTCCCCTTTGGTGAACTTCTTCACAAAGAGAGAAATATCATCATATGAGGGAGTATCATCGGAGTTATCATCGTCTTCATACTCATCTTCTTCCTCATCATCATCAAACTCCTCGAGCCTAGCCTTGAGAACAAGTTTTGAGGACGGACCCCGTATGTGGCAAGAAGCCTCTTGGACTCCTTTAGGTGCTCTTCATATTGCAAGAAGGTGGAAATCAGATCATCCGGTGTCATCTTGAAGAAGTCGGGCATACGCCTCAATTCCCACACCATTTGATGAGAATACACCATGAGAGCATTCAACATTTTGTCCACAAGGTAACGGTTGGTGATTTGATATCCATCCAAATATTTTTCACATGTGAAGGACTGGACATGAGTAGAGAGAACCTTGAGACGCATATGAAGTTGTTGGGGCGTCTCATCTTTCTTCATGTGAAGGTTGTGCAATGCATTCTTTGTGGTCTCGTATCTTGTCATTTTAAGCGACCCGGTGCCGGATTTTGCAATGAGAAGAGTATCCCACATTTCCTTGGCATTGGTGATATGAAGAAATGGTGCACGTGTCAACTCATCCATTCCTCTCTTCAAGAACCCAATACCCGCAAGGTTGAGATGTCGATCGAACACTTCACTTGGAGTAAGGTTGTTCGGATCAACATGATAATAGCCTTTTCCGGAGTCGATGAGGTTCCACATGGGTTCGCACACAAACCTAAGATAATATGCCATAAGACTTTTCCAATCCAAAAAGTTAGTATTCTCGGTTAGTACCGGCGGATTGCCGTTGAAATTATACTTAGGTTCCACAAGCTTAGGAGCAGGATAGTCCCATTGGTAGGGACCACCTCTTTGCAAGGGAGCCTCGGAGCCGGGGTACACAAAGGTCGCTTGTGGGGACCTAGGGGCCGCACCACTTGACGTTTGTGACTCCGACGCCGAAGCCTTCAATCTAGCAAAGGAGGCTTCCATTTCCTTCCTTTGATTGTCCAAAGCCTTTTGCAAGGCTTTTTCCATATCTCCAGAGGTGAATAACTTGGGGTCCTCAATCTCATAACTAACATGCCCCGTTGAGGGAGGCAACGCAACTTGTGCGGAGGCCCTTTGTTTGGTAGCCAATCTCTCGGCTTCCTAACTCGCGGCATCCGCAGCAATTGCAACCTCCTCCACATTGTCACCTGAGCTTTTGGGGATGACGTACTTGGTCATATTTCTCTAGGGCGGTTAAGCCACAAGAATAGAGCACGAGGCTCTGATACCAATTGAAAGGATCGAGATAGACCTAGAGGGGGGGGTGAATAGGTCTTATTACAAATTTTATCAATACTTAGCAATTTTTAAGCAATAATGTGGAAAACGAAGATGTGCCTAATAATTGCAATGTCTATTTAGAAAAGACAAGATAAAGAATAAGCACAATAAACACAAGCAAGTGAGGGGCAAATAATACGGTAGTACAAGTAGTAAGGGAAAAGATTAGGGATAACCGAATGACGCGGAGACAATGATGTATCCCGATGTTCACTTCCTTGGAGGGAAGCTACTCACCGTTCGAAGAGAGTGGGTGAAACCACGAAGGCTCACTCTAATCCCCTTGAGATATCACCACGAAGGCGATTCCCAACCACTACCGATCGACCTTAAAGGTGGTCACCAAACCCTCACAAACTCAACGGGGGTAATCACAATGGTCGATTCCTCTCCGAAGAACTCCTACCCGCCTAGGAGTCTCCAACCTCCAAGAGTAACAAGATCAATGGGAAAATCTCAAGACTTGCTCAAATCACGATTTGCTTTGGTCAGAAGATGGGGAAGGGACGGATCTAACACGGGGTGAAAGATCCGACAAGAAATCTCACGAATCTCTCCGGGATCTTGGTTTGAGTGTAGGAGATGAGAGAGAGGGAGAACTTTGTGTTCTTGAGTGAAATAACTGAAGTGGTCAACCCTAATCCGAAGTGGGTAAGGGGTATTTATAGATGCCCAAGAACTAGCCGTTTTGAGGCAGTCATAAGGACGTCGGACGGTCCGGGCTATATGCCGGACGGTCCGACCTGTAGTCCGGTCGGCCGATGAGATCAGACAACCGAACCCCATAGCACACTCGTGTCTTACGGTCCGGAGATGAGTACAGACGTTCCGGGCTGGGCCCGGACGGTCCGACCAATACACCGGACGGTCCGACCTGACGAGGTAATGCCACTGACCTTTTGCACCGAGGGTCGGACGGTCCGGGACCGAAGCCCGGACGGTCCGGGATGGACGAATAAGCTACTTACCTCGGGGTACCTTTTTCGGACGGTCCGAGGTGCAGCTCGGACGGTCCGGGAAAGACCCGGACGGTCCGGCCTGATACCCGGACGGTCCGACCTCCACAGATGATGTGCAGTTTAGAGAACATTGGATATCCTATACAACTACATTGATTTCCATGGGTTGTAGAGATGTGTATTTTACATGTTATAGTTCTTATGACTTGAGCAAGACTTTAACTAAACCATATGATCCCCTCTTAATAGTGCGGGGATCCCTATGACTCAAGAGGTAGTAGTAAAGAGTACTTAGCGTCATCTTCAATCGTTTTGTAGACTTCTTGAGAGCGGTTGAAGTTTAGCCCATGATCCCTACATGGTGATGTCAAGAGAACTAACAGTTTCCTGTGTATCACTTAGCAAACACAGTTAGTCCCCTATATGTATATTGTCATCACACAACAAAATATGCTTAAGGGCAAGATTGCACTTTCACACTAGGCATTTGATTGTAGTCTGTACTCAGACATGTATCTTCCGCTGATGTATTGTATTAAGGCAGTTGTATGCCGATTGTATGAGATGTTGTATCCTTGTAGCTTTAATGTTGTGATCTCATGTTGGAAATCCAGGGCATATGGCATTGTCATATGTCGCGGTGGGACCGATATGTGCTTCCTCCCTGCGTCTAGATGGAAACATCTAGATCTAGAACAGTATTGCGTATCGGGCCTTACATAACCAAACCCCCATACACTCCTCCTCGGGGCACTTGTCTCTTTGTGAACCTCCTGATTAGATAGAGAGTTACCGATAATAAGTGCATGAGATCTTTTGACTAATGCGAGTATTCGATTGTTGGCACTTCCACCATCCATATTTTGCTAGCCTTCGATACCGTGCATTTCCCTTTCTCATATTGAGAGTTGGTGCAAACTTCGCCGGTGCATCCAAACCCTTGACATGATACGCTCTGTTATAATAAACCTCCTTACATCCTTCCTCAAAACAGCCACCATACCTACCTATCAAGGCATTTCCATAGCCTTTCTGAGATACATTTCCATGCAACATCCATCATCTCATGACTTGATCTTCATGTCATACATGCTTTTGTTTGATCGAGGAGCCGCATGCTAGTTGGGCCTTGCCTTTATCATTACTACATGACGCGCTAGTATCATTGCATATCCTGCTACACTGGCAGAGGCATACATTTGCATACATCATGATAGTTTTCAGTTTTCTTTATGTTGAGTACTTCTTGTAAAGTGTGTGATCTTCTATACTCTTGTAAAATATAGAGTGTTGCCCTTAAAGTGAGGAAAATATCCCAAAGAGAATAAAATAAAAGATCCCAAAAGAGTGTTGGGGAACGAGGAAGAAAACAATAATTTTCCATAACCTACGCGTCCCGAACCCATGACCTATGCTATGGTGATACGTCCCAAACGTATTTGCAATTTCTGCTTGTTCCATGCTCTTTTGGGTGACATTACTATCTGTTTTGCTACACTTTCATACCTTTTTACACATATTTCGACTAACCTACTAACTCAGTGCACCCAGCGCCAGTTTCTGTATGCTGACGTCTGTAAGCTGCAGGTTTTTACCCATATTTACAGAGCTCCAAAATTCCACAAAAATTAGATAAAAAATCAGCGCAGAAGAAGCTTCCGTTATCACCGAAGGAGAGCCGGAGGGTGGCCACCCCCTCCCAGGCGGCGCGGCCCCACTCCTAGCCGCGCATGGAGGGCGCCTGGGAGGAGGGGCCACCCCCTGGTGCCCCCCTTTGGCATATATTACCTCCTCACTCCGAAAACCCTCGGGGAGAGTCCCGCATCACGATTTTCACCTCTGTTCCTCCGCCACCGCGCTTCCAAGATTGGGAGCACCAAAAGACCTCTTCTCGGCACCCTGCCAGAGGGAGGATTGACCTCCGGGAGCTTCTCCACCACCATGGACGCTTCCCGGACGTGCCGTGAGTAGTCCCCCTTGGACCATGGGTCCATGACCAGTGGTTACGTGATGTCTTCTCTCCAATCTTGTGCTTAAATTCTTAGCCTTGTGAGTTTCCCTACATGATCAAGGCATCTATGTAATTCTTTCTGCTGTTGCTATGCTGAGTTTTCTGGGATCCGATGGATTATGAGATTATGTTCATATTGTAATGAGTTGTATATTTGTTTCTCCTTTTATGCACTGTTCTTGAGTAATTCTTGCATGTTCTCAATTTCTTTTTATTGCTCTGGCCAAGTAGTAGATAGTAACTCCAAGAAGGAGCGTTTATGCTTGATTGTGGGTTCATGCCCCCCGATGTCTAGCTTGAGTGACAGAAACATGAGATTAGGGGATGTGCTGTTGCCACCAGGGAGAAAACAACGGTGCTTGTAACCGCGGTTGCAAGGATTGTTTACCTTACACAAAGTTTGTTAATACCGTTGTCTGGTGCTTTGGGTTTACACTTTGGGTGGGGCTCGCAAATTAGTACCAGCAAGATGTTCTGGATAGATATCTCAAGGTAGATGATTAGTGAGTAGATGAAGTTGGATTTCGGTCTACTTGTCTTGGCGTACTGCCCATACTTTTGAGCCTCTAACTTTCTTTACATCATAACTAGCACTGCGGTGCGTTTATAATTGTGTCAATTGCCCAGCTGTAATTTGTTTACCCAGCTTAGCTATTTTATCGGCTTTTGGGAGAGAGACATCACTAGTGAACATATGTGACCCGATCCATATTTTCACCACTGTTTACACCTCCACTATTTATTTCTTTATTTCCTGTCGTTGCAATCACCGTCACTTTATCCTCTTGCATTTTATCCTTTGTAAACTACAAGGCTGGAGAGATTGACAACCTCTCTGTCCTCGTTGGGATCAAAGTTACTTGTTGAGTGTGCAGGTCCAGGTCAAGTAAGCAACCCTTGGTTGTAAACGGCGCCATTGTTTTCTTTCCACCTTCTTGTCAATCCTTGGAGTCCTCCTGTGTAACATCCCGATGCTCGGAATGTATAAGAAAAATATTTCCAAAATAGTAGGGCCAGAAAATTTCGCTTATTTTATTCGTTCAATAAAAGCTTAAATTAATTTTTTTTATTTCAGAGGATTTAATTTGAACTAATGTGAACTTAAATTAAATTTTGAGTTTTATTGTTCTTTTTTCGTCGAATTTGTTTCTCTTGTTTTTGGCATATTAAATTATGCGCATTTGTATTTTTAAAACTTCTTGCGATTTTTGTTTGAGTTTCTATTCTTTTCTAGTTTTATTTTTATTTAGGAAAAATCCAATTCATTCTCTCTATGGAAATAATTTCCTAAACCAAATCTATCTCTTTTGTCTTTTTGTTTCTCAACTGGATAAACTAAGGTTGTATCATGACTTTATGTTTATTTTCTACATATCTTTCATGGGCTGGAGCCCAACGACTCCCTCTCTCTAATATTATTTTTGTTGTTTTTTCTTCTCATGGGCTGCCGAACTGGCCCATCTGATACACTCGTACAAGTCATCTTCCACCTCCAGACCAGCCGCGCACACGCACGTACATGGACATATGCGTCCATTGCTGCTGCCCCTTCTTCTTCTCCTTATCCCTTCAATTCCTTCCACCGTTTCATCTTTCCATCAATAGGAAAGTTATTCCAAATTCAACCACGAATCCATTTAGGGAATTTATTTCACGTATAATGGTCTTAATCTCCCATTCGAAACCGATGAACTAAATGTCAACCATTGGCATTCGTGGACCGATCTCCTTCCACAGGCTATAAAAGGAGGAGTTGAGATGAACGTCACGCGTCTCTCTCCTTACTCCTCCACTTTCGTTCTTAAAATTTCTCCAAAGGAGCTCTGCGGTGCTCGTACCATTGCCCTAAAGCTATGCGTACAATTTTCTTATTCGTCGAGTTCATCGAATCGATTCTTCAAGCTTGGTGAGTTCTGGCTCGATTCCTTCTACCCACAAAATACACTCACCTTAGCCTACCTCCCGGACAGCTTTTATCGGTTGTCCATCGATGTTGGCCGTGCTCATAGGAGCAGCCACACCATCATCTCCCGGCTCTATGTGCGTAGTGCTCCGACGGCGTGCACGTGAACTTAGACCGCGTCATCTTCTTCGCCTCGCACGCAGGAGCCCGCCAACCCCTTCTTCCACATCGTTGATCGACCACACGTGAAGAATTTTGCATGTACGCGTACACTGTTCGTCGAGTTCATCGCGTCGTTCCATCAAATTCGGTGAGCTTCTATCAATTTTCTTTTGCTCGTGCACTCACTTATCCAATCTTCCTCTTAGACATCATTGTTTGGTCAATTCCTTTAGTTGGTCGCGCGCATCCAAATCGGTGACCATCCGATGGCATCAACATGTCTCCATAGTTTTGTTTGATGGATGGCTTCATGTCCGATATGTCAAATTCTTCCTGCGATCTTAGAAACCCACTCATAGAGTTAGATTGTTTTTTTATCAATAGAGATTTAGTGTATATTTTATCTAGTCGTTCTTGATGATTAGAACAATATATTTTTAATATAGTTTTGTGTGTTATTTCATGTGGATATTTTTCCTTCGCATGGTACATAGTTGTATGATATGCCTATATGCAAGTTTCATGAATTATTACATGTGCATGATTATTCTAAGCTTTGCATTATTGTGGAATATCTCATGTTTTGACTATTTCTAGTTTTTGCATGAAAATATATTAGATATGCTTCACACGCTTATTTTTATGTTGCGTTTTTGTTTTATTTATTACTAATGGTCATGAATTAGTGTAAGGCCTGATATGTGGTACTGTTCCAGATCTAGGTGTTTCCACCTAGATCCGGGGACGAAGCACATATCGGTCCCACCGCGACATATGACAAAGTCATATGCCCCGGATTTCCAACATGATATCACAACATTACAGATACAAGGATACAACATCTCGTACAATCGGCATACAACTGCCTCAAATACAATACAACAACGGAAGGTACATGTCTGAGTACAGACTACAATCAAATTCCTGACAAAGAGAAAACATCGATCCCATAACCAGACGGGTCCAGGACCTCCGCCGGGATCCTCCTAACTAGTCTTCGTCGAGTCTCCACGTGAAACGTTGGTCACCATACCTATTGTCAATCAAGAACCCTGAAAAGAGTTTGGGGATAGTATCATGAGTACAGAGGTACTCAGCATCCAACTGTAGTGGTCATCTGACCCAGCAAGGACTTCATCACTCGTCATTCTAGGACAACTAGTAGTTTACGGTAAGGAAGGGTAAGTGGTGAGGTTGCTGCCGCACTAGCATTTATGAAGTGGCTAACGATCTAGAGAGTAAGATAAGAAGCCAAGCATTCGATGAGGAATCGCCTCCAACAAGTCTTACTATCAACTACTTACGCAATCATAACACCTATCCTATCCTTATCCTCCTCTTCGCATCCCGACGAAGAAGAAGCAGTCAAGGCACACACACACGTTGATCAAGTTGTGTTAGGATTATATCAGTTGTTGTTGTCTATGAACAAGGAGTAGGTCTCAAGTCGTCCATAACCGTGGACACGGCTTCTCGAAAATATTTAACCCTGCAGGGGTGTACCAACTGCCCATTACAAGGCTCCGCACGCACGCCCATCTCTCTCAGTTGCTACCCATGATAGGCAACCATTTTATGATTTAGTTCCAAGAGATCCGAAACGACAGGTCCCTTTAACTAACAACGAACAAATCCGGGTGGCCCCCGGTGAGTCGACATCCAGCTCAGGAGCCGGCCGCTCTCTCGATCTGGTCTCTACCATCTGTCTCGGGTTTGGATAGCCGGTTAATCACACATGGGAAACCGGGTCCTCAGCCGAACAAGGTGGGCCAGCAAGGGAACTATGTCCTCACTGGTCCAGGTTGGTTTAAAAACTACTGGCAGCTGACCAGCACACACACGGTTTCAAATGGTAAATCAGCTTGGGCCACCACTAGAAATGTTTGAAGCTAGGTAGGTAAGAAAAGGGGACCCCATAAAATCCCATACGCGGTTAGGCACGCACAGTCTTAAACCCAATACCCGGAACTCGGATCCTAGGTGACTCGAATGGAACAAAGCGTCGGGGCGGGATAGCCTAGACCTTCCATCCTTCGTCGAATATAGTCAACATTATAATAATCAATATCATCAACAACAATACAATAATGTGATAGCCCAAACCAAGGAGTAACAGAGTAACATCGTAGCATCGTAAGCATGCATACTAAGCAGGGGCTGAGCAACGAGCAATAGTAACATAGCAGTACAAGGTTTGCTGGTAAGGGATATGGCTGTATCGGTTTGAAAGATGTTGTAAACATGTGGTAGGATCAAACATCGAACCTAACCTAGACTAGCATGCAAACCGCTGGTTGAAATAGAATGGATCATAAGTAATGTATAGTCCTCTCCTGTTGATAAGTCGGGTTCCGAAGGTGTAGTTGATCGCAAGCTCGCAACGTCTTCGAAGGTACCCGCGGAAGCACACAAGACGATAAACACTGGAAAGCAATCAACGAGCAAGCATCTATTACTACGAGGCAAACACGAGAAAGCAGGCAACACATAGCACGACAATGCGATACGGATCTATCGTCGAGAACGGTTACTAACAGTTTAAGTGGGGTATCGGTCACACACGACGAATACCACACGTTTATGGTGGTTCAAGTTGCTTAGCTACAGGTGATCAACCAAGGTTGTTAACATGGCATCTCACTCAAGCGTGGCATATCACACAAACATGTCAAGAGGTGAAGCATAAAGTAAACTATCTATGCTAGTCAATTTAAGTGAAGCACAACCTAAACATGGCATAACACTAAGTGCCGCACGATGATTAAAAATTTTGGTACTGTTCTGTCCTAAACCATATTTTAGGTTGGTTAACAACAGAAAACAATAGCATAAACACAAAGTAAACTAAAAACTAATCAAGTTACATATAAAGAACACTCCAAACGGAGTTACGGTTAAAAAGATACAAGCAAAACAAGTTACGGGCACAATCTGCCAACATTACGAAGCACACTTTAGAGCAATGCGTAAACAGGTTAATCAGTGAAAACATGCTCAAAATGATATGGAACTAAAGTAGACATGACAGGGAAGGCATGGCAAAAAGAATCATGCAAATAGGCATCATAGATCAAAAGATATTAAGCATGAAACATGGCATCGGAACATTACAGACTTAGAGAAAAACAGAGGTGGCTGTCAAAAACAGCAGCATAGCAACTTTGGAGCTCAATAACTATATGACCAGCAAGCATATCATGACAATGCAATACATGTAATGAAAGTATACATGATGCTTAACAATATGCAATTGGAATCACTCAATTCCGATAAACGGTTGCGACGCAACCGTCGACTGAAGTTGGAACAAAATATAAACAGCAGCACACTAACAGCAGGGTAGCTACTTTGGAGCAAGATACAATCATGATTTAGCAAGAAATTATGGAATGTGAATGCATGAAACTGAAGTAGAAACAATGCTTAACACAACGCAAAAGGAATCACTCAATTCCGACGTACGGTTGCGAAGCAATCGTCGCCCGAAGTTTCAATCAAGCAACAGTTTTCAGACAGTTTAACAGCAGCAGTTGCAATTAACGGTCTGATGCCCTGTTTAGCACACAATTACACAACCAAGATGACCTCAAATGAAAATGATCACAAAAGATGAATTAAAGTACACGCAATTCTAAGAAACTTTCATTTTGGGCGCAACGCGATACGGGCTACGGATCAACGGGAAATTACAGCGCAAAAATGGATCAGCAACAATAATATCTCAGACTTAGCAAAAAATTCACAGGTACTTCAACAGAAAGAAAAAAACACAGGGGAGCTCGGGCCTCTTCTCACCCCTATCGGGCCAAAGCCCACTTGGCCTGGAGGAGGAGGTCGACCGCGCTGGGCGAGATGGCCCACTTGGGCGCGCTGGGAGCCGGCCCAGCCACGGTGACCAGATCGGGAGGCGCTGTCGTCCTCGGCTCCGATCGAGGCTGCCGGCGGTGGCCATCCCGGCGTGGAGACGCGACGCGAGGGAGGCCGCGGAGGCGGCGCCAGGCGGAGGAGGCGGCCTGGTCCAAAGGCGGTGGGGGGAGGCGGATTGGAACGCGGCGGCGGCGAGCTTCTGCGGGCGGTCGGCTCGACCGGCCCCTCGCCATGGAGTCTGGCGGCGCGGCTGGGAGAGCGTGGCGGCGCGACCGTCTTGTGCAGATAGGGGAAGCAGGTGAGGCACGGGGGGTAGAGAAGGGGAGGCCGGTGAGCTCACCATGGGAGGCGCGACGCGAGGCGGCTGCCGTGGTCGCCGGCTGCAGCGGCCGGCCAGAAGGTGCGGGCGGCGCGGCGGCTGGCCGAGCCCAGATCCGGCCTGCAGCGGGCTGACGGCGGCTCCAAGGGCCCTGCGGGGCCCGGAACGGGGTGGAGGTTGGTGGGAGGCTACGTGGGGGTGTTGGGAACCCTCCGATCTGGATCTAACGGTCCAGATCGAGGGCTGAGGCTAGGGTTTCGGGGAGAGTGGGATTTGGGGGCAAATTTTCAGCAAAGTGGAGGGGGGTGGCTGCAAATTTCACTTAGGGAAACCCTAATTGGGTGTGGGAGGCTGGTGGTCTTTATATAGGCAGGTTGGCTGGCCTGTTTACGGAAATGCCCTCGGTACCCCTCTCGTGCGTCCGATGATCGCGTTCGTGACCGCCGAGACTCCGTATGGACCCCGATTCTGACGAAATCTTGAACCACGCGCTCAGCGCGTCGAGCCCGTCGATCGTACCTCACTTCGGTGACATGCCGACAACATTTTTTGGCGCCCCATAAAATAATCCATTTATTAAATGAACGGGGTTTGCGTTCCGGTGGCGATGGCTGGACTTGTGCCGGTTGCGACGGTGCTCGGGTGAAACCCGGTGTCGCAAAGGTCGAGTGTCAGGGTGGCAAAGGTCGGTCTCCATCCGGTACGATATAAGAGGGGGGAAAATAATCGTCGATCGATAAATCTGGGATGCAAACATCGCAAAAAAATCAGACAATCAAACAATTCACACCAAAAACAATTTTTTTTAATTTTTGTGACAACTGGGCTGTTACAATTGGTATGTTATCTCAAGAACATAGTCATATTATTTGTTGTACGTCTATTGTTTGCATTTATATTATGTTTTATAGTATGCATGGAGATCATTGCTTATGTATGGTACAATAGTGTCACAATATTATGTAGTGTTTGTTTTGTTTCATAGATGCTTCTTATCTAAGATTTCATGGCTAGTTGTCTTACGTTAAAATTATTAGTGTTGTGTTTCTTTTGTCGAATATCTGATTTTAGCATATACCTTTACAACATTGTTGTATGTGTTTATTTATCTAGAACAATATATATGCATGCATAGATTACCATGTTGTATTAATTAGCACTTGCTACAAGTAGGATTTATGTTTTTATTGTATCTTGTTTTGTGTTACAAATTGCTAGCTACTATTATAAGTACATGGATATGATTAACCTCGCTTGGTAGATATTTTTGTTTGGTCCCATGTTTATGTAAGTAGGATTTATTTTGATCAATACCATGCCATGTTATTTTGATTTTATAACTAGTATATATTCCATATGTGTATCAACTCTCATATTGTATGATGCCTAGATGTTTATCTATTTATCAAGCATAGGATGTACTAGAAAGAAATGCATGTCACCATGTTTATTCATGTTAGAATAGTGCATTACTTATGTTGTTAATTCTATGATCTATGGTTACTTTCTTAGATGCTTAGTATGCTTTTACCTTGTGCTTATATGTCACATAGCATTATCGCACATTGTGATGATAGTGCCTAGCTCATGTGATGATCGTCTTCATGCTTAGCATTATATCTTGTTTATCTTATATTTCTTTGTGGTATAACTAAGACTAGACATTATGTCATGATAGTAACCTTTCATGTCTTGTCATGTTTCATGTGTTGTACTAGAGTACTTAGTTTCTTGTTCTTCTTGTAGACTATTGTCTATGTCTCATGCTAGTATTATGAGTGTGTTGTTTGCGTTGCAATAGTTCATCACATACTTAGAGTAGTTGAACTTTCATGGTGGTTTGTTTATGCTTTCTCGTATGCTTAGCGTGCATAGCTTGGTATATTATTCAAGTATGTGGATGTAATCCTATAGCTAGTTGAATTTTGTTGGATATTTATTGTTTCTTATTATTAAGAGCATGTCCTGGTTTACTATATTGCCATGACAACTTGTACAATGGATGCTTGTGTTATTAGTTAAGACATCTTTATGATGCATATCTTGGTATTTAGTTGTTTAATTATGTTTCACCATCGTGTTGGGGAAACTCTTGTTTTAGAAATGTTTGGTAATAGTTGTTATGGTTGATCTTTGATTATGCTTGAAGTTAACCATTATAAATATTTAAGATAAGATAAATATTTATTTGTGGTTAAATGTTATTCCATGTTGTAACACCCTCACTGTCAGTGAACAGTAATCACTATTACTGTTTATCACTGTTGATAATCACTGTTGCTAAAAAATGGCCTTGATCAAAATGTTGTTTGATCAACTTGGTTCAGTTCAAATTCAATTTTCCCTGTAATATTGTTGAAAGCAATGTGATCATGGATCTTGATCAGCATGGATCAAAACTAAGTCCAAACCATTTCAATTGAAATCAAATCAAATCTTGTAATGCCTTTGGTGGAATATTAAAACCAATGTGCAAAATAAACTTTCTCCAAAAATTGTGTTTCCACTTTTCAAAAATCGCTAATATTCAGTTGGTCATGTCACACCAATTTGGGGATTTTATTAATCCCTAGAATAATTCAAACAATTATAAACAGTGGAAAAAAACCCTAAATAAACCATTTAATATTTAGTTCAAATATTAAATGACTTTTATTATTGACCATACCATTTGTGGCACTAACATATGGTGTAACAATAATTATGGTACACTTGCAATATTTTACAAAAATGCCTAGGTGAATAAAACCAATACAAAAGGAGATGAGCAGAGAAATAAAAGAGAAAAATAAAACCTAGCCCTAGCCTACTGCCTAGCCCATCTACCCATCCCCCTGGGCCAACCTAGCCCGCAGCCCACCTGCCCCCCCCCCCCCCCAAAACGGCCCACCCCGACCTCCACCACTCGTCGTCCTCACTGTTCCCCTCCCCCTCGTGGCGCCATGGAAGGAGCCGGCGAGCGCGATGGTCGCCGTGTCACGCATCCAGAGCCCCTAGGGCTGGCTCCCGTGGTATATACGCGCCCCCTGTTCCCTGGCGAACCCTAGCTCCATCTCGCCCCCTCCTCGCCTCGTCCTTGTCAGGGAGAAGGCAACCCCGAGCCGCCGTCGCCATTGCCGTGCCCAACCGCGGCCACTGTGCCCCCTAGACCAAGAGATTGTGTCCTGCCGCCTCCTAGCCTTCGTCTTCATCACGCTGCGAGAGGAATCGAACCCAGAGGCACCGCAGCTCGTGAATTCGCCGTCTTCGTCTACCACCAGCCTCCGGATCGCCGCCGAGTTCCTCCCGCACCGAGCCATCCCCGAGCACGCTGCACACATCTACGCGCCCAGGGTGAGCCCTGCTACCACCCCCAACTGACCGGAGCCAACCGATAAGCCGCTAGCGCGCGCCGCCCTTTCTTGCGCTCCGGCCGTCGCCATCGTCGACCGTGAGCTCGTCCCCGTGCCTCCCAGCTCGCGCCTTTTGACGTCCCGTAGGTTCGATTTGGCGCCGGGGATTGTTTCTAGTTGCCGCGAGTTGAGTTTCACCATTGGAGCCCTACGCCTGCTTCCGCCGTCGACGACCCCGAGCTCGACTCCGGCCACCCCCGACGTCGCCACCACCTGGAATCGACGCAGCGCCGTCTTCCCGTTTGAATGCATCAAACCCCGCGACCGCCGGTGCCCCCCTGATGTGGCACACCTGGGGCACCCCCCTGTGTGACTGTGTGTGGGCCCCGTGGTCCAGTTGACTGAATTGACAAGTCAACTTTGCTGACTGGGCAACCGCAGTCACTGACATGGGGGCCCCACCCCCTGATTATGACTAAGTTAATTAAACTTAATTGAAATATCTAATTAACTTAATCACTCACTGACATGTGGGTCCAGTAGTTAATTAAATCCAAATTAATGAATTAGTTATATAACAGAGACTGACATGTGGGCCACCCCCCTGTTTTTATTAATAAAAATGTTTTATTAGGTTTGGGTCACTGACATGTGGGACCCCCATGTCAGTTTGACCGGTCAAACCTCTGTGGATAATGTTGGATTTTTATTAATAAAAATAATTCCAGAAAATCCTTTAAAATGATATAAACTTCAAAAATCAATATCTTTTAAACTGTAACTCGGATTGAAAAAGTTTATACATGAAAATTGATCAAAAAACTAAAACAAATACGAATACAACATCCGTATGTCTACCCCACCCCCCTAACACACCGACCACCGACATCCCCCCTCCGTGCTGTCTGTCGATAATTCCCGGTGCCGGTAAAAACCTGCCGGATGAATTTATTCCGAACACGAAAGTTGTCCAGAATGGTTCAACTAACACGGATACACCCCCTTATCTTTGTCGGATGACCAAGACACCTCCGGCATGGACCCTTCCCCCTCCGGACACCCTGTCCGGTAATCACCCGGAGCCGGTAGTTCATCCCCGGATGAATTCCCGCTCCGAGCAACGTGCTTTGCACTGCGTTAGAACACCGTTAACTTTGCATACGTCTTGCCATGTATTTGTTTGCTATGATTTCTTTGTATTTACTGTGTTTATCCCCTTTATTCTCCGGTAGACCCTGCTGCTACCGCCGACTACACTGCTGTCGGGTACGACTACTTCATCGACGACCCTACCCCTACCGTCGAGCTTCCAGGCAAGCAAAGCCATTCTCTTCCCTAGATATTGCCTATCTATTCCGTACATTTCTTGCACTAGGCATTGTTACTGCTGCTGCTACGATTACAATCCTATTCAATTGCATAGCCTGATTTTGTCGCCCCTTGTTGTACCTTCCTTATCCTATGCTGCCTGCTATATCTATATACTATATTCAGCAGTGAGCCCTGCGCATTGTTAGCTAGGATTATATAGCGGGCCGTGGCCACTCAGGGGAGTGAACACGGATATAATATATACTACTGCACAGGTATGGTACAATGCAGACACCACCTAAGGCCCCCTAGCTCAGCTCTGCCGAGCCACCATCAAGTGTGAGCTATCGAGGAGTAATCCTCGTACCTCCACTCGTTGCTAGCTCTGTATAGCCGCTCTAGGTACCTGACCAACGGTTGTCCTTAAAGGTAAGAAAGTCGGGTGACCCAACGGTGCCCACGAGCGGTATTGCGTCGGGAACAACAGGGAGGGTACGACCGACGTTACTGGCGTGCTTGGCCCCTGCTCGTATCTCGCGAGAGTTACCAAACCACGAAAAGTCGAGCTCTACCAAGAGAAAACGCGAGACAAGGTAAGGAGACGGTTCACCTTGTTGGTAACCGCAGTGACTTGGTGGGACGACAGGACAGGCACTGATGTACTGGTGGTCCTGACTGCTGTCGTTGACCGCAGGTCAGTTAAGTCGAGGCAACGATAACGGTTGTCACGCAGGTTAATTAAAATGCTAAATGGTTCGGCGGGTGTCTTGAGTAGCCTTTTGGCTTGTACGCACTACCTACATGTGGGACGAGGAGTGTGGGCTACCCTGCATCGTAGTCTCGTTCGAGGGTCTTCAGACGTCAGCAGTATCGCGGGCTGATTGCCGGGAAGTGGTGTTGTCTTCTCTTGCTCGAGCGGTGTATTTGTATTTGCTTCACCGGCCAGTCACGCACCGTGTAGGAGTACGTTCGGGTTAGGGTCCAAAGCCCGGAGTACATAGGATATAGTCCGGCGGATGACCTCTCTATTGATTGCCGAAGGATGGGCTACTTTGTGTCGGATAGCTTTGGTGGAGCGTTCCCTAACAAGGTTCCCGCCAACCTGGAGATCCGAGCGTCGTAGAGTCACGCCAGTGCACCCCTGCAGGGAAGATTAATCTATTCGAATAGCCGTGTCCATTGTAACAGGACGCTTTATGTTGAAGCTGGATCTTACCACTACGAACTACTACTATTAAACTGTATGGTTCCGGGTTTTATTCCTCGTAGGGAAGTCAAGGAGGGGAACTCGGAGGCATTATTATTAATTATTACAACTTACTATTATACAATGTTGCAGCAACTTCTGCTTCATTGTTACTTTATGCTTTATATAAACTGTTGGCTGATTCTCTTCTTGTGCTGCAAGACATCGTCGGAAGATGCTAGTCTTTGATAGGCCTAGCTTCTTACCCTTATTCTGATTTCTATCTTGAAGTCCACTATATATACAGCCTCCCCTTTCCATTGATACAATGCATAATGCTTAGTAGCGGACGTAAGACTCGCGGGTATGCTAGATACTCACCTTTGCTTTATTTCCCCTTTTTTGTTTTTCCTGATCGGCCGCTGCAGTCGACATTGGAGCCTTGGAGTCCAGGAGCAGGAGATCCCCGACGCCTTCTACGACATCGAGTCCCCCGTTGACCAGGAGTAGTTCGGAGGTTCCCAGGAAGGAGGCCTCGCCTTTTCGATCTGTTGTTATTTGTGCTAGCCTTCTTAAGGCAACCTTGTATTCTTGTGTCTGAACTCAGATACTATTGCTTCCGCTAACTTTTTGCTCTCGAAATGTTGTATTCGATCCCTCGTGGCCCCTGGCTTGTATTAAACAGCTTATATTATTTTATTTGTAGAGTTGTGTTGTGATATCCCACCGTGAGTCCCTAATCTCGATCGTGTACCTTGCGTGTATGATTACTGTACACGGTCTGATTTTGGGGGCGTTACAAGTTGGTATCAGAGCCGACTGCCTGTAGGACACCCCTTCCAACTCCTTGGTCGAAGTCGAGTCTAGTCTTTGCAAAACTACTTTACTAACAGTGTCATGTGGCTTATCAGCCCACGTCGCAAACTGGGTGGTATTAGGATCCTTTTCTCCGTACCTTTACTCTGGGAATCTGCTCTTTCTTTATTTCGGTATAAAGATTTTGCTAACTCTGATATTAGGATCTAATGACTACTTCCTCCCGGAGACCCCTCATTCCTGATGATCGCTTGCTTCACGAGAAGATCCCAAAGATACTTGCTGATAAATTCTCGAGACCCTATGTTCCCATCGCCTTAACAATTCCCTACCACCGATAAGTCCGTATGTATAACAACATACACCTTTCGTTCATCCATTCAATCCCAGTTGCTCTTGTGTTCACAAGATGCATCGAAATAGTTTCCGTTGTTTCGAGAATCCTTTGAGCCTACTACCTTGCAGCTTCTTTTCACCCTGCGGATAACTCCTCCCTTTTATCGAGGATCCGTTCATCCTCAGTGGTTCATGTGATTCCCATAATACTTTGAAATACTATCCGATCTAGCGCCAATCCTCGGCAGACTACCTCTTTGGAGATTCTTCTTGCCTTCTTGCACTATGGTCAGAACATCTGCTTCTGATATCCCCTATTGGAAGTCATAATTCCTTTGTACTTGAGCATTGAATTATTATGATGCTTCTATCTCCCATGCTTTGGCATTTTTTTTCTTCTTATGGTTGATTACCGATACTCGCCCCACACTCTCTGTACGCCGCCTGACCTTTTTGGGTGGATTACTACCTACCGTCCCCTTGTGTCATAAGTCATTTATGAATTTTCCCTGGTATCAGATGCCTCTGGCGAATGATATCAGCTACTTGGTGTCGTCAGCCTTCTGCTTTCGAACTTGTATCCCTTGCTTATGATGTTTGTTGTATGGGTTTAAAAATGCCCCGATGGGTTAACCCCATGCTTCCCCTAATCTGTATGAACCCAAACTTTATGCGGGTCATACTCTACTGGTACTACTCCAGATAAGATCCCAACACGGCAATTCCGCGAAATCAAGAAGTAAATGAAAGGTTATGCATTCAAGAAGTGGGAGTTGACCTTGAACTTGTGTTCATGCCCATGGATACGATGTAGAACTTGCCATGAAAGCTTCTCGTAAAGATAATTATCCCCTTGGTATGAATTCTGCTGCACCTATGATCCTCCATTCTACCTTCGAGTATTACCTCCTAGTACCTAGAGGATATCATACCTTTGCACCACATCTTACGATTTGTGATGAAACAATGCATGTCTCTGTTAGCCATTTCATGGTTCTGGGTTATCGTCAGCCGAGAACAACGAATACCTTTTGCTTGGAATCGCCGCTATTCATTTTCATTCTCTGGAAACCCCTCGACACAATGTGTCGTGGTCGTCAACGACATCTTGGCTTCTACCAAGTGTTAATTGAATTCATTGTGGGAAATACCATTCTTGCCCCTCGATGATTTTTGTTATCACCGACAACCTCCCTTGAACCCGCCAATACGAACTCGGTCATGTATATCGTGCTCTGCCTTTCCTTGGGAAGGATATACACCTGATACTTGTGTATCATCACATTTTTCCTTTCCATTGGTCTGTTTAACCTTTCTTTTAATATAAATTATTCGAGCAGTGATGATCCCCTGCTTATGTAAACGCTTCGGTGTACTACTTTGTCCGTACAACCTGTTACTACTGTTGATAACATTTTGGTAATCACCGATGGACGAGAACTTTGGCTATTGGTCCGCCTCGTTTTAACGAGCAGGAAAATGGTTCTCTTCATCCCTCGCCCTTGGTACCGACGTTGTTTCCGACATAGCTAACAAGCTGTTCTCTGATTTACCTTGCAACCTGATCGCATTAATTGTCACCACCCTTCCTATTCAATGTGGGCCCATAACCCACAGTTCCACAGGATCGAACCCTGACTCACTTGTACCTTTCTGTTCTCGAGGTTATTCCTCTTGCATGACCTCGTAGGCACTTCACGAGTCCCCTACCTTGTGGTCTTCAGTCCGATATCAGACTCAGTGCTTATGCCTGATGCTCTGGAACCCCCTTTTTCCTCATCAATCATCGGCATCGAATGCATGCCCATCCGCTTGAAACCCGTCTATCTTCATTTTTTTCTCTCATTGTATTCCCCGGAGTTAAACTCGGAAGAGGTTCTTTGTACCCAATTACCTCGGACAACCTCGGTTGATTAACCAGGTACTCACCCGACCCCCCTTGAAATTTGCCTCCTAGCTTCATTGTAAGTATGATGAAGACCCCGAAGAAGGGATAACAAATCAACGAGATGCATCGATGCAGAGTAATAAAGACGTCAACGTGAAGGACTAACTACTTCAAGAAGGACAACAAGCACCAGAAGAATCGTTAGAATACTAAACCGAAACTTTGCCCCTCTCACTACTTTTAATTCTCGGGACGAGAATTCTTTGTAGTGCGGGAGATTTGTAACACCCTCACTGTCAGTGAACAGTAATCACTATTACTGTTTGCTAATCACTGTTGATAATCACTATTGCTAAAAAATGGCCTTGATCAAAAATTTTTTGATCAACTTGGTTCAGTTCAAATTCAATTTTCCCTGTAATATTGTTGAAAGCAATGTGATCATGGACCTTGATCAGCATGGATCAAAACTAAGTCCAAACCATTTCAATTGAAATCAAATCAAATCTTCTACTGCCTTTGGTGGAATATTAAAACCAATGTGCAAAATAAACTTTCTCCAAAAATTGTGTTTCCACTTTTCAAAAATCGCTAATATTCAGTGGGTCATGTCACACCAATTTGGGGATTTTATTAATCCCTAGAATAATTCAAACAATTATAAACAGTGGCCAAAAGCCCTAAATAAACCATTTAATATTTAGTTCAAATATTAAATGACTTTTATTATTGACCATACCATTTGTGGCACTAACATATGGTGTAACAATAATTATGGTACACTTGCAATATTTTACAAAAATTCCTAGGTGAATAAAACCAATACAAAAGGAGACGAGAAGAGAAATAAAAGAGAAAAATAAAACCTAGCCCTAGCCTACTGCCTAGCCCATCTACCCATCCCCCCTGGGCCAACCTAGCCCGCAGCCCACCTGCCCCCCCCCCCCCGAAAACGGCCCACCCCGGCCTCCCCCACTCGTCGTCCTCACTGTTCCCCTCCCCCTCGTAGCGCCATGGCAGGAGCCGGCGAGCGCGATGGTCGCCGTGTCGCGCATCCAGAGCCCCTAGGGCTGGCTCCCGTGGTATATACGCGCCCCCTGTCCCCTGGCGAACCCTAGCTCCATCTCTCCCCCTCCTCGCCTCGTCCTCGTCAGGGAGAAGGCAACCCTGAGCCGTCGTTGCCATTGTCGTGCTCAACCGCGGCCACTGTGCCCCCTAGACCAAGAGACCGTGTCCTGCCGCCTCCTAGCCTTCGTCTTCATCACGCTGCAAGAGGAATCGAACCCGGAGGCACCGAAGCTCGTGAATTCGCTGTCTTCGTCTACCTCCAGCCTCCGGATCGCCGCCGAGTTCCTCCCGCACCGAGCCGTCCCCGAGCACGCTGCACACCTCTACGCGCTCAGGGTGAGCCGTGCTACCACCCCAACTGACCGGAGCCAACCGATAAGCCGCTAGCGCGCGCCCCCCTTTCTTGCGCTCCGTCCGTCGCCATCGTCGACCGTGAGCTCGTCCCCGTGCCTCCCAGCCCGTAGGTTCGATTTGGTGCCGGGGATTGTTTGTAGTTGCCGCGATCGAGTTGAGTTTCACCATTGGAGCCCGACGCCTGCTTCCGCCGTCGACGACCCCAAGCTCGACTCCGGCCACCCCCGACGTCGCCACCACCTGGAATCGACGCAGCGCCGTCTTCCCGTTCGAATGCATCAAACCCCGCGAGGAACAGTGCCCCCTAGCCCATTTCCGACGCCCCTCCCGTGGCCTCCGCCGTGCTGGGCACGCCGGCGTCTCGCCGCCGGTGCCCCCCTGATGTGGCACACCTGGGGCACCCCCCTGTGTGACTGTGTGTGGGCCCCGTGGTCCAGTTGACTGAATTGACTAGTCAACTTTGCTCACTGGGCAACCGCAGTCACTGACATGGGGGCCCCACCCCCTGATTATGACTAAGTTAATTAAAATTAATTGAAATTGCTAATTAACTTAATCACTCACTGACATGTGGGTCCAGTAGTTAATTAAATCCAAATTAATGAATTAGTTATATAACAGAGACTGACATGTGGGCCACCCCCCTGTTTTTATTAATAAAAAAGTTTTATTAGGTTTGGGTCACTGACATGTGGGACCCCCATGTCAGTTTGACCAGTCAAACCTCTGTGGATAATGTTGGATTTTTATTAATAAAAATAATTCCAGAAAATCCTTTAAAATGATTTAAACTTCAAAAATCAATATCTTTTAAACCGTAACTCGGATTGAAAAAGTTTATACAAGAAAATTGATCAGAAAAA
The DNA here is from genome assembly GCA_950022295.1 of Bromus sterilis. NCBI lineage: Eukaryota > Viridiplantae > Streptophyta > Magnoliopsida > Poales > Poaceae > Bromus > Bromus sterilis. Next base: position 171,143,467 of record OX465595.1, on the reverse strand, counting down.
TATAACGAATACGGATACGCGATCCGTATGTCTACCCCACCCCCCTAACACACCGATCACCGACATCCCCCCTCCGGGCTGTCTGTCGATAATTCTCGGTGCCGGTAAAAACCTGTCGGATGAATTTATTCCGAACACGAAAGTTGTCCGGAATGGTTCAAATAACATGGATACACCCCCTTATCTTTGTCGGATGACCACGACACCTCCAGCATGGACCCTTCCCCCTCCGGACACCCTGTCCGGTAATCACCCGGAGCCGGTAGTTCATCCCCGGATGAATTCCCGCTCCGAGCAACGTGCTTTGCACTGCGTTAGAACACCGTTAACTTTGCATACGTCATGCCATGTATTTGTTTGCTATGATTTCTTTGTATTTACTGTGTTTATCCCCTTTATTCTCCGGTAGACCCTGCTGCTACCGCCGACTACACTGTTGTCGGGTACGACTACTTCGTCGACGACCCTACCCCTACCGTCGAGCTTCCAGGCAAGCAGAGCCATTCTCTTCCCTAGATATCGCCTATCTATTCTGTACATTTCTTGCACTAGGCATTGTTACTGCTGCTGCTACGATTACAATCCTATTCAATTGCATAGCCTGATTTTGTCGCCCCTTGTTGTACCTTCCTTATCCTATGCTGCCTGCTATATCTATATACTATATTCAGCAGTGAGCCCTGCGCATTGTTAGCTAGGATTAGATAGCGGGTCGTGGCCACTCAGGGGAGTGAACACGGATATAATATATACAACTGCACATGTATGGTACAATGCATACACCGCCTAAGGCCCCCTAGCTCGGCTCTGCCGAGCCACCATCAAGTGTGAGCTATCGAGGAGTAATCCTCGTACCTCCACTCGTTGCTGGCTCTGTATAGCCTCTCTAGGTACCTGACCAACGGTTGTCCTTAAAGGTAAGAAATTTGGGTGACCCAACGGTGCCCGCGAGCGGTATTGCGTCGGGAACGACAGGGAGGGTACGACCGACGTTATTGGCGTGCTTGGCCCCTGCTCGTATCTCGCGAGAGTTACCAAACCACGAAAAGTCGAGCTCTACCAAGAGCAAACGCGAGACAAGGTAAGGAGATGGTTCACCTTGTTGGTAACCGCAGTGACTTGGTGGGACGACAAGGCAGGCACCGATGTACTGGTGGTCCTGACTGCTGTCGTTGACCGCGGGTCAGTTAAGTCGAGGCAACGATAACGGTTGTCACGCAGGTTAATTAAAATGCTAAATGGTTCGGCGGATGTCTTGAGTAGCCTTTTGGCTTGTACGCACTACCTACATGTGGGACAAGGAGTGTGGGCTCCCCTGCATCGTAGTCTCGTTTGAGGGTCTTCAGACGTTAGCAGTATCGCGGGCTGATTGCCGGTGTATTTGTATTTGCTTTGATTTTGCTTCACCGGCCAGTCACGCACCGTGCAGGAGTACGTTCGGGTTAGGGTCCAAAGCCCTGCGTACATAGGATATAATCCTGCGGATGACCTCTTTGTTGATTGCCGAAGGATGGGCTGCTTTGTGTCGGATAGCTTTGGTGGAGCGTTCCCTAACAAGGTTCCCGCCAACCTGGAGATCCGAGCGTCGTAGAGTCACGCTAGTGCACCCCTGCAAGGAATATTAATCTATTCGAATAGCCGTGTCCACGGTAACAGGACGCTTTATGCTGAAGCTGGATCTTACCACTACGAACTACTACTATTAAACTGTATGGTTCCGGGTTTTATTCCTCGTAGGGATGTCAAGGAGGGGAACTCGGAGGCATTATTATTAATTATTACAACTTACTATTATACAATGTTGCAGCAACTTCTGCTTCATTGTTACTTTATGCTTTATATAAACTGTTGGCTGATTCTCTTCTTGTGCTGCAAGACATCGTCGGAAGATGCTAGTCTTTGATAGGCCTAGCTTCTTACCCTTATTCTGATTTCTATCTTGAAGTCCACTATATATACAGCCTCCCCTTTCCATTGATACAATGCATAATGCTTAGTAGCGGACGTAAGACTCGCGGGTATGCTAGATAATCACCTTTGTTTATTTCCCCTTTTTGTTTTGCCTGATCGGCCGCTGCAGTCGACCTTGGAGCCTTGGAGTCCAGGAGCAGGAGATCCCCGATGCCTTATACGACATCGAGTCCCCCGTTGACCAGGAGTAGTTCGGAGGTTCCCAGGAAGGAGGCCTCACCTTTTCGATCTATTGTTATTTGTGCTAGCCTTCTTAAGGCAACCTTGTATTCTTGTGTCTGAACTCAGATACTATTGCTTCCGCTAACTTTGTGTTCTCGAGCTGTTGTATTCGAGCCCTCGTGGCCCCTGGCTTGTATTAAACAACTTGTATTATTTTATTTGTAGAGTTGTGTTGTGATATCCCACCGTGAGTCCCTAATGTCGATCGTGTACCTTGCGTGTATGATTACTGTACACGGTCTGATTTTGGGGGCATTACACATGTTCTTGCTTCTTGTAAGACAATGTTACATTAGCATGTATTACCATGTCATGTATAGAGCAATTGTTATTTATTTGATGTGTTGTTTAACTTGTTTATATTAGTTGACATGTGTTTGGTTTGTGATAATGGATCTATATGATTTAGTATTGCTTAAGTACCGAACTTAGATACCACTCAATTCATGTTGTTGTATAATTTTCATTGTTTAACTAGTATGATTTTTAATGTTGGTTTGTTCCTATAAAACAATTGTGTGTGCATTATTATATATGTTATGTATATGTTTGGATGCTATTAACCATTATAAATATTTAGTTTCTATCTAAATATTTATTTGTGGTTAACTATTACCTTCTTCATGTCATGTTGTGTTTGTGTAGTTAAAATGCATAGGATGGTTTCATTCTATGTTTTGATGCCATGGTGTTTGTTATATAGTAGTTTCCTATATAGTTAGTCGAGATGTGTAGATAGTTGCTAGTATCATAGTTCCTATTAGAACTCTATTCTTGATTGCTGAGCCTTTCTTAGCCATATCAATCTAAACCGTGTCACTCGTTGAATCATCTCTCTGACCTTGTCTATCATGCAACCCCATCTTGAAATATTCATCTTGATCAATATCTTGCTATCCATCCAACCTTGATTTATCTGGAATGTTATTTGGATTTACTTTTGCTTTGGTATTCATTTGTTTTCATTTGCTATCGTTACAACGAGTAGGGAGTGACGATATTGGATATGGACAGACTCAAGTTACCGAAGATGGACTCAACAACGAAGGCATGCCTCCCTCTTTGATCATGTTTATCCTATCTTTTACAAAATTGCATTGTATTTTATAACTACTATTGCATGCTATTTTATCTCGTATCTAGCGTGTCGATTGACACATTACCCTGATCCGCTTGTCGCATATTTACTTGACACCTGAGTAGAACTATATAGTAATCTGGTAGAGTAGAAATGATTAGCCATGCTAATTATTATATAGGTGCTTATCTGAATGATCTTCGGATCATTAACACTTGAAACTTGTTACTGAGCTTGCTAAGCTAGGCCGGTTGGACATTTTTGACTTCCTCTACTCTCTTCTACTCTGGGTGAAACTTACCATCTAAATACTGGCGCGGGCGACAGCTGGATTAAGGATTGAAGGAGCGATTGGCTACCTTCACAAGGTGAAGGGGGCAATCCGTCGTCCGTGCCGCATGAGGCCCAATAAGTCTTGGATTTGAAGATTGTGACAACCGTACAACCACATGCTATATGGGAACTGGCTTGGTTAATTAGTTAGGTCATCCTTATTATGGTCATCGCCGTACCACAGATGGGATAGCTGCCTTGCGAGGAGAACCTCGGCACAAAAGGGGCCAAGGACTGTGAACTGCGGTTACTACCTTGTGAAACCTAGTGGGCATGTCATAGTAAGGGTGGGTCTAATGAAAGACCTCGTCACAATCTCCCTGCCGGTATACAACATAGTGTACTACGCCAGCGGCCACTAGTGGCAACAAGACGAGATTGTGTCGTGTGGGTAAAGGGTACAACCTCCGCAGAGTGTAAAACTATTCGAATAGCCGTGTCCACGGTCATGGACGACACATGAATCTTTCTTGACATACGGGAACCTGTCTTGCTTATTCCCTCTTTGCCGCCATTATTGGAACCTATGAAGGATGTGAGTGGATCGAGGATCCTCACCGTGATGAAAGTTATGATGGAAAATTCTTGTTTTCGTCTAAAACCGCTTATCAAATTATTATGCTTTTTGAAACAAAATTTGCTTTTATGCAAAAGAACCATACAACCTTCCTTTGAAGCCTCGTGTAGTTACTAGGACCTTTCCCGGGAGGCATGTTGAGTACGAAATGTACTCATGGAAATAATTTTGTTGAACAGAGTTCCATGAAGACGAAGGTGATGATTACTACTATGGCGATCCGTAGGAGTGAGGTCACGTGGACTACATTGACTGCCTATGGCTGAGATGGAGTCGCTACGCATTTTACTTTCCGTTGTTTCCTGATTGTAATAAATTTATATGTATGCCTTATGGCAGGTTATGGTACTTGTAAAATCTTTATGTATTCTGCAATGATACCATTTCGCTGTGTTGTCAACAATGATCCTGGGATTGACAATTAAACACAGGAGGGTCTGGAAATTAATTCCGGGTTCTCACAGAAGTGGTATCAGAGGTGATGTCGACCTAGTCGCGTGACCTTAGTTAGACATGGAATGCCTTAGGATGTATTTTGACAAGAAAAATTATTTTCAAGGGAAACATTCTCGTAGTCTTCTTTTTCTTCACCATTGCTTTTTCTATCTCATCTTATTCAAAGAAATTTTAAACTCTACTTCTGTACCAGCTTCTTCATAGTTTGTGAATCCCTTTTTCCTCGCCCATGGTGTTGAAAAGTTCGAAGCTTCATCAGACATGCCAAGAATTTTGACATAACTTCAACCCTGAAGATTGGAGTAGCTTCATTTTGCTAAGAGAGGAAACCTCGAGACCTCAAGGATTCGACAACTGTTCATCATGCTTCAATCGTCAACGTTGAAGATCCGCACCAAGTTTATTTGTGACTTGCCTTATAGGATTAAGTTAGTTAACACCCTTGTAGTGGTAGAACTCGTAGCTCGTAGATGGAAAACCTTTATATTTGTGTGAGTATCATCTGCATATTTTCTTCTTACATTTTCTATGCAGTCATACTAAAACCCTATTTGCCAAAACTTTGTGCTTTTGAGTTTTATTTTGATAACTCCATGGCTATCTTGGTGTTTATCTTTCATTTGTCTTCTGGGGTATCTCCGCCTTCTGTAGGATTCTTTTACTTCTCTTATGCTCTTTCCCTCTTTTCTGTAAACCCTGGAGGACACTTTGAGAAGAATGAAGTTGCAACATTTTGCTTTGAGGTATGTTATCAATGTGAACCCTATGGAAACCTCTTTTAAGGGGGGGTAGTAGATGATGATTGGTGTCAAGATCGAAGATTTGAAGACTTTCTTTCGCGAAGAAGACGAAGATTTGACTACCTTCACTATGCCTACCACAAACTACAAGCCGAAGGAAGGATCAATGAATCTAGCCGCACCAAAGCTTGACCTATAGAAGAAGAGCAAGACCGAGGAGTGGTCAACCACTAAGAGAAGCTATCAGAGTACCATCGCCAAGACCGAATGTTTATTTGCAAGCCTCGAACAAGATGGATATAGTAGCAACAACTGAAGTATCTCCAATCAAGACCCCAAAATTGTTTTTCACCGAGTTTGGAATGGATCGCGATTTCCACAAGTTTTTGAGAAGAATCGTGTTGAGGATCTAGCTAACCCACACCCATTCTCTTTAGTCAGCCCAAATATCGGGGACGAGACTTATTTTAAGGGGGGTAGATTTGTAACATCCCGATGCTCGGAATGTTTAAGAAAAATATTTCCAAAATAGTAGGGCCAGAAAATTTCGCTTATTTTACTCGTTCAATAAAAGCTTAAATCAATTTTTTTATTTCAGAGGATTTAATTTGAACTAATGTGAACTTAAATTAAATTTTGAGTTTTATTGTTCTTTTTTCGTCGAATTTGTTTCTCTTGTTTTTGGCATATTAAGTTATGCACATTTGTATTTTTAAAACTTCTTACGATTTTTGTTTGAGTTTCTATTCTTTTCTAGTTTTATTTTTATTTAGGAAAAATCCAATTCATTCTCTCTATGGAAATAATTTCCTAAACCAAATCTATCTCTTTTGTCTTTATGTTTTTCAACTGGATAAACTAAGGTTGTATCATGACTTTATGTTTATTTCCTACATATCTTTCATGGGCTGGAGCCCAACTACTCCCTCTCTCTAATATTATTTTTGTTGTTTCTTTCTTCTCATGGGATGCCGAACTGGCCCATCTGATACACTCGTACAAGTCATCTTCCACCTCCAGACCAGCCGCGCACACACACGTACATGGACATATGCGTCCATTGCTGCTGCCCCTTCTTCTTCTCCTTATCCCTTCAATTCCTTCCACCGTTTCATCTTGCCATCAATAGGAAAGTTATTCCAAATTCAACCAGGAATCCATTCAGGACATTTATTTCACGTATAATGGTCTTAATCTCCCATTCAAAACCGATGAACTAAATGTCAACCATTGGCATTCGTGGACCGATCTCCTTCCATAGGCTATAAAAGGAGGAGTTGAGATGAACCTCACGCGTCTCTCTCCTTACTCCTCCACTTTCGTTCTTAAACTTTCTCCAAAGGAGCTCTACGGTGCTCGTACCATTGCCCTAAAGCTATGCGTACAATTTTCTTATTCGTCGAGTTCATCTAATCGATTCTTCAAGCTTGGTGAGTTCTGGCTCGATTCCTTCTACCCACCAAATACATTCACCTTAGCCTACCTCCTGGACAGCTTTTATCGGTTGTCCATCGATGTTGGTCGTGCTCATAGGAGCAGCCACACCATCATATCCCGGCTCTACGTGGGTAGTGCTCCGACGGCGTGCACGTGAACTTAGACCGCGTCATCTTCTTCGCCTCGCACGCAGGAGCCCGCCAACCCCTTCTTCCACATCGTTGATCGACCACACGTGAAGAATTTTTCATGTACGCATACACTGCTCGTCGAGTTTATCGCGTCGTTCCATCAAATTCGGTGAGCTTCTATCAATTTTCTTTTGCTCGTGCACTCACCTATATCCAATCTTCCTCTTAGACATCATTGTTTGGTCAATTCCTTTAGTTGGCCGCGCGCATCCAAATCGGTGACCATCCGATGGCATCAACATGTCTCCATAGTTTTGTTTGACGGATGGCTTCATGTCCGATATGTCAAATGCTTCCTGTGATCTTAGAAACCCACTCATAGAGTTAGATTGTTTTTTTTATCAATAGAGATTTAGTGTATATTTTATCTAGTCGTTCTTGATGATTAGAACAATATATTTTTAATATAGTTTTGTGTGTTATTTCATGTGGATATTTTTCCTTCGCATGGTACATAGTTGTATGATATGCCTATATGCAAGTTTCATGAATTATTACATGTGCATGATTATTCTAAGCTTTGCATTATTGTGGAATATCTCATGTTTTGACTATTTCTAGTTTTTGCATGAAAATATATTAGATATGCTTCACACGCTCATTTTTATGTTGCGTGTTTGTTTTATTTATTTTTAAGTCATGTCATGCTCTAGATGTTTTTTATTTTAAATTATGTGTTGCCTAGTTTTATTACTAATGGTCATGAATTGGCATGTTATCTCAAGAGCATAGTCATATTATTTGTTGTACGTCTATTGTTTGCATTTAGATTATGTGTTATAGTATGCATGGAGATCATTGCTTATGTATGGTACGAGAGTGTCACAATATTATGTAGTGTTTGTTTTGTTTCATAGATGCTTCTTATCTAAGATTTCATGGCTAGTTGTCTTACGTTAAAATTATTAGTGTTGTGTTTCTTTTGTCGAATATCTGATTTTAGCATATACCTTTACAACATTGTTGTATGTGTTTATTTATCTAGAACAATATATATGCATGCATAGATTACCATGTTGTATTAATTAGCACTTGCTACAAGTAGGATTTATGTTTTTATTGTATCTTGTTTTGTGTTACAAATTGCTAGCTACTATTATAAGTACATGGATATGATTAACCTCGCTTGGTAGATATTCTTGTTTGGTCCCATGTTTATGTAAGTATGATTTATTTTGATCAATACCATGCCATGTTATTTTGATTGTATAACTAGTATATATTCCATATGTGTATCAACTCTCATATTGTATGATGCCTAGATGTTTATCTATTTATCAAGCATAGGATGTACTAGAAAGAAATGCATGTCACCATGTTTATTCATGTTAGAATAGTGCATTACTTATGTTTTTAATTCTATGATCTATGGTTAATTTCTTAGATGCTTAGTATGATTTTACCTTGTGCTTATATGTCACATAGCATGATCGCACATTGTGATGATAGTGCCTAACTCATGTGATGATCGACTTCATGCTTAGCATTATATCTTGTTTATCTTATATTTCTTTGTGGTATAACTAAGACTAGACATTATGTCATGATAGTAACCTTTCATGTCTTGTCATGTTTCATGTATTGTACTAGAGTACTTAGTTTCTTGTTCTTCTTGTAGACTATTGTCTATGTCTCATGCTAGTATTATGAGTGTGTTGTTTGCGTTGCAATAGTTCATCACATACTTAGAGTAGTTGAACTTTCATGGTGGTTTGTTTATGCTTTCTCGTATGCTTAGCGTGCATAGCTTGGTATATTATTCAAGTATGTGGATGTAATCCCATAGCTAGTTGAATTTTGTTGGATATTTGTTGTTTCTTATTATTAAGAGCATGTCCTGGTTTACTATATTGCCATGACAACTTGTATAATGGATTCTTGTGTTATTAGTTAAGACATCTTTATGATGCAATATTTCCATGCCTTCTATGATGCATATCTTGGTATTTAGTTGTTTAATTATGTTTCACCATCGTGTTGGGGAAACTCTTGTTTTAGAAATGCTTGGTAATAGTTGTTATGGTTGATCTTTGATTATGCTTGAAGTTAACCATTATAAATATTTAGGATAAGCTAAATATTTATTTGTGGTTAAATGTTATTCCATGTGCTTGCTTCTTGTAAGACAATGTTAGATTAGCATGTATTACCATGTCATGTATAGAGCAATTGTTATTTATTTGATGTGTTGTTTAACTTGTTTATATTAGTTGACATGTGTTTGGTTTGTGATACTAGATCTATATGATTTACTATTGCTTAAGGACCGAACTTCGATACCGCTCAATTCATGTCGTTGTATAATTTTCATTGTTTAACTAGTATGATTTTTAATGTTGGTTTGTTCCTATAAAACAATTGTGTGTGCATTATTATATATGTTATGTATATGTTTGGATGCTATTAACCATTATAAATATTTAGTTTCTATCTAAATATTTATTTGTGGTTAACTATTACCTTCTTCATGTCATGTTGTGTTTGTGTAGTTAAAATGCATAGGATGGTTTCATTCTATGTGTTGATGCCATGGTGTTTGTTATATAGTAGTTTCCTATATAGTTAGTCGAGATGTGTAGATAGTTGCTAGTATCATAGTTCCTATTAGAACTCTATTCTTGATTGCCGAGCCTTTCTTAGCCATATCAATCTAAACCGTGTCACTCGTTGAATCATCTCTCTCACCTTGTCTATCATGCAACCCCATCTTGAAATATTCATCTTGATCAATATCTTGCTATCCATCCAACCTTGATTTATCTGGAATGTTATTTGGATTTACTTTTTCTTTGGTATTCATTTGTTTTCATTTGCTATCGTTACAACGAGTAGGAGTGACGATATTGGATATGGACAGACTCAAGTTACCGAAGATGGACTCAACAACGAAGGCATGCCTCCCTCTTTGATCATGTTTATCCTATGTTTTACAAAATTGCATTGTATTTTATAACCACTATTGCATGCTATTTTATCTCATAGCTAGCGTGTTGATTGACACATTACCCTGACCCTCTTGTCGCCTATTTACTTGACACCTGAGTAGATCTATATAGTAATCTGGTAGAGTAGAAATTCTTAGCCATGCTAATTATTATATAGGTGCTTATCTGAATGATCTTCGGATCATTAACACTTGAAACTTGTTACTGAGCTTGATAAGCTAGGCCGGTTGGCCATTTTGACTTCCTCTACTCTCTTCTACTCTGGGTGAAACTTACCATCTAAATACTGGCGCGGGCGACAGCTGGATCAAGGATTGAAGGAGCGATTGGCTGCCCTTCACAAGGTGAAGGGGGCAATCCGTCGTCCGTGCTGCATGAGGCCCAATAAGTCTTGGATTTGAAGATTGTGACAACCGTACAACCACATGCTATATGGGCACTGGCTTGGTTAATTAGTTAGGTCATCCTTACTATGGTCATCGCCGTACCACAGATGGGATAGCTGACTTGCGAGGAGAACCTCGGCACAAAAGGGGCCAAGGACTGTGAACTGCGGTTACTACCTTGTGAAACCTAGTGGGCATGTCATAGTAAGGGTGGGTCTAATGAAAGACCTTGTCACAATCTCCCTTACGGTATACAACATAGTGTACTACGCCAGCGGCCACTTGTGGCAACAAGACGAGATTGTGTCGTGTGGATAGAGGGTACAACCTCTGCAGAGTGTAAAACTATTCGAATAGCCGTGTCCACGGTCATGGACGACACATGAATCTTTCTTGACATACGGGAACCTGTCTTGCTTATTCCCTCTTTGCCCCCATTCTTGGAACCTATGAAGGATGTGAGTGGATCGAGGATCCTCACCGTGATGAAAGTTATGATGGAAAATTCTTGTTTTCGTCTAAAACCGCTTATCAAATTATTATGCTTTTTGAAACAAAATTTTCTTTTATGCAAAAGAACCATACATCCTTCCTTTGAAGCCTCATGTAGTTACTAGGACCTTTCCCGGGAGGCATGTTGAGTACGAAATGTACTCATGTCAATAGTTTTGTTGAACAGAGTTCCATGAAGACGAAGGTGATGATTACTACTATGGCGATCCGTAGGAGTGAGGTCACGTGGACTACATTGACTTCCTGTGGCTGAGATGGAGTCGCTACGCATTTTACTTTCCGTTGTTTCCTGATTGTAATAAATTTATATGTATGCCTTATGGCAGATTATGGTACTTGTAAAATCTTTATGTATTATGCAATGATACCTTTTCGCTGTGTTGTCAACAATGATCTTGGGATTGACAATTAAACACAGGAGGGTCTGGAAATTAATTCCGGGTTCTCACATCCTGGTACGATAACCTTGGTATCTTCACCGAGGGAAATTTTCTGCTACACTACATCTCAACCTTCCACTTGGGGTAGCCAACGAGGAGCACTACTTCAGTGCCATCAAAGCAATTTATGGTGCCGTTGTAGGGGACTCAATTCTTCAAGATAGGGGAGTTGCACTCTATCTTCTACCTTTGCTTTTTAGTCTTGTTAGTTTACTTTCTAGTTTTTATCTTAGAGTCTTTTATCAAAAACCACAAAAAAAATACTTGCTTTGTTCTTGCTTGCTGCTGTTACTATGGGTTCCACTGAAAACACCAAGTTGTGTGACTTCACTACTCACAACAACAATGACTTTATGAGCACTCCTATTTCTCCACATGCCACTTCAGCACCTTCTTATGGAATTAAACCTGCTTTGTTGAACCTTGTTATGGAAAAAAAATCTCCGGTGCTGGAGATGCTGCTGCTTTGCACTTGAATAATTTTGTTGAGCTCTGTGATATGAAAAAGTACAAAGAAGTAGATGGTGATATTGTTAAACTTAAGCTTTTTTCCTTTCTCCTTGAGATGAGGAGATAAAGTGTGGCTTCAATGCTTGCCTAGGAATGGCATAGATTCTTGGGATAAGTGCAAGGATGCTTTTATTGGGAAGTTCTACCAACCTGCTAAGATTATCCATTTAAGAAGTAACATTATGAATTTTAAACAACTAGATAATGAACACATTGCCCAAGCTTTGGAGCGCATGAAACATCTTGTTAAAAATTTCCCTACACATGGTTTGACTACTTGGATGGTTATCCAGACTTTCTATGCAGGTTTCAGCTTTACCTCGTGGAATCTGTTAGACTCGGCCGTGGGAGGAACCTTTATTTTAACTACATTTGGTGCTGCCACAAAGCTATTGGATGAGACGATGACAAATTATTCTCAATGGCACACCGAGAGAGCTCCAACAGGTAGGAAGGTAAACTCTGTTGAGGGGATCTCCCCTCTAAATGAAAAAGTTGACATGATCATGTCTTAACTTACTAAGCAAGCTCCTATTGATCCTCATGATGTTCCTTTGAATTCTTTGGTTGCTCAAGAGCAAGTTGATGTTAATTTTATCTCTAGGAACAACTTTAATAATAATGCTTATAGGAGTAATTTTTGGTAGCAACAATCCTAGACCGTTCCCATCCAACAACTATGGGAACCACAACATTTATCCTAGCACCAAAAACTCCACTTCTGAATTAGAGAGCATGCTTAAGGACTTTATCACTTCTCAAAAAGCCTTCAACAAGAGTGTAGAAGACAAATTAGAAAAACTAGATAGTCTCTCTTCGAAGGTAGACAATATAGCTCATGAGTTACAAATGCTTAAAATTAGAACTTCTCCCCTAGAGGAAAGAAAAACTACACCCATGAATGATATCCAAGTCCAAATTAATGAGAACATTAGAATGCTAGCCAAACTTAAGGATAGATGGGCTAGAGAAAAGGAAGAGGAAGATAGGATTAAGATCCTTCCTACACACACTACTATCTCCACTATACAAGTTCTTGAGGATCTCAAAACTTTTAGCACCCAACACATCCCTAGTCCCACTGGACCTATTAATGGTGATGCTAATACCTCAACTTTAGGACAAGAAGGTCCCACCAATATAGAGACTACCAATAGAATGAGCTTAGATGACATCACCACCATTTTAATTAATGGTAGTGATCTTGATTTCTATAATTGTAGTCTTTCTGAAGTTATCACTTTTTTGCAAAGAATGGCTAAAGACCCCCACACTAGCACACTCAGCATTGCCTTCACCGAGCATATTAGTAATGCTCTTATCAAAGCTAGGGAGGAGAAGCTCAAGCTAGATACTTCTATTGCTAGGAAGCTAGAAGATGGTTGGGATCCCATGGTCAAAATTAAATTGAATAATTTCTCTTGCTTTGATTTATGTGATGTTGGAGCTAGTGCCTCCATTATGACCAAAAGAATGTATGATATGCTCAATTTGAAACCTTTTGATACATGTTTTTTTGGTGTTCGTCTTGTTGATTCTTCTGTAAAGAAACCTTTAGGAAGGATTGATGATGTTCTTATTATTCTCAATGATAATTATTTTCCCGTTGATTTTCTTGTTATGGACATTGAGTGTGATCCCTCATGTCCAAATATTTTGGGATGTCCTTTTCTTTGCACCGTTGGTGCTATCATTGACATGAAAGAAGGGACCATTAGATTCCAATTCACCCTCAAAAAGGGAATGGAAAACTTCCCTTGAAATAAGATTAAGTTACCTGATGAGTTCGTTACACGGGCAAGCTATTCTTTTGATATTGACAAAACTTGATCTTTTGCTTCATGCCTAGCTAAAATGCATAAAAGAAAGCGGTTGCTGGTAGGCAACCCAAGATGTTTTTACTTTCAGTTTTAGTGGTCTTAATGCTTGTTACTACTGTATCAACATCATTGTATCTTTATTTTCAAGCTTTGTGCCAAGTTTTAGCCTCCAATTGCAAGAAAGTTCAAAAGTTGTGACATGCTGTCCAAAAATAGATTCTATCCCCTTGACGAAAAAATTAGCGAAAAATTACCAGATCATCTTTTTGATCTGAATTTTTTGACAGCGTGCTCTATACAATTAGATTTCATGTGTCTCTTGTGAGTTTTTTTTATTTGAGTTACAGAAGTACCCCAAAAAAGTATTTTTCTACCTGCTGGTCTGTTTTTCACAAATTCTGCCACGTTTTGCGTTTTCATCGTTTTGCAAATCTTAGGCTTGATTTTTCTTTGCAAAAACTTTTTGGAAATCATGAGAATAGTATCTCTTCAAGAATATATTTATTTCCAGTGGAGAAAAAATATTTTATCATGGGTACTAACCACTCTAATCAGCTTATGATGAGTTTCGTATGAAGGGAGTTTTCAAGTATGCGAACGAAGATGACGAAAGAAGATTAGGGAGTGTCAAGCGCTCAAGCTTGGGGATGCCCCCATGCACCCCCAAGAAATATCAAAGGAGACTCAAGCGTCTAAGATTGGGGTTGCCCCCATGCATCCCCTTCTCCATCAAGAATCATCAGTTCATCCTTCTCCATGCTATATTTTTATCTCTTCATGTGTTATGTGCCACACTTGGAGCGTCTTGCTCTTTACTTTTTAGTTTGTTTAGTTTTTCTTGGTTTTCATAACAAGTTGGATCCTAGCCTTCATTGTTTTGGAGAGAAACACGCTCCACTCCACCCTAGAACACAACATAGGCTTGCATGCTTATCTTTCTTTTTGTGTGTGTTCTTTATATTTTCATAGTTGCTGTCATGCTTAGCTCTTAGTTTTCATGCTTTATCTTTTTAAGAGCTTTTATTTAGGTTGCTTTTGAAACTATCTTGAGTCATCATCCTTATCTTGTTTAGAGAGTTGGCTTGTTGCACTGAGTTGTGTGTCTTGCATGAGTAGGTAATTGAGGTTGTTATTACAAGTGTAGTAGTAACATGCAATAGTTTTGAGGTATTGATTTGAGTAATGTTTGGACTTTTGGTGCAAAGAGATTGAGCCTATTAGTTATAGGTGTCGTATTTTGGGAAATCTGTGCTTATTTTCGAAAACTACAAAAAAATTAGTTGAGAACTCTAGCTACTAGATGAATCGCTAACCTCTGGAGGGGTTGGAATATATAGAGTACCCTCACGTACCATGGGCCGAGGATGCGCAAGGATAACCAAACCCCCATACACACCTCCTCGGGGTACTCGTATCTTTGTGAACCTCCTGATTAGATAGAGAGTTACCGATAATAAGTGCATGAGTTCTTCAGACTAATGCGAGTATTCAATTGTTGGCACTTCCACCTTCCATATTTTGCTAGCATCTTCGGTATCGTTCATTGCCCTTTCTCATCTTGAGAGTTGGCACATACTTCGCCGGTGCATCCAAACCCTTGGCATGATACGCTCTGTCATCATAAACCTCCTTATATCCTCCTCAAAACAGCCACCATATCTACCTATCAAGGCATTTCCATAGCCTTTCTGGGATACATTGTCATGCAACATCCACCATCTCATGACTTGATCTTCATGTCAAACATGTTTTTTCTTGATCGAGGAGTCGCATGCTAGTTGGGATTTTCCCTTATAATTGCTACATGAAACGCTAGTATCATTTCATATCCTGCTACACTGGTAGAGGCATACATTTGCATTCATCATGATAATTTTCATCTTTCTTTATGTTGAGTAGTTCTTGTAAAGTGTGAAGATCTTCTATATTCTTGTAAAATATAGAGTGTTACCCTTAAGTGAGGAATATATCCCAAGGAGGACAAATTATAAGATCCCAAAGAGGACAAATGAGAGATAAATAGAAAGAGCCAAAGAGGCCAGAAAAATACAAAAAATAGAAAAAAGAGAAAAAAGAAATAAAAAGAGATAAGGGGGAAACACTACTATTCCTTTTGAAAGATCCACACTCGTCCTCCATTGTTATATTTGTACTCCATAGAGATTATCATTCATGCATCACTATGTGTGGACCCTTATACTATAAAACTTGGCTAGCATATTCCAAGGATGAGCCTCCTCAAAAGAGCTCTAGGTCTTCATGAGCAAGCAAGTTGGATGCACCCCCACTAGTTCCATTGGAGAGCTTACCTTAGCTCATATGTGCATCCGCTGCATGGCAATCCCTACTCCTCACATCATATCTATCATTTGGCATTCTCTCGCCTATGATTGTCCTCATTGATGTGAGCCTTTCACACCCTTTTTGTCTTCCTTCTCCATCATTTCTCTCTTTGCCATCCTAAGTGCCAACGTATCTTGCTCGCGCTCATCCATTGCATGAGTGCTCAAAGTCGAAAGGGAGAGGATCAGTTTGACTTGTACCTGACTAGTGGTCTAGGGATGAGTCAAAATAAGATGCCAAAGGAGACCAAGTGTGAAACTTTAGTAGATTGAGTTATCAATTGAAGTATATAGTATTTTTATTCTCTAAACCCATCTCCCACTTCTTGCACGCAAAAAAAAATTGGAGGCATTTGAGTCACGGACAGC
Source organism: Bromus sterilis (assembly GCA_950022295.1). Classification (NCBI taxonomy): domain Eukaryota; kingdom Viridiplantae; phylum Streptophyta; class Magnoliopsida; order Poales; family Poaceae; genus Bromus; species Bromus sterilis. Next base: position 171,127,137 of record OX465595.1, on the reverse strand, counting down.
GAGAGCTCCTGCACCTTTATGTTCATACTTTGCTAGTTTCAATACTAGATATAGGCTCTTGCTTGTTATTATCTTGACTTGAATTGCACATCTTACTTGCTTTACTTTGAAGTTATTATACGTGTATTAGCATGTCACCACAGAAATTATCTGTGTTGTCATTACCTACTCTAGGACGGGCAGGAATTAAGCTTGGGGATGTTGATACGTCCCAAACGTATCTATAATTTCTGCTTGTTCCATGCTCTTTTATGTGACATTGCTATGTGATTTGCTACACTTTTATATCTTTTTACACATATTTGGACTAACCTACTAACTTAGTGCACCTAGTGCCAGTTTCTGTCTGCTGATGTATGTAAGTTGCAGGTTTTTACCCAAATTTACAGAGCTCCAAAAATTCCAGAAAAATCATATAAAAATCAGCGTACATGAAGCTTCCAGAGCCCCTAAGGAGGACAAGGGGGGCCCACCTCCCACCCAGGCGGCCAGGTGGCGCGACCCCCTCCCTGGCCGCGCCACCAGGGCTCCTGGGAGGTGGGGACACCCCCTGGCGCCCCCTTCGGCCTATATTTAACTCTCGTCTAGAAAACCCTCGAAGAGATCCCCGCATCGCAAATTTCCTCTCTGTTCCGCTACCGCGCTTCCAATATCGGGAGCACCAGAAGACCTCTTCCCGGCACCCTGTCGAAGGGAGGATTGACCTCCGGGAGCTTCTCCACCACCATGGACGCTTCCCGGATGTGCCTTGAGTAGTCCCCCTTGGACCATGGGTCAATGACCAGTAGCTATGTGATGTCTTATCTCCAATATTGTGCTTCAATTCTTAGACCTTGTGAGCTGCCCTACATGATCAAGGCACCTATGTAATTTTCCTGATGTTGCTATGTTGTGTTTGCTGGGATCCAATGGATTGTGAGATTATGTTTAGATCGTGATGAGTTATATATTTGGTTTACCTTTTATATTTTGTTCTTGAGTAATTCTTGCATGTTCTCCGTTACTTTTTATTGCTTTGGCCAAGTAGTAGATAGTAACTCCAAGAGGGAGCGTTTATGCTTGATTGTGGGATAATGCCCCCCGATGTCTAGCTTGAGTGACAGAAACATGAGACTAGGGGATGTGATGTTTCCACCAGGGAGAAAACAACAGTTCTTGTAACCGTGGTTGCAAGGATTTCTCACCTTACACAAAGTTTGTTAATCTAGTTGTCTGCTGCTTTGAGTTTACACTTTGGGTGGGGCTCGCAACTTAATACCAGCGAGATGTTCTGGATAGATATCTCAAGGTGGATGATCAGTGAGTAGATGCAGATGGATTTCGGTCTACTTGTCTTGGCGTACTGCCCATACTTTTGAGCCTCTAGCTTTCCAGTAGCATAATTAGCATTGTGGTGCGTTTATAATTCTATCAATTTCCTAGCTGTAATTTGTTCACCCAGATTAGATATTTTATCATCTTTTGGGAGAAAGACATCACTAGTGAACATCATGGGACTCCGGTACATATCTCCACCACTGTTTACACCTCCACTTTATTTACTGCTTTTACTTTCCGTTGCAATTATCACTACCATTATCCTCTTATGTTTAATCCTTTGTAAACAAAAAGGCCAGAGAGATTGACAAACTCGCTAACCTCGTTGGGAGAAAATTTATTTGTTTCTGTGTGCAGGTCCACGTCAACTTATCTCAATCGGCAACTTAATCTCTAGCGTCGTTGATACCTACTTGCAGCATTCAGAGTCCGCTGGAGACAAACCTTGGTACCTTCACCGAGGGAAATTACTGCTAGGCTACATCCAACCTTCCACTTGGTGTAACCAATGAGGAGCACTACTTTAGTGCCGTCAAGGGTAATTTCTGGCGCCATTGCCGTGGAAGCAAACAAAACTATACCCGTCCACTCGCCATCAGGAACCATCAAGTACACCATAAACATAATTCCTCGGTGAGGGTTTAGAGTATTGGTGAGCATAAGCATTTTATCACGATTATCATGATGACGGTAAAAATTACGATCAACTCAAAATTATTGCTTTTGAGGAGCATTAGATTCGAGAACTAAAGGATCATTTCTCTCTTCGAGAGAATAGAAATTTTTTGGTGGTACCGAAGTTTTCCCTGCATAGAATGGTTAACGGGAAGTTTCTCTATACGAGACTTTCGTACCCAGATCTGTCTCTTTTGGAAACCATTCTTAGGCGGGGTACCAATGAATTCAACCGAAACCTTTCCTTCATGATCTTTGAAAAGTTTGTAGTCAGACTCAAGTGACTCATCAACAATTTCCTTATAAATCTTGCAACTGAAACTTGAAAGGTTAGCGATATCAATAGGCTTTTATTTCGCGAGCACCCATACAGTTTTGGGATACTGCTCAGGTTTCCAGTAGGTGCCATCAACATTGATTTTCCTTTCAAAACCGACACCTTCCATACAAGGGTTACTGTGAAGAAGTGCTTTCTTGAGAATGTCACACATGTATTGGTGTCCCTGTATGCTTTTGAACATTCCTGTTTCAAACAAATCTTTCAACCCGAGGAGTTCCTCGACAAAAGTGGAGTTTTTCTCATCCAAGGGATTAGCGTTATCAATAACAATCGGTTCTTTTCCTTTTGACATATTTGGAATGGACTCAGTTTTACTTCGTTCCAAACGAGTTAAGCATGGCGAAACAAAATCATTTTTAAGCTTTGGAACCTTGTTGAACCGTGAGAGAGAGGTTAACATTCTCCACTCTTCTTGAGTTTCTTTCAGTTTTTTAACATCCATTTTCCTTTGAAGAAATTCATAGGTAAGCTTCTCATAGTCCACTGAAAGAATATCATGCTGAGTGGAAAGTTCTTCATACTTTTACTTCAGAGCAGCATGCTCATTAGTCAAATTTTGCCTTTTCTTTATATCATTGATCAACAAGTCCAAAGATTTCCTAATAGTTTCGCTTAATGAATCAAGTTCATCTTGTTGGATAGAAGAAAGTTTAACAAGTTTTGCATAGCTAACTCTAGAGTTACTTTCATATGCCGAGCCATCAGAAGTATCATAACTGACTTAGCCATGAAGCAGTATGTAGGAGTTTCATCTTCACTGTTGTGCTTGGTGAAGAAAGAGCTTGAAGCACCAGTCGAAGAAAATGCTAATCCAGCAACACCATCAGACTCAGATCCAGAACCAGGCCTTGAATCTGATTCATCTTTGGACTCAGAGGCTTCTTCTTTGGAGTTCATTTCTTTCCCCAAATAATCTTTGGCCCGGTGAGAGTTTCTTCTACGAGATGAGTGAGACTTCGAGGAGGAAGTGTCGCGCTTCTGGTGATACTTTTCTTATTGTCATCATCAGAGTCATTCTTCTTGTCTCTTTTGAACCTAGATTCATGTTTCTTCGGTTGGAAGCTTTTGTTGGATTTGTATGACTTGCTCGAAGAGTTGTTGTGTGAGTGCTTATATTTTTTCCTGACTTTCCATAGAGCACAATCTGTAATAAAGTGACTAGATTTCTTGCACTTGTAGCAGGAGTTATCCTTCGCGGACTGATTTCTTGTTAGGAAACGATGTTGAGAGGAGTTGCTTGAGTATCTTGAGGAGTAGTTATTCTTCTGTGATGAGGAGCTCTTTCTCTAAAACCGATCGAAATGGATCCTTTCCAAAAACCTCAGGATCATCTGAATCACCACTAGAGGCAGAACCATCTTCCGAGGAAGAATTGTGCGAAGCTTTTGCTTTGAGAGCATGAGTTGTTCTTCTAGAGCCACTGACATCATGATGTTCTTATTCTTCCATCTCATGAGTTTTAAATCTCTCTATGATATCATCAGGCAGAGTTCATTGCACGAAATCACGACATTTCAGTATAGGATTACAGAAAATACACCTTTTTCATTTTTTTTGCAACAACCACTAATTTTTTGACTAATCTTTTACAAAAACCATAGATTGCACGATTTGCTTCATTTAAGTGTGTTTATGACAAATGAGACGTACCTGTAAGGGTGACGTGGAACAAATCATAAATTTATTTGTCAGAAAGACCCCTCAAAAGTTAAAAAAAGCAATCATGTCCTTCCATAAATTCTTCATCTCCCTCGGTGCCTTGGTGGGACACTGGCGCCCGCACCGGCCGCGTCGTCCGCACCGCACCAGTTCACAGCCCTGCCGCACCGCCAGCACGTCCGCCTCCCCTCCTGTCGATGCGCTTCTACCCCGACACGCCGCCTCCAGCCAGTCGCGTCCCCCGCACCGCGCCAGTTAGGTGAAGGCGCCGCCTGTCGGTGCGCTGCCTGCCAGTGCGCCTCCAGCACGCCGCTCCGCCCGCCCGTGCCATGTCAAGCACACCCACGCTGCGCCTCCAGTCGGCCGCGCCCGCCATTGCTCGCGTAGCGCTGCCCCGTGCGCCACACACGCGAAGGATAACGCGTGGTCCCGTACACAGAGACATGTGCCGCCCCGTGCGCCTGCCGTGCTCCAAGGATCCGATTGATTTTTTACAAAATATTTAGGGATCTTTCTTCAAAACATTCGCCTAATAGGCAAGTCCCATATGTCAGAAATGAGGTTAAAACAGGCTAAGCACGCGATCTGGTTTTTGCAAAAGATTAGTAAAAATTTAGTGATTTTCGCAAAAATATATATGAAAAGGTATGTTTTCTGCAATCCTATCCCAAAATGTCATGGTTTCATGCAATTAACTCCAGCAGGTACAAGGGTTCTAAAATCCGGTCTCTCCTTGATCATCAACAACAGATGTGCAAAGAAATCATCCAGAGCTCGAAGCAAAGTTCTCCCCACCATGATGTCGGTAACATCAGTTGCACCGAGAGATGTTATCTCGCCGACGAGTGAGCACAACCTGTTGTAGACGGAGGTTACAGTTTCACCCTCACGACGTTTGAAGAGATGGAATTTGCTTCGAAGAGTATCTACTCGGGAATCCTTCTTGGTAGTGACACCTTCTCCAACTTTCTCAAGATAATCCCAGACTTCTTTTGCCGAAGGAAATTATTCACAAGGGCATATTGCTCGCGGGTTATCTGGTTGGTGATGAACACCCAGAATTGTCTGTCGAGCGCTTGCATTTTCTTCTCAGCATTAGTCGGAGCAGTAATGTCGACAATGTTGACTCCATCCTTGACCAGACCCCAAGCTTCAGCATCAATGAAGATAATATTTCACATCATCTTGTCCTTCCAGCACGGGTAGTCAGTTCCATTGTACACAAGAATGGGTTCACTCGAGTGAATAGTTGCAAATGATATTATTGACAACACTCCAGGCAGTTAGTCCAAAAACGCAGAGCATAGAGAGTGCCTACCTCTGATACCTGTTGAAAGCACCAGAATGTGAACAAAGTGGGAGGGGTGAATGATCACGTCAAAACTTCGTCGAAATCTCGAAGTGAAACTAAGTAACAACGGAAAACTATGAGTAGTTAGGAGGAGAAGTGACACAAATCATAACAACGAAGCAAAACTGAACGAAGCTAAATTTGCAGGAATGTAGGTACAAAAGTAATTGCAAGAAGGAAACGAGCCTTTGACGCGGCGATGTTTGGTAAACCAGTTCACACTCTGCAAAGTGGTACGTCTAGCTGGAGGGACTTGTGATTGAACACACAGAGCAAAACTTCCTCCGTCCTATTCTCCACTGAAACAAACTCCTCGAGCTTGTCAAGTTCTTACTCGGGGTAGATGATTTAGGACATCTCTAAAACCTTCATAGACTTTCTCATCGCAGCGACAATTTCTCTTCTACTGCTGAAGGAGACCTCTAACCGTCTATGAGACTTGCAGATCTCCAAGATAACAAGGTCAGCTAATAACAACCTAAGTCTTGGTGAATTGCTCAACTCAAAGTGGACTTGGGTTTTTCTCTCGGGATCCTTGTTGGGATGCTCACGGAACTTTTGTATAAGACTATTAAGTGGAGCACCCAACCGCAAATGACGGGTGGGTGCGAGGTATTTATAGGTGGAGATCCCAATGGAAAAATGACTGAAGTGACCCTATGTGACAGCTTGAAGTTTTTCTACAGCAGTCGTATTTCTCATCAATGCGCAACTTTACTTGAGGAACAAGAAAGCTGAATCGCTGAGTGACTTCTCTCTCGGAGGCACAAAGTGCGATGACTTTGCCTTCGAGCAATAACTCAAACTTAGTGAGATTTCTCTTCGTAGGATATCTCTCTGGGTTTTGTGTTGAGTAGAGCAAGTTCACTTCGACATAGATCTCAACTAACTAACCCCTCTGATAGTATGGTTTTTCCTACGACTCAAGAATGTAAAAGAAACTAGGAAAAAGAATACGTCCTCATCCAGCTCCAACTTTCTCTTCAATGAGTTTCTCCTCGAGAACTACTTCTTCCTCAAGGATATTTTTAAGGGTCATCCTTCTTCAAAGTCTTCGGCATCACGAAACAACTTTGTTACCTTGGGTTGTCCTTCAACCTTCAACACTTATCCTTCGGCAAGTATAATGTGTATTTATACTCGAAAACAACATTAGTTTCTCTAATGTTTTGTCCAACAATATTCAAAACCTAAGGGGCAAAACTTTTCTCTTACACCTATCCACATATGGACAAATCAAGATCAGAAGGATCATCGCGTACAACATCGCCATACAACATTAACAAATTTCCCATCGTACTTGTCGAACAACAATATTTACAAGAAAAAATAGTAAGAACTTAGTTTAATTGTAATAATGATTTAACATTGCCCTTCTTTCTAAAACAACATAAACATTTGATTAAAGATTTTAAAATAAAAAATCATACCACAATAACATTTTTTACAAAATACAATACTAACATACTATTCAATAGCAACACCATCAATCACATAAAATATGAATGCCAGCTTCACAAATAGTATGCGGTGTGATTTATAATTTTACTTGAAAATGGTTGTCCTTTCACAAATAAATTACGCATCACAATATTTCCAAAAAATACCCATCACCATTAACAGGTCAAGATAGTCCACCTATTATCAGGTGAATATCTTTATTAGGCCCAAAAGTTATGTATGTTGAATTTTTTATAATCATACAAGTTGTATATACGTACAAACATTAAGCATGTTTTGCATGGAGAATCATGTACCACATTGACCAGACATAAAGCTGATCTACAGTATCTACAACAACCTGATGTAAAAAATGATACTTGAACCACAATGATTAATCACAGCTTGATGACAACATTAAAAACATCGTGCATGTGAAAAAAATACAACATCTAATCATCTACAACATATATAACTGCGTCTTTTTTACATATCTTGCCCGGAAGTATTTCTAAACCTTCAGTAAAAATACACCTTGTAGCTAATTACGAGCTTAAAAACCAACTAATTTACACCGTGCATGTAAAAAAACCCATGTGTTTCACAGCTTGTACGTCAATGTTTAACTTCTTAATTCACTACACAGGGGAAATGTTATTCCAATAGCTCCAAAAAAACTCCACTAAGTGCTCAACTAATGCCTAAAACAATAAAGAATACATATTTAGGGGCTAATCAAACATAACAAAATTAGCATGCATATAAACGAAATAGATAAAAATGAAGGGATATTAACTTGATCTATCTTTTCTTCCACTACATCTTCAAAATCAAACTCTAAATGGATCGAAATTGCAGTTAAAGGTTCTTGTTCTGCTATTATACTTCACTAACATAATGCTTGAAACAACAGAGAATACGTATTTAGGGGCTAATAAAAATAATAAAATCAACAGGCGTGCGAACAAAATAACCTAAAATTGAGAGATGTTACCTTGATCTATCTTTTCTTCAACTACAATATCTAAAAAAATGAACTCCAACCATATCAAAGTCACACCTGAATGTCTCTAATCAACTATAATGCTTCCACGGTACAATGCATGAAACAATAGAGGATAGATATTTAGAGGCATATTAAACACAAAAATGACATGCATGTGAATGAAACCAACTAAAATGCATAGATCTTACCTTGATCTATCATTTCTTCAACTACGATGTCTTCAAAGTCGAACTCCAAATCGCTCAAAATAGCAATCAAAGTGGCTATTCTCAGTGTTTCAGAACAAGTAAGCGAGCATTGGGTGACAGAAGTGAGCAAGCAGAGAAATGATATGCTTTCAGATACTACTGCGTGCATATAAAGAGAGAAAGAGAGGGAATCCATTGGGATATTGCGCGTGATAGATAAAAATGCGAAGCAATTCGTGCTTTCGAATGCTAAAAATCAACGCTCCCGCGTCTCGTCTCGTGTCAGCCGACAGGGAGCAGCGCCGCGTCAAGTCGGGGAACAGGGACATGCCACCACACGTCATGGTGGTAGGCTGCCACCTCACCACTGCCACCAGAGGTGGTTGCGGCATAGCCCACTGTCATCATTCTCCGTAGGTACAGGAATTAGTTCTGAGGGGTGCCGCCAGAAGCAGTGGCGGCACGTGCCACGTGACACACGTGCATGCCATCAATGTATCTTTGTCATTGCTTTTCGTAGGTGATCCTTTTTGTACATAAAATCACGACAATGGTGTCTTTTGTCAAAAAATCCTGCTAAGGAGACTATCGACGCCAAAGCTGTCGAGGAGACTGCCGCCACGGTTGTGAATTGAGCAACTGAAGGGTATAATCTATTTACCCCCTCTCTTTTGATTCATGTGTCCATCGATGTTTAAGAAATTGAAGAAAAGTTTAAATGGTAATTTCTCCATTGGCTGGCGAGTAAGGGATTAATAGGCTAATCTAATAATTAATCGGTAAGTTAATCAATTATCGATCAATTTATCAGCCACAAAATGACACTACGAGTAGCGATTAATCAACTTAACTAGTTAATCAACCTATTTCTTAAACAGGGGTGTTAACCATGCTTACTGTTTATATAGATATATCTATTGTTTGTGTAGTACAAGTTTGAATGGCTAGATATCAGTACGGAATTAATAATATCAATGCCATGTTTCATGATCTATTTCTAAATTAAATTAATAAAAAATTTGCTAATATATTTAATATCTTGTTGCAACAAAAATCATGTTGCAACACATAAGAATGGAAAGTGTAAAGAAGTGGAGACGTGTGTGCAGAAGTCCACATGGCAAGCGGAGCAGGCAATCAACGCGAGCTGCTTAGTTTTCCGCCGGCTCATTTGAATTCGTTTTTTCCTTTAATACCTAGTGAAAACTCCATACAAGATAATGAGTTCCCTCTCATAATCAAACATATTATTCGGATAAGGAGGTGATATGAATTTGACATGGCGCACAAACCCAGAAACGGATAGCGGGAACTGTTTCTCATCTAAACACGAACTTCATGACGGTAAAAACTTGAACAAGTATAGCACACAGAGTACATTTGCTCATTTGGCTTTGGGGTGCGAGGCGATGAAGTCCACTGCAGCTTTAATGGAGTCAATTTTGTCAGCTTCATTGTCAGGAATCTCGAAGCCAAATTCCTCCTCCAAGGACATCACAACCTCCACTGCGTCCAAACTGTCTAGGCCAAGATCATCCTTAAAGTGGGCATCTGGTTGCACCTATAAGATAACGTAAAGAAACCAGTTAGTGATTTCAAACGATTCAAAGCTGATCACAAGGAGCTAAACCACTCGGCAATTCAGTCTACCCCCATCAACACCGAAAGCAAAACAAAAACAAATCAACTGGAGTACAAAATTGCGCAATAACTAATATGCCAAAGATTTAGAATGCAAGCTAGTTAGCAGTTAAGCCACTTGAAATTCCAAACCAGAGCAGTTTTACTTCTGAAAAATTAGATGGTTCACAACAAGGAAATTGGGCTGCTATCACTAGTGGAGAGACCCCCCTTTCGTCCAGCCCAAAAAAGGCATCGCTCCCGGTTCATTTCAGAACCGGGACTGATGTCGGGCAACGGTCCCGGTTCGTCTGGATAGGGCAACGGTCCCGGTTTTTGCCAAAAACCGGGACCAATGCTCTGGCGACCAACACGTGGCGCACTGCGAGGCATTGGTTCCGGTTTTTGGCAAAAACCGGGACCGTTGCCCCTCCACTGGCTATATAAGCCCCCAGCCAGCACTTTGCCATTTTGCCTCAAAACTTTTCAGGATTGTGTTGGGGTGGGGTGGGTGCTAGAATTTTTTTCCTATGATTGCACACTCGGTGTTCGACGAAATGTCCAAGCCACACTTAGGTCCTCAGAACACCGTATCCTCGGCCGAGGTTAGCAACCTTATCTTCTCCATCTGTAACTGATACAAAAATACTGCACGTGTGCATATATAGTAGTCTTTTCACTATTCACGAAGTTATTTTAATGGTTAATTATATGACGCAGAACGAAGCACGGATGCGATGGATGTACAGCGATCGACGCGGGTCCGAGTTTATTACAAACCTGCATACATTTCTCGATGTGGCTAATGCAAACAAAGTGGACAATTTTATGCATTGTACCTGTATTGACTGTCGGAACGTGGCGAAGTACTCTTCCTCGAGAACACTTCAAGGCCACCTGCTTCGGAGAGGTTTCATTCCCGGATATTATTGTTGCTTCGGAGAAAGAGGGGTTAGGCAGGAAGACAATGAAGAAAAGGAGGATGATGATAGCTATCCTATGTCCCCTGAAGAATTCGGTGACACTGCAATGGAAGACAATGAAGAAGATGGAGCTCCTCGAGGTGACAATGAAGAAGAACAACGGGCATCGGATGAGACCGCTGATGGTCTTGGTCGGGTCATTTCTGATGCAAAGCGAGACTGTGAAACAGGAAAAGAGAAGGAGAAGTTGGAGACCATGCTAGAGGATCACAAAAAGCCCTTGTACCCAAATTGCGAAGATGGCAGCACAAAGCTCGGTACCACACTGGAACTGTTGAAATGGAAGGCAGATTTTGGTTGTTCTAACACCGGATTTGGGAAGTTACTGCAAATAATGAAGTCGAAGCTTCCACCGGATAACGAATTTCCCGCGACAACACACGAAGCAAAGAAGGTTATCTGCCCTTTAGGATTAGATGTGCAGAAGATACATGCATGCATTAATGACTGCATCCTGTACCGCGGTGAAAAGTACGAGAGTATTGATAAATGCCCGGTATGCACTGCGAGTCGGTACAAGATCAGACAAGATGACCCTGGTGATACTGAGGGAGATGACGAGCCCCCGAGAAAGAGGGTTCCTGCTAAGGTTATGTGGTATGCTCCTATAATACCACGGTTGAAACGTCTGTTCAGAAACAAGGAGCATGCCAGGTTGCTGCGATGGCACAAAGAAGAACGTAAGAAAGACGGGAAGTTGAGACACCCCGCTGATGGGTCGCAGTGAAGAAAAATCGAGAGAGGCCACTCAGACTTTACAGATGAAGCAAGAAATTTATGGTTTGGTCTAAGTACAGATGACATGAACCCTTTTGGAGAGCAGAGCTGCAGTCACAGCACCTGGCCTGTGACTCTATGTATCTACAACCTTCCTCCTTGGTTGTGCATGAAGCGGAAGTTCATCATGATGCCAGTGCTCATCCAAGGACCGAGGCAACCCGGCAACGACATTGATGTGTACCTAAGGCCATTAGTCGATGAACTTTTGGAGCTGTGGGCCAAACCAGGTGTACACGTGTGGGATGAGGACAAACAGGAGGAATTTGACTTGCGAGCGTTGCTTTTCGTAACCATCAATGATTGGCCCGCTCTTAGTAACATTTCAGGACAGTCAAACAAGGGATACAATGCATGCACGCACTGTTTAGATAAGACTAAAGGTATATATTTGGATAAATGTAAGAAGGTTGTGTACCTGGGGTGTCGTCAATTTCTGCCGCCCAATCATATCGTGAGAAAGAAAGGCAAGCATTTCAACGGTGAGGCAGATCACCGGAAAAATCCTAAGCTCCCTAAAGGTGCTGATGTATTTGGTATGGTGAATGACCTAGAAGTAATCTTTGGAAAGGGTTCTCGCAGTCAATCTGTTCCGAAAGACGCCGTTACCGGACACGCGGCCATGTGGAAGAAGAAATCTATATTTTGGGAGCTACCTTATTGGGTAGAATTAGAGGTCCGTTCTTCAATCGACGTGATGCACGTGACGAAGAATCTTTGCGTGAACCTACTAGGGTTCCTGGGCGTGTATGAGAAGTCAAAAGATACACCAGAAGCACGGGAGGACCAGCAACGTATGAAAGACCCATACCGCAGGCATACTGATAAATGGCGTCTAAGCAGCTACGCTCTTACCAAAGCAGAGAAGGAAATCTTTTTTGAATGCCTTAGAAGTATCAAGGTCCCGGCAGGCTTCTCGTCAAATATAAAGGGAATAATAAATATGGCAGAGAAAAAATTCCAGAACCTCAAGTCTCATGATTGCCATGTGATTATGACGCAGTTGCTTCCGGTTGCATTGCGGAGGCTTCTAAAAGAAAATGTTCGAGTACCCATTGTGAAGCTATGTGCATTTCTCAATGCAATATCTCAGAAGGTAATCGATCATGCAAGTCTGGAAAGGCTACAGAAGGATGTGGTCCAATGTCTCGTCAGTTTTGAGTTGGTGTTCCCCCCGTCCTTCTTCAATATTATGACGCATCTGCTGGTTCACCTGGTCGACGAGATTGCCATTCTAGGTCCTGTATTTCTACACAATATGTTCCCCTTCGAGAGGTTCATGGGAGTTTTAAAGAAATATGTTCGTAACCGTGCAAGGCCAGAAGGAAGCATCTCCAAGGGCTATGGAACAGAGGAGGTCATTGAGTTCTGTGTTGACTTTATTCCTGACCTTAAGCCGATTGGTGTTCCTGAATCGCGGTATGAGGGGAGACTGAGTGGAAAAGGAACGCTAGGAAAGAAAGCAAAGATATTTCAGGACGGGCATTCTTTGACTCAAGCACACTACACAGTTCTACGAAGTTCTACCTTCGTCCAACCGTATATCGAGGAACACATGAATGTTCTACGCTCCAAGTTCCCCGGGGAGGATGATCAATGGATTCAAGTCAAACACATGGAGACTTTCGGCACTTGGTTGAAATTACGTCTCATGCATGACACCACTATTGAAATCAACTCTACTTGCTGGCCGCGACACCGTCTGAGACTGTATTGACTTTCCAAGGGTACGAGATAAATGGGAATACATTTTACACGGTCGCCCAAGATAAAAAGAGCACAAACCAAAACAGTGGTGTCCACTTTGATGCAACAAACGAGGATGGTACAAAGGACACATACTATAGTTACATAGATGAGATATGGGAACTTGACTATGGACCTACTTTTAAGGTCCCTTTGTTTCGGTGCAGTTGGGTCAACATGAATGGAGATGGGGTAAAGGTCGATCAGCTGTACGGAATGACAACAGTGGATCTCAAGAATTTTGGTCACACAGACGACCCATTCGTCCTAGCCAAAGATGTGGCTCAGATTTTCTATGTGAAGGACATATCTTCTAGACCGAAAAAAGGAAAAAACAAGGATACGAATACATCAGACGATGAGCCCAGGCGTCACATAATTCTTTCAGGAAAAAGAAACATCGTGGGAGTCGAGGACAAGACAGACATGTCCGAAGATTACGATAAGTTTCATGAAATTCATCCCTTCACAGTGAAAACTGACCCAACTATCCCATTAAGCAATGAAGATGCTCCGTGGTTACGGCCCAAGAAGCGATCGTAAGCAATGTAGGAAACAAGTGATGTGTAATAATGTATTGAACCTTTTATGTATTGAACCATTGGTGGTTTTTTTGTGATGTATTGAACCTTTTATGTATTGAAACTTTTTTGTGATCCGCGAAGAAATTGGCTTTTTCGTGCGATGAAAAGGAAAACTTCCTCCTGCAACATCGTAAGCCATCCCAAGATGCATGTGTGTGTGTAATATGGGCACATTATCACAAACTATGCCGTGATTCAAGCCATAACATTGGTGGTTTGAACTATGATTGATCATTTTGTGAAGGATTTTTTTGTGATGTTTGCAATTAGCCAAGTTTAGTATTTTTACTTGCAAATATGACACATAATATGACACCACGCGAAGGTTTCATGTTCTTTGGATGGTTTTTGAATTTTTTATGCTCGTTTGAAACCATATTCAAAACGGCGAGGATGATGATTCCTATCCCGGGGCTGAGCCTCGCTAAACTTGCAGTGGATCACTGATGAAATAGCATATTTTGGACCTAGAAATGATTTTAGAAAAAAATTAGAAGCAATATCATGTACCTATAGTATTTAGGCCCCCTCCTGCCGAATCGCCAGAAATTTGTCTTTTTCACGAGTTTCGGCACCTCAAATATAGAAATTGTCTTTTAAATTAAATATTTTTGAAAACAGATAATTATTTTGGATTAGTTATTTAAATTGAAGCACTTTTCCTGTTGAAAGTTTTTTCAAATTCCAAATTATGCAATAAATATTTGAAAATGCATTTTTAATTGAAAATAGTAAAATTGTATAGTTAAAATAGTTAAACTGTATAGTTAAATAAATATTTTTAAAAACAAAAAATGGTTTTGGATTAGTTAATTAAATTGAAGCACTTTTGCTGTTAAAAGTTTTTCCAAATTCCAAACAAAAAATCTTTTTGAAGTGAAACACCTAACTAATTAAAAAAAAATTGAAAAAGGCGGGAAGACGAAAAGATTGCATAAAAATTGAAAAAAGGGTCAACAATCCCGGTTAATCGCAACAACCGGGACCGATGACCCTGGTGCGCGCGCTGCGACGTGGCAGCACCACGTCCCTCCCCGCCTAGGCCAACGATCCCGATTGGTAGCACGAACCGGGACCGAAGACTCAACGATCCCGGTTGGTGCGACGACCCGGGACCAATGGCCCTTAGTATATACGTGCATCTCTTCTTCCTCCCCAACTCCCCAACTCACTAAGGAAAAACGCGTGAAATTCTCAGGACGCCGGCAGGCTGCCCGATCGCCGCCCGCCGCCGCCTCGTCGTCCGCGCCCGCCGCCGCCTCGCCTCGCCGTCGCCGCCTCCCCGCCCACGGTTGCGTCTCCCTGTGCAACCAATTTGGTCCGAGAAGGACTGGAGACGATGCCCCCTCCTCTTCTTCACTGTCGCAGCCGCCGCACCATCGTCGTCGATCCGCCAACTCCGGAGCTCCCCCGTGCCCGCTGCCCTCCTCGACGAGTTCGCTGTGAGCCACCGCGTCCAACGCCCTTTTTCTCCCTCCGTTTGGTCACTCGCTCACTGTTGTCGCGGAGCCCTTGCTCCGGCCGCCGCTGGCCTCGCCGTAGTCGTCAAGTCAGCCGTCCCCGGCGTCCGCCTCGTGTTCCAGTGGGTGTGCGACGCAGCCCGCGTTCGATTCCCCCTAACCGCGCACCAGATGGCTCGCTGTGGCGAGCACACGGCCACCGCCGACGCCACGGCCTCGCCGGCGAGGTCACAGCCGACGTGGCTATGATTGGCCACGGCTAACCTGTAACACCCTCAGTTGTCTGTAATAGTAATCATTTTGCTAATGATAATTACTGTTGCTAAATCATGCCATGATCAAATTTCAATCAAATCAAATCCAAAATGCCTTTTGTTGATATTAAAAATATTGTTGCAAATAAAACTTGTCCAAAAATTACACAACCACTTTTATTAAATCACAAATAATCTATGGGTTATACCCATGTGCTTATGGTATTTTATTTTGCCACTGAAAAATCCAAACAACTCAAACAATAGCAAAAACAGTGGGATTTGGTCCATTTTTAATAATTTAAAATATCAAATGATTTTATAAAAACTCAAAATCTTTTGTGGCACCTCAGTAATATGTAACCCTAATTTACAACCACCAATAACATTTTACAAAAATGCTAGGGTTAATAAATCAATTACATAAAATAAAAAGAACAAATAACAAAACAAAACAAAGAAAAAAAATACTATACCTCGCCCCAAGCGAGGCCCAGTCGGCCCAACGTACCCCTTCTTCTTCCCTGTTCCACCTGCTCCCTCCCGACCCATGCCGCGCCGTAGTCGCCGACGAGCCGGCCCCTCCCTCGCCCCCTCACCTGCACCCCCTCCACCTCGACGTCGGGGAGCGGATAAGGAACCCCCCCCCCCCCCCGCACATCCTGGATCTCACCTGCCCCCTTCTCCCCTCCTCCTCGCGCTGCTCTCGCTGGGGGGAAACCCGAGCCCCGCCGCCGTCGCCATGTCCGTGGGTTCACGCGGCCAGTGAACCCCTCCCGGCCTCCTCACCGTGTCCAGGAGAAGCGTCGTCGTCGTCTTCGTCGACTACACCAGCCAATCGAGCCCGGGGAGCACCACAGCCGTCGCCCGCGTCTACTTCCCCCACTCCGGCCGCCGCAACCTCAACGTCAATTCCGTCCACAGCAAGCCCCCGTCGAGCCCGCTGCCACCTCCTGCGTGCTCAAGGTGAGCTGTCGCACCTTCCCCAACTGCCCACGTGCTTTCCCTCTCACCGTAGCCGTCTCCACCATTGGAGCAGAGCTCCGGCGCCGCGCGCGTCGACATACCCGTGGCCTCGGTTCACGCCTTTAGCTGTCGACCGCGTCCTTTTGCTCCCCATCGTGTGTTAGCTCGATTCCCCCCCCCCCCCCCCGTAGCTAGCTCGCCCGCTTTAGGAATCCGTAGATTCGTCGTCACCACCGTACTGACCGCCGCCCCGCTCGACGTCGGCGTCGTTCCGGTGAACCCCCGGCCACCACAAGCCCACCAAACGACGCCCCGTCCTCTCCTCTTTTAAATGAACCCAGGCACGCCTCCTCCCGTGACCTGTGGCGAGCACATCCTCGTCGCCGGCGTACTACTCGTCGCCGGCGAGGTCACCCTGTCACTGACCGGTGGGCCACGCCGGTCAGATCCGCTGTTAGTGGCTAATCAGCCACTGACAGCTGGGCCCCACCCCCTGTTAAACTTGTTATTATGTCTAAATGGAAATAACCCCCTGGGTCTCTGACATGTGGGCCTAGGTAATTGATTTAATCACTTAATTTATTTAGCTGTTAAATCAACACATGTGACAATGACATGTGGCCCCACTAGGTTAATTGATTAATAAAATGTTTTAGCTAATAATCAGAGGCTGACTGGTGCGCCCAGAGGCTTTTCTGATTTATTAAAATGTTTTATAAATAAATAGAGGCTGACATGTGGGTCTCACATGTCAGGCACTATTGTGGATAATGTTGGTTTATTAATAAAAGAAATTCAGAAAATTATTTAAATTGATTTAAACTTTGAAATTCAATATCTTTTAAACCGTAACTCAGATTCAAAAACTTTATACATGAAAATTGATCAGAAAAATATAACGGATACAAATAAACTATTTGCATGTCAACCACCCCCCTCTAACACAACGAACATCGACATCCCCCCTTCGGACCGTCTGTCCGATAAATTTTCCGGTACTGCTAAAGTACCCGGATGAATTTATTTCGAACACGAAAGTTGTTCGGAATAGATCAACTAACCCGGATACGCCACCCACACATGTGTCGGATGTCCACGACACCTCCGGCATGATATCTTCCCCCCTTCGGACACCTTGTCCGATAATCACCCGGAGCTGGCCGTTCATCCCCGGATGAATTCCCGCTCCGAGCAACGTGCATTGCACTGCGTTAGAACACCGTTAACATTTCATCTGTCATGTCATGCATCTGTCTGTATATGCTTGCTGTGTATTTACTGTTTCTTCCCCCCCCCTTAATCTCCGGTAGACCCCGCTGCTGGCGTCGACTACACCCCTGCTGAGTACGACTACTTCGTCGACGACCCTACCCCTACCGTCGAGCTTCCAGGCAAGCAGTGCCATTCTCTTCCCCAGATATCGCCTATCTTTCCGTACTTTCTTGCACTAGGCATTGTTACTGCTGCTGCTACGTTGCTTACCTATTCAATTGCATAACCTGTCATTGTCGCCCCTTGATGTGTCTTCCTTATCCTATGTTGTCTATTATTATTATGCAATATTCAGCAGTGAGCCCTGCGCATTGTTAGCTAGGATTAGATAGCGGGCCATGATCACTCACGGGAGTGAACGCGGGTACAAATATTATACTTGCACCGGTACGGTACAATGCAGACACCGCCTTAGGCCCCCTAGCTCGGCTCTGCCGAGCCACCATCAAATGTGAGCTATCGAGGAGTAATCCTTGTACTCCACTCGTTGCTGACTCTGTATAGCCGCTCTAGGTACCTGAGCAACGGTTGTCCTTCAGGTAAGAAGTCGGGCGACCCAACGGTGCCCGCGAGAGGTATTGCGACGGGACGACAGGGAGGGTACGACCAGTGTACCGGTGTGCTTGGCCCCTGATCGTTGGCCGCGAGAGTTACCAACCCACGAAAGTCAAACTCCTCCAGGAGCACACGCGAGACAAGGTAAGGAGACGGTTCACCTTGTTGGTAACCGCAGAGACTTGGTGGGACGACAGGGCAGACACCGATGTACTGGTGGTCCCGGCTGTTGTCGTTGTCCGCGGGTCAGTTAAGTCGAGGCAACGATAACGGTTGTCACGCAGGTTAATTAAAATGCTAAATGGTTCAGTGGATGTCTTGAGTTGGCTATATGCCATGTACGCACTACCTACCCGTGGGAATTACGAGTTATGGGATCCTCTGCTTCGTAGTGTCGTCCGAGGACTCTTTAGACGTCAGCAGTACTGCGGGCTGATTGTCGGGAAGTGGTGTTGTCTTATTTGCTCGCGCGGTGGTGTCTTATTTGGATTTGTTTTAACTTCACCGGCCAGTCACGCACCGTGCAGGAGTACGTTCGGGTTGGGGTCCAAGGCCCGGCGTACTTAGGATTTAGACCGGCGGATGGCCTCTCTATTGAGTTTGAAAGATGGGATACGAAGTGTCGGATAGCCTCGGTGGAGCGTTCCCTAACAAAGTTCCCGCCACCCTGGAGATCCGTGCGTGTAGTGTAACACAAGTGCACCCCTGCAAGGAAGATTAATCTATTCGGATAGCCGTGTCCACGGTAACAGGACGCTTTATGCTGAAGCTGGATCTTATCACTACAAACTATTATTATTAAACTGTATGTTTCCGGGTTTTCTTCCTCGCTAGGACATCGAGGAGGTGAACTCGGAGGCATTGCTAATTATTACAACTTATTATTATACAATGCTGCAGCAACTTCTGCTGCATTGTTACTTTATGCTTTATATAAACTGTTGGCTGATTCTTACCTCATGCTGCAAGACTCGTCGGAAGATGCTAGTCTTCGTTAGGCCTAGCTTCTTACCCTTGCTCTGGATTTCTGTCTTTCAGTCCACTATATACAGCCTCTTCTTTCCGTTGATACAATGCATAATGATTAGTAGAGGACGTAAGACTCGCGGGTATGCTAGATACTCACCTTTGCTTTATTTCCCCTTTTTCTCTTTGCCTGATCGGCCGCTGCAGCCGACGTTGGAGCCCAGGAGCAGGAGTACCCCAGAGGCGACTACTACGACGCCGAGTTCCCCGTTGACCAGGAGTAGTTCGGTGGATCCCAGGCAGGAGGCCTCGCCTTTTCGATATGTATCTCTGATGTGATTTGTGCTAGCCTTCTTAAGGCAAAACTTGACTAACTATGTTTGTACTCAGATATTATGGCTTGTATGACTTATGTATTTGGATCCTCGTGATCCCTGGTATTGTAACATATTTGTTTATCCTTTTGTGTTTAGTGTTGTGCTGTGATATTCTCACCGTGGCACCCTAATCTCAGCCGTGTACCCTGCGTGTATGATTACTGTACACGGGTTGATTTTGGGGGCGTCACATAACCCCCTCCCCCTCTGCCTCTGACCAGTGGGCCCAAGGCCATTAGGCCTAGCTAATTAAAAGGGTTATAATAACCCCCTGTTAGACTGACTAGTGGGCCCCATGCCATTTATAATAAACTAAAATTGTTAATTAGCACTGTGTGACTTACACATGGGCCCCCACTGTCAGTTTAATAATTAAAATGAATTTAGTTTAATAACAGTGTATGACACCTCGGCCCCACTGGTAGATTAATTAGTAAATTGATTTATTTAAATAACCAAGGAATGACATGTGGGACCCACTGGTCAGGTTTGACCGGTCAACAAAACTATTGTGGATAATGTTGCTATTTAATTAATAAAAGAAATCCATAAATCCTTTTAAATGATTTAAAACTTTAAAAATTAATATCTTTTAAACCGTAGCTCAGATGGAAAAACTTTATACATGAAAATTGATTACAAAAATACATGGATCCAATATTGCATTATAATAGGTTTTGATAGGACTATATGCATATGCTTATTTTCATTTGATTATTTGCATTATAATAGCTTGCAATTCTTAATTTGCAAATACTATGGATCCAATATTTTATAGAGATGAAAATGAGGAAAACTTGCTTCATGATATGATCAACGAAAATGAAGGTCAAGATGTCACCCGCACGTTTCTGAACGATTCCGGTGAGGGAGATGAGTCTCTCCACCGAGAAGAAGCATCGGACGGGAGACAAGCCGGCTCCGGCTCCGCCTCCGGCGAAACCTTTAATCTCGAAAACACCGGCGAGGTTGATATATATGTAAATTACTGTTAATTAAAATGCAGCTGTATATGTACATGCATATATTAACACTCTTTCTTCTTTTAGCCCTCCGGATCCGGATCCGGCAATTCCTCCGCAAGACCGAAACGAGGCCCAACCAATAAGTTGGATGACAGTGTGAGGTATAGGATCGAAGAGGTCGGTCCAAACGACGAACCGTTAGCTCCGGACGATGTCAAGAAAAAATTTGTGAAGGCATGCGGAACTCTCGTGAGGGACAACATCCAGATCACCATTCGAGAATGAATGCAGCCAAAGGACCCTACAATCTCGTTTGTGTGCGACACCATGAAAGACAGGCTTTGGAACATGCTCATGCATAATTTCCTCCTGCGGATGCCAGAGGTGGATAATCCAGCTCAGGAGGTGACAGCTAGACTGGAGCTAGAGGCTAGAGTCAAGAAGTTTGCTCTCAGCAAGATGGCCGAGCAATTCAAGAATTGGAAGAAAAACTTGTACCTAAAATTTGTCAAGGTAGACAAGACTCCGGATTTCGAACACGGCTATGGTAAGATAAGAGAGCAGTGGGATGATTTTGTGGCGTACAAGAAATCGGAGTACGCGCAGCAAAGGTCTGAAATAAATCAGATGAATGCTGCTAAGAAGATGTACCACCATAAAATGGGGTCTGCTGGCTACGCCGGTTGCATGCCTAAGTGGGAGGCAATTGAGGCCAAGTATGTTGATGCCGGGATCACTCCAGAGCCTACAACATGGAACGAACGGACAAGAAACTGGTTTTACGGCCATGGGGGCACGTTGGACAAAGATGGGAAGGTAATATATAACCAGTCACACATAGATGATCCCCTGCTGCCCATCGAAGATATTAGAGATGCAGTACGTGATATTGAAGCGGGACGGTTCATTCCCGATAGAGAGAACGACGAGCTCACACGCGTCCTAAAAAATAAAGAACACGCAGGACGAGCATGAGGCACGCCAGGCTCCAAGTGTTGGAAAGTTGCCTTCCCTCCGGAAAGCAAGAAATATCTAGATAAAAGCCATCAGAGGAGGAAGGAAAGGGAGGCAGCTGAGAAAGCGGCGACTGAGAGAAAGAAAGCGGCGAATGAGGCTGAGAAAGCGGCTACCAAAGAGCGGCTGCGTAATGTAGAAGAAGGCTTAAAGCGGGCGGAGGAGCTGATCGACAGACTTAGCCAGCAAAGTGGCGGCCAACCTCAGCGGCTCTTGTTAGAAACTACATTCGATGCTACCGGCACCCCATCGAATCAGAAAAGCTCCCAAGCTTCCACGCAGCTCCAGGAGGGTGATGATGATGTACTGACAACGGCTGCTCCTAAACGCTACCCAGTGGATTATATCACGAAGAGCACACGTTGTGAGCTTAAGGTGCAAGTACTGAACTTAAAGGTGACGGTGGCGGTCGGCATGGCCCTATCAATCCCGGAGAAACCAACTTATCATTGCAACCCGACTCCAGAAGGGTACGCTGTCGTCATGGTGGATGATGTGATGGATAATTTTGAGGAGCTGAAGCTGGACCACCCTGCAGGTGAAGATAGGGAGCTGACTGAACTAGGAGAAGCCAAAAAGGGGAGTGTTCTATGGTGAAAGGAGCACATCGTGCTTCCAAATTATGTGCCGTCAAGGTCACCCACTCTTCAGAAGAGCAATCCACCTTCGCCGCCACGTGACAATTCTCCACCGCAACCATCGCCTTCACCGCCTCACCACTCTCCGGCTCAGCCGTCTCCACCGTCGCATCAGGCATCTCCACCGTCGCCTCAGCCGTCTCCATCTCCTGAGCCTCAGAGCCAGAAGAGGAAACGTACCTATACTAGGAGGGGCAGCAGCAGCATCAGCAGCAAGAAATCACCGAAACGTAAGCGATCACCCCTCCCAAAATTTCCTCATCAGAATATGAAGAAGCTACCCGGAGAAATGACACCTGAGGAACTAGAAGTGTCCGCAAAAATGTCTTATGAAAAGTGGAAGATTGATGTGGCCAACAAGAAGAAGCCGATAGAGCCATTGTTCCCGCGCACCCCAGAAGATCACGCCGCGTGCGTGGAACTGAAGAAGAAGCTTCACAACCCCATACCGCTCACATCAGACTATGAACGCTCTATTACAAAGTCGGCTGAGGCAAAAGAGCGGAGAGTCGGAAAAGAGATTGCCCAGCTCGGACTACAGAAAAATCAACCGATCGAACCGCTCAAAGTGCACACTTGGCCGCGCCCCCAGCAGCATCAGGTCGATGCGTATGATCCAAACAAAGATACGGAGTTTATAAGACAGTACGAAGCAAAAGCCCACGCAGTAGGACTGCCTATTACTGAGTACCTGAGCCGTCTGGATGAGTTCGAGACCGGGAACGACGAGGAATTCGTACCGGCATACCAATACCGACACGGATATCCTCTCGTCAAACCCGAGTTAGTCAACGATCGACCAACAAAGATGCGAAAATTGCATGACTGGTACATGGAAAAATCTGCTAAATCCGAAAACTGGATCTACGCTAAATTTCAGAACGAGCATTACGGGCATGGACAAGGCTTCGATCTGATTGAATTCTCAGAATTATTTCAGTTTTACCAAGGAGACGCCATCGACAAATCTATCGTCTGTGCATATTGTCTGTAAGTACCATTAATTTCAGTGGTCAAGCCTTTCTAGCTCAGCTCATTCGTTTCATGTACAATCTTACACTCATCACTAAACTAATTATATATGCAGAATGAAGATTCTCGAATGCAAGAAAGGACAAATCTATGACATTGGGTTCGTTGACTGCCAGTTCTTTCATGAAAGAACTCTCAAAGATAAGCCCAACCAGACAGAGAACAACTTGTTGCAATCGTTGACGTATTTCGGCACAAGAAGGGAAATACTATTTCCTTACAACTTCGAGTGAGTGTTACTGTCTCGCACACATTCTATTTCGCTTGCTCGGTGTTAAGCGTATAATTGACTCTTTATGCGTGTGCAGCTTCCACTTTATTCTGTTGATCATTGTTCCGGACGAACGAGTAGTAAAAGTCATGGACCCGGGACTCAGATCTATGAAATCATGGGAGGACATGCAGGCATGCCTCCAAAGGGCTTGGAAACGGTTCACCGCCAAAACACCGGGTCTTCCGGCAGAGCTTACATTTGAACCACTGAATGTAAGTACTACTTGCTAGATCCACGCATCTTTTTGATTCTAGTTTCAGTATAAAATGATTATAATATTCATTGATCTCCGTTCTCGTAAAGTGTTTGAGACAGGGACCCGGAAATAACTTATGTGGATATTATGTCTGCGAGTTCATTCGCCAGACGACCAAAGAGACGGCCGCAACCCGAAACATAAGGAAAATTGAAGTACGATAAACAACATTCAATACTTTAATTTATTGCTTTAAATTGTGTTTAGTTTCATTCATATATATTGATCCCTTTCTTTTAATTAGATCGAACGAATGCGGGACGGTCTTCTACCACGAGAACGCATGCGAGCAATTCAAGAGGAAATCGCCGGATTCTTATTAGACCATGTCATAGCTCCAACCGGAGAGTTCTTTCACCCTCATTTTTTGGAAAACAAGCGGCCAAGGACCGATGTAAATTAGATCGAACTCGTGTGAGTACCGTTTGTGTAATACATGTTCGACCAAGCACGAGGAATGAGATGGTGTATATGATATATTTGTGACCATAATGTGTAATATATATTGTGGTTCCTTCATTGTTGCTTTATATATATATATATGGTACCATTTAATTGAATACAAAACACAAAATAAATAAATGGAAAAAAATCAGAAAATCCTGCCGCGGCAGAAAAAGAGGGCAAAATCCTGCCGTGGCAGTGGAGGCCCGATCCCGGTTCTTCCTATCAACCGGGACCGATGACCCCTCCCCCCCCTCGCTGCGCGCCTGGCCACGTGAAGCCTCTTCGGTCCCGGTTCGTGGGCCAACCGGGACCAGCATTGGTCCCGAGTTATTGGTCCCGGGTGTTGAACCGGGACTGAAGGCCCATATGAACCGGGATAATATGGGGGTCTGTCCACTAGTGTATGAATACTATGTGCAGCAAAACAAACTATTCATTTGAATATAAAAGTGAACGAAAAATAAAATAGCACATAGAGTTCAACTGTCATTGTCGTTGGAATTGGTCTCTGTTGGTAACAAACCGAGAGAGAAGGGGAAGCAAAACCTCCCATATTTTGTGTCTGATCGGGGCACCCAAAATCAACTGGTTTAGTCCCTGCTCCGGGTTCCATACATAAATGGAGGAGGTCAAAATCTCTTTTAAACAATGTACGGAAAAAACTCCCTAGACTCCTAACCACCGATCCTATGAGGGTGCTGCTGGGATCAGAAGGCCAAGACCATCGCCGACCACCGCAGGGTTATGCCTCCTGCCCATCTTCTCTAGAGGCTCAACCCCCATCAGGATGGGCTACCCACTAATGACTTTCAAGTCAAGGTTAGTCGCAAATCCCAAAAATACTAAGTCTTCTAATATGAGATCAAGATCATATCTTCTAAACCACTATGCTCTCTAAGTTTGGACGCCCCACAATCAATTGAGGTATCAATTTTTGATTTTGTGTCACGATTTTGATTGGGTCATGCCTCCTCTCCCAAGCTGGACCCCGCTGGTCAGCGTGAGGACAAGAGTGACGGCCTCGCCTTGGTTTTAGTCCATACGCCGTGTGTTGCTCGTCTTCGATTTCCCTTCCTGTTGCCTATGCGTCCTGCCGTCCGGGTGTGCGTGGCAAGAGAGGGAAGCGATTTGGGGCTGGCGGCTTCTATGGGGTCGTGGGCATGGCTGCCCCTGTACATGGGGTTGTAGGGAGTTCGCCGGCTTTGGTGCTCTGACGTTTGGTGTTTTGGATCTGATGATGTTGACTGCTTCTCCCTCTCTTTCCCTCCTGTGACGTGTGCATTTCATCTTGCTGTGTTGATTAGTATGGCGTGCCGGCGAGAGGTTTGGGATTGGATGTTTGTGGGGGTAGTTTGTGAGATTTTCTGATGGGTTTTCCTGGAGCCATTGTTGCTGCGCTGGTAAGTGTTTTGCCAGTCTGCAGACGGCGGCGCTCAGTTTTCTGGGTTGCGTGCTTGCTGCTGGTGAGCCGGAGCACCTGACGAGGGTGCCGTGCAGGCTAGGGTTTCGGAGGTTAGTGGCCAGCGGAGGTATTGTCCCATTTGTGGCGTCATGTCGTGCTCGACTAACTGGTGTTTTGTACAACTCAAGTCCAAATAGGAGGTGCAGTGAGCAATTTAATCTAAACAGTAACCACCAGATTTCTTAGGGCATGTACAATGGAAGCATCACCATACAAATGCCCCATGCTCCACGTAGAGAAAAAAGAAATGAAGCTATCGTTCAAGCCCATCTTCTTGCACCGCATGCGGTAGCCTCACACTGTCAACTTTTCTCTCCCCAGGCCATCACCTCCCTTTTTCTCTTCTGCTTTTCTCCTTCTCTCGTCATTTCTCTCGGGGAGCAGCTGCATCTTCTGCAGGCAGCACTGATACCTGCGAGGCTACCGCTAGAGCTCCATGCTGGCATCCGAGCCTAGCTGGCGTGCGGGGCAGCTGTCCTGGGGCTACGCGATGGCCATGCCCTTAAAGATGTTCTGGATCTGGAAATCAGCTGATCAGCTAAAAAAATACTGCTAGTGAGCTAAAGCGGAAAAATCATCCATGTGAATCAACAGAAGCATAGTGTTCACAAGAATGCACTAATAAAAAGGTACACGTGTTATGCCATCGAACTGACAATCTGAAACCACTCGTGTAATGATTCATCCGGCATTCTGGGTGCACAAAGCTCCACCAGTGGTTCCTTCCCGACCCTATACACACGCCGAAAATATAATGCCTAAGCAGCTAAGCTAGATTACTTAAAGCGAGGAGATCTAACAAACCAACAGCATACAACATTAGGAACACCATCGATCAACGTTGCTTCCTCCCAACAGGAAGGAGATCCAAAAAAATCCAAACAAAAGGAAAGACTTTGGCATATCAGCTGTTCAATTGATCGTAACAGACGCCATTAGTACAATGGAACTGGCAGCAAGAAAGGGAGGGCTTGGTGCGTCACCTTGGATGGGTCGTCGATCTTCTGGAAGTTCTTGACGACCTTGATGGTGCGCTCAGTGACCTCGTCCTTGTCCAGGAACGAACCCTTGGCGTCCTCCGACGACATCCACCGCCGCCCGGACAGGGCCCCCTGCAGCGCCGCCGCCGGCCTGAGGGACATCGACGACTTGGGGGCCGCGGCCAAGCGGAGGTGCCGTAGCACCAGGTTCCTCGCCGCCGCCGCCGCCGCCATTAGGGTGGGACCGCTGAGATGGATGGGTGCTTAGCTCCGGGGAGGGGGTGAGAGGGGATCAGAGGAGGCGTGATGCGTTGCGGCGGCGAGGCGAGAGTTTTTTTTTTGAGGGGTAGGCGAGAGTTTTCTGGACTGGGGGAATATTTTTTTTACGGGATCTGGACTGGGGGAATGGGATGAGGAGGGGAAGAAGGAGTACGTTTTAGGCCAATTGGGCCTCTAGGTGTATATGTGTTTTTTGCGGCGGACAAAATGGACCGGGCCTTTTGACATGTATGTATTTTTTTATTTTTTTTGTTTGTATATTTTTTGCGAGAGATTTTCTGTGTATATAGGATTTTGTTTTTTTCTATATTTATTGTAAATTTCTCTAGAGAAACCTAATACATAAATTTGAGAATTACAAAACTATCATAATTTGAAAAAAAATCATGATTTTTTTATTGAGTTTACCTTTTAAATTTTTAAAAATCGTGGTTCTTAAAAAAATGAAAAAAAATTCAAAAACAAGAAAAATCATGATTTTTTTCAAAAATAATGGGGATCCGATTGACAACCCCCCTCTCGCCCTAGGTTGTAGTCGCGTGGGGTCATACCGTTCTACTCGAGTTACAATGCGTGTAGTTGCAAGTCTAGTGATAAACATGGAACTGGTCAACAACCCCCTACCGCTCGAATTGTAGTCATATTGAGGGTCATCCAATTGCATTCGGGTCATAATGCTTGAAGTTGCATGTCTAGTGATGGACATGCAGCTGGCCCGACAACCATAATTGCAACCACATTGGGGGTCTTGTCGTGGGAAAGTCACGACACATGTCCTCACCAGAGAACTTAATGTGAGGCCTTTGCTACGGGTGAACTCGAGGAGGGAGAAGGTCAAGGAGAAGGACATAGGGATTTACCCAGGTTCGGCCCGTCGATGAGGTAAAGACCTACTCCTGCTTTTCTTTACTATATGTGGAGTCTCGATTACAAGGGTGTGGAATCGCTACCTATGCCTCGAGAGTTTCTAATGTTGTTTGCCTCTTGGACGTCCCAGGGACCCGGCTTATATACACGTCGGGTTCTAGGGTTTACAATGAATTTGACTCATACACGAGGATGGAGTCCTAGTCTAATCTTTGGCGGTTTTCTTATCCTCCAAGGTAATTTGGCTCCTTCCTTCTACGTCGATCTTCATGCTTTGGTTGGACCCGACCCATGGCCGAGTCTCTTCTGGGCCTTGTCTTCCACAGAGTCGGCCAAGCCTCCAGCTCCAGTTGTTTGTGCTTGGTGAAGTCCTTCTTGAAGGGAATATGCCCGAGAGGCAATAATAAAGTGGTTATTATCTTATTCCATGTTTATGATAAATGTTTATTTTCATGCTATAATTGTGTTAACCGGAAACGTTAATACATGTGTGTTTAATAAACAGAGAAAAGGTTCCTAGTAATGCCTCTCTTTATACTAGCTTGTTGATTAACGGATGATCAAGGTTTCCTGATCATGAACATTGGATGTTGTTAATAACAAGGTCATGTCATTGGAGAATGATGTGATGAACATACACCCACAGTAGTTATAGCAATACGATCATGTCATCAAGTTTCTATTGTTGTATCAAACTCTCACGAAGTAACTCTAATCCTTAGACCATGAGATCACGTCAATCACTGACACCGGAAGAGTACTTTGATTCCATCAAACGTCACACCGTAACAGGGTGATTATAAAGGTGTCGTTGGGTACTTGGAAAGTGTTAGTTGAGGCTCGTGGATCAAGAGTGGGATTTGTCCATCCAGATGACGGAGAGATATACTCTGGGCCCTCTCGGTGATATCACATTGACATCGCTTGCAAGCACGTGACTGGCTCACGAGGATGTTATATCACGGAACGAGTAAAGAGTACTTGTCGGTAACGAGATCGAACTAGGTATGGATGATACCAAATGATCGGATCTCGGACAAGTAAAATATCGCGAGACAAAAGGAATTGGTTATGGAGTAATGGTTCACACGATCACTTGTTCATCGTTGAATAAGTGGGAGTCATTATGGATCTCCAGATCCCGCTGATGATTATTGATCAGAGAAGTGTCTCGGTCATGTCCACTTTGTTCACGAACCGTAGGGTGACACACTTAAGGTTTGCCGACGTGTTTTAAGTGGATACGAAACGCAGGAGAAAATACTGGACAGCACAGGACAGCACAGGGACTGTTTCGATAAAACTGCCGGAATAGTTTCGGAATATCGAAATAGTGCAAGGGGATAATTGTTAATGTGTTCATTAAGTGAATTGTTCATAAATGAAGTACTAATTTAATGAAGTGTTCATTAAGTTGAGTGGCATTAAACCAAGTGTATTAAAAGTGTTTTAATGCAAAGTCTCTTGGAATTTTGAGTGGAGATTGAAGGGCATAATAGTGGCTTTTGGTTTTTGTGAGTGGAGACTCCATTACCATCAATAGGGAAGAGGTGGGGGCACCCTTGGGGCGTGCTCAACCCCTTGGGCTGGCTGCCCCCCCTCTCCTATAAAAGGAGGAGGTGGAGACCCCCTCTACTCACTCATTTCCTCTATCTCTCATATGCCCTTTGGTTGGCATCTTCCTCCCCTTGCTAGCTGATCCAGTTTCACGAGTACGGTGCTTAGGCGAAGCCCTACTCAAGATCTTCTCTACCACCACCACCACTATATTGTAGTGCTGCTGGAGTTCTCGAGGGTCCACTACTTCCGCTGCCCAACTGGAGCAAGGGGCGGAGGTCGTCGCTGATCCGTACGTGTGACCGATTACGGAGGCGCTGCCCGTTTGTGGCGCCCATCTTCATCACGACCTTGAGGTCGGCAAGTGATCGACTACATCACCCACGAGAATCTTTCTCGTTAAAGATTTTTGGTCTTCGAGGGTGAGTCCTTCTCAAACCGTTACAAGTTATCTCCTAGATGTGATCTTGGCAGTTGCAATCGTAGGAAAAATTTTGTTTTCTATGCAACGAACCCTTCAGTGGTATCAGAGCCACGTCTATGCGTAGATGCTTTGTACGGTTAGAACACATAGAGATGTGGGCGTTGATCCTCTAGTTGTTACCCTCTTTTGTGCACTTGTTCATATTGCGGCAATGTTGGATTGAAGCGGCCCTAAGCGCAGATTGCGTGTCACGCTTGACATACGGCTTGTACCGTATAAAGTGGCTTTGGGGGTGTCAGTTTCTCTAACATTAGTGATATGGCATTTGCAACGGAGGGCCCTGGAAAGGGATGAAAAGAAACAACTAGCGAATCAACGTTGTGGTTCTTGTCCGTAGGTAAGATCGGTTCTTTCCTAGGAAGCCCAAAACCACGTAAAATTTGCAAAGATAATTTAGAAGCGTCTAACTTGTTTTTGCAGGGCATGTGATGTGATATGGTCATTGTTACAAAATTGTTGTATGAAATGAGATTTATTGTAAACAACCGGCAGGAGCCATATGGTTGTGTTTTTCCTTTTTAAGGCCTGCGTGCTGTAGATATATCCATGAGATATATTGTAATGGAGAAGGACGACCATGGTGGTGGCGCCATGGACCTTGGTGCCGCGCCGGTGGCATGATGGAGATCATACCAAGACGCACAAGATGGAGATCTAATGCGAGAAGGACCATATCATATCACATTATCCATGCATGTGATGTTTATCCTTTTATGCATCTTATTTTGCTTAGTTACGATCATGATCGCTTCGGTAGCATTATAAGATGATCCCTCTCACTTAATATCAAGATAATTATATGTTCTTCCTTAGTATGCACCGTTAAGAAAGTTCGTCGTTTCGAGACACCACGTGATGATCGGGTGTGATAGACTCTACGTTCGCATACAACGGGTGTTTTCAAGCCTAGCATGTACAGACATGGCCTTGAAACACATGCAAATACTAAGGTTCTACTTGGCGAGCCTAGCATGTACAGACATGGCCTCGGAACATGGACCGAAAGGTTAAGCACGAGTCATATGGATGATATGATGAACCATATTGAGATGCTCGCCATTGCAGCTACACTGCCTCACGTGATGATCGGTCGTGGTGTAGTGAATTTGGTTCGTGTAATCACCAAAGACGACTCGAGGGATGTTGTTTTTGAGTGGGAGTTAGATGAACTCATTTTATCATGAACTAAATCAAAGTGAATTTGCATAGTTCGTTGTAGTCATTGGCATTTGTTTACTACCTTTGCGCTTAGCTATAATTGAGATAATAGAACTATAGAATTCTGGATATTTAACTTTACGGACTGGTACCGTATTGTTTGAGTGTCAATCTAAAGTTTAAAGTCTTATTGCAAACTTTAGCAAACCTTGCTTACTCCATGAAGTTTAATAATGTGTATTAAATCGAGAGTAACAATTCCAGTGTTAGTGTCTAAGTATCACACTTGCCTCCATGATCCTTGATATTCAAATGTTGTTTGTTATTATCAAGGTTATCTAGGAGCTGAAAGGATTGTTTCAGAAACTATCATGTGTGGAAGATATAGCGATATCTGAAACAATGTTTAGTTGCAATGTGATAGAGTAAAATTTAGTGAGAAACATGTTCTCATATTGTATGAGAATTTGTGAAGGTTGGAGACACTATGTGTCCTAATCTCTCAAAAAGGTTTTGGGAACTAATATTGTACTCACAGTTTGTCCCTATGAGCTATGGTAGTTTTGTCATGAAAGTTGTCATGATAGGATGAATGGAAGATGTAGGTAAAATGTTTACTACACTATAAGATTACTAAAGAATGGAATTTGGAAGAACACCAAACATTTGATGACGGTGATCTACATCAAAGTGAGAATCAAAGGGTGTTAGTATTTGACTAACACACTTTGGATTATGTGTCATATGAATGGTGCCACAAGTGATGTTGATAAATTCTTCTAAAAAGGAAAGGAATTGCCGAAAGAGGATCTGAAAAATATTTTGGCGAAAAGAAAAAGGAAAAGACTGGAAATGTCCAGCTCTGGTATATAGATGATATACATGTTATGGGTATATTCATTGCTTGTTAAACAGTGTGATTCTTGAGTATTGGATACTGATTGGTTGGTATGAAGTGTCATACAGAACAACGCAATACAAGAGTTGCAATGGCCTGAGTAACTAGCAAATGAATATGGGATGATTCTCATCAAGAACAAAATAAAGTGTTATTGTGTTTATCGTTGGAATTAAACCTAGCCTTCAAGATTTATTTGAATAATTGTTATTCTGTTCTGGTGTTATACGAACAATAGTTGTTCAAATTATCACCATATTCATAGAAGATGGATGAACTCTATAAATCTTGTTGGAGAAATCACATCCATAATAACTGATGCTAAACATGTCGCAAGACAAATGATTAGAAGATCACTTATGAGTGACACCACCGTTTGAATCATATTGGAAAGAAACACATGAAGAAACTCCATGGTGATGGAATTTTGGAGTCTTTTGATTTTGAATCAATTGACGGTTGTGAGAAATTTCTAGAGATGATTGAAACACCGTTTAAATCATATTGGAAAGATAACATGAAGAAACTCCATGTTGGTGGAATTTTGGAGTCTTTTGATTTTGAATCAACTGACGCTTGTAAGAATTTCCTAGAAATGATTGAAACTCCGTTCATAGGCAAAGAAGGACGGACGACTAACTTATTGGACATTATACATGTTGATGTGTATAGTTCATTATGTGTAGCCGTGTGTGGTGGGTCTTATAACTTCATATACTTTAACCGAGGATTTGAGTGGATATATGTGTATATTTACTTGATAAGGAAGAAGTATGAAATGTTTGAAAATGTTCAAATAAATTTCAAGATGAAGTGAAAATCATTGTAACGAGAAAATAAGAGTTTATGATTGGATCATAAAAGAAGATTTTGAGTTAAAAGTTTAGCAAATGCCTGAGAGTTTAGGAATCGTTCCAAAACTTGCATTTCCCGAAACACCATAGGAGTATGGAGTGTTCGAGAGATGTAATCAAACCTTGTTTGACATGGTAAGGATCAAAGGTGTTATTTTTAAAATTGCCATTATATTTTAAGGATTAAACTTTAGAGACTACCGCTTTTCACTGAAAAGAGCGCCATCGAGATCCGTTGAAATGACACCATATGAGTTGTGTAATGGGATAAAACCCAATTTGTCTTTTCTTAAATTTTGGTATGCAAGGCATATGTAAAATGTTTACAACCAAAGTCGGATAAAGTACGTCTTTGTAGGTTATCCCAATGTAACCGTTGGTTATTCCTCCATAACACTAAAGACAAAAGTGTTTTGTGGCTAAGTGCATCAAGTTTCTTGAGAAGGAATTTTTTGCGAAAAGTTAAGTGGGAGGACAGTAGAACTTCGATTAGGTTGTTGAACCTAAGCTTTATGTGCTAAGTGGCGCAGCGCCGGAAAGTTTCCCGGAAGCGGCCGCAATGCTCTTGGCTCCCGTGTCCCAAAGGTTGTGGTCACGACGATCTAAGTTCCTATTGAACTGCGTAGTTCGGATAATCGATCAAATAGTAAGATTTGAGATTGAATCATTGTTATTTGATAATAATGGACCGACTACATGCAAAGAAGCAATGATGGGCCCTGACTCCGTCAAAATGGCTAGAAGCTATAAAATCCGTGATAGTTCCATACACGAGAAACCAAGTTTCTGAACTTGGAAGACCCTCTAGATACCGTGTTTGGATCTATAAAGAAACAGACGTGGATGTTCTCACATCTATGAAATATTCGACATA
Organism: Bromus sterilis; assembly: GCA_950022295.1. NCBI lineage: Eukaryota > Viridiplantae > Streptophyta > Magnoliopsida > Poales > Poaceae > Bromus > Bromus sterilis. The sequence continues at coordinate 171,093,562 of OX465595.1, read as the reverse complement.
TCGTTAAAATGGTTTACGATTATGTTCAAAGAGTTGGCTATGACAAGATTTGATCTTTCATAACGATATTTAGTCTGGACGGATTATTGTAGCAACCACTACATATGCTAGTTTTGGTATATGGTAGTTGAACAAACGGAACAACGTTCTTCTAATAGAATGGTTACCTAGGACGTGTACAGGACACGGTCCAAAGGGTTCTGTTAATTCAAAGGATGCTAAAATAGCATGCAAATTTCAATGGTTGAAATAAGCATTCGCGGAGTTGGAATCTTCATCATGATGAAATTGTTAAAACGTTTAGTTTCATCAGAGACGGTGAAGATGCTTGCTTTTGCAAGAAATTAAGTGGGAGCGCTGAGACATATTTCTAATACATTATGTAGAAGACATATTGTTGATTGGAAATGATGTATATTTTATTGACACGGGTGAAGTTTCATTGAAAATTTGATTTTAATGGAAGATTTGGGCAAAACCAGTATATTGGGCTAATATGGTCTATATAGATAGATTGAGGTGCTAATATGGTTGGGCCGAAGTACATATATGAAATATTGAATAAGTTCAATATGGAAACGACGAGAAAAGTTCTTGCCGCATGGAAAAGGTTGAAGCGAGATTCAAGTGTTTTGACACTTGGTGAGTAAAATCACATGAATGATTTGATCAATCATGTACACCATGATATGTACAATTCCAAGAATGTCCTATGCTCTAAATGTTATGAGCATATACCAGAATGATTCATAAGATGATCATTGGACAATAGTAAAGATATCCTTACGTGCTTTGGAAGGACTAAGAATATATATTATGTATGTTGGACAATAGTTCATTGTAAAGTGTTACATTGATACTAGTTTTGTCGCAAGATACAATCTAAATTTATCTCAATTTTGGCGGTATGTTAAGGTGGAAAAATGTAATGGAAGAAAGTTCCATGATAGATTTGGAATAGTTCCAAATGGATTTGGATGAGTTCCAAAGTTAAGACATTATAACGAATACTACAAGGAAAGGCTAAGTATATGACTGCTCTAGCAGCAGCAAAGGAGGGCATTTGTGTCAAGAAGTTTGTTTGACAAACTAGGTGTAGTTCCAAGCGAGCTAATACTATGAAGATCTATTGTACGACAATAGATTCAACATGTTTTGAGCTCAAGGGACTAAGGTCTCACTGGAGGACCAAATTTATGCAATGCCATCTCATTAGTGAATGAGTGATGCGTAGAGACGCAAAGAAATGCAAATACACACGGACCTGAAGTGTCAGATCTGGAGATTAGGTTTACCACTAGCAATGCGTATGGATAACAACTGAATGCCATAGGTGTTGGATGCGCAAGTACCAAACTAGATTATTGACTCTAGTGCAAGTGGGAGACTGAAGGGAATATGCCCGAGAGGCAATAATAAAGTGGTTATTATCTTATTCCATGTTTATGATAAATGTTTATTTTCATGCTATAATTGTGTTAACCGGAAACGTTAATACATGTGTGTTTAATAAACAGAGAAAAGGTTCCTAGTAATGCCTCTCTTTATACTAGCTTGTTGATTAACGGATGATCAAGGTTTCCTGATCATGAACATTGGATGTTGTTAATAACAAGGTCATGTCATTGGAGAATGATGTGATGAACATACACCCACAGTAGTTATAGCAATACGATCATGTCATCAAGTTTCTATTGTTGTATCAAACTCTCACGAAGTAACTCTAATCCTTAGACCATGAGATCACGTCAATCACTGACACCGGAAGAGTACTTTGATTCCATCAAACGTCACACCGTAACAGGGTGATTATAAAGGTGTCGTTGGGTACTTGGAAAGTGTTAGTTGAGGCTCGTGGATCAAGAGTGGGATTTGTCCATCCAGATGACGGAGAGATATACTCTGGGCCCTCTCGGTGATATCACATTGACATCGCTTGCAAGCACGTGACTGGCTCACGAGGATGTTATATCACGGAACGAGTAAAGAGTACTTGTCGGTAACGAGATCGAACTAGGTATGGATGATACCAAATGATCGGATCTCGGACAAGTAAAATATCGCGAGACAAAAGGAATTGGTTATGGAGTAATGGTTCACACGATCACTTGTTCATCGTTGAATAAGTGGGAGTCATTATGGATCTCCAGATCCCGCTGATGATTATTGATCAGAGAAGTGTCTCGGTCATGTCCACTTTGTTCACGAACCGTAGGGTGACACACTTAAGGTTTGCCGACGTGTTTTAAGTGGATACGAAACGCAGGAGAAAATACTGGACAGCACAGGACAGCACAGGGACTGTTTCGATAAAACTGCCGGAATAGTTTCGGAATATCGAAATAGTGCAAGGGGATAATTGTTAATGTGTTCATTAAGTGAATTGTTCATAAATGAAGTACTAATTTAATGAAGTGTTCATTAAGTTGAGTGGCATTAAACCAAGTGTATTAAAAGTGTTTTAATGCAAAGTCTCTTGGAATTTTGAGTGGAGATTGAAGGGCATAATAGTGGCTTTTGGTTTTTGTGAGTGGAGACTCCATTACCATCAATAGGGAAGAGGTGGGGGCACCCTTGGGGCGTGCTCAACCCCTTGGGCTGGCTGCCCCCCCTCTCCTATAAAAGGAGGAGGTGGAGACCCCCTCTACTCACTCATTTCCTCTATCTCTCATATGCCCTTTGGTTGGCATCTTCCTCCCCTTGCTAGCTGATCCAGTTTCACGAGTACGGTGCTTAGGCGAAGCCCTACTCAAGATCTTCTCTACCACCACCACCACTATATTGTAGTGCTGCTGGAGTTCTCGAGGATCCACTACTTCCGCTGCCCAACTGGAGCAAGGGGCGGAGGTCGTCGCTGATCCGTACGTGTGACCGATTATGGAGGCGCTGCCCGTTTGTGGCGCCCATCTTCATCACGACCTTGAGGTCGGCAAGTGATCGACTACATCACCCACGAGAATCTTTCTCGTTAAAGATTTTTGGTCTTCGAGGGTGAGTCCTTCTCAAACCGTTACAAGTTATCTCCTAGATGTGATCTTGGCAGTTGCAATCGTAGGAAAATTTTTGTTTTCTATGCAACGAACCCTTCACTTCTTAGGAATGCCAGGTCTTGGTCAACTCCCCAAAGTAGCCCCCAAGATTAGCATGAAGCCGGCTTTATGTCAATCTTCCATAGAAATGACTTAAATGGTATTAGTTCCAACAAATTACCTAGTATTTATCTGAGCAGGTATTTCTTCCTCGGTTCACGTGTTGGTTAGTCTGAAATTTGTGCCACCTCATTAATTGACATATCCGTTGAACATGAAATATGCATGCAATATTTGTCTGCAACAATCGAGGCGTCATCATTTAAGGCTAATCATGTCATGCATGGGAACCGAGGAAACCTCCATTTATTGCTCTGGGCATTTCGGCTCGTCAGTTGCATCCATATCCCTCATAAATAGGGCTTCCCCGTTTCTCTCTTCCTTTCACGCACCCAGTCATCCTCTCTTTGTCTCCTTGCTCTCTTCTCGAACTCACCGGCGACAGTGAAGAGGGACGTTGCGTGCACCAGGTCAAGGCGAGGTCGTTTCAGACTCCGACAAGCCACGGGGCCCTGCCATTCCCGTGCATTATATCCGTAAGGCATTCCCTTAAATCTGATCTCCATTACTAGCACCTCGAATATTCTCCACCATTGGCGTACTCGGTGTTCTTCGAACCCTAGCGTGATGGAGATTAGGCAATTGCTTTACTATCCATTGTACCACCCTCGCGCGAGCTCATAGGGTCACACGATGTCTCTTTCGCCGCTCATCGGTTCTTGCAGTTCATATAGCAGTTCTTCAGCTTTTTGACTTTTATTTAACCTATCCATTTAGATCCATAAGTTTTACCCTCATCGGTGAAAACTGTTTGTGACCTTGTATAGCTTTTTTCTGCTAAGTCTTTGGCATTTGTATCTTGTCATCGACCTGACACATATGTTGGCTCTTGTATAAATGTCTAATCCATAATTGTTGTTTCGTGCAACCCTGCTTCCAACACTATGGTGAAGAAAACAGCCAACCATGGACCCCATGGGAAGCAAGGTGAGACGACTGTAAAGACAAATTCGGACCCCAAGCCCTAAGCGACCCTGACGACAAACTAGGCCATGTCAATGGTAACTCACGCCAAGTTGCAGGAGATGGAAAAAAGACTCCACCATTCTCACGAGGCAATCGAAAGTTGTTCCCATGGGGATGAGACCCGACCTCAACCACGCGACCAAGAAGTCATGATCTTCGCCGACCACGTGACACGGGGATTTCGCTCTCCCGGGTCTTTATTTTTAGGAGCCTTCTGGATTTCTATGGATTACATCCGCATGACTAAGCTCCTAAATTCGTGCTCAACATCAGCAACTTCACTGTTTTCTGTGAGGTTTATATTCAAAGAGCAGTGGGGGACTTAGCCTCGAGTGTGGATCCGTCACTATCCAGCGCTGATGGGTGTAGATAGCACCTCCTTGTTGGTTACCCCAAGTGGAAGGTTATGATGCAGATAGCGGTAAATTTCCCTCGGTGAAGATACTGAGGTTTGTCTCCAGTAGGATTCCAAGCTCGAAAAGAAGGGGGCAAGAAAACAATGGCGCCGTTTACAACCTTTAGGTTGCTTACTTGACCTGGACCTACACACAAGACGCAAATAACTTTGCTCCCAACGAGTTCAAAGAGGTTGTCAATCTCTCCGGCGTTGCTATTTACAAAGGATCAAAACACAAGAGGAAATAATAGTGGGTGCAACTGAAAGGAAATAAAAGAAGGAAAAGTGAACGGTGTAAAGTATGGTGGAAATATGGACCAGAGTGTCATGAATTTCACTAGTGACGTCTCTCTCCCAAAAGACGATAAACAACTATCCTGGTTGAACAAATTACAGTTGCGCAATTGACAGAATTAAAAACACACCGCAATGCTAATTATGCTACTAGAAAGTAAAGAGGCTCAATCATGTGGGAATTACACCAAAACAAGTAGACCGTTTATCCATCAGCATCTACTCACTAATCACCCATCTTGAGATATCTATCCAGAACATCTCGCTGGTATTAAGTTGCGAACCCCAACCAAATTGTAGGCTAAAAGCAACGGACAATTGCCTTAACACTCTATGCGTAATGTAAGCAATCCTTGCAACCGCAGTTACAAGAACCGTTGTTTTCTCCCTGGTGGCAACAAACATCCCCTAGTCTCATGTTTCTGTCACTCAAGCTAGACATCGAGGGGCATTAACCCACAATCATGCATAACGCTCCCTCTTGGAGTTCCAATCTACTACTTGGACAAAGTAACAAACGACAACGGTGAACATGCAAGAACACTCAAGAACTAAAATATAAAGGTAAACAAAATATATTACTCATCACAAACTGAACATAATCTCATAATCCATCGGATCCCAGCAAAAACAACATAGCAAAACACGAACTAATACATAGATGCCTTGATCATGATAGGCATCTCACAAGGGCTAAACATTGAAGCACAAGATTGGAGAGAAGACATCATATAGCTACTGATCATGGACTCATGGTCCAAGGGGAACTACTCACAGCGCATCCCGTAGGCGATCATGGTGATGGAGAGGCCTCCGGAGATCAATCCTCCCTCCGGAAGGGTGCCGGGACAGGTTTTTTTGGCGATCCCGAGATCGGAATCGTTTAGGCGGCGGAACAGTGGGCGAAATAGCGTAACTGGGGCTCCTCCAGGGTTTCTGTAATGAGGGCTAAATATATGCCAAAGGGGAGTCTAAGGGGTGCCCCTTGGCCCAGACGGCCAGAGGGTGCGACCACCCCCCTGGCCGTGCCGTGGAGGCGCCTGGCTGGGGGGTGGGGGGCCCCTTCGGTCTTCTGGAGTCTTCCTTCGTGGATATATTTTTATTTTTTTGGAATTTTCCGAGAACTTATATTTTTGACCTTTTTCTGCAATGCATGAACAATAACAGACAGAATATGGCACTGGGCACTGAATTAGTAGGTTAGTCCAAAATATGTTTTAAATGCTATGAAAGTGCATCTAGACATATAACAATATCACCAAAATAAGCATGTAGCAAGCAAAAATTAGAGATATGTTTGGGACGTATCAACATCCCTAAGCTTAATTCCTACTCGTCCTCGAGTAGGTAAATGCCAATAAAGATAATTTTTGTGGTGACAGGCTACCAACAAAGATTAGAACTAAAGTAAAAGAAGCAAGATATGCAATTCAAGTCAAGACAATAACAAGCAGGAGTCTATATCTAGTATTGAAACTAGCAAAGTAAGAACATAAAGGTGCAAGAGGCTCTTGCTGTCCGTGACTCGAATGTCTCCAATCGGTGTTCCCGTGCAGAAAGTGGGAGATGGGTTTAGAGCATAAAAATACTGAATAGTTGTTGATAACTCAACTTACTAAAACTTCACACTTAGTCTCATTTGGAATCTTATTATGACTCGTCCCCAAACCGTCGGCACGGTACAAGTCAACTTGGTCCTCTCCCTTTTGATTTTGAGCACTCATGCAATGAATGAGCTCAATCAAGATTAGTTGGCACTTAGGATGGAAAAGAGAATAAATGATGTGGAAAGGAAGTCAAAAAGTGTGAAAGGCTCACATCAATGAGGAAAATCATAGGCGAGAGAAAGCCAAATGATAGATATGATGTAACGAGTAGGGATTGCCATGCAACGGATGCACAAATGAGCTATGAGTATGAAAGCTCTCCAAGGGAACTAGTGGGGGTGCATCCAACTTGCTTGCTCACGAAGACCTAGTGCTCTTTTGAGTAGGCTCATCATTGGAATATACAAGCCAAGTTCTATAGTGTAAGGGTCCCCACATAGTTATGCATGAATGATATGAAAACTCTCTATGAAGTACAAGTGCTACTTTGAAGCACGGGTGTGGATCTTTAAAAAAAAAGTAGTGTTGCCCCTTATCTTTTTTTCTTTCTCTTTTTTCTATTTTTTCTATTTTTTCTATTTTTATGGCCTCTTTGGCTCTTTCTATTTATCTCTCATTTGTCCTCTTTGGGATCTTTTCATGTGTCCTCTTTTGGGATCTTTTATTTGTGTCCTCTTTGAGATCTTTTCTTCACTTAAGGGCAACACTTTATATATTACAAGGATGATGAAGATCACACACTTTTACAAAAGTACTCAACATAAAGGAAACTAAAGCTAAATCATGACGTATGCAAATGTATGCCTCTGCCAGTGTAGCAGGATATGCAATGATACTAGTGCACCATGTAGAAATTATAAGGGCAATGCCCAACTAGATGCGGCTCTACGATCAAGCAAAAGCATGTATGACAATGAAAGATGGATGTTGCATGACAATGTATCTCGAAAGGCTATGGAAATGCCTTGATAGGTAGGTATGGTGGCTGTTTTGAGGAAGAAATAATGAGGCTTATGATGATAGAGTGTATCATGCCAAGGATTTGGATGCACTGGCGAAGTTTGCACCGACTCTCAAGATGAGAAAGGGAAATGCATGGTTGATACGTCTCAAACGTATCGACTTTTCCAAACACTTTTGCTATTGTTTTGGCCTCATCCTTGCATGATTTGAATGAAACTAACCCGGACTGCCGTTGTTTTCAGCAGAGTTGCCTGTATGGTTTTCTTGTGTGAAGAAAATGGATTTTTAGGTGTACCAGAAAATTCCAATAAAAATAGAGAAAATCCATGCACCGGGGGGAACCAATGGTCAGAAGAGGGGCCAGAGGGGGGCCACCTCTGGCCCAGGTGGCCAGGTGACACGGCCAGGCCCCTGGCCGCGCCAGGAGGGAGCCTGGGTGGGCCCCACCTGCTCTGGTGCCCTATCTTGACTCCTATTTTTACCTGAGATGGAGAAACCCTACAACAGAAGTTGTTTTGCCAATTCTCGTCGCGGGGCCCCCACCCTCTGTTCTTCTCCGGGAGAGCTAATCTAGAGGCTGCTTTGGCCTCCGATGAGGGGAATTCGTCATCACCATCACCACTCCATCACCCTTCCATGACTTCTCCTTTCATGTGTGAGTAATTCCCTTCTGTAGGCAAAGGGGGTGGTAGGGATTGGATGAGTTAGATCATGTAATAGTTCATCAGATTGTTGGGGCATGTTGCCTATCATTTACTATAGTGTTTATCATCTTTGCTACTACTTGTTTCTCTTCATGTTTATCACTTTGGGCCCGAGTGCCATGATTTCAGATCTGAACCCTATTTGTTTTCATGAATACATTTGTGTTCTTGATTCTATCTATGAGTTGTATGCACCTATTATAGTCCGGAACCGGTGATCTCAATGGTGACAGATTGGGACACCAAAGGGGATGGACTATAATTTGAGGATTCCATGTATCATTGATTGTTAATGCTTTGTTCCGGTGCTCTTTGACATGAGCACCTTAATCTCCATTAGTTCCTTTTGGCCCCGCTTGTAGCGGGATGGTAGGGAAAAAGATGTTGTGAAAAGTTCTTATTGCAAGCACGCACAACTACCTTAGGATACATGCCTAATGTCTGATATTTGCCTAGATGATCATTGTTTTTTTGCGTGCCTTGCCCCAAGTTAATTACATGTTATCCCTCATCCATGAAACACCCAACCATCCATTCCCCCTAGCCTACAATGTTTTAATACCGCTGGTTACAAGTTACTTTACTTTTATTGTTTTACTTTCGTTGCTTTGTCACCACTATTTCCGTTGCCACCATCACCTCCGTATCATCGTTACTACTAATATCTCGTTACAAGCAAGTATCTTTCATGTGCGGTTGAATTGAAAACTCAGCTGTTAAAGCTTATAAATATTCTTTGGCTCCCCTTGTGTCGAATCAATAAATTGGGTTAGTGAAATCTCAAGAATGATCAGAGGGGGAGGGGGTGAATGATCACTTTTAAAAATTCTATGGAGCTTAGAAGGAAATCATGCAAACTACGAAAGACAGAAACAAACTTGAAGGAATTGAAACAAAGAAAGACATGTATAAGTCGAAGGAATGGGGCCGAGGGGAAACATCGAAGGCAAACAGGCAATAGAGTAAATACTGAATGTAAGTGCGAGTAAGAAAACGAGCCTGACACTGCGATGTTTGGTAAACCAGTTTACACTCTGCAAAGTGCTATGTTTGGTTGGAGGGACTGGTGCTTGAACACCTGGAGAAAAACTCTCTTTGTCCTATTCTCCACTGCAAAAAACTCCTTTAGCTTGTCCAGTTCTTACTCGGGGTATATGATTCAGGACATCTCCGAAACATTTACAGACTTCCTTCAGCGATGGAAATTTCTCTTCGACTGCTTGAAAGGCGACGCCTAACCGTCTAGGAGACCTACAGATCTCCAAGATAAAAAGATCAGCTAATATCAACCTAAGTCTCAGTGAATAGCTCAACTCAGTTTGGACTTGGGTTTTGGTTTTCTCTCGATATCTTTCTCGGGAAGCTCACAGCTCTTCTGTGTCAGAATATTCAGTGGAGCAGCCAACCCCAAATGGCGGGTGGGTGCGGGGTATTTATAGGTGGCGATCCCGATGAGTGAAATGACTGAAGTGACCCGATGCAACCGCTTGATGCGTGTCCACAACGGTCGGATTTTCAATCATTGCACAACTTTTCTTGCGGAGCAAGTAAGCTGACTTACCGAACGAGTTCTCTCTTGAAGGCACCAAGTGCGATGAATTTGCCTTCGAGCTATTACTCGACTCCAGTAAGATTTATCTTGGCAGGCTATCTTTCGGTTTCAGGTTGAGTAGATCAAATTCACTTTGACTAAGATTTCAACTGGCAAACCCCTCTTGATAGTACGATTCAGCTCATTCATAATCTCTTGCTTCTGAATCTTATCTTCTTCAATGTGATGCTGAAGCATTTTTTGATTGCGAATTGAAATCTCCATGTGATGCACAGGCTTGATAAATCTGTTGCGCATATTTATTTCGGTGATATGTGCTCGAATGCCAGTGTATTCAGCAAAGGGGTCATTATGACGAGCAATAACTTTCAAAACCTCTTAGATAGGTGGAGTAAATATCAAAGGATACTTAGTCGAAGGGAATGATACTTCTCGAGAGTAATTGCACAGAGACATCAATCAAGGTGCATATGGCTTGAGTGAAGCAGGATCAGCAGCACAGGAAACTAACACTTGAATGAAGCAGTCTTCAAAACCGAAGGGATGACCATTGACTAGCTTCATGATAGCATGATTTGCATGGTCTGGAATTGGATAGTCATCGTGCACAGTGAGCATTGGAATCAAGGTCTTCGAAAAAATATAGAACCAAGATTTTGCTTCGAAGATCAAGTGCTTTGGCATGGCTTCTTCAGGATATGCATCGCCAACGACATCAGGATCCATGAGAACAGCGAATTCAGCTGGAGTCATGGGTGGAAAAGTGTGAATCTTGTCGGGCAATCCTTCGAACCGAGGAAGATTTACCACAGATAGAAGTTCATCGACAGTCATGTGGAAATCCTTGCCTTGTACCATGAAATCAAACTTCCATGTTGAAGGGTCTTGATGGTCTCCAGTGACATATAGAGTGGCAAAGAATTGCTTGATTACTTCTGGATTATAACCAATATGGAGAGAAAACATGCGGTGAGAGTGCAGATCATCAATAGTATCGGCCATATTTTGAAAGAAGGTGGTGGCATACATCGAGGGAATGTACATATATTGGTGCTGGAAAATCTTGTCCTTGTTCAGCAATGTTCGAGCATAATATATTGCTTGCTCTTGAGTCCAAAAGCGAAGCGAATAAGAATCACGAGCCTTCTAGTATGGGTTAGCGACGAAGAATTTTGGCTTATGCTCACGGGGATTGAAAATGGGGCCTCCACGAGGAACATCTGCCCTGAAGAGCGGCAACATTTCCCTCGGGTGATTGGAGTGAAGAAATTCATAAACTGGAAATTCTTCGGCCACATTCCCTTGAAATTGCAGGCGAGTAATATCAACTCGAGGATTTGAAGAGGGTATATTGATGATGTCCTGATTTTCCTCGGTCATTTCCACATCAGCATTTCTGTTGGCAGCAATTTCTTTGGCTGCAACTTGATTCTCAGCCTCTTCTGTTTCCATGGCCTCCATATCAGTATCTAATTCATCTAACATCTCTTCGTTGGATGAAGAAGATGAGGATGAGGAGCTGTCGTCAGAACTTTCGTCACCAGAGCCATCTTCCTCGGCATCCGCCTCATCAGTGGCAGGCGGTGCCTCTTGGCGAGAGGAAACTATGGTAACATCCACATTTTATTCTTCTTCTTCTTCTTCTTCGTGCAAGGTGAGGGCAGAGGAGAAATCCTTCTGAACTGATGGAATTGGAGCATGAGCTTCTTGCTCGACCTGAGCATCCTTCTCGGTTTCAGCTTGAGCATTGGGCTCGGCAGGAGGAGTTGCTTGTCGGGGTGGTGAAGAGGCGGGTGGTGGCGATGGTACTTTTGGTGGAGTTGGTTGGCAAGGTGGAGGTGTTAGAGCTCTAGGTGGAGTAGGTTCTCGGGCAGGGGGTGCGGTTTCTTATCGTGCTGATGCAGCATCGACTTCAATAGACTTTTGCTTCTTCTTATTTGCAGGCTCTAGCATCCCACGCCAAGAGGATGTGGCAGTTTTATTCTCGGTATACTTTCTCTTTCGAGATAGTCGCTCGGCGATAGCTTCGTTGTGATCTCTGCACATGTCGTCCACTATCTGTCGGACCTTTTCATGAACATCAGCTGACGAGGGGGTGTAAGGCCCGATATGCGGTACTGTTCCAGATCTAGATGTTTCCATCCAGATCCGGGGACGAAGCACATATCGGTCCCACCGCGACATATGACGAAGTCATATGCCCCGGATTTCCAACATGATATCACAACATTACAGATACAAGGATACAACATCTCATACAATCGGCATACAACTGCCTCAAATGCAATACAACAGCGGAAGATACATGTCTGAGTACAGACTACAATCAAATTCCTACTGGCAAAGAGAAAAACATCGATCCCCATAACCACACGGGTCCAGGCCCTCCGCCGGGATCCGCCTAACTAGTCGTCATCGAGTCTCCACGTGAAACGTCGATCACCATACCTGTTGTCGATCAAGAACCCTGAAAAGAGTTTGGGGGTAGTATCATGAGTATAGAGGTACTCAGCATCCAACTGTAGTGGTCATCTGACCCAGCAAGGACTTCATCACTCGTCATTCTAGGACAACTAGTAGTTTACGGTAAGGATGGGGTAAGTGGTGAGGTTGCTGCCGCACTAGCATTTATGAAGTGGCTAACGATCTAGAGAGTAAGATAAGAAGCCAAGCATTCGATGAGGAATTGCCTCCAACAAGTCTGCTATCCACCTACTTCGCAAACATAACACCTATCCTATCCTTGTCCTCCTCTTCGCATCCCGACGAAGAAGAAGCAGTCAAGGCACACACACGTTGATCAAATTATATTAAGATTATCTCAGTTGTTGTTGTCTATGAACAAGGAGTAGGTCTCAAGTCGTCCATAACCGTGGACACGGCTTCTCGAAAAGATTTAACCCTGCAGGGGTGTACCAACTGCCCATTACAAGGCTCCGCACGCACGCCCATCTCTCTCAGTTGCTACCCATCACAGGCAACCATTTTATGATTTAGTTCCAAGAGATCCGAAACGACAGGTCCCTCTAACTAACAACGAACAAATCCGGGTGGCCCCCGGGGAGTCGGCACCCAATCCAAAAGCTGGCCACGCTCTCGGATCGGACTCTTCCGTATGGCTAAGGTCGGGGTTAGTCTCGCCTATATAACAGGGGACTTCCCTAGCTCACCAGTGTGGACCAACAAAGGAACTAAGTCTCTGCTGGCCCGAGTTGTTTTAAAACCACTGGCTGCAGACCAGTTATGCATGCGGTTTCAAATGGTAAATCAGCTTGGGCCACCTCTAGAAATGTTTGAAGCTAGGTAGGTAAGAAAAGGGGACCCCATAAAATCCCACACGCGGTTAGGCACGCTCAGTCTTAAAACCAATACCCGGAACTCGGATCCTAGGTGACTCGAATGGAACAAAGCGTCGTGGCGGGATAGCCTAGACCTTCCATCCTTCGTCGAATATAGTCAACATTATAATAATCATATCATCCATAACAATATAATAATGTGATATCCCAAACCAAGGAGTAACAGGGTAACATCGTAGCATCCTAAGCATGCATACTAAGCAGGGGCTGAACAACGAGCAATAGTAACATAGCAGTACATGGTTTGCTGGGAGGGGACATGGCTGTATCGGTTTGAAAGAGGCTATAAACATGTGGTAGGATCAAACATCGAACCTATCCTAGACTAGCATGCAAACCGCTGGTTGACATAGAATGGATCATAAGTAATGTATAGTCCTTGCCTGTTGATAAGTCGGGTTCCGACGGTGTAGTTGATCGCAAGCTCGCATCGTCTCCGAGAGGTACCCGCGGGAGCACACAAGAAGTAAACACTGGAAAGCAATCAACGGTGCAACACTATTACTACGGAGCAATACAAGATCAAAGAGACAACACAAGGCACGGCAACGCGATACGGATCTATCGTCGAGAACGGTTACTAACAGTTTAAGTGGGGTATCGGTCACACACGACGATACCGCACGTTTACGGTGGTTCAAGTTGCTTAGCTACAGGTGATCAATCAACGGTTATTAACATGGCAACTCAAGCAAGCATGGCATAGCACACAAGCATGGCAAGAGGTGAAGCACAAAGTAACCTACCTATACTAGTCAAGTTAAGCGAGGCAACACCCTAAACATGGCATAACACTAAGTGCCTCACGATGTTTAAAGGATTCGGTACTGTTCTGCCCTAAACCATATTTTAGGTTGGTTAACAGCAGCAAACAATAGCATAAACACAAAGTACACGAAAAACTAATCAAGTTACATATAAAGAACACCCCAAACGGAGTTACGGTTAAAAAGATACAAGCAAAACAAGCTACGGGCACAAACTGCCAACATCACGAAGCACACTTTAGAGCATTGCATAAACAGGTTAATCAATGCAAACATGCTCAAAAATGATATGAAATTAAACTAGACATGACAAGGAAGGCATGGAAAAAAGAATCATGCAAAAAGACATCACGGATCAAATGATATTAAGCAAACAACGTGGCAGAAACTATTATTTTTATGCTGTATAAACAGCGGTATAACTATATGCAAAAGTGCAGCAACATGACATAGCAATACATGGGCATGAATTAGACATGATGCTCAACAATATGCAATTTGAATCACTCCATTCCAATAAACGGTCGCGACACACTCGTCGACCGAAGTTGCAACAAAATATAAACAGCAGCACACTAACAACAGGGTTGCTACTTTGGAGCAAGATACAATCAACATGCAGCAAGCAATTATGGCATGTGAAGGCATGGAACTGAATTAGAAACAATGCTTAACATGATGCAAAAGGAATCAATCAATTCCGACGAACGGTTGCGAAGCAATCGTCGCCCGAAGTTGCAATAAAATAATAGTTACAACAACTTAGCAGCAGTTAACGACAGGTAGCCCTGTTTGAACAGCAAAAACTATATCTAAACAACCTCAAAACAATTAACTCACAAAAGACGGATTAAAGTACACGCAATTCTAAGAAGTTTTCGTTTTGGGGGCACGTTCATCGGAGCTACGGATCACTCGTTAACCTACTCGCAAAACGGCTAACAGCAGCAGAAATTTAAGGACTTAGAAAAAAAAACAGGCTTAGGGGAAAATACCAAAGGAAAAAAAGGGGCACCCCTCACTGGGCCGGCCCAACTGCGGCTGTGAGGGGGGGGGGGTCGGCCTGGGCTTGGCCTTGCTGGGCTGCTGGCCTTGGGCTGGAGAGGCTAGCCTGGCCGGGCCCACCAGCGCTGGCCCACGAGGTGGTTGGCCGACCGCTCGGGCGTCCCCGTCCCGATCCAGGCGGGATCCGGCGACGGCGGCCCTGGCCGGCGACGAGCGGCGCTCCAAGGGGCTCCGGGCGAGGAGGGAGGCGAGCCGGCGCGGTGGAGAGCTGGGCGGCGGGCCCGGACGCCGGATCTCGGCCGGGAGGAGGCCAGCAGGAGGCGGGGCCATGGCGCGGCGAGGCCGAGCTCGGCCGTGCCCTCCAATGGCGGCGGCGTTCCTGCACGGGATAGAGGCAGACGGGGTGGTGAGGCAGAGAGGGAAAAAGGGAAGAGGGGAGGGCGCGGAGGCTGGCCTGGCTGCTCCGGCGGCTTGGCTGGCTGCCGGCGTCGAGCTGGAGGGAGGCGGAGGTTCCACGGGAGGAGGAGCGGGAGACGGCGCCCAGATGGGCCCGTGGCGGGCTGCGGCGGCTGATCCAGGGCCCTACGGGGCCCGGATCTGGCTGGGAGCTGCTGGAGGCGACGTGGCTCAGATCTGAGCCGTTGGGTCTCAGATCTGACGGCTCAGATCTTAGGGGAGGCTAGGGTTTCGGATTAGAGAGGGATTTGGGGGTAAATTGGACCAGAAATTGGGGGTGTGGCTGCAAAATGTGCAAGGGGGAACCCTAATTGGCTGGTTTGGGAGGTGGGTGATATATAGGGCAGGGTTGGCTGGTCTGTTTACGCAAATGCCCCCGGTACCCCTCTCGCGTGTCCGGTGATCGCGTTCGTGACCGCCGAGACTCCATACGGACTCCGATTCCGACGAAATCTCGAACCACGCGCTCAGCGCGTCGAGCCCGTCGATCGTACCTCACTGCGGTGACATTCTGACAACATTTTTTGGCACCCTATAAAATAATCCGTTTATTAAATAAACGGGGTTTTCGTTCCGGTGGCGATGGCTGGTCCTGTGCCGGTGGCGACGGTGCTCGGGTGAAACCCCGGTGTCGCAAAGTCGTGTGCCGTGGTGGAAAAGGGGGTCGGTCACGCATCCGATACGAGAATAAGGGGGAGAAATATTCACCGATGATTATTTTGGTGAAGCAAACACTGCAAATAACTCAGACAATCAAACAATTCACACCGAAAACAATTTTTTTGATTTTTGTGAAAACTGGGCTGTTAGAATACAACACCACCTACAAGGGATCTCGTCCCGAGATCCAGGACGATCCGGGGGAGAGGGGGGAAGAGAAAAGAGGGTCGACGATCTTCAACACCACCAACAAGGGACTCTGCTCCATGTCGACGTCGGACTTCTGTCGAGATAAATTTCCGCAGAGAGACGTCATCGTCGAAAATACGAAACCGTCGGTGTCAAGAGGAGGAACGACAACGATAACCGGATCAAAGGATAGTGTTTTCGACGCAAGTCGTGAAAACACCGACAAAAGGATGGATGGCAATGGATGGCTCAGATGATTCCCGAAGTCGGAGAAGCTAAAGGTACTACAGGAATTCCCACCTGAGCTCGGAATCGAGACAATACGCCGCAAGCAAGGCATTGTAACGGTTCCGATACTCCAGACACTCGAGATCCTAGAGTTTTGAAGGGGATAAGACGAGAATTAAACACTTACGTCACTTGTCCTGACCAGAGCAAAGGTAAGGAGTAAAAAGATCCTACTCTCGACAACTAACTTAGTAACTACAAAATAGTTTTGTCTAGACTCGACTTCGGCCAGAGAGGGGATCCTACGGTCGGTAAGGCTCTGATACCAAGTTGTAAGGCCCGATATGCGGTACTGTTCCAGATCTAGATGTTTCCATCCAGATCCGGGGACGAAGCACATATCGGTCCCACCGCGACATATGACGAAGTCATATGCCCCGGATTTCCAACATGATATCACAACATTACAGATACAAGGATACAACATCTCATACAATCGGCATACAACTGCCTCAAATGCAATACAACAGCGGAAGATACATGTCTGAGTACAAACTACAATCAAATGCCTACTGGCAAAGAGAAAAACATCAATCCCCATAACCACACGGGTCCAGGCCCTCCGCCGGGATCCGCCTAACTAGTCGTCGTCGAGTCTCCACGTGAAACGTCGATCACCATACCTGTTGTTGATCAAGAACCCTGAAAAGAGTTTGGGGGTAGTATCATGAGTACAGAGGTACTCAGCATCGAACTGTAGTGGTCATCTGACCCAGCAAGGACTTCATCACTCGTCATTCTAGGACAACTAGTAGTTTACGGTAAGGATGGGGTAAGTGGTGAGGTTGCTGCCGCACTAGCATTTATGAAGTGGCTAACGATCTAGAGAGTAAGATAAGAAGCCAAGCATTCGATGAGGAATCGCCTCCAACAAGTCTGCTATCCACCTACTTCGCAAACATAACACCTATCCTATCCTTGTCCTCCTCTTCGCATCCCGACGAAGAAGAAGCAGTCAAGGCACACACACGTTGATCAAATTATATTAAGATTATCTCAGTTGTTATTGTCTATGAACAAGGAGTAGGTCTCAAGTCGTCCATAACCATGGACACGGCTTCTCGAAAAGATTTAACCCTGCAGGGGTGTACGAACTTCCCATTACAAGGCTCCGCACGCTCGCCCATCTCTCTCAGTTGCTACCCATGACAGGCAACCATTTTATGATTTAGTTCCAAGAGATCCGAAACGACAGGTCCCTCTAACTAACAACGAACAAATCCGGGTGGCCCCCGGGGAGTCGGCACCCAATCCAAAAGCTGGCCACGCTCTCGGATCAGACTCTTCCGTATGGCTAAGGTCGGGGTTAGTCTCGCCTATATAACAGGGGACTTCCCTAGCTCACCAGTGTGGACCAACAAAGGAACTAAGTCTCTGCTGGCCCGAGTTGTTTTAAAACCACTGGCTGCAGACCAGTTATGCATGCGGTTTCAAATGGTAAATCAGCTTGGGCCACCTCTAGAAATGTTTGAAGCTAGGTAGGTAAGAAAAGGGGACCCCATAAAATCCCACACGCAGTTAGGCACGCTCAGTCTTAAAACCAATACCCGGAACTCGGATCCTAGGTGACTCGAATGGAACAAAGCGTCGGGGCGGGATAGCCAAGACCTTCCATCCTTCGTCGAATATAGTCAACATTATAATAATCATATCATCCATAACAATATAATAATGTGATATCCCAAACCAAGGAGTAACAGGGTAACACCGTAGCATCCTAAGCATGCATACTAAGCAGGGACTGAGCAACGAGCAATAGTAACATAGAAGTACATGGTTTGCTGGGAGGGGACATGGCTGTATCGGTTTGAAAGAGGCTATAAACATGTGGTAGGATCAAACATCGAACCTATCCTAGACTAGCATGCAAACTGCTGGTTGAAATAGAATGATCATAAGTAATGTATAGTCCTTGCCTGTTGATAAGTCGGGTTCCGAAGGTGTAGTTGATCGCAAGCTCGCATCGTCTCCGAGAGGTACCCGCGGGAGCACACAAGAAGTAAACACTGGAAAGCAATCAACGGTGCAACACTATTACTACGGAGCAATACAAGATCAAAGCGACAACACAAGGCACGGCAACGCGATACGGATCTATCGTCGAGAACGGTTACTAACAGTTTAAGTGGGGTATCGGTCACACACGACGATACCGCACGTTTACGGTGGTTCAAGTTGTTTAGCTACAGGTGATCAATCAATGGTTATTAACATGGCAACTCAAGAAAGCATGGCATAGCACACAAGAATGGCAAGAGGTGAAGCACAAAGTAACCTACCTATACTAGTCAAGTTAAGCGAGGCAACACCCTAAACATGGCATAACACTAAGTGCCTCACGATGTTTAAAGGATTCGGTACTGTTCTGCCCTAAACCATATTTTAGGTTGGTTAACAGCAGCAAACAATAGCATAAACACAAATTACACGAAAAACTAATCAAGTTACATATAAAGAACACCCCAAACGGAGTTACGGTTAGAAAGATACAAGCAAAACAAGCTACGGGCACAAACTGCCAACATCACGAAGCACACTGTAGAGCATTGCATAAACAGGTTAATCAATGCAACCATGCTCACAAATGATATGAAATTAAACTAGACATGACAAGGAAGGCATGGCAAAAATAATCATGCAAAAAGACATCACGGATCAAATGATATTAAGCAAACAACATGGCAGAAACTATTATTTTATGCTATATAAACAGCGGTATAACTATATGCAAAAGTGCAGCAACATGACATAGCAATACATGGGCATGAAGTAGACATGATGCTTAACAATATGCAATTGGAATCACTCCATTCCAATAAACGGTCGCGACACACTCGTCGACCGAAGTTGCAACAAAATATAAACAGCAGCACACTAACAGCAGGGTAGCTACTTTGGAGCAAGATACAATCAACATGCAGCAAGCAATTATGGCATGTGAAGGCATGGAACTGAAGTAGAAACAATTCTTAACATGATGCAAAAGGAATCAATTCCGACGAACGGTTGCGAAGCAATCGTCGCCCGAAGTTGCAATAAAATAATAGTTACAACAACTTAGCAGCAGTTAACGACAGGTAGCCCTGTTTGAACAGCAAAAACTATATCTAAACAACCTCAAAACAATTAACTCACAAAAGACGGATTAAATTAAACGCAATTCTAAGCAGTTTTCGTTTTGGGGGCACATTCATCGGAGCTACGGATCACTCGTTAACCTACTCGCAAAACGGCTAACAGCAGCAGAAATTTAAGGACTTAGAAAAAAAAAACAGGCTTAGGGGAAAATACCCAGGGAAAAAAAAGGGGCGCCTCTCACTGGGCCGGCCCAACTGCGGCTGTGAGGGGGGGGGGGTCGGCCTGGGCTTGGCCTTGCTGGGCTGCTGGCCTTGGGCTGGAGAGGCTAGCCTGGCCGGGCCCACCAGCGCTGGCCACGAGGTGGCTGGCCGGCCGCTCGGGCGTCCCCGTCCCGATCCAGGCGGGATCCGGCGACGGCGGCCCTGGCCGGCGATGAGCGGCGCTCCAAGGGGCTCCCGGCGAGGAGGGAGGCGAGCCGGCGCGGTGGAGAGCTGGGCGGCGGGCCCGGACGCCGGATCTCGGCCGGGAGGAGGCCAGCAGGAGGCGGGGCCATGGCGCGGCGAGGCCGAGCTCGGCCGTGCCCTCCAATGGCGGCGGCGTTCCTGCACGGGATAGAGGCGGACGGGGTGGTGAGGCAGAGAGGGAAAAGGGGAAGAGGGGAGGGCACGGAGGCTGGCCTGGCTGCTCCGGCGGCTTGGCTGGCTGCCGGCGTCGAGCCGGAGGGAGGCGGCGGTTCCACGGGAGGAGGAGCGGGAGGCGGCGGCCAGATTGGCCCGTGGCGGGCTGCGGCGACTGATCCAGGGCCCTGCGGGGCCCGGATCTGGCTGGGAGCTGTTGGAGGCGACGTGGCTCAGATCTGAGCCGTTGGGTCTCAGATCTGACGGCTCAGATCTTAGGGGAGGCTAGGGTTTCGGATTAGAGAGGGATTTGGGGGTAAATTGGACCAGAAATTGGGGGTGTGGCTGCAAAATGTGCAAGGGGGAACCCTAATTGGCTGGTTTGGGAAGTGGGGTGATATATAGGGCAGGGTTGGCTGGTCTGTTTACGCAAATGCCCCCGATACCCCTCTCGCGTGTCCGGTGATCGCGTTCGTGACCGCCGAGACTCCATACGGACTCCGATTCCGACGAAATCTCGAACCACGCGCTCGGCGCGTCGAGCCCGTCGATCGTACCTCACTGCGGTGACATTCTGACAACATTTTTCGGCGCCCCATAAAATAATCCGTTTATTAAATAAACGGGGTTTTCGTTCCGGTGGCGATGGCTGGTCCTGTGCCGGTTGCGACGATGCTCGGGTGAAATCCCGGTGTTGCAAAGTCGTGTGCCGTGGTGGAAAAGGAGGTCGGTCACGCATCCGATACCAGAATAAGGGGGAGAAATATTCACCGATTATTATTTCGGTGAAGAAAACACTGCAAATAACTCAGACAATCAAACAATTCACACCGAAAACAATTTTTTTGATTTTTGTGAAAACTGGGCTGTTACAGGGGTGACCCCACGACTCTTAAGGATGAGCCTACCTGGTGTACCCGAAGATAGAAGGCCCACAAAGATGCCGCCTGGGCCCAGCCTTGGCCCACTAGTGGTACCGACATAGGAGTCCGCGACTCATAAGGAAGGTGTAAACTTGCCGTGCGGTACAGGATTAGAGTTAGGAAACCTCATCTGTAATCCTGTACGGACTCCCCGAGACCTAACCTAGTATATAAAGGCTAGGAGGGGAGACATCGAGATCAAGCAATACACAATCTGTAAACCCTAGCCGTGTGCGCACTAGCCTTGGGTCCCCTGTAATCGCCATCTCCAACCAATAACATCGAGCAGGAACGTATCCTCCTGTTAGCCGACGAGCTATCGTCCAACCTGTGCCTCTCATGACTAACCCAGGGTCCCTGACCATGGGATTTGCCGGGGTACATCCCCGTCAATTGGCGCCATCCGTGGGGACTACACAGGTTGGAATTACGATCTCAGCGGTTCCGTCTCCAGCAAGCCACAACTCAAGAGGAAGAACCAGATGCAATCTTCCCGAGGAATTCAAGATCACGGTGAATATCTCTGCCGCCCCGGCGAGATCGCTCAGCCTGCAGCCGTGTAAAGACCAATACTATGGTGGCAACCGAGCACACTGCAAGCGAAGGAGAACTCGACGACCCGGAAGAAAGGCGTGAGGGCTTCACACAGAGATCCCAATCGACGAACTACAACACGAAGAAGAGGACTTGCCGGCCACTCGACGACCCACCGCCACCCAGGCACCCGCCGCACAAAAATACACCGACTCCGAGCTCGAGATCAGCGATCGCCAAGACCATCGTGAGCGAGGAAGAAATCGACAAATCAGAAGACAGGCACGAGGATTCTACGAAGAGACCTCACCCGACGAGTCGAACTATACAGCCACGCGCTCGCCGACCACCCGACGACCCGCCGCCGCCCGCCAGGACAGCGACTCTGAGACTCAGACCGGCGAATACTACGACCCAGATCGAAGGCCAGACTAATTCTCCAATCTCATAAGGAACCAGAATCTAAGCGAAGGGATCGAAGTCGACCCGCGAGCTCACGAGCACCCAGCGAACCACGCGCTGTTCTTCCGAATCTCAAGGAGGAAACGGCACGCCGGATCCAGCAAGCTCATGGTCAGGGAACAGCTAGAAGGACCTTGCACGATCCATTGCTTTGAAGACAACTGGGGAAACATCAGATCGAGCCATACCCTGGGAGACTGTCGCCTGTTCAACGAACTCGCCGACAGCCTCAAGGAAGAAAAACGGCGAGAAGCCAAGCGCACCCGACGAACCGAGCAGTCGCCGACTCAAGGACAGGTGTACACGATCCAAGAGGGAAGGGTATCGCAAGCCCAACAGGACGCCTACACCCTACCAGCCAGAGCAGCCGAGAACCTAAACGCAGTCGAAGTCTACCAACTACACAACGCAGAAACCAGCACCACGTTCTCCCAGAGCGATCACCCGCCCGTAGGCCCAAGGCCGGGACACGCGCCCCTGGTACTTGACGCTCAAATTGGAGGATACGACATGGACAGAATCTTCATGGATGGAGGCAGCAACATGAACATAATCTTCGTCAGCACCTTACGCAAGATGTTGATCCCACGATCAGTATGGAAGAAATCAAGCACCGTGCTATACAGAGTAGTACCAGGAGAAGCGGCCACTTCCCTTGGAGTAATCGAGCTCGAAGTTGTCTTTGGCAGCAGACGCAATTTCGCAAGACACACCCTCGAGTTCGAAGTACTCGATTGGCAGTCGCAATACCACGCCATATTGGGACGTCCAACATTCGCGAAGTTCATGGCGTTTCTGCATTACACCGCCTCAAACTCAAGATGCCAGGATCCGCGGGCGCCATTACATTCAACGGGAGCTTCACCAAATCAAACAAGTGCGATCGCGATTTCCACAAAGTCTCCGACACCTTCGGAGCCGAGAAAGAACTCACAGAAATAGCCATGGCGACAGACAAAAGCATCTCTCCGCTAGCAAGCAGAAGCGAGAAAAAAGAGTACGGACGGGACTTCAGGATCGACAGCGACACGATCACCCACCAGGTGCACCCGACGGACCCAGGAAAAACAGTCCGCGTGTACGCCCACCTCCCGGAAGAGCAAACGACTGCCCTCATCGCTTTCCTCTGCGAAGAATGGGAAATCTTTGCCTGGTGCCCAGTCGACATGCCAGGAGTACCGCGCGAGCTCGCCGAACACGCGCTGCGCATCAAGCCAAACACCAAGCCAGTGAAGCAGGCACTACGAAGATTCTCAGAACCCAAGTGCAGAGCAATCGGGGAGGAAGTCAACCGATCTCGATACCCAACTTATGAGAGAGACGAAGAAAGCCACTTGGGTCGCCAACACCGTGCTGGTCCCCAAGAAAGACACAGACGTGCTGCGAATGTGCGTCGACTATGGGCCAGTCAACAAACATTGCCCAAAGGATCACTTTGCCCTACCAAGGATCGATCAGATAATCGACTCAACAGCAGGATGCGATCTATTATCGTTCCTCGACGACTACTCAGGGTACAATCAAACCAGGGTGAAGGAAGAAGACGAAGAGTACGCCTTGACCGTCATCCCTAGCGGCACATCCTGTCGCCCTAAAATGCCTTTCGGCATAAGCAACGCAGGAACAGTATACCAGCAAATGACACAAGAATACATGAGAAACCAGATTGGTGGAAACATCCAGGCCTACAAAGACGGGATGATCGCCACAATCAAAGAACTCGGACCAGAAGCAGACAGAGAAGAGGACAACACAGGAGAACTAGCGCAAGTGGCAGCCACAAACCCAATCGCTAATGCAGAAGCCAACAACGCAGTCTAGGAGCCAGAGCCAGCCGCACCCGAAGACCCATCTTGGAGAAAGCCGCCTCTCAGATTCCTAATCGAAGACACGCTACCGCAAGACGTCTCAGAAGCTCGGCGCATCAGTCATCGATCCAAGGCATTAACAGTGATCAACAGACAGTTATACAACCGCAGCATCACCCAGATACTCCAGAAGTGCATCAACAAAGAAGACGACAAAGCCCTACTGCTCGAAACCCACGAGGGCACCTGCAGGCACCACGCGAGCAGTCGAGTGCTCGTGTCCAAAGCGTTCCGAGTAGGGTTTTATTGGCCCACCGCGATGAAAAACGCAGAGGACATCGAGCGGCGTTGCATTGCTGTCAAAAATTCGCCAGCAGGCCACACGCTCCAGCCTCAGAACTCAAGACCATACCACTATCATGGCCGTTCCCACCTAGGGGCTCGACATGGTGGGCCCACTCAAGAAATCATCAAAAGAAGGAAGAACCCACCTACTAGTAGCAGTCAACAAGTTCACCAAATGGATCGAAGCAGTGCCCATCACCAGCTCCACAAACCTCACGGCAGTGAATTTTATCAAACCAATCATCTTCAGGTTCGGGGTGCCACACAACATCATCACGGACAACGGCACGAACTTCACATCGGCAGAATTTCAGAACTTCTATGTAGAACTGGGCATCAAAATCAACTACGCATCAGTCGCACACCCGCAATCCAACGACCAGGTGGAAAAAGCAAATGGCCTAGTATGCGGAGGGCTCAAAACGCGGCTCCTCGCACCACTCGAGCAGGCCGCAGGCAACTGGGTAGAAGAACTCCCTGTAGTACTATGGAGCCTACGCACCACCCCAAACACTGCAACCCAGTGCACACCTTTCTTCATGGTGTATGGGTCGGAGGCAGTACTACCACATGACCTCAAATTCGGGGCACCACGGATCTCAGGGTACGAAGAAGAAGAAGCAGAAGAAGCACTGGAAGATGACAAGGACACAACAGATGAAGCAAGGGACAAAGCCCTAGCAAAGTCAGAGGGGTACCAGGACAAACTGCGCACTTAAAAAAGCAGTCGCCTGCGCACCAGAACCTTCAATAAGGGCGACCTTGTCCTACGGCTCATACAAGAGAAAGTTCACAAGCTCGCCCTGTCAGAACCCTCTGTTAGGTAATGTGCTAGGATCAAAGTCACCTTGCATCATGTTAAAATTTTCAAAAGAAATCATTTGAAATCAAATTCAAACTCAAAAGGGAGAAGGAACCCCCCCAGATGAATTAATTCAAAAGGCCAGAAATAAATCTTCTCCAAAAATTCATGTTTTATTTTTGAAAAGTCTTATAAATGAGTGTGATCACATATCAAGTGATGTGGGACCCACCCCATGCTCATGGATTTTTCAAATATTCAAACAGGACCTTGGAATTAATTAAAAACCCCTATTTGATTTAAAGTTCAAATAATTTGAATTTTAAAAATGTTCAAACTTTACAAGTGGCTAGCCTAGTATATTGTGAAGCCACATAAAAAGTTTCAGCATTTAATAAAATGGTTTGCTATTTTTTGTCAGAGCCAAAACAAATACACAGAAAAAGAAAGGAAACATTAAACAGAAAAATAAAACAGAAAGGCCTACCTGTGAAGGGGCCCAACTTATCGCCCCCGGCCCAAGCCCACCTTCTCTCCCCTGTCGTCTTCCTCAAGCAGGGGCACGCACTGCTGCGTGCCGGCCATGACGAGGCCGCCGACGTGCCTGGCCACCTCTTGCTTCCTCCCGTCCACGTAGTCGCGCCTGGAGACGCCCTGGAACACGCCGCATCCATTCCCCCCCTCTCCTGTTCGTCTCTCCCTCTCCCCGCGTGAGTTCGTCGACGCCCGAGAAGATCAGCAGCGCACCCGCCATGGAAACTCGTGGCCGGAGCCCGAGCTAGGCCTCCAGAGCTTGTCCTTCCTCCTCACCGTCTGCGTCTTCGTCTCTGCGCAAGGAATCGTGAGCTGAATCGACTCCGAGCCAACGGAATCATCGCCAAGTCGTCGCCGGAACCGCGAGACCCCGCCGACGAATACGTCGCCTTACGCCACCGTTCGCTTCGCCGCCTGCACCGTTGAACTCAGGGTGAGCTTCTCCCCATTTTCCCCAAGTTATCGCGGCCCCTCGCGCCCTCTGTGCCATTCCACCATGGGAGCCGAGCTCCGTCGCCGCCATGGCTTACCCCGAGCTCGCCCCCGTGCCCCTACGCCTTGGTTCGAGCGCGCATCATGTTCCCCATCGCCACAGCTTCACAACGCGCTAGGCCACGCTCGTTTTCGTGCACTGCAACGTCGTCTTTGTCGTAGCCGTGTTTCTGCCGCCGCCACGAGTGCTCGCCATCGACGACTCCGGCCTCCCCGGTGACGCTGAAGTGCTCGAGGTGATGCGCGCGACCAAGGGGAGTCGTCTGGTGGTTGCAGCGCGTCAATTGGACCACGGGAACGCCATCCCGTGTGAGCGCCGCCGTGCTGGATGGTCGCCGGCGTTGAGCCGCCGGCGAGGCTGACGTGTCCGGCATGGTTAGCCACTAACCACTCCCTAATCCACCCCCAGTGAGGCTGACAGTGGGCCCCAGGCACCCTAATCTTCTCTGTTTAATTAAACAGAGAGGGGATTAGCCCCTGAGTCAATGACAGGTAGGGCCCCCATGTCAGTTTTACTGGGTCCACCCCCTGATGTCATGCTAACTCAGTGCTGACGCAATAAACCCTTTTACAGTTTAAAAGAATTCCAGAAAATTCCAGAAAATGATTTAAACTTTGGAAATTCTTAGAAAATTCATCCTAACTCCAAATATAGCAAATAATATGTCCAAAATTATCTGAAAAATGCAAGGATTCTGAATATGCACTTTTTTTTCATGTTTGACCATTTTAAAATGGGGGAACAGTGAGAACAATGCATATGGAATTCATTTGAATTCAAATTGGAGTTTGTGTTTGCAATTCTTTTGCAGTACACTCCTTTTAAATGGAAATTCCCCACACATCAGAAGAATATACATCAAGTTTCAACCTTCAACCATGTGATTGAGCATTGTATTTATATTGCTTCCTTTTTTGTTGTTTGTCGAGTAGAAGTGGAACCGGAACAGGAGGCTGCCCCCTTCGTTGAAGACCCTGAACCCGAACCTCATCAGCAAGGCAAGCAAACCCCCATTCATCATGTCGATAAAATCCCACTTCCCTCTCATGTCTCGCTTATGCATTGTTTAGGATGATTACCATGCTACATTTCTACCGCATAGATGAACCCATTCCTTTGCATGACCTATCTTTTGTCGCAGTAGTAAGCAAACCACAATCCTAGCAAATGTAGGAGTTGATTGATATCATGTGGCCCCTGCAATTGTTACTGCTTATTGCATGCTTAGAGTGATACAATGATGTTAATGTCATGTGAGTCGGGATGGTAGTGATCATGATGATGATGGTGGAAATGTGTTGGTGAATCTACCCTAATACAAGGTGAACGATGAGAGGCTGTGTAGGAGTACACGGTGGGTTGTCTCATTGAACATCGCCCTAAGTTCGAGTTCTTGTGTGGTGATCCAAGATGAAGAGTACAACCACACATTGGGCTCACTGACCCCTCTCAACCTATTAACTCATCCCTTTCGATGTCCAGATGTCGCAATAGTTCGGAGTTCTGGTAGGTTTGTGGCCTGGCTGCTAAGTGAGAGAACGGCTCAACCGAGACAGGCTTATGCACCACGCACACATCATCTGGGTCCACTTCGGTAAACCGGCCGGGTTCACGATAGTGGTAGCCAACCCAGGTAGGTGCCTTTCTTGGACTAGATTGGCTATGAGGTAACAGTTCTGGTGAGCATCCTCGCCGACACTTCTTGAACAGTGTCGAGTACAAAGGCGGTAACCGATGATCATGTGTGTGTAGCGGTACACCCCTGCAGGGTTAAAAAAACTATTCGAATAGCCGCGTCCGCGGTTAAGGACGGCTTGGAAAGCTTAGCTTGATTATTAGACAACTTGAACTGGATACTTATAAAACTTACCAAGATAAGCGTGAGTGCTATGGCGTGCTTTCTCGTGGGGAAGTCGAGGAAGGCACCATAGTGGTGTAATTGGTTGGAGATGTAGTGGACTCATGTACGCTTCTTACCTCAAGTCTGGTACTCGTAGTTCAGGACTAGCCAAGTCAAAGCTGGCACTTCTGCAATTGAACCCCACCTCCCTTTACCTTGATACATGTGCATGAGTAGTATAGCTCCTATGTAAGTCTTGCTGAGTACGACTTTGTACTCACGTTTGCTTATTCTATGTTTTAGATGAACCCACTGACCCCGAAGGTGGCTTCTTCATCGAGCTCGACGACTGAAGACCAAGCTAGTGTAGTCCCAGTCAGACGACTGGTTCCCTCGTGGAGGGCTTGTGTTTAAATAAGGCTTCTTAAGCCATTTGTTAAACTTGTCTGTACTCAGACCTACTTTGTTTCCGCATGTTTGATGTAATGTTGGATCACAGACTTGTGATCTCTGTGTGCACTCTATAAGAGTTATCAATAAAGTTGTATACTTTGTAGAGAATTGCAATGATACCTGCTGTTCATACAAGGCATGTGTGCTGCGTGTATGTTTATAACATGCATGTCTTTGTATGGGTTTTCGAGACCTTAGTTGTGATCTGGCTGGCGGTCTTTTATACACCAAGTGGCCCTTAGATGTGCGCAGCTTGGGGCATCGCGATGCGATTGTCCGAGACTCTGTCTCGTGCACACTTTGATGTATGATCGAGCCCGCCCTAGACCCCGACTAAGTGATTGGGCGGGAGTAAGTCTATGTAAGAGTTATGAGATAGTCAATAGTATGATTGAGGCGACTTGTCTGTGAATATGGGAGTTCATCACCCATATCATTTAGACTTGTGTGCGGACGATGAGGCCCCATCTCAGTTGATCATCCGTCCTGGATGGTATGCCCCTCTCGTACGATGCTTTCCGAGAACGTTCTGTGCTTGGCCTTGTCTTCTTAGACAAGTGGGTACGGTTCTCGGCTCTCCATATGACTATGTCGTAGCGGGACTTGCATACGCTAACCCCGGGTCCCGACAGACTTCGCCCTGTCAGAACCCCAACTTGGGTAAGTGCTAGGGTTTGAGTGCCCCTTTGCATCATGTGAAAATTTCAAAATAAATTCAAAAATGGGGAAAAGAAAAGCCCTAGAAAGTTTAATTCAAAAGGCCAGATAAAAATTGCTTCCAAAAATTCCTCTGGTATTTTTGAAAAGTCTTATAAATATGCATGATCACATATAAATTGAAGTGGGTCCCACTGCATGCACCAAGATTTTTCAAATATTCCAAACAGGGCTTGGAAATTAAATAAATACCCTATTTGAATTAAAGTTCAAGCTATTTGAATTTTAAAAATTCCCAAACTTTGTAAGTGGCTAG
Organism: Bromus sterilis; assembly: GCA_950022295.1. Taxonomy (NCBI): domain Eukaryota; kingdom Viridiplantae; phylum Streptophyta; class Magnoliopsida; order Poales; family Poaceae; genus Bromus; species Bromus sterilis. Next base: position 171,064,344 of record OX465595.1, on the reverse strand, counting down.
CTATATGCATTACAAGTCCACATAAAAATTTGGAGCATTTAATAAAATGCCTAGCTATTTTTTTAGCACAGCAAAACAAATAACAGAAAAGAAAAATAAACAGAAAAATAGAAAAAGGAAACCGAGCCCACTTACCTGGGCCTCAGTCCCAACTAACTGAAGCCAGCCCAAGACCACGACCACCCTTGTTGTCTTCCTCAACCAGCTCGGTGGCGAGCTGGGAGGGAGCCGGCGACGCCACCGCGACGCCCAGCAGCTTCTAGGCCTCCCCCATTTCTCTAAGCACGCCACGGAGACTCCCTTTCCGCCGTGTTTCTTTTTCCCCTCTCCCTGGTTTCCCTCCCGCTCTTCCTCGCCGTTTTTCTCGTCGCTGCCGAGAGCTCGCCGGAGCACGTTCACGCACTGGCGCGGCCACCGGGCGCCATAGCCCCTAGGACCTTGTCCTTCAAGCGCAGAGAGGTCGACCTCGTCTTTGAGCAGAAGAAGGCCAGTTTCCTCGCCCAGTAGATGCCGGATTTCTCAACGAGTCGCCACCGGAGCCGCCAGTTTTCCGCCGTCGATTCGCCGCCTATAGCGCCTCCCCGAGCCCGTTGACCACATCTTTGTTTTCAAGGTGAGCTTCTGCTCATTTTCCCCAACCTGGCGCCCCCTCGTTTGCTCTCTAGCCACCATTGCCATGAACGCCGTGAGGCACCGACGCCATGAACGACGGCAACGCTACTCCCCTTCCCTTCTACTTCGCCCGTGACGCGCACCGTGATCCCCAGCACCACAGCTTCGCAACGCTCCACTCCCCGGTCAAAAGCGCGCTCCAGAGCATCCTCCCGACATCTCCAGAGCCACGGCCTCCGCCTCCCTCGACGCCGGCGACGCTCCGGTGACCCTCGAGCTCGCCTGTTGGTCCAGGGTGACGCGCGGGAGCTTCCTGGTTCGAATGGAGGTCATGGCGTCCCTTTTGGCGCAGGGAATCGTCCTCCCGAGCTCGCCGGTCTCTCTGACCTCGCCGGCGACTCGCCGGAGATGACCTGGCGACGTGGCAAGGTGATTAGCCACCTGGCCCCACCCACAGAGACACTGACAGTGGGTCCTTCCCATGTTAATCTCTATTTAAATTAAATCAAAACATTTAATTAACAATAGTGTCACTTACAGGTGGGACCCCCTGGTCAGAGCCCCCTAACGTCATGGTGACGCAGTGCTTGCGCAATAATTCATTTCTAATTTAAAAAAATTAAATCAGTGAAAATTCAGAAAATGAATTAAACTTTGGAAATTCATAGAAAATTCATATTAACTCCAATTTAAACAAATAATATATGAAAAATTATCAAAAAAAATGCAAGAATTAAGAATATGCAATTTCTTTTCATGTTTGACCATTTTAAAATGGGGAAACAGTAGCAAGTTTGCATATGGCTTAAATTGAATTCAAATTTGAAGTTTGAATTTGCAATTCTTTTGCAATACACTTCAATTAAATGGAATTGTCAACACATCAGTGCCATGTACATCATGTTCTACAATTTGATCATGTGATTGTGCATTGTACATTATATTGATTGCAATGTTTGTGATGTTTTCTCGAATAGAGGTGGAGCCGGAACCGGAGGCCACCCCCTTCGTTGAAGACACCGTGTGTGAACCTCGTCAGCAAGGCAAGAAAACCCCATTGATCATGTCTATAAAATCCCAATTCCCTCTCAGTCTCGCTTATGCATGTTTAGGAGATCACCTTGTGTCGATTCTACCGCATAGTTGAACCCATATCCGATGCATGACATATCATCTTGTCATAGTAGTAAGCAAACCACAATCCTAGCTGACATAGGAGTTGATTGATATCATGTGGCCCCTGCAACTATTACAGCTTATTGCATGCTTAGAGGTTACATTGAGGTTACTTGATCTGTGAGTCGGGATGGTTCTGATCATGTTACTGATGAAGGTGAAACTGTGTCGGTGAATCCACCCTAATACAAGGTGAACGATGAGAGGCTGTGTAGGAGTACACATTGGGTTGTCTTGTTGAACACCGCCTTAAGCCCGAGTTCTTGTGTGGTGATCCAAGACGAAGGGTACTACCACACGTTGGGCACATGGACCCCCGCTCAGCCTACTAACTCACCCCAGTTCAAGTCCAGGAGTCACTAGTTCGGGCTTTCCATTCGGCATATGCATAGAAAAAGATTGAATGAAAGTTTGCATCATTTAGATATGTGGGTGGACCTGTGAGACAGGAAAACCATCTGCTAAGGTGGCGTCTCGGTCGCCTGCATCGTCTGAGTCCGTATCGTTGACCCGGCCGGACTCTTGAGCGGTGAGCAACTCAGATGGTTGATTCCTGGATTAGAATTGGCTGTGAGGTAAAAGTTGTGGAAATTATCCTCGCCGACACCTTCTTGAAGGGTGACGAGATCCCGGCGGTAACTGATGGTTTCATGTGTGTAGCAGTACACCCCTGCAGGGTTAACAAAACTATTCGAATAGCCGTGTCCGCGGTAAGGGACTACTTGGAAAGCTGTGCTTGATTATTAGACAACATGAATGGATACTTCTAAAACTCGCAAGATAAGCGTGAGTGCTATGGTGTGATTCCTCGTGGGGAAGTCGAGGAAGTATCCATAGTGGTGTATTGGTTGGAGACTTGGTAGTGGACTCGTGTACGCTTCTTACCTCAAGTCTGGTACTCGTATCACAGGACCAGCCAAGTCAAAGCTGGCACTTCTGCATGTTGAAATCCCACCTTCCTTTACCTTGAAACTTGAGCATGAGTAGTATAGTTCTGATGTAAGTCTTGCGTAGTACGACTTTGTACTCACGTTTGCTTATTCTATGTTTTAGATGGAAACCCAGACCCCGATGGAGTCACCTTCCTGAAGCTCGACGTTGACTAAGCAAGTATAGTTCCAGACAGCAGTCTGGTCCCTCGTGGAAGGGCATGTATGTTTACAAGGCTTCTCTAAGCCATTTGTTAAACTTGTCTATACTCAGACCTAATTTGCTTCCGTTGTATGATGTAATGTTGATCACAGACATGTGATCTTTGTATGCTCTATGTGTAAGTCAATAAAGAGTACTTTGTAGAGTTATGTGATGATACCTGCTGTTCATACGGAAGCTGAGCGGAATCGACGTGATCAAACACGCCTTCTGGAGCTCATATAGCAGAATACCGCCCATCATCGCAATGTGGTTGTGAGCATTCAGGACTTCATCCTCCTCAAGCCACCGGTATTCCGATGTTCTTCTGAGCCCCTTGAAGCTGATGATTGGCTCCGTTCCATCGAGCGTAAGCTTGATACTGCACATGTTGCTCCCAATGATCGAGTTATATTAGCGGCATACTTTCTGGAAGGTGCTGCTGCTGAATGGTGGGAGAACTATGTTGCGATGCAGCCTGATGGTCACATAGTAACTTGGCAGGAGTTCCGTGATGCCTTTCGAGGGTACCACCTTCTAGATGAGTTAATGGAGCGCAAGAAGGAAGAGTTCTACAATTTGACTCAAGGAGAGATGTCCATTCATGAGTATGTGAGAGAGTTTAACCGTCTTGCTCGATATGCCCAAGATGAGATCACCACCGATGCCAGAAAGCAGGCAAGGTTCCGTAAGGGACTTAGCCCCACCCTTTGCCATGATCTCAACCTCATCGAATTTGCCACCTTTGAGGATTTAGTCAACAAATCCTTCAGAGATGAGCATGGCAATGAAGTGTTCGAAGAGTCTCGCAAGCATGCTCTTGAGCTTGCTCCTTCTTCAAGTTCAGCCCCTCAGAAACGCCGAATTTTTATTCCCACTAATGCCATACCTCAAAACCTTCTTCAGAGGCCACCATCCCATATATGCCATCCACCTCAACACATTGTTCCTCCCAGGGATGATGGTGTGCAATCAAGTAATCCTGTCCCCAACAATTCAGGCAGGGTGTGTTTCAAGTGTGGTCTACCAGGCCATTACCTCCGTCAGTGCCCTCAGGTTTTGATGACACCACGTCATTCTCGACGTAAACCTTCAAGGAAATCCACCTCCAAACCCTTGAAAGCAAAGCCTTCATCCCCTAGTAGTGGTTGTGTGAACCAAATATCAGTTGAGGAAGCTATTGATACTTCTGACGTCATCCTTGGTACGCTCCCAGTCAATCATGTTCCCGCCTCCGTTCTTTTCGATCCAGGAGCTTCTCATTCATTCATGTCAGAGAGTTATGCACTTCGTCATGAATTCCCTTTTGAAGAAATGTTTTCTCCAATGATCATTCAAACTCCTAGTTCAAAGTGGCAAACTAATAGAGTAAGCCATGGCAATCAAATTGCAGTTGAGGTCTTAGTATTCCTTGCTTCTCTTATAGCCCTCAAGTCTTCAGACATTGATGTCATCCTAGGCATGGATTGGTTATCAAGACAGAATTCTTTCCTTGATTGTAAAGCCAAATCAGTTAAACTCACCCATCCTTCAGGCCAGACAATTGACTACACGTCACCCAGCTCTAGAATCCAGATGCATAGTTTGAATGTGCTTCCCCTTCCTGACCTTGAAGATGTTCTGGTGGTTCGTGACTTCCCGTATGTCTTTCCTGAAGAGCTGCCGGGTATGCCACCCGACAGATGTGTAGAATTCATAGTGGATCTTATACCAGGCACAACCCCAATCTCCAGACGCCCATATAGAATGGCCCCACATGAGTTAGCTGAGCTAAAAACCCAACTTGATGCTTCGTTGGCAAAAGGCTTCATCCGCCCTAGCTCATCGCCATGGGGTTTCCCCGTTCTGTTCGTAACGAAGAAAGATGGAACAGAAAGGATGTGCGTATACTATCGCCCTCTAAATCTAGCAACGATAAAGAACAAGTACCCACTGCCCAGGATCAATGATCTTTATGATCAACTTGCTGGATCCTCTGTCTTCTCCAAGATGGATTTGAGATTAGGCTATCATCAAATCAAAATCAGGAACGAAGACATTCCCAAAACGGCTTTCACTACTCGTTATGGTCTTTACGAGTATACCGTCATGTCCTTCGGTTTAACCAATGCCCCCGCCACATTCTCGCGCTTGATGAATTCGATCTTCATGGAGTACCTAGATAAATTTGTTGTAGTTTATCTTGATGACATTCTCATGTACTCGAAGAACGAAGAAGAGCACGCAGAACATCTTAAGTTGGTATTGATGAAACTTCGAGAGCATCGCCTATATGCCAAGTTCTCTTAGTGCAAATTTTGGCTACCAGAAGTGACCTACTTAGGCCACGTGATTTCTGCGAAGGGCATTGCTGTCAATACCGAGAGAGTTCAGGCCGTCCTTGGCTGGACTCCACCTGAATCGGTTAAGTAAGTTAGGAGTTTTCTTGGCTTAGCAAGCTATTGTCGCCGCTTTGTTGATAACTTCTCCAAAGTTGCAAAGCCTCTAACTGAACTCCTCAAGAAAGATAAGAAATTCCAATGGACCCCCAAGTGCGAGGAAAGCTTTCAAGAGCTAAAGAGAAGATTGACTTCTGCCGCCGTACTTGCACCTCCAGACAACAAAAGGGATTTCGAGATCTATTGTGATTCTTCACGGCAAGGGTTAGGATGCATACTTATGCAAGATAGACATGTGGTAGCTTATGCTTCACGCCAGTTGCGTCCACATGAAGAAAAATATCCTACCCATGATCTTGAACTCGTTGCCATAGTTCATGCCCTGAAGACTTGGCGACATTACCTCCTTGGTAAGCGTTGTGAGATCTATTCCGACCACCAAAGCCTCAAATACACATTCACCCATCCAGATCTTAATCTGAGGCAAAGACGCTGGATAGAGTTAATAAAATATTATGACTCAGGAATTTCTTACACCCCAGGCAAAGCCAATGTCATGGCCGATGCACTAAGTCGTAAGTCGTATTGTAACAACCTCATGTTACAACAGTGTCAACCACTTCTTCATGAGGAATTTTGCAAGCTCAATCTTGAGATTGTTCCTCATGGCTATCTTTCTACCTTGGTGGCGAAACCAACCCTTGAGGATAAAATTATAGCCGCCCAGAAACGTGATAGTGGTATTCGAGAGATCAAGAAGAACATTGCTAGAAGAGTTGCTAAATGTTTCTCCATAAATGATGAAGGTGTCGTTTTCTTTGGCACTCGATTGGTTGTACCACGAAAACACAATCTTAGGAGGCTAATTCTTAAGGAGGCTCATGATACTCCCCTTTCGATTCATCCTGGTAGCACAAAGATGTACCGAGACCTACGCCAGAGATTTTGGTGGACTAGGATGAAGACAGAAATTGCTAAGTTCATTGCTGAATGTGATGTTTGTCGTCGCATTAAGGCCGAGCACCAAAGACCTGCTGGTACTCTTCAACCTTTGCCTATTCCCGAGTGGAAATGGGACAAAGTCGGTATGGACTTCATCACCGGCTTTCCAAAATCCCAGAAAGGAAATGATGCCATCTTTGTTGTCGTTGATAGGCTTTCCAAAGTTGCTCACTTCCTTCCAGTTCGCGAGTCTATAACTGCTAGTCAGTTAGCGGACTTGTATGTCTCTATAATTGTGTCTCTTCATGGTGTTCCTTTGGAAATCAATTCTGATCGTGGTAGCCTTTTCACCTCTAGATTTTGGGGAAGCTTTCAGAATGCTATGGGAAATCATCTCTCCTTTAGTACAACTTTCCATCCTCAGTCTAGCGGTCAAGTTGAAAGGGTTAACCAAATCCTGGAAGACATGCTCAGAGCTTGTGTTATCTCTTTCAGAAAGAATTGGGAGAAGTATCTTCCATTTGCCGAATTTTCTTATAACAATAGTTTCCAATTGACGAGGGGGTGACCCCATGACTCCTACGGATGAGCCTACCTGGTGTCCGTGAAGGCAGAAGGCCCATGAAGATACGGCCTCGGCCCACTAGATGGCACCGACGTAGAGGTCCTCGACTCACAAGGAAGGTGTGAAGACCTGTCGTACGGAGCAAGCTAGGGTTAGGAAAGTTTACCTGTACACGTAGATGAACTCCCTGAGACCTAGCCCGATATATAAGGGCTGGGAGGGGCGACACCAAAGACATCGAATCTTACTTGTAACCCTAGCCTTGAGCGCTCCAGCCTTGGCCTCCACTGTAATCGCATCTTCCCAATCAATAATATCGAGCAGGAGCGAGCCTCCATGTTTGCCGACGAGCTATCGTCCAACCGGCGCCTCTCATGACTAACCCAGGGTCCCTGACCATGGGATTTTCCGGGGTTGATCCCCGTCAATTGGCGCCGTCTATGGGAACCGCGCAGGTTGGGAACGCGATCTCGGCGGCCTCATCACCACCAGCACTCATCGACTCGGCGGCTTCGGCAAGATCCAACCCGTTTGAGTCCCTCGGATTCACGGCCCACCTCCCAGCCCTCAAACCAGTCTTCACCGACCTACGCTCCGGCATCAATCTGATCTTCGGAGAGTACCAGATCTACATCAACCACTAGGGTACCCTCCGCCTCATCGACGACACCCGTGCGCCCACCGCAACATCTACAGCAACGACCATAGCGGACGCCGCCCGCACGGACGATCCATCTGGCGGTTGTAGCTACGCACCCAACTCACGGCTCCACGCTACCCGAGTGAAGCCCCAGCATGGAGAAGCATGATCGCACGCATCGGCAAGGAAACGGAAAGGGCACCATCGCAGGTGTTCATGGCAGAAGTCGGCACATCAACGTCAGGTAACAACGGGCGAGCCGACGACCCGGGCACTCGACAAGACACCCCAACCACCAAGAGGGTGGCTGGCCCTGGCCACACCAGTCAGATGGTCGTACAACTAGGAGAACCGGGGACCATACCAAAGAAAGTCCCGGTGGAGCAAGGACCAAGCAATCAAAAAAGCAGTCAGCTGCCAAGCAACAAACAGCAAGCACCTGGCCAGGGCAGCCAGCCATCGCGTAGCAGGCAGCAAACCCCGGTTGCAGCGGCGGGCGAATCATCCAAAGAAAAAATATACTTGTCCAAGGAATCGATGGCAATGGTAAAAGAAGCAGTCGCCCGCGGCGGGTTACTACCATCAGACGCCACAAGAGACGAGCTAAGGGCATACAACAAGCTAGCGGGAGAGCTAACAAAGCAGACGAGACAGTGGCGCCTAGCCATGGAGAAGCAAGCCAAAGCGGAACCCGAAAGGAAAAGCAGCCGCAGACAATCTCCCAGAAGTGACTCGCCAGGTCACGACTCCCCCATCCGCAATAGATCGAAACTCAACAACCTGCGGAAAACAGAAAGGACGAGAGTAGTGCGGAAACTGGAAAACGACTTCAGGTCAGAGGAAGACGACGACGAAGAGGAGCCTCTCACTCCGGCAGAAGCACTCATAAGCGCCCAAGACTACCTGTCCCATGCCAAGAAAAGCAGAAAGGGAAAAACGGATCGCTACACTTCCATAGCTCTGCAGATAATGAAGGACGCTATCAACGCCTCGGTACCTAAAAAATCCAGCGCAAAGCGGCAGACTCGCGAGCGAACACCGGACAGGGACCCCAGTTCGCCAGACGACGACGACAACGACAGTAACGATGACAGACGCAGGCGCTCCGACAAGCACAAGAAACGCGACAGCGACGACAACGGCAGACGCCGCAGCACTCGGCGAGACGCGCGAGACGACATCACGCAGAACAGAGTCAATCGCAGCAGGCGAAGACGCGCAGCACGCGAGGAGTACTCGAAGGAAGAGACTTCCGACGAGGAAATCGAGCCATGCGGAGCACTCTGCTTCACACGTGCCATACGTGAGACGCGCATGCCCAACGCTTTCAAACTGAACTCCACGACTCTAAAGTACAACGGACTCGAGGAGCCGGAGGCATGGCTCGATGACTACCTAACAGCAGTCAAGTTTCAAAGAGGGACCAATGTCACGGCGATGCAGTACGTACAGCTCATGCTCGAGAGCTCCGCTCGACACTGGCTAAAAAATCTTCGGCGCGGATCCATCAGCTCCTGGAGCCAGTTCCGTGGAGCCTTCATAGAAAACTTCAAATCAACATACAAGCGACCAGCCTCACTCGAGGAGCTGCGGGCATGCAAACAAGGAACAAGGGAGGCCCTGCGAGAATACATCCAACGATGGACGATACTCAAGAATTCAGCGGAAGACATCTCGGACGAGAGTGCGATCGACGCATTCAGGCGAGGTCTTCAGCGCATTGAATTCAAAGAGCAGCCCGGACAGATGAAAGTCCGAACACTCGCACGGCTGCTAGAACTAGCCAACAGCTGGGCGGACGCAGAAGATTCCGTTCGTAACGAAACAGAAACCCACACTGCACGATCAGAGTACGACTACGACTACAACGAAGATAGGGGAGACGACAGAAGAAGGAAGCGACCCAGACGGAACTTCTACAACGACAGAGGACCTGACATGGTCGCCGCCGGTTTCTCAGACGACCGGAACGGTAGGCACAGTGATGACAACAGACCACAGCGCCGAGACAACCCAGAAGACGAGCCCCAGGATCAAAGACGAGAATGGAGGACAAGACAGTCACGCGACGGCACTCGCACATTCCGCTCCGCCAAAGAACAACTCGATGGACCGTGCTCTTTACACGGATTCAGAAAGGAGCGAGGAGAGCTCAAATCATCCCACACCCTCAGGAACTGTCGAAGCTTCAACGAGTTGGCCGAAGAGAAAAGTCGCTCCTCGGTCGCAGTAGCACGACCACTCGCAAGCATAGCAGTTGGACCAGTCGCCCACGGCGCACCACCAGCCCCCCTCTGCCAACAAGACAGGTGGCCGCCATCCAGGAACGGAAAAGGACGCCGGAAGAAGAAAACCAATACCCAGAAGCCCACGGGAGGATCTACATGATACAAGAAGGCAGACCTTCCAACAGGCAGCAGAAACAAGTCACCAGACAAGTCTTCCTGGCAACCTCCGCACACCCGGCCGTCCCAGAGTATCTGCGTGGGTCGGAGACATAAATCTCCTTCTCCCAGGACGACCACCCGCCAGTCGTCCCCCAACCAGGGCACGCCGTGCTGGTACTCGAGGCCAGAATAGGAAATTACGACATGTCGCGAGTATTCATGGATGGCGGCAGCGGGATCAACATCATCTTCACCCGAACACTCGACGACATGCTCATCCAAAACAACGCAATCAAATCCTCAGGCACAACCTTCCACGGGATCGTACCAGGAAAAGCAGTCTATCCCCTCGGAAGGATAAGCCTGGAGGTAGTCTTCGGGGACGCGACGAACTTTCGCAAGGAAACACTTGACTTTGAAGTGGTCGATTGGAAGTCGCAATACCACGCAATTCTCGGGCGGCCAGATTTCGCCCGCTTCATGGCCGTACCCCACTATGCCTACCTCAAGCTGAAGATGTCAGGCCCAAACGGAGTCATAACAATCAGCGGCAGTTTCGTCAGATCTGACCGCTGCGACAAAGAATTCCACAAGATAGCAGAAGCATTCATAGCCCACCAAGATAGCAAGACCACGGGACTCGCAGAAGAAGCGCTCCCGTAGAAGGAAAGGAGCATCGCCCGAAGAAACCCAGCACTGGGAGACAAAGCTACCAGGCCCTTAAAGCCACTACATCATCGCTCAATAGAGCCCGCCCACTCTTTGTAAGGAACAGCAGGAAAGATATTACATAAATATTTTTCCACAAAATTACTTGGCACTCGGGGGCTCGCCAAAGCAGCCACCACCCGAGGCGTCCTCCGCAATCGCGGCAAATTAACCTGGCACTCGGGGGCTCGCCAAAGAAGCCAGCCCCCGAGGCGTCCTTCGCAATCGCGGCAAGTTAACCTGGCACTCAGGGGCTCGCCAAAGCAGCCACCCCCCGAGGCGTTCTCCGCAATCGCGACAAATTAACCTGGCACTCGGGGGCTCGCCAAAGCAGCCACCCCCCGAGGCGTCCTCCGCAATCACGGCAAACTAACCTGGCACTCGAGGGCTCGCCAAAGCAGCCACCCCCCGAGGCGTCCTCCGCAATCGCGGCAAACTAATCCGGCACTCGGGGGCTCGCCAAAAGCAGCCACCCCCGAGGCGTCCTCCGCAATCGCGGAAAACTAATCTGGCACTCGGGGGCTCGCCAAAAGCAGCCACCCCCCGAGGTGTCCTTCGCAATCGCGACAAACTAACTTGACACTCGGGGGCTCGCCAAAAGTAGCCACCCCCGACGCGTCCTCCGCAATCGCGGCAAACTAACTCGGCACTCGAGGACTCGCCAAAGCAGCCACCCCCCGAGGAGTTCTCCGAAATCGCGGCAAAAATAAATTCAGCACTCGGGGCCTCGCCGAAGCAGCCACCCCCCGAGACACCACCCGCAACTGCAAATTCAGATGACATATACAATCAAGAAGAATCATATACAACAAAGGGAAGCACCTAATCTTTAGGCTCCAACTTCGCCTTAATAAGCGCACCAAGATGGCGGTCGTTTTCTTCGCAAACTCGCCTCACAACTTGGAGCGCATGCCTATCGACAGCCACGTAGTGCTCATTCATTGGGTGATCCTTACCACCTGGAGGACCCGCCACCACCTGAGCAAAATCCACCCCTGGCCAATGACTATGGACCAAGCCCAAAGCAGCTCGGGCTCCGGCACGAATTTGGTGGTCCATCACTCGGCGCAACTCGGCAGGCTGAGAAAACATGCGACAAAGCCTCTCAAGGGACGAAGGAACTACCTCCAACGGATAGAACTCCGCATGGATACCACCCAACACCCGTTGGAAGTAGCCGAGAGCTTCCGGTACCCCCTCAACTCGGCGACGAAGCAACGCAAACGCTCGAGAACGAGCCCCATCTGCCCAAAAGGGATTGCTCGCCTGCACACTAGGATCATCAAGCCGCGACATCTCTGACTGAACGGCCCTCTCCTCATCCTGAGTTCGCCCTGCCATCACTTTGAAAGTCAAGAACTACGATCAAGACAGAGATGGCGAAAAGCCACCAAACGGAATTAAGCAACCAAGCAGAGCCAAGACTCACCCCGTAGGAGGCTAGACAACTTCACCACCCACGAAGCAAGGCCCTCAACCACGGACTCGGCACGCTCACGCCGAGTACGCTGAACGGCCACGGACCCCTTCAGTCGGACAATATCCCGCCCAGCGTCCTTCAGCCGCAAGCAAACAGACTCATACGCACCCTCGCGAGCACCATCCTTCAGCGAACTCCACGGACGAAGGAAGCCAGGAGCGGCCTACCGCAGGACGAACAAAACAAATCAAAAACAACAAGAGGAACAGCCAAGCAGACATTCAGATAGAAGTTGCAGAAGATCAACCGTCACAACAGAGTCAGGAATTACAGACAAAATTTCCAAACGGCGAAATCACTACTATGCCTCCCCCTCACCTACGGCAGGGGGACCCTGAGCATCTACAACTTGTTGTAGGCGACGAGGCAGCCTATCGGCTCAGTCGTCCTGCTCACTAGAATAGCACGGAATGGTCTCAAACAAGGAATCATCAAAGGAAACCCCATGCCCCATAAGGACGACATGGGACGTGGAAGAACCACTCACCACGATCTCCGCCACCAGCTCCACCATATCTTTTCCATCAGGGCCAAAAGCAGCGACCCGAGCACCCAGGCCATCAGGCACCTTCGTACCTTCTGGCATAAGGTGCTCGTGCGCAAGACCCACAACATTGGAAACCCGGGCGCAGACGTCCTCAACCACTGCAACAGCACCCGCTACAACATCAACAACACCTTGGAGAACTCCAGACCCCGACGCAGCAGCCTCCATCGGCTTCGCACCCACAACAGCTGCACCAAGAAAAGAAACGTCATCAAGGGCAAACAGAGGAAACAGTAATAGTAGAACACCAAACTTACACACTAGAGAGCCCGCCAAGGCACGAAGACGTTTGCCCTCGACTGCCTCCACCTGCGCACGCGCATCCTCAGCCTGGCGAAGGCGAACCAGCTCCTCATGCTGACCATGCAACTCCGCCTCCTTGGAAGCCAAGGCAGCCTCGAGAACGGAAACAGTCCTCTCCGCCTTTTCGGCTTGTTTCTCGGCAGCTTGGCGACGACCTGCGAGGCAAAGACAGCACTCAGAACAAAAGACGAAGTACCCAAAAGCACAGGAGAAAAAAGAATAAAGCTCACCATTCATAACAGATAAGGAATCTTGGGCAGACTCATGGGCCCGTTGCCAACGCTCAGCTTCAAGAACCAAACGCTCACAGTGTTGGAAAACAAGCTGCAAGAACCAGGCAATCAGGTGTTAATTAAAGACAAGGCTACAAGCAACTTCAAACAGTTACTTCTAGCCTCAGGGGCTACTCCCATCGGGAGAACTACCGTGCCCCCGATGATGAAGCAACACAAGACAGGAATCATCTTACCAGTTTGGAGACATGATCGAAAGCACGAGCTTTGTCTTCAATCGCCAGACCAACACGGCCAAAGAATGGAGGACAATTCCCAGTCGACCTAGGCTCAGGAGCAGTAGCACCAGGCACACCAGAAGGAGACACGCCGGTAACGACACCTGCAGTCGAAACGACAGGAGTCGCCGTCGGCCCAGATTGACCAGGGGAAGTGGAGTGGTCTTCAGGACGCTTGGCCGCTGCCCCAGAGCTCGTCGATTTCAGATCATTAGCAGCCGCGCTGGTGCATGAAGCAGCCGGAGCAGGCGCAACACTATGAATAAAGCATTATCAGTCGCAAGAGAAAGGAAAAAGAACCGGGCACTAATTCAGCAGAATCTTACCCGACACGCGTGCCACGAGGGCGCCCCAACCTACCAAGCCTGGCCCTCTTGGTAGGAAGGGCCGGAGCAACAGCCGAAGGGGAAGGCCCAACAAAAGGAGCAGCAGAAGGGGCAACATCACCTAATGCGGCATGATCTTCATCATCCAAGGGGCGTGACCGCTTCACACGGAAGGGACCGGAATCCTCACTATCTCCGGTCTCCACCAACACAACCTCAGCATTAGTAGCCGGCGCAGCATTCTCAGCTGCGGAAGCATCAGGCTCTTCACGAATATCGGCGTCTTCCGACTGCGGAGGATTACACGGAACTGGAGCACGACCCTGCAAAACAAGAAATGTCAACAACAAAACAAAAACTAGGTACTCGTCCATACAAACGAAGGAACATGGGCACCAACCGGCAGCGGAAGATGATCATAAGCATATGGAAGGACAAGGCGCATCTCGGAAACACTAGAGCACTTGGACACATGCTGGATACGAGCCAACAAGGCATCATGTTCTAGCTCTTCAGGCGAGCATCTCGTCGAGTCATCGAGTCCCTCGTACAGCCACATAGGGCGGTCTTGATGCTGCAACGGTTGAACTCGCCGCCCCACAAAAATAGAGTTAAGTTGACCACCAGTCAAAATATCCTTCAGCACAGAAATCCTCTCCAAAAATGGAATCAGTTCAGACGACTTCACCTCTGTCAGAGAATGAGACCACGAAGGTTGTCTGACCGCTCGTGAGCCTGGATTGAAAGAAGCAAGACCAAATCGCTGACCGACAACGCATCGATCCTTCAGATAAAACCAGGCTTTCCGCCAGCCACTAATAGAATCGATCTTCTCCAAGTCAAAGTATGAATGTTTATCCCCAATGGAGATACCCACTCGACCCACGACGTATTCACAGTTCATCCTTTTCACATTAAAAAGGCGTCTCCAAAGCCCCCAATGGGGATAAATCCCCAGGAAAGCCTCACAAAGGGTGATAAAACACGCAATGTGCAAAATCCCATTGGGAGTAAGGTCATGCAACTGGAGCCAATAGGAATAAAGCAAGCCCCGAACGAAAGGATGCAGCGGAAGAGCAAAACCACGGTGGAAGAAAGCCTGGAAGCATACCCGCTCATCCGCCGCCGGTGCTGGAATCGACTCATCGCCAGGAAGACGAGCATCGCCCGCCACCACCACGCCATCAGCAACCAGCGCATCCAGATCTTCAGCCCCGAACGTGGACCGCTCCCACTTGCCCGACATCTTGGCCGATTCGATGGCAGCACGGGAGTGCTTGGACATAGATCTCACGGCAGCACACAGAGGAGAAAAAGATGAAGACTTAGGAACACAAAGGAAAGCAGAGAAAGAGGAAGAAGGAAACAGCTGGGTAAAATCTACAAGTCACCGGCCGCATGGTATTTAACGCAAGCACCTGGCAAGAAGGGCCACCGGCCAACCTTTTCGCCCAGTAAAACGTGCCACGATCCCCTACAGAGGCCAAAAGCATGGAAAATCCAACCGGCGCAGTAACAACACTGCCCACTACGCGCGGAAAAAGAGGACCATGATCGCGCGACGCGAAAATTTCGGCGGGACAGCGCCAAGTCACCTCACACGATAGACCGCAGCGGTCAAACAAATTGCAGAAGACCATGCCAACTTCATATCACAGCAAGGCGTACTCAGTACGCCATCAAGGCCCAAAAGATTCCATCTATCAGATCTTTTCCCCGAAGGAAGAAAAACATCTTACTCCCATCGGGAGCATACATCATAAGAGTTTCGGGTGCTCCCTCACCTAAACGTCAGCCACGTGCTCGAGTGAACACTCGCACTTATGAGAGTCTCGGGTGCTCCCTCAACCCGACGTAAGATAAACAAGCACTCTCCAAGACCATACGGCGCTAAGAGTCTCAGGTGCTCCCTCATTTGAAAAGCCGAAGAGGCATTCTAGTGATTACTCGCAAAAAACCCCCCGACTGAGCACTCGAAACAAAGCTCCTCAGGTGAACGAGTGAACAACTCGCTTGATGTTTTGTTCCAAGCGGGTGCAATGCTATAAGGCTCCGCGCCTCAAAAACACACAATTCCTGGAACACGATACACTGTGTCCAGATGCCACGCAAGATTAGCTTGTAGGTAAGACCCCGCTGCGAAGTACGGCCGGGCTGGGACTTGCCGAAGAGCGATTTCACTCCCAACCTTTCCCATGCGCAGAGCATGATAGATAAGCCGGGCGGACGCGCCTTAGGATACACACATTACTGGCGGCAAATGAACACCGTAAGACCTGAAGCAGCCGGAATTTTGCTCGACACCAGTGTTCCAAGCTCACGTCAAGGGACGTGGGTTCGATTGGGCTACTGTGGTATTTGCACTAGTGCAATTCACCAAGGCTCGATCCGTCGACTCCTTGGGCCCTTTCAGCTTAGCATCCCTCGAAACAGGTTTTTTCATGGCCACCAGACTGCCAGTGACCCACGGATGAACCGTGCATATCAATAAATGACAAATGAATGTACTCGAGTCCCTGTGCGACTCTTCGAGTCTCCCAGGCACTCGGGGGCTACTGACGAGGGGGTGACCCCACGACTCCTACGGATGAGCCTACCTGGTGTCCGTGAAGGCAGAAGGCCCATGAAGATACGGCCTCGGCCCACTAGATGGCACCGACATAGAGGTCCTCGACTCACAAGGAAGGTGCGAAGACCTGCCTTATGGAGCAAGCTAGGGTTAGGAAAGTTTACCTGTACACGTAGATGAACTCCCCGAGACCTAGCCCGATATATAAGGGCTGGGAGGGGCGACACCAAAGACATTGAATCTTACTTGTAACCCTAGCCTTGA
This sequence comes from Bromus sterilis, assembly GCA_950022295.1. NCBI lineage: Eukaryota > Viridiplantae > Streptophyta > Magnoliopsida > Poales > Poaceae > Bromus > Bromus sterilis. The sequence continues at coordinate 171,047,805 of OX465595.1, read as the reverse complement.
GCGCTCCAGCCTTGGCCTCCACTGTAATCGCATCTTCCCAATCAATAATATCGAGCAGGAGCGAGCCTCCCTATTTGCCGACGAGCTATCGTCCAACCTGCGCCTCTCATGACTAACCCAGGGTCCCTGACCATGGGATTTGCCGGGGTTAATCCCCGTCACCAATCTAGTCTGAACATGGCTCCTTTTGAACTCCTCTATGGACGACGATGTCGAACACCCCTAAACTGGTCAGAAACCGGTGAAAGACAATTCTTTGGACCGGATATGATCAAGGAAGCAGAAGAGCAAGTTCGCATTGTTCGTGATCGATTGAAAGCCTCCCAGTCTCGTCAGAAAAGCTACTATGATCGTCATCATAGGCAAGAAAGCTACAATCTGGATGAGAAGGCTTACCTTCGGGTTACTCCTCTGAAGGGAACACAATGATTCGGTATCAAAGGCAAGTTGGCCCCATGTTACATCGGACCTTTCTGCATTCTAGCTAAACGTGGAGAAGTTGCCTAACAACTTGAACTACCTCGCACCTTTTCCGAGTACATGATGTATTCCATGTGTCACAACTTAGGCGTTGCTTCAAGGACCCCATCCGTGGATTCGACCATGAAACGCTTGATCTCCAAGATGACCTTTCTTATCGAGAGTACCCTGTTCGTATTATTGATTCCGCAGAGCGTGACACTCGTCGTCAGAAGATCAGGTTTCTGAAAGTGCTATGGTCACATCACTCTAAAAAAGAAGCTACGTGGGAAAGAGAAGAGCGTCTCAGTGCCGAGTACCCCACCTTCCTCCCGACGACTTTTGAATCTCGGGACGAGATTCTTTTGAGTGGGGACGAGTTGTCAGAACCCTAACTTGGGTAAGTTCTAGGGTTTGAGTGCCCCTTTGCATCATGTGAAAATTTCAAAAGAAATTAAAAAATGGGGAAAAGAAAAGCCCTAGAAAATTTAATTCAAAAGTCCAGATAAAAATTGCTTCCAAAAATTCCTCTGGTATTTTTGAAAAGTCTTATAAATATGCAAGATCACATATAAGGTGAAGTGGGTCCCACTGCATGCACCAAGATTTTTCAAATATTCCAAACAGGGCTTGGAAATGAAATAAATACCCTATTTGAATTAAAGTTCAAATTATTTGAATTTTAAAAATGCCCAAACTTTGTAAGTGGCTAGCTATATGCATTACAAGTCCACATAAAAATTTGGAGAATTTAATAAAATTCCTAGCTATTTTTTTAGCACAGCAAAACAAATAACAGAAAAGAAAAATAAACAAAAAAATAGAAAAAGGAAACCGAGCCCACTTACCTGGGCATCGGGCCCAACTAACCGAAGCCAGCCCAAGCCCACGGCCACCCTTGTCGTCTTCCTCAACCAGCTCGGTGGCGAGCTGGGAGGGAGCCGGTGATGCCACCGCGACGCCCAGCAGCTTCCAGGCCTCCCCCTTGTCTCTAAGCACGCCACGGAGCCTCCCTTTCCGCCGTGTTTCTTTTTCCCCTCTCCCTGGTTTCCCTCCCGCTCTAACTCGCCGTTTTTCTCGTCGCCGCCGAGAGCTCGCCGGAGCACGTTCACGCACTGGCGCGGCCACCGGGCGCCATAGCCCCTAGGACCTTGTCCTTCAAGCGCAGAGAGGTCGACCTCGTCTTCGAGCAGAAGAAGGCCAGTTTCCTCGCCCCATAGACGCCGGATTTCTCAACGAGTCGCCGCCGGAGCCGCCAGTTTGCCGTCGTCGATTCGCCACCTATAGCGCCTCCCCGAGCCCGCTGACCACATCTTCGTGTTCAAGGTGAGCTTCTGCTCATTTTCCCCAACCTGGCGCCCCCTCGTTTGCTCTCTAGCCACCATTGCCATGAACGCCGAGAAGCACCGCCGCCATGAACGATGGCGACGCTGCTCCCCTTCCCTTCTGCTTCCCCCGTGACGCGCACCGTGATCCCCAGCACCACAGCTTCGCAACGCTCCACTCCCCGGTCAAAAGCGCGCTCCAGAGCGTCCTCCCGACATCTCCAGAGCCATGGCCCCCGCCTCCCTAAATGCCGGCGACGCTCCGGTGACCCTCGAGCTTGCCTGTTGGTCCAGGGTGACGCGCGGGAGCTTCCTGGTTCGAATGGAGGTCACGGCGTCCCTTTTGGCGCAGGGAATCGTCCTCCCGAGCTCGCCGACGACTCGCCGGAGATGACCTGCCGACGTGGCAAGGTGATTAGCCACCTGGACCCACCCGCAGAGACACTGACAGTGGGCCCTTCCCTTGTTAATCTCTATTTAAATTAAATCAAAACATTTAAATAACCATAGTGTCACTTACAGGTGGGACCCCCTGGTCAGAGCCCCCCTGACGTCATGGTGACGCAGTGCTTGCGCAATAATTCATTTCTAATTTAAAAAAATTAAATCAGTGAAAATCCAGAAAATGAATTAAACTTTGGAAATTCATAGAAAATTCATATTAACTCCAAATTAAACATATAATTGTCGGGACCCGGGGTTAGCGTATGCAAGCCTCGCTACAACACAATCATATGGAGAGCCGAGAACCGTACCCACTTCTCTAAGCAGACAAGGCCAAGCACAGAACGTTCTTGGAAAGCATCGAACGTGAGGGGCATTCCATTCAGGCCGGATGATCCACTGAGATGGGTCCTCATCGTCCGCACACAAGTCTAATTGATATGGGTGGTGAACTCCCATACTCATAGACAAGTCGCCTCAACCATACTATCGATTGTATTATAACCCTTACATAGACTTACTCCAGCCCGATCACTTAGTCGGGGTCTAGGGCAGGCTCGATCATACATCAAAGTGTGCACGAGACAGAGTCTCAAAAAATCGCATCGCGATGCCCCAAGCTGCGCACATCTAAGGGCCACTTGGTGTATAAAAGACCGCCAGCCAGATCACAACTAAGGTCTCGAAAACCCATACAGAGACATGCATGTTATAAACATACACGCAACACACATGCCTTGTATGAACAGCAGGTATCATTGCAATTCTCTACAATGTATACATCTTTATTAATAACTCTTACAGAGTGCACACAGAGATCACAATCATGTGATCCAACATTACAACAGACAAGCGGAAGCAAAGTAGGTCTGAGTACAGACAAGTTTAACAAATGGCTTAGAGAAGCCTTATCTAAAAACAAGCCCTCCACGAGGGAACCAGTCGTCTGACTGGGATTACACTAGCTTGGTCTTGGTCTGAGTCTTCATTCTTCGAGCTTCAGGTAGAAGCCACCATCGGGGTCGGTGGGTTCATCTAAAACATAGATTAAGCAAACGTGAGTACAAAGTCGTACTCAGCAAGACTTACATAGGAACTATACTACTCATGCATATGTATCAAGGTAAAGGGAGGTGGGGTTTCACTTGTAGATGTGCCAGCTTTGACTTGGCTAGTCCTGAACTAGGAGTACCAGACTTGAGGTAAGAAGCGTACACGAGTCCACTACATCTCTTCAACCAATTACACCACTATGGTACCTTCCTCGACTTCCCCACGAGAAAGCACGCCATAGCACTCACACTTATCTTGGTGTGTTTTAAAAGTATCCAGTTCAAGTTGTCTAATAATCAAGCTAAGATTTCCAAGCAGTCCATAACCGCGGACGCGGCTATTCGAATAGTTTTGTTAACCCTGCAAGGGTGTACCGCTACACACACGTGTCATCAGTTACCTCCTTTTGCGTGTCACCGTTCAAGAGATGACAGCGAGGATGCCACCACAACTGTTACCTCATAGCCGATCTAGTCCATGAAAGCCGCCTATCTGGGTTGTCTTCCACTATCGTGAACCCGGCCGGTTTACCGAAGTGGACCCAGACGATGTGTGCGTGGTGCGAAAGCCGGTCTCGGATGAGCCGTTCTCTCACTTGGCTACCAGGCCACAATACCTACAGAAATCCGAACTACTGCGACATCTGGACATCGAAGGGGATGAGTTAGTAAGCTGAGAGGGGTCAGTGAGCCCAATGCGTGGTTGTACTCTTCATCTTGGATCACCACACAAGAACTCGGACTTAGGGCGGTGTCCAACGGGACAACCCACCGTGTACTCCTACACAGCCTCTCATCGTTCACCTTATATTAGGGTAGATTCACCAACACTTTTCTACTATCATCATCATGATCACTACCATCCCACTCACATAACAGTATCATCAAGGTATCACTCTAAGCATGCAATAAGCAATAACATTTGCAGGGGCCACATGATATCAATCAACTCCTACATTTGCTAGGATTGTGGTTTGCTTACTACTGTGACAAAATGATAGGTCATGCAAAGGAATGGGTTCATCTATGCGGTAGAAACGCATCATGGTAATCATCCTATACAATGCATAAGAGAGACATGAGAGGGAAGTGGGATTTTATCGACATGATCAATGGGGGTTTGCTTGCCTTGCTGACGAGGTTCAGTCACGGGGTCTTCAGCGAAGGGGTGATCTCAGATTCCGGCTCCACTTCTATCAGCAACATGACAATCATAGGATCAACATAATGTACAATGCACAATCACATGAATAAGATTGTAATGGTGATGTTCATGGTACTGATGTGTTGAGCATTCCATTTAAAAGGAGTATATTGCATTTGAAATGCAAATTCAAACTCCATTTGATTTATCGATGAAATTCAAATGCATGAAAGTTCATTTGAAAAGGTTGATCATGAAGTGATGTGGTATAGTTGAAGTAATGTCTCTGATGTGTGGATGAATCCATTGGAATTAAGGGTGTTGCAAAATCATTTGCAAAATCACTCCAAATTTGAATTTGAAAAGGATCCATATGCATTTTTGCTACTGTTCACCCATTTTAAAATGGTCAAACATGAAAACAAATTGCATATTCATAATCCTTGTATTTTTCTGATAATTTTAGACATATTATTTGTCCAATTTGGAGTTAAAATGAATTTTCTATGATTTATTGAAGTTTTGGACATTTTCTGTAATTCCTGGAATTCTTTTAAAAAGGAAAAAGACTTATTGCGTCAGCATGAGGTCATGCAGACGTGGGGGGGGGGCTCTGACCAGTGGGCCAGCCTTGTCAGTGGCTCAGGGGTTAACCCCGTTTTATTTAATTTTAACCGTGTTTAATTAGAGGGACTGGGCCCACTGTCATAGAGAGGAGGGGGGATTAGCTTAGTGACTAAGGCCCTAATGGCGGGGTCGCCGGAAACCTGCCGGAGACTCGCCGGAGTTGGGGTTTTTGGCACGGGAGGGGGTCTGGTTGGTACAGGCGCGTAGCTCGTGAGCTTCCGCATCCACTGGAGTTGTCGGGGGCCAAAGACATGGCCTGTGGCGACGGCTACTTCAACCGCGGCGGCGGTCAGAGGCACTGACCTCGCCGGAAAGTGTTCCCAGGCACAATAAGGGGCGGAAAAAGGGGCAACCGGGAGAGCTGCTCACCGTGGAGCTAATGGAGAAGATGATGGGTCCGCGGGGAGCTCGGTGGTGGCGCAATTTGAGGTCTTCTCCTCGGCGGCCGGCGGCGAAACCTTGACGCAGGCGTCGTCCTTGGTGCAGCTCGGGCTCGATTGAAGCGGGGAAGCGAGGAAGTCGACGACGCCGGTGACGATGGACAAGGCGGCGAGCCTCGAGGACTTCGGTCGCCGCGTCGGGGCGTCGCCGGTGCTCTGCTGGGTCACGGGTGCGTGCGCGTTTTCTTCGCCGGAGCGAAAAGGAAGAGGCCAGAGCGAGGGGAAGGGGTGCGGGGGGGCTTCTGCAGCTGCTGCGTGGCGCAAGGGAGAGAGAGGGAGGCCTAGAAGAGGCTGGGCGTCGGCGTGTCGTTGCCGTGGCCACACTCTGCTCCAGCGAGCAGCTTGGCTCGGCGGGGAGGAAGAGGACAAGGCGAGGGGCTGGGCCGAGGCAGAGGGAAGGTGGGCCTCGCCCAGGGCGCAAGGTAAGGTTCCCCTTCTCTGTTTTTTCCTTTTTCTTTTTATTTCTTCTGTAAAGAGGTTGACCTAGCTAATAAAATAGCTAGGAATTTTTATAAATGCCATAATTTTTTATATGGCCTCATAAAAGCTAGAGCTAGCCACTTATAAAATTTGCCACTCTTTAAAATTCAAAACATTTGAATTTTAAATCAAATAGGGGTTTATTTCATTTTCCAAGGCATTGTTTGAAAATTAGAAAATTCCATGAGCATGGGATTGCTCCCAAACCATTTTTAAAATGACCAGCATCATTTATAGGAATTTTACAAATACTCGAATGATTTTTGGAAAAAGATTTTTATCTGGCCATTTGAATTAATTTCTCAGGGCTTTCTTTTCCCCATTTTTGAATTTCTTTTTGAATTTTTCACATGATGCAAAGGGACTTGCTATTCCTAGCACATACCTAACTTGGGGTTGTGACAATAATATATGAAAAATTATCAGAAAAATGCAAGGATTAAGAATATGCAATTTGTTTTCATGTTTGACCATTTTAAAATGGGGCAACAGTAGCAAGTTTGCATATGGCTTAAATTGAATTCAAATTTGAAGTTTGAATTTCCAATTCTTTTGCAATACACTTCAATTAAATGGAATTGTCAACACATCAGTACCATGTACATCATGTTCTACAACTTGATCATGTGATTGTGCATTGTACATTATATTGATTGCAATGTTTGTGATGTTTTCTCGAATAGAGGTGGAGCCGGAACCGGAGGCCACCCCCTTCGTTGAAGACACCGTGTGTGAACCTCGTCAGCAAGGCAAGCAAACCCCATTGATCATGTCTATAAAATCCCAATTCCCTCTCAGTCTCGCTTATGCATGTTTAGGAGATCACCTTGTGTCGATTCTACCGCATAGTTGAACCCATATCCGATGCATGACCTATCATCTTGTCACAGTAGTAAGCAAACCACAATCCTAGCTGACATAGGAGTTGATTGATATCATGTGGCCCCTGCAACTGTTACAGCTTATTTCATGCTTAGAGGTTACATTGAGGTTACTCTGATCTGTGAGTTGGGATGGTTGTGATCATGTTACTGATGAAGGTGAAACTGTGTCGGTGAATCCATCCTAATACAAGGTGAACGATGAGAGGCTGTGTAGGAGTACACAGTGGGTTGTCTCGTTGAACACCGCCTTAAGCCCGAGTTCTTGTGTGGTGATCCAAGACGAAGAGTACTACCACACGTTGGGCACATGGACCCCCGCTCAGCCTACTAACTCACCCCAGTTCAAGTCCAGGAGTCACTAGTTCGGGATTTCCATTTGGCATATGCATAGAAAAAGAATGAATGAAAGTTTGCATCATTTAGATATGTGGGTGGACCTGTGAGAAAGGAAAACCATCTGCTAAGGTGGCGTCTCGGTCGCCTGCATCGTCTGAGTCCGTATCGTTGACCCGGCCGGACTCTTGAGCGGTGAGCAACTCAGATGGTTGATTCCTGGATTAGAATTGGCTGTGAGGTAAAAGTTGTGGAAATTATCCTCGCCGATACCCGCTTGAAGGGTGACGAGATCCTGGCGGTAACTGATGGTGTCATGTGTGTAGAAGTACACCCCTGCAGGGTTAACAAAACTATTCGAATAGTCGTGTCCGCGGTAAGGGACTACTTGGAAAGCTATGCTTGATTATTAGACAACTCTAATGGATACTTCTAAAACTCGCAAGATAAGCGTGAGTGCTATGGTGTGCTTCCTCGTGGGGAAGTCGAGGAAGTATCCATAGTGGTGTATTGGTTGGAGACTTGGTAGTGGACTCGTGTACGCTTCTTACCTCAAGTCTGGTACTCGTATCACAGGACCAGCCAAGTCAAAGCTGGCACTTCTGCATGTTGAAACCCCACCTTCCTTTACCTTGAAACTTGAGCATGAGTAGTATAGTTCTGATGTAAGTCTTGCTGAGTACGACTTTGTACTCACGTTTGCTTATTCTATGTTTTAGATGGAAACCCAGACCCCGATGGAGTCACCTTCCTGAAGCTCGACGTTGACTAAGCTAGTATAGTTCCAGACAACAGTCTGGTCCCTTGTGGAAGGGCATGTATGTTTACAAGGCTTCTCTAAGCCATTTGTTAAACTTGTCTGTACTCAGACCTAATTTTCTTCCGTTGTATGATGTAATGTTGATCACAGACATGTGATCTTTGTATGCTCTATGTGTAAGTCAATAAAGAGTACTTTGTAGAGTTATGTGATGATACCTGCTGTTCATACTAGACATGTGTGCTGCGTGTATGATTATAACATGCATGTCTTAGTATGGGTTTTCGAGACCTTAGTTGTGATCTGGCTGGCGGTCTTTTATACACCAAGTGGACCTTAGATGTGTGCAGCTTGGGGCATCGCGCTGCAATTGCTCGTGACTCTGTCACGTGCACACTTTGTTGTATGATCGAGCCCGCCCTAGACCCCGACTAAGTGATCGGGCTGGAGTAAGTCTATGTAAGAGTTAGGATTCAATCGACAACATGGTTGAGGTGACTTGTCTATGAGTATGGGATTCACCACCCATAAGCATTTAGACTTGTGAGCGGACGATGAGGACCCATCTCAGTTGATCATCCGGCCTGGTTGGGATGCCCCTCACGCTCGATGCTTTCCGAGAGTGTTCTCTTCTTGGCCTTGTCTGCTTAGACAAGTGGGTACGGCTCTCGGCTCTCCATGTGATTGCATCGTGACTGGAATTACATACGCATATTCCGGGTCCCGACACGCCCCCCAATGGGAAGGATCGTTCATAATCACATAAGTCATAGGAGGAGGCGCCTATAAAATGAAGAACCCGAAGACTGACGAGGACGTGGGAAATCCATGCAACGTAGCGAACCTATGCCTGTTCTACCCATAGTCCACACCAGTCATGCTCATCTGGCAGCTCATGTAAACCTTCGACGCAATAAAATGATGCTTGCCCAAAAACTACCATACCAAAGCACTCGGGGGCTCGAGTACAAAACTCCCCCCGAGAGACGCTATTGTCGCAATCGCTATCTTTTACCAAAACACTCGGGGGCTCGAGTACAAAAATCCCCCCGAGAGACGCTATCGTCGCAATCGCAATCTTTTACCAAAGCACTCGGGGGCTTGAGTACAAAACTCCCCCCGAGAGACGCTATCGTCGCAATCGCGGTCTTTTACCAAAGCTCTCGGGGGCTCGAGTACAAAACTCCCCCCGAGAGACGCTATCGTCGCAAATCGCGATCTTTTACCAAAGCACTTGGGGGCTCGAGTACAAAACTCCCCCCGAGAGACGCTATCATCGCAATCACGATCTTTTACCAAAGCACTCGGGGGCTCGAGTACAAACCTCCCCCCGAGAGACGCCATCTTCGCAAATCGCGATCTTTTACCAAAGCACTCAGAGGGTCGAGCACCACCTCCCCCCGAGAAACGCTCACTCAGTCCGAAACTTAAAGGGCCCAAGCAAAAAACACCCAGCAAAGCCCCACCTGCTGAAAAGCGGTTCGGAGGACATGGCCACAATCAGATGGAACAAAAAGTACTCTGAAGAAATATGGACGGAGCGCAAGACTCAGACAATTCTTTAGTCTTCACCTGATCGCCAACGATCACCTAAAGACTCGGGGGCTACTCCCATCGGGAGCGCTGCCGCGCATCCGATAAAAGACAGAAAATAATGGAACAAAGGAAACAAATCTAAGCCCATGTTCGACTCTCCGACTCAAACGTAGCCTCGGGGCTACTCCCATCGGGAGCACTGTCGCGCACCCGATAGAACCCACAGCGCAAATTTTTGAAGGACTCGAGGAAAACTCTCGACCACAAAGGACTCGAAGACAAATTCAGTTGCAAAGGCTCAAGCACAGTTTGCATTACAAGGACACAAAGATCAATCTCAGTACAAAATATTCAAAGTACATTGGATAGAAGGCAACTCTGATTACTCGACGCCAATCCTCATTACATGGAGAACTAACCTAGTTAAAAAAGACGCAAGCCTACATCATCAATCACCCAAGGAATTATGACTTCTACATGTGTGCCCATGCTGGGATGATTGGCACTAAGACAGCGAGCATCATCACAGACAAAGGAGGAGTCGAAGCAGTAGACTCATTATGTCAATGACATAACAAAAGGTGAAGCTCGACTTATTTGCGGAGCAGTTGAAGACGATGCTCCACCAGCTTCTTCTCCTGCTCCACCAGCTTCTTCTTCAGCTCCATCCGAGCTGCCGGCGAAGATGACGCCGTTGCCTCCAGTTCTACAAGGTCGTCGGGCGCACCCGCTTGACCGGTGGCTTCACGTCGGGGTCCTCTTCAGAGCCGGAGGAGGAAGCAGTTGAAGACGGCTCAGCATCATCACCCGAAGATTCGCCGGAGGAGGAAGCAGTTGAAGACGCAGGCGAAGGAATCCTCGACCTGCCAGAAGCATCGCTGCTTGTCTCCGGCAAATACGGATCCATGCGGTTGCCGCTCGGGTCAAAGGCGCGGATGGTAAGAGTGTCGTCGCCATCAAAACGGCAACATAGAGTGTCACCATCACGCAAGTTCAAGCATCGAGGAAACGATCTCCAGCCAAAGCCAAGGAAAATCAAGCGGGAATTATCGATCTCCAACTTAACATAAGAAGGAGATCGAGCGCACCCCTGAAGACGAAGCAGCAAGCCATCAAGACTGCGCTCAGAAACAAAGGCAGAAAATGCAGAAGGAAGCAGAATACGAGCGGCGTTCCGGCCACGGACGCGCAGGAGGAAATCATAGCACCAAAAGCCTTCCTCCGAGGAAGAGGAGGAAGGCGTCAACGGTGCACCACGACGGCCACCGCGAGAAGAGCGCGGAGTACGACCACGGCGACCACGGCTAACCCGGCCGCGGCTAGTCATACCTGCACCACGTTTTGGTCCCATGAGAAGATGAAGAAGAGAAGATAGAGAGGTAGAAGACGAACACTACTGCCAGGTGAAGGAAAGGGGCTTATTTACAACAGAACCCCAAGGGCACGAAGAAGCCCAGGCGACGGCAGCAATAAATTCAAAGACCAAGCATGCCGGGCGATTCGAATTCCGAGACAAAATATGCCTTCACACGGGAGGCACTGTGCGCTGGACACGTCAAATCTCGCGCGTTTTCAATACGCGCATCGATAACTCAACAAGCGGCTACAGCACGCCACCCACAGCCATCATTATGACCAGTCATGAAGACATGACGGTTCGCAGACAGAGCATCTTTGACGGCCCTCCAGCAAGGAGATAGTTATCCTCACCAACAAGAGGTAAATCAAAGGGGCAGCGCACAGGAAATAAAAGCCGCCAGCACCGCTTTTTCATGGTTAAATACATTTTTCAAATATATCTAACTCCCATCGGGAGCCTATCCACCCATGAGAGTTTCGGGTGCTCCTTTACACAAAAGACAAAATGTGCTCGAGTGATTACTCGCACCCATGAGAGTTTCGGGTGCTCCCTCACCTAAAGGAAAGACGTGCTCGAGTAATTACTCGCACCCATGAGAGTTTCGGGTGCTCCCTCACCACGACAGAAGATAAGCAAACCTGCACTCGCCAAATCGAGCGGTCCCAGAGTATCGGGTGCTCCCTCACCCCGAGAGCAAAAGAGAAATTCAAGTGATTACTCACAGACCTCTATGAACCCGAGCACTCGAGGACCTCCCGAGAAAATACTCCTCTATGTTACTCCTCGCCCGAGCACTCAGCAAAGCTCCGCGAAGGACTGCTAAAACAGCTCACTTGATTGTTTATTCCAAGTGGGTGCATTATCAATTAGGCTCCGCGCCTCAATAAAAATACATATTCCTGGAACACGATACACTGCACCCAGATGCCACGCAAGCTTAGCGTGTAGGTAAGACCCTGCTGCGCAGATCGGCCGGGCTGGGACTTTTCGCAGAGCGATTTCACTCCCAATCTTTCCCATGCGCTTGCATGATAGAAAAAGCCGGGCGGACGCGCCTAGGCTACGAACTTTACTGGCGGCAACTGATCACTGTAAGACCTGCAGCGGCTTGACTTTTTCTCGACACCAGTGTTCCAAGCTCAAGTCGAGGGACATGGGTTTGATTAGGCTACTGCGGTTTTTGCCACTAGTGCAATTCACCAAGGCTCGACCAGTCGACTCCTTGGGCCCTTTCAGCTTAGCATCCCTCGAAACAGGTTTTGTCATGGCCCCAGACTGCCAGCGACCCGCGGTTGAACCGTGCATATACCAAAACTACGCAAGAATGGATTCGAGTCCCTGCGTGCCTGTTCAAGTCCCCTAGGCACTCGGGGGCTACTGACGAGGGGGTGACCCCACGACTCTTACGGATGAGCCTACCCGATGTACCCGAAGATAGAAGGCCCACAAAGATGCCGCCTGGGCCCAGCCTTGGCCCACTAGTGGCACCGACGTAGGAGTCCGCGACTCATAAGGAAGGTGTAAACTTGCTGTGCGGTACATGATTAGAGTTAGGAAACCTCATCTGTAATCCGTACGGACTCCCTGAGACCTAGCCTAGTATATAAAGGCTAGGAGGGGAGACGTCGAGATCAAGCAATACACAATCTGTAAACCCTAGCCTTGTGCGCACTAGCCTTGGCTCCCCTGTAATCTCCATCTCCAATCAATAACATCGAGTAGGAACGTATCCTCCTGTTAGCCGATGAGCTATCGTCCAACCTGTGCCTCTCATGACTAACCCAGGGTCCCTAACCATGGGATTTGCCGGGGTACATCCCCGTCATCAGCGATATTGCCTCACTGAATTCTTCTCGATTCATCAAGTGTAGCAAGCTTGGACTTGAAGAATTTTCTCGACTCAACGTCTTCAATCTCTTCTTGAAGTTGATTTGTATATAAAGTTTCGTGAGAATGATCCTTTCGGTCTTGGATCAAATACTTGTCCCAGCGAAGCATGTATCGATTTACTCATTCTTGTATATCCTTCAGAAAAAAACCTCGGGAGTCACATGCTTGGGAGAGGTGGCCATCTTCAGAAGAGTACTTGTGATCTCAACAACATTCCACTCGGCTCGACTGGAGGAATTTCCTTCGTTTGAGCTCTCTTCATCTGCTCGAGGGCTCGACACAACAGGCATAGCTGGGGCAGCGGGTGCCGGAGCGGCACGAGGAATTTTCTCAGCCCGAGGCTTTAGACTTTCCTCCTTATCTTTACTTTCGGCCTCCTTGGTTGGCTTTGCAGTAGCAACGGGTTTTGGTACGACACCCTTGGCCGCAACCTTCTCCTTCGAAGCACCAATAGCCTAAGCTTTCTTCTTCGCAGCGCTAGCGGCTGCAACCTTTTCTTTCGTGACTGTGGGAGTCACAACTTTCTTGGTGGCACTAGGGGCCACATCCTTTTCTGTCGTTGCACTAGGAGCAGGGTTTTTCTCAAGATGGAGTCAGTACTTGTTAAGAACCAGATGAAGTATTCCCAAATTCTTGGAAATCATACCTTTCTTTTCCTCAGGCTGGCCGTAGAAATTTATCAGCTTTGCTTTCTCCAAATCTTTGGCCTCAATTTCTTGTTGCTTGTCCAATCTTTCCTGCCTTTGTCGCAGAGTCTCTTCTTATTCGGCCACAGCCGCTTGCTTGCCCTTGGACTTAGCCGAGTGTTTTGATCGATGAGGGGGAGCGATGGCGAGAGGTGGATCCGTGACTAAATTAGTCATATCAATTTTTTCTCGTGGAACCGCTTCAACTGGCTCATGGATCCTTATGCCCTTGTGCCCTGATTGCTTTTTCGATGCAGGAGGAGGATGATCTTCGACATCTGCTTCAGTACTTGGATCTTGTTGCTTGGTACTAGCTTCTTTTTCATCTGATGTTGCCTCAGGTGGTGAAACAACATCGACCTTTTTCTGACGCTTGGCAGATTTCTTGCCATCCTTTGTCTTTGTACTAGGACCAACTTCTTTGGCAACTCCTTCATTTCCAGTAGCAGCAGCAGCTTTTCGGGCTCTGGATTTATTTCTCTTTTCTGCTCGTATAGCTCGATCATCAACCAAATTCTGGAAATCCGCGGGGGTGTTTAGAGTAGATGGGTGAGCATCATCTGGTGGAGGGGGTCTATTTTCTCGGGTCCACTTGGGCCTTAGAGCGGTGACATCCGACCACGGGTTCTTCAAGGCAAACAGTCGTTCCCATCGAGGGATAATGGCCTTGTACTCATACCAACGAAGAGCTTCAACTCTCCGAATCTCTTGTAGTCTATTGTCTCTTGTTCTGGCATCTTCAACAGAACCTTCAGGCGTTCTCAGATTTTTCTCGATTATCAAATCCTCAGACAGGCCTTCAGAATTTTTTGTGATTTTTGTTCTGCCTCCAGCACGTCTGGGCTGCCTGACATTTACGGCATTATCAGACATTTTCCTGCGAAAAGAAAGGTACGATGGAAAATAGGCAAGATATGAAAATGTACCAGATTTTTTTCCGAAGAAAATCACTTTGAACGCATCAATCATGTGGAGGAATTTATCTTTGGAATAGATTTTCATACCAGTGTAAGCTAGATTTCCATCGGGGTTAAAGTCTAACAAAGAACTGGTATGAATGAAGTGCTCAAAGTGGGAAATCCATCGATATGAATCTGAGAGAAATTGCCTAAGTGGGAAATACCACGGGACGAGGGATTTCTTACCTAGATCGGATGGGAATTCGAGAAGAAACGCTTGAAACTGATTTCCCAAAGTGCAAGGATCCAAACGGATCAAACAAACCTAATAAAGTAAAAGAAAATCAAGAACAAATCTAAGCTCGATGAACGGAACATGTGGGAATCGAGTTCAGTGCCTCACATACCCTATCTCGGTGATGTGCGGCGGCTACGGTGGTGCGGATGAAGATCTGTGTCGACTGGAATGCCTCTGGCGACTTCCTTCCGGCAGCGAAGTGGCGAGGGAATCGACGGCGACGAAATCGACACGGCGGCGCGCAAGAACTCGAGGGAGAGAGGGAGAGACGAAGTCGAGGAAGTGTGAGGGCTGTGCCGGTGGGGTGGATCGTTATTTTAAAGGGGACACTGACATAATTGTCACATCCAATCCAACAGCGCAGGTATCGCGTCTCTCCAAATTCAACGGACGGATTTTGTAGCGGAAATCACGGGAAAATCCCAACGAACCAAAAGAAAGTTGCTCAAAGTCCGAGAACAAACACATCGAACATTGAGTGAAAAAGTAGATAAAAGTTTGACATATTTTCCTTCGAAATCAATGACATTCGAAGGGAATCTAATCGAGTACAAATATACATGTTCACGAGAGAAAAAGCATAGAGAGGGTAGGGAAAGAATAGAGGGAAAACAGGGTCCGATACTTAATCAATCCGAGAGAAAACCGATAGAAAATTTGGAGTGATAAGTGTATAGGACAAACACCAAACAAACAGATACAAAACGAAAAAGAAACACCAACGAAAGTAAACTACTGCAAATAAGTATACATATAATACAGTGTATGGATGGGTTAGATCTTACTACACGTTGCGCGAGTCCAATATGTGTAACTCACACCTTAGTGCACAAAACATTTTCTCATCCAGGGGCTTCGTAAAGATATCAGCCAATTGTTGTTCGGTACGTACATGGCTGATAAAAATATCTTCTTGCTGAACGTGATCTCGAAGAAAATGATGACGAATATCAATATGCTTCATTTGAGAGTGCTGCGCAGGATTATGAGCAATTTTGATGGCACTCTCGTCATCACATAGCAGAGGAATTTTCTTCGCTTGAATACCGTAATCCTTCGGCGTTTGCTTGAGCCACAAAATTTGAGTGCAGCATGAACCAGGAGCAATATACCCAGCTTCAGCCATAGAAATTGATACACAATTATGTTTCGTTGAAGCCCAACAGACAAAAGATCTACCGAGAAAATGACATGTGCTTGAGGTAGATTTCCGGTCGACACGATCACTAGCCCAGTCGGAATCAGGATATCCAATGAGATAAAACTGGGCACCTTTAGGATACCAAAGTCCCAAGGTAGGTGTATGGGCAAGATATCGAAGATTTCGCTTGACAACAACATGATGTGATTCTTTTGGATTTGCCTGAAAACGACCACACATACAAACTGATAGCATAATGTCAGGGCTAGATGCACAAAGGTAAAGAAGTGAACAAATCATTGAGCGATATTTATTCTGGTCGAAAGGTTTTCCCTTCTCATCTGCATCTAGGTGTACATTCGTAGGCATTGGAGTCTTGATGGTTTTGCAATTAACGAGATCAAACTTTTTCAAGCAATCCCTGAGATACTTATCTTGAGAGATAAAAGTCCCATTCTTCTGTTGACGGATTTGAAATTTGAGAAAGAACTTCAATTCATCCATCATTGACATTTCGTTTTCTTCGACATCATTCGAGCAAATTATTCGCTGATATCAGGGTTAGTACAGCCAAAGATAATATCATCGACGTAAATTTGACACATAAAAAGAGCAGTTGTTCCTGGTTTGAAGCCCTTCTTCATACGAAAATCCTTGAGTGTTTCATACCAAGCATGAGGTACTTGCTTTAACCCATAGAGAGCCTTGTGCAACCTGTACACCATATTTGGATTCTTCGAGTCTTCAAAACCTAGTGGCTGCATAGCATACATTTCTTTATAGCAATATACCATTGTAATTTGAAAAAGAAAGCATAACAAGAATGGATTCAAGTCGAGCAACTGGAGCATAAGTCTCACCGAAATCAATACCTTCGATTTGGGTGTAACCTTGTGCAACCAGTCAAGCTTTATTCCTCACCACAATACCATTTTCATCTTGCTTGTTACAAAAAATCCACCTTGTACCAATGATATTACGCTTCCTAGGATCAGGTCTTTCAACAAGGGACCAGACTTTATTTCTCTCAAACTGATTAAGTTCTTCAAGCATAGAAGTCATCTAGTCTGAGTCCTTCATGGCTTCAACAAATTTCGATTGTTCTAGCATGGATACAAACGAGAAATTTCCACAGAAGTTTGCTAAACGAGTGCGAGAACGAGTAGTGGGTGATGACCCTCAACTGTAGGGGATCGAGATAGTCTTCACGAGTAAGATAATCATATTTATTGATTCGACACAAGGTGAGCCAAAGAATATTTATAAGCTTTAATAGTTGAGTTTTCATTTCAACCGCACTTGAAATATAATTGCTTGCAACAAAATATTAATAGCAACGGTGATATGATAGTGATAGTAGAGACATCGAAAGTAAACAGCGAAAGTAAACAACTATTAACCAGCACGATTAAAACACTGTAGGCTAGGGAGACGGATGGTTGGGCGCTTCTTGGATGAGAGTGAACATGTAATATATTTTAACACGGGGCAAGGCACACAGAAAAGAAAAGATCATCTAGGCAAATATCAAACATTAGGCATGTATCCCGTAGTTAGTTGTGCGTGCTTGCAATAAGAACTTGCACAACATCTTTTGTCCTACCATCCCGCTACGAACGGGGCCAAAAGGAACTTGTGGAGATTAATGTGCTCCTGTCAAAGAGCACCGTAATGAAGCATTAAACTCAATGGATACATGAAATCCTCAAATTATAATCCATCCCCTTTTGTGTCCCAAGCTGTCACCTTTGGGATCGCCTGTTCCGAACCATAATAGGTGCATACAACTCATAGATAGGATCAAGAACACAAATAAACTCATGAAAACACAAGTTGTTCAGATCTGAAAACATGGTACTCGGTCCCAAAGTGACAAGCATTAAGAGCAACAAGTGTAGCAAAGATGATAAACACCAAAGTAGATGATTGGCAACATGTCCGCAACAATCTGACGAACTATTACTTGTTCTAACTCATCCAATCCCTACCATCCCCTTTTCCTACAACAGGGAATTACTCACACATGAATGGAGAAGTCATGGAGGGATGATGGATTGGTGATGGTGATGACGATGGCGACGATCTCCCTCACCGGAGGCCAAAATAGCCTCCAAATTAGCCCTCCCAGAGAAGAACAGAGGGTGGCGGCGGCTCCGCGACAGAAACTGGGAAAACGACTTCTGTTCTAGGGTTTCCTCGCGACGGGAATAAATAGGGGCCTTGGTAGGTCACCAGAGGGGGGAGGACCCACCCAGTAGGCCTCCCGGCGCGGCCAGGGGTGGGGCCGCGCCAGAAGGGCGCCTGGGGCTCCCTGGCTGCCCTCTGGCCCCACTTCTGGCTCCGGGCCCCTCCGTGTGCGTGGATTTTCTATGATTTTTCCTGGAGTTTTCTGAGACACCTAAAAATCCATCTTCCTGCTCATAAGAAAACCATATAGGCAACTCTGCTGAAAACAGCGTCAGTTCGGGTTAGTTTAGTTCAAATCATGCAAGAATGAGGCCAAAACAATATCAAAAGTGTTTGGAAAAGTAGATACGTTGGAGAAGTATCAACTCCCCCAAGCTTAGCATATTGCTTGTCCTCGAGAAATTCAGTTCAACGAACTGGACGCGTCAAAGAAACCTTTGACAAATTCTTTTGCTTCATAAGATGTATATAAGCATGTACTACGAAAAGAGTTTAGCAAGTATTGAAACAATGCTATGAGGACAATGCAACGAAGCAATCCTTCTTTCAAGTGATCGATCACAAACAACCAAAAGTAAATAACATGCTGCTAAAAATCAAGGCAAGATCACAATGCACATGGCCTGAACATACTAGAGTGGTATCTCACTAGGCTCCATGAGTGAAGCAAAACATAAATGCAGAAACTCCTCCGGAGTTTTAAAGGAGACTAGAACTAAGAATTTCAGAACAAGCAATATCACAATCATGCAGAAGACAATGTGGTACTTTGGGACAATGCATGTTACACTGAGAATGACAATTATGCTCTCAATAGTTGGTGCTTTGAAGAAATAAGGGGAGACTCTCGAACCATGGCTTTTTGATGGCAAGGTTGAAAACCCGTGGTTGGAAGCAAAGACTATACAAGTACAAAAGCTCTTGGTATTGAAAACAGAGATAAAATTATTTTGGGAAGTGCAACTTTCCAGTCAACGGTAAAGGTCTGTCAATATCTCCCATACCAACCATATTAATGGTGGTTCCCATGCTTTTTTTCTTACACTTATGTTCCCTTATCCACCTATCCTTTGACGGTCTATGGTGCCTTTTTATTTTTCCTCAAGTATGCAAGGAAATTTATTGTTCCATCTATCATTAGCAGCATTTGGCTCATTTCATTCGAAAATCAAGTATGGGGGAAGTGTAACTTTTGTGTAAAAATTGAAACAAGTGAGAACTAGGCATTCTCCAGACCGGCCTCTGCCTCATAAATTTGACTAGTTAAAACTTTGTCAAGGAGTAAAACATTTTTGGCATGGAAGATACTGATTTTCCCTCACCGCACCATGAGCTTGTACGGTTAGAAAAGGAAGCTTTTGAATAAATTTCGAGATGGTACCAGAAAGTCTGAGTTAAGGATGGCAGGTAAATACAATATATAGGAAGGTATGGTGGACCAAGTGGAATAACTAGTATAAAAAGGAGTTTGGATGCACAAGCAGAATTCTGCTTAGTGCGAGTGAAGGCAAGCAAAAGACTGGGAAGTGACCAATTAGAGAGCAATAAAAGTCATAATCATGCAGAGCGACAAAGCAACATTGAATCGGGCATGAAAGTGATATAACTATTCTGAAATAAAAAGATCATCAAGGAATGATAGACTTTTTAGTCATAAACATGTGTGAACATGTGCCAAGTAAATCCAAGAATTCTTTGAAGGGAAATACCACTTCAATATGCTAAACCATGAACAATGCAATGCATGCAAATCATTTCAACAACACATTATGCACTCTAGCTATTTGTGATCGGCCACAAAGAAAGCATGAACCACTGGGAAAGCATTGTAAACATAGCACTATGTCGCTACAAGCTGGTATCTAGATCATAAGTACACGCATATGTACAAAAGTAGAAACAAAAAGAGTTCATACCGGTTTTCCTTGTTGCATCCCTTCCGTCGATCTTCGTCATTACTGCTTTGTCACTTGCATGATCGAACGTGGGAAATATAATCAAATGCCATCACGGACACGAGATGAACTCTGCAAACAGAGCAAACTAAAGAGAGAAAGGAAACATTTTTGGGTTTTTTTAAAGGTTTTAACGA
The DNA here is from genome assembly GCA_950022295.1 of Bromus sterilis. NCBI lineage: Eukaryota > Viridiplantae > Streptophyta > Magnoliopsida > Poales > Poaceae > Bromus > Bromus sterilis. The sequence goes on along the minus strand of OX465595.1, from coordinate 171,027,768 downwards.
AAGCAAAAGAAAAGAAAAATCTTTTTGTTGTTTTTGCAAATTAAAGAGAAAACAAAGAAGAACGGGCAAAAATTTCGAAAAGATCAAAGCGAACAACGCAAAACGGATAATACAATGGAAAAGGGAGAAGGGCACGTACTCCCCCCAAGCTTTGGCTTTCGGCCTAAGTTGGTAACAGCTACTGCGGTCCCCAGGAGCCTCCATCTTCGGGATGGTACGGGTGAGTCCAAGGGTCGTACGAGGCTTCGGGTGCGTACACCGAAGTCCTCGGATCCTCCCACGACGAAGGCTTCGCGCTCCAAGAAGAAGAAGACCCTTTTGTGACATCCTGGTTTTTGGTCTTTTGTTTTGCAAACCATTTTTGCTGATTTCTCGAAATTTGAATTTCATTTACCTAGTGTTTTGCAACTCTTATGGCCTTGATCACTTGGACCTAAATTTTTCCCTAGGCCAAGTGACCTCAAAACTCTTCTCCCCCATGTCCTAGATCAAGGTTTGATCATCCATTCCCTTACCACATTTTTATTCCACAAAATATTCCTTTCTCATTAAAGGAATAAGCCATTTTCCCCCATGTTTTTGAAGCCATCACCTTCTCTGGTTGTCCAATTGCTTTGAAATTTTTTGTGTTGAACTCTAGGATCATCCCTCATGATTCTATGGAAAAAGATGAATAAGTTCAGTACACTGGTCAATTAGCTCTGGAATTTTCACCACTCGAGAACCTTCCTAAACCATGCATGCACACAACAATTCAGCTCAAAACTCACAGCCAATCAACCTGCAGAAATTTCCAAAGTTTGCCGCAGAAAGTTCATTTTGAAGCTGGCATCCACATGAGACCTCCCCCAGTGCCTCCAAGCCCCCAAGTGCCCTTCTGGACGTTGCCTACGTGCCAAGGACATGCTTGGCGAGCCATGGCTGCACCCAGTGCACGCGTGCACAGGGTGAGCACGCGCTCTGCCAGCCAAAGGCATGGCCTGGTCATGGCCGAGACATCGCCATCGAGGGCACGCCTCGCCCGGCGAGCCCGTGGCCGCTCCCTCGTGTCCGTAGCTCCCCCAGCACCTCCATGCGCCACATGTCCTCACCCAAAGCTGCACCGCTCACCGGAGGCCTCACTGTCGCAACCACTGTTCGACAGAGCGAACGCGTGACGACCACTGTGGCGAGCACGCCTCCGCGTTGCCCGCGTTTGCTTCTGCGCGTCGCTAGCATCGCCGCACCACAACTTGCCACCTGCCCCTAGAAAATCCGCGCCGCCCGCCGCCTAGATCGCCTTCACAGAGCCGCTGCAGAGACCTGTGCCGACGTGACCCATCGCCCCGTCGATGCAGAGCCTCGGGAGCCGCTCGCACGTGTGCCAGGTCACATCCAGAGGGTCCTCGACACGCCGGAGCAGCTCAATCTTATCTCCTCCCTCGCACTGCTCCAATTTCTTCTACCCGGCGGCATCCTCGTCGGAATCCCATGGCCACCTATATAACCCGAGCCCCTCCTGGATTCTGAGCATCGCAATCCCATCCACTGCACCAATTGAACACCCAGCCCAAGAAACCCCGCCGGGGAGGCCCCAGGCCTCGATCCTCACCGAAGCCCCGCCGTGAGATCGCCACCGTGGCCAGCCGCCCCTGGTGCTCCCTAGCCCCACACTTGCTTCCCCTAGCTTCTCCTTGCTCTGGTGGTTCTAACGGTGTGCTCACTGGCGGGATTCATGAAGAAAACTCCAACTCCGACGAGCCCCCGTCGCCTCCAGCCGCTTCAGAAGAACCTAGCCACGCCATCTAGTCGCCGTTCACCGTGTTCTGGGTAGGTGCAGGCTCGCCGTAAGATCCTCCGTCCATTGGTGCTATCTCTCGTCGCCGGCAAGGCCTCGTCGACGGCGAACTCCCTCGCCAGAGCCGTCGGGTCATGTTCTCCCTTCTCTCTCATTTGAGCCTGACAGGGCTGGCCCACTGTCAGCCACCCAGGCCAGCCCGAAAGGGTATCAAGTGGAGGAGTATTCTCCAGAATACGTCTTCGACATGGCATGTTCTGAAAATTCCATAGAAATTCATTTAAATCATTATAAATGAATATTTTGACCCAACTTTGACCACTAATATCTCCTAAACTACAAGGGCAAATGACTTGATTATTTTTGCTAAATTTTTGTCTTGGTATCCTCTTTAAGTTGGCAAAGTTTGGTTGCTTTCCTATCTGTCTAGGTGTACTAGACACAAAAATTTGACTTATTTTGTTTTTCTATTTAAAATTACTTTCAGAGGACCACAACTTGCTTGCTAAGAACCAGGAGTTCAGTGACACTCCACTTGACCAAGGCAAGCCACAATATTCTTGTCATGAGGGTCTTGAGTTGCAACATGATCCCTTGCTCATTTGAATTGAATTTTCCTTGAATTTAATTTCTAATTAAATTAATTGTACCATGCTAAGTTGATGTGCTAAAACCATGACATGTTCTCTGGTCATTTACATGCTTGTTTGAGCTCATGACATATTCATGTTAATTCTATCATGATTCATGCTAGTAGTTCATACATGTTGATCCCATATAAGTCTTGATGACCATGCTTCGATGAATCCATGTTGATGCCATACTAGTTGCTGCACATGTTTGGCGGTGGTATCATGTTCATATATTTATTTTATGACTTGATCTCATATTGCTAATGATTATGTTTAAACTTAATGAACATGAAATAATAGTTGACTGAGTGCCACCGAGCCGGACTTATTTCGAGCAGCCACATTTGCCTGTATGGGAAGGCCTTAGCTTGGGCTATCGTTGTGCCCTTTACGGGTGCCACCAAAGAGGGGAGGTTATGCATTGCACGCTACCCTGATCAGGTAGATGGTGGTAATCTCGAGATCCAGAGTTTATAAGTTTACCCGGGAGTCCCCGATTGGGACACTGTTATGGACCATGCGTTGGCAGGTGTCTGGAGGACACAGGTATACCCAGGGCATGCGATGTCGGTGGTACCGTAGAAATGTTACGCGGTAGTCAATTTTTGTTGGATTAGTCCTAGTCCGTTGGGCAAGGAGCTCCATGGTGTGGGTAAAGTGCACAACCTCTGCTGAGTGTTACAAATTCATTCGAATAGCCGAGTCCACGGTATTGGACACAGTTCGCTCTAGATCACACTATGGGTTAACACAAACCGGTAAAATGATGATGTTAACTTGTGGTCATGCGATGACCGGAATAGTTGGGAGGTCATGCGATGACCCGGATGCTGAGTCAGGATGGACACGGAGGTAAGCTACATGATCATGCGGTGATCATGGGTGGTCGGTAATTAAACAATCTTAACTAAGATATTGTGGTATGCTCATTATGTTTGCATTGTTGTTATTATTCACTCTGATGACATGGATGTTGTGAGCTTGAAATTACATTCGATGTACTGACCTAGCGTGTCATGCCAGATGCAGGAGAAGTTGTGCCTGAAGACTCTGGTATGACGTACTTCGCGAACTAGGCCGTATCCCAGTAGCGTCCCCGTGGAGTGGAGCTCCATCACCCCGTTATTCTGCTGCCGTAGAGTATCTCGTCGACCGTAACGAGGCCCGAGATGTAATATAAACAATGTAGATATTGTTGCCGCACGAGATGTGCCGCCATGCCTCATAGAAATTTGTATCCCGAACCCATGTACCTGTATAATTATTAATGAAGCGGTTATTTATGTACCAATATGTTGTGCATTGCCAGAAGACATGATCTCTGGGTTGGCAATGTGAGGCAAACCGGTTGCTCTGAGCCGGGGTGCCACAACGATTGGTATTAGAGCCGCGCTGACTGTAGGACACGCTAGTTCGCGAGCGCTAGAGCAACGTTAGTATAGGGTCTTGCTTGTCTTGTGCACCTTGATTGATGCATTAGATGGTTGCATGGCATGCATGTAGATGCATTGAGTATTGTTACTAATGGCTAACCCTGTGAGTGTAGATGGCACCTGTTCCATACCCCTTTGAGTATGATTATTCATTGACAGGCTTTCCGTCGCTGCTCCGCCGAGTTTGGCTTCGACTGTACCCTCAGGGAGAAGACCCTGTGTTCCAGGTGTACTGCAAGAAGTTGGCTGACTTCGTGCACGAGTACCGCGTTGAGATGTTCCTTTTCACGAGCTCCGCGATCGGCAGCCTTTCACGTTCCGCGAAGGGAGGACCCGCTTCTCTGGACGCCCTTCTCGACTTACGCCAAGAGGAGGTTGAGATGCAGACTCACCTAGGTTTCTCCCACTACCGCACCCTGTCTTCCACAGGTCAGGTTCTTTTTCCGCTCGACTCGGAGTGCGACCGGGCAGTCGTCCACCTCACTCGTTACATGACCGCTCAGTACGAGTTGATCATTAGTCTTGCAGAGGAGCTGGCTCATTCTAGGGAGGCAATTGCTTCTATCAGCTTAGCTCAGTCACCGCCTCCTCCTCCACCCTCCACCTTCGCACCGATGCCGACTCCACCTGCTCCCCCTTCACTCACACCGAAGAATCCCGCTGTTCCGGCAGTCACTCGACGCGAGACCCCAAAGGAGTGGGCCGCGTTGACTGCTACCCATGCTGATCTGATGCTCAGACAGCGTACTCCCCCTCCTCCTGAGGGAGAGTCTTCTCTTCAGTGTAGCCGCCTTGACGTCACCTCTCACAACACGATCCACGTCGTTAGTTCCGACTCTAAGGGTGACTCCGATGGTTCCGCTGATTTTCAGTGCCCGCTTCACTTCCACGACTAGAGCGAGGACGAGTAGCAGCATGAGTATGTGTCGCATCTATCATAATGATATGAATTTTGTCAACTTCCGTATGAGCAGTAGTAGTCATGCTATCCCCTACTAGTTTGTTTTGTATGAGGTTGTAATGCTATGTATAATTATGGGTGTGCATCTCGCCTTCATTCGGCTGTTTTTAATGTTGCTTTTAACTCGTTTTTTTCGATGGTTTGATATGGTGACCCGAACGAACCCCTGCTCGCTTTCTTTCAGATAATGGCACCACACCTGGTTCTGAGCTGATTCCTGGTCGGCCGTCCGGGGTGGATGCCTATTTTACCTTTCTCTTTTCAGCAACATGCCTGTGTTCTGAGCTGCTTTTCGGCCATCTCAGGTAGTTGTTGAGTTTCTTTTCGTAGCGGAGACCCTATGTTCTGAGTTGTATTCTCGGCCGTCTTAGGGGACCTCTGCCTTTTTCTTATCAACGATGCTCCAAGTTCTGAGCTGATCTTCGGCCGTCTTGAGCAGTGGTTGAGTTATTCCAGTAATTCCCCAGATCCGTGTGGTCAAGACCGTTCTGGAGGCCGCTGGTTTATTCACTGGTTTCCGCAAGGGTTCGAATGGTCATCAACTACCGCTTTTGGTGTTGCCAGTTTCTTTCCTCCTTGCTGTCGCTTTACTTATTTCCCCTATGGTGGTTGCTCATTTTGTCGGTGCTTTATATTGGGAACGGATATAGGATGAGGAGAGGTGAAGGCAGCAACTCTGGTGGCGACAACACCCCTGTTCGTGGATCCGCCGGGCAAGCTGGACTATCACCAGAACCGATGCCACATCATCCACCACAGGCACCAACCACAGAACAGATCATGAGAATGTTTGAGGAAAAGAGAAATCAAGATCTCATGGAATTACTGAGAATCATGCAGACTATAGTGGGACAGAATCAGAACCCAGGATTCCGCTCCAAGTTATCTGATTTTCAGCGCACCCGACCACCGAGCTTTGACCAAGCAGCGGATCCCATTGAAGCTGATGAGTGGCTGAGGACCATTGAAAAGAAATCTGAGATTGCCCACTGTGATGAAGCTGACAAGGTACCATTTTCCACTCATTACCTCGAAGGATACACAGCAATTTGGTGGGACAATACCAAGGCAGTATGGCCTCCAGAAGAAGACATCACCTGGGAAAAGTTCAAGGAAAAGTTTCGCACCTACCACATCCCTACCGGAGTATTGAAGGTCAAACAAAGAGAATTCCTCGCTTTGGTTCAAGGCAGCATGTCAGTATATGAGTACCTCAACAAGTTCAACCACCTCGCAAGATACTCGGTTCACGATGTGGCCACGGAAGAAAGGAAGATAGATCGCTTCCTTGGAGGACTCAAAGCCACTCTCCATTGTCAACTCAGCATGTTGGACTTCCCAGACTTCCAGACTCTTGTCAACAAGGCGCTCATAGCAGAACGTGAGTACAAGTCTGTCATTGAGCACAAGTTTGGGAATGACGTCCGCAAGCGCAAATATGAAGCTAAGAAGACCAACGTTAGGCCATCCTTTCTGAAACAACGCGTTTGGAAGCCCGTTCAGCAGCCTGCTCAGACCGATTTCAAGCCTTCTTAGACTAATGGCAACGCCGCGACCAACAAGCCGGCAAACCAAGGGAAGTCGTTCATCACTCCCCAAGTCAAGGAAGATTGCATTCGCAATGGCACCTGTTTCACTTGCAGAAAGCCAGGGCACTATTCCAGGGAATGCCCCGCCAAGATGGGGAAACCAGAACCACAAGTCAACAACATTAGGGGCCAACCCAACTCAAACTATCACCGGGCCCGAGTCAACCACATCTCGGCCGAAGGAGCCCACGAGTCCCCCGACGTGTTCATCGGTATGTTCCCTATTAATAACATACCTGCAGTTATATTATTTGATTCCGGGGCAACCGACTCGTTCATTTCGAGGAGTTTTGCCACCCAAAAAGATTTTCCCATCTCTCTTTTGGACCAAACCGTGGTGGTACAAACCCCTGGGGGCGTGCTCAGAGCAGACAGGATATGCAAGGATCTGACAGTTGAGATATATGAAGCGAAGTTTCCGGCCGCCCTTGTTCTTCTTGAATCCAAGGGGCTCGATGAAATTCTCGGAGTGTATTGGCTCACAGCTCACCAAGTCGGCCTCGCCTTCCAGACTTGAATAGTGAAGCTGGTCAACCCAGACGGAAAAGCAGTCTGGTTCACCGCCATGGGAATTCCCAGATGTATTCCCAGAAGAATTTCCAGGTATGCCACTAGACAGGGAACTGGAGTTTGCTATTGAGATTGTTCCAGGCACAGCCCCAATATACAAGAAGTACTACCGAATTTCGTCTACCGAACTGGTGGAATTGAAGAAGCAGTTGGACGAGTTATTACAGAAAGGGTACATTCGCCCCAGCACCTCACCCTGGGAATCGCCGGTGTTGTTTGTCAAGAAGAAAGATGGCAGCCTGCGTATGTGTGTGGACTACCGCCCACTGAATGAAGTCACCATAAAAAACAAATACCCGCTACCCCGCATTGGTGATCTGTTCGACCAGTTGAATGGCGCACGGGTATTTTCCAAGATAGACCTTCGTACGGACTATTACCATCTGAAGATCAAGAAAGAAGACATACCCAAGACGACGTTCACCACGAGATATGGCTTGTATGAGTTCACGGTCATGTCATTCGGATTGACAAATGCTCCAGCATACTTCATGGGCATGATGAACAAGGTATTTATGGACTTCCTGGACAAGTTTGTGGTGGTATTCATTGATGGTATCCTCATATACTCTAGAAGTGAAGAAGAGCATGAACAACATCTCTGTATCGTATTGGAGCGACTGCAATCTCACCGTCTATACGCCAAATTCAGAAAGTGCGAGTTCTGGCTAAAAGAGGTGGGATTTCTCGGGCACATTCTATCAGCACAAGGAGTAGAGGTAGACCCCAGTAAAGTGGACGACATTTTGAACTGGAAGCCACCCACCACAGTGACTAAAGTCCAAAGTTTCTTGGGATTGGCGGGATATTATCGCCGATTCATTGAAGGGTTCTCCAATATAGCCAAGCCATTGATCGAGCTATTGAAGAAGAATCAGAATTTTCTCTGGACCAAGGAATGTGATGATAGCTTTAGGCAGCTAAAGACCAAGTTAACTTACGCACCGGTCTTAACCTTGCTAGACCTCCACAAGGGATTTGACATTTATTGTGACGCCTCCAGACATGGCCTTGGATGTGTGCTGATGCAAGAAGGAAAGGTTGTAGCGTATGCCTCTCAGCAGCTACGCCCACATGAAGGAAATTATCCCACCCATGATTTGGAGGTGGCAGCCATAGTACATGCTTTGAAAATATGGAGGCATTATCTTATTGGCCAACGATGCGAAATATACACGGACCACAAGAGCCTCAAGTAAATTTTCACCCAGCCGGATCTCAACCTCAGCCAGAGGAGATGGTTGGAATTATTTAAGGACTACGACCTCGAGATCAACTGCCATCCCAGGAAAGCCAGTGTGGTGGCCGATGCCCTCAGTAGAAAGCCAAGCATGGTCCGCGCACTCTGGAAAGGGATGAATCCAAAACTACAAAGGGAATTTGCTAGCCTCAACCTGGTGCTATGCAACCCGCTGCAAGTGAAGACAATGGAAATTACCCCAACTCTCGTGGAAGAAGTCAAAGAAGCTCAGAAGCAAGATCCGGAGATCCAGGAGATCAAGGAGAAGGTATGGCAGGGCAAAGCCGCACCCTTCCGCGTCGATGACCAAGAGGCGCTGTGGTTTGAGGACCGACTATGGGTACCAGACCAGAATAGCCTAAGGCAGAAAATACTGCGAGAAGCACATGAGTATGCGTACTCCATCCACCCAAGAGGTACCAAGATGTACCAGGATTTGCGGTCAAAATTTTGGTGGCCCGGAATAAAGAAGGATATTGCACATTATGTTGCATTCTGTGATATTTGCAACCGAGTCAAGGACGAGCATCAGAAGCCCGCTGGATTGCTGCCACCCCTACAAGTCCCTCAGTGGAAACGGGAAGATATATGCATGGACTTTGGCGTGGGACTTCCCAAAACAGCCCGAGGCCATGATTCCATTTGGGTTATTGTGGACATACTCACCAAGGTGGCCCACTTTATCCTGGTCAGAACTACATATCGAGCAGATCAGCTAGTAGAGTTGTACATATCTCGGATTGTTAGCCTCCATGGCATAGCCAAGACAATCACCTTCGACAGAGGGTCCACATTCACCTCCGCATTCTGGGCACAACTACATCAAGCCTTGGGGACTGCACTAAAGCACAACACGACATATCACCCACAGACTGATGGGCAGACTGAACGAGTTAACCAGATTCTGGAAGATATGCTCAGGGCATGTGTGTTGGCCTATGGAACCAAGTGGGAAGGCTGTTTGCCATATGCGGAATTCTCGTACAACAAAAATTATCAGTCCAGCCTCAAGATGTCACCGTTTGAAGCACTATATGGGCGTAGATGTCGAACCCCTTTGAATTGGTCACAGAAAGGAGACAACAGTATCTTTGATACAGAATTGATTCTTGAAGCCGAAAGAAGGTCAGAGAGATTCAGGACCGTCTGAAAGCAGCCAAGTCTCGTCGGAAAAGCTATTATGACCGGAAACATCGGGAAGTGAACTTTGAGCCCGGAGAGTATGCCTACCTTCGAGTAACACCGATAAAGGGAGTGAGGAGATTCCACACTCGAGGAAAGCTTGCACCATGATACATCGGGCCGTTCCCAGTAATTGCTAAGAGAGGAAGGGTAGCATGCCAATTGGAACTACCCCCGGAACTGTCCGATGTTCATGATGTGTTCCACATATCACAGTTACGAAAATGCATTGCGCCGCCAGTCAAGCAAGTGGATATGAAGGAGTTAGAGTTGACACAGGATCTGACCAATGAGGAGAAGCCCGTTAGGATTCTGGACGAAATGGAAAGGACCACCCGTAGTAAGGTAATGCGGTTTTACAAGGTACAGTGGGCACACCATACCAAGGAGGAAGCTACTTGGGAAATGGAAGATTTTCTGAGGTCCGCCTATCCGTATCTGTTCTCTGAGCAACCAAATCTCGAGGACGAGATTTACCCTAAGGGGGGGGGGTAGGTTTGTGACATCCTGGTTTTTGGTCTTTTGTTTTGCAAACCCTTTTTGCTGATTTCTCGAAATTTGAATTTCATTTGCCTGGTGTTTTGCAACTCTTTTGGCCTTGATCACTTGGACCTAAATTTTTCCCTAGGGCAAGTGACCTCAAAACCCTTCTCCCCCATGTCCTAGATCAAGCTTTGATCATCCATTCCCTTACCACATTTTTATTCCACAAAATATTCCTTTTTCATTAAAGGAATAAGCCTTCCCCCCCATGTTTTTGAAACCATAACCTTCTCTGGTTGTCCAATTGCTTTGAAACTTTTTGTGTTGAACTCTAGGATCATGCCTCATGATTCTATGGAAAAAGATCAACAAGTTTAGTGCAATATTTCGCCTCCAAAAATTCTTTTTCAATTCTGGACAGAGGAGCACTTCGTGAAGGAAGTACCCTGTACGCTGGTCAATTGGCTCTGGAATTTTTACCACTCGAGCACCTTCCTAAACCATGCATGCACACAAAAATTCAGCTCAAAACTCACAACCAATCAACCTGCAGAAATTTGAAAAGTTTGCTGCAGAAAGTACATTTTGAAGCTGGCATCCACATGAGACCTCCCCCAGTGCCTCCAAGCCCCCAAGTGCACTTCTGGACGTTGCCTACATGCCAAGGACACGCTTGGCGAGCCGTGGCTGCACCCAGCGCACGCGTGCATAGGGTGAGCCCGTGGCCGCTCCCTCTTGTCCGTAGCTCCCCCAGCACCTCCATGCGCCACCTGTCCTCGCCAAAGCCGCTCCGCTCGCCGGAGGCCTCACCGTCACCGACACTGTTCGACAGAGCGCACGCGTGACGACCACTGTGGCGAGCACGCCTCCATGTTGCCCGTGTTTGCTTCTGCGCGTCGCTAGCATCGCCGCACCACAGCTTGCCACCTGCCCCGAGAAAATCCGCACACCGGAGCAGCTCGATCTTATCTCCTCCCTCACACTGCTCCAATTTCTTCTGCCCGGCGGCATCCTCGTCGGAATCCCGTGGCCACCTGTAAAACCCGAGCCCCTCCTCTCTTCTGAGCATCGCAATCCCATTCACTGCACTCCAATTGAACACCAAACCCAAGAAACAACGTCGGGGAGGCCCCAGGCCTTAGTCCTCACCGGAGCTCCGCCGTGAGATCGCCACCGTGGCCATCCGCCCCTGGTGCTCCTCTAGCCCCACACTTGCTTCCCCTAGCTTCTCCTTGCTCTGGTGGTTCTAACGGTGTGCTCGCCGGTGGGATTCATGGAGAAAACTCCAACTCCGACGAGCCTCCGCCGTCGCCAGCCGCTTTAGAAGAACCTAACCACGCCGTCCAGTCGCCGTTCACCGTGTTCTGGGTAGGTGCAGGCTCGCCATAAGCTCCTCCATCCACTGGTGCTATCTCTTGTCGTCGGCAGGGCCTCGTCGACGGCGAACTCCCTCGCCGGAGCCGTCGGGTCCTGTTCTCCCCTCTCTCTCATTTGAGCCTGACAGGGCTCGCCCACTATCAGCCACCCATGCCAGCCCGAAAGGGTATCAAGTGGAGGTGTATTCTCCAGAATACGTCTTCGACGTGGCCTGTTCTGGAAATTCCATAGAAATTCATTTAAATCATTTTAAATGAATATTTTGACCCAACTTTGACCACTAATATCTCCTAAACTACAAGGCCTAATGACTTGATTCTTTTTGCTAAATTTTTGTCTTGGTATCCGCTTTAAGTTGGCAAAGTTTGGTAGCTTTCCTCTCTGTCTAGGTGTACTGGACAAAAGAAGTGATCATTTGACTTATTTTGTTTTGCTATTTAAAATTATTTTCAGAGGACCACAACTTGCTTGCTGAGAACCAGGAGTTCAGTGACACTCCACTTGACCAAGGCAAGCCACAACATTCTTGTCATGAGGGTCTTGAGTTGCTACATGATGCCTTGCTCATTTGAATTGAATTTTCCTTGAATTTAATTGCTAATTGAATTAATTGTACCATGTAAGTTGATGTGATAAAACCATGACATGTTCTCTGGTCATTTATATGCTTGTTTGAGCTCATGACATATTCATGTTAATTCTATCATGATTCATGCTAGTAGTTCATACATGTTGATCCCATATAAGTCTTGTTGACCATGCTTAGATGAATCCATGTTGATGCCATACTAGTTGCTGCACATGTTTGGTGGTGGTATCATTTTCATATATTTATTTTATGACTTGATCTCATATTTCTAATGATTATGGTTAAAACTTAATGAACATGAATTAGCAGTTGACCGAGTGCCACCGAATAGGACTTATTTCGTGCAGCCACATTTGCCTGTATGGGCAGGCCTTAGCTTGGGCTATCGTTGTGCCTTTTATGGGTGCCACCAAAGAGGGGAGGTTAAGCATTGCACGCTACCCTGATCAGGTAGGTGGTGGTAATCTCGAGATCCAGAGTTGATAAGTTTACCCGGGAGTCCCCGATTGGGACAATGTTATGGACCATGCGATTGTCAGTGCCATGCGATGGCAGGTGTCTGGAGGACACAGGGATACCCAGGGCATGCGATGTCGGTGGTATCGTAGAAAGGTTACGCGGTAGTCAAGTTTCATTGGAGTAGTCCTAGTCCGTTGGGAAAGGATCTCCATGGTGTGGGTAAAGTACACAACCTTTACAGAGTGTTACAAATCTATTCGAATAGCCGAGTCCACGGTATTGGACACAGTTCGCTCTAGGTCACACTATGGGTCAAGACAAACCGGTAAAATGATGATGTTAACTTGTGGCCATGCGATGACCAGAATAATTGGGAGGTCATGCGATGACCCGGATGATGAGTCAGGATGGACTCGGAGGTAAGCTACATGATCATGTGGTGATCATGGGTGGTTGGTATTTAAACAATCTTAACTAAGATATTGTGCTATGCTCATTATGTATGCATTGTTGTTATTGTTCACTCTGATGACATGGCTGTTGTGAGCTTGCAACTACAATCGATGTACTGACCTGGCGTGTCATTCCAGATGCAGGAGAAGCTGTGCATGAAGACTCTGGTGTTTCGTACTTCGCGAGCTAGGACGTATCCCAGCAGTGTCCCCGTGGAGTGGAGCTCCATCACCCCGTTATTCCGCTGCCGTAGAGTATCTCGTCGCCCGTATCGAGGCCCGAGATGTAATATAAATAATGTAGATATTTTTGCCGCACGAGATGTGTCGCCATGCCTCATAGAAATTTGTATCCAGAACCCATGTACCTGTATAATTATTAATGAAGCGGTTATTTTTGTACCAATATGTTGTGCATTTCTAGAAGACGTGACCTCTGGGCTGGCAATGTGAGGCAAACCGGTTGCTCTGAGCCGGGGTGCCACACCTTCACCCCACTGGGTGACGATCTCCCCTAGAAAGGTGGAAACTCACCGTGCTCCTCCTCATCGGGCACAACCCCCTCCATGGGGTTATGAAATTGCTGCTGGACCACATACTCATCAAACTGGGTAACGTTGAAGGACCATCCACTCCTGCTAGTATAATCAAACAAAAGAGGTGCATGTAGACGAATCTCCTGAATAGTGGTCAGTCCAAACCTAAGAATATAATTAAGGTTACCAAACTCGAAAGTCATGGTAACAAACTCATGCCTCTTCATGGCAGCAAGATCAAAGCTTAACTAAGTAAAAGGCTCATCATCAGGATGTGGGGTGCGATTAAGAGACTCAAGAATAAGTGTGGCGTAAACGCCACTATAGAGATCTCCTTTGTTGCCATTAGCAGCAAGGCAGCGAGCAATTAAAGCACCCACATTATACTTACTCTCCCCTGAGAGGGCAGTCGCCAGGATGACGACATCCGGTGCAGAACTTTTGCTCGTGTTGTCACGAGCTAACACCCCTCTAGCAATAAAATACGCGAAATACCTGAGGTGGGGGAATAAGATGCTGGAAATCTCCGTACGCCAGATATCCTTCGTGTCTTGGCTGCAAAGAGAAGTGGAGATGGTTCTCAGCTCGGTGGGCTGAGAGTTCATCTTTGTCGTCTGCCCAACGTTTAGCACACCTATTATTTCACAAAATCTTGACAAAGACATGGTCAAAATATCATTGTAAATTTTAAACTCAACAATGCCGGCACCATGATTATATCTGAAGCTATTTATAAAATAGGAGGTGAGTTTATGATACTGAGCAACACGGCATGTTGCAAGCCGTGTCAAACCTGCATTAGCACAAAGGTTGTAAAATTCCTTCTTGATTCCTGCAGCTTCGAGGAAAACATCACACAAATATGTCATTGCACGTGCCGGACTTGTGTCTTCCAACAACTCTAGGGGCACATGATCTTCATTATAGCTCACCCTAGCAGCTGAGGATGAAGCTGCAGCTCTAGTAACTCGGTCGGTGCGCTCGAGATTCTTCTTCCCAAGCCACCCCTTTGCTTTTCCTACCAAGCTCATTTATGAAATTTGTGACAATTCACAAAAACAAGGATTTAAGCAAAGTGAGTTGAGGCAAACTAATCTACTCACTTACCTAAGGCATAAACTTGCATCAAAACTTGGAACTAAATTTCTACACATGCATGCAAGCTCATATGAACATCACTAAGAACTACTAAATACTCACAAATGAATCCACCAATAAAAAATCTAATTGGAGGGGTGGAGGAGTCACATACCAGAGAGTATTTGCAAAAAATCTCAGCTCGAATGATGGGCTGAAGAGAGAGATCGAAAATCGCCTCCAAGAACAGCAAGAACGCAAGTTCTAGGACCAAAACTCGTGTTTTTGGAGAGAGAGGAAGAGAAGGGAGGAAGAAGTACCTGGCTGGCTGCCCTGTGGGCCCCAGGCACCCTGTGGGCGCGGCCAGGGGGCAGACCACGCCAGCTTGCCTCATGGGCCACTTTTTCCCCCCACCTTGTCAACCCCAGGTGCCCCTAGGTCACTTTTGTCATGAAAACTTTTAATTTTATTTTTGTGGAATTTTTTCTGACAACTTCATTGTTGAAAAAATTTCAAGGTTCAAAAAACTGCAAAACTTTCTGAAAACTTGAAACAGTGGTTAGAAATGTGAAGCTTCAAAAATATAAAACCTTGGTACAGCAAAGAGAACAAAAGCTAAAGAAAATGAAAACATAACAAGCTCCACTTTTTACCTATATAAAACATGCTAGCTAGCAAGGTTGATCAAGTCTTACCAGCAAACCAGCGATATATAGAGCAGAAAGTCTCACCGCTTATAGTGATCATTGTACCTTTACTTTAATGGACATTGTCCCCACCATAATGGTTTTGTATTTGTGGTGCACATGTAGAGGACAATCCCACTCTCCAATCTTCACGGTCTCGATATTCTCTATAGAGTTAAGGCCATGCATTTTGTCGATCTTCTTCGGAAAATACACCGTGTGTTCTTTGTCATACAAGTTGAATGTAACCTTTCCTTTATTGCAATCAATGATAGCACCTGCGGTGTTAAAAAAGGTCTAGCAAGAATAATGTACATGATCCCATCTTCGGGCATGTCAAGCACAACAAAATCAGTAAGTATTAAGCAATTGGCAACTTCAACCGGAACATCCTCACAAATACCAATCGGGACGGTTGTGGACTTGTCAGCCATCTAAAGAGAGATGTTTGCAGGGATTAGTTTATCTAAATAAAGTCTCTTGTAAAGAGAAAAAGGCATAACACTCACTCATGTAGAAAGATCACATAAAGCAGTTTTGACATAATTATTCTTTATGGGGAAAGGAATGGTGGGTATACCTAGATCACCAAGTTTCTCAGGAATATTGCCACTGAAAGAGTAGTTAGCAAGCATAGTAGATATTGCCTCATTAGGGACTTTTATTTTATTAGTAACAATATCTTTCATGTATTTTGAATAAGGAGGTAATTTAATAGCATCAGTCAAAGGGATTTGAAGAAAAAGAGGTTTCATCCATTCACAAAATTTATTATAGTGCTCTTCTTCTTTGGTTTTGAGAGACTTACCTGGAAGGGCATGGGTTTCTGTACCCATGGTTCTATTTCCTTCCCGTGTCTTCTTGCAAAGAAGTCTTCTCTAGTGTATTTCTTGCGTTTATCGGGTGCTTTTTCTTCTCGCACCTCGGGAGGATCATTCTTCTCCTTATCTTTTTTGGGTTCAGCACCGTCTTCAGTTCAGCATCGGAGGTAGATATTCTATTTGGATCAGCAGCAGGCTCTTCTTCAACTATGGGATCATTTGAATTTTTAGCTTCCTTGTGTTTCTTCTTCTTCTTCTTTTTCGGAGAACTAACAATTTCTTCTTCCTTCTTGAGAATCTTGCTCGATCCTCTTTGGATGCCCCTCTGGATAGACAGGATCTTGGGTGTGTGTTCCACCCCGAGTCTTTATACCATAAGCCTGTAAATTGTCTTGTTTGGAATTGTTAGCAAGAAAATCTTCTTGCACATCAGAAGTTTGTTCAAGCTGAGTTTGAACCATATGAAAGTGCTTAACAAGACATTTAACATCGTTAATTGTTCTACCTAGAACATCAAGCAAACTTTTGATAGCAAGAGTATTATCATGCAACAGACTTTGAATCCTCATATTAAAGTGATTTTGCTTCATAATAAAATTATCAAGCTCATCTAAACATTGATCAGGAGGCTTAACTTTAGGGATGTCACTTGCATTGAAATATAAAAGAGAGTGTACCTCTACTAAGGGAGGATGAGTGGTAAGCTCGCACAACTTCTCAATAGGAGGTAGATTCTTCACGTCTCCAGCTTTAATACCTTTTCTTTTATAGACTTCTTTGATTCTTGCATATCTTCGGGGCTTAGAACAAGCATGCCCCTCTTCTTTGGTGGTGGAGGTGGTTCAGGGACAGACCAATCTTCGTGGTTCTTGACAATCTTGCCCATTAGTTCATCATCATCGTCCGGTGTTATTTCCCTGAAAACACAACCAACACAACTATCCAAGTAGGATCTAGAATCGTCGGTCAGACCAGCATACAATATATCAAGTAATTCATTCTTAGGGACTTCATGTCCCGGTCTAGCCTTGATTAAACTGCAATACCTCCCCCAAGCTTTAGGGAGGTGCTCATCTTGCAACTGTTTAAAGTTATAAATTCTTTCTAAAGCATCATGTTGCATATGAGCAGGAAAATACTTATCAACCAAAGATTGAGCAAAATCTTGAGGACTCTTAATGGAACCATAGGATAGTGCATCATACCATGCTTTAGCGTCTTCCTTCAAAGAGAAAGGAAGAAGCTTAGTCACATAGAAGTTTCGTATCCTCTCATCGGTAGTAAACAAGACACCTAACTCAGTGCATTCGGTCAGGTGTGCAATAGCATCATAATTTTCTCTGCCATAAAAGGGGTCAGCTTCAACTGTAGATATAAGTGAAAGATCAACAGAGAAATCATAATCAGGATCATTGATGCATATAGGAGATGTAGCCAATTCGGGATCAGGAGTAATCTTGTTCTTCATGGAGTGCATTTCAAGCAACTTCTTAACAGCACCAGGGTCAGAGTTAGCACATTCTGTAAGTTCCCTGCATAAATCATCATCAAGAATAATATAATCATCCTCAAGGATTCTCTCCTTTAGTTTGTCCAAGTCTGGGTAACCAAAGGCTTTGCAAGTGGGGAAATAGGTAGCAAGAGTTTCAGTCTCGGAATGTGCTGCAACCTTAGCAATTTGAGATTCAAGATAGAGACCAAGAAAACCAATTTCCTCAAAAGTACTAGAAGCATCATTAAAAGTATCGAACATAGTAACAGACTCAGTGGAAGTAGCATGTGGTGGTGGTGAAGCAAACTTACTTATGAATGAAGGTGAATCAAGTGTAGCACTAGTACTCAGAATGGCACATTTTCTTGTAGTGGATGGTAAGATCGGAACCTTGGGGTCTCCTTTCTTACCCATAGTGGATAAACTGCAGCAGGCAGAATACTTCAAGTAGACTTGTAAATAAAGCTATGCTCCCCGGCAACGGCGCCAGAAAACAGTACTTGATGACCGTCAATTGTAGGGGATAGAGATAGTCTTCGCGGGTAAGATAACCCAATTTATTGATTCGACACAAGGGGAGCCAAAGAATATTTATAATCTTTGACAGTTGAGTTTTCAATTCAACCGCACCTGAAATATACTTGCTTGCAACAAAATATTAATAGCAACAGTGATATGAAAGTGATAGTGGCAACAGTGAAAGTAAAATAGCAAAAGTAAACAACTAGTAACCAGCAGGATTAAAACACTGTAGGATAGGGAGATGAATGGTTAGCCGCTTCTTGGATGCGAGTGAACATGTAATAGATTCTAACACGGGGCAAGGCACACAGAAAAGCAACGATCATCTAGGAAAATATCAAACATTAGGTATGTATACCATAGGTAGTTGTGCGTGCTTGCAATAAGAACTTGCACAACATCTTTTGTCCTAACATCCCGCTACGAACGGGGCCAAAAGGAACTTATGGAGATTAAGGTGCTCCTGTCAGAGAGCACCGGAACAGAGCATTAACACTCAATGAATACATGAAATCCTCAAATCATAAACCATCCCCTTTGGTGTCCCAAGCTGTCACCTTTGGGATCATCAGTTTCGGACCATAACAGGTGCATACAACTCATAGATAGGATCAAGAACACAAATAAACTCATGAAAACACAAGTGGTTCAAATCTGAAAACATGGCACTCGGGACCAAAGTGACAAGAATTAAGAAACAAGTTGTAGTAAAGATGATAAACACCAAAGTAGATGATACGCAACATGCCCCCAACAATCTGATGAACAATTACATGATCTAACTCATCCAATCCCTGCCATCCCCTTTGCCTACAACAAGGAATTACTCACACATGAAAGGAGAAGTCATGGACGGATGATGGATTGGTGATGGTGATGACGATGGAGATGATCTCCCCTCACCGAAGGGAAAAACAACCTCCAGATTGGCCCTCTCGGAGAAGAACAGAGGGTGGCGGCGGCTCCGCGACGGAAACTGGGAAAACAACTTTTGTTCTAGGTTTTCTCGTGACGGGAATAAATAGGGGCCTTGGTAGGGCACTAGAGGGGGGAGGAACCACCCAGGCGGCCTCCCGATGCGGCCAGGGGTTGGGCCGCGCCAATAGGGCGCCTAGGCCCCCTGGCTGCCCTCTGGCCCCACTTCTGGCTCCGGGCCCCTCCGGGTGCGTGGATTTTCTGTGATTTTTCCTGGAATTTTCTGAGACACCTAAAAATCCATATTCCTACACATAAGGAAACCATAGAGACAGCTCTGCTGAAAACAACGTCAGTCTGGGTTAGTTTAGTTCAAATCAAGCAAGAATGAGGCCAAAACAATAGCAAAAGTGTTTGGAAAACTAGAAACGTTTGAGATGTATCAGTCGGACGACCTGGTTGATGAACCTCTTCGATCATTGACTCGACGTCCACTCTTCTTCGAAATCGAGATAGTGCTACTTCATTTTCTTGTGGCTCATGTTCTCCTTCAGAATCAGCCTGACCTTCGGGATTGGCTTGTCCTTCGGGATGAGCTTGTCCTTCGGGTTCAGGTTGAACTTCGGGTTGAGCATTTTCCTCGTTCATGGGTTCTTCTTAGTCCTGTTCTTCGTTGTCTTCAGGATGTTGATCTCCAGTGCCCCGGGCTATGTGTGGGAACATTGGATCATCACCATCCCTGTTGACTTGATGTGCATTTCCTTCGACTGGACGAATATCTACAATGGCCATGGACCTGATTACTTCATACAAAGGTGCTTCATCTAGATTAAGAGGTAAATGCTTCTTTCGAGAGACGTTAGTTTCATCAAATCTAACATTTACAGTTTCTACAACTTTGCCAAGATGGGAGTTGTACACTCTGTAAGTGTGAGAATCCGAACCATAACCTAAGAGAAAACCTTCGTGAGCCTTTGGGTCAAACTTGGAGCTATGATTCGTATCTCTGATATAGCATGGAGCACCAAAAACCCTGAGATATGACACATTTGGCTTTTTACTAGTGATAAGCTCATGTGAAGTTTTCTTCAGAAATTTGTGCAGATAAACCTTGTTGACGATATGGCATGCAGTGTTAATTGCTTCGGCCCAGAACCTAATAGGAGTCTTGTATTCAGCAAGCATTGTTCAGTCCATTTAGATAATAGCTCGGTTCTTTCTCTTGACCACACCATTTTTTGCGGTGTATAAGCGACCGAGAACTCATGAGTAAAGCCATATTTATCAAGAAATTCTTCGGTATGAGTATTTTTTAATTCAGTACTATTATCACTTCTGATATGCTTGAGAGATAGTTCATACTTGGTATGTGCTCTCTTAGCGAAAGTTTTGAATATTTCGACAACTTTGCTCTTGTCATCTAGAAATAAAACCCAAGTATATCGAAATAAATCATCAACAATAACTAGACCATAGTTGTTACCTCCAAGACTAGCATAATTTTGAGGACCGAATAAATCCATATGAAGCAATTCAAGAGGATGAGTAGTAGTCATGATAGTCTTTGCTGAATGATGTTTCTTGGCAATCTTTCCAGCTTCACAGGCACTGCATAGACGATCTTTTTCGAATTTCACATTATCAATACCAACAATATTTTTCTTCGAGATAAGAGTTTGAAGATTTTTCATCCCTGCATGCCCAAGTCTTCTATGCCATAACCAACCAGATGTGGCTTTAGCCATTAAACATGTGGATACACTGATACAGTAGGTCCCGAAGAGAAATCGACAATATAAAGATCACCCTTGCGATATCCTTCGAAAACAAAGGTATAATCATCCTATGAAAACACAACACAACGAGACGCAGAGAACAATACAAGCATACCTATATCACAAAGTTTTGATATAGACATAAGATTATATCCGAGTAATTGAACAAGCATAACTTTTTCAATATGCTTATCTTCGATATAGCAACCTTACCCAAACCAAGTACTTTTCCTTTGTTATAGTCACCGAAGGTAATATATCTCTGAGAAGCTTCAGTAAGTTTGTCTTCGGTGAACAACTCTTTGTCTCCGTCATATGATTAGTTCAACCACTGTCCATGACCCATTCGGATCCACCGGAGACATAGCCTTGCAGAAGAATTAGTTCTTCTTAACCACCCACAAACAAGCAGGTGACTGAGAAGGCATGGAAATGCTAGAGCAACGGTATTAAAGTGAACATGATCATATTGGCGAGGGGGACCATCAAGCACACCATAAACATAATTCCTCGATGAGGGGTTAGAGTACTGGTAGGTAAAAGCAATTTTGTCATTGTTATCACGATGACGATAAATATTTCTATCTACTCGATAATACTCCTTCCGGGGAAAATTTGATCCGGGCACCAAAGGTTCATTTCTATCCTCGAGAGAATAGTAGTGTCTCGGTGGTACCATATATTTTCCC
The DNA here is from genome assembly GCA_950022295.1 of Bromus sterilis. Classification (NCBI taxonomy): domain Eukaryota; kingdom Viridiplantae; phylum Streptophyta; class Magnoliopsida; order Poales; family Poaceae; genus Bromus; species Bromus sterilis. The sequence continues at coordinate 171,006,511 of OX465595.1, read as the reverse complement.
TGCATAGAATGGTTAGGGGCAGTTTTTCTACGAGAGATTTTCGAACCCAAATCCGTCGTTTATTGAAACCATTCTTTGGTGGGGTACCAATGAATTCAGCCGAAACCTTCCCTTCCTGATCTTTGATAAGCTTGTAGTCAGAATCAAGTGACTCATCAACAATAGACTTATCAATTTTGCACTTGAAACCCGAAAGGTTAGCAATGTCAATAGGATTTTATTTCGCTAGAACCCAGACAGTTTTCAGATACTGCTCGGGCTCCCAGTAGGTGCCATCAGGGTTGAGTTTCCTCTCGAAACCAACACCTTCCTTTTGAGGATTCCTATGAATAAGAGCCTTCTTTAGGATATCACATAGGTACTGGTGTCCCTGAACACTTTTGAGCATGCCTGTATCAAATAAATCTTTCAACCTGAGGAGTTCCTCGGTAACAGCAGAATTTTCCCCTACTGAGGGATTAGGGCGTGTTCGGTTTCCCACTGTGCCACTCCGATCCACAAAATTTACGAAGCTGACTATTAGCCGCTCCGCATAATTAGATAGGAAACCAGCCGCTCCGCTCCGTCGGATCCGGGAGCGGAGGACATCCGAATGCGGCCTTAGTATCATCAATGACATTAGGTTCATTTCCTTTCAATTGCTTAGAAATTGACTCAGTTTTACTTCGTTCCAAACTAGTTATGCAAGGTGAAGTAGATTTATTTTTAGTTTCTGAGCCCTGTTCAGCAATGAGAGTGAGATTGACATTCTCCAACTCTTCATGAGCCTCTCTCAGTTTCTCGGGAGTCATTTTCCTTTGAAGGAATTCGTAGGTTAGCTTCTCATAGTCCACTGAGAGAAGATACTGCCGAGAGGAAAGTTCATCATACTTTTCCTTCAGAGAAGCATGCTCATTCATCAAAGTTTGACCTTTATCAATCTCATCGATCAACAAGGTCTCAGATTTTTGAATAGTTTCACTTAGAGAATCTAGTTCATCTTGTTGGATAGAAGCAATTTTAGCAAGTTTGGCATAGCTTATCCTAGAGTGACTTTCATACGCAGATCCATCAGAAGTATCGTAGGAATTCTTATAAGAAGATACCTTTGCCTTGGCCATGAAGCAGTAAGCTGGAGTTTCATCTTCACTTCTTTGGTTGGTGAAGAATGAACTCGATGCCTTGTTCTAAGAAAATGCTAGACCAGCAACACCATCAGAGTTAGAACCAGAAACAGATCTAGAGTTTGATTCAGCTTCGGTTCCAGAGGCTTCATCTTCAGATTTCATCTCTTTACCTAGATAGGCCTTGGCAAAGTGAGAATTCCTGCATTGAGAGGAATGTGATTTTGAGGAAGAACTCTCTCGATTCTTGTGATACTTCTTTTCTTATAATCATCAGAATCATCTTTCTTGTCTTTTCTGTACTTTCAATCATATCTCTTCGACTCATAGTTTTTGCTCGATCGGTGCGAATTTCTCGACGAGTTGCTGTGTGAATGCTTGGATCTATGTTTAATTTCCCAGAGAGGACAATCAACGATGAAGTGACCTGGCTTCTTGCATTTGTAACAACAATTTTCCTTCGCTGATGAGTTTCTGGATGATGAATGATGTTGTGATGAATTGCTTGAATGTCTGTAGGAGTAACTTTTCTTCGGTGAAGAGAAATTCTTTCTCTGGAAGGGGTTGAACCGTTTCATTATCAGTGTCATATCTTTTCCAATATTCTCGGGTTCATCTGAAGCACCTCCAGAGTCAGAACTAGCTTCAGGAGAGGATCGGTGTGAGGCTTTGTCCTTGAGAGCATGAGATCTCCTTCGAGTTCCATTCACATCACGTTTTTTTTCTTCTTCCATTTCAAAGGTGATAAGTCTCTCGAGAATATCAGCAGCGACAAGATTTCTGAAATCAGTCCTTTCCTTGATCATCAACACAATGTGATCGAAGGAATCATCAAGATAACGAAGCAAAGTCCTAAAAAATATATGACTGGTGATATCTTCAGCGCCGAGGGAAATCAGCTCATTATAAAGTGGCGAGTCTGATGTTGATGGACATAACTTTTTCTCCCTCGTGTCGCATGAACCGATAGAATTTGCTTCGAGGAGTGTCAATGCGAGCATCTTTCTCAGTAGAGACACCTTCACCAATCTTCTCGAGATAGTCCCAGACACCTTTGTCCATAGGAATATTCTTGACCTCATGGTATTTTTCTCGAGTCAGATGATTCATGATAAATACCTAGACTTCAAAATCAAGAGCCATGTTCTTTGCCTCGGCAGGAGTGATAGCTTTTTCATCTTTTACTTGAACTCCACTCTTGAAAATTTCCCAAGAAGCAGAGTTGATGGCCATGATGTTCCTCTTCATTTTGTCCTTCCAATAAAGATAGTCCTTCCAATAAAGATAGTCCTTCCCATTGTAAATAGGAATCGGTTCGCCCGAGCGAACAGCTGCAAACTACATTCTTGACAACACTCCAGGTGGTTAGACCAAAATACGCAGAGCGTAGGGAGTGCCTAGCTCTGATACCAATTGAAATCTCAAGAATGATCAGAGGGGGAGGGGTGAATGATCACTTCTAAAAATTCTACAGAACTTAGAAGGAAATCATTGTGACGCTCCCAAAATAAAGACGTGTACAGTAATCATACACGCAAGGTACACGATCGAGATCAGGGACTCATTGTGAGATATCACAACACAACTCTACAAATAAAATAATACAAGCTGTTTAATACAAGCCAGGGGCCACGAGGGCTCGAATACAACAGCTCGAGAGCACAAAGTTAGCGGAAGCAAATAGTATCTGAGTACAGACACAAGGATACAAGGTTACCTTAAGAAGGCTAGCACAAAATCAACACTCGATCGAAAAGGCGAGGCCTCCTGCCTGGGAACCTCCAAGCTACTCCTGGTCGACGGGGAACTCGACGTCGTAGAAGGCATCGGGGATCTTCATGTTGCGGTGGTCGACATCGGGGATCTCCTGCTCCTGGGCTCCAAGGCTCCAACATCGACTGCAGCGGCCGATCAGGCAAAACAAAAGGGGGGAAATAAAGCAGGTGAGTATCTAGCATACCCGCGAGTCTTACGTCCGCTAGTAAGCATTTATGCATTGTATCAACGGAAAGAAGAGGTTGTATATAGTGGACTGGAAGACAGAAATCTAGAGCAAGGGTAAGAAGCTAGGCCTAACGAAGACTAGCATCTTCCGACGATGTCTTGCAGCATGAGGTAAGAATCAGCCAACAGTTTATAAAAAGCATAAAGTAACAATGCAACAGAAGTTGCTGCAGCATTGTATAATAATAAGTTGTAATAACTAGCAATGCCTCCTAGATCCCCTCCTCGACCTCCCAGCGAGGAAGAAAACCTGGAACCATACAGTTTAATAATAATAGTTTGTAGTGATAAGATCCAGCTTCAGCATAAAGCGTCCTGTTACCGTGGACACGGCTATTCAAATAGATTAATCTTCCCTGCAGGGGTGCACTTGTGTTACACTACACGCACGGATCTCCAGGGTGGCAGGCACCTTGTTAGGGAACGCTCCACCGAGGCTATCTGACACTCCGTATCCCATCTTTCAAACTCAACATAGAGGCCATCCGCCGGTCTAAATCCTAAGTACGCCGGACCTTGGACCCCAACCTGTACATACTCCTGCACGGTGCATGGCTAGCCGGTGAAGTTGAAGCAAATACAAATAAGACACCACCGCGCGAGAAAATAAGACAACACCACTTCCCGGCGCAGGCCGCGGTACTGCTGACGTCTGAAGAGTCCTCGGACGACACTACGAAGCAGAGGAGCCCATAACTCTTAATTCCCACGGGTAGGTAGTGCGTACATGGCATATAGCCAACTCAAGACATCCGCCGAACCATTTAGCATTTTAATTAACCTGCGTGACAACCGTTATCGTTGCCTCGACTTAACTGACCCGCGGACAACGACAGCAGCCAGGACCACCAGTACATCGGTGCCTTCCCTGTCGTCCCACCAAGTCTCTGCGGTTACCAACAAGGTGAACCGTCTCCTTACCTTATCTCGCATGTGCTCCTGGGGGAGCTCGACTTTCGTGGTTTGGTAACTCTCGCGGCCAACGATCAGGGGCCAAGCACACCGGTACACTAGTCGTACCCTCCCTGTCGTCCCGTCGCAATACCACTCGCGGGCACCGTTGGGTCGCCCGACTTCTTACCTAAAGGACAACCGTTGCTCAGGTACCTAGAGCGGCTATACAGAGTCAGCAACGAGTGAAGTACAAGGATTAATCCTTGATAGCTCACACTTGATGGTGGCTCGGCAGAGCCGATCTAGGGGGCCTGAGGCGGTGTCTGCATTGTACCGTACTTGTGCAGTTATAATATTTGTACCCGCGTTCACTCCCCTGAGTGATCACGGCCCTCTATCTAATCCTAGCTAACAATGCGCAGGGCTCACTGCTGAATAATGCATAATAATAATAGGCAGCATAGGATAAAGGAGGTACATCAAGGGGCGACAAAAACAGGCTATGCAATTGAATAGGATTGTAACGTAGCAGCAGCAGTAACAATGCCTAGTGCAAGAAATGTACGGAAATATAGGCGATATCTGGGGAAGAGAATGGCTCTGCTTGCCTGTAAGATCGACGGTAGGGGTAGGGTCGTCGACGAAGTAGTCGTACTCAGCAGCGGTGTAGTCAACGGCAGTAGCGGGGTCTACCGGAGATTAAGGGGGGAGAAACAATAAATACAAAGCAAGCATATACAAACAGATGCATGACATGGCATATGCAATGTTAACGGTGTGCTAACGCAGTGCAATGCACGTTGCTCGGAGCGGGAATTCATCAGGGGATGAACGGCCAGCTCCGGGTGATTATCGGACAAGGTGTCCGGAGGGGGGAGATATCATGCTGGAGGTGTCGTGGACATCCGACACATGTGTGGGTGGTGTAACCGGGTTAGTTGATCTATTCCGAACAACTTTCGTGTTCGAAATAAATTCATCCGGGTACTTTAGCAGTACCGGACAATTTATCGGACTATCGGTCCGGAGGGGGACGGTTCGATGTTCGTTGTGTTAGAGGGGTGTGATAGACATAGAGATAGCGTATTCGTATTTGTTATATTTTTCTGATCAATTTTTATGTATAAAGTTTTTAAATCTGAGTTACGGTTTAAAAGTTATTGAATTTCAAAGTTTAAATCAATTTAAATGATTTTCTGAATTTCTTTTTATTATTATATCAACATTATCCAAAACATTTTCCAAAACAGTGCCTGACATGTGGGACCCACATGTCAGCCTGTGTTTATTTATAAAACATTTTAATAAATCAGAAAAGCCTCTGGGCCCACTGGTCATAGACTGGAATTAAATCTAAATTCTTATTAAATAATAATCTGATGGTGGGGGCCACCAGTCAGTGACACATGTTTAATTAAACAGTTAATTGATTTAATTTCACAGGGGTAGGACCCATGTGTCATTGGCTGTGGGGGGGGGTTACTTTCAATTAACAGTTAATTAGGGGATCGGGCCCCACATGTAAGTGACCCATAGTGATCTAATTTACCCCTAATGACAGTTCTGACCGGCGGGATCCACACGTCAGTGGCACGGGCAGCTCACCGGAGACAGAGCTCCGACGAGGTCGAGCATGCGGACGGTACAGAGAACCATTGGGGGCGTCGTTGAGTCCTACAGGTAGTTGGAGGCGAGCCGTGTCGGGTGATGGTTTTGGCTTGACCGGAAACCCACCGGAGCGCTCACGGCGGCGAGCGCAGCGGCGAACAGTATATGGCGACGACGACTTCAGTGTTCCTAGCGGGAAAACTAGGGCGTCTTCGAGCGGAATCGAATCAGCAGGCCGACGGGAGCACGTACACGCCAACGGCAGCCTAAACGGTACACTAGGGCCACGGCGCGATTAAGCACGCGGCGGTGGAGCACTGCAACAATTGCGGCGGCGGAAAATGTGACGGAGAGTAGCATCGAGGGGATGGGGAAGGCGGCCCAGCTCACAGTGAACGTGTCTAGGGGGGCACCGTGCTCGATGGAGGCTCGGAGTGGCAGGAATTGACGACGACGACGACGCGATGCCGAGAAGGGGAACAACGAGATGCGTGCGTCGTGGACCTCCCCGGCGCTATTCCTTTCGTGGACAGGGGAAGAAGACGAAGGCGCAGCCGCTGGACACCACGTCGGGGAGGCTCGTGCTCGTTGGCCACGACTGGCCACGGCAATGGCGACTGCGGTTCGGGTGGATTTTTCCCCCGTCGACGGGGAGGCGAGGAGGGAGAGGAGAATGGGGAGGGGTGTCCAGGGAGTGGGTGGGGGTGCTCTCCTTGTCAACGCGGGCACAATGGAGGGGAGCAGGTGAGGGAGGGGCCGGCATGGCGTGCTCTGGCCATGGCCATGCTGCCACGGGAGGGGGAGCAGGTGTGGGTGGTTGGAGTGGGGGAGAGAGAAGAGAGAAGTGGGCGGCTGGGCTGGGGGTGGGCCGAGCTGGGCCAGGGGGCCTTGCCCACAGGCGATTTTTAGTTTCTTTGTTCCCTTTTTTATATATATATTTTATTTTCTGTTATTTACGTTTTTAGTTAATCTAGGCATCATTAGATTGTATATAATTATGAAACATGCTCCATTAACACAATGACTCTACAATATAACACAACAAAATAATTTTCCATTTTATTAAAAGCATTTGTATTTTCTATTATTATTAAATAAATAAAATAGGCTACTTTGCTACTGTTTTTAAATTGTTTCTTTTATTTAAACAAACTAGTAATTCCCCAATACGCTTTTATTATGGCTTACTAATTATTAGGCTTTTTATAAAACTAGTTCAACAATTTTTAGTGCATTTAAAATTTCCACAAGTTTATTAAAATTATTATGGCAATTTTAATAATTTTCAAGATATTGTCTTTATTTCATAATACTCCTAAATCACTTTAATAAAATATATAGTGATATATTAATCATGGCCTAATGATTTCTAGGCATTTTATAAATAGATTCCATCATTTTGGTTTAACTATGTTTTCATTTTTATATTAACCTTCAAAACAATTTTGATGACCCCACAACATTGGTTTCACAATCATCATAGACTTGTGATTATTCTAATGACTAAGGGTGACTTGGTTTAACCATGATCATGTTGATTGACTGGCATCCACAATTCTTGGAGCAAAGTATTATGATTTATCCAATTTGAAAATTTTATCCTTGTTGGAAATTGACAGAGCTATGATCAAAGGTGATCATGGCTTGATCATCAACAGTAATGATCACTAATAGTGGAATCACTGTAGTGATTACTGTTACTGATTCTGAGGGTGTTACAAATCTCCACCACTACAAAGAATTCTCGTCCCGAGAATTAAAAGTATTGTGAGGGGAAAGGTTTCGGTTTCTCCTTCTAACCAATCTTCTGGTCCTGGTTGTCGTACTCGAAGAAATTAATCCTTCACGTTGGGGCCTTCACTTCACTGCATCGGTGCACCTCGTTGGGTCTTTCATCCTTTCTTCGAGGCTTCATCGCACTTACGAACAGGTTAAGGGGGTCGGATTGATACAAGATCAATCGAATGGGGTTGCTCAAGGGTATGGGGTACAAAGTCCTTCCGAGTTTAAGCTCAGGGAAATACGTCGAGAGAAGTTTTAAGCGGATAGGCACGTATTCGATGCCGATGATGGATGATGGGAAAAGGGCCCCGACCATCAGGCGCAAGCACTGAGTCTGATATCGGACGGAATTTCACAAGGTCGATGACAAGAGTCAGGTTTCGGTCCTGTGGAACTATGGGTTATGGGCCCACCAAGAATAGGGAGGGTGGCGACATGTTATGCGATCACGAAGCAAGGTTGTCAGAGAATAATTTGTCAGCTATGTCAGCAACAATGTCGGTACCAGGGGCAGTGGACATTGAGAACCATTTCCTGCTCGTTAATACGAGGCGGACCAATTGGCAAAGTTCTCGTCCCGGTGGTTACCGAAATGTCATCAACAATGGCAACAAGGTGTTACTGACGAGGTTGCACACCAAGGTGTTTACACAAGCAGGAGAATTTCTCTGCTTAGATAAGATACATTACAAGAAAGGTTAAACAGACCAATGGAAGGGAGAATTTGACTGTCTGATCAATCAGACCAAAGGAAGAGAAAAGTGATGATACACAAGTATCACGTGTATATATTTCCCAGGAAAAAGCAGAGCACGATATAGATGACCAAGTTGTTTTGGCACGGATCCAAGGAGGTTGTCGATGATATACAAATCATCTAGGGACAGGGGTGGTATATCACACGATGAATCCAATTGACACATGGAATAGGCCACGTAAGATTAGCCGGATAAGAATCCACGGAAGGTCGGGTGGTACGCAAAGGATCTGATGTGGGTATCTTCACTCAATCGGGAGGAGAAGAATGCAAAGGTATCGGGTGATGGAAGCATCGGAATAATTTGATACTTAAGTACAAGGGAATCGTGTTTTCCCGATCGGGAGGTGGATGCAATCATCCATACGGACTTATCGGTGGCAAGGGATGGCAAAGGCGATGAACACGTAGGTTCTCGGAAACTTATCGGAGAGAAATCTTCGGAGTCTTCAGGTGAAGCAAGAGATCCTCTTGGGTGAAGGGCTCTCCGGGTAGATGCAACCACGAGATCCTAATGTCAGAGTTAGAAAAATTTCCCGAAAAGATAAGAGAGTAGAATCCCAGAGTAAAGGTACGAAGAAAAAGGATCCTAATACCACCCAGTTTTGCGACGTGGGCCGATAAGCCACACGACACTATTAGTAAAGTAGTTTCGCAAAGACTAGACTCAACTTCGACCAAGGAGTTCGAAGGGGTATCCTACAGGCAGTCGGCTCTGATACCAACTTGTGACGCCCCCAAAATCAAGACGTGTACAGTAATCATACACGCAAGGTACACGATCGAGATCAAGGACTCACGGTGAGATATCACAACACAACTCTACAAATAAAATAATACAAGTTGTTTAATACAAGCCAGGGGCCACGAGGGCTCGAATACAACAGCTCGAGAGCACAAAGTCAGCGGAAGCAAATAGTATCTGAGTACAGACACAAGGATACAAGGTTTCCTTAAGAAGGCTAGCAAAAAATCAACACTCGATCGAAAAGGCGAGGCCTCCTGCCTGGGAACCTCAAAGCTACTCCTGGTCAACGGGGAACTCGACGTCGTAGAAGGCATCAGGGATCTTCATGTTGCGGTGGTCAACATCGGGGATCTCCTGCTCCTGGGCTCCAAGGATCCAACGTCGACTGCAGCGGCCGACCAGGCAAAACAAAAGGGGGAAAATAAAGCAGGTGAGTATCTAGCATACTCGCGAGTCTTACGTCCGCTACTAAGCATTTATGCATTGTATCAACGGAAAGAAGAGGCTGTATATAGTGGACTGGAAGACAGAAATCCAGAGCAAGGGTAAGAAGCTAGGCCTAACGAAGACTAGCATCTTCCGACGATGTCTTGCAGCATGAGGTAAGAATTAGCCAACAGTTTATAAAAAGCATAAAGTAACAATGCAACAGAAGTTGCTGCAGCATTGTATAATAATAAGTTGTAATAATTAGCAATGCCTCCGAGATCCCCTCCTCGACCTCCCAGCGAGGAAGAAAACCCAGAACCATACAGTTTAATAATAATAGTTTGTAGTGATAAAATCCAGCTTCAGCATAAAGCGTCCTGTTACCGTGGACACGGCTATTCGAATAGATTAATCTTCCCTGCAGGGGTGCACTTGTGTTACACTACACGCACGGATCTCCAGGGTGGTGGGCACCTTGTTAGGGAACGCTCCACCGAGGCTATCTGACACTCCGTAGCCCATCTTTCAAACTCAACAGAGAGGCCATCCGTCGGTCTAAATCCTAAGTACGCCGGGCCTTGGACCCCAACCCGAACGTACTCCTGCACGGTGCGTGGCTGGCCGGTGAAGTTGAAGCAAATACAAATAAGACAACACCACGCGAGCAAATAAGACAACACCACTTCCCGGCTCAAGCCGTGGTACTGCTGACGTCTGAAGAGTCCTCGGACGACACTACGAAGCAGAGGAGCCCATAACTCGTAATTCCCGCGGGTAGGTAGTGCGTACATGGCATATAGCCAACTCAAGACATCCGCCGAACCATTTAGAATTTTAATTAACCAGCGTGACAACCGTTATCGTTGCCTCGACTTAACTGACCCGCGGACAACGACAACAGCCAGGACCACCGGTACATCGGTGCCTGCCCTGTCGTCCCACCAAGTCTCTGCGGTTACCAACAAGGTGAACCGTCTCCTTACCTTATCTCGCGTGTGCTCCTGGCGGAGCTCGACTTTCGTGGTTTGGTAACTCTCGCGGCCAACGATCAGGGGCCAAGCACACCGGTAGACTGGTCGTACCCTCCTTGTCGTCCCGTCGCAATACCACTCGCGGGCACCGTTGGGTCGCCCGACTTCTTACCTGAAGGACAACCGTTGCTTAGGTACCTAGAGCGGCTCTACAGTGTCAGCAACGAGTGGAGTACCTTGATAGCTCAGGTACCTTGATAGCTCACACTTGATGGTGGCTCGGCAGAGCCGAGCTAGGGGGCCTGAGGCGGTGTCTACATTGTACCGTACCTGTGCAGTTATAATATTTGTACCCGCGTTCCCTCCCCTGAGTGATCACGGCCCTCAATCTAATCCTAGCCAACAATGCGCAGGGCTCACTGTTGAATAATGCATAATAATAATAGGCGGCATAGGATAAAGGAGGTACATCAAGGGGCGACAAAAATAGGCTATGCAATTGAATATGATTGTAACGTAGCAGCAACAGTAACAATTCCTAGTGCAAGAAATGTACGGAAAGATAGGCGATATCTGGGGAAGAGAATGGCTCTGCTTGCCTGTAAGCTCGACGGTAGGGGTAGGGTCGTCGACGAAGTAGTCGTACTCAGCAATGGTGTAGTCGACGACAGCAGCGGGGTCTATCGGAGATTAAGGGGGGAGAAACAGTAAATACAAAGCAAGCATATACAAACAGATGCATGACATGGCATATGCAATGTTAACGGTGTGCTAATGCAGTGCAATGCACGTTGCTCGGAGCGGGAATTTATCCGGGGATGAACGGCCAGCTCGGGGTGATTATCGGATAAGGTGTACTTTAGCAGTACCGGACAATTTATCGGACTGTCGGTCCGGAGGGGGACGGTTCGATGTTCGTTGTGTTAGAGGGGTGTGATAGACATACGGATAGCGTATTCGTATTCGTTATATTTTTTAGATCAATTTTTATGTATAAAGTTTTTAAATCTGAGTTACGGTTTAAAAGTTATTGAATTTCAAAGTTTAAATCAATTTAAATGATTTTCTGAATTTCTTTTTATTATTATATCAACATTATCCAAAACATTATCCAAAACAGTGCCTGACATGTGGGACCCACATGTCAGCCTGTGTTTATTTATAAAACATTTTAATAAATCAGAAAAGCCTCTGGGCCCACTAGTCATAGACTGGAATTAAATCTAAATTCTTATTAAATAATAATCTGACGGTGGGGGCCACCAGTTAGTGACACATGTTTAATTAAACAGTTAATTGATTTAATTTAACAGGGGTAGGACCCATGTGTCATTGGCTGTGGGGGCAGGGGGTTACTTTCAGTTAACAGTTAATTAGGGGATCGGGCCCCACATGTAAGTGACCCATAGTGATCTAATTAACCCCTAATGACAGTTCTGACCGGCGGGGTGCACACGTCAGTGGCACGGGCAGCTCGCCGGAAGCTCGCCGGAGACAGAGCTCCGATGAGGTCGAGCATGCGCACGGTACAGAGCACCATTGGGGGCGTCGTTGAGTCCTACGGGTAGCTGGAGGCGAGCCGCGTCGGGTGGTGGTTTTGGCTTCACCGGAAACCCACCGGAGCGCTCACGGCGGCGAGCCCAGCGGCGAACAGAATACGGCGACGACGACTTCAGTGTTCCTAGCGGGAAAACTAGGGCGTCTTCGAGCGGAATCGAATCAGCAGGCCGACGGGAGCACGTACACGCCAACGGCAACCTAAACGGTACACTAGGGCCACAACGCGGTTAAGCACGCGGCGGTGGAGCACTGCAACAATGGCGGCGGCGGAAAACGTGGCGGAGAGTAGCATCGAGGGGATGGGGAAGGCGGCCCAGCTCACAGTGAACGTGTCGAGGGGGGCAGCGTGCTCGACGGAGGCTCGGAGTGGCCGGAATTGACGACGACGACGACGCGATGCCGATAAGGGGAACGGCGAGATGCGCGCATCGTGGACCTCCCCGGCGCGATTCCTTTCGTGGACAGGGGAAGACGACAAAGGCGCAGCCGCTGGACACCACATCGGGGAGGCTCATGCTCGTTGGCAACGACTTGCCACGGCAATGGTAACGGCGGTTCGGGTGGATTTTTCCCCCGTCGACGGGGAGGTGAGGAGGGAGAGGAGAATGGGGAGGGGTGTCCAGGGAGTGGGTGGGAGGGTGCTCTCCTTGTCAACGCGGGCTAGTGGAGGGGAGCAGGTGAGGGAGGGGCCGGCATGGCGTGCTCTGGCCATGGCCATGCTGCCACGGGAGGGGGAGCAGGTGAGGGTGGTTCGGGTGGGGGAGAGAGAAGAGAGGAGTGGGCGGTTGGGCCGGGGGTGGGCCGAGCTGGGCCAGGGGGCTTGGCCACAGGCGATTTTTAGTTTCTTTGTTCCCTTTTTTTATATATATATTTTATTTTCTGTTATTTAGGTTTTTTAGTTAATCTAGGCATCATTAGATTGTATATAATTATGAAACATGCTCCATTAACACAATGACTCTACAATATAACACAACAAAATATTTTTCCATTTTATTAAAAGCATTTGTATTTTATAATATTATTAAATAATTAAAATAGGCTACTTTGCTACTGTTTTTAAATTGTTTCTTTTATTTAAACAAACTAGTAATTCCCCAATACACTTTTATTATGGCTTACTAATTATTAGGCTTTTTATAAAACTGGTTCAACAATTTTTTAGAGCATTTAAAATTATTATGGCAATTTTAATAATTTTCAAGATATTGTCTTTATTTCATAATACTCCTAAATCACTTTAATAAAATATATAGTGATATATTAATCATGGCCTAATGATTGCTAGGCATTTTATAAATAGATTCCATCATTTTGGTTTAACTATGTTTTCATTTTTATATTAACCTTCAAAACAATTTTGATGACCCCACAACATTGGTTTCACAATCATCATAGACTTGTGATTATTCTAATGACTAAGGGTGACTTGGTTTAACCATGATCATGTTGATTGACTGGCATCCACAATTCTTGGAGCAAAGTTTTATAATTTACCCAATTTGAAAATTTTATCTGGGTTGGAAATTGACAGAGCTATGATCAAAGGTGATCATGGCTTGATCATCAAAAGGAATGATCACTAAAAGTGGAATCACTGTAGTGATTACTGTTACTGATTCTGAGGGTGTTACAATCATGAAAACTGCGAAAGACAGAAACAAATTTCGAAGGAATTGCAACAATGAAGGACATGTCTAAGTCGAAGGAATGGGGCCAATGGGGAAACATCGAAGGCAAACAGGAAATAGAGTAAATACTGAATGTAAGTGCGAGTAAGAAAACGAGCCTGACACTGCGATGTTTGGTAAACCAGTTCACACTCTGCAAAGTGCTACATCTGGTTGGAGGGACTGGTGATTGAACACCTGGAGAAAAACTCTCTCCGTCCTACTCGAGCTTGTCCAGTTCTTACTCGGGGTAGATGATTCAGGACATCTCCGAAACCTTTACAGACTTCCTTCAGCAGTGAAAATTTCTCTTCGACTGCTTGAAAGGTGACGCCTAACCGTCTAGGAGACTTGCAGATCTCCAAGATAACAAGATCGGCTAATATCAACCTAAGTCTCAGTGAATAGCTCAACTCAGTTTGGACTTGGGTTTTGGTTTTCTCTCGATATCTTTCTTGGGAAGCTCACAACTCTTTTGTCTCAGAATATTCAGTTGAGCATCCAACCGCAAATGGCGAGTGGGTGCGGGGTATTTATAGGTGGCGATCCCGATGAGTGAAATGACTGAAGTGACCCAATGCAACCGCTTGACGCTTGTCCACAACGGTCGTATTTTTAATCACTACACAACTTTTCTTGCGGAGCAAGTAAGCTGACTTACCGAATGAGTTCTCGCTCGACGGCGACAAGTACGATGACTTTGCCTTCGAGCTATTACTCGACTTCAGTAAGATTTATCTCGGCAGGCTATCTTTGGGTTTAGGGTTGAATAGAGAAAATTCACTTTGACTAAGATTTCAACTAGCAAACCCCTCGTGATAGTATGGTTTTTCCTATGACTCAATAAAATGAAAGAGAAACTAGCAAAAAGACTAAGTCCTCGTCCAGCTTCAGCTTTCTCCTCGTTGCGCTTTTACTCAAGAACATCTTCTTTCTCAACGACATTTTTAGGGGTCGTCTTCCTTCAAAGCCTTCGGTATTGGACTGCAGCTTTGCTGCAGTGTGTTGTCCTTTGATCTTCTACTTGCAAACTCAATTCTTCGATTACCTAAGTATCTATTTATACTCGAAAATAAAATTAGTTACTCTACTTCTTTTTCCAACAATCTCCAAAACCTTCGGGGGGAAAAACTTGCTCTTACAGTTAGCTTATCTGCGAAGACTGTTGCGATCCCCTAAACTTGTGGATTATCAAGACTTTTTTATGGCGTCGTTGCCGGGGAGCATAGCTGTATTTACAAGTCTACTTGGAGTTATTTTTATTGCTGCCATTTATCCGCTATGGGTAAGAAAGGAGACCCCAAGGTTCCGATTTTACCATCCACTAGAAGAAAAGGTACTACTCTTAGCATTAGTGCTACGCTTGATTCACCTTCCATTATGAGTAAGTTTCTTTCACCACCACCACATGTTGCTTCTACTGAGTCCATTACTATGTCTGACACTTTTGATGATGCTTCTACTAATTTTGATGAGATTGGTTCACTTAGTCGCTTTGTTGAATCTCAGATTACTAAAGCTGAAAAACAGTCTGGGATTGAAATTTTTGTTACACGTTATCCTATTGGTAGACCTTTTGGTTACCCAGACTTGAGTGGACTCAAGGAAAGAATTCTTGATGATGATTATATTGAGCTTGATGATGATTATTGGATACATGCTCTAGAGGCAAATAATATATGATTATTCCAGTATATCTAAGAAAGTTCATAACCAGTTTCATACCGTGCTAGAACTGTATCAGTGAAACAATGGTGTAGGTGTGGTATAGAAATACCCAATTTCCTAGTTAGCCTCTATATCAACAACTACTTCATGGTCAACATGATGATCGTTGTTTCACGATCATGGACAATTAAGTCAATTGACTATGAGGTCACCTCATTGGATGAATGACATGATGAACATTACCGAACATAACCATTATAGCATGATCAATTTTATGAAGTTTCTGTGTTGTAATTACAAAACATAGTAGACCGTTCCTTTGATCGTGAGTACGTGCATAATTGCTATCTTCTCAGATGCTTTGACCTACAACCCACCGCCTGGATGAAATATGCTGGCCATAATGGTGTATCTTGGGTATTCCATTGAGATATGTTGAGCAGTATTGTTACAAGAGCGGGATTTTTCAATCCATGTGATGGAAAGATACTCAGGGCCCACTCGGTGAGATTCCATCCATAAAGTGGCGCAGCGTGTGACTAGGGCACGAGGATGAATATCACGGAACGAGTGAATAAGGATGTGTCGGTAACGAGATTGAACCAGACATATGATGTCATTGATCGAATCTCGGAATAATCCAGTATCGATGACAAAGGGAATGCTATACACATAAGGTTCAGTCGGTTTTGATATCCGGAATGCATAGGGGTCATTATGGGCATCCAGGTCCAACTGATAATCATTGAACGTAGCCATCTCAGTCATGAATGGAGTGTTCTTGGACCGTAGGGTAACACACTTAAGGGCTCGATGTTATTGGAGACCTTTTTGGAACTATCGGAGTTACCAGAGAATAAAGGAAGCAGCACCGGAAAAGTTTCGTGTTAACCCGAAGGAGTTTTGGAGTGAGCCGGAAGGTGTTCCGGATCACCGGGAGATGGAATAATATGTTTTAGTTATTAATTAAATGACTTAATAATTAAAAACATTTTATTTATAATTAAATAGTGCAATGGGCCTTATTTATGAAAGAGGCACATTAGTGGAAGAATAAAGGGAAAAAGAAAAAGAAAAAAAGGAAAGGTGGGGGGAGGCGCCATGGGCCCTAGGGACCACGAGGGTGGCGCACCCCTCCCCCCTCAGCAAAGGGACTTTAGTCCCACATTTCTAAGGGTGGGGGGTTGACTCCCTCTCTTCCCCCTATATAAAGTCATGTAGGGTGCACTTATTTAATTAAGCCAAAACAGAAATTCGTGAGAAAATAAATATAACTCCGAATTGAGATCGGTCTTCTCCCCTTCCTCGTCTCTTGCACGGTGGGATCCCCTTGTCTAGATCCTATAGTGGGATTGAGCCATCTCTGCTACACGGAGGCCGCCGTGCTACCGAATCTCCGGTTCCGGAGGTCTACTTCCGCCACCTTCGTTGGATCAAAGAACGGAGGTCGTCATCGAGTTCCCTACGTGTGCGATTGCTACGAGGTGCTACACGTGTGGCACTACACCCATCTGGGTGCTAACACAACCAGGGGGCTGTGAACTTCGTTCACTACATCAACCACATTTGCCGGAATGTTTCCCGCGCAATGGACTACACCCCGAGGTATGTTATTCCGCAACCCTCTCCGTTACAGTAATACGGCTAGCTAGATCTTAGGTTATGGGAAACGCTAGTTAGGAAAATTTTGTGTTTTCTGTTGCGAACCCCAACAGTGGTATCATGAGCTAGGTCTATGCTTAGTATTACTGTACGGATCGAACACATCAGCGATGTGGGCGTTGATTGTATGATTGTTACTCTCCCACGTGTACTTGTTCACATCTGCGGCATCGTTTGATGAAGCGGCCCCCAACCGACCTTACGTGTATGCTTACGCGATACTGGTTCCATGCTTGACATATGGCTTGTACCGTATAAAGTGGCTCTGGGGGTGTCTGTCTCTCTACTTTAGCGGATGTGGCATTTGCAACGGAGGGCCCCGTATGTTTTGTAATAGAGACAATCATCTAATCAGCGTTGTGGTTGACTCATAGGTTAAAATCAGTTTATCTATGAAAGCCCTAGCAGGCACGTAAAACATGCAGTATACAATTAGAGGCATCTAAACTTTATATTGCTAAGTGGGGCCATCGTTTGTTTGATTGTGATGTAGTGATAGCTTTTCTATGTGTTACTAGAAAGTAGTAAACGTTCATCATGATAAAACAAACTCAAATGGAGACACTATAGACTTAGTGCCACCATGGACAAACATCTTAAAACTTGCTAGTATAGGATACACGATGGTAGCATGTGATAAGATGATCCCTTAACAAATACCAAACACAAGTATTCTACCAAAGTGTGCACCACCTGGAAGGTTCTCCCATATGGCCGACATACCATACATATTGGGTGTCAGACATATTAAATGGTATTCGCATGAGGTTGGGTTCGGCAAGCCTAGCATATGCAGATATGGCCTTGCTGAGCAGCATATAACACTGAGGTCAATTTGGCGAACCTAGTATATGCAGATATGGCCTTGGAATACTAGAGATCGAAAGATCGAGCATGAGTCACATACCTAATGTGATCGCACAAGTTGTTGTCTACCTTTGAAACTGATCTGTTGGCCGTGTGATATTCGAGGGCGGACAGTGAATCTGGATCATGTAATCACTAAAACTTCTTAGGGATGATTTTTTTAGTGCGAGCTTGTTTATAATGTGATTATATGAACTCATTGTTGTGAACTAGTCTTAATTGTGTTTCGTGCAATTATGTTTGTAGAAAATGAATGAACTAGAGCAACGTGAACTATCTTTCTTCATGGAGGGTGAGAGACTTAGAGTACATGGGTCAAACTTTGCTGAGTGGTACTCACACCTTAGGATTTCGCTCAAGAGAGCAAACATCTTGTCGCAATATAAATGCATATGGAAGAACATCCGAACAACGATTTTGGCGACCAGGAGATACTTGATCACTATGCTCATCGACAAAAGTGCTCCGTAGTCAGGAATGTCATGATTTTCAGCATGTCAGAGGATTTGAGCATTCAGTTTCAGGACACTGGTTCTTGTGACATGATGGACACGCTAAATACAATGTTCATGCGTGAGTTCAGAGTGGACAAATTTGAGTTAGAAAGCAAGTTTCTATCTACAAAGATGGAAGAACGCACTAGCCTGAGTGACCACTTAGACAGGTTGCATGAGATGTACCTGACCTTGGTGGAGGACTATGAATATTGGACAATGAACGAATCTAACACAGAAGAGTTTGCGATAAAAACGTTATTGTACTCACTTCCACCGAGTTATGGTGATTATGTTCATAGCTATGTCGGGAGAGGAGCCAATATGAGTCTCCAGAATTTCATGACTGATCTCTTGGCCGCGGACATTGCACCTATTGAGGATGCAGAAATTGTGGATGGAGAAGGTATATACTTGATATACTTTATAAATGTTTGTTCCCTTTATACAACACTTGCAGTTAATGAGTATCTGATACTTATTCTGTTTTATGAAAACAGGACATGTCCTTGCACGGATGGGAAGAGGTGAAATCGAGGATTGATGGCAACCAAGACAGTTGATGGCCAGCATGGATTCCACCGAGACATCTATCATCGGAAATACTTTTAGTATTAGATAAATTTTATGTAATCGTTATAGTATGAACACTTAGTTGAGTGTCTTGCGTCTCGCGAGACAAAGTTATTCATGTAATGAGACAAGTCAGTTGTTCTGGTTAAATGAATAAAGTGTGCTCTTTTATTACGTCTTGATTTATATTATGATAGAAAGCATTTATAATATTGCTATTATTGTAAAGTGATATTCAATGTTTAATGATAAATTTGTCTTGAATACAACAAGTCAAAATTTATGATTAGATTGAATTGCATAAGGTGATTTCATAACTGATGAAGTCATTAAGTATTGATCTATTAACTTGTGAATTTATTATCGGATGAAAGTCATAACTTGATTGCATGAGATGGATTAGATACACGATCTATGAACCTCTGCAATTAACATGACCATGAAAAAGTTCTAGCAAGTAGAACTTGTGCCAATCATTATACATAAATGATGTACTAAATGGGCACGTGTGTTATCATTAAATACTTCATATGACTAATTGAACATTGTATTCAATTGAGATCATAAAACTGAGATTCAGGAATCATAGTGTGAAGTAGAATATAAGAATACAAATCACTACGCTATGATCTAAGTGATAAGTATTAAAATTGACATAATGGGAGACTTTTGGAAATTGTACCACAAATTACGATGGAAGTTTAAAGTGCTAGACTGCTTAAACCATTCGTAGTCATACTAAACTGTAGTATGGTCTAAATTTTATTTCCCCTTGCACTAAAACTATTATCGAACAAGGTTGTTTAATACATTGAGTTAAAACACCCACTTCATGAATTAGGAAACCATCCCGAATCTAATGAGACAAGATAGCTCCATAAATGATGGTGTTAGAAAGTTTCTAAAGAAAGAATTTATTTGTATTAAAATTACAAGCAATTGAAATTACACATTCTCCCCGAATAAAAAAACTTGTATTATTTGATTGGTAATGCGAGAAGAAGGTTCTCGACACAGACCCAATGGGAGATAGTGGAAACTTTGACAAGGGTACTACACCTTGCCTTCATAATATCAGAGTGATGCAACAGAAGCATGTTCCACTGTAACAACACTGAAAAGGAGGGAATATGCTATAGATGATGATCATGGTATATGAGTTGAAGCCTTAGTTGAATTCATAAGGTTATCGTGAATATGTTTTGTACAGAACAATAATCATGAGTCTTATCAATGAAACAAAAGGAATAAAACTTCTTGTGATACAAAGGAATGATGGTAGCCTAGAACACGAGGAGAAATGAAATAATATTGAGTTGCATATAGGATGGCTCATGTCTTGTGAAATAAATCGGTTATTTCATACTCCTGATAAACTGGAAAGTTATTGAGAATAATGTAACAGACATAAGGCATTATTTGTCTCATAAAACTGTTATGACCAAAGTTCGATAATGATTGGCTACGGAAACGTAGGAATGCTTTAATCAATAAAATATTTTATTTACACTACAATTAGGCCATAGCCTAAAATTGCGTCTCGTTCAAACTTAGGATTTGAAAGTGAATTGCGATAGGCATGACAGAATTTTATTTCGTTAAAGGATGGACTATAGTACCTCAAAACAGGAAACCCTCAACCTTGAATCTATTAAGTGATTTTGTGGGCTTGCAGTTTCATGAAACTGAGTGGGAGCTTTGAAGACTTCCAAGAAACTTAAAATGCAGAGGGCATTTTCTTAGTGGGAGCTTTGAGAGCATTATTCTTATGTAAGACATAAGAATAAAACATTAACTTGATGAAAGCTAAACCGCAAATATATGAGTATATGATAGATATATTTGAGCGGGAGCATGATCATTGTCTCAAACATGTATGCATTGATATGTGTGAAGGATGATCTAGTATATATATATATATATATATATATATATATATATGAACATGCATTAATTTGTGTATATTGAGAATCGTCTCATATACATGTATGCAATGTCATATATATATAGAGCATAAGGCAGATAAAACGCAAGATTACAAGAATCTTATTTTATGTGAAGTACTAACACGTTACACGGTGAAATCTATAATGATAGATTGAGAAACGGATAATGAACCAAAGTAAAGGTTGGAATAATATTCTAGACGAGAGACAAGTTCTTGTGACTAGAAATTATATAACGGATGAAAATCCAAATATCACAAGCAATGTCTTGATGGAAGAATAGAGATGCACCATGTACTTGGACATGTGATATTATATGCTCTTTGGCATATGATTCGGCCAATAAATATGTGTTGTGAATCCGACAAAAGAATGACTCAAAATTTCTTGAAAGAAGAACAAATTCCGATGTGCTTTATGAGTAAAACACAGAATCTGAATAAGGTCCATGCATTCAGTATATGAGGAATACTGAGGACAATGCTCTAAAATTATAGAAAGAATAATAGACTTGAATGTAATGCAAGATTACAATTGCAAGCCATATTATGGGTCTATATAAAATTAGAGAAATCACGAAAGATATATGAAAGAAAAGTGAGCCAGAGATTCACGATTCAAAACACTAAAAACATAAAACTACTTAAGATAGTAGACGTATGGATAAACTTAAGCGTAAGAAGTTTAGACTTCTGGCTGAGTGTATTTCCCAATATATATGAACGTGGATAAGTCTTCTGAAGACTGAACCAAAAGGTCTGTAGGATACTGTGAAATAATAGTCTCACTCTCTCGCAAAAAACTTATATCCAACCATTATATGATAATGAGTGGTATGTCAAACTAGTTGACCAATGCCAGTTGGGAAGGAAACATACGAATCTGAATTAGTGCAGATCGTTGACGAAACCTCTTCCATGAGCAAGCATGATCAATGAACACTTAAATGATAAGATGATTATGATCGGTAAAATGCGGCTAGATTATTAGGACTCTAGTGCAAGTGGGAGACTGTTGGATATATGCTCTAGAGGAAAATAATATATGATTATTCCAATATATCTAAGCAAGTTCATACCCAGTTTCATACCGTGCTAGAACTGTATCAGTGAAACAATGGTGCAGGTGTGGTATAGAAACACCCAACGTTCCTAGTTAGCCTCTATATCAATAACTACTTCATGGTCAACATCATGATCGTTGTTTCGCGATCATGGACAATTAAGTCAATTGAATATGAGGTCACCTCATTGGATGAATGACGTGATGAACATTACCCAACGTAAGCATTACAACATGATCAAACTTATGAAGATTCAGTGTTGTAATTACAGAACATAGTAGAACGTTCCTTTGACCGTGAGTACTTGCATAATTGATATCTTCTTGGATGCTTTGACCTACAACCCACCGCCTGATTGAAATATGTTGGCCATAATGGTGTATCTTGGGTATTCCGTTGAGATATGTTGAGCAGTGTTGTTACAAGAGCGGGATTTTTTAATCCATGTGATGGAAAGATACTCAGGGCCCACTCGGTGAGATTCCATTCATAAAGCTGCGCAGCGTGTGACTAGGTCACGGGGATGAATATCACGGAACGAGTGAATAAGTATTTGTCGATAACGAGATTGAACCAGACATATGATGTCATTGATCGAATCTCGGACTAATCCAGTATCGATGACAAAGGGAATCTATACGACATAAGGTCCAATCGGTTTTTATATCCGGAATGCAGAGGGGTCATTATGGGCATCCAGGTCCCGCTGATGATCATTGACCGTAGCCTCATCTCGGTCATGACTGGAGTGTTCTCGGACCGTAGGGTAACACACTTAAGGGCTCGATGTTATCGGAGACCTTTTCGGAACTATCGGAGTTACCGGAGAATAAAGGAAGCAGCACCGGAAAAGTTTCGTGTTGACCCGAAGGAGTTTCGGAGTGAGCCGGAAGGTGTTCCGCATCACCGGAAGATGGAATAATATGTTTAAGTTATTAATTAATTGAATTAATAATTAAAAACATTTTATTTATAATTAAATAGTGCAATGGGCCTTATTTATGAAAGAGGCCCATTAGTGGAAGAATAAAGGGAAAAAGAAAAAGGAGAAAGGAAAGGAGGGGGGAGGCGCCATGGGCCCTAGGGCCCATGAGGGTGGCACACCCCTCCCCCCTTGGCTGGCCACCCCCCCCCCTCTTAGCAAAGGGACTTTAGTTAAGGGTGGGGGGTTGACTCCCTCTCTTCCCCCTATATAAAGTCATGTAGGGTGCACTTATTTAATTAAGCCAAAACAGAAATTCATGAGAAAATAAATATAACTCCGAATTGAGATCGGTATTATCCCCTTCCTCATCTCTTCCATGGTGGGCTCCCCTTTTCTGGAGCCTATATTTGGATTGAAACATCTCTGCTACATGGAGGCCGTCGTGCTTCCGAAACTCCGGTTCCAAAGGTCTACTTCTGCCACCTTCGTTGGATCGGAGAACGGAGGTCGTCATCGAGTTCGGTACGTGTGCGAGTACTACGAGGTGCTACACGTGTGGCACTACACCCATCCGGGTGCTAACACAGCCAGGGGGGTTGTGAACTTCGTTCTACTACATGAACCACGTTTGCGGGAACGTTTGCCGCGCAATGGACTACACCCCGAGGTATGTTATTCCGCAACCCTCTCTGTTACAGTAATACGACTAGATAGATCTTGGGTTATGGGAAACACTAGTTAGGAAAATTTTGTGTTTTCTGCTGCGAACCCCAACAATGATTTGTGTAGGTAACTTACAGAGTGTGTTGACTCTGGCCCTCATGCTGTTAAGAAGCTGCTTGAAAAGCACTCTATGAAGAACAAGTTTACTCCTGATCCTAAATTTTCTTCATCTCCTATATGCATTGAAGATGCTGATTTTGATTTCTCTGTTGATCTTTCACTTATATTTACAGTTGAAGCTGGCCCCTTTTATGGCACAGAAAATGACGACGCTATAGCAACACCGTACTAAACTCACCGAGTTGGGTGGCTTATTTACTAATGAGGATAAGAAGAGAAATTATTATGGCACTAAGCTACTTCCTTTTTCTTTGAAGGGGGGTGCTAAAGCATGGTATGATGCACTACCATGTGGTTCTATTAAAAGTCCTCAATATTTAGCGGAATCTTTTGTCGCTAATATTTTCCTGCTCATATGCAACATGTTGCTTTGCAAAGAATTTATAACTTTAAACAGTTGTAGGATGAGCACCTCCCTAAAGCTTGGGGTAGGTATTGCACTTTACTCAAGGCTAGACCAGGACATGGGGTCCCTAAGAATGAATTACTTGATATATTTTATGTTGGTCTAACCAATGAATCTAGAACCTATCTGGATAGTTGTGCTAGTTGTGTTTTCATGGAAAGAACATCGGACGATGCTGAAGAACTGACGGGCAAGATAGCCAAAAATCATGATGATTGGCCCGTCCCTAAACCACCTCCACCAGCGAAGAAGAGGGGAATGCTTGTTTTGAACCCATAAGTTATGCAAGAAGCCATGAAATCTATTAAGGAGAGAGGTATTAAAGATGAAGATGTGAGGAATCTACCTCCTATTGAATAACTTTGTGAGCCTACCACTCACCCTCATATGGTAAAGGTACACTCTCTAATAGATTTCAATGCAAGTGGCATCCCCTATGGCAAGCCTCCTGATCAATGTTTAGATGAGCTTGATAATTTTATTATGAAGCAAAATCACTTTAATGAGAGGATCCAAAGTCATTTGCATGATAATTCCCTTGCTATAAAATCCTGCTTGATGTTTTATGTAGAGCTTTTAATGATGTTAAAGGTTTTGTTAAGCATTTTCATATGGCTCAAACTCAGCTTGAACAAATTTATAATGTGCAAAAAGATTTGATTGCTAACAATGCCAAACAAGATGACATGTAGGCCTTCGGGATTAAAACCCGAGGTGGGACGCACACCCAGGACCCTCTCTATCCAGTGCGACACCCAAAGAGAATCGAGCAAGATTCTCATTTGCAGGAAGATGACATTTTCAGCTCTCCTAAGAATAAGAAACATAAGGAAGCTGACAACTTAAATGGTTCCATAATTTATGAAGAACCTATTGCTGATCCTAATAGTATATCTACTTCCGATTCTGAAACTGAAGATGGTGCTAAACCAGATAAAGCTAATGAGAATAATGATCCTCCGGAAGTACGAGAAGAAGAAGCACCCGATAAACGCAAGAGATATACTAGAGAAGACTTTATTGCTAGGAAGCATGGGAAGGAATGAGAACCATGGGTACAAAAACCGATGCCATTTCCAAGTAAGTCTCTCAAAAACTACAGAAGAAGAGCACTATAATAAATTTTGTGAATGGATGAAGCCTCTTTTTCTTCAAATTCCTTTGACTGATGCTATTAAGTTGCCTTCGTACTCGAGGTATATGAAAAATATTGTGACTAATAAAATAAAAGTTCTTAATGAGGCAATATCTACTATGCTTGCTAATTACTCTTTAAGTGGAAATATTCCTGAGAAGCTTGGTGATCCAGGTATACCCACCATTCCTTGCTCCATAAAGAATAATTATGTTAGAACTGCTTTATGTGATCTTGGTGCAGGAGTGAGTGTTATGCCTTTCTCTCTTTACAAAAGGCTTTGTCTAGATAAACTAATCCCCACAGATATCTCTCTCCATATGGATGACAAGTCAACAGCCGTTCCCATTGGTATTTGTGAGGATGTTCCTGTTGAAGTTGCTAATTGCTTGATTCTTACTGATTTTGTTGTGCTTGACATGCCCGAGGATGGAAGCATGTCCATTATTCTTGGTAGACCTTTTCTTAACACCGCAGGTGCTATTATTGATTGCAATAAAGGAAAAGTCACTTTCAATGTTAATGCTAAGGACCACACGGTATATTTTCTGAAAAATATCGATAAAAGGCATGGCCTTAACTATATTGAGAATATTGAGACCGTGAAGATTGGTGATTGGGATTGTCCTATACATGTGCACCACAAATACAAAACAATTATGGTGCGGACAGTGTCCATTAAAATAAAGGTACCTTGAATACTTTATAATAAGTGAATTTTTTTGCTCGATATACCACCTGTTTGGTAGTAAGACTATGTCAACCTTGCTAACAAACAAGTTTTATATGAGTAAAAAGGGAAGCTTGTTATGTTTTCATTTCCTTTAGCTTTTATCCTCCTTGTTGTACTAAAGTTTATGTTTTGGAAACTTCATATGCTTAACCAATGTTTTAAGCTTTCCGGAAGTTTTGCAGCTTTCGCTACCTCGGAAAAATTTCAAAAATGAAGTAGTCAGAAAAAATCCAAAAAATTTATATTAAAAATTTCCATCAAAAATGAGTCACAAGGGCACCTGGGGCTGGCTACGGGGGCACCCCTGGTCCAGGCGGACAGGTGACGCGGCCTGGCCCCTGGCTGCGCCACCAGGGCACCTGGGCCCACCAGGGCCCCTTTCCAGGTATTTCTTCTTCCTCTCTCTCTCTTGCCCCAAAAATCGTGAGTTTGCTGCTGGAACCCGAGTTCTTGGTACTCATGGCTGCAAATTTTGACCTCTCTCTACAGTCCATCATTTGCATTGAGATTTTGAGCGTTTGCTCCTTGGTATGTGACTCCTCCACCCCTCCAATTAGAATTTTGATTGGTAGTCTTATTTTTGAGTATTTAGGATTTCTTGGAGATGTTCATATGAGCTTGCATGCATGTTTAGAAAATCCTTTTTGAAGTTTTGATGCAAGCTTATGTCTAGGGGAAGTGAGTAGAGTAGTTTGCCTCAACTCATTTTGCTTAAATCTTCATTTTTGTAACTTGTCGAAAAATCCAGAAATGAGTTTGTTTGGGAAAGCCAAAGAATGGCTAGGGAAGAAGAAGACCGAGCTCACTGATAGAGTAACTAGAGCTGCAGATTCGTCCTCTACTGCGAGGATGAGTTACCGTGATGATATCGTGCCACCAGAGTTGCTCCACGAGACGAACACAACGCGTGCCATGACATATCCGTGTTCGAGATTCCTTACGGTGGCAGGTATTAAGGATGAGTTTGATAACCTTTGTGCAGCTGCAGGTTTGACACACCTTTTGACACACCATGTGCCAAAGTATCCAAATCTCACTTTTTATTTTGTCAACTAGTTTAGATATAATGATAAAAATTCCATGATTGAATTTATAATATATGAGGACGTTATTACCATGTCTTTGGCAGAATTTTGTGATGTTATAGGTGTGCGGAATGTTGGGAAGACCCGTATAAGTGCTCAGCCCTACGAGCTGAGAACCCTCTTCGCCTCTCTTTGCAACAAGGAACCGTAGGATATTCACCGGGGGAAGATTTCCATCATCTTATTTCCCTACATCAGGTATTTTGCATATTATATTTCTCGAAGGATGTTAGCTCGGGACAACACGAGCAACATTTCGGGTCCTGATATTGCTATCTTGGCAGCTACCCTCTTAGGAGATAACATGTATAATATTGGTGCTTTGATTTCTCGTCGCCTCGTCGCTAACAGCAGCAAGGGGTCTCACTTTGGTGGCATTTATGCCACACTTATCCTTGAGAGACTCGAGCGCACTGTACCTGTTGAAGATGCGCCTTTTTCCATTTTGAGCTTTCATCTTAATGCTATGAAGAGGCAGGAGTTTCTTACTAGGACGCCTGAGTTTGGTAACCTTGTTTATGTTATGAGATTTTGCGAGATTACTACTCACTAGATCCGTTGTAACACCCCGGGTGTCACGCTACAGTAATCACCTTGTGCTAATGCCAAGTCACCTCGATTAACTTGTGATGATCACCTTGATCAAAGCTTGTCTAAATTCAGGCCAAATAAAATTTCCAGATACAAGTGGAAATAAAACTTGATCCAAAAATAATGCGACCACTTTTATTAAATGTCTAAAAATCAGTAGGTCACAATAATATAGCAATGGTATTTTATTACATTGTTTAGATATTGAAAACAAAACAAACAGTGTCTAAACCATCCACTTTTAATTCTTTTTAAATAAAACAAAAACCCAAATTATTTTATTATGCCACCAAACTTTTTGTGGCACTGTATAATATGTTGCACTAATATTGGTGCTTGTTTTGCATTTTACAAAAATTAAATGGAGACCAAATAAAATATAAACAGAAAGGTTAGAAAAAGAAAAGAAAAGAAACTAAATTAAATGAAAGAAATCCTATTCTACTCGCGGGGCAGAGCCCTCCACTTGGGCCTAGCCCACCTTTCCCCACCCCCAGGCCAGCCCATCTCTCTCATCCCCCACCCCTGTTCACCCCCGTGCGCGGACTCCATCCACGCCGGCCACGCCGGCCAGCCATGCCGTGGCGGCTATCGGGCGGTCTCCGGCGAGCATAAGGACCCCGACACCCCCAGCGCGAACCCTAGTCCTCTTCCCTTCCTCCCCCTCGCGCCTCCCTCGCTCTGAATCGAGCTCGCGCCCGAGCGCTAGGTCGCCGTCGTCCCGCCATTACCCTGGCCACCGGTCACCTCGACGACGATGAGCACGTCCGGGAGGTTCCCTTTCGACTGCTCGGTCGCCCCGTGAGCCAATTCGGCCGGAGTCGCGTCGTTTCACCGCCCGCGTCGCCGTTTCCCCCGTCGGACTCGCCACGACACCGCCGTCGTCCTCCACCGCCGGCGCCATCCTGGCCTCCCAAGCTCGGCCCCGGGCACCACTGTGAGCCCTCGTTCCATTTTGAGCTCGCCCTTCGTCCCTTGCCGTTTGCCGCCGTAGGCCCAGTCTCCGCCGATGCCGTGACCACGCCGCCGCCATGGTTGGTGATTCCGGCCGTCGACAGCCCGTGCGTGGCCATGCCCCCGCACACGCGCTCCCTATCCGCCCCCTGCATACCCCACACGCCCAGCCCACGCGCTGGACACGCCCTACGCGTGCACGCGCAGCTAGCCGTCCGTGGCAGCTGCGGCTGCTGCTGCTGAATTCAGTTGTGCTGCCTTTTTTACTGAAGAAGAACAGAGGATGCTATATGTTGCTGAAGAAACCCTCCAAACAGCAGCAAAATTTATAGCTAAACAAAATCTAATGAGGATAAAGATTATGTGGACTAAAACTACACTTATCAAGCTCCATTTTGTTCCATTGGACCATCTTCATTGGAGCTACAGATTAAATACCATGAAAATCACAAGTTTGAGATTTCTGTTAACAGAAATCTGTCAGAAAAATAGTTGTGTTCATAGCTTCTTTGGAGCAAGATCTGGACTTCCTATAGGAGCTATTCATGCCAACAAATAACATGGTTTGAAAGCACACCCAATGTACTTCAAAACATCTATAGGTTACAACTCCATTTGAGTTGTAGATCAATGACATTCATCTAGCAAAGTTGGCTAATGATAACAAGTTTCCGAAATTAACAGTGAACAACCCTTTCCAGAAAATATTTAATTAGGGAGATGAATTCCAATATGAATGAAAATTGTACCAGGTTATAGATCATAGAAAATAGCTCAAGTTGATGTTGACCTCAAAATCATAGGAGTTGTAGAACTCTACTTATAGCCTTTCGAAAACAGCTATATTCTGTTAACAACAGAAAAATCCAGACTTAGCAATTTTCTGCCAAGTCATCATCATTAGCTTGACCACTTCATTGTCCTAAAACTATGTGCTACTATTTTTAATTAATCATTCTAATGACATGGGCTTGTTGTATACTTAACCGGGATCAAATAATGTCATTGGCATATAATTGTTTGAGGCTTAATTAACTAGATATTAAATTCACAAAAGGGCTAAACCATAACAAATTCTCACACTTAGTAATTTTAGAGAAAGTCACTAGGAGTCTATGACACATGGGGCCCACTGGTCAGTTCACCAGGTCAAAGGCTCCAACCTATGACCTATGGGTCCCCTCTGTCAGGTTGACTTGGTCAACATTTATTATTGTGAATAAATTTGATTTATTTAATAAAAGAAAATCTAGAAAATAAATTCAGATTGTTTTAAATGGATTTAAATTTTGAAAATCAATATCTTTTAAACCGTAACTCGGATTGAAAAAATTTATACATGAAAATTGATCAGAAAAATATAACGAATACAGATACGCTATCTGTATACCCACCCACCCCCTATAACATACCGGACATCGAACCGTCCCCCTCTGGACCGTTTGTCCGATGATTTGTCTGGTACTGTCAAAGTATCCGGATGAATTTATTCTGAACACGAAAGTTGTTCAGATTGTTTCAACTAGCACAGATACACCTGGCACATGTTTGTCGGATGTCCAAGACACCTCCGGCATGATCCCTTCCTGTAAGGCCCGATATGCGGTACTGTTCCAGATCTAGATGTTTCCACCCAGATCCGGGGACGAAGCACATATCAGTCCCACCGCGACATATGACAAAGCCATTTGCCCCGGATTTCCAACATGATATCACAACATTACAGATACAAGGATACAACATCTCATACAATCGGCATACAACTGCCTCAAATATAATACAACAGCGGAAGAGAAAAACATCGATCCCATAACCACACGGGTCCAGGCCCTCCGCCGGGATCCGCCTAACTAGTCGTCGTTGAGTCTCCACGTGAAACGTCGATCACCATACCTGTTGCCGATCAAGAACCCTGAAAAGAGTTTGGGGGTAGTATCATGAGTACAGAGGTACTCAGCATCCAACTGTAGTGGTCATCTGACCCAGCAAGGACTTCATCACTCGTCATTCTAGGACAACTAGTAGTTTACGGTAAGGAAGGGGTAAGTGGTGAGGTTGCTGCCGCCCTAGCATTTATGAAATGGCTAACGATCTAGAGAGTAAGATAAGAAGCCAAGCATTCGATGAGGAATCGCCTCCAACAAGTCTTGCTATCAACTACTTACGCAAACATAACACCTATCCTATCCTTGTCGTCCTCTTCGCATCCCGACAAAGAAGAAGCAGTCAAGGCACACACACACATTGATCAAGTTATATTAAGATTATCTCAGTTGTTGTTGTCTATGAACAAGGAGTAGGTCTCAAGTCGTCCATAACCGTGGACACGGCTTCTCGAAAAGATTTAACCCTACAGGGGTGTACCAACTGCCCATTGTAAGGCTCCGCACGCACGTCGATCTCTCTCAGTTGCTACCCATTACAGGCAACCATTTTATGATTTAGTTCCAAGAGATCCGAAATGACAAGTCCCTCTAGCTAACAACGAACAAATCCGGGTGGCCCCCGGTGAGACGACATCCAGCTCAGGAGCCGGCCGCGCTCTCGATCTGGTCTCTACCGTTTGACTCCAGGTTTGGATTGCTGGTTAATCACACATGGGATACCGGGTCCTCAGTCGGTCATGATGGGCCAGCAAGGGAACTAAGTCCTCACTGGTCCGGGTTGGTTTAAAAACTACTGGCGTACGACCAGCACACACACGGTTTCAAATGGTAAAATCAGCTTGGGCCACCACTAGAAATGCTTGAAGCTAGGTAGGTAAGAAAAGGGGACCCCATAAAATCCCACACGCGGTTAGGCAGGCTCAGTCTTAAAACCAATACCCGGAACTCGGATCCTAGGTGACTCGAATGGAACAAAGCGTCGGGACGGGATAGCCTAGACCTTCCATCCTTCGTCGAATATAGTCAACATTTATAATAATCATATCATCAACAACATTATAATAAGGTGATATCCCAAACCCAGGGGTAACAGGTAACATCGTAGCATCCTAAGCATGCATACTAAGCAGGGGCTGAGCAACGAGCAAAAGTAACATAGAAGTACATGGTTTGCTGGGAGGGGACATGGCTGTATCGGTTTAAAAGAGGTTGTAAACATGTGGTAGGATCAAACATCGAACCTAGCCTAGACTAGCATGAAAACCGCTAGTTGAAATAGAATGGATCATAAGTAATGTATAGTCCTTGCCTGTTGATAAGTCGGGTTCCGAAGGTGTAGCCGATCGCAAGCTCGCATCGTCTCCGAGAGTAACCGCGGAAGGCACACATGAAGGAAACACTGGAAAGCAATCAACGAGCAAGCATCTATTAATACGAGGCAAACACGAGCAAGCATCAACAAGAAGCAACACGAGACATCGCACATACCGTCGAGAGCGGTTACTAGCAGTTTAAGTGGGGTATCTGTCACACACGACGAATACCGCACGTTTACATTGGTTCAAGTTGCTTAGCTACAGGTGATCAACCAACGGTTATTAACATGGCAACTCAAGCAAGCATGGCATAGCACATAAACATGGCAAAAGGTGAAGCACAAAGCAAACTATCTATGCTAGTCAATTTAAGTGAGGCACAACCTAAACATGGCACAACACTAAGTGTCGCGCGATGATTAAACAATTTGGTACTGTTCTGTCCTAAACCATATTTTAGGTTGGTTAACAACAGAAAGAAATAGCATAAACACAAAGTACACAAAAAACTAATCAAGTTACATATAAGGCACACTCCAAACGGAGTTACGGTTAAAAAGATACAAGCAAACAAGTTTGGAACACAATCTGCCAACATCTGGAAGAACACTTTAGAGCAACGCATAAACAACATAATGAATGCAAAAATGCTCACAAATGATATGAAATTAAAGTAGACATGACAGGGAAGGCATGGAAAAAATAATCATGCAAAAAGGCATCATAGATCAAAAGATAATAAGCAAAGAACATGGCATCGCAAAGTAACAGACTTAGAGAAAAACAAAGGTGGCTGTCAAAAACAGCAGCATAGCAACTTTGGAGCTAAATATCTATATGACCCGTAATGCTAACATGAAGATGCAATACATGTAATGAAAGTAGACATGATGCTTAACAATATGCAATTGGAATCAGTCAATTTCGATAAACGGTCCCGACACACTCGTCGACCGAAGTTGCAACAAAATAACAGTTTCAGCAACAGCAGCACAATAACAACAGGGTAGCTACTTTGGACCAAGATATAATCATGATGCACCAAGAAATTATGGCATGTGAATGCATGAAACTGAAGTAGAAACCATGCTTAATGCAACGCAAAAGGAATCAAACAATTCCGACGTACGGTTGCGAAGCAACCGTCGCCCGAAGTTGCAATAAAATAATAACAGCAGCACTTAACAGGAAATAAAAGCAGTTTAACGGCTTGATGCCCACTTCAGCACACAATTACACAATCAAGCCGACCTCAAACGGAAAAAATTTCTACATACGAATGCTAGAGCACGAAAAACTGAGCAACTATTGTTTTGGGGGCACGTTCATACGAGCTACGGATTGATCGCTATTAACGTTGCAAAAACAGATCAGCAGCACTAATCACCAAACTTAGAAAAAATATCGCAGGGGCTATCCACAGGAAAAAAAAATCTCACCCATGGGCTCGGCCCAAGAGGAGGGGGCGGCCTGGGTTTGGCTGGCGAGGCAGGCCGGCTTGGTGGGCGCTGGTGGGCCGCCTGGGGGCGAGCTGGGCCCAGCTGGCAGGCCAGGCGTTGGAGGCGGCCTAGGCCGTGGCGGTTGGCTGGCTGCTCGGCCGACTCCTCGAGCGGCTCGGGCACGGCGAGGCCAGCCGGCGGCCGGCCGGTGCTGGCTGCAGGGGCGAGGGGCAGCGGGGGCGGCCCCTGGCGCGCGGGTGGCCGGATCCACCGGAGACCAGCGCCGGTGAGGTCCAGTGCGGGGCGGCTCGAGCTCCTCCTTGGCTGCTCGGCCATGGAGGCCTGCTGGCTTCTGCGGGGTAGGAAGGAGGAGGGTTAGGGGATAGAGGGAGATAGGAGAGGGAGGAAGGGGAGGAAGGAGAGTAGGGGAGGAGCGCACCGGCGGCTGGCTGGCCGGAGTGCGCAGGCGGCAGCGGCGGTGAGGTGCCCCCATGGGCGGCGGCTGCGGCTGCAAGAGAGGATGAGGTAGGTGGGGGATTGGGACGATCTGGGCCGTCTGATCCCAGATCGGACGGTCCAGATCTGAGAAAAACTAGGGTTTGTTGGAAAATTGGGAAAAATGCAAAAATTCGGCTATTGTAAGGGGGGTGGCTGCAATTTTGTGGCTAGGGAAACCCTAAAAATGGGTGGGAGTGTGGTGGTCTTTATATAGCCCCGGTGGCTGGCAGTTTGCAAAAACATCCCCGTTTTTTCTCTCGCGCGCGCAGTGCTCACGTTTCTGACCGCCGGGGGTCCGCGGTACCTCCGATTCGGGTAAAACTTCGAACTGCGCGATCAGCGCGTCGAGCCGGAGGCGTTCACCTCGCGTTGGAACCGTTCCGAAAACACTTTCCGGCGCGCTATAAAAATATCCCGCTTAATTATTAAACGGGGTTTTCGTTCCGTTGGCTGCGGCTGGTCTCGTGCGGTTTTCGCGATGGTGATCGAGCGAAACCCGGTGTCGCAAGGTCGAGTGTCAGGGTGGAAAGGGTCGGTCTCCGTCCGATACGAGATAAGAGGGGAAAAATAATCGTCGATCGATAAATCGGGGATGCAAACACCGCAAACAAATCAGACAATCAAACAATTCACACCGAAAACAAAAATTTTAATTTTTGTGAAAACTAGGCTGTTACACTTCCCCCTCCGGATCATCTGTCCGGTAATCAACAGGTACTGATGAGTCATCACCGGATAAATTCCCGCTCCGAGCAAATCACCGAACACTGCGTTAGAGCCCCGTTGCTTTGTATCTTCTATGTCTTATGTTTGTATTGCTATTATTGTTGTGTATTTACTGTTTCTCCCCCCTTATTCTCCGATAGACCCCGTTGCTGCCGCCGACTACACTATTGCCGGGTACGACTACTTCGTCGGCGAATGTACCCCTACTACCGAGCTTCCAGGCAATCAGAGCCATTCTCTTCCCCAGATATCGCCTACCTTTCCGTACTTTCTTGCACTAGGCATTGTTACTGCTGCTGCTACGTTACAATCCTATCCAATTGCATAGCCTGATTTTGTCGCCCCTTGATGTACCTCCTTTATCCTATGCTGCCTATTATAATTATGCATTATATTCAGCAGTGAGCCTTGCGCATTGTTAGTTAGGATTAGATAGCGGGTCGTGACCACTCAGGGGAGTGACGTGGATACAAGAATATATACAACTGCAACAGGTACGGATCAATGCAGACGCCCGAGGGAACCTACAACGGCGAGACTCTACCGAGTCGCTTCGAGTTTGACTTACGAGTGGAAGGGCTCGTATCTCACTCTCGTCGGCTCAGCAGCGTAGCATCACTGGGATGATACGAGGGTATTCCTCTTTAGTTCATTCCGCTGGTGTCTCGGCACCACCGGGGTGATACGAGAATATTCCTCTTTAGTTCATTCCGCTGATGTCTCTGTCGAACCTCGTTAAGTGTGCCATCGAGGGTGATTCCTCCTGGTTTCACTTAATGGTAGGCACTCGAATCAACTGGTGTCCTTAAAGGTAAGAGTCGGGCGACCCAACGGTGCCCGCGAGCGGTATATTTTCGGGAGCGACAGGGAGGGTACGACCGACGTTACTGGCGTGCTTGGCCCCTGCTCGTATCTCGCGAGAGTTACCAACCCACGAAAAAGTCGACCTCTACCAAGAGCACACGTGAGACAAGGTAAGGAGACGGTTCACCTTGTCGGTAACCGCGCGCTTTGACGGGACGACAGGGCAGGCCCCGACGTTATCGGTGGGCCTTGTTTATGTTCGTTGTCCGTTGTGTTGTTAGTCAGACAGCGATAACGGTTGTCTGCGAGATAATATTAAAATGCTAAATGTTTCGGCGGATGACTTGAGAGACCCGTTGGTCTGTACGCACTACCTACACGTGGGATTACGGTGTGGGCCCTCCGCGCCGTAGTTCGTCCGAAAGCTCTTCAGATGTCAGCAGTACTGCGGCCTGATCGCCGGGAAGCCGTGTTGTCTTATTTTCTACAGCAGGTGTGTTTGGATTTGCTTTTGCTTCAACGGCCAAACTCGCACCGTGCAGGAGCGTGCAAGGTTGAGGGACCTAGACCCCTTGGCGCATAGGATATAGTCCGGCGGATGGCCTCTCTGCTGAGCCTAGGATGAACTGCGATGTGTCGGATAGCCTCGGTGGGGCGTTCCCTAACAAGGTTCACGCCACCCTGGAGATCCGGTGGGGCGTTCCCTAGCATAGGCTGAACAGTAGTGCACCCCTGCAGGGAGTTTAATCTATTCGAATAGCCGTGTCCACGGTAACAGGACGCTTTATGCTGAAGCTGGATCTTACCACTACAAACTATTACTATTAAACTGAATGGTTCCGGGTTTTCTTCCTCGCAGGGAAGTCGAGGAGGGGAAATCAGAGGCATTATTATTATTAATCATTACAACTTATATTATACAATGCTGCAACAACTTCTGCTTCATTGTTACTTTATGCTTTATATGAACTGTTGGCTCATTCTCTTCTCATGCTGCAAGACATCGTCAGAAGATGCTAGTCTTCGATAGGCCTAGCTTCTTACCCTTGCTCTGGATTTCTGTCTTGCATTCCACTATATACATCCTCTTCTTTCCGTTGATACAATGCATAATGCTTAGTAGCGGACGTAAGACTCGCGGGTATGCTAGATACTCACCTGCTTTATTTTTCCCCCTTTTATTGTTTTGCCTGATCGGCCGCTGCAGTTGGCGTTGGAGTCTTGGAGTCCAGGAGAAGGAGATCCCCGATGTCTTCTACGACATCGAGTTCCCCTTTGACCAGGAGTAGTTTGGAGGTTCCCAGGCAGGAGGCCTCTCCTTTTCGATCTGTTCTTATTTTGTGTTAGCCTTCTTAAGGCAACCTTGTATTCTTGTGTCTGTACTCAAATACTATTGCTTCCGCTGACTTTGTGCTCTCGATCTGTTGTATTCGAGCCCTCGTGGCCCCTGGCTTGTATTAAACAACTTGTATTATTTTATTTGTAGAGTTGTGTTGTGATATCTCACCGTGAGTCCCTGATCTCGATCGTGTACCTTGCGTGTATGATTACTGTACACGGTCTGATTTTGTTGGCGTCACATCCGTCTAACTGCACCACTTTTGTTTGATTATACTAGAAGTAACGGATGGTCCTTCACCGTGATTGAGCTGGACGAGTTCGTGATCCAGCAGCAATTCCATAACCCCTGGAGGGGATTGCTCTCGAGGAAGAGGAAGAGGAGTAGATTCCGCCTCCCCAAGAGGAGTCTGTTGCCTAGTGGGGCGAGGGATCTTCTTCTTGGGGTGGGGAGCCTTCTTATTAGGTGGATAGCAGGACGTCCATCTACGCGCCCGAGGCCCCATATGATCCATGGACGTACCAGTACCAGCCCGGAGCCGGAGGGATCTCCTGGGGTCCACAGTAGCCGAGCCCGACTTTGGCCAAAACCCTAATCTTGGGGGAGTACATACCCTTCTCCCCTTTCATTGTATCATCCATGGTGTTCGCTTTTATCTTTTCGAAGTTTTTGCCCGTTCTTCTTTGTTCTTTCTCAATTTGCAAACAAAACAAAAGATTTGTCTTTTCTTTTGCTTTCGATTAACCTTTGAAAAACCCAAAAAGATTTCCTTTCTCTCTTTAGTTTGCTTTGTTTGCAGAGTTCAGCTCACGTCCATGGTTGCAATTGCACTTAATTATATCTGTCTATGTTCGATTGTGCAAGCGACAAGGCAATAATGACAAAGATTGACGGAAGGGATGCAACAAGGAAAGCCGGTATGAACTCTGTTTTTTTACTTTTGTACATATGTCTGTACTTATGATCTAGAGACTAGCTTGTAGCGACATAGTGATATGTTTACAATGCTTTCCCAGTAGTTCATGCTTTCTTTGTGACTAGTCTCAAATAGCTGGAGTGCCTAATGTGTTATTGAAATGATTTGCATGCATTGCATTGTTCATGGTTTGGCATATTGAAGTGGTATTTTCCCTTCGGAGAATTTTTGGATTGACTTGGCACATGCTTACACATGTTTATGACTGAAATTCTATCAAGCCTTGATGATCTTTTTATTTCAGAATAGTTATATCATTTTCATGCCCGATTCAATGTTGCTTTGTCGCTCTGCATGATTATGACC
This sequence comes from Bromus sterilis, assembly GCA_950022295.1. NCBI lineage: Eukaryota > Viridiplantae > Streptophyta > Magnoliopsida > Poales > Poaceae > Bromus > Bromus sterilis. Next base: position 170,968,750 of record OX465595.1, on the reverse strand, counting down.
GTTATTGCTCTCCAGTTGGTCGCTTCCCCGTCTTTTTCTAGCCTTTGCATGTACTAAGCGGAATTCTGCTTGTGCATCCAAAATCCTTGAAACCAGTTGCGCCATATGAGTCCACCATACCTTCCTATATATGGTATTCATCGGCCATCCTAACGAAGACTTTCTTGTACCATCTCAAAACTATTCAAATGAACTTCTCTTTTTGTATCCGTACAAGCTCATGGAGAGTTAGGGGCAATCATTATATTCCATGCTAAAAATGTTTTACTCCTTGACAAAGTTTAATCTAGTCAAATTTATGAGGCAGAGGCCGGACTGGAGAATGCCCAGTTCACACTTGTTTCACATTTTATAAAACTTGCACTTTCCCTCCATACTTGATAACGGAATGAAATGGAACTTATGTTGGCCACCGACTGGTAATGATTTGTGGAAGGAGATACAATCTCCACTTCCTTACTTGAATTAGGATGAAGGGCACCACGCAATCATTGCTGGCCATGGACCATTTATGATTGATGGAAAGGGAACACAAGTTTAGGCATACTACAAAAAGCATGGGAACCGCCATTAATATGGTTGGTATGGAAGATATTGAAAACCTTTATTGTTACCGTTGACTGGAAAGTTACACTCTCACAAACATTTTATCTCTGTTTTCAAAACCACGAGCTCTGGTACTTGGTTAGTCTTTGCTTCCAGCCACGGGTTTTCAACCTTGCCATCAAAATCCATGGCTCAAGAGTCTCCATCTTGTTTCTTCAAAGCACCAACTAATGAGAGCATATCATTCTGAGTATAATGTGCATTGTCCCAGAGTACCACATTGTCTTCTGCATGATTGTGAAATTACTCATTCTGAAATATGTATTTCTTGTCTCCTCTAAAACTCCTAAGGAGCTTCTGTGTTTATGTTTTGCTTCACTCATGGAGGCTAGAGAGACACCACTCTAGTATGTTCAAGTCATGTGCATTGTGATCCTGTTTTGATTTTCAGTAGCATATTACTCATTCTTGGTTGTTTGAAACTTTTCACATGAATGAAGGATTTCTTTGTGCATTGTCTTTGTAGCATCTTTCCAACACTTGCTAGACTTGTTCGTAGCACATGCTTATATACATCTAATGAAGCAAAAGAGCTTTTCAAAGTTTTCTTTGTCGAGTCCAATTCGTTGAACTGAATTGCTTGAGGAGAAGCAATATGCTAAGCTTGGGGGAGTTGATACGTCTCAAATGTACTGACTTTTCCAAAAACTTTTGCTATTGTTTTGGCCTCATCCTTGCATGATTTGAATGAAACTAACCCGGACTGACGTTGTTTTCAGCAGAGTTGCATGTATGGTTTTCTTGTGTGAAGGAAAATGGATTATTAGGTGTCCCGGAAAATTCCAATAAAAATAGAGAAAATCCACGCACCGGGAGGAACCAATGGTCAGAAGAGGGGCCGGAGGGGGGCCACCCCTGGCCCAGGCGTCCAGGTGGCGAGGCCAGGCCCCTGGCCGCGCCTGGAGGGCGCCTGGGTGGTGGCCACCTCCTCTGGTGCCCAACCTTGCCTCCTATTTTTACCTGAGACGGAGAAACCCCAGAACAAAAGTCGTTTTTCCAATTCTCATCGCGGGGCCGCCACCCTCTGTTCTTCTCTGGGAGAGGTAATCTGGAGGCTGCTTTGGCCCCCGGTGAGGGGAAATCGTCGCCATCGTCATCACCATCGCCACTCCATCACCCTTCCATGACTTATCCTTTCATGTGTGAGTAATTCCCTGCTGTAGGCAAAGGGGATGGTATGGATTGGATGACTTAGATCATGTAATAGTTCATCAGATTGTTGGGGGCATGTTGCCTATCATCTACTATGGTGTTTATCATCTTTGCTACTAATTGTTGCTCTTCATGCTTGTCACTTTGGGCCCGAGTGCCATGATTTCAGATCTGAACCCTATGTGTTTTCATGAATATATTGTGTTCTTGATCCTATTTATGAGTTGTATGCACCTATTATAGTCCGGAACCGGCGGTCCCAATGGGGACAGCTTGGGACACCAAAGGGGATGGACAATAATTTGAGGATTCCATGTATCCATTGATTGTTAATGATTTGTTCCACTGCTCTTTGACAGGAGCACCTTAATCTCCATAAGTTCCTTTTGGCCCCGTTTGTAGCGGGATGGTAGGACAAAAGATGTTGTGCAAAGTTCTTATTGCAAGCACGCACAAGTACCTTGGGATACATGCCTACTGTTTGATATTTTCCTAGATGATCATTGTTTTTGTTGGATATATGCTCTAGAGGCAAATAATATATGATTATTCCAATATATCTAAATAAGTTCATGACCAGATTCATACTGTGTTGGAACTGTATCAGTGAAACAATGATACAGGTGTGGTATAGAAACAACCAGAGTTCCTAGTCAGCCTCTCATGATGGCTGGTTTAACGTCAACTGATGATTGTGGTTTCACGATCATGGACAATCAATTCAATTGACGGTAAGGTCACCTCATTGAATCAATGACGTGATGAACATTACCCAATGCAAGCATTGCAACATGATCAAATCGTAAAAGTTCAGTGTTGTAATTACAGAACGTAGTAGCCTGTTCCTTTGACCGTGAGATCACGCATAATTGCTATCTTCTGAGGATGCTTTGAGTGCATTAACCGTCACACTGAAACATGGTGGCCATAAAGGTGTATCTTGGGCTATCCGATGGGATATGTTGAGGAGTGTTGATTCAAGAGCGGGATTTGTCAATCCATATAATGGAAAGATACTTCATGGCCAACTCGGTGAGATTGCATCCATAAAGCTGCGCAGCGTGTGACTAGGTCACAAGGATGAATATCACGGAACGAGTGAATAAGATTTGTTGGTAACAAGATAGAACTAATGCATTGGATTCAGTTGATCGAATCTTGGACTAATCTAGTATCGCATGACAAAGGGAATGGTATACCACGTGTACGGTTCAATCGGTTACTTCCGGAATGCACAGGGGTCATTATGGGCATCCAGGTCCCGCTATTGATCATTGGTCGTAGCCTTTGTCTCGGTCACGACTGGAGTGTTCTCGGACCGTAGGGTAACACACTTAAGGGATCGATGAATATCGGAGACCTTTTCGGAACTATGGGAGTTACCGGAGAAGAGAGAAAGACGTACATGAAAAAGTTCCGTGTTGGTCCGAAGGACGTTCGGAGTGAGCTGGAAGGAGTTCTGGATCATCGGGAGATCAAATAATATGTATTATTTATTTATTAAGTGAATTAATAATTATTAATAATTTATTTCAGATTAAAAAGTGCAATGGGCCTTATTTGTGAAAGAAGCCCATTAGGGGAAGGAGAAAAATAAAAGGGAAAAGGAAAAAAAGGGGGGCGCCATGGACCTTGGGGCCCATGGGGGTGGTGCCCCACTTCCCCCCCCCCCTCCTCCTAGCCGTACCCTCCACCTTTGCAAGGGATTAGTCCCACATTTCCAAGGGAAGGGGGGTTGACTCCTTCCGTCTGCCTATATAAAGATGGGCAGGGGTGCACTTCTTGAAGACAGAAAAATTCACACAGAATTCAATATTACTCCGAATTGAGATCGGTTTTCACTGGTCTTCTCCCCTCTCTCGTCTATCTCAAGCCGGGGTCCCCTTGTTTGGAACCTATGCTGGGATTGAGGCTTCTCTGCTACGCGGACGCCGTCGTGCTGCCGAAACTCCGGTTCCGGGAGATCTACTTCCGCCACCTTCGCTGGATCGGAGAACGGAGGTCGTCATCGAGTCCGTACGTGTGCGAGTACTACGAAGTGCTGCACGTGCGGCACTACCACCCAACAGGGTGCTAACATAGCCAGGGGGCTGTGAAAGGTTTACGACTTCATCAACCACGTTTGCGGGAACGTTTCCCGCGCAACGGACTACACCCCGAGGTATGTTTCCGCAAGTCTTTCTGTTACGGCATTACAGCTAGATAGATCTTGGGTTAAGGGCGACGCTAGTTAGAAAAATTATTGTTTTCTGCTGCGAGACCCAACAGTGATATCAGAGCTAGATCTATGCTTCGTATTGCTGTACGGTTAGAACACATCAGGGATGTGGGCGTTGATTCTACGATTGTTACCCTCTCACGTGTACTTGTTATATCTGTGGCATTGTTTGATGAAGCGGCCCTCGACCGAACTTACGCGTACGCTTACGCGAGACTGGTTCCACGCTTGACATACGGCTTGTACCGTATAAAGTGGCTCTGGGGGTGTCTGTCTCTCTTACTTTAGCGGATATGGCATTTGCAACGGAGGGCCCCGTACGGGGTGTAATAGAGACAATCTATAATCAACGTTGTGGTTCAATGTTCGTAGAAATGGTTGATCTATGAAAAGCCCTAGAAGCCACGTAAAACATGCAATATACAAAAATAGAGGCGTCTAACTTTATATTGCAGAGGGGGCTATTGTTGTTTGCTTAATCTTGATGTAGTGATAGCTTTGCTATGTGTTACTAGAATGTAGTAAACGTTCATCATGATGAAACAAACTGAAATGGAGACACTGTAGACTTAGTGCCACCATGATCATACATCTTAAAACTTGCTAGTATAGGATACACGACGGTAGCATTAAATAAGATGATCCCTTATAAAATGCCAAACATAAGTATTCTACCGAAGTGTGCACCACCTGGAAGGTTCTCTTTATGATAGGCAGGCCGTGACGATCGGGTGGCATACATACATTAGAGTTCGCATGAGGTTGGGCCTGGCTATAGCGACCCAATTCACACAGAATTGAAGTCTCTGTGCTCAAGTCCCAATCCCTGGATCGAACTCGCTGGTACACACAGTATTATAGATGCATATCAAAGTACAAGTGCATCATTATTACAACGTATGATCCAGAGTAAATAAATAACAAGTTGCATAGCTCAAGGCTAGCTTATTCAATATAAATATAGAGGAAGCAAAAGCAAGTAACGTGGAGTCCCATCAACAGCCACATGCGAACATGCTGAGTGTAGACTCGCAACCCCTAAACGCACCTTACTGATCGTCTGAAAAACCTGCAACACCGAAGGTTACAGCCCGACAACGGGTCAGTACATCTGATTTGTACAGCAAGTGACACGGAAAAGTTTATATAAAGGACCTACAACTACATGAAAGGTAAGTCAAGGAAAGGCTTATGGTTTTGTTTTGCAGAAAGCCAATTTTCTCCTGAACTAAACTAGTCAAAATTTTAAGTTGAACTTACTACTTAAGAACGAACTGGGCACACCAGTTCCAACACCACACCCTTTATTTAATCTTTCCCACTCAAATTATTATGGTGGTTCATATGTCAAGATCCTCCAGAAACAGTAATGTCTAGTAGCTCAAGGATGTCCATAACCGGGGACACGGCTAATCATGATTAGTTTTTACTCTGCAGAGATTAGTACACATTCCCCGCTGGACTCAACCCGAAGATTGAGACGAAGTCTTTCAGAAGAGGTCTCCTACACCCAACGGCAAGCCGGTACCACCTATCACATCTACATCTGCTAGCTTTGCACGGGAGAGGCTTCCTACATAATACTCAACTAAGCCAGAGCCCATTTGGCCAGCGGCTGTACATGGATGCTCCTAGTCACCAAGTATGTCTGGTCTTTTTGAGCCTAGACGGCGCCCACTTACGTTCAGAGGGTAGCACCATGACGTACTGTCAACCACCAAACCAACCATTAGGGGTACAACCTGGTCTCGCCCTTAGATAAGGCACGAGCCCCCAGGAAGCACTCCCTGCCTGTCCAGAGGTGATTTCTATTTATGATAAAGTTGCTACACAAATTATTAAATAGCTCACATGCACTCCATGAATGTACACAACCCAAACCACGTCTACAAAGCATAGCAATAAAGCAACAACACGGCTAGGTTGATCTACGGTAGACAAGTCAAGACATGTGGCTATCCTAACTGGTTTTGCAGCAACAGTAAAATAAACTACCTATCATGCAATAGGGTGATATTTCTTAACATAATGCACATAGAAATTATAGGTATGAGTATGGTCAAAACATCACTTGCCTTCTTTCTGGTCCTGACGGTCACAATCCTCACGATACGAGGCGGCACACTCCGGACAATCTATACGAGCAAACATAGCACCAATCAATCATATGTTCAATACAAATATGCTCAAACAGTAATAAAAATTCAAAGAACAGTAGGAAAACTTGCCTAACAGTAGCTAAACTTAAAGTACTTGTCAAAATAAAACCAACGCAAAAAGAAACGGCGCAAACGGGCGCACCGGTAAAAAGTTACGGCTGCCGAAAGTTCAAATTTGGATCAGCTTGGGATTCAAATTTTAAAACTTCAAACTTCTGTAACAGTTGGTGTACTGGCTAGGAAATTTCACCACGGTCGCAACGCAACGGTATCGGGTTAAAGAGTACTCGCGAAAACGGTATCGGGTGAAAAATCGGGGTCTAAACTGCAAACATGGACCTTTCTATAAATAAAATAACATAAAAAACGCGATCGGGTCCCTAACGGTTTTGGATCCAGATCTGGACTTTTTTTTCTAAAACGAATCTAACTCTTTTTTTTTCAGCCAACTCTCTCCTCACGCACGGGCCCGAGGCCATGGCCATGGAGCACGGGGCTCGCCTCGGCTTGGGCACTCCGGCCGCCGGCCAACTCCGGCCGAGGCCGGCGGGGTGGCGGTGGGCGGCGGCGGCAGGGCAAGGCGCAGGGGCGCGCGGGCGGCGGCGCTCTAAGGCAGAGGCGCGCGCGCGGGGTCGTGGCGCGGCGGCGCACAGGGTCGGGGCGGCGCGGCCGGCCGGCTTGCTCCAGCGAGCGGCGGCCCGGCGGCGGCGCGGACGGGGATGGGGTGGCGGCGCGGCGGCCCAGGCGACGGGGACGGCGGCTATACGGCGAGGTGGCGCGGAGTGCTCACTGGCGGCGAAAAAAAAAGACGAACTCCGGCGATCCTCCGGCAAGATTCCGGCGAACTCCGGCGATGACGTCGTCGATGATGTCGGCGGCGGCGGGTCCCGCGGATTAGTTTAGGGCTAAACCTAAAACGCTAAAAGAAATTAATCTAGCCCTAAACGGGGCTATTTATAGACATCCTCTAATCCCTTTCTTTTAAACCGAGATAAATACAAAATCGGTCTGCGGGAAAAAAACAAAACAGGCCCAATAGGCCCAAAAAAAATTTAGAAAAATCACGGAAAATTATTTTTAAATTCCTTCTTCGCCAATATTTTTAAAATAATGAAAATGAATTTTTGGCTTTACCAATATATTAAACAAAAATAAAAACTTTGCAACTTATTTTTAAATACTTTTCTGGCATTTTAAAAATACCGAAAACTCTGAAAATTGATTTAAAACTTTTCCGGAGCATAAATAAATTCCCAAAATATTTTTAGAAAATATTTATAACTCCAAAGTAAATTTAAAAAGTCTCCCAAAAAGATTTTAAACTATTTTCCAACAAACTAAAAATGGGGATAAATCCTTTTATATCCTCTCCAGCGAACTGCCATGTGTTGAAAATGTTTAAAAATAATTTAAAACTCCAGAAAAATGCGGAAGCAACATGAGATGCATATGATGATCTATTAACATCCGAATTTAGGAAATTGGGATGTTACAAACCTACCCCCCTTAAGATGAATCTCGTCCTCGAGATTCGGGCTGGCTAGCAAAGAGATGCGGGTGGTCTTGCTTCAGATCTTCTTCACGGTTCCAGGTTGCTTCCTCTTCGGTATGATGATCCCACTGAACCTTGCATAGCCTGATCGTCTTGGTGCGGGTAACTCTTTCTGCAGTGTCCAGAATCTTCACAGGTTTCTCTCATAAGTCAAGACACTCTCCAACTGAATTGCCTCAAGTGGCACTGTATCTCTCAAAGGAATATCTGCCATCTCTGTGTGACACTTCTTCAGCTAGGATACGTGAAACACATCATGAACTCCTGACAAAGCTTCTGGCAACTCCAACTAATAAGCTACCTCTCCTCTGCGCTCCAAGATCTTGTAAGGCCCCACAAAACGTGGTGCTAACTTGCCTTTGATTCCAAACCTCTTGATTCCGCGAATTGCTGAAACTCTGAGATACGCACGGTCTCCAACCTCATAGGTTACATCCTTGCGCTTAGCATCTGCATAACTCTTCTGCCTGGACTGTGCTATCTTTAGTCTATCACGGATCAACTTGACTTTCTCCTCAGCATCTCTGATCAGGTCAGGTCCAAACAACTGACGGTCTCCTACCTCGTCCCACATCAACGGAGTCCTGCACTTCCTGCCATACAATAACTCGAATGGTGCCATCTGAAGACTAGCCTGGTAACTGTTGTTGTATGAGAACTTAGCATACGGTAAGTTTTCATCCCAACTCGAACCATAATCCAACGCACAAGCCCTCAACATATCCTCCAAGATCTGATTGACTCTCTCGGTCTGCCCATCTGTCTGAGGATGGAACGTTGTACTGAACTCCAGCCTAGTGCCCAAGGTCTCATGCAACTGACGCCAAAACTTCGAAGTAAACTGAGTACCTCTATCAGACACAACCTTGCTTGGAACTCCATGCAAACACACGATCCTGGACATATAAATCTTGGCTAGCTTGGCACTGTTGTAAGTTGTCTTCACTGGAATGAAGTGAGCAACCTTGGTCAAACGATCAACAATCACCCAAATAGAATCATATCCTGACCGAGTCCTGGGTAAACCAGTAATAAAGTCCATACCTATCTGATCCCACTTCCAATCTGGTATAGGCAAAGGCTGCAACAACCATGCTGGCTTCTGATGCTCAGCTTTGAATCTTTGGCAAACATCACACAAAGCAATATACTGGGATATCTCTCTCTTCAGGCTAGGCCACCAAAATCTCTCCCTCAAGTCCAAATACATCTTGGTATTCCCGGGATGAATAGAATAGGGTGAATCATGTGCCTCCTGAAGAATCAACTTCCTGATCTCTGCATCTTGCGGTACACAAATGCGCTTCTCAAACCAAATGGCTCCATGCTCATCCTCACGGAAACCCTCTGCTTTTCCCTTGGTCATATTCACTTTTATCTCATCAATTTTTGCATCACCCTTTTGAGCCTCTCTAATTCTTTCCAACAGATTTGGCTTCACTTCCAATGTTGCCACATACCCCTTAGGAACTATCTCCAACCTGAGATTCTTGAACTGCTCACATAACTCCCGTGGCATATCCTCAACATTAGCAACATTGATATGACTCTTACGGCTCAATGCATCAGCAACCACATTCGCTTTACCAGTATGATACTGCACATTCAAATCATAATCCTTAATAAGCTCCAGCCATCTTCTCTGCCTGAGATTCAAATCCTTCTGAGTAAAGATATACTTCAAACTCTTATGATCAGTAAAAACATCACAATGATTACCAACAAGATATTGCCTACATGTTTTCAATGCATGAACAACTGCAGATAACTCCAAATCATGTGTAGGATAGTTCTTCTCATGGTTCTTAAGCTGACGTGAAGCATAAGCAACAACTCTACCTCCTTGCATCAAAACACAACCAAGTTCTCGATGAGATGCATCACAATATACATGGAAATCCTTATGTATATCAGGCAAACATAAAACAGGTGCAGTTACTAACCGTTTCTTCAACTCCTGAAAGCTGGCTTCACATGCCTCACTCCAAACAAACTTATTCTCTTTCTTCAACAGCTCAGTCATTGGTTTTGCAAGCTTGGAGAAATTCTCAATGAACCTCCTATAATATCCTGCAAGACCCAAGAAACTGCGAATGTCTCCAACTGGAGTGGGTGTCTCCCATTCTGTAACTGTTGAAACCTTGGATGGGTCCACAGCTACTCCTTCTCCTGACACAACATGTCCAAGGAATCTGACCTCCTTCAACCAAAACTCACACTTATTGAACTTGGCATACAACTTGTGCTCCCTGAGCATCTCCAATACCAAACGCAAATGTGCCTCATGCTCTTGCTCATTCTTGGAATACACCAATATATCATCAATGAACACCACAACGAACTTATCCAAGAACTCCATAAACACCTTGTTCATCATATTCATGAAGTATGCAGGAGCATTAGTCAATCCAAATAAAATAACAGTATACTCATACAACCCATACCTTGTAGTAAAAGCAGTCTTTGGAATATCCTTCTCCCGAATCTTCACTTGATGATAATCAGAACGAAGATAAATCTTAGAGAATACACAAGCTCCCTCCAACTGGTCAAATATATCATTAATCACAGGTAGAGGATACTTGTTCTTGATAGTAACATCATTCAGAGAACGGTAATCAACACACATCCTCTGGGTTCCATCCTTCTTCTCAACAAACAACACTGGAGATCCCCAAGGTGACGAGCTTGGGCGAATGAACCCCTTTGCCTGCAACTCCCTGATTTGTTCCTTCAATTCTGCAAGTTCATTAGCGGGCATCATATACAATCTCTTAGCAATAGGCCCAGTGTCTGGTATTGAATCAATAAGGAACTCAATCTCCCTATCCGGTGGCATACCTGGCAACTCCTCCGGAAACACATCCGGATAATCCCTCACAACACGCACATCATCCAGGCTACCCCCCTTAAGAGAATTCACCTGGGCGTGTTGATGCTTATACTTGGACACATATCTGATCTTCTGTCCACTCGGTGTACTGAGAGTGATAGACCGACTGGCACAATCAATAACACCTTGGTACTTGGCTAACCAATCCATGCCCAAAATAATATCCAAACCTTGTGACTTCAACACAATCAAATCTGTAGGAAAAGCATGCTTCCCTATGGCTAGGCTCAACTGATAGCATCCCAAACTAGCTGACATCTTCGCTCCCGGTGAACTTATGAGCATAGATGACTTAAGAACTACGGTAGGTAACTCATGCTTATCCACAAATACCCTTGATATGAAAGAATGCGATGCACCAGAATCAAAAAGAACAAGTGTGGGTACTGAATTGATAAAGAACTTACCAATCACAGCATCAGGTTCATCATAGATCTCTTCCACGTTGACATGGTTCACATGCCCCTTGTTGAAAGGATTGGGCTTGCTGACTCCAGAATTCCCATTGTTGTCCTTGTTCTCCGGGCACATGTTGGAGTAGTGTCCCATCTTCCTGCACTTGAAACACTGAACTCGACTAAGGTCCTTCTGAGAATTCACCACTTGACGGTTCTGGTTGTACTTCTCTCCATTTCCATTTCCTTTCCCATTGTCATTGCCATTCTTATGCCCATTGTGATGATTGTGACCATTACCTCCATTATGATGGTGTCCTCCACTGTGAACATGGCCATTCCCACCATTGTGGTTATGTCCATGGTTATGTCCTCCATTGCCAGCATAGGAATTGCGTGGCTTCTGATGCGATCCAGAGTTATACTTGCCACCATTGTTGTTGTTGTACTTCCTCTTGCGGTTCTCAATGGCCTGCTGCTTGCCTTCCAACACAATAGCTTTGTCTATGAGCGCCTGGCAGTTAGCAAAAGTAGCCACTGTCAACTGGACTCCCAACTAATCATTCAGTCCTTCCAAGAACTTCTCCTGCCTTGCAGCATCATTCCTGACATCATCTGGAGCATATCTGGCAAGCTTGTTGAACACCTCAACATACTCGGCCACTGAACGGCCTCCCTGACGCAAACTGCGAAACTCCTTATTCTTCAAGCTCATGGTGCCTGCTGAAACATGTGCGGCGCGAAAGGCAGACTGGATCTGTGCCCAAGTGATGGTGTCGATGGGGTAAGTCAGCAAGTAGTTGTCCCACCAAGCAGCGGCAGGACCCTCCAGCAAATGAGAGGCAAACCTCACTCTCTCGGCCTCGGTGCAGCCAACTGTCTCCATATTCCGTCCCACTGAACGAAGCCAGTCATCCGCCACTATGGGCTCAGGAGTGCTAGAGAACCTCTGAGGATTCAACCTCAGGAACCTTGCAAGCGTGTCCACAGGTGGTGGTGGTGGCGCATTGTTGTTGTTGCCCATGTTCTGAGTGAGCAACTGGATCAGCTGAGCTTGTCCTTGAAGTAACTACTGCATATAAGTTGGCACTCCATTGTTGTTGTTCTCATTCCCCGTGGGATCACGTCTCGGCGGCATCTGTTGGGTAAGAATAGGTAAGTTGTAGACAGAAAGTAGCTAGGGAAATATATTCCTACCCCATATGCTTATGATGATCATGGCAAGCATTATATATACAATACATATATCACCAATCAACTTCACCAAACAATATCACCATAGCATCAAACATATAACAATCATCAACCAATGCACTCATACGGAAAACCATCAGATAACACACCATATAGTTTAAAATATATTTTATAACTGATATAAGATCCTCATAACAACCACTGGTAAATAAGATCCTCAACAATACCACGAATAACATAAGAGTATATCAAGCAACCTAGTATTGCCACACCGACTAAGTCGACATGGTCAATACGCTAACACGATAACGGTAATAAACTAATAGCCGGTGAAGTAATTATTAATGATGTCTTTGCTAAATAGCATGCGGTATTCGCGCCCGCTAATGCGGTTGCGCCTTTTGGGACTCGGCTCCTCTTCTTCTGCCGAGGTCTCTACTTCTGGCTCCTCTTCTGGTTCTTCAATCCCATTGGCCTTCATCTTCTCCTTCATCCTTGTCATCTCTGCTTGCATCTCCAACTTCTCCTTCTTTAGCTTGTTGTTGTCCCTCTTGAGCCTGGTGTTCTTCTGCTGCAACTCAGTAATGGTGTAGAGGTCTGACTGAGTGCTCTTCTCCAGGCAATGGATGTGCTTCTCCAGGCTTTGGATGATGTAGCTGGTTGTACCTGGCCAAATGGCCCCAGGCACATACCTGAACCTCTTTGGTATTATGTTCCCCGATGGGAGAACCTTGGCCTTCTCCGCGTACACCGTACCCTTTAGTCGGGCGGCATACGTCTCCACAATGCGTCCAAGAGCTATGTGAGCGGCCATGCGCACACACCACTCCTTCTCCTGGGCATGCACCTCGAATGTCTCCGTGATCACCCTTTCCTCATTCTCCATGCTTCCAAGGATGAAAGTCTCCACTTTCAAGTAGTCATCAGCTCCCCTTGTCTCCACGATATCCGGCTGAAAGACTGGCGCGTAGATGTTCAGGAAGTGGCAAATCCCCCTGAGCTCAGGTCCAAACGCCATAGCGCGGTAGGACAAAGGGGTCATCTATAATCAAAGAGAGGTAAGGCAAGATTAGAACAGGTATGAATACGAGATAGATAAGGTAAGTAAGTACAAGAGACTGATATAAAGTAATATTTTTATTCCTATGGCTTTTCTAGTCCATTTTCTAGGGTCACGTCCTACAGTCAACACACTGCTCTGATACCATCTGTAGCGACCCAATTCACACAGAATTGAAGTCTCTGTGCTCAAGTGCCAGTCCCTGGATCGAACTCGCTGGCACACACAGTATTATAGATGCATATCAAAGTACAAGTGCATCATTATTATAACGTATGATCCAGAGTAAATAAATAACAAGTTGCATAGCTCAAGGCTAGCTTATTCAATATAAATATAGCGGAAGCAAAAGCAAGTAATGTGGAGTCTCAGCAACAGCCACATGCGAACATGCTGAGTGTAGACTCGCAACCCCTAAACGCACCTTACTGATCGTCTGAAAAACCTGCAACACCGAAGGTTACAGCCCGACAACGGGTCAGTACATCTGATTTGTACGGCAAGTGACACGGAAAAGTTTATATAAAGGACCTAAAACTACATGCAAGGTAAGTCAAGGAAAGGCTTATGGTTTTGTTTTGCAGAAAGCCAATTTTCTCCTGAACTAAACTAGTCAAAAATTTAAGTTGAACTTACTACTTAAGAATGAACTGGGCACACCAGTTCCAACACCACACCCTTTATTTAATCTTGCCCACTCAAATTATTATGGTGATTCATATTTCAAGATCCTCCAGAAACAGTAATGTCTGGTATCTCAAGGATGTCCATAACCGGGGACACGGCTAATCATGATTAGTTTTTACTCTGCAGAGATTAGTACACTTTCCCCGCTGGACCCAACCCGAAGATTGAGACAAAGTCTTTCAGAAGAGGTCACCTACACCCAACGGCAAGCCGGTACCACCTATCACATCTACATCTGCTAGATTTGCACGGGAGAGGCTTCCTACATCATACTCAACTAAGCCAGAGCCCATATGGCCAGCGGCTGTACATGGAAGCTCCTAGTCACCAAGTATGTATGATCTTTTTTAGCCTGGACGGCGCCCACTTACGTTCAGAGGGTAGCACCATGACGTACTGTCAACCACCAAACCAACCATTAGGGGTACAACCTGGTCTCGCCCTTAGATAAGGCACGAGCCCCCAGGAAGCACTCCCTGCCCGTCTAGAGATGATTTCTATTTATGATAAAGTTGCTACACAAATTATTAAATAGCTCACATGCACTCCATGAATATACACAACCCAAACCACGTCTACAAAGCATAGCAATAAAGCAACAACACGGCTAGGTTGATCTACGGTAGACAAGTCAAGACATGTGGCTATCCTAACTGGTTTTGCAGCAACAGTAAAATAAACTACCTATCATGCAATAGGGTGATATTTCTTAACATAATGCACATAGAAATTATAGGTATGAGTATGGTAAAAACATCACTTGCCTTCTTTCTGGTCCTGACGGTCACAATCCTCACGATACGAGGCGGCACACTCCGGACAATCTATACGAGCAAACATAGCACCAATCAATCATATATTCAATACAAATATGCTCAAACAGTAATAAACATTCAAAGAACAATAGAAAAACTTGCCTAACAGTAGTTAAACTTAAAGTACTTGTCAAAATAAAACCAACGCAAAAAGAAACGGCGCAAACGGGCGCACCGGTAAAAAGTTACGGCTGTTGGAAGTTCAAATTTGGATCAGCATGGGATTCAAATTTGAAAACTTCAAACTTCTGTAACACTTGGTATACTGGCTAGAAAATTTCACCACGGTCGCAACGCAACTGGAATCGCCCAATTCTGAGTTACGGTTAAAGAGTACTCGCGAAAACGGTATCGGGTGAAAAATCGGGGTCTAAACTGCAAACAGGGACCTATCCGTAAATAAAATAACATAAAAACGCGATTGGGTCCCTGACGGTTTTGGATCCAGATCTGGACTTTTTTTTCGAAAACGAATCTAACTCATTTTTTTTTCAGCCAACTCTCTCCTCACGCACGGGCCCGAGGCCATCGCCATGGAGCACGGGGCTCGCCTCGGCTTGGGCACTCCGGCCGGCGGCCAACTCCGACCGAGGCTGGCGGGGTGGCGGTGGGCGGCGGCGGGGGGGCGAGGCGCAAGGGCGCGCGGGCGGCGGCGCTCAGAGGCGGAGGCGCGCGTGCGGGGTCGGGGCGCGGCGGCGCACGGGGTCGGGGCAGCGGGGCCGGCCGGCTTGCTCCGGCGAGCGGCGGCCCGGCGGCGGCGCGGACGGGGCTGGGGTGGCGGCGCGGCGGCCCAGGCGGCGGGGACGGCGGCTATACGGCGAGGTGGCGCGGAGTGCTCACCGGCGGCGAAAAAAAACGACGAACTCCGGCGAAAAAACGAACTCCGGCGAGATTTCGGCGAACTCCGGCGATGACGTCGTCGATGATGTCGGCGGCGACGGGTCCCGCGGATTAGTTTAGGGCTAAACGAAAAACGCTAAAAGAAATTAATCTAGCCCTAAACGGGGCTATTTATAGAAAGCCTCTAATCCCTTTTAAAAAAACCGAGATAAATACAAAATTGGTCTGCGGGAAAAAAAACAGAACAGGCCCAATAGGCCCAAAACAATTTTAGAAAAATCACGGAAACTTATTTTTAGATTCCGCCTTCGCCAATATTTTTCAAATAATGAAAATGAATTTTTCGCTTTACCAAAATATTAAACAAAAATAAAAACTTTGCAACTTATTTTTAAATATTTTTAAATACTTTTCTGGCATTTTAAAAATATCGAAAACTCCGAAAATTGATTTAAAACTTTTCCGGAGCATAAATAAATTCCCAAAATATTTTTAGAAAATATTAATAACTCCAAAGTAAATTTAAAAAGTCTCCCAAAAAGATTTTAAACTATTTTCCAACAAACTAAAAATGGGGATAAGTCCTTTTATATCCTCTCCAGCAAACTGCCATGTGTTGAAAATGTTTAAAAATATTTTAAAACTCCAGAAAAATGCGGAAGCGTCATGAGATGCATATGATGATCTATTAACATCCGAATTTAGAAAATTGGGATGTTACACTAGCAAGCCTAGCATATGTCGATATGGCCTTGCTAAGCAGCATATAACACTAAGGTCAATTTGGCGAGCCTAGCATATGTAGATATGGCCTCGGAATACTAGAGATCGAAAGATCGAGCATGAGTCACATATAGGATGTGATCGCACAAACTAGTTGTCTACCTTTGAAACTAATCTGTCGACCGTTGTGATATTCGAGGACGGATAGTGAATCTGGATCATGTAATCACTAAAACTTCTTAGGGATGATTGTTTTAGTGTGAGCTCATCTATAATATGACTATTATGAACTCATTGTTATGAACTAGTCTTAATTGTTTTCCTTGCAAATATTTTGTAGAAAATTAAAATGGACATGAATCAGTATCATGGATTGGTTACTTTCTTACGTGGTGAAAGACTTAAAGATGATGGGTCAAATTTCGTTGATTGGTACTTATACCTTAGGACTGTGCTCAAGAGAGCTAACCTCTTGTTCGTGATACAAGAGCGTATGGGAGACCCTCCAGTAGACAACATGGATGAAAAAGTAATGCTTGATTACCATAATCGTCGAAGGACTTACTCCATGGTTAAAAGTGTCATATAAACTAGCTTTCCGCAAGATTTACGTGAACAATATGCAGATATGGACACGTTTGACACAATCGACATGATGAAGTCATTGTTTATACATCAGTTCAGAGTGGCCAGATTTGAGTTAGAAAATGAGTTTCTTACTACAAAGATGGAAGAGAACACTTGTCTGAAAACTCATGTAGCCAAGATGCATGGGATACATCTGAAACTCATAGAGGACTTTGACTATTGGACCACAGAGGAGTCTGCTATAAACACGGTGCTACACTCGCTTCCACCGAGTTACACAGACTTTGTCCATGACTATGTCGTAAGAGGTGAAAGCCTTCAGTTCTTTGAGTTCATGGTCAACCTCCGAGATTTAGAGGTTGAACCCATTGAAGGAGAAATTTTTTATGGAGAAGGTATATGTTTGATATACTCGTTATAAATGTTTGTTCCCTTATACAACATTTGCAGTTTAATAAGTATTTGATACTTGTTCTGTTTTATGAAAACAGGGCCTGCCATTGCATGGAAGGGAAGAGGTGCGATCCAGGATTGATGGCAGCCACGACAGTTGATGGCCACCAAGATTTCACCAAGACATCTATCATAGGATTATACTTAGAGTATTAGATAAATCTTTTGTAATCAATCGAATATGAACACTTAGTGGTATGTCTTGCATCTCGCGAGACAAAGTTATTCATGTTTTGAGACAAGTCAGTTGTTCCAGTTTGATGAATAAAGTGTGCTTATACTATGATTGCAATTGAGTTTATAATATGATAGAAGCATTTATAAAACACCATAATTGTCAAGTGATATTCAATGTTTAATGATTAAGTTATTATGAATAACAATAAGGTCAAAAGTCATAACTATACTAAATGCATGAGATGAATTCATAAATGATGAAGTCATTAGATACTCGATCTATTAACTCATGAATTTATTATCAACCAAGATGACTAATGACGGAGTTCTAGCAAAGTAGAACTTGCGCCAAACATTGTACATAAATGATGTATTAACCAAGCGCATGAATAATCATTGAAGATGCTTCGCACGATTAATTGAACAAGGCATTCAATTAAGATCATAAATCTGAGATTACGGAATCACAGTGAAGTTGGATATAAGAATACAAATCACTATGATGTGATCAAAGTGATGAGTATTATAGTTGACATAAATGGGAGACTTGTGGAAATAATGCCACAAATTACGATGGAAGTTTAAAGTGCTCAAGCACCTGAACCATTCGTAGTCATACTAAAATGTAGTATGGTCTAAATACATTCCCCTTACGCTAATGCTATTTTGAATGAACAAAGTTGTTATAATTTATTAAGTTAAAACACCCACTTCATGAAATAGGGAAACCATTCTGAATTTAATGAAGCTGATGACTCCATATGATGATGGTGTTAGAAAGTTTCTAGAAGTTTTATATGATATAACTTTCTTTGTATTAGAGTTGTGAGCAATTGTAAAACACACCTTCCCAAATAGAAAAACTTTTATTGCTTGAATTGGTGAATGAGCAGATGGTTCTCAAGGAATAAACCAATGGGAGAAAAGTGAATTCTTTGACCAGGGTGATTGACCTTGCCTCCAGATAACAGAGTAACGCAACGTTTCGCTGAAATGACTCCATGAAAAGAGGAAATATGCTATTGATGATGATCATGGTATATAAGTTAAAGCCTTAGTTTAAAAATAAGAAGATTGTCATGAATACGTTCTGTACAGAACAATAATCATGAGTCTTCTTAAGTGAAACAAAAGGGCCACTGCTCAGAAATTACGAAGGATTGATGGTTACCTAGGAAACGAGGAGAAATGAAATCATATTGAGTTGCATATGGGATGGCTCACATCCTATGAAATAAAGTAGTTATTTCACATTCCGAATAACCAGGAAGTTATTAAGAATGATGCAACACATAAAGGCATGATTTGGCATATAAAAGATGTTATGGCTAAATTCAATAATGATTGACTACGGAAGCGTAGCAATGCTAAATCAATATGGGCATTTCATTCACACACACTATACTGGGACCATAGCCTGAAGAAAATTGCATCACATTCAAATTTGGAATTTGAAGAGAAGTAGCAAATGGCATAACGAAACAATGTTTCGATAAGATGGACCATAGTACCTCAACGCAGAAACTCTCAACCTTGATTTGATGAAGTGATTTTGAAGTAATCAGAATATTGAGATGGACTGCAATTTCATGAAACTGAGTGGGAGCTTTGGAGACTTCTTGAAAACTTGGAATGCAGAGAGCATTTTCTGAGTGGGAGCTTTGGGAGCAATATTATTATGTCTGACATAATTAGAATAGAAACTTAATAAAAGCTTACTTACAGATATATGTCGGATATATTTGAGTGGGAGCACAATGTCAATTTCATATATATACGATGATATATGTGAAAACAATCTCATATATATATATATATACTTTGATATACCTGGAGATTAAGACTAATAAGATGAAAGGATTACGAGAATCTTATATGAACGAAATACAGATGTGTCACACACTAAAATCTATAAGGATAGATTAGGACACGTGTAATGAACATCAAAATGATTGGAATGATATCCTAAACAAGAAAAGGTTCTTGTGGCTAGGAATTATATAAAGGATTTAAAACCTTAATATCACAAAATAATGTTTTAATGGAAGAATAGGGATGCACTTTGTCTCAAGACATGTGATCCTATATGACCTTTGACATATGATTCTACCATAAAACGGAAGTTGTGAATCCAATAACAGAATGACTCAAAGGTTCTTAGAAGAAGAACGGGTTCCGATGTGATTGGTTGGCAAAACACAGAACCTGAGCAAAGTCCAAGCATTCAGTATCTGAAGAGAAACTGAGGACATTACTCTAAATGATAGAAAAGATAATATACTTCAATGTAATACTGGATTACGATTGCAAGGCTTATTATGGGTCTATATGAATTAGAGATATCACCAAAAGGAATAGAAAGGAAATGTGAGCTATAATTTCACGAACCAAAACTCTACAAAATATAAATATCTACTTAAGGAAGTAGAAGGTTGAATAAAGTTTAGCGTAAGAAGTTTAGACTTCTGGCTGAGTGTATTTTTCAGTATACATGACTATGGGAGTCCTAGGGACTAAAACCATTTTGTCATTAGAGAATACTGTAAAATAAGAAGTCTCACTCTCCCGCCAAACTTATAATTCAAGCATTATTAGATAATGAAGGGTATATCAAGAAAGTTGACCAATACCTGTTGCAAAGGAACATACAAATCTGAACGGGTACAGATCATTGACGAAACCTCTTCCATGAGCAAGCATGATCAATAAACACTTATATGATAAGATAATTATGATCGAGAAAATATGCAGCTAGATTATTTGCTATCTCGTGCAAGTGGGAGACTGTTGGATATATGCTCTAGAGGCAAATAATATATGATTATTCCAATATATCTAAATAAGTTCATGAATAGTTTCATACTGTGCTGGAACTGTATTAGTGAAACAATGATACATGTGTGGTATAGAAACAACCAGAGTTCCTAGTCAGCCTCTCATGATGACTGGTTTATCGTCAACTGATGATTGTGGTTCCACGATCATGGACAATCAAGTCAATTGACGGTAAGGTCACCTCATTGAATGAATGACGTGATGAACATTACCCAATGCAAGCATTGCAACATGATCAAATCGTAAAAGTTCAGTGTTGTAATTACAGAACGTAGTAGCCTGTTCCTTTGACCGTGAGATCACGCATAATTGCTATCTTCTGAGGATGCTTTGAGTGCATTAACCGTCACACTGAAACATGGTGACCATAAAGGTGTATCTTGGGCTATCCGATGGGATATGTTGAGGAGTGTTGATTCAAGAGCGGGATTTGTCAATCCATATAATGGAAAGATACTTCATGGCCAACTCGGTGAAATTGCATCCATAAAGTTGCGCAGCTTGTGACTAGGTCACAAGGATGAATATCACGGAACGAGTGAATAAGATTTGTCGGTAACAAGATAGAACTAATGCATTGGATGCAGTTGATCGAATCTTGGACTAGTCTAGTATCGCATGACAAATGGAATGGTATACAACGTGTACGGTTCAATTGGTTACTTCCGGAATGCACAGGGGTCATTATGGGCATCCAGGTCCCGCTATTGATCATTGGTTGTAGCCTTTGTCTCGTTCATGACTGGAGTGTTCTCGGACCGTAGGGTAACACACTTAAGGGCTCGATGAATATCGGAGACCTTTTCGGAACTATCGGAGTTACCGGAGAAGAGAGAAAGACGTACCGGAAAAAGTTCCGTGTTGGTCCGAAGGACGTTCGGAGTGAGCTGGAAGGAGTTCCGGATCATCGGGAGATGAAATAATATGGATTATTTATTAATTAAGTGAATTAATAATTAATAATAATTTATTTCAGAATAAAAAGTGCAATGGGCCTTATTTGTGAAAGAAGCCCATTAGGGGAAGGAGGAAAATAAAAGGGAAAAGGAAAAGAAAAAAAAGGAGGCCAGGGGCCTTGGGGCCCATGTGGGTGGCGCCCCACTTCCCCCCCCCCCCTCCTCCTAGCCGCACCCTCCCCCTTGGCAAGGGATTAGTCCCACATTGCCAAGGAAAGGGGGGTTGACTCCTTCCGTCTGCCTATACAAAGATGGGCAGGGGCGCACTTCTGGAAGACAAAAAAATTCGCAGAGAATTCAATATTACTCCGAATTGATATCGGTTTTCACCGGTCTTCTCCCCTCTCTCGTCTCTCTCAAGCCGGGGTCCCCTTGTCTGGAACCTGTGCTGGGATTGAGGCTTCTCTGCTACGTGGACACCGTCGTGCTGCCGAAACTCTGGTTCCGGGAGGTCTACTTCCGCCACCTTCGCTGGATCGGAGAACGGAGGTCGTCATCGAGTCCGTACATGTGCGAGTACTACGAGGTGCTGCACGTGCGGCACTACCACCCAACAGGGTGTTAACACAGCTAGGGGGCTGTGAAAGGTTTACGGCTCCATCAACCACGTTTGCGGGAACGTTTCCCGTGCAACGGACTACACCCTGAGGTATGTTTCCGCATGTCTTTCCGTTACGGCATGTAACAGCCCAGATTTCACAAAAATTACAAATTTTGTTTTCGGTGTGAATTGTTTGATTGTCTGATTTGTTTGCGGTGTTTGCATCCCCTATTTATCGATCGGTGATTATTTTTCCCCCTCTTATCTCGTACCGGACGAAGACCGACCCTTGCCACCCTGATCACCGGGTTTCACCCGATCACCGTCGCGAAAACCGCACAAGACCAGCCGAAGCCAAGGGAACGAAAAACCCCGTTTAATAATTAAACGGGTTATTTTTATAGCGCGCCGGAAAGTGTTCTCAAAACGGTTACAGCGTGAGGTGAACGCCGCCGGCTCGCTGCGGTGATCGCGCAGTTCGAAATTTTACCCGAATCGGAGGTCCTGCGGACCCCCGGTGGTCAGAAACGTAAACACCGCGCGCGCAAGAGAAACACCGGGGATGTTTTTGCAAACTGCCAGCCACCTGGCTATATAAATACCACCACACTCCCACCCCTTTCTAGGGTTTCCCGAGCCTAAAAATTGCAGCCAGCCCCCTCCACTTTGCCAGATCTGCCCAATTTTTTCCTCCATTTTCGAAACCCTAGCCCTGGACACTCCCGGAGCCGTCGGATCGTTCATCGGGGGGCTACGGCGACGCCACGTTTGCCCGTTTTTTCTTTCTCTCCAATCTCTCCTCTCTCTACCGTGGACGAGCCCGAGCGTTTCCGCCTCGTCCGCCCGCCGCTGCCGTCCACAAGCAGCAGCCGCCCCGGTGAGCCCTCACCTCCTCGCGCATCTCCTCCCGCTTCTCACTCTCCTCTCCCCTTGCGCAGGTCGCCGCGCCGGCCACCATTGAACGCCCGAGCGCCTCCACGCTCCATGGAGCCATGGCCGGCCTCCTCGAGCCGGAGCTCGCGCTGCGTCGCTCGTGGCCCTGTCGGCGACCAGATCAGGCGGATCTGGTGCCGCGCGTCTTCGTCGGCCTCCCTCGAGCCTCGCCGAACTCGGCCGGGCTCCCGCGCCGTCTGCAATGGCTGCCGCTGCCTCCCCGTGCGGGCATCGGGAGGAGCAGGAGACCCCGCAGCCGCTCGGGTGCGTGGCCACGTGGGCCGGCCCACCCCAGAGCCAGGCCAGCCTCGGCCCGAGGCCTGCCCGGCGCGGCCCAGCCGGACCAAGCCAGGCCGCCTCCTGGGCCAAGGCCCACTAGGTGAGTTGCGCCTCCCCTTTTTTATTTTTTTTTCTTCTCTGGTCCTAGCTGGGCTTGGCCCATTAGTTGCTGTTGTTTAGCGCCCGTGGTGGGATATAGTTATCCAGCGCTACCCCCTGTTTAGGCCCAGTTGAGTTAGATTCGGCCCAGAGACCTTAGTAGTTTTTTTCTGGTTAAATAAAATTGTAGATTTTGTTAGTATTTTGCGATGCCCGTATCTTTTAGACCGTAGTTCGGATCGCGGCGCGTAAAACATGAAAGTTTCTTAGAATTTTGTGTAGTTTAATAAATTGTGCTTTGTTGTCGTGTTTGCACTTGTCTACTTGTTGTTTACCTGCTAATTACAACTGCTTGCCACTGAAACTGTAACTGCCATAACTTTTTAACCGGTGCTCTGTTTAAAATGTTTCTTATATGTAACTTGACTAGAATTGCATGTAGATTGTGTTTATGCTGTTCTTGCTTGCTAATAAAAATAATAAAATATTGTTTAGCGCAGAACAGTACCAAATTCCATTTTTATTGTGGGGCCCGCAATAGTTTGGCATGTGTAGGAATTTTACCCGCTTAACTTGACTAGTATAGGTAGATTATTTATGCTTCACCTCTTTCCATGCTTGTGTGAGATGCCATGCTTGAGTGAGATGCCATGTTAACAACCTTAGCTCATCTTGTGTAGCTAAGCAACTTTAACCATCGTAAAACGTGCAGTACCGTCGTGTGTGACGAGTACTCCACTTAACCTGTTAGTAACCGCTCTCGACGGTAGGTGCGATGTCTCGTGTTGCCTTATTGTTGATGCTAGCTCGTGTTTGCTCCGTAGTAATAGATGTTGCCCGTTGATTGCCTTCTCCAGTGTTTACCTCTTGTGTGCTTCCGCGGGTACCTTCTCGGAGATGATGCAAGCTTGCGATCAACTACACCTTCGGAACCCGACTTATCAGCAGGCAAGGACTATGCATTACTTAAGATCTATTCTATTTCAACCAGCGGTTTGCATGCTAGTCTAGGTTAGGTTCGATGTTTGATCCTAGCACATGTTTACAGTCTCTTTCATACCGATACAGCCATGTACCCTCCCAGCAAACCTTGTACTGCTATGTTACTATTGCTCGTTGCTCAGCCCCTGCTTAGTATGCATGCTTAGGATGCTACGATGTTACCTCTAGTTTGTCCTTGGTTTGGGCTATCACATTATTATATTGTTGTTGATGATATGATTATTATAATGTTGACTATATTCGATAAAGGATGGAAGGTCTAGGCTATCCCGCCCCGACGCTTTGTTCCATTCGAGTCACCTAGGATCCGAGTTACGGGTATTGGTTTTAAGACTGAGCGTGCCTAACCGCGTGTGGGATTTTATGGGGTCCCCTTTTCTTTCCTACCTAGCTTCAAACATTTCCAATGGTGGCCCAAGCTGATTTACAATTTGAAACCGTGTGTCTGCTGGTTGGCCGCCAGTTGTTTATAAACCACGCTAGACCAGTGAGGACATAGTTCCCTTGCTGGCCCACCGTGTCCGGCTGAGGACCCGGTTTCCCATGTGTGATTAACCGACTATCCAAACTTGCGACAGACGGTAGAGACCAGATCGAGAGCGCGGACGGCTCCTGAGCTGGATGTCGACTCACCGGGGGCCACCCGGATTTGTTCGTTGTTAGTTAGAGGGACCTGTCGTTTCAGATCTCTTGGAACTAAATCATAAAATGGTTGCCTGTGATGGGTAGCAACTGAGAGAGATGGGCGTGCGTGCGGAGCCTTGTAATGGGCAGTTGGTACACCCCTGCAGGGTTAAATCTTTTCGAGAAGCCATGTCCACGGTTATGGACGACTTGAGACCTACGTCCTGTTCATAGACAATAACAACTAAGATAATCTTAATATAACTTGATCAATGTGTGTGTGCCTTGACTGCTTCTTCTTCGTCGGGATGCGAAGAGGAGGACAAGGATAGGATAGGTGTTATGTTTGCGTAAGTAGTTGATAGCAAGACTTGTTGGAGGCGATTCCTCATCGAATGGTTGGCTTCTTATCTTACTCTCTAGATCATTAGCCACTTCATAAATGCTAGTGCGGCAGCAACCTCACCACTTACCCCTTCTTTACCGTAAACTACTAGTTGTCCTAGAATGACGAGTGATGAAGTCCTTGCTGGGTCAGTTGACCACTACAGTTGCATGCTGAGTACTTCTGTACTCATGATACTACCCCCAAACTCTTTTCAGGGTTCTTGATCGACAACAGGTATGGTGATCGACGTTTCACGTGGAGACTCGACGACGACTAGTTAGGCGGATCCCGGCGGAGGGCCTGGACCCATGTGGTTATGGGGATCGATGTTTTTCTCTTTGCCATTAGGCATTTGCTTGTAGTCTGTACTCAGACATGTATCTTCCGCTGTTGTATTGTATTTGAGGCAGTTGTATGCCGATTGTATGAGATGTTGTATCCTTGTATCTGTAATGTTGTGATATCATGTTGGAAATCCGGGGCATATGGCTTTGTCATATGTCGCGGTGGGACCGATATGTGCTTCGTCCCCGGATCTGGGTGGAAGCACCTAGATCTGGAACAGTACCGCATATCGGGCCTTACACGGCATTACAGCTAGATAGATCTTGGGTTAAGGGCGACGCTAGTTAGAAAAATTATTGTTTTCTGCTGCGAGACCCAACAGTTTTTATGTGTGCCTTGCCCCAAGTTAGTTACATGTTATCTCTCATCCATGCAGCGCCCAACCATCCATTCCCCCTTGCCTACAGTGTTTTAATACTGCTGGTTAAAAGTTAATTTACTTTTGCTGTTTTACTTTCGTTGCTTTATCACCACTATTTCCGTTGCCACCATCACCTCCCTATCACCGTTACTACTAATATTTCGTTGCAAGCAAGTATCTTTCAGGTGCGGTTGAATTGACAACTCAACTATTAAAGCTTATAAATATTCTTTGGCTCCCCTTGTGTTAAATCAGTAAATTGGGTTATTTTACCCGCGAAGACTGTTGCGATCCCCTACACTTGTTGGTTATCAGCGGTACCGAAGAGGCTAGCAAAATGTGGATGGTGGAAGTGCCAAGAATCGAATACTCGCATTAGTCGAATGAACGTATCCACTTATTATCGGTAACTCTCTATCTATTCAGGAGATTCACAAAGAGACAATTACCCCTAGGAGGAGTGTATGGGGGCTTGAATATCCTTGCGCATACTCGACCCACGATAAAGTGAGGGTACTCTATATATTACAACCCCTCCAGAGGTTAGCTATCGATCTAGTAGTTAGAGTTCTCAACTAATTTTTGTAGTTTTCGAAAGTAAGCACGTTGAACCAAAATACGACACCTATCACTAATAGGCTTGACATCTTGACTCGTAGAAGTCCAAAATTTACTTGAAACTATACCTCAAAACTATTGCAAGTTACTACTAAACTTATAATAGGAACATCAATTACCTACTCAAAGAAAGACATACATTCAGTGCAACAGGCCAACTCTATAAATAAGATAAACATGAAACTCAAGAGAGTCCTAAAAAAATATCCTAAACCATATCTCTTAAAGATAAACATGAAGAACAAGAGTTAAACATGATAGCAGCTAGAAATAATAAAGAACACTCAAAAAACATAGGAATGAAAACTATGAGTATTCCAGGAAAAAGTGGATCGTGTTTATCTCCCAAACAAGGCATGCTACGGTGCAACTTGATATGACGAACAAACAAAACTAAACTAAGCAAAGAAAACTAACAAGTAAATGCAAGACGTTCCCAGCATAGCACATAACACATGAAGTGATAAAAATATAGTGTGGAGAAGGATGAACTGATGATTGTTGATGTAGAAGGGGATGCACGGGGGCATCCTGTAAGGCCCGATATGCAGTACTATTCCAGATCTAGATGTTTCCATCCAGATCCGGGGACGAAGCACATATCTGTCCCACCGCAACATATGACAATGCCATATGCCCTGGATTTCCAACATGATAGCAGAGAAAAGACCAACAAATAAAATAGATAATGGAGACAAAAAGCATATCATAATATGATTCTCAATCTACATTATTTATAAGATTTTTAGAAAATGAATTGGGTCCAAAATGTTTAAGTATTTCAAATGGCTTTCAAATTAATTCAAAAGGCCATTTGAACTACAACCCCATTTTCTTGGAGGGCTAAATCTTGGAATTTGGCATAGGCCTTCATCATGGCAAAACATGATGATTTCCGAAATATCTTGCTTAGGGGAGAAAAGATGAGGCTTGGGAAAATTGGCAAGGCCGGGAAAAGAAAGAAAAGAAAGAATTAGAAACAATCCTTTTAAGTAATCATAAAAATGCTTGGGAATTTTTCTTTCACATGGATTATTGCAAAGAATAAATGTGCAATTATCATCCCCAATGGGAAAAATAAAAATGCAATTCATTAAGGAATTTTTGTCAGTTTTGGGCTGTTACAACTCGCCACCACCAACAGAGGATCTCGTCTCGAGATCCGGCATAACCCGAGGGGAAGGAATCGCGATTTTGCAAGAAGAAAGATCGAACGAGAGGTGAAACATTCCGACACCACCAACATAGGCTTTGCTCATCGTGACAACGATGTTTTTCTCCGTCAGGATCCAACCTGACTGGAGATGTCATTATCGGAGAAGAAAACTTCTGAAGGTGCGGGAAACTACTCGAGAGCAAGCTCGGATTAAACGAGGGGATATCACAACCAAAACTTATTCCACTCGAGGAGAAGAAACTTGAGGTTTCCGTAAAAGATTGCCTAGGTACTACAGGATGCAACAAAGCATGAGAGTCCGAATCGAAACAATACCATACCAGCATTTCTACATAACATCACTCGGGATGGTGCGAACACCTAGGCAACGAGACGGGACAGAGGAGGATCCACACACAGTGTCGACTCAAGCGGACAAAGGGGGACAGCCGAAGCGGGAGGTTCCAAATCCATTAGTTGGATAATAACCAGGCAAACCAGTTCGTTGTTTCACGTGGGCCGCACATTTGTCGATGTAAAGTGACAAGCCTACTATCCATGCTCAGCCAGTTCGAAGTAAGCCGACCAACCCAATGTTGATAAAGTATTGGTCCGACTGAAATCTCCTAAACGAGAACCTAGATTTGGTTTTGAAGAGGATAAGTTGAGGGAGAAAACATTACGTCACACTTCCTTCCCAAAGGGAGGGTATAAGGAGTAAAAAGAATCCTACTCTCTGATAATTTACTTAGTAACTACAAAATAGTTTTTGTCTAGACTCGACTTCGGCCAGTAAAGGGATCCTACAGCCGGTAAGGCTCTGATACCAAGTTGTAAGGCCCGATATGTCGTACTGTTCCAGATCTAGATGTTTCCATCCAGATCCGGGGACGAAGCACATATCGGTCCCACCGCAACATATGACAATGTCATATGCCCCGGATTTCCAACATGATAGCAGAGAAAAGATCAACAAATAAAATAGATAATGGAGAAAAAATTCATATTATAATATGATTCTCAATCTACATTATTTATAAGATTTTTAGAAAATGAATTGGGTCCAAAAAATTTAAGTATTTCAAATGGCTTTCGAATTAATTCAAAAGGCCATTTAAACTACAACCCCATTTTCTTGGAGGGCTAAATCTTCGAATTTGGCATAGGCCTTCATCATGGCAAAACATGATGATTTCTGAAATATCTTGCTTAGGGGATAAAAGATGACGCTTGGGAAAATTGGCAAGGCCCTGAAAAGAAAGAAAAGAAAGAATTAGAAACAATCCTTTTAAGTAATCATAAAAATACTTGGGAATTTTTCTGTCACGTGGATTATTGCAAAGAATAAATGTGCAATTATCATCCCCAATGGGAAAAATAAATAAGCAAAATATTAAGGATTTTGCCAGTTTTGGGCTGTTACACATCCCCAAGCTTGAGCTTTTGGCACTCGTGAATATTCTTTCATCATCTCCCTTCGCACACCTGAAAATTCCCTTCATACGAAACTCATCATAAACTGATTAGAGTGGTCAGTACCTCAAATAAGTTAATCGCACTTACAATTTGTTGGAAACAAATATTTTCAACAAGTCTACTATTTCTCAAGATTGTCAAAAAGTTTTTGCAAGGAAAAAAGCATGCGCAAGATTTGGAAAATTGAAGAAGCGCAAAACAGGGCAGAATCTGGGAAAAACAGAAAAGCAGGTAGTAAATAATTTTTTCGGGGCACTTCTGCAACTCAAATAAAAAAACTCAGAAAAGGTGGCATCTTAATAATTGTATAGAGCATACTGTAAAATAATTTCAGATAGAAAAGATGATCGATTGATTTTACACGAATTTTTTCGTGAGGCAGACAAAAATATGTTTTCTGGACAGCATGTCGCAACTTTTTCTCCACTTGCCACCGGAGGCTAAAACTTGACACAAAGCTTGAAAATAAAGATACAATGATGTTGCTACAGTAGTAACAAGCATCAAGACCACCAAAACAGAAAGTAAAAACATTTTGGGTTGCCTCCCAATAAGCGCTTTCTTTTATGCCTTTGATCTAGGCATGAAGCAACAAGATCAAGTTGTATCAATTGAACCATCATCAAGATCATCAAAAAGCTCTTCAATAGTACAACTAATATTTTTAATAGGACTTTCAAATAAAGGCTTAGTAAAAATCACTTCTAGGAACAAAAGTAAAGGTAGTAATACCAATTGTGGTTTCATTCATAATTCTATTTAGCAGGGGTATTTCCTCCAAGGTCTTCACAGTTTCGTTACCCTTGGAAATGGGTGGATCAATTTTTGTTTTAGGAACCTTCGGTACATAAATAAACTTGGGTTCCTTCTTTGGCGGGGTCTCTTCCCTTTTGGTTTTATTGAGGATAAGGTGGTTCCTAAAGCATCATTGATTTTCTCAATCTTATCAATCCTAGAAGGGTCATCATCCTTGGATTTAAGGGTCCCCAAAGTTTTGTTAACTTTGCTTATATAGCTATCAAGCTTATTCAAATTCCCTTGAATCCTACGATCCACCTCAGTTATCTTACCCATGCTTGGCATATCTAGCTCTATATTCTCAAGTTTACTCATAATGTGAGCTAAAGTGATATCATCTTTGGTGTCAACAATAGATGGAACTCCAACAATATTTTCCATAACATTAAGAGCCTCCCAAGCGGATGCCTCCAAGAAGTTCCCACTTATTGTTGTGTCTAGAATAAAACTATTCCAAGAAGTAATTCCAACATAAAAGTTTCTAAGGAGGATAGTGGTCGATTGCTTCTTGACGGCTCTATTTTGAGAATCATTAATCCTATACCAAGCATCTTTCAAACTCTCTCCACCACTTTGTTTGAAGGTGAGGACTTCTCCTTCGGGTACGACAACAAAGGCAAAAGACTCTAAAGCAAAAATTGAAAAGTAAACTAACAAGACTAAAAATAAAAGGTGAAAGGTAGTGTGCAACTCCCCTATCTTGAAGACTGGAATCCCCGCCAACGGCGCCAGAAATTTAGCTTGATGGGTGCAGATAACACCTCCTCGTTGGTTACCCCAAGTGGAAGGTTATGATGCAGATATCAGTAAATTCCCCTCGGTGAAGATACCGAGGTTTGTCTCTAGTTGGATTCCAAGCTCGACAAGAAGGTGGAAAGAAAACAATGGCGTCGGTTACAAGCTTGAGGTTTCTTACTTGACTTGGACCTGCACACAAGATGCAAATAACTTTGCTCCCAACGAGTTCAGAGAGGTTGTCATTTTCTCTGGCTTTGTTGTTTACAAAGGATCAAAACAAAGGGGGGAATAATAGTGGGTGCAACTGAAAGGAAATAAAAGCAGTAAAAGTGAACGGTATAAACTATGGTGGAAATATGGAGCGGAGTGTCATGACTTTCACTAGTGATGTCTCTCTCCCAAAAGAAGATAAACAACTATGTTGGGTGAACAAATTACAGCTAGGCAATTGACAGAATTATAAATGCACCGCAATGCTAATTATGCTACTAGAAAGTAAAGAGGCTCAATCATGTGGGTATTCCACCAAAACAAGTAGACTGTTTATCCATCAGCATCTACTAACTAATCATACACCTACAGATATCTATCCAAAACATCTCGCTGGAATTAGGTTGTGAACCCCAACCAAATTGTAGGCTCAAAGCAAGAGACAACTGCATTAACACTCTATGTGTAATGTAAGCAATCCTTGCAACCGTAGTTACAAGCACTGTTGTTTTCTCCCTCGTGGAAACAACACATCCCCTAGTCTCATGTTTCTATCACTCAAGCTAGACATCGGGAGGCATGAACCCACAATCATGCATAACGCTCCCTCTTGGAGTTGGAATCTACTACTTGGCCAAGGTATCAAACGTGTAACATCCCAAAAATTTCCAAATTTTGAATGTTAATAAATAATATAATATTGATTGACTTGTTTGAATTTTAGGGTAAATGAAAACCTATTTTTTTACTTTTTGTTTAAACCTTTACAAACCATTTAATAAAATTAGATAATCACTTATCCAATAATGAAAATTTTGGTTGTGAAGTTTATTCAAAATTCAAAGAATGATTTTTCGTTCTTTTGTCTTTTTCAAAATTTGGTAGGAACCACAATTAAATATTTTAGAGTGAGAATAAAATAACTTTCTCAAATTTATTGTGGTCCCATACTCATTTTCGAATTTTTATTTGAAATTGGAGTTTATTTGATATTGACATTTAAGAGATATTTAAATATGTCCAATAATTTATTTAATAAAATGAGAGGAGATAATATGAATTCTTCAAAGATAGTATTGGAAATATTTAAAAGTGCTCATCTGAACACTTGATTATTTTTGTAATCATTTTGGGTATTTATAAAACCCTAAAACTAATTTGGGAAATTTATTAATGCCTTAAATGAATTTTGGTTGATAAAGCTCTATTTATAACATTTAATTTGGAGAGAAATATGTTCCTATACTCTCTATATTTTATTTAGTCTACATATATGTTTTTCCATTTGGAGGGATTTGATAACCCAGAATTTTAGTGTTGTTAGATATTAGAAAATATAAATCCTAGATCATTTGAGCCGAGCCCATATTTCTCAATTATTTTCCCTCTGTCTTTTTCCCTCTTGGACCTAATTTACCACCGAGGCTCATATCTTCTTCTTCTTCCTCACGTTCATGAACGAACGAGTCACTCGTTACAGAAAGAACGAGGTACATGGCACCTGGACTCCTTCGTCCCCTCCTTCTACTTGATTATATTCAGGCAATTAAAACCCCCACTTTAATGCTTTTAATGCCAATTATTTCTCCATGAATGCCATTAACTCCATTTCCAAAACCTCGCTTTTAATGCCCATTATTTCTCCAAGAATGCCATTAACTCCATTTCCAAAATCTCTATTTTAATGCCATTATTTCTCCATGAATGTCATTAACTCCATTTCCAAAACCTCGCGCACTCTTCTTTTATGGACCTCCCATGACCCTATAAATACCGCCCCTAGGACCCCTTTGAACCACACATCCCCCGCATAAAGTCCCTCTCCAAAGCCCTCTCGTTCGTGAGCAATTGCTCGTCGGAGTAAGATGCATCCACACTTCCGGTGAAGATTTTATCTCCATGGAAGGTACCTAGGCCATATTTCTTCCTCTAGTTTCTACTCCTTTCCTTTGCGCACCATTGTGACATGTTCTCCCTTACGATTGTAAGGCTGGAGCACGCCGTTCGCGTCATCGTTCTCTCAACGTGTTCTGCTCAACTCCGGCGACTCTTTTAAACCAAACAATGTTGAGACCGAGTCACTAACCTTATCACGAGAGTTCACCAAGCTTTCCTCTACATCGTTTGGTACCTCGCCGACGCCGGAAATAATTTTAATCAACTCCGGCGAGAATTCTGGAAAACTCTCCGGTGAGCTCTCTTCCCTCTATATTTTTTTCTGTTAAAAAAAGAATACGTAGCAGCCTATCAGAATTCGCCACACGGCAGACAAATCTTGTATCCCGTAACTCATTTCCAAAAAATTAGCCAAACTTCAAAAATTCACATCTTCTAGCTCGTAAGTCGGATTTTCAAAAAAATTATATCCCCGGATTCCTTGGAAAGTGTAGTTTATTATGGTACAGTAATATTCCACTTTTGATAATTCGAAATTTAACTCAAATTTATTATGATAACTCAGTGCTTCAATACTAACTTGTATCAATTTGATCCAATCCCCGGAATATGATTTGCATCATATTTCCATCCAAGCCAACATGATCCTGTCTCAACCTAGCCCTGCCATAGTAATTAGTTTATTAATAGTAATAAATAAATAAATATGTTGTTAATTGTATTTTTATTTGGATCTTCAATTTGAATTTGTGTTGTGTGTTGAATTATTTCTCTTTTACCGTTAGATATATTGTACCGTTAGATATATTGTAACGAGAAGGAGAGACGACTACGTGTAGAATATTTCATCTTTAGGATCCAGGCAAGTTACTCTTTTGATCATGCTCCAGTATTACCTATATTTTTCCTATGCATTGTAGTCCAACTTAAATATTATGCATTGATAGGATTATATATTATGCTATGCTATTACACCCAGTAGTTCATTGAGGTAGGTCTGAATCTTATATCATTGTCGCCACCGTGTATGATTATACTACTTTGCTAAGTAGACGTGGATTGGGAAGTGATCCATTATGAGGTATGACTGACTAAGTAGTAAACAGGACCAAGATAAAGTTAATGAACTATCTGGGTGGAATGGTCCGGGGCACCCTGGAGGAACCAGTGGATTTGCCTGAGTGACCTGGAGATGGCCAGTAATCACTGCGGAATGCCACCCAGGCTTACATGGATCAATCATATTTTTCATAACTAGAAGCTTACGTGTGCAGCCACAAGATATTATGGGCTCTGGCTTGGTTGATTAGTTGTAGTGACTCTTACTAGGTGGTGCTACGAACGTAGTTATGAGTAGGTGGGATGGGCACCGCCAGAGTGAGGGAAACTCTTCTAAAAGACCATGTCTCGACCTTCCGGTTCCCATACAAAATGCAGTTTGATGAACTAAAAAGGAGGTGTTCAAGTCTTGTGGGGAAAAGTGCACAAACTTCTGCAGAGTGTACAAACTGATCATGATTAGCCGTGTCCACGGTTACGGACAACTTTGAGCATCTAGAAGTGGGAATGTTGATGGATCTCATCATCTTTAATTAATCAATTGGGTTTAATCCAATTTTGGAATAGATTGACTTGGAAAAACCAATTCAATCATATTATGAGCTTTATAGTACTGATATGATACTTTTTGAGTAGGACAAAATCATCTTTATGCAAATTTGAAACTTAGAGCTTTTCCACCAGCCAAATTGCATGTAGAATATAGGTATGTTATATATTATTTTCGGAGTAACTTGCCGTACATTCAAAGTACTGACCCATTTCGGGTTGTAACCTTCGATGTTGCAGGATTGTATACGACGAGTAAGTGATGCGATGTAGGGTTATGATGTCTATACTCAACTTTGTCGTTGGTGTTGATGGGACTCCACTTATGTATTGTTTGTTTCCGCGATGTATTCTATCCTAAAGGCTATGAGGTAATAAATACCATGTATTTAAATTACTTTTTGACATGTGATTTATGGTATTTCATCGAGTACTGTGTGTGCTAGCATACTGATCCAGGGATAGCACAGAAGCACAGTAGACTTGGTTCCTTTCGGGACCGGGTCATTACAAAACAACAACGGAGAACATGCAAGAACACTCAAGAACTAAAATATAAAGGTAAACCAAATATATTATTCACCCCAAACTAAACATTATCTCATAATTCATCGGATCCCAGCAAACACAACATAACAAAACAGGAACTAATACATAGATGCCTTGATCATGATAGGTGGCTCACAAGGGATATGAAGCACAAGATTGGAGAGAAGACATCATATAGCTACTGATCATGGACCCATGGTCCAAGGGGAACTACTCACGGCGCATCCCGAAGGCGATCATGGTGATGGAGAGGCCTCCATGTAGGAGATTGCGCGATAGAAAAGAAAAAATTTCTCTCACATGCGGAAGCAACATCCAAGATCCAATCTAGAAGATGCTAGTAACGGGGAGAGTAGGTCATCATACCCTCGAAGAACACGCGCGTTGAACGTTTATTTCAACGCATCTTGGTGAAGTTGTTGGTGAAGTTCGATCCGATCAGCACTGCAAACGAGCAGTACCTCCGGAGGCTTGCACACGTACAGCTCGATGATGTCTCCTTCTTCTTGATCCAGCAAGCAAGAGGGAGAAATAGATGGGATCGATTCCAGCAGCACAACGGCGTGGTGGTGGATATGGCAAAGAGTTTCCCGCGGGCAGGGCTTCGCCAAGCGATGCACGTGAGGGAGGAGGAGGTGTGGAAGGACTTGGGTGTTCTTAGTGAGCCTCTCCCCTCTCTTATATAGGCAAGGAGGTTGTATCCACTTCAATTCCCAAGTGAAAACCCCTCTCTCATTAAAAAGATGGTAACACCTTTCTTTTAAGAGTTGTAACCCTCCCATTGAAGGGCTTCCCATTTATTGGCATAATAAACCAAGGAGGGCTGGTCACATGGACTATTGGACAACCCTTGGTCGTCCAAAACAGGTGGGGCCCATAGTGGGACCCTCCGGAACCTTCTAGAACATTTCGACACTGCCGAAAAAATCCCGAACTTTTTCGGAACCCTGAAATCAACTTGCCTTATATAAATCTTTACCTCCGGACTCTTCCGGAGCTCCTCGTGATGTCTAGGATCTCATCCGAGACTACGAACAATATTCGAACACCATTAATAAAATTATCCCAGAGCTATTCTAGCGTTACCGAGCGTTAAGTGTGTGACCCTACGGGTTCGAGAACGTGCAGACATGATCGAGACATCTCTCTGATCAATAACCATTAGAGGGACCAGGATATCCGTAATGACTCCCACACATTCAACGAAGATCTTTATCGATTGAACCACTATGTCGTGGACTACTATAATCCGTACACAATTTCCTTTGTCACACGATATTTTACTTACTCGTGATTCGATCATCGGTATCGCTATACCTAGTTCAATCTCGTTACCGGTAAGTACTCTTTACTCATTCTGTAATAAAACATTCTCTGTGACTAAATCATTAGTCACGTGCTTGCAAGCGTTACCGAATGTGCATTACCGAGTGGGTCCAGAGTATATCTCACCGTCACACGGAGGGACAAATCCCAGTCTTGATTCATGTAATTCAACAAGTACTTTCGGAGATACCCGTAAGACATTTTTATGATCACCCTGTCAAGATGTGATGGTTGATGTCCCCAAAGTATTCTTCCGGTACCCGGGAATAACATAATCTCATGGTCTAAGAAACATGATACTTGACAATAAAAGGCATGACAATATAAACTTAATGAAACGATCAATATGGTTATGCTTAGTTGGGTCTGTCCATCACGTCATTCTTCTAATGACATGATCCCATTAATTAATACACAACTCATGTTCATGGTTAGGAAACCATAACCATCATTAATTAACGAGCTAGTATAGTAGAGGCTTACTAGGGACGCGGTGTTGTTTATGCAACCACACATGCATTATGTTTCCGGTTAATACAATTATAGCATGGAAAATAAACATATATCATGAACACGGAAATATGATAATAAAAATTTTATTATTGCCTCTAGGGCATATTTCCAACAGTCTCCCACTTGCACTAGAGTCAATAATCTAGTTTACATTGGCAGAAATCTAACACCCATGGCATTTTGGTGTTGATCATGTTTTGTTTGTGGAAGAACTTTAGTCAATGGATCCTCGATATTCTGATCCATATGTACTTTGCTAATGGTAATATCTCCTTCAATGACATGCTCACGAATTTGATGAAACCGGCGTTTGATATGCTTGGAGCTCTTGTGACATCTTGGTTCCTTGGCTATAGCAATGGCACCAGTGTTGTCACAAAAGATCTCCATGGGATCCAGTGCACTCGGAACAACGCCGAGTTCAGTGACAAATTCCTTCAGCCATATCCCTTCTGTCGCTGCTTCAGAAGCGGCCATATACTCCGCCTCTAATGTAGATCGTTCAATGACGCTCTGCTTGCAACTCCTCCAGCTAACCGCAGCTCCGTTCAAAATAAAGACATACCCTGTTTGAAATTTTGAGTCATCTGGATCAGTATTGAAGCTAGCATCGACGTAACCTTTTACAAAGACCTCTTCATCACCACCATAGACAAGAAACATGTCCTTAGTCCTCTTTAGGTACTTAAGGATATTTTTAACTGCTGTCCAGTGAGCCTCTCCAGGATCACTCTGGTACCTGCTCGTCAAACAAAGAGCATGGGACACGTCTGGTCTAGTACACAACATGGGATACATAACAGAACCTATGGCCGAGGCATAGGGGATTTTAGTCATCATTTCCCTTTCTGTTGCCGTAGTTGGACACTGAGTCTTACTCAATGGCTTACCTTGTAACATGGGGAAAGAACCTTTCTTTGCATCCTACATATTGAATTTCTTCACTATCTTCTCAAGGTATGTACTTTGACTAAGTGCTATTAAGCGTCTCGATCTATCTCTATAGATCTTAATGCCTAATATGTATGCAGCTTCACCAAGATCTTTCATTGAAAAACTATTATTCAAATAATCTTTCACACTATTAAGCAGCTCCACGTCATTCCCAATTAGTAATATGTCATCTACATATAAAATCATAAATGCAACCGAGCTCCCACTCACTTTCTTGTAAACACAAGCTTCTTTATAATTTTGGACAAATCCAAAACCTTTGATAACCTCATCAAATCGAAGATTCCAACTCCGGGATGCTTGCTTTAGTCTATAGATGGAACGCTGAAGCTTGCACACTTTACCAGCATCCTTAGGATTGACAAAACCTTGGGGTTGTACCATGTACAACTCTTCTTCAATGTTTCCATTGAGTAATGCAGTTTTGACATCCATCTGCTAAATTTCATAATCGAAATAAGCATCAATTGCTAGCAGAACCCTAATAGACTTAAGCATCGCTACGGGTGAGAAGGTCTCATCGTAGTCAACTCCTTAAATTTCTCAAAAACCTTTTGCGACAAGTTGAGCTTTATGTACAGTAACATTACCGTCAGTGTCTGTTTTCTTCTTGAAAATCCATTTACATTCAACAGCCTTGCGGCTTTCAGGAGGGTCAACCAAAGTCCACACTTGGTTTTCTTTCATGGATTCCATTTCAGAGTTCATGGCGTCTTGCCATTCTCCAGAGTCTGGGCTCATCATCGCTTCCTCATTGTTCGGAGGTTCATCATTTTCTAACAATAAAACATTCATGACAGGATTACCGTACCACTCAGAAGTAGTACGTAACCTAGTCGACCTACGAACGGGAACTTCGACCGAAGCTTCATGATCATTATCATAAGCTTCTTCCTCTCTAGCTGGTGAAGGCAGCACCAAAAGATCCAAATCTTCTTGTGCTGCGCTACTCTCCAATTTGGGAGAAGGTTCAATAACCTCGTCTAGTTCTATTTTCCTCCCACTCACTCGTTTCGACAGAAACTCCTTCTCAAGAAAGGATCCGTTCTTAGCAACAAAGACTTTGCCTTTGGATCTGTGATAGAAGGTATACCCTATAGTTTCCTTAGGGTATCCTATGAAGACGCATTTTTCCGCTTTGGGTTCGAGCTTATCAGGTTGTAACCGTTTGACATAAGCCTCACACCCCCAAATTTTAAGAAATGATAATTTAGGCTTCTTGCCAAACCACAACTCATATGGTGTCATCTCAACGGATTTAGATGGTTCCCTATTTAAAGTGAATGCAGCTGTCTCTAATGCATAGCCCCAAAATGACATTGGTAGATCGGATAGAGACATCATAGAGCGCACCATATCTAATAAAGTACGATTACGACGCTCAGACACACCATTACATTGTGGTGTTCTAGGTGGCGTGAGTTGGGAAACAATTCCACAGTTTTTCAAGTGAATGCCAAACTCGTAACTCAGATATTCCCCTCCGCGATCAGATCGTAGAAATTTGATCTTCTTGTTACGATGATTTTCTACTTCACTCTGAAATTCTTTGAACTTTTCAAATGTTTCAGACTTGTGTTTCATTAAGTAAATATACCCATATCTACTTAAATCATCAGTGAAAGTTAGGAAGTAACGATATCCACCACGTGTCGAAATGCTCATTGGTCCACACACATCAGTATGTATGATTTCCAACAAGTCACTCGCCCGTTCCATCGTGCCAGAAAACGGGGTCTTAGTCATCTTACCCATGAGGCATGGTTCACATGTGTCAAATGATTCAAAGTCAAGTGACTGGAAAAGTCCATCAGAATGGAGTTTCTTCATGCGTTTTACACCAATATGACCTAAACGGCAGTGTCACAAGTATGTGGAATTATCATTATTCATTTTGCATCTTTTAGCATCAATGTTATGGATGTGTGAAGTACTACTATCGAGATCCAACAAGAATAAACCATTTACGTCGGGTGCATGACCATAAAAGATATTACTCGTAAAAATAGAACAACCTTTATTCTGTGATTTAAATGAGTAACTGTCTCGCAATAAACAAGATCCAGATATAATGTTCATGCTTAACGCAGGCACCAAATAACAATTATTAAGGTTTAAAACTAATCCCGAAGGTAGATGAAGAGGTAACATCCCGACGGAGATGACATCGACCTTCGATCCATTCCCGACACGCATCGTCACCTCATCCCTCGCCAGACTCCGTTTATTCTGAAGCTCCTGTTTCGAATTGAAAATATGAGCAACCGAACCAGTATCAAATACCCAGTCACTACTACGAGAACTAGTAAGGTACACATCAATAACATGTATATCAAATATACCTTTGACATTGCCAGCCTTCTTATCCGCCAAGTACTTGGGGCAGTTGCGCTTCCAATGACCTTCTCCCTTGCAGTAGAAACACACAGTGTCCGGCTTAGGACCAGCCTTGGGCTTCACAGGAGCGACAACAGGCTTGCCGCCCCGAGCGGCAGCTGACTTGCCACTCTTCTTGAAGTGTCCCTTTTTGGCTTTAGCCTTCTTGAAACTTGTGGTCTTATTGACCATCAACACTTGATGTTCTTTCTTGATGTCCACTTCCGCAGATTTCAGCATCGCGAAAAGCTCGTTGAGAGTCTTATTCATGCCTTGCATGTTATAGTTCAGCACAAATCCTTTGTAGCTCGGAGGGAGCGACTGCAGTACCCTGTCAGTGATTAAATCATCTGGGATCACACATCCCAGCTGAATTAGGCGCTGGATATAGCCTCCCATTGTTACAACATGTTCACTGACAGAGTTGTGCTCCTCCATCTTACATTTATAGAACTTATCAGAGTACTCATATCTCTCAGCACGGGTCTGAGTCTGAAACATGGTTTTCAGCTCTTCAACCATCTCATAGGCGTCGTGATGTTCAAAACTTTTCTGGAGATCAGTATCCAGAGATGTAAGGATGTCACAAGAAACTATAATGTGGTCATCTTTGCGTGTCTCAAAGACGTTATGTTCTGCTTCTGGAGCATCGTCTGTAGGTGGGTCACCTAGTGCAGCATCGAGCACATATTGCTTCTTACACCCAGTGAGGATAATCCTTAGGTTGCGGTGCCAATCAGTGAAGTTTGAACCAGATGATTTTAGTTTTTCTTTCTCAAGGAATGCGCTGAAGTTAAACTGAGCTATGCGGGCCATGATCTACAACATTTTAGCAAAATAAAATTTTAGACTATGTTCATGATCATGAGTTCAGTTTAATCAAATTACTAATGAACTCCCACTTAAATCAACATCCCTCATAGTTTTCTAGTGGTACACGATCCAAATCCACTACACCAAGTCCGATCTTCACGAGAGAAGATGTAGTTTCAATGGTGAACATCAAAATGTTGATCATATCATTCATATGACTCGTGTTTAACCTTTCGGTTCGTTGCGTTCCGAGGCCATGTTTGTACATGCTAGGCTCGTCAAGTTAACCAAAGTATTTTTTTTGCATGTGTAAAACTGGCTTACACCCGTCATATGTGAACGTAGAGTTTACCAAACCCGATCATCACGAGATGCTTTAAAACGATGAACTTTTGCGACGGCGCATACTTAGGGAGAACACGTTTATCTTGATATTTAGTGTGAGGGATCATCTTATAATGCTACCGTTGTGCACACGCAAAATAAGATGCATAAAAGGATAAAAATCACATGCATAAAATATGTGACATGGTATAGCCCTTTTATTGCGCCTTGATCTCCATCTTGAACGCACCGAAAAGATCTCCATTATGGCACCATGTTGGTCTCCACCTTATGGCATCTTGGTTGTCTACACCACGTTGCATCTACAACTATTGCTAACTCATAGCGATAAAGTAATGCAATTACATGGCGTTTGAAGTTGACACGCAGGCCATACAATAAATAATTAAGACAACCATATAGCTCCTGCCAGTTGCCGTACTCATCGACATGCAAGTCGTGAAACATTACAAAACATGATCATCTCATACATTACAAATATATCATATGAACAGTTTGGGCTATAACACATCACAAGCACCCCTGCAAAAACAAGTTAGACGCCTCTCCCTTATTATTTTCAATTTTACGTGGATTCTAGGGTTTTGCATAAGAACCGTTCTTACCTACAAAAAAACCACAACGTTGATATAAAAAATTGATTCTTAATCTCATAAGAGCCCTCCTTTGTAAATGTGGTTAATACTATGGTAAGAGCGACTGACACCTGCGGGCCGCATGTGCAATACAAGTTGCACGTCAAGTGCGGAACCGGTCTCAATCCGAAGATTGTAAAGTTGGTCCGGGCCGCTGCATCAAACCATACCGCAAAACCAAAATACACATGAAAGGGTAGCAACAAGAAGATCAATGCCCACAACTCATTGTGTTCTAACCGTACAAAGCATCTACGCATAGAACTGGCTCTGATACCACTGTAGGAGATTGCGCGATAGAAAACAAAAAATTTCTCTCACATGAGGAAGCAACATCCAAGATCCAATCTAGAAGATGCTAGTAACAGGGAGAGTAGGTCATCATACCCTCGAAGAACACGCGCGTTGAACGTTTATTTCAACGCAGCTTGGTGAAGTTGTTGGTGAAGCTCGATCCGATCATTACTGCAAACGAGCAGTACCTCCGGAGGCTTGCACACGTACAGCTCGATGATGTCTCCTTTTTCTTGATCCAGCAAGCAAGAGGGAGAAATATATGGGATCTATTCCAGCAGCACAACGGCGTGGTGGTGGATATGGCGAAGAGTTTCCCGCGGGCAGGGCTTCGCCAAGCGATGCACGTGAGGGGGGAGGAGGTGTGGAAGGACTTGGGTGTTCTTGGTGAGCCTCTCCCCTCTCTTATATAGGCAAGGAGGTTGTAGCCACTTCAATTCCCAAGTGAAAACCCCTCTCTCATTAAAAAGATGGTAACACCTTTCTTTTAAGAGTGGTAACCCTCCCACTGAAGGGCTTCCCATTTATTGGCATAATAAACCAAGGAGGGCTGGTCACATGGACTATTGGATCACCCTTGGTCGTCCAAAACAGGTGGGTCCCATAGTGGGACCCTCCGGAACCTTCTAGAACATTTCGACGCTGCCGAAAAAATCCCGAACTTTTCCGGAACCCTGAAATCAACTTGCCTTATATAAATCTGTACCCCCAGACTCTTCCGGAGCTCCTCGTGATGTCTAGGATCTCATCCGAGACTCCGAACAATATTCGAACACCATTAATAAAATTATCCCAGAGCTATTCTAGCGTTACCGAGCATTAAGTGTGTGACCCTACGGGTTCGAGAACGTGCAGACATGATCGAGACATCTCTCTGATCAATAACCATTAGAGGGACCAGGATATCCGTAATGACTCCCACACATTCAACAAAGATCTTTATCGATTGAACCACTATGTCGTGGACTACTATAATCCGTACACAATTTCCTTTGTCACACGATATTTTACTTACCCGTGATTCGATCGTCGGTATCGCTATACCTAGTTTAATCTCGTTACCGGTAAGTACTCTTTACTCATTCTGTAATACAACATTCTCTGTGACTAAATCATTAGTCACATGCTTGCAAGCGTTACCGAATGTGCATTACCGAGTGGGCCCAGAGTATATCTCACCGTCACACGGAGGGACGAATCCCAGTCTTGATTCATGTAATTCAACAAGTACTTTCGGAGATACCGGTAAGACATTTTTATGATCACCCTGTCATGATGTGATGGTTGATGTCCCCAAAGTATTCTTCCGGTACCCGGGAATAACATAATCTCATGGTCTAAGAAACATGATACTTGACAATAAAAGGCATGACAATATAAACTTAATGAAGCGATCAATATTGTTATGCTTAGTTGGGTCTGTCCATCACGTCATTCTTCTAATGACATGATCCCATTAATTAATACACAACTCATGTTCATGGTTAGGAAACCATAACCATCATGAATTAACGAGCTAGTATAGTAGAGGCTTACTAGGGACGCGGTGTTGTTTATGCAACCACACATGCATTATGTTTCTGGTTAATACAATTATAGCATGGAAAATAAACATATATCATGAACACGGAAATATGATAATAACAATTTTATTATTGCCTCTTGGGCATATTTCCAACACTCCAGAGGTCAATCCTCCCTCCGACAGGGTGCCAGGACAGGTTCTTCTAGCGATCCCGAGACCGGAATCGCTTCGGCAGCAGAACAGTGGACGAAATCCCGTAACAGGGGGCTCCTTAAGGTTTTACGTAACAA
Organism: Bromus sterilis; assembly: GCA_950022295.1. Lineage (NCBI taxonomy): Eukaryota > Viridiplantae > Streptophyta > Magnoliopsida > Poales > Poaceae > Bromus > Bromus sterilis. The sequence goes on along the minus strand of OX465595.1, from coordinate 170,924,755 downwards.
GGGCTAAATATATGCCAAAGGGGAGCCTGAGGGATGGCCCCCTGAACCAAGCAGTCAGAGGGCGCGGTCATCCCCCTGGTCGCGCCGTGGAGGTGCCTGGCTGGGGGTGGGCCCCTTCGGGCTTCTGGAGTCTTCCTTCATGGATATTTTTTGTGGTATTTTTTCTGGAATTTTCCGAGCACTTCTATTTTTTACAGTTTTCTGCAATGCACGGACAATAATAGACAGAAACTGGCACTAGGAACTGAATTAGTAGATTAGTCCAAAATATGTTGAAATGATATGAAAGTGCATCAAAACATATAGCAATATCACCAAAATAAGCATGTAGCAAGCAGAAATTATAGATACGTTTGGGAGTATCAAGCGCCGAGTCAATTGCAACTACTCGGCGATGGACCTTCACACCCATACCAAGGGCAGGTGGAGGTCCTTCTTCTATTGCAAATATACCGGTCCATCGGATCAGATCCCTTTGCCAGGTTTCCATGAAGGTCGGCTCGTCTACACCAGCACACTCAACTCTTGGCCGAACGAGGATGATAAGAAAAAGCTCAATCTGGTGTTCAACCAGAATAGGGCGATGTTTTCCCATGTCCTTAACGCCGCTGAATTAACTCAGTGCTAGATTGAGTGGCAAGTCGAGCCACTTAGTCTCCGTACCAGACTCATGTCAGAGTACGGTGACTCTCAGGAAACCATGAGGTTCTCAAGTCTTGCTTTAGAGCCACGGCGGTTGTTAAAGCCGCCAAAAGGCTTATTTGTGAGACAAAGGAGAAGATTGGCCAAGTTGGACTAGCTTCGTTCTGCGCCAGCAATCCGACCCATCAGGTAACCGTACCAGTCTTTTAACTTTCAACCAAATTTTGTTTGTACAGACGGCTAAGCATGATATTTGACTTCTTGCAACCGTTAGACACCTGGTGGGTAGTGACCTCCACTCCTACCATGGTCTTCGAAAAGGAAAATGATGATGAAGATGAAGAGGTAGAAAAAGAGCACGAAGAGGAGGTATTACCTCATGCCTTTCCCTTCTTCCTATTCCCTGTTTTTGTTCATCTTATAACTCATAATATTCACGTAGGTGGTGAAGGGAGGGAGTATTCTCTGGTTTCCTCAGATAATGAGGTACTAGGACGTAGGATGACCTGACTTGCTCGGAGAAAGATACATTCTTCTGTCCATCCCTTATACTCCATATTTTGAGTTACTTTTATCATCCCTCTTGTAGGAGGAGAAGAGCAAGAAAATAAGGACTCGGAGTCCAGATTTTGAGGATCCTCTATAACCTAGCTTAGAGAAAGAGCTTCGGAGGGAAAAAGACCGGCTTTCAGGAAGTCTAGGTCGCCCAGCCACCCGGAATACCAAACCGACTCCCCTTCTCCGAAGGAGTGGGACGATGACTCACCTGACTTCAAGGTGGCCAAGGGGTAAGTTATACATTGCCTTTATCCAGGATGATATTTTTTAGCATACTGATGACTTTTGCTTTTGACAACGCCAGTGTCGTCCTTAAGGAAACGACCGGCTCAGATGAGCTGTCTCGTGATACTATGACCAACACAAACACCACCCCATCAAGCCTATAGAAATTCGCTCTACTCCCACCAATCCAAAGGTCACAGTGGAGGCTCATGAAGGTGAGTCGGTTCAAGTGTCGAGTCGCGCACCTGTCACCGACGAGGTGTTATGCACGAGGACTTAATTTGTTCAGCCCTCAGCAACCTCCTCAGTCCTTTCCAAGAAGGTGTCGGACGTGAAGTCAGTGAGTCGACCCGTGGTAACCACTACGGGGGAGTTAGCCTTCCCCAATTTATTTGAAGAACTGCTGAGTCGGTTGGGCCAGCAACATAATATAGTTAGCAAGATGAAGCAACAATATGAGGTAAGTTACCCAACAATATTGTCTCTATATTGGTATGTAGCCCCCATGAGTCGTTATTGAGCATGTAATGCCATGCCGGGTCATGTAAAAAATGGAAACTAATGAAGTCCCAAAGTTTTGGTTTGCATGCTGATAGCAATCTAGGACTTATGATCAATCATATCAACACTGGATAGTGAGTATATACTTTTTTTATTTCTGGACGCGAGCTTCATGTTTGGAAGCTGGGGGGGATGGCGTTGATCAAGAGTCAACTGGATGTCGAAGCCGGCATACGCCTGAAGGTTGAAGACCGGGTCTCTCAACTTCAGGAGGCCTTAAAGAAAATTTCTCAAGAGCTTGAAGCTACAAAATCCGACTCTTCTCAAAAGGAAGAGTCATGGAAAAAGGCCAAAGAAGAGGCGGAGCTGAAGGAAAAAACAGCAGAGGGCAGATCCCTCATGCTGGGCTCCAGTATACACAAGGTCCATTATGTCACAAGCTTTTCCTTCCCTTGCCATTACCCTTGTGAGTAAGGATGGAAATTTTACCCATGGGTACGGGTACCTGCGGGTACCCTACCCACATGGGCAGGGTATGGGTACATTTTTATACCCATGGGCAGTACCCATACCCTACCCATCAACTTGTGGGTAGGGCACGGGTATAGCTTTGTACCCATGGGTATACCCATACCCTACCCATGTATATCATTTCACTATTTGACTAACCTCATGTGTATCAATACCATATACTATTTCATCTATTAAGTGGGTACCTATAGCCTTTATAAATAATTTCCATGTATTCATCTACCTGCAATTGAGTTTAGATTATTTTCTTGCCAATGTGCTACCAATAAATGTAAAAATATGAAAAAAAAATGTACTGTTTGATCTACCCAATGGGTACCCGATGGGTACGGGTATCCACCGGGTATGCGTGTGGGTACAGTTTCATACCCATGCGTAAGGGTATGGGTAGAATTTTGTACCCATGAACTATAAGGGTATGGGTATGGTATTGATCTACCCTACCCATACCTTACCCATTGCCATCCTTACTTGTGAGCCACTTCTTCCATTCATGATACCTTATACCTATTGAGCCTAGCTTGTTGAGTATTGTCGGGCATCGAACACTTATGCACCATAGTGACATCTTCATCATATACATCACTGCTATATTGAGCATCGAATAGTATGATCATATCAAATTTGTGCATCACTTGTTATCTTGTGTACATGTTAGAAATATCTCATGCATGGTAATTGTGTGTCTTGGTAGTGGCATAAGGAAAAAAGGCAAAGGGAGAAATGAGACGGAAAAAAATTAATTAAGAAAAAAAGGAGAAAGAGCAAAAGAGTGATACATGTGCATGCATATATAATATAGGAAAAACATCAAGTTTGTGAATCGATAGAGTGGTGACAAGTGACGAATCGGTTGCCCTCTACGTGCAATCAAGCTATCTCCTCTCCTTGAGTTTGTGCAACACGATCTTGGTCTTCGTTGGGTCAAATATTTTGATGCTCATTCCTTTGGTTTCACAAGCCCCATTATCTTTGTGTGTGTGTTCCTTTGGTTTCCTCTACATTTGAGATCAACTTGCATTGCTTTGAGTTCATTTGGATCTTACCCAATCTTTTCAATATTTTCATCCACTTATTGCTTGATTTTGATGCCACTAACCTTACCGAGCTCCACATATAGCCTTGTTGTGAGATTGTAGGTGTGTGTTGTGCAATAATTATCAACACCGTTTTTTCTCACTTGGAATATATTGGTCAATCTTTGATCATCCTTGTCCAAGGAGGTGAGAAGGTACCTTGCTATTTTTCTTTCCATTAGTGAAAGGATCGAGATAGACCTAGAGGGGGCTGAATAGGTCTTATTACAAATTTTATCACTACTTAGAAATTTTAGGCTATACTGCGGAAGATAAAGGTGTGCCTAACAATTGCAAGGTTGACCTAGCTATGACAAGATAAACAATAAGCACAATATACTAAAGTAAGTGAGGGGCAAATAATACGGTAGCACAAGTAATAAGGGGAAAGAGTAGGGATAACTGAATGACGCGAAGACAACGATGTATCCCGATGTTCACTTCCTTGGAGGGAAGCTACTCACCGTTCGGAGAGAGTGGGTGAAACCACGAAGGCACACCAACGCCACGAAGGCTCACTCTATTCCCCTTGAGATATCACCATGAAGGCGATTCCCAACCACTACTGGTTGACCTTAAAGGTGGTCACCAAACCCTCGCAAACTCAACGGGGGTAATCACAATGGTCGATTCCTCTCCGAAGAACTCCTACCCGCCTAGGAGTCTCCAACCTCCAAGAGTAACAAGATCAATGGGGAAAGCTCAAGACTTGCTCAAAACGCGATTTTCTTCGATTGAAAGATGGGGAAGGGGCGGATCTATCACGGGGTGAAAGATCCGTCAAGAACTCTCACGGGGCTCTCCGGGATCTGAGATTTGGTGAGGGAGAGAGTGAGAGGGAGCACTTGTGTTCTTTAGGGTTTGCAAATGAAGTGGTCAGGCCTCTCAAGTGGTGGAGAGGGCATATTTATAGCCCAAGGCCAGAAATGGCCGTTGGAGCATTTTGCCTGCATAAGTATCGGACGTCCAGTATGGACCGGACGTCCGGTACGTGCATACCGGACGTCCGGTTTGCACCGGACACCCACGAATGCACAGCATGTGCAGAAGAACATCAGCAAGTTCATCAGGCACCGGACGTCCGACGGATACCGGATATACGATGACCGGATGTCCGATCAGCGCCGTAAATCCGATAAAACAAAGAAAAATGCCACTGACCCCTCGGATCCTTAGTCCGACGCCAACCGGACGTCCGACCACCGGACGTCCGACAGGGACCAGAAATCCGACGAAATGGGGTAAAATCCCATTGACCTCTCTAACCCTTAGTCCGACGGTGACCGGACGTCCGATGTGTGTATATTCAACAAGCTTGTTTAAATGAGTGAGTGACATGGAATTCGTTTGTTTTGCGAGGTGTTTGAGCAAGACTTAAACAGTACACCCACTGATCCCCTCTTAATAGTGCGGGGATCCCTATAATCAAGATAACCGGAAAAATCTTACGCTTCAGATTCATTGGTTCCATCTCTTGAGGAATTGTAAATATCAATGGTCTATGATCCACCATCACATCGAACCGAGGACTAAAACCTGAGATAAACTTCACAAACATTATTAGTCCTCTATATGTATATTGTCATCAACATCAAAATATGATTAAGGGCATGATTGCACTTTCAATCTCCCCCCTTTTTGGTAGTTGATGACAACATATATATAGCTCCCAAAGATATACACATTTTAGCTTTAGTGGGAGCAAGTTTTATTATGAACTCCCCCTCAATGTGTGCATGTAGGGTTCTTGACTTTAAGCAAGATGCACACGTTGAGAGTAAGGATGGCAATTTTACCCATGGGTACGGGTACCCGCGGGTACCCTACCCGCATGGGTAGGGTATGGGTACATTTTTATACCCATGGGTAGTACCCATACCCTACCCATCAAGTCGTGGGTAGGGCACGGGTATAGCTTTGTACCCATGGGTATACCCATACCCTACCCATGTATAACGATGTACTATTTGACCAATTCAATGTGTATATATACTATATACTATTTTATCTACTAAGTGGGTACCTATGGCCTATATAGTTAATTTTCATGTATTCATCTACCTGCTATTGAGTTGTCAATATTTTTTTGCTAATGCGCTACAAATGAATGTAAAAAGATGAAAATAATGTACTATTTGATCTACCCAATGGGTACCCGCTGGGTACGGGTATCCACCGGGTATGGGTGTGGGTATAGTTTTATACCCACGGGTAAGGGTATGGGTAGAATTTTGTACCCATGAACTATATGGGTATGGGTTTGGTATTGCTCTACCCTTCCCATACCCTACCCATTGCCATCCTTAGTTGAGAGTAGTCCCATCACATGATATTACACATTCAAAGGTCATATTATTGAAGCTAGCAATACATGATTATGACAACGATAATGTAAATTGCAAGCACAAGATACCAAATATGACCAAAGAAAACCAACAAAGCAATCCAAGTCACATAAGACAGCACCATGCATAGTACCAACGATTCACACGGTTCGCATAACATCTAAGACAAACACCAAGTTCATACGCTGAAATAACGAAACCAGACACATAACGAAACCAGACACATGCAAGTCTCATGCGCAAACTCCTAGACGACATAAATAAAACTGATAAATATGTTTCTCCCCCTTTGGCAGCAAGTACCAAAAAGGGGAGACACCATCAAGCACGATCTAGTGAGTGCCACTGCCACTAGCACCCGAGGCCTCCGGGAAGAATTCGGCCCACTCCGGTCCCGAGGGAAAATCAAAGCCAAGTCCAGGAGGAGGAGCCTCTGGAAGGCGCTCATCATCGCTGACATCGGCCTCACCAGCAGCACGGAGAAGGGCCTTGAGCTTGTTCTTGGAGGAGATGAGCCCAGAGACAACTGTGTGGTTGGAGGTGCAGTTGAAAGTGATAGCCCTCATCATAGCTGATTGGGCCTTGCCCAAGAAGTGTGCAATCCTCCGCATGGGCGCCTGCTCAGAGGTGTGGCACCAGAGTGTGGCACCAACAGTAGCAGACTCCGGAACAGCGCGGGTCGTGGGAGCAGGAGCATCATAGTGCATGTAGGTCAGAATGGTCCACATGGAGTGGCGATGAGTGATCTCAATAGGGTGGGACGCACGAGACTCAATGAGAGCCATGATGAAAGGTGCATGAGGGAAACTGCGTTTAGTCTGAATGATGGCAAGGCGGATCTCATTCCAGATAAAATGGGGTATATCAATGAGCTCCATGAGGTGCGACTCCATGCGACACATCAAATCAATGGCATAGCTGCTACAAGTGGACATGTCCCCAGACTTCGGATATAGAGTCCGAAGCACACACTGAAACAAAAATTGGAACTGTGGCTGCCAGATGGACACATCATTGAGCTTCTTGTAAACATCATCACCTTGCAGATCCGACTTGATGAGCCGAATACAGTCCTCGTGAGTCATGGTCTTGTGCTCCTTATTGGCAGAGTGGATGCGAAAACCCGAGGCCTGAAAGCCATGGGCCTTCACAAACTGAGCATATGTGGCAGAGAGAAGCTCCTCACCAGTCATCCATAGAATAGTCTTGTTCTTCAAGAAGCACGTGGCATAGAATTGAAGAATAGCCGCCTTGTTCCAGTCACGCTGAAACCCAAAGGGTGCAGGAAGACCCATAGCATCAACGATAGCACGGACACCCGGAAACTTGGAAGAGTTATCCCGGATGAGCTGAAGTGGAATGCAGGCATGAGAGTTGACCAGCCCTTTGTGCAGAACAACAGAGGAGAACACATCCGCATGCACATTGGTCCAAAAACGTGTATCCAGACAATCCTGCTCATCATCAAACTGGTTGACATCATGGCGCAGTTTCTGATATGCAGTGGCTAATGACTTGGTGTAGTCCGAGGCATGACGTCCATGGGTGGCAACTGGTTCACAAGAGATGTGAACACGGACCACCAATAGAGCATCATCAGGGGCCTCCTCATCATCAGCATGAGCACCCGAAGCAGAGGAGGAGCCCCGAGCAGCGCGACGTGAACTAAGTTTGGCACGCGCTGCCGGGCGAACAGGTGCAGCAGGAATGAGATCATCCTCCTCAAAATCAGCATCAAAATCCTCGTAGACTTCATTCTCAAAAGTGATGTCGGGATCATCATGAGTGTCATCGCTGTCCGCGGATGATTCAGTGTGTTGGGGCTGCTTCCCACGAGTGTTATCACGACGAGCAAGGCGTTTGGGACGACCATGCTCATCGGAATCCGCGGACCCCCCTAATCAAAACATACGGCGGATAAGTAAAACGAATTTTGACCGGGGTCAACGGGGACATGAGAGGCATACCCCGGGAGAAGGATCCACCTGCCCCCTTGTGAGCGGAGCGCTTCAAACAGACCATCGCGAAAACCTATATGGGGAACGAGTAGTGAGGCATAAATCCGGGCACCACTCCAAAAAATAATTGGATGAAAGGGAAGATCGGGGAGAGGGGTACCCGCGGCGCGGAGATCCGAAGGAGAGGGGCCGGGGGCCAACCAGGGCGGCCGGCGGCGGCAGGGGGAGATACGGGCGGCGACTGGGAGAGAACCGAGTGGAGAGGATAACTGCTCCTCTCCACGCGGTTACGTTTATATAGTCTGCGCGGGATCGGACGTCCGGTGTGGGTCGGACGTCCGACGGGCACCGGATTTCCGACAGGGCTGAACAGCTGGTGTGAGTTCCAGGCAGTGGGTGCTCCAGGGACCGGACGTCCGGTGTGTACCGGATGTCCGATGCCTGGGTGAGGCAGAGAACTGGCTGGGACAGATAGGGATACCAAGGTCATAATATTTATGATATACAATTATACCAAGATCATATAGTTGATAGGGTCATAGTAGATATGTATATATATAACCAACCAATCAAGCAAACAAGACACAATCAATCCTTCCGAAAGGAAGGGCGGTGGCCGAAACCACCATATTTGAGTGTATGTGCTTTGACACCACGAAGATGTATCTTGGGTCCAAAGTCACGACTCCATCTTTAACCGCTACACATGGATTCACCGAAGTGAGCATGCGGATTGTTGATGTTTGGTTCTTTTTGTGCATCACGTAGAGAGTTGAGAACTCATGAATTGAGTTTCTCCCCCTACATACATGCCTACATCTAGACAAGTTATTTTCTATGTGCATGAATGAGAGCAAGATACCCCTAGGAAGAGAAGCTATAACGTTCCAAGATACCAAGTTCACCCCTTAGTTGGAAAAACCTTGCTTCATCCAACGGCTTCGTGAAAATATCGGCAAGTTTCTTGTCGGTGCCCACATGTGCAAGAACAATATCACCCTTTTGAATATGATCCCGTATAAAGTGATGACGAATGTCAATATGCTTGGTGCGATGATGTTGACACGGGTTGTTGGAAATCTTGATAGCACTAACATTGTCACATAAGATGGGTACATTCTTATAGGTGAGTCCATAATCCTTCAAAGTTTGCCTCATCCATAGAACTTGAGTAGCACAACTTGCGGCGGCCACATACTCGGCTTCCGCGATGGAGAGGGAGACACTGTTTTTCTTCTTGGAGTGCCAACTTACCAATGAGCGCCCAAGAATTTGGCATGAACCGGATGTTGACTTCCGATCCACCTAGTCTCCGGCCCAATCCGCATCGGAGTACCCCAAGAGATCAAACTTGGCTTCCTTGGGGTACCAAAGGCCCAACAAGGGAGTATGAACAAGGTATCTAAGAATGCGCTTAACCACCAAATGATGACTCTCCATAGGAGAGGCTTGATATCTTGCACACATTCCTACGCTAAGCATAATATCCGGTCTAGATGCACAAAGGTAAAGCAATGACTGTCAGAACCCCAACTAGGGTAAGTGCTAGGGTTTGAGTTCACCTTTGCATCATGAAAAATTCAAAAAGAAAATCAAAAATGGGGAAAAGAAAGCCCTGAGAAGTTAAATCAAATGGCCAGATAAAAATCTTTTTCCAAAATTCCTTTGAATATTTGGAAAATTGCTTTAAATGATGTTGATCATTTTAAAAGTGGTATGGGTTCTTTACCATGCCCATGGAATATTCAAAAATTAAAAATGTCCCTTGGAAAATTAAAAGAATCCCTATTTGATTTGAAATTCAAATAAGTTGAATTTCAAAAATGTCCAAATCCTAAATGTAACTAGCTACTGGTCACCTAGCATTTATAAAACTATTTGGACATTTATTTAAAATGCCTAGCTAATTTATTTAGTGGGGCCAACCTATTTACAGAAATAAAAAGAAAAAGAAAAAAAAGAAGAGGGGCCACCTTACCTGTCGCCCAGGGCGAAGGCCCAGCACGGCCCAGCCCGCCCCCAGCGTTTGTCTTCTTCTTCCCCACGCCTCCAAGCAGCTCCGTGGAGAGCTGGTCACCGTGGACGCCACCGAGGCGAGCCTAGACCTCCCCAGGCCAGCTCCTAGTGCCACGGCGACGCCCACAAGCTTCCTACCCCTTTCCTTCTCCTTGCGGTCTCTCTCCCACCCTCTGTTCTTCTATCCAGAGAGGAACCACACGCCGCCGTCGCCACTGATTCGTCGCCGGCGTGGCCACAGAGCTCGCCTCGCCGCGCCAGCTTGTCCACAAGGAGCGCCGCCCTCGTATCCGTCGTCTGGTGCCCTCAATCGAAGCTTGGAAGCTCTGCAACTGACGCCAACGTCACGGAAACCGCCACGTCCGCCGTTGCCTCTCCGGCGAATTCACCACCGCCACGACTCCATTCACTCCGGAGACTACGCCATTCTGCTCAGGGTGAGATTGCGGCCCTTTTCCCCCTTTGCTCTGCCTTCTTCCGTGCATGTTTCGTCGATCCCCACTTCGCCAGTGGCCGGCCGCCGCCATTGTTGTCGTTGGCATGGCCTGGGACCTCCCCAGGAACCCCTGATGGAAGAGGTGGGTGCGGGAGCTCACGGGCTACACGCCCACACCAACCGAGCCCTTCCCCGTGCCCTAAATGCCTACTCCGGCGAAATTCTGGCGGCCTACAGTGGCAACGCCGACGAGCCCCTCCATTAGTGCACCTAAACCCCCCCTAATCCTAACCCTAGTCGCTGACAGTGGGCCCCAGGCCCTTAACTAACCACTGTTAGTTTATAACTAACAGGGATTTAACCCCAGAGCCTATGACAGCAGGGCCCCACCTGTCAGCCCCCTGTGACATCACCCCCACGCCACCCTGGCGCAATAAAAAGAAAAGGAATTAAAAAGAATTAAAAGAAATCAGAAAAATCAAGAAAATAGTCAAAACTTCAATAAATCATAGAAAATTCATATTAACTCCAAATTACACAAATAATATATGAAAAATGATCAGCAGAAAATTCTCTATCCAAATATGCAACTTTCAACCATGTTTGAGTTGATTTTAAAATGGTACCAGTAGCTTTTGCTATTTGTCTTAATTGGAATTAATTCAAATTTATTCCAAATGCAATTATAATTTGAACCAATGCAATGCACATATGATCACTTGTACTTTAGAAGCATATTACACACGTGATCACATGGTTTATAAAGAACAAACAATGGCATTTGCAACTTGGCTAAATTAAACAACATATGGAGTTTTAATTTGCATTTCAAATGCAATACACTTCATTTAAATCAAATATGCCATAAACAATACCAATCACATCATGGACAACATAATCATGTGCTTGTGCATTTTATTACAATGTTGCCCCCCCCCTCTTGTTGATGATTGTGCCGATAACAGTGCCTCCGAGACGGTGATCACCCTCGAAGAAGAAGACCACCGATAATACCCGTGTATCGTCAGCAAGGCAAGCAAACCCCCATTGATCATGTCTATAAAATCCTATTTCCCTCTCAGTCTCTCTTATGCATGTTTAGGAGATCACTGAGACACGTTCTTTCGCATAGTTGAACCCATTCTGATGCATGACCTATCATTTTGTCACCGTATTAAGCAAACCACAATCCTAGCAGATTTAGGAGTTGAATGAAGAGCATGTGGCCCCTGCAACTGTTACTGCTTATTGCTTCTTAGTGATACAATGAGGATGTTATGATTGTGAGTCGGGATGGAATGAACACAATGATGCTGGTATTAATGTATTGGTGAATCCACCCTAATACAAGGTGAAGGATGAGAGGCTGTGTAGGAGTACACAGTGGGTTGTCTCGTTGAACACTGCCCTAGGCCCCGAGTTCCTGTTTTGTGATCCAAGACAAAGAGTATGACCACATGTAGGGTTTTATGGGAACCCCGTTTGGCCTCTTTACGTACCCGATCCGGTCCAGGAGTCACAATAGATTCGGGCTTTCCATTTGGCATGTGCATAGAAAAAGAATGAAGAAAAGGTTGCATCATATAGATATGTGGGTGGACTTGTGAGGCAGTGAAACCATCTGGCAAAGGTGGCGTCTCGGTCCCTTACATTATCTGAGTCCGTTTCGTGGAACCGGCCGGACTCTCGAGCGGTGCCAAACTCAGGTGTCGACTCCTGGATTAGAGAAGGTGATGTGAGGTTAGTGCCTTGGTTTCATCCACGTCCAACACCCGCTTGAAGGGTGACGAGAACGAGGCGATAAGTGATGACACGCGTGTGAAGATGTACACCCCTGCAGGGTTAATGAACTATTCGAATAGCCGTGTCCGCGGTTATGGACTACTTGGAGACCTCTACTTGATCATAGACAACTTAAATGGATACTTATAAAATCCGCAAGATAAGCGTGAGTGCTATGGTGGGCTTCCTCGTGGGGAAGTCGAGGAAGTAACCATAGTGGTGTATTGTTTGGAGACTTGGTAGTGGACTCGTGTACGCTTCTTACCTCAAGTCTGGTACTCGTAGTTCAGGACTAGCCAAGTCAAAGCTGGCACTTCTGCATGTTGAACCCCACCTCCTTTACCTTGAAACTTGAGCATGAGTAGTATAGATCTGATGTAAGTCTTGCTGAGTACGACTTTGTACTCACGTTTGCTTATCCTATGTTTTAGATGAGAACCCGGACCCCGATGGAGTCATCTTCGTGAAGCTCGATGTTGACCTTGGTAGTATAGTTCCAGACAGCAGTCTGGTCCCTCGTGGAAGGGCATGTATGAATACAAGGCTTCTCTAAGCCATTTGTTGAACTTGTCTGTACTCAGACCTAATTTTCTTCCGTTGCATGATGTAATGTTGATCACAGACATGTGATCTTTGTATGCTCTATGTGTATATCAATAAAGAGTACTTGTAGAGTTATGTGATGATACCTGCTGTTCATACTAGACATGTGTGATGCGTGTATGATTATAACATGCATGTCTTAGTATGAGTTTTCGAGACCTTAGTTGTGATCTGGCTGGCGGTCTTTTATACACCAAGTGTCCCTTAGATGTGCGCAGCTTGGGGCATCGTGATGCGATTGCTCGTGGCTCTGCCACGTGCACACTTTGTTGTATGATCGAGCCCGCCCGAGACCCCGACTAAGTGATCGGGCTGGAGTTTGTTTATGTAAGGGTTATGATTCAATCGATAACATGGTTGAGGCGACTTGTCTATGAGTATGGGATTCACCACCCATAAGCATTTAGACTTGTGAGCGGACGATGAGGACCCATCTCAGTTGATCATCCGGCCTGGATGGGATGCCCCTCACGTTCGATGCTTTCCGAGAGTGTTCTGTGCTTGGCCTTGTCTGCTTAGACAAGTGGGTACGGCTCTCAGATCTCCATGTGATTGCATCATGACTGTAATTATATATGCATATTCCGGGTCCCGACAGACTTGGTATCAGAGCAGGACTGTCTGTAGGATTATCAAACCATTGGTCGAAGTCGAGTCTAGCATTCTATAGTTATATAGTTACTCTGGGTATAAGGGAATAACGTAGGCTTCTTTTTCTCCTTATCCTCATCGATCTGAGTTCTGAGTCACCCTTATCTTTTCTACGGGATGATAGGACTAGGCTCATCTATGTCTTACTAGAACATCTCGTTGATTGCTTCCTTGTAGCGGTAGGGAAGTTGTGTTCGGTTGTCTAGAGTCGTTGTGCTTCCTATTCTGAGACTTCTTATGTAAGTGTAGTGGTTATGTTGTGAGAATTTTCATTTCTCTTGCAATTACAACCGTTATGCTGTCCGAGTCATTCCAGGTTTCTTCATAATCTGATGCAATTGCAAAATCCTTCTCCCCATTTCGGTTGTCCTTTTAGAAGAACTTCTAGGTGGAATTCCCGACAGTTCTCTAGAGTTTGTTGTAGGTTTTGTTCTAGAAACCTATAGTGATTCAATTGCAGTTCTTCCTCCCAGTTTAGAGGTCTTCTAGCAAGAAGAACCACACTAATCATCGTGTTGGGGTACTTTGCTACTCTGACATATCTGTTGTAGCCCCTAGTAAACCTTGGTCATCCTCTAGGAAGCTATCCAGAGATCCAACTCCTTAAACCTAGTCACCCGATAGGTGTGTAGAATTCATAGTTGATCTTATACAAGGCACAAACCCAATTTCCAGACGCCCATATAGAATGGCCCCACATGAGTTAGCTGAGCTAATAATCCAACTTGAAGTGTTGTTGGCAAAAGGCTTCATCCGCCCTAGCTCATCGCCATGGGTTGCCCCGTTCTGTTCGTAACGAAGAAAGATGGAACAGAAAGGATGTGCGTAGACTATCGCCCGCTAAATGTAGCAACGATAAAGAACAAGTACCCACTGCCCAGGATCAATGATCTTTATGATCAACTTGCAGGATCCTCTGTCTTCTCCAAGATGGATTTGAGATTAGGTTATCATCAAATCAAAATCCGAAACGAGGACATTCCCAAAACGACTTTTACTACTCGTTATGGTCTTTACGAGTTCACCGTCATGTCCTTCGGTCTGACCAATGCCCCGCCACTTTTTCACGCATGATGAACTCGATCTTCATGGAGTATTTGGACAAGTTTGTCATGGTTTACCTCGATGACATCCTTATATACTCGAAGAACGAAGAAGAACATGCCGAACACCTAAGGCTGGTATTGATGAAACTTAGAGAGCATCGCCTGTATGCTAAATTCTCCAAGTGTGAATTTTGGTTGCCAGAAGTGACCTACTTAGGCCACGTGATTTCTGCGAAAGGCATTGCTGTGAATCCCGAGAGAGTTCAGGCCGTCCTTGACTGGACTCCACCTGAATCGGTTAAGCAAGTTAGGAGTTTTCTTGGCTTAGCGAGCTATTGTCGCCGCTTCGTCGAGAACTTTTCTAAAGTTGCAAAGCCTCTTACTGAACTCCTCAAGAAAGATAAGAAATTTCAATGGACCCCCAAGTGCGAGGAAAGCTTTCAAGAGCTAAAAATAAGATTGACTTCTGCATCCGTACTTGCACCCCCAGACACCAAAAGGGATTTCGAGGTCTATTGTTATGCTTCACGGCAAGGGTTAGGATGCATACTTATGCAAGATAGACATGTGGTAGCTTATGCTTCACGCCAGTTGCGGCCACATGAAGAGAACTATCCAACCCATGATCTTGAACTCGCTGCCGTAGTTCATGCCCTTAAGACTTGGCGACATTACCTCCTTGGTAATCATTGTGAGATCTATTCTGATCACCAAAGCCTCAAATACATATTTCACCCAGCCAGATCTTGATCTCAGGCAAAGACGCTGGATAGAGTTGATAAAAGATTATGACTTAGGAATTTCTTACACCCCAGGCAAAGCCAATGTCATGGTTGATGCACTAAGTCGTAAGTCGTACTGTAACAACCTCATGTTACAACAGTATCAACCACTTCTTCATGAGGAATTTCGAAAGCTCAATCTCGAGATTGTTCCTCGTGGATCTCTTTTCAACTTGGTGGCGAAACCAACCCTTGAGGATCAAATCATAGTTGCCCAAAGGCGTGCACGAGGTGTTCGCCGGATCAAGGAGAACATTGCTAGCGGAGTTGGTAAATAATTCTCCACAGATAGTAAAGGAACGGTATTCTTTAAAAATCGTTTGGTAGTACCTAAGAATAGGGATCTAAGGCAACTCATCCTCAAAGAAGCTCATGACACACCCCTCTCAATTCATCCCGGTAGCACAAAAATGTACCGAGATCTACGCCAGAGATTTTGGTGGACTAGGATGAAGAGAGACATTGCTCAAATTTGTTGCTGAATGTGATGTTTGTCGTCGCATTAAAGCAGAACACCAAAGACCTGCTGGTACACTTCAACCTTTGCCTATTCCCGAGTGGAAATGGGACAAAGTCGGTATGGACTTCATCACCGGCTTTCCAAAAACCCAGAGAGGAAATGATGCCATCTTCGTTGTCATAGACAGACTGTCCAAAGTTGCTCACTTCCTTCCATTTCGCAAGTCTATAACTGCTAGCCAGTTAGCGGACTTGTATGTCTCTAAAATTGTGTCTCTTCACGGTGTTCCTTTGGTGATCAATTCTGATCGTGGTAGCCTTTTTACCTCTAGATTCTGGGGAAGCTTTCAAAATGCTATGGGAACTCATCTCTCCTTTAGTACAGCTTTCCATCCTCAGTCTAGCGGTCAAGTTGAAAGGGTTAATCAAATCTTGGAAGACATGCTCAGAGCTTGTGTTATCTCATTCGGAAAGAATTGGGAGAATTCTCTTCCATTTGCCGAATTTGCTTATAACAATAGTTTTCAATCTAGTCTGAACATGGCTCCTTTTGAACTCCTATATGGACGACGATGTCGAACACCCCTTAACTGGTCAGAAACCAGTGAAAGACAATTCTTTGGACCGGATATGATCAAGGATGCAGAAGAGCAAGTTCGCATTGTTCGTGATCAATTGAAAGCAGCCCAGTCTCGTCAAAAAAGCCACTATGATCGTCATCATAGGAAAGAAAGCTATAATCTGGATGAGAAGGCTTACCTTCAGGTTACTCCTTTGAAGGTAACCCAAAGATTCGGTATCAAAGGCAAGTTGGCCCCATGTTACATCGGACCTTTCTTCATTCTCGCTAAACATGGAGAAGTTCCCTACCAACTTGAACTATCTCCGCACCTTTCCCGAGTACACGATATATTCCATGTGTCACTACTCAAGCGTTGCTTCAAGGACCCCATCCGCGAAGTCGACATGAAACGCTTGATCTCCAAGATGACCTTTCTTATCGAGAGTACCCTGTTCGTATTCTTGATTCAGCAGAGCGTGTCACTCGCCGACAGAAGATCAAGTTCCTTAAAGTTCAATGGTCACATCACTCCGAGAAAGAAGCAACATGGGAAAGAGAAGACCGCCTCCGTGCCGAGTACCCCACCTTCCTCCCGACGACTTCTGAATTTTGGGGCGAGATTCTATTGAGTGGGGGCGAGTTGTCAGAACCCCAACTAGGGTAAGTGCTAGGGTTTGAGTTCACCTTTGCATCATGAAAAATTCAAAAGGAAAATCAAAAATGGGGAAAAGAAAGCCCTGAGAAGTTAAATCAAATGG
This sequence comes from Bromus sterilis, assembly GCA_950022295.1. Taxonomy (NCBI): domain Eukaryota; kingdom Viridiplantae; phylum Streptophyta; class Magnoliopsida; order Poales; family Poaceae; genus Bromus; species Bromus sterilis. The sequence continues at coordinate 170,907,824 of OX465595.1, read as the reverse complement.
CCAGATAAAAATATTTTTCCAAAATTCCTTTGAATATTTGGAAAATTGCTTTAAATGATGTTGATCATTTTAAAAGTGGTTTGGGTTCTTTACCATGCCCATGGAATATTCAAAAATTCAAAATGTGCCTTGGAAAATTAAAAGAACCCCTATTTGATTTGAAATTCAAATAAGTTGAATTTCAAAAATGTCCAAATCCTAAATGTGACTAGCTACTGGTCACCTAGGATTTATAAAACTATTTGGACATTTATTAAAAATGCCTAGCTAATTTATTTGGTGGGGCCAACCTATTTACAGAAATAAAAAGAAAAAGGAAAACAAGAAGAGGGGCCACCTTACCTGTCGCCCAGGGCGAAGGCCCAGCACGGCCCAGTCCGCCCCCAGCTTTTGTCTTCTTCTTCCCCACGCCTCCAAGCAGCTCCGTGGAGAGCTGGTCACCGTGGACGCCACCGAGGCGAGCCTAGACCTCCCCAAGCGAGCTCCTAGTGCCACGGCGACGCCCACAAGCTTCCTACCCCTTCCCCTCTCCTTGCGGTCTCTCTCCCACCCTCTGTCCTTCTATCCAGAGAGGAACCACACGCCGCCGTCGCCACTGATTCGTCGCCGGCGTGGCCACAGAGCTCGCCTCGCCGCGCCAGCTTGTCCACAAGGAGCGCCGCCCTCGTCTCCGTCGTCTGGTGCCCTCAATCGAAGCTCGGAAGCTCTGCAACTGACGCCAACGTCACGGAAACCGCCACGGTCGCCGTTGCCTCTCCGGCGAATTCACCACCGCCATGACTCCATTCACTCCGGAGACTACGCCATTCTGCTTAGGGTGAGATTGCGGCCCTTTTCCCCCTTTGCTCTGCCTTCTTCCGTGCATGTTTCGTCGATCCCCACTTCGCCAGTGGCCGGCCGCCGCCATTGTTGTCATTGGCATGGCCTGGGACCTCCCCAGGAACCCCCGATGGAAGAGGTGGGTGCGGGAGCTCACGGGCTACACGCCCACACCAACCGAGCCCTTCCTCGTGCCCTAAATGCCTACTCCGGCGAAATTCTGGCGGCCTACAGTGGCAACGCCGACGAGCCCCTCCATTAGTGCACCTAAACCCCCCCTAATCCTAACCCTAGTCGCTGACAGTGGGCCCCAGGCCCTTAACTAACCACTGTTAGTTTATAACTAACAGGGATTTAACCCCAGAGCCTATGACAGCAGGGCCCCACCTGTCAGCCCCCTGTGACATCACCCCCACGCCACCCTGGCGCAATAAAAAGAAAAGGAATTAAAAAGAATTAAAAGAAATCAAAAAAATCAAGAAAATAGTCAAAACTTCAATAAATCATAGAAAATTCATATTAACTCCAAATTACACAAATAATATATGAAAAATGATCAGCAGAAAATTCTCTATCCAAATATGCAACTTTCAACCATGTTTGAGTTGATTTTAAAATGGTACCAGTAGCTTTTGCTATTTGTCTTAATTGGAATTAATTCAAATTTATTCCAAATGCAATTATAATTTGAACCAATGCAATGCACATATGATCACTTGTACTTTAGAAGCATATTACACACGTGATCACATGGTTTATAAAGAACAAACAATGGCATTTGCAACTTGGCTAAATTAAACAACATATGGAGTTTTAATTTGCATTTCAAATGCAATACACTTCATTTAAATCAAATATGCCATAAACAATACCAATCACATCATGGACAACATAATCATGTGCTTGTGCATTCTATTACAATGTTGCCCCCCCCCCTCTTGTTGATGATTGTGCCGATAACAGTGCCTCCGAGACGGTGATCACCCTCGAAGAAGAAGACCACCGATAATACCCGTGTATCGTCAGCAAGGCAAGCAAACCCCCATTGATCATGTCTATAAAATCCTATTTCCCTCTCAGTCTCTCTTATGCATGTTTAGGAGATCACTGAGACACGTTCTTTCGCATAGTTGAACCCATTCTGATGCATGACCTATCATTTTGTCACCGTATTAAGCAAACCACAATCCTAGCAGATTTAGGAGTTGAATGAAGAGCATGTGGCCCCTGCAACTGTTACTGCTTATTGCTTCTTAGTGATACAATGAGGATGTTATGATTGTGAGTCGGGATGGAATGAACACAATGATGCTGGTATTAATGTATTGGTGAATCCACCCTAATACAAGGTGAAGGATGAGAGGCTGTGTAGGAGTACACAGTGGGTTGTCTCGTTGAACACTGCCCTAGGCCCCGAGTTCCTGTTTTGTGATCCAAGACAAAGAGTATGACCACATGTAGGGTTTTATGGGAACCCCGTTTGGCCTCTTTACGTACCCGATCCGGTCCAGGAGTCACAATAGATTCGGGCTTTCCATTTGGCATGTGCATAGAAAAAGAATGAAGAAAAGGTTGCATCATATAGATATGTGGGTGGACTTGTGAGGCAGTGAAACCATCTGGCAAAGGTGGCGTCTCGGTCCCTTACATTATCTGAGTCCGTTTCGTGGAACCGGCCGGACTCTCGAGCGGTGCCAAACTCAGGTGTCGACTCCTGGATTAGAGAAGGTGATGTGAGGTTAGTGCCTTGGTTTCATCCACGTCCAACACCCGCTTGAAGGGTGACGAGAACGAGGCGATAAGTGATGACACGCGTGTGAAGATGTACACCCCTGCAGGGTTAATGAACTATTCGAATAGCCGTGTCCGCGGTTATGGACTACTTGGAGACCTCTACTTGATCATAGACAACTTAAATGGATACATATAAAATCCGCAAGATAAGCGTGAGTCCTATGGTGGGCTTCCTCGTGGGGAAGTCGAGGAAGTAACCATAGTGGTGTATTGTTTGGAGACTTGGTAGTGGACTCGTGTACGCTTCTTACCTCAAGTCTGGTACTCGTAGTTCAGGACTAGCCAAGTCAAAGCTGGCACTTCTGCATGTTGAACCCCACCTCCTTTACCTTGAAACTTGAGCATGAGTAGTATAGATCTGATGTAAGTCTTGCTGAGTACGACTTTGTACTCACGTTTGCTTATCCTATGTTTTAGATGAGAACCCGGACCCCGATGGAGTCATCTTCGTGAAGCTCGATGTTGACCTTGGTAGTATAGTTCCAGACAGCAGTTTGGTCCCTCGTGGAAGGGCATGTATGTTTACAAGGCTTCTCTAAGCCATTTGTTAAACTTGTCTGTACTCAGACCTAATTTTCTTCCGTTGCATGATGTAATGTTGATCACAGACATGTGATCTTTGTATGCTCTATGTGTATATCAATAAAGAGTACTTGTAGAGTTATGTGATGATACCTGTTGTTCATACTAGACATGTGTGATGCGTGTATGATTATAACATGCATGTCTTAGTATGGGTTTTCGAGACCTTAGTTGTGATCTGGCTGGCGGTCTTTTATACACCAAGTGGCCCTTAGATGTGCGCACCTTGGGGCATCGCGATGCGATTGCTCGTGGCTCTGCCACGTGCACACTTTGTTGTATGATCGAGCCCCCCCTAGACCCCGACTAAGTGATCGGGCTGGAGTTTGTTTATGTAAGGGTTATGATTCAATCGATAACATGGTTGAGGCGACTTGTCTATGAGTATGGGATTCACCACCCATAAGCATTTAGACTTGTGAGCGGACGATGAGGACCCATCTCAGTTGATCATCCGGCCTGGATGGGATGCCCCTCACGTTCGATGCTTTTCGAGAGTGTTCTGTGCTTGGCCTTGTCTGCTTAGACAAGTGGGTACGGCTCTCGGCTCTCCATGTGATTGCATCGTGACTGTAATTACATACGCATATTCCGGGTCCCGACAATGACCCTATCATAGAACGATAAAGAGTAGCATCTAACGGAATACCGGAAAGGTCTTGATCTAGATATCCCTTGGTTGGCATGGGTGTCTTGCTTGGCTTGGCATCCTTTATACCAAACTTCACGAGCATGTCTTGAATGTACTTTGTTTGGGAGATGAAGGTTCCTTCGGCAAATTGCTCGATTTGAAATCCAAGGAAATACTTCAAACTCCCCATCATGGACATCTCAAAGTTCTTGGTCATAGTTTCCGAGAACCACTTGCACAAAGATGGATTAGGAGAACCAAATATTATGTCATCTACATAGATTTGGCATATGAGCAATTCACCATTGGTACTCTTGGTAAAAAGAGTGGCATCAATGACACCCCTCACAAATCCTTCCTCGAGTAAAAACTTCCAAAGATGGCATACCAAGCCCGAGGGGCTTGCTGTGACGCCCCCAAAATCAATCCGTGTACAGTAATCATACACGCAGGGTACACGGCTGAGATTAGGGTGCCACGGTGAGAATATCACAGCAAAACACTAAACACAAAAGGATAAACCAATATGTTACAAGATAAGGGGTCACATGGACCCGAATACATAAGTTATACAAGCCATAATATCTGAGTACACACATAGTTAGTCAAGTTTTATCCTTAAGAAGGCTAGCACAAATAACATCAGAGATACAGATCGAAAATGCAAGGCCTCCTTCCTGGGAGACTCCGAAACTACTCCTGGTCCTGGTCAGCGGGGGTCTCGACGTAGTAGTATCCGCCTCCGGGGTACTCCTGCTCCTGGGCTCCAGCGTCGACTGCAGCGGCCGATCAGGCAAAACATAAAGGGGGACATAAAGCAAAGGTGAGTATCTAGCATACCCGCGAGTCTTACATCCGCTAATAAGCATTTATGCATTTGTATCAAATGGAAAGGGAGGCTGTATATAGTGGACTGCAAGATAGAAATCAAAATAAGGGTAAGAAGCTAGGCCTATCGAAGACTAGCATCTTCTGACGATGTCTTGCAGCATGAGAAGAGAAACAGCCAACAGTTATCTAAAGCATAAAGTAACAATGAAGCAGAAGTTGCTGCAACATTGTATAATAGTAAGTGGTAATGATTAATAATAATAGATGCCTCCGAGTTCCCCTCCTCGACTTCCCTGCGAGGAAGAAAACCCGGAACCATACAGTTTAATAGTATTAGTTTGTAGTGGTAAGATCCAGCTTCAGCATAAAGCATCCTATTACCGTGGACACGGCTATTCGAATAGATTAAACTCCCTGCAGGCTGCACTACTGTTCAGCCTGCACGCTCGGATCTCCAGGGTGGCATGAACCTTGTTAGGGAACGCCCCACCGAGGCTATCCGACACATCGCAGTTCATCCTAGGCTCAGCAGAGAGGCCATCCGCCGGACTATATCCTATGCGCCAAGGGGTCTAGGTCCCTCACCTTTGCACGCTCCTGCACGGTACGAGACTGGCCGGTGAAGCAAAAGCAAATCCAAAACACACCTGCTGCAGCAAAGAAGACAAGACCGCTTCCCGGCTATCAGCCTGTGGTACTGTTGACGTCTGAAGAGCTTTCGGACAAACTACGACGCAGGGGAGCCCATAACTCCTTATCCCACGTGAAGGTAGTGCGTACAAACCAACGGGTATCTCAAGTCATCCGCCGAACCATTTAGCATTTTAATATTATCTCGCAGACAACCGTTATCGCTGTCTGACTAACAACACAACGGACAACGAACAACAACAAGGCCCACCGGTAACGTCGGGGCCTGCCCTGTCGTCCCGTCAAAGCGCGCGGTTACCAACAAGGTGAACCGTCTCCTTACCTTGTCTCGCGTGTGCTCTTGGTAGAGCTCGACTTTTTCGTGGTTTGGTAACTCTCGCGAGATACGAGCAGGGGCCAAGCACACCAGTAACGTCGGTCGTACCCTCCCTGTCGTTCCCGACGCAATACCGCTCACGGGCACCGTTGGGTAGCCCGACTTCTTACCTTAAGGACAACCGTGCTCAGGTACCTAGAGCGGCTATACAGGGTCAGCAACGAGTGGAGTACAAGGATTACTCCTTGATAGCTCACACTTGAGGGTGAATCGGCAGCGCCGAGCTAGGGGGCCTTAGGCGGTGTCAGCATTGTACCGTATCTGTGTCGTTGTATATATTGTATCCGTGTTCACTCCCCTGAGTGGTCACGGCCCGCTATCTAATCCTAGCTAACAATGCGCAGGGCTCACTGCTGAATAATGCATAATTATAATAGGCAGCATAGGATAAAGGAGATACATCAACGGCGACAAGAACAGGCTATGCAATTGAATAGGATTGACATCGTAGCAGAAGCAGTAACAATGCCTAGTGCAAGAAAGTACGGAAAAGGTAGGCGATATCTGGGGAAGAGAATGGCTCTGCTTGCTTGGAAGCTCGACAGTAGGGGTAGGGTCATCGACGAAGTAGTACCCGGCAGCAGTTTAGTCGGCGGTAGCAGCGGGGTCTACAGGAGAACAAAGGGGGGGAGAAACACTAAATACAAACCAAGCATAAACAAACGGATGAATGACACGACGGATGCAATGTTAACGGTGTTCTAACGCAGTGCAATGCACGTTGCTCGGAGCGGGAATTCATCCGGGGATGAACTGCCAGCTCCGGGTGATTACCGGACAGGGTGTACGGAGGGGCAAGGGTTCATGCCAGAGGTGTCGTGGACATCTGACAAATGTATGGAGGGTGTATCCGTGTTAGTTGAGCTATTTTGAACAACTTTCGTGTTCGGAATAAATTCATCCGGCAGGTTTTTACCGGCACCGGGAATTATCGACAAACAGCCCGGAGGGGGGAATGTCGATGATCGGTGTGTTAGGGGGTGGGGTAGACATACGGATAGCGTATCCGTATTCATTATATTTTTCTGATCAATTTTGATGTAAAAAGTTTTTGAATCTGACTTACGGTTTAAAAGATATTAAATTTTAAAGTTTAAATCCATTTCTAAATTTTCTTTTTTTTTAAATGCAACATTATCCACAGAGGGTTGACTGGTCAAACCTGACCAGTGGGTCCCACTGGTCAGCCTCTAAATTAATAAAAATGATTTAACTAAATTGAAATAATCCAGTGGACCCACATGTCATAGACTTATTAGCATTTTTCATTTATTTTAACTTAATTCCTTAAAGGTGGGACCCAGTCGTCAGTGAGAGACCACTAACAGTTTTATTAATTTAAACAAATGGTCTAGGGCCCACATGTCATAGACTCCAGTGCTAATTCCAGTTATACTAATCTGAGATGATTAATCAAGTGCGGGGGCCCACTTTCATTGGCAAGAGGGGGGGTTAGTTGCTAACCAACGCACTGACACGGGGGTCCAAGCGGTCAGCGACAAGGGGAGCACACCGGTGGCTTGCCGGCGGCTGTACTCCGGCGATGTCGTCCATGCCCGCGCTACCGAGCACCAATTGAGGCGCCGTTTTTTCCTACGCGTAGCTGGAGGCGAGCCGCGTCCACTGGTGGGGTGGGCTTCACCGGAATCTCACCGGAACGACGACGACAAGCGTGGTGGCGGGGCAGAACAAGGCGAAGACGACGACGACGTTTTAGTGCAAGGGAAGTAGCGGGAACGAGCGCGTTGAGCTCCTGGGGGCAGTTCAAGCGTGATGGAACTCAGAGCGCGTCAAACGCGGGCTCCACGACATGGCGGCGAGCTCGTCGGCGGTCTCGAGCTATGGCTCTAATGGCGATGCGGGGTACGGGGCATGGCGGGCTAAACGGGGAGGTGGAGAAGGTGGCCCTGCTCACCAGGAACACGTAGAGGAGGGCAGTGGGCTCGGGGAAGGCGTGTGGTCGCCGGAATTTCTCGGCGACGGCAGCGGGGAGGCGAGAAGGGAACGGTGACGTACGCTCGCAGCAAGTCTTCCGGGCCCGATTCCTCCACGGGGAAGACGAAGTCGACGACAACGAGTGTGGGGGACAACTCGGACGGGCGAGGGGGGCTCGTTCGCCGCGCCGGCGACGACGACGCGTCCATGGGTGCGCGAACGGGCTTGATCCAGAGAGAGGGAGGGTAAAATGGAGGGTTGCGGGTAGGGTTAGGGTTCCCCGGGGCAGAGGGGGGTCCTTGGGACCTTATTCCCGCCGGCGAGCCACCGATGGTGGCCACGGCGTGGCCGGCCGTGGGATGGCCGCCACGCAGTGCAACAGGTGAACAGGGGAGGGGATGACCCCTGGTGGGCCAAGTGGGCTTGGTTGGGCCGCACTGTGCACTAGTTGCACTGGGGTCTGGGCCTCTTTGCTTTTTATTATTTTATTTCTTTTCAGCCTTCTTTCTTTTTCTGTTTGTATTTCTTTTTGTTGCTCTAGCATTTTTGTAAATTATGATACCTGCCCCATTATTTGTATTGCCTTATGTAGCAATGCTACAAGAAGTTTGGTGACTAAATAAATTCATTTGATATTTGTTTTAATTATGCCATTGATAAAAGGGGGCTTTTGGCTACTTTTTTTTATTTGTTGGATTTATTTTTTTTGCTTGATAAATTCCCAAAACCATATGGATGTGATCCACTGATTTTTAGGCATTTAACAAAATTGCTTTCACAATTTTCGGACCAAGTTTTATTTCCACTTATTTTTAATATTCATCCAAAGGCATATTGGGTTTGTTTGAATTCAAAGATGAACAAGGCATGATCAAAGGTGACTAGAGACTTCCTAATAACAGAGAATTATATTAACAAAAGTTTTACAGATGCCTGACACTGAGGGTGTTACAATTCTCCCCCACTATAGGAATTCTCGTCCCGAGAATCTAAGCGGTAGAGGGGAAAAGATCGGGGTATTCTTCACGAAGATGATCTTCGCGTTCCCAAGTGGCTTCATCTTCAGAATGATTCGACCACTGAACTTTGAGGAACTTGATGGTCTTGTTGCGGGTTTTGCATTCAGACTGATCGAGAATGCGGCTCGGATTTTCTTGATAAGTCAAGTCCTATTGCAATTCAATCATATCATGTTCCACTTAACGAATAGGGTCCTTGAAGCAGCGTCGGAGTTGCGACACGTGAAAAACATCGTGGACTTGGGAGAGGTTCGGCGGCAATTCCAGTCGGTATGCCACTGGTCCACTTCGGGAAACAATGCGGAATGGGCCAATGTAGCGAGGAGCTAACTTGCCTTTGACCCCGAAACGATGAGTGCCTCTCATGGGAGTGACACGGAGGTAAGCTTGTTCACCGGGTTGATAGACCATTTCCTTGTGCTTGCGGTCATAGTTTCTCTTCTGGCGGGACTGGGCAGCTTTCAAGTGTTCACGAATAACGCGGACCTGATCTTCGGCATGTTGTATAATGTCCGGACCAATGAGGTTTCGTTCCCCAGTTTCCGACCAATTCAGAGGGGTTCGACACTTACGTCCATAAAGAACTTCAAAGGGTGCCATCTTCAGATTAGCCTGGTAGCTATTGTTGTACGAGAATTCAGCAAATGGAAGAGATTCCTCCCATTTCTTACCGAATGAAATGACACAAGCTCGAAGCATATATTCAAGCACTTGGTCGACTCGTTCAACTTGTCCTTGTGATTGTGGGTGATAAGCAGTACTGAAGCTTAGGTGAGTGCCCATAGCTTCTTGGAAACTATCCCAGAACTTCGAGGTGAAAATGTTGCCACGGTCTGAACTGATCTCCAACGGAATACCGTGGAGCGTCACGATTCTGGAAACATACAAGTCTGCCAACTGGCTAGCAGAGATCGTCTCATTGACAGGCAGAAAATGGGAAACCTTGGAGAATCGGTCGATGACGAAAAATATAGCATCATGACCCTTCTGTGATCGCGGAAAACCGGTGACGAAGTCCATTTCAATCTTGTCCCACTTCCATTCAGGAATAGAAAGTGGTTGAAGAGTTCCAGCAGGTCTTTGATGTTCTGCTTTCACGCGGCGGCAAACGTCACACTCGTCAACATATCGAGCAATGTCTTGCTTCATGTTAGACCACCAGTACCGCTGACGAAGGTCTTGGTACATCTTGGTACTACCAGGGTGAATCGACAAAGGAGTATCATGAGCTTCTTTCATGACGCGCGGGGTCAAGTTTAGATTGGGCTTACTCCTAGGGACCACTAAACGATTCTTGAAATACAACGTTCCATCATCAGTAACAGTGAAGCATGATGGCTTTCCTCTAGCGATATGCTTCTTGATCTTCTCGACATCAGAGTCACATGTTTGTATCCACTTGATGGTGATGTCGAGGTCCGTCTCAACAACAAGGTTATTCACATGTCCCTGCGGAACAATTTCAAGGTTCAACTTGAGGATCTCTTCATACAGAAGTGGCTGCTCTATCTGGACTTCAAGTTCAGAACAGTAGGCTTTGCGGCTTAAGTCATCGGCCACCACATTAGCTTTTCCAGGGGTGTAAGAAATTCCCATGTTGTAGTCGGCTATTGTCTCGAGCCATCTCTGCTGGCGGAGATTCAAGTCGGGCTGAGTAAACAGGTACTTCAGGCTTTGGTGGTCGGTGTAGATCTCGCAACGGTTACCGACGAGGTAATGTCCCCACAGCTTCAATGCATAAATTACCGCTGCCAATTCGAGATCATGTGTTGGATAGTTTTCTTCGTGAGCACGCAACTGACGAGAGCCATAAGCAATCACTTTGCGCTCTTGCATTAGGACACAGCCTAATCCTTGACAAGACGCGTCGCAATAAATCACGAAGTCCTTCTGAGTATCAGGAGGGGCAAGCACCGGGGGTGAAGTGAGCTTGTCCTTCAGAGCTTGAAAAATTTCTTCGCATTTATCAGTCCACTCAAACTTGACGCCTTTGTGAAGCAGGTTAGTCAGAGGCCTGGAAATCTTGGAGAAGTTCTCAACGAAACGACGGCAATAGCTAGCAAGGCCGAGGAAACTTCGGACTTTCTTGACGGTCCTGGGCGGAGTCCAGTCAAGAATAGCCTGGATAAGTTCGGGGTTGACGGCAACGCCATCCTTGGAAATCACATGACCAAGGTAGGTTACTTCGGGAAGCCATAATTCCCACTTAGAGTACTTAGCATAGAGTTTGTGTCGTCGAAACTTTTCCAGCACAAGGCGAAGATGTTCAGCATGTTCTGCATAGGTCTTGGAGTAAATCAATATATCATCCAGATAAACCACGACGAACTTGTCGAGGTATTCCATGAATATATAGTTCATCAATCTGGAGGAAGTGGCTGGGGCATTCTTCAAGCCAAAGGACATGACGGTGTACTCGTATGAACCATAGCGAGTAATGAATGCGGTCTTCGGGATGTCCTCATCACGGACCCGGATTTGCTGATAACCCAACCTTAAGTCGAGTTTTGAAAACACCGTGGATCCAGCAAATTGGTCATAAAGATCATTTATCCGAGGGAGGGGGTACTTGTTCTGTATCGTGGCCGGTTGATAGGTCGGTAATCTTGGACCAAACGGTTCGTGCCATCACTCTTCTTGACAAAGAGAGAAGGTGCTCCCCAAGCAGAGGAACTTGGACGGATGAAGCCTTTCTCGAGGGCCGTGTCGATCTCCTTCTTCAATTCGAGGAGGTGGTGAGGTGGCATCTTATACGGGCGCTTGGCAATAGGGACGGTGTCGGGCTTCAAGTTGATGACGAATTCAACTTCTCTAATCGGGGGTATCCCCGGCAGTTCTTCTGGGAATACGTCGGTAAAATCACAAACGATTGGGACTTTCTCAATCCCTTCGAGAGGTGCGACATTCAAGGCATTTAGAGCATATATACGAGCTTCGGCATTCATCGACACAATGGCAGTGTGACTCACAATCGCGCCAGAAGGATGAAAGAGTTGGATGACCTTGGTGGCACAATAAAGTGCGGCATCGTGGGCTTTCAGCCAATCCATACCCAAGATAAGGTCAATAGTGGAGGTTTTCAGAATATGTGGGGAGACAAGGAACTCAATCCTTTCGATCTTGACGGTGATGTTAGGTGCCAGCATGTCAACGTGACACATGTCGCCGAGTGTTTTAACGGCCAAGGGGTGTGCATCTTTTCGTGGTATATGCCATGCTTAGATGCAAATGCTCCAGACATAAATGAATGTGATGCTCCTGTATCAAATAAAACAGTAGCAGGTATTGATTGAACGAGGAGAGTACCCATCACTGTAGCGGGTTGTGCCTGAGCTGCTTCAACATCAATGTTGTAAGCATGACCACGAGCATGAGTATTTGACCCAGTATTATAGTTGAGGGTCCCATTGTTGCCACGGCCATTTCTGCGGCCAGCAGGGTGAACTACCAGTTGATTCTGTCGCTGAGGGCAGTCTCTGGAAATATGGCCTGGCTGACGGCACTTGAAACACATGCCATCTTGAGGACGAAGGGGTGCAGTCTCAGTCTTCGGTTGTCTCGGCGGGGGAGGAGGCAGACGGGGTGCAACATACGAAGGCCTTGGTGCAGGGGCAGTTGGACGAAACACACTGTGTGGAAGCCAAACGCGTTGCTTCTGTGCTGTGCCCGAAGATGAGCCAGCATCACGGGGGCGCTTCGGCGAACCACCGAACTTAAGCTGAGCGGTATCAAGAGTGATAGTCTGGTTCACCATGGTGGCGAAGTCGGGGAAGACGTGCAAAGCCAGTGCCATCTGGAGATCTGGGTTGAGTCCATCACGTAACTTCTCTTGCCTACTTGCATCATTTGGGAGGTCACTTGCAGCATAGCTGGAGAGGCGGAGGAATTCCCTCTGGTATGCCTCGACAGTTTTGTTGCCCTGAACAAGGTTGCGGAACTCGGTCTTCATACAGTTCATAATCGCGTGGGGGACATAACGAGCACGGAAAGCAGTCTTGAAGTCATTCCAGGTGACGACAGTTCCTTCAACTAGCGAGCCCTTGTAGGTGTCCCACCACTGAGCAGCGGGACCACGCAGGAAATAGGACGCGAAGTTAACGTAATCAGCAGCGCTCACATTAGCGAACTCCAACTGACGGTTGATGTCACGGAGCCAATCATCGGCATCCAGCGGTTGTTCAGGTTGGTGGAAGAGAGGGGGATTGAGACGCATAAAATCCCGCAGAGTAACCACATGAGGTTGGTTCTGGTGCTGGTTCTGGTTCTGATTCTGGTTCTGGAGCTGATCTATGACTCCTTGCATAAACACTTGGTTCATCTGAAACTGCTGCATCATCGCGGCCATGTAGTCTGGCGGCGGAGGTGGATCGTTGGCACCACGACCACGACCACGACCACCACGACCAGCCATCCTGCTAAAATTTAACAGGGGTATTTCAGCGATGAGAATTTTAACGAGATGCCGGAAACGAGTAAGAGGTAAAGCGACAACAAAGAGGAGGCGCGGATATATAGGAGTAGTCATATAAGACATACGCATCCACACATAGAGTCAACCGTAAAATCGGGCAGCGTAACGTCGTTGAAATTAAGGAAAAAGGACACACTAGGCGGCGCGCAGACCGCGGTAAGGATTACACGACGCGACATAGATTCCACTATGTCAATCACGCCGCAAGAAAACTGTTGGCCATAGGAGTTAATGCCAGAGGACGCACGGCCTGCCCAGAATGAGAATGGGATCCGCGGTCCGGGACCTGGGGTAGAACTCCTGCGACACGACTCAATCAATGGGGAAGCACCAAAACGCCGGATGGAATCAAGAGAACGTGATCCTAATGTCAGAGTTTGTAAAACTTACCAGCAAGGATAAGAGAGCAGATTCCCAGAGCATAGGTAAGGAGAAAAGGATCCTAATACCATAGATATCACACGTAGTGACATTGATGTGGGCACGTAAGCCAAACATTAAGTTAGCAAAATAGTTTTTCAAATTCTAGACTCAATTTCGACCAGGTAATGGTTGGGGTGGCTTCCTACAGGCAGTCGGCTCTGATACCAACTTGTGACGCCCCCAAAATCAATCTGTGTACAGTAATCATACACGCAGGGTACACGGCTGAGATTAGGGTGCCACGATGAGAATATCACAGCACAACACTAAACACAAAAGGATAAACCAATATGTTACAAGATAAGGGGTCACACGGACCCGAATACATAAGTTATACAAGCCATAATATCTGAGTACACACATAGTAAGTCAAGTTTTTTCCTTAAGAAGGCTAGCACAAATAACATCAGAGATACAGATCGAAAAGGCAAGGCCTCCTGCCTGGGAGCCTCCGAAACTACTCCTTGTCCTGGTCAGCGGGGGTCTCGAGGTAGTAGTATCCGCCTCCGGGGTACTCCTACTCCTGGGCTCCAGCGTCAACTGCAGCGTCCGATCAGGCAAAACATAAAGGGGGACATAAAGCAAAGGTGAGTATCTAGCATACCCGCGAGTCTTACATCCGCTACTAAGCATTTATGCATTTGTATCAAATGGAAAGGGAGGCTGTATATAGTGGACTTCAAGATAGAAATCAGAATAAGGGTAAGAAGCTAGGCCTATCGAAGACTAGCATCTTCTGACGATGTCTTGCAGCATGAGAAGAGAAACAGCCAACAGTTATCTAAAGCATAAAGTAACAATGAAGCAGAAGTTGCTGCAACATTGTATAATAGTAAGTTGTAATGATTAATAATAATAGATGCCTCCGAGTTCCCCTCCTCGACTTTCCTGCGAGGAAGAAAACCCGGAACCATACAGTTTAATAGTATTAGTTTGTAGTGGTAAGATCCAGCTTCAGCATAAAGCATCCTGTTACCGTGGACACGGCTATTCGAATAGATTAAACTCCCTGCAGGGGTGCACTACTGTTCAGCCTGCACGCTCGGATCTCCAGGGTGGCATGAACCTTGTTAGGGAACGCCCCACCGAGGCTATCCGACACATCGCAGTTCATCCCAGGCTCAGCAGAGAGGCCATCCGCTGGACTATATCCTACGCGCCAAGGGGTCTAGGTCCCTCACCCTTGCACGCTCCTGCACGGTACGAGACTGGCCGGTGAAGCAAAAGCAAATCCAAAACACACCTGCTGCAGCAAAGAAGACAAGACCGCTTCCCGGCTATCAGCCCGTGGTACTGCTGACGTCTGAAGAGATTTCGAACAAACTACGACGCAGGGGAGCCCATAACTCCTTATCCCACGCGAAGGTAGTGCGTACAGACCAACGGGTCTCTCAAGTCATCCGCCGAACCATTTAACATTTTAATATTATCTCGCAGACAACTGTTATCGCTGTCTGACTAACAACACAACGGACAACGAACAACAACAAGGCCCACCGGTAACGTCGGGGCCTGCCCTGTCATCCCGTCAAAGCGCGCAGTTACCAACAAGGTGAACCGTCTCCTTACCTTGTCTCGCGTGTGCTCTTGGTAGAGCTCGACTTTTTCGTGGTTTGGTAACTCTCGCGAGATACGAGCAGGGGCGAAGCACGCCAGTAACGTCGGTCGTACCCTCCCTGTCGTTCCCGACGCAATACCGCTCGCGGGCACCGTTGGGTCGCCCGGCTTCTTACCTTAAGGACAACCGTGCTCAGGTACCTAGAGCGGCTATACAGGGTCAGCAACGAGTGGAGTACAAGGATTACTCCTTGATAGCTCACACTTGAGGGTGACTCGGCAGAGCCGAGCTAGGGGGCCTTAGGCGGTGTCTGCATTGTACCGTATCTGTGTCGTTGTATATATTGTATCCGTGTTCACTCCCCTGAGTGGTCACGGCCCGCTATCTAATCCTAGCTAACAATGCGCAGGGCTCACTGCTGAATAATGCATAATTATAATAGGCAGCATAGGATAAAGGAGGTACATCAAGGGCGACAAGAACAGGCTATGCAATTGAATAGGATTCAAATCGTAGCAGCAGCAGTAACAATGCCTAGTGCAAGAAAGTACGGAAAAGGTCGGTGATATCTGGGGAAGAGAATGGCTCTGCTTGTTTGGAAGCTCGGCGGTAGGGGTAGGGTCATCGACGAAGTAGTCGTACCCGGCAGCAGTGTAGTCAGCGGTAGCAGCGGGGTCTACCGGAGAACAAAGGGGGGAGAAACAGTAAATACAAAGCAAGCATAAACAAACAGATGAATGACACGACGGATGCAATGTTAACGGTGTTCTAACGCAGTGCAATGCACGTTGCTCGGACCGGGAATTCATCCGGGGATGAACTGCCAGCTCCGGGTGATTACCGGACAAGGTGTCTGGAGGGGGAAGGGTTCATGATGGAGGTGTCGTGGACATCCGACAAATGTATGGACGGTGTATCCGTGTTAGTTGAGCTATTCTTAACAACTTTCGTGTTCGGAATAAATTCATCCGACAGGTTTTTACCGGCACCGGGAATTATCGACAAACAGCCCGGAGGGGGGAATGTCGATGACCGGTGTGTTAGGGGGTGGGGTAGACATACGGATAGCGTATCCGTATTCGTTATATTTTTCTGATCAATTTTGATGTATAAAGTTTTTTAATCTGACTTCGGTTTAAAAGATATTGAATTTTAAAGTTTAAATCATTTTAAATTCATTTCTGAATTATTATTTTAATGCAACATTATCCACAGAGGGTTGACTGGTCAAACCTGACCAGTGGGTCCCACTGGTCAGCCTCTAAATTAATAAAAATGATTTCACTAAATTTAAATAATCTAGTGGACCCACATGTCATAGACTTATTAGCATTTTTATTTATTTTAACTTAATTCCTTACAGGTGGGACCCAGTCGTCAGTGAGAGACCACTAACAGTTTTATTAATTTAAACAAATGGACTAGGGCCCACATGTCATAGACTCCAGTGTTAATTCCAATTATACAAGCGGTTGTACTCCGGCGAGGTCGTCAATGCCCGCGCTACCGTGTAGGAGATATGCCCTAGAGGCAGTAATAACAGTTATTTTGTATCTCCGAGTTTGTAATGAATGTTTATGTTCCATGCTATAACTGCAATGATTCTCGAGTCTGCAATATCCACGAGGCTCGGAGGGAAACTCATGTGCACGTGTGGTATAATAAACAGTAAAATGTATTCCTAGTCATGCCTCTAAGACTGGCTCATGTATTGCATGATGATCCTGTTTTCCTGATCATGGGCATGTCTATGCCGGCAATTTTGAGGGCACAATGTTAGAAGAACATTTGTGTTGAATCGACCCAAATTGATGTTATGCTATGAGATACATTCGTCACAAGTTAGTGGTTAATAACACAGAGAAAGTTGTGCGTTTGCATAATTCCTTAGACCATGAGAGTATCGAGTTCCTTCGTACTTGCTTCGTGAACTTTGGGGTTTTGTTAAACGTCATCTGTAAAAGGGTGGCTATTACGGCAGCTTGCGGGTTCACGGAAAAGTATGACAAGGAACTAGGTAGCTCGAGATTGGGATTTGCTCCTCCGTCGTTGGAGAGATATTCTTAGGGCCCTCTCGGTGTTACGGTATCCACCATCGTCTGGCCAGACACAGTGTGATTTGATCACAGGGATCCCGGAACGCGGGAACGAGAAAAGAGAACAATACCAGGAACGAGGTAACTGGCATAGTGGACAAGTTGTTGATTCACGGGGATGCCAATAAGTCTCACCTCGGGTATTTGTAATATATCGCGAAGCAACAGGAATAGCACACAGCAACTAAAGGTTCACTCGAATAATTCTTCGTATGGGTATAGGGATCAATATGGATGTCCTCGGTTCCGCTATTGATCATTGATCGGAAAGTGTTCCGGTCATGTCTATACTTCATCGAACCTACAGGGTCACACGCTTAAGGGTAATCTATCTGTTGAATACTAGACAGGGAGTCTGAGATAAAGTCACCGGAAAGGTTTCGGAGACGGCGGAAAAGTTCCGAGAGAGAAAACCGAAAAGTTGTTTCGGGGTAAACCACTAAGCCGAAAAGGTTTCGGAGAGCACCTGGTAATTTTGGAGAGTGCCAGAATTGTTCTGGTAACTTCTGGAATTTTTCTGGAGAAAAGATTAAAATATTTTTTTCGGAAATATTTCGGAGCTGCCGGAAATGTTCCGGAGCTGCCGGAAATGCTTAGGTTGCTTTTCGCAGATGAAAATCACTAATCTGGAATTGTTTCGGAATGCGCCCAAAATCATTTTAGTGGGTGTTGGAATTATTCTAAGACCCACAGAAATATTTTCGGAATTTTCGGACGCGAAAAAGTGGTGTCATGAATAGTAAAAAGTACTACTTGAGATATTTTTGGAAAGCCTTCTAGAAGGACTTGGGAGCCAAGAAAGCCCCCTTGGGTTTCCTATAAATAGAGGTGTGAGGGCAGCCCCATATCCTTGATCCAAGCTCTCACTTGAGTTCTCAACACATGCCATGCAATTATCTGGCTTCTTCTCTCCCTCACACGAAAGAGTTTCGTAGAGCCGAAAGGCTGTCTGGGTTCCGGCAGGAACTAGTTCTGGACGGCGAAGCCCTGCTGGATAGCTGACACCGTATGTGTGCAACTTGGTAGAGAGGTCGTTGTTTCGATCTTAGTTCGAGTGTGCCTCCCGAAGGGCTGTCCGAGTTACAGATCGAGTTTCGAGGGTCCTCCCGAAGGGCTGTCCGTGACATCGTCCGAGGGACTGTCCGACCGCCTCCCGGAGCGCTGTTCGTGGGGCAGACGAGGGAATACATTCTCGCGGTTGGGAGGTTGTAAATCCTAGCTGCGGGGATCTGCACCGACGATCTTCATCGACTCTACTTCCCGCTGCGCTACGAGTCGGTAACGATCAGATCAAAACCTTGTATGCGTCTCCATAGTGGTCCTGGGCGTGCTCGCTATACCGAAAATTTTTGTTTTCTGTTGCGTTCCCCTACAGTGGTATCAGAGCCGTGCTATGCGTAGATGCATGTTATGATCTAGAATACATGGAGATGTATGGGTATTCCATAATATAATTTTGGAGTAGATCAGATCTATTGCTGAAAATTATTTATGCGGGTGGCAGATGAAATCTGTTACCCGATATTCTTGTTGCTTCCCTAGAATTTGCGTATTTCTGATCTCGAGACAGCATGGTGGAATTTTACAAAGTTCTGGCAATCCGCGATCCTGATTGATCAACGAAGTGCTATCAGTTCTTTGGGTTCCGCCATAGTCAAAAGAAAGATGAAATTCGCAGACTAAAGGGCAATGCAGATATGATCTGCACGGGGATCACGCGTATGACGAAGTTCAGTATGGGGTTCGAGATTTTATTTTCTCGTGCTTCATACACCCCGCAATGTTAATCTAGTGACTTGAATAATCATACTTGATGATAAAACGTTGGTAGTTGCGGTTTAAGTCAAAACCTTAGAAGCCACGTAAAATAAAATTTTGCATAAACCGGTTTAGAGGCGTCTAACTTGTTTTTGCAGGATGTGCATGTGATGTGGTATAGCAAAGCTCATATTAATTCGATTATGTATGAGATGACTATATAATGTAAATTTATTAACATGACCTGCGTGTCATGATTCTGCATGATGGCTGGAGCCATATGATTGTCACTTTAATGACCTGCGTGTCAACCTTAGGTAATGCACTTATTCATTTGCTATAAAAATAGCAATATTATTTGGTGCATCGACAAGGTGGTGGCAATCTTCGCGAAGGTGAACTCCGACGCAAATGCCAAAGACGAAGAAATACTTGACTTCTCCGTCAGAAGGGGCTATACCATATCATGCTATTATGAATTGCATGGGATGTTTATCCCTTATGTTGCACCCTTCTTGATTGCGCGGTAGTCGCTTTTTATTAGGGTGATCTCTCACTTAAAATATCAAGTAGTTAGTGTTCTCCCAAGTGTAGCGCCGTCACAACATCTATACTCTCGGGGTGCGCCATGGATGCATGGGTACGAACGATTGGAGAAATGTAAGGCGGGTGAGGTCAGACCTCGCAGCAAGATCACTTGGTTGTCTTGACGTTCATGGCAGGATCGTCCTGAGCTCGGAACACACGCATCGAAAGATGAACAAGAGTCACATAGAGATGTGATCGGCAAGTTGGCCTACCAAATCAAAATCCTCGTCATGAGATGATGATTCTATGGCGTTGTATTGATATTTGGATCTTGAATCACTCATAATCAATTTTGAGAGATATTGATTTAAGTGGGAGCACACTTTAGAATAAAATTGTTTATTCACTAGTGCAAAAATCATTATGAACAAAGTCTAAGTTAAACTTGTGTTTACCGTTGTAGATCAAATGGCTCGCAACACCGCTTTCAACTTGGGGCCATTGTTAGAGAAAGAAAAGTTAGCTGCGACTGGAAACAACTATGCGGACTGGGTCCGTAACCTGAGGATTGTCCTCAGGAGCGCTAAGAAAATCTATGTGCTTGAAAAAGCTCTTCCAGCTAAACCGGCGGCAGGTGCCTCGGAAGATGAACAAAATGTCTGGGCCACTCAGGATGATGATCACAACGCAGTACAGTGCCTCATGCTAGCTTGCATGAGTCCAGAGCTCCAAAAACGTTTTGAATTCCATAAACCCCGTGATATGATCCGGGAATTGGATGCTCTGTACAAGGAAACCGCAAGGTCTGAACGTTTTGATATCATGAATATCTTGATGAATTTAAAGATGGCTGAGGGCGGTTCAGTTGGCGAACACATAGTCAAAATGATTGGCTATGCTGAAAGGCTTAAAACCCTGGAATTTCCAATTCCAGCATCCCATATGATGGACATGATGCTTTCTTCACTCCCCCCGTCTTACAACAGTTTTGTCATGAATTACAACATGAGTGGGATGGAGAAAACACCAGAAGAGGTGCTCGCCATGCTGAAAACTGTGGAAGAAGGACTGCGGAAAAATCACAAGCAAGTGTTGCTTGTGAATAAAACCGCTAGTTTCAAAAAGAAAGGCAAGCCAAAGAAGGGCAAGGGTGCCGGTAAGACCGGCTCCCAAAGCAACTCTAAGGGCGGAGCCAAGAATGAAACTGAGTTCTTCTACTGCAAGGGCACAGGACACTGGAAGAGAAACTGCAAGAAGTATCTGGCCGATAAGAAGTCCGGGAAACCGGAAAAGGTATAATTGTTATACAAGTTAATGTCATTGATGTTTTGCTTGCTAGCGAAAATTCTAAGTCTTGGGTATTTGATACCGGATCGGTTGCTCACATTTGCAACTCGATACAGGGACTGCAGAAGGTCCGCAAGCTAGCAAAGAATGAAGTCATGATGCGCGTCGGGAACGGCGCTGGGATCGCCGCTCAAGCCGTCGGCATTATGCCTCTACGTCTCCCTTCAGGATTTATCTTAGAGCTAAATAAATGTTATTTTGTTCCACTATTGTGTAGAAACATTATCTCTGGATCATGTTTAGTACACGATGGGTATTCGTACAAGTCTGAGAACAATGGTTTGCACCCATTGTTGGGGGCCTTTTCATACTAAATCTTGAATGTGAAAATGATTTCTTTAACATGAATGCTAAACTCCTTAAGAAGGTTGATACCACAACCACTTATTTGTGGCACTGTCGGCTTGGCCACATCGGAAAGAAACGCATGCAAAGACTCCAAAGAGATGGAGTTTTACCGTCCTTTGATTTTGAATCATTTGACACATGTGAAGCTTGTCTAATGGGAAAAATGACCAAGATGTCGTTCAAGGGTCATCCTGAACGGGCGGGTGAATTATTGGAAATAATACATAGTGATGTATGTGGTCCAATGAGCACAGCCGCACGGGGTGGGTATTTCTACTTCGTGACTTTTACTGATGATTTAAGTCGGTATGGCTACATCTACTTGATGAAGCATAAGTCGGAAACCTTTGAAAAGTTCAAGGAATTTCAGAATGAGGTAGAAAATCATCGTGACAAAAAGATTAATTTTCTGCGGTCTGATCGCGGAGGCGAATACCTTAGTCATGAGTTTGGCCAACATCTAAGTGACCGTGGAATCGTTTCACAGCTTACGCCTCCCGGAACTGCACAGCGAAATGGAGTATCGGAAAGACGTAACCGAACCTTGTTAGACATGGTAAGGTCGATGATGTCTCTTACAGATCTGCCGATATCTTTTTGGGGTCACGCACTAGATACTGCCGCTCACACACTAAACCGAGCACCGTCTAAGTCTGTTGAAACGACACCACATGAGATGTGGAATGGGAAGAAACCCAGTTTGTCGCACCTTAAAATTTGGGGATGTGAGGTACTTGTAAAACGTTTACAACCAACCAAACTCGATCCCAGATCAGACAAATGTAACTTTGTAGGTTATCCAAAAGAAACAATTGGGTAGTCCTTCTACCTACCCTCCGAGCACAAAGTGTTTGTCGCTAAAAGCGGAGTCTTTCTTGAGAAAGAGTTTCTCGCCAAAGAATTAAGTGGGAGGACAGTACAACTTAATGAGATTAGTGAATCTTCGGCGACCGTTGCTATGGCTAAAGAACCGGAAGTAATTCCGCAAATTATCCCTACAACCGAGCCAGAAGTTGTCGCATATAATGCAAAAACTTCAGACAATGTTGTAACTGAACCGCGTAGATCAGGTAGGGCTGTCCAGCCACCTGAGTGGTTTCATGATGAAATCTTCATTCTTGAAGACGATGAACCTGCGCACTACAAAGAAGCGATGGCGGGGCCCAGCTCAAGGGAATGGCACAGAGCCATGAAATCCGAGATGGAATCCATGTACGAAAACCAAGTTTGGAACTTGGAAGAACTTCCAGAAGGCGTAAAGCCCATTGGTTGTAAATGGATTTTCAAAAGAAAGACGGACGCGGATGGTAACATTACTATCCACAAAGCTAGACTTGTCGCGAAAGGGTTCACGCAAGTTCCAGGAGTGGACTACGACGAGACGTTCTCGCCAGTAGCTATGCTTAGGTCTGTACGGATATTACTAGCAATTGCTGCTTATTTCGACTATGAAATATGGCAGATGGACGTCAAAACGGCTTTCCTAAATGGAAACCTCAAAGAGGATGTATACATGATACAGCCAGAAGGTTTTGTCATTCATAAGGATGCTAAAAAGGTATGCAAGCTTCAGAAAGCCATTTATGGTCTGAAGCAAGCATCAAGGAGCTGGAACATTCATTTTGATGAAGTAGCCAAACGGTTTGGCTTCATCAGGAATGACGAAGAATCTTGTGTTTACAAGAAGTTTAGTGGGAGCGCAAAAGCATTTCTAATCTTGTATGTGGATGACATATTGTTGATTGGAAATGATGTGAATTTCCTTAGCGAAATAAAAGACTCATTGAAAAGGAGTTTTTCAATGAAAGACTTAGGCGAAGCGGCATATGTATTGGGCATTAGGATCTATAGAGATAGATCAAGACGCCTGATAGCGCTTAGCCAAAGCACGTACATTGACAAGGTGTTGAAAAGGTTCAACATGGAGAACTCCAAGAAAGACCTACTCCCCATGTCACCTGGCACAGTGCTTTGCAAGAATCAGTGTCCTCGGACTCTCGATGAGCGAGTACAAATGAATGATGTTCCATATGCCTCGGCAGTTGGTTCTATTATGTATGCCATGCTATGTACAAGACCGGACGTTTCCTATGCGCTAAGTGTTAGCAGCCGGTACCAAAGTGATCCAGGATTGGAACACTGGGCCGCAGTCAAGGGTATTCTTAAGTACCTCAAACGGACCAAGGATTTACTCCTTGTGTACGGAGGTGATGAAGAGCTCATTGTAAGTGGTTACACTGATGCAGGCTTCATGACTGACCCAGATGACTTCAAATCTCAATCAGGCTATGTTTTCATATTGAACGGCAGCGCAGTTGATTGGAAAAGTTCCAAACAAAAGACTGTGGCAGATTCTACGACAGAGGCGGAATATGTTGCTGCTTCAGAAGCCTCCAAAGAGGCGGTATGGATCAAGCAATTTCTTGAAGACCTTGGTGTGGTTCCAAGTGCTCTGGACCCGGTGGAGATCTATTGTGATAATAGTGGCGCCGTGGCTCAGGCAAGGGAGCCAAGTTCGCACCATAAGACAAGACATATTGAACGCAAATATAAACTCATTTGACATCATGTCGAAGCGGGTTTAGTGAAAGTACGCAAAGTTCACACGGATCTGAACGTGTCAGACCCGATGACAAAGCCTCTACCACGAGCAAAGCATGAGCAGCACCGGATAACCATTGGTGTTAGGGAAGCCATGTAACTGGATTATGACTCTAGTGCAAGTGGGAGTCTGTAGGAGATATGCCCTAGAGGCAGTAATAACAGTTATTTTGTATCTCCGAGTTTGTAATGAATGTTTATGTTCCATGATATAACTGCAATGATTCTCGAGTCTGCAATATCCACGAGGCTCGGAGGGAAACTCATGTGCACGTGTGGTATAATAAACAGTAAAATGTATTCCTAGTCATGCCTCTAAGACTGGCTCATGTATTGCATGATGATCCTGTTTTCCTGATCATGGGCATGTCTATGCCGGCAATTTTGAGGGCACAATGTTAGAAGAACATTTGTGTTGAATCGACCCGAATTGATGTTATGCTATGAGATACATTCGTCACAAGTTATTGGTTAATAACACAGAGAAAGTTGTGCGTTTGCATAATTCCTTAGACCATGAGAGTATCGAGTTCCTTCGTACTTGCTTCGTGAACTTTGGGGTTTTGTTAAACGTCATCTGTAAAAGGGTGGCTATTACGGCAGCTTGCGGGTTCACGGAAAAGTATGACAAGGAACTAGGTAGCTCGAGATTGGGATTTTCTCCTCCGTCGTTGGAGAGATATTCTTAGGGCCCTCTCGGTGTTACGGTATCCACCATCGTCTGGCCAGACCCAGTGTGATTTGATCACAGGGATGCCGGAACGCGGGAACAAGAAAAGAGAACAATACCAGGAACGAGGTAACTGGCATAGTGGACAAGTTGTTGATTCACGGGGATGCCAATAAGTCTCACCTCGGGTATTTGTAATATATCGCGAAGCAACAGGAATAGCACACAGCAACTAAAGGTTCACTCGAATAATTCTTCGTATGGGTATAGGGATCAATATGGATGTCCTCGGTTCCGCTATTGATCATTGATCGGAAAGTGTTCCGGTCATGTCTATACTTCATCGAACCTACAGGGTCACACGCTTAAGGGTCATCTATCTGTTGAATACTAGACAGGGAGTCTGAGATAAATTCACCGGAAAGGTTTCGGAGACGGCGGAAAAGTTCCGAGAGAGAAAACCGAAAAGTTGTTTCGGGGTAAACCACTAAGCCGAAAAGGTTTCGGAGAGCACCTGGTAATTTTGGAGAGTGCCAAAATTGTTCTGGTAACTTCTGGAATTTTTCTGGAGAAAAGATTAAAATATTTTTTTCGGAAATATTTCGGAGCTGCCGGAAATGCTTAGGTTGTTTTTCGAAGATGAAAATCACTAATCCGGAATTGTTTCGGAATGCGCCCAAAATCATTTTAGTGGGTGTTGGAATTATTCTAAGACCCACAGAAATATTTTCGGAATTTTCGGACGCGAAAAAGTGGTGTCATGAATAGTAAAAAGTACTACTTGAGATATTTTTGGAAAGCCTTCTAGAAGGACTTGGGAGCCAAGAAAGCCCCCTTGGGTTTCCTATAAATAGAGGTGTGAGGGCAGCCCCATATCCTTGATCCAAGCTCTCACTTGAGTTCTCAACACATGCCATGCAATTATCTGGCTTCTTCTCTCCCTCACACGAAAGAGTTTCGTAGAGCCGAAAGGCTGTCTGGGTTCCGGCAGGAACTAGTTCTGGACGGCGAAGCCCTGCTGGATAGCTGACACCGTATGTGTGCAACTTGGTAGAGAGGTCGTTGTTTCGATCTTAGTTCGAGTGTGCCTCCCGAAGGGCTGTCCGAGTTACAGATCGAGTTTCGAGGGTCCTCCCGAAGGGCTGTCCGTGACATCGTCCGAGGGACTGTCCGACCGCCTCCCGGAGCGCTGTTCGTGGGGCAGACGAGGGAATACATTCTCGCGGTTGGGAGGTTGTAAATCCTAGCTGCGGGGATCTGCACCGACGATCTTCATCGACTCTACTTCCCGCTGCGCTACGAGTCGGTAACGATTAGATCAAAACCTTGTATGCGTCTCCATAGTGGTCCTGGGCGTGCTCGCTATACCGAAAATTTTTGTTTTCTGTTGCGTTCCCCTACATACCGAGCACCAATTGAGGCGCCGTTTGTTCCTACGCGTAGCTGGAGGCGAGCCGTGTCCACTGGTGGGGTCGGCTTCACCGGAATCTCACCGGAACGACGACGACGACATGCGCGACGGCGGGGCAGAACAAGGCGAAGACGACGACGACGTTTTAGTGCACGGGAAGTAGCGGGAACGAGCGCGTTGAGCTCCTGGGGGCAGTTCAAGCGTGATGGAACTCAGAGCGCGTCAACCACGACAAGGGGGCGAGCTCGTCGGCGGTCTCGAGCTATGGCTCTAATGGCGACGCGGGGTACGGGGCACGGCGGGCTAAACGGGGAGGTGGAGAAGGTGGCCCTGCTCACCAGGAACACGTAGAGGAGGACAGTGGGCTCGGGGAAGGCGTGTGGTCGCCGGAATTTCTCGGTGACGGCGGCGGGGAGGCGAGAAGGGAACGGCGACGTACGCTCGCAGCAAGTCTTCTGGGCCCGATTCCTCCACGGGGAAGACGAAGTCGACGACAACGAGTGTGGGGGACAACTCGGACGGGCGAGGGGGGCTCGTTGGCCGCGCCGGCGACGACGACGCGTCCACGGGTGCGCGAACGGGCTTGATCTAGAGAGAGGGAGGGGAAAATGGAGGGTTGCGGCTAGGGTTAGTGTTCCTCGGGGCAGAGGGGGGTCCTTGGGACCTTATTCCCGCCGGCGAGCCACCGATGGTGGCCACGGCGTGCCCACGGCGTGGCCGGTCGTGGGATGGCCGCCACGCAGTGCAACAGGTGAACAGGGGAGGGGATGACCGTTGGTGGGCCAAGTGGGCTAGGTTGGGCCGCATTGTGCACTAGTTGCACTGGGGGTTTGGGCCTCTTTGCTTTTTATTCTTTTATTTCTTTTCAGCCTTCTTTCTTTTTCTGTTTGTATTTCTTTTTGTTGCTCTAGCATTTTTGTAAATTATGATACCTGCCCCATTATTATTATTTCCTTATGTAGCAATGCTACAAGAAGTTTGGTGACTAAATAAATTCATTTGATATTTGTTTTAATTATGCCATTGATAAAAGGGGGCTTTAGGCTACTGTTTTTATTTTTTGGATTTATTTATTTTTGCTTGATAAATTCCCAAAACCATATGGATGTGATCCACTGATTTTTAGGCATTTAACAAAATTGCTTTCACAATTTTTGGACCAAGTTTTATTTCCACTTATTTTTAATATTCATCCAAAGGCATATTGGGTTTGTTTGAATTCAAAGATGAACAAGGCATGATCAAAGGTGATTAGAGACTTGCTAATCGCAGAGAATTATATTAACAAAAGTTTTACAGATGCCTGACACTGAGGGTGTTACACTTGCTTAAGACCATATAGTTCCTTATGAAGTTTGTACACGTGGTCCTTGTGATGAGGGTCATAAAAGTCGGGTGGTTGTGCTACATACACATCCTCTTGTAGTGGACCATTAAGAAAAGCTCTTTTTACATCCATTTGAAACAATGGGAATCCATTGAATGTGGCATAAGCAAGAAACATGCGTATAGATTCAAGACGGGCAACGGGAGCAGAGGTCTCATCAAAATCCAAGCCTTCAACTTGGGAGTACCCTTGATCCACTAGCCTTGCCTTGTTTTTAATTATATTACCATATTCATCTTGCTTGTTTTTGAAGATCCACTTGGTTCCAATGATGTTATGATCTTGACCGGAAGGCCTCTCCACGAGAAACCATACTTCATTCCGGCTGAAACTAGTGAGCTCATCTTGCATTGCAATGAGCCAATCCACATCCTCAAGTGCTTGTTCAACCATAAGTGGTTCAATGCTAGACACAAACGATAAGTGAGCGCAAAAGTTCATAAGTTGACGACGAGTAACTATACCTTGCCCCAAACCCATGAGGATCTTGTCAACATCAACACGTCTAGCCACCAATGGCATGATGCAAGTTGGAGTTTCAATAGGCTCCACCCATTCGGGTTCATGAACTACATTTGGTTCATCATCAAGGGTGGAGACATCTTCAATAGCATCATTTTCTCCAAAGAAAATGCGGTCAAGCCGATCTCGTGGATCAACCGCATCATCAACTTGTGGTTGAGCAACCACATCGGATTGTGGAGGGTCTTGTTCTTGTGCTTGTATAATGGGCTCATCATGAGAAATTGGATCTTGAGTGGTAGGAGGAGGTGCTTGTGGTGGTGGAACACTTGGCCCATCACCCACCTCATCATCTCTAGGAACTTGAGCAATGGGCACAAGATCTCCAATGCCCATAGCCAAGATGTCTTGAGAAGAATCTTCATTATTTCCTATATCACTTAGATCAACTTGCTCCCCATGGGAGCCATTAAATTCATCAAACTCCACGTCACAAGTTTCCACAACACATCCGGTGGATTTGTTGTAGACCCTATAGGCGTGAGAGTTTGGAGCATACCAAACAAATATACCCTCAATTGTTTTGGATTGAAACTTAGCTAACCGGTCTTTCTTATTGAGAAAGAAACACTTACAACTGAATACTCGGAAGTATTTTACGTTTGGCTTGTGACCGGTTAGAAGTTCATAGGGGGTCTTCATCAAGATCTTGCGAAGAAAGAGTCGGTTTGATGCATGACATGCGGTGTTGATGGCTTCGGCCCAAAAGCTATATGGTGACTTGTACTCATCCAACATAGACCGGTCCATCTCCACAAGGTTGCGGTTCTTCCTCTCGGCTACACCATTTTGTTGAGGGTGTAAGGTGCGTAATATTGATGTTCAATCCCCTCATCATTCAAGAATTCTTCCAAGGTGTAGTTCTTGAATTCGGAGCCATTGTCACTTCGTATTGCCAAAATAGCCATGTTGTATTTCCTTTGAGCTTGCTTGGCAAAATCAATGAAGGTGGCCTTCGTCTCGTCCTTGGACTTGAGGAAGAACACCCACGTGTATCTTGAATAGTCATCGACAATGAAAAGACCATATTTCTTCCCTCCAAGACTATCCCATGATGGAGGCCCAAAGAGATCCACATGAAGGAGCTCCAAAGGCCTTGAAGTTGACACGATATTCTTGGGGGTATGCTTTGCTTGATGTTGCTTCTCGGCTATGCATTCACTACACACACGATCTTTCTCAAAAGACATGTTTGTTAGTCCGAGGATGTGTTCACCCTTTAGGAGATCTTTTAGATTTCTCATACCGACATGGGCTAGCCGGCGATGCCATAGCCACCCCTTGTCGGACTTGGCCATTAGAAAAGTTGCATGGTAAGTACTCTCTTTTGAGAAATCAACCGTGTAAAGGTTGTCATCCAACTCTCCAACAAAGGCCACTTCGAGAGTATCTCTCCTAAAGACTTTCACACTTGTTAGGCCAAATAGTGTATCATAACCAACGGAAGCTAATTGACAAACATAGGTTTAGGATTTGGTTAGAGGTTCTCATTTTGCAATGGGACCTCTAAGGTTAGTAACAAGGGTCTTTGGAACCCAAATGGTATAGAAACGGAAAGCATTACGGGGCCCAATGAATTTTCCAAACACTTCTCCATCCTTTGCCTTACGGAGCACATAGGATGGAGGCATCTTCTCCTTCTTCTTGTTAGGAATGAGCTTGCCCCTAGTGTCCTTCCCATTCCCAACACCAACCTCATCAACCTTTTTCTTACCTTTGTCCTTGTGCCCTTCACGAACAAAGATCACCTTTTGAGGAGTTGATTCCTTGCTAAGGGTGACATCCTTTGTCAAACTCGTACTTGGGTCAAACCCAAGTCCCTCCTTAGAAAAGGACTCCTTGTGATGACTTAGTACATCATTTAGGTTTTTCTCACCTTGGGCACAAGTCAAGAGGCCCTTCTTTAGTTGAGCATGAAGAGCTAAGTTCTCCTCAATGAGAGATGCTTGATCAAGAGTAGAGTTAGTAGCACAAGCATCAACATGTACAATAGTGGGAGGAGACATCTTAGTAAGTGTTTTTATATGAGCAAGTTTGTGAGCCTCAAGATTCTTCTTAAGGGTGACGAGTTCCTCATCTTTTGTCTTGAGAGACATGGTGAGTACCTCAACATCCTTAGAAAGGGAGGTGTTTAGCTCCACAATCTTTCTCATATCATTAGCAAGTTCCTTACAAATTTCATTAGCCTTTTTCAAGGAGGCAACATGCTTGTCATTTAAGTCATTTGATGTGTGAACAACTTTGCACAAGTTATCATTTCGAGCTTCCTCAAAGTCAACCATTCGCTCAAGGAGAGTATAGTTATCCTTTTCCTCGGTGAGGAGGATTTCAAGATCCTTAATGGTTGTGGAGTGCTTACCCACCACATCCATAAGTAATTGAAACATTTTAAGCTTATTTCCTTTGAGAGAGCTCATCATGTTAACTTTTTCAAACAACAAATCTTCACAAGTAGCATGTGCATCATCACTTTCTGCATCATGAAATTCATCATGAGGTTCGAAAGAGAACATGAAGGACTCATCAATATGAGTTACCTTGATCTTAGCCGAGGAGGAGGGAGTGTCATCATCAACCAACTTGGCCATGAGACACTTGTGTGCATTTCCGGTGTAGTCACTCATGTATTGTAGTTCACAACTTCACCTTCCTTGTTGAGGAGCTTCAAGGTCTTTTGTGTATCTTGAGCAACTCCGGCCACACCACCAACATCCTCGGGGTCGGACCCTTCTAGAGCCAACAATGCTTTCTTCTTGAACTTGTTGTTGAGAGGGTTTGGGAGCTTCTTGGCAACTTCCTTCCGAGGGAATCGAGGTTTGACCTCTCTTTTCTCATACGGACAATCCTCCGCAAAGTGTCCCGGTCTCTCACAGTTGTAGCGGTTCCTTGTCTTCTTCTTTTGGAATCTTCCCTTGAAGTCCCCTTTGGTGAACCTCTTCACAAAAAGAGCCATATCATCATATGAGGGAGTATCATCGGAGTTATCATCATCTTCATACTCATCTTCTTCCTCATCATCATCAAACTCCTCGAGCCTATCCTTGAGTGCAAGGTTTGAGGATGGACCACCATAAGTGGCAAGTAGTCTCTTGGACTCCTTTAGGTGCTCTTCATATTGCAAGAAGGTGGCAATCACATCATCCGGTGTCACCTTGAAGAAGTCGGGCATACGCCTCAATTCCCACACCATTTGATGAGAGTATACCATGAGAGCATTCAACATCTTCTCCACAAGGTAACAATTTGTGATTTGATATCCATCCAAGGATTTCTCACACGTGAATGATTAGACATGGGCGGAGAGAACTTTGAGATGCATATGGAGTTGTTGGGGTGTCTCATCTTTCTTCATGTGAAGGTTGTGCAATGCATTCTTGGCGGTCTCATATCTTGTCATTTGAAGAGACCCGGTGTCGGACTTGGCAATGAGAAGATTATCCCACATCTGCTTGGCATTTGTGATATGAAGAAATGGTGCACGTGTCAACTCATCCATTCCTCTTTTCAAGAACCCAATAGCATCAAGGTTCAGATGTATATCAAACACTTCACTTGGTGTAAGGTTGTTTGGATCAACGGGATAATAGCCTTTCCCGGAGTCGATGAGGTTCCACATGGGTTCGCACACAAACATAAGATAATTTTCCATAAGACTTTTCCAATCCAAAAAGTTAGTGTTCTCGGTTAGTATCGGCGGATTTCCATTGAAGTTATACTTAGGTTCCACAAGCTTAGGAGAAGGATAGTCCCATTGGTAGTGTAAGGCCCGATATGCGGTATTGTTCCAGATCTAGATGTTTCCACCCAGATCCGGGGACGAAGCACATATCGGTCCCACCGCGACATATTACAAAGCCATATGCCCCGGATTTCCAACATAATATGACAACATTACAGCTACAAGGATACAACATCTCATACAATCGGCACACAACTGCCTTAATATAATACAACAGAGGAAGATACATGTCTGAGTACAGACTACAATCAGATGCCTACTGGCAACGAGAAAAAGACATCGCTCCCATAACCACACGGGTCCAGGCCCTCCGTCGGGATCCGCCTAACTAGTCGTCGTCGAGTCTCCACGTGAAACGTCGATCACCATACCTGTTGTCGATCAAGAACCCTGAAAAGAGTTTGGGGTAGTATCATGAGTACAGAGGTACTCAGCATCCAACTGTAGTGGTCAACTGACCCAGCAGGGACTTCATCACTCGTCATTCTAGGACAACTAGTAGTTTACGGTAAGGATGGGGTAAGTGGTGAGGTTGCTGCCGCACCAGAATTTATGAAGTGGCTAACGATCTAGAGAGTAAGGTAACAATCCAAGCATTCGATGAGGAATCGCCTCCAACAGTTCTGCTATCCACCTACTTACGCAAGCATAACACCTATCCTATCCTTGTCCTCCTCTTCGCATCCCGACGAAGAAGAAGCAGTCACGGCACACACACGTTGATCAAGTTATATTAAGATTATCTCAGTTGTTGTTGTCTATGAACAAGGAGTAGGTCTCAAGTCGTCCATAACCGTGGACAGGGCTTCTCGAAAAGATTTAACCCTACAGGGGTGTACCAACTGCCCATTACAAGGCTCCGCACGCACGCCTGTCTCTCTCAGTTGCTACCCATGATAGGCAACCATTTTATGAATTAGTCCCAAGAGATCCAGAACGACAGGTCCCTCTAACTAACAACGAACAAATCAGGGTAGCCCCCGGTGAGTCGACATCCAACTCAAAAGCCGACCGCGCTCTCGAGTCGGCCTCTACCGTCTGGACGAGGTCGGGGTAACTAAACCATCACTGTGGATAGCCCTCGAGCTTCCAGGTTCGGACCAACAAAGGAACTCTGTCTCCGCTGGCCCGAGTTGTTTTAAAGGATGTCTGCTAGGAGCGACCCCACAGACATATATGCATGGTTTGCAAATGATAAAATCAGCTTGGGCCACCACTAGAAATGTTTGAAGCTAGATAGGTAAGAAAAGGGGACCCCATAGCATCCCACACGCGGTTAGGCACGCTCGATCTTAAAACCAATACCCGGAACTCAGGTCCTAGGTGAATCGAATGGAACAAAGCGTCGGGGCGGGATAGCCTAGACCTTCCATCCTTCGTCGAATATAGTCAACATTATATTAATCATATCATCAACAACAATATAATAATGTGATAGCCAAACCAAGGAGTAACAGGGTAACCTCGTAGCATCCTAAGCATGCATACTAAGCAGGGGCTGAGCAACGAGCAATAGTAACATAGCAGTACATGGTTTGCTGGGAGGGGACATGGCTGTATCGGTTTGAAAGAGGTTGTAAACATGTGGTAGGATCAAACATCGAACCTATCCTAGACTAGCATGAAAACCGCTGGTTGAAATAGAATGGATCATAAGTAATGTATAGTCCTTGCCTGTTGATAAGTCGGGTTCCGAATGTGTAGTTGATCGCAAGCTCGCATTGTCTCCGAGAGGTACCCGCGGAAGCACACAAGACGGTAAACACTGGAAAGCAATCAACGAGCAAGAATCTATTACTACGAAGCAAACACGAGCAAGCATCAACAAGAAGGCAACACGAGACATCGCACCTACCGTCGAGAGCGGTTACTAATAGGTTAAGTGGAGTACTCGTCACACACGACGATACCGCACATTTAGAAAGGTTCAAGTTCTTTAGCTATACAAGGTGAGCAAAGGTTGTTAACATGACATGTCACTCAAGCATGGCATAGCACACAAACATGGAAAGAGGTGAAGCATAAGGTAAACTATCTATGCTAGTCAATTTAAGTGAGGCACAACCTAAACATGGCATACAGTAAGTGTCGCACGGCAATTGAAACATTTGGTACTGTTCTGTCCTAAACCATATTTTAGGTTGGTTAACAACAGAAAACAATAGCATAAACACAAATTACACAAAAAACTAATCAAGTTACATATAAAGAACACCCCAAACGGAGTTACGGTTAAAAAGATACAAGCAAAACAAGTTTGGAACACAATCTGCCAACATCAGGAAGCACACTCTAGAGCAATGCATAAACAGGATAATGAATGCAAACATGCTCACAAATGATATGCAACTAAAGTAGACATGGCGGGGAAGGCATGGCAAAAGAAATCATGCAAAAAGGCATCATGGTTCACTAGTTGTAAACAACACAAAAAGCTATAAAACATTACTGGTCAAAGACTTAGTGAAAATCAGGAAAACGGGGCAGAAACTGTTATATTCATGTTTTATAAACAGGGGTAAATCTATATGCAAAAGTGCAGCAACATGACATAGCAATATATGGGCATGAACTAGACATGATGGTGACCAGGTACAAACAAGAATCAAGGTCATAGGCATAACAGATCAAAAGATATTAAGCATGAAACATGGCATCAGAAAGTTACAGACTTAGTGAAAAACAGAGGTGGCTGTCAACAATTAGCAGGATAGCAACTTTGGAGCTAAACATAGCTATGACCAGAAATGTGAACATGACAATGCAATACATATAATGGAAGTAGACATGGCATAGATCAAAATGACATATTGTAATGCTCAATAGGATGCACGGTTAAAAAGATATAAGGCAGCAAAGTAGCAACTTTATATATAACAGCAACACATGTTATCAGGGTCTCCACTTTGGAGCAAGAAATAATATAGCTAAAACATGTAAATATGACAAGAGATTGCATAGGATTGAAGTAGACATGATCCTTAACAGTATGCAACAAGAATCAATGCAATAGGCCTCATGGATGTGTCACAATCATCAATCAAACTTGCAATAAAATAACAGCAGCAGCACACTAACAGAAAATAATAGCAGTTAACAGCCTGATGCCCACTTCAACACAGATTAACAACATCAAGATGGCCTCAAATCAAAATGCTAACAAAAGATGAACTGAAGTACACACAATTCTAAGCAAATTTCCTTTTGTGCGCAACGCGATTCGGTCTACGGTTTACTCGCAAACTACGACGCAAAACTGAAACAGCAGCAAGTATTTACAAACTTAGCCAAATTTTGGAAAAAGAAAAAGACACCGAAAAAAAGGGACTCGGGCTCCCACCATGGGCTCGGCCCAAATCGGCATGGCTGGAGCTGGGCCGCTGGCGCCTGCTGGGTTGCTGGTGGGCCTCGCGGGCCCACGACGCTGGGGAGGCCCGGATGGTGGTGGCTGGCTCCGATCCAGGTCGGATCGTGGCGCCGGCAGGCCGGCGGCGAGGCGCGCGGCGGCGCATCGAGCAGGGGGCGGTCGGGATGGCGCGAGTGATGCGGTGGCCGTCGGGGTCGCCGGATCCATCCGGATCCCGTCGCTGGAGGCGCGACGGGGGCAACGGGGGTGCGGGCTCGAGCTCGGCCGGCCCCCAATGGCGGGCGGCGGCGGCGGTCTTCGGCTGGGGCAGCCCTGCGAGAGAGAGAAGAGGGAGATGAGAGAAAGGGGAAGAAGAGAGGAAGGAGGAGGAGGCACAGGGAGAGGAGGGGCGCGGCGGCGGCCGGTGGCTTGCTGCCCTCGGCATGGAGGCGGCGGGAGAGGAGAGAGGAGGATGGAGGTGCGGTTGGTGGGGCTGACGTGGCACTCCCTGGGCCGTCGGATCGCGAGATCTGACGGTCCAGATGGCCTCGAGGGGTAATTTTCAGATCTAGGACTAGGGTTGACGAAAATGGGGTAATTTTGGCGCAAAGTGGAGGGGGGTGGCTACAATTTTGGCTTAGGGGAAACCCTAGAAAGGGGTGGGAGTGTGGTGGTCTTTATATAGCCCAGGTGGCAGGTAGTTTGCAAAACATCCCCGGTTTTTCTCTCGCGCGCGCGGTGCTTACGTTTCTGACCGCCGGGGGTCCGCATGACCTACTATTCGGGTAAAACTTCGAACTGCGCGATCAGCGCGTCGAGCCGGCGGCGTTCACCTCGCGCGGGAACCGTTCCGAGAACACTTTACGGCGCGCTATAAAAATATCCGTTTACTTATTAAATAGGGTTTTTCGTTTCGTTGGCTGCGGCTGGTCTCGTGCGGTTTTTGCGACGGTGACCGGGTAAAACCCGGTGTCGCAAAGGTCGAGTGTCAGGGTGGCAAGGGTTGGTCTCCTTGCGGTACGAGATAAGAGGGGGGAAATAATCACCGATCGATAAATTGGGGATGCAAACACCGCAAAAAAATCGGACAATCAAACGATTCACACCGAAAACAAAAAATTTGATTTTTATGAAATCTGGGCTGTTATAGGTAAGGACCACCTCTTTGCAAGGGATCTTCGGAACGGGGTGCACAAAAGTCGCTTGTGGGGACCTAGGAGCCGTGCCACTTGACGTTTGTGACTCCGATGCCGGAGCCTTCATCCTTGCAAAGGAGGCTTCCATTTCCTTCCTTTGATTGTCTAAAGCCTTTTGCAAGGATTTTTCCATATCGTCGGAGGTGAACAACTTAGGATCCTCAATCTCAGAATTAACATGCCCCGTGGAAGGAGGCATCGCAGCTTGTACGGATGCCCTTCGTTCGATAGCCAATCTCTCGGCTTCCGAACTAGCCGCATCCGCGGCAATTGCGACCTCCTCCACATTGGCACCCGAACTTTCGGGAATGTCATCCTTGGTCATCTCTCTCTAGGGAGGTTAAGCCACAAGAATAGAGCACGAGGCTCTGATACCAATTGAAAGGATCGAGATAGACCTAGAGGGGGTGAATAGGTCTTATTACAAATTTTATCACTACTTAGCAATTTTAGGCTATAATGCGGAAGATAAAGGTGTGCCTAACAATTGCAAGGTTGACCTAGCTATGACAAGATAAACAATAAGCACAATATACTAAAGCAAGTGAGGGGAAAATAATACGGTAGCACAAGTAATAAGGGGAAAGAGTAGGTATAACCGAATGACGCGAAGACAACGATGTATCTCGATGTTCACTTCCTTGGAGGGAAGCTACTCACCGTTCGGAGAGAGTGGGTGAAACCACGAAGGCACACCAACGCCACGAAGGCTCACTCTATTCCCCTTGAGATATCACCACGAAGGCGATTTCCAACCACTACCGGTTGACCTTAAAGGTGGTCACCAAACCCTCACAAACTCAACGGGGGTAATCATAATGGTCGATTCCTCTCCGAAGAACTCCTACCTGCCTAGGAGTCTCCAACCTCCAAGAGTAACAAGATCAATGGGGAAAG
Source organism: Bromus sterilis (assembly GCA_950022295.1). NCBI lineage: Eukaryota > Viridiplantae > Streptophyta > Magnoliopsida > Poales > Poaceae > Bromus > Bromus sterilis. Next base: position 170,870,888 of record OX465595.1, on the reverse strand, counting down.
CTCAAGACTTTCTCAAAACGTGATTTGCTTCGGTTGAAAGATGGGGAAGGGGCGGATCTATCACGGGGTGAAAGAACCGTCAAGAACTCTCACGGGTCTCTCCGGGATCTGAGATTTCGTGAGGGAGAGAGGGAGAGGGAGCACTTGTGTTCTTTAGGGTTTGAAAATGAAGTGGTCAGCCCTCTCAAGTGGTGGAGAGGGCATATTTATAGCCCAAGGCCAAAAATGGCCATTGGAGCATTCTGCCTGCATATGTATCGGATGTCCGATATGGACCGGACGTCCGGTACGTGCATACCGGACGTCCGGTTTGCACCGGACACCCACGAATACACAGCATGCGCAGAAGAACATCGGCAAGTTCATCAGGCACCGGACGTCCGACGGATACCGGACATCCGATGACCGGATGTCCGATGAGCGTCGTAAATCCGATAAAACAAAGAAAAACACCACTGACCCCTCGGATCCTTAGTATGACGCCAACCGGACGTCCGACAGGGACCGGAAATCCGACGAAATGGGGCAAAATCCCACTGGCCTCTCGGACCCTTAGTCCGACGATGACGGGACGTCCGAGAGCACCAGTTACCGAACGTCTGGTAGGAACCGGACGTCCGATGTGTGTATATTCAGCAAGCTTGTTTAAATGAGTGAGTGACATGGAATTCGTTTGTTTTGCGAGGTGTTTGAGCAAGACTTAAACAGTACACCCAATGATCCCCTCTTAATAGTGCGGGGATCCCTATACTCAAGATAACCGGAAAAATCTTACGCTTCAGATTCATTGGTTCCATCTCTTGAGTAATTGTAAATATCAATGGTTTATGATCCAGCATCACATCGAACCGAGGACTAAAACCTGAGATAAACTTGACAAACATTATTAGTCCTCTATATGTATATTGTCATCAACATCAAAATATTATTAAGGGCATGATTGCATTTTCAATTAGCCAGTCACTATTTCCACTAGTGTCATGATGTGTAGGGAGAGTGTGTCATCTGTGGAGTACCTCACAAGAAATAAGGATGGTGGTGGACATGGCATCTTCGCCAATAACAATAAGTCAAGTACCTCTACATCAAGATGGTGCAACGACAAGGTCCACCACCAAGTTCATCGACATGTGCCACCTCGACAAGGCCCTCATGATGATGAACAAGAGAAGCCTCCCAAGCTCAAGACCACCACCAACATAAACTACTACGACTCCGATGATGACATTGAGTTCAAATTCTATGGTACTCATGACCCCAAGGAGTACCTCGAGTGGGAAGAGAAGATGGACACCTAATTCCTGCATCACCAAGTCCACTCCGAAGAACAAGTGAAGCAAGCCACAAGACACTATATGACCACGCGCTCACATTGTGGATTCACCAACCTTCTTAGAGCCACACATGAATTGGTCCATGTTGAAGCGATCTATGCAGTGAGAGATTTTTTCCTCCACACTCTCCGAAGATCTTCATCGCCATTTGGGGAACTCCACACAAGGATAAAAGCCACTTGATGCGTACCTCTTCGAGATGAAGCAAGCCTTGCGTCGAGCCGGTGGGGATGAGCCCATTTGGATGAAGTACCACTTCAGGATTGGTTTGAAGGACCAATCCATCATCAAGTCTATGCTACTCCTGAGCCACAACACCCTCAATGGATTATATGATGATTTTCTCATGGTGGAAAGATCCATCACACGGGTGAATGCTACTAGTGCCTAAGCACACTTCGCGATGACCACACCTCAAGAAGGTAAGCATGAGGATGATTCTACCAAGGTGGAGAGTGAGGAAAAAGCCTACTCATATGATGGTGTCATATTGAGAGAGTGAAAGAGTTCACCACTAGCCCCACTTATGATGAGTTGCCACCTTTCACATGTGAGGCGAGCCACCACCACCACTTGAGTGAATCCACCACATGTGATTCGAATTGCACATCCACCTTGAGGGAGTGAGTGAGCCACCGCCACATGAGATGATTGAGGTATCTTCGTAGGTCATGTGAGACCATTTACCATTCTAACAACCTAACCTATTCATCTAGTGTGTCTTCTCACTTGGTGTTAGGTCTCATGGATGATGACGCCCCGGTCCTCGACAACTTCGTCATGCCTCTTGACAAGATGATGGCCATGGTGGAATATCATGCACCCCCCACATGGTTCCATAAATATGATGAAGGTGACCAAAATATGGTCTTTTCCACCACACCTACTTCACATGAGCGGGATAACAAAGGTATATTAGGTGATGGTGATATGCTTTTCCTACTAGTGGACATGGATTACTTGCATGATATTGATGGTACTATTGCTATGTCACATGCTAGTTTTCCTTCTAAATGCTTTTATTTAACACCCATATATCGTGAGCATGTGATGACGAGTAGTTGTGTTATCATGCTTTATAGGACATCTTGTGCTAATTCCATATGCCATATCATGTTTGCAATTCCTCAATCCTTGTCATATGCTATGAATGAGATATCCCACATCACATATTTGAACTCATTCCATAGTGACTACGCCATCCCAATTAAATTTAACTTGATATGTGAATATGGCATATATGACATTTTCTTGGTTCATGGTATTTTCATATGTTGTGATGATATTGCCATGTTATCTTTGCATTCTAGAAATACACTTCTTTTTTGGACATGCCTTGCCATGACCATTTAACTTTGGACATGCTTAGTTATTCATGTAATCCATATTCTCTGTACGTTCCTTATAATATTGATCATGAGGAAATCCCCATAGTTTCCTCATACATATCAGGAGATTTGGACTCATTTGATACATTGCATGATCCCCATATTTGTGAGCACACTGTACTAAACCTTGATATGAATGCCATGAAAGTTAATATTGATGCACCATATACTTGCTCCACTTTGCGTACAATTCATATTGAGCCTAATAAATATCATTGCATGGTTGATGATATACTCTTATATCGAGCATAAAATTTCTTTGTGCGTTGCATATCTAGTGCTAACTCTCCATATGTTTCTACTCTCATGTGCGATGGTTGTTATTTGCTATGTGTTGAGTGCAACAATGCTTTCATTCTTAGATACGAGAATACCAGCATAGCTTTCTCACATATGGTTGGAGATTTTGACATGTTCCATATGATGCATGCTTGCTTTCCTTCTTTGCACAATATGCATGATGACTATTCTTGCTATTAAATATACCATGCGTACACCATACATTCATTGCCCATATTTGTGCTAATGGTGATGTGCAAAATAAGATATTCATCACGATGGATGACGCATTTTTTCCATGCGCACACATATTTTTGTTTTCTTTTGTGCATGTGTAGGTTCGGAGTGCATGGTGAGCATCACATATCAAAGGACGACTCTACCCTTACCCATGGTGATGAGGATCTCGATTCGAGGACGGGTCTTCCCCAAAGGGGGATATGATGCGGGGCATCCGACAGACATCACCATGTTATGTTCCCCTTCGTCAAGAGACACGTGTAGCTTACACATATTACATATAAAGGTGAGTCTTCTCCCTTACACGTGTCTACTTGGTGCTCTCGAGGATGGTATACTATTTAAACCCCCAACTTTGTGCACTTATAGGTTGGAGTCACATGAAGAACGTGCAATGGAGGAGGTCAAGCAAAGAGGATGTCTACACCATCCATGAGGGAAGCTTGGGAGAGAAGACAGAAGAAGAAGAAGAAGAAGAAGAAGAAGAGTCACAGAGCTACAACATCCAGACATCCGGTCCTTGGAGAGACACCGTACATCTGGCGATCATCGTACATTTGGCGCCTTTGTTCAGTAGAGCTACACAATGCCCCGGATGTCCGATAGATACCGGATGTCCCGCACATCACGATGCACCGGATGTTCGGTAGCTACCATATGTCCGGTACCTACCTGCGAGCTGGACCGGCTCACAGGCCGTGTATCCCTCCTCTTATTCCCTCACTTACCCATTCGTGGATAGCACTATATATACCTCCTCCTTCCTCCATTCTAGAGTTAGATAATATTAGATCTCATATCATATAATTTACCAACACTACCTCCCCATTGGGGGATTCCTCCTACCTTTCATATCACACCACCTCTTGTGGGGGAGAGGCTTCTTTTGCGGTTGAGCCTCGAAAGACCCCTAGCTTGTTCCATCTATATCTTGTGTTGCAACTTGTGTGTTGATTTGTGTTGTTTCACCTCATGATTCCCATTGATTTCCCCCGTGTTCTTCATGTTCTTCCTCCAAATCCAGATCCAACTCATGAAGATCGAGCAAACCCCAAGGACTTGGTCCTAAAGAGGGCTTGGAGCCATATCAACACCTTTGATCCATTCAAATGATCAAAAAGATCCTCGATCTTGGGGAGGGGATACTTATTCTTGATGGTGACTTCATTCAGGGTACGATAGTACACACACAGATGAGTGGTACCATCCTTCTCTTTAACGAACAACACAGCTCATCCGTAAGGTGATGCACTAGGGCGGATGAATATTTTCTCTAGATGTTCAGCCAATTTGCTTCTTCAGTTCTTCGGTTCCCATTGGATATGGCTTCATGTATAAGGTGTAGTTAAAGGTAACATCTTTAATGATGAACTCAATGACTCAATCAGGTGGAATGCCTGGTAACTCATCAGGAAGTACATCTAGGTACTCACATACCACTAGAACTTGATGCAACTCTGGGGTGAAGGGGAAGTTACTGAGAAGGCTCCCGATGGAATACATATTGGATTAATAGCTTGGGTGGTGTGCAAGAGCTCTTAGTTGGGATTGGATACCCTTGGTAAATTTTCAAATTGTTGGTATAATCTTTCACTTTCATGAGGCTTCTGTAGCGTGACACCTGACTTCAAGTAGAAGTGCCGGGTTCACCATATATTGGAGGGTTGGGGTTGGGGTACTCATAAGTGAATGGTAGGCCTCGAGGGAAATGGCAGTGGAGGTTCCGGGCATCTTATAGCTAGACTCAAGGAGGTCGGGGATGACTGTGTCATCGTGGGTGAGTAGGGAAAGTGGGTGTGCTCGTCGGCGATTAGAGGGGGTCGTGGGTAGGGATGATTGGTGGGGTCGACCTAGCAGTAAGAGAGAGGCGCACGTGGGTTGGGTTGGGTCGGCTAGGTCGTTTCCCTTTTTCAAAAAAAATGTTTCCTTTCTTTTTTCTACTTTTTGCTTTTTGTTTGAGTTTTAGTTTCAAATTCATTTTGAATTTCAGAAAGTGTTCAATATGAAAGTTGCTTCAAATATTACCCTACACAATGGAAATAATTTTCGAGATTTTTGAGCTTCATGAATTTATATCTTGCCAAATAATTTCCCTTTTATATATTTCTTGTTCTTTTTGTTTTTATTTTTCTTTGTTGTTTAAACCTAAACTTGAATTTGATTTAAAATCAAACATCACTAAAGCCTTTAAACTCAACAAAAAACAAATAAAATATTGTATTAATTATTTCTGAAATTATATATATATTATTTACCTAGTTATTTTCGAAATTCCTTACATGCAATAGAGTTTAATTAATTCATTTATTATTTTTCCTTTTTGATATATAAATGTCTAAACTAATTCCCTGTTAAAAGCAAAATATAGCAAATCAAGCTATGCTCATGAATGTATGCTTTCTAACCAAAATTTAGGATTCTGAATATGATGTCAGCTCAAATACCTAGACGTCTCGACATGATCTCAAGGTAAATATGACCAGATGCAATCCGATAATGAGGATGCATACGATGCTTAAATCTTTTGAGGGCCTAAAGAATGTCATTCTTCAGGTCCTCAAACTCCAACCTCGTGAATCCAATCTCGATTCGGCCTCATGTGACCACTTTTTTCAAAAAAGAGAATATAGTAATATCGTGAAGGTGTCAATTACACCTAGATTCTGCACCAACAAGATATTTCAAAGACATTCAAGATGCACAAATCAAAGGGGAAAACCAAAATGAAAGAAAAAAACAAATAGCACACCATAGTGCTCAACTTCGCTAAGCAGCGCCACACAAGCCACCACCAAATACAACACCCAAAAAACATAAAAGGTCTTCAAAAACAATGTCTCCAAGAAGGGAACAATATGCCCAAGCGTCATTGTTGCCCAATCAAGGATCATAGGTCTCACCCTGCAGAAAGTCCATGCTCTCAAAACAATTCTTTTAGCAAGGCAAATGCTATACATAACCAATGAAGGTCAGATCTCAGATTTTAACCCCAAAATTCATGACTCAATACCCAAGGAGAACTACCAAAAATGAATCCCTAAAGTGTTGTCGCCCTCACTTATCACTACTAATTCTGAGATTTATCAAACACCTAGCCGACTCCATCGCCTCCAAGGCCCTATCCGCCTAACCGATTCTTCGATCTCAGCCACCATGACCTTCCCCAACACTGTCCACATCATGGAAATCGAGAAACCAACACGTCTCATGGTGTTACAAAAACAACAGATCTTCATGACACGCCCACATAGAACCGTATAGGTTGATATGGACGCATACGATCGGATTCTATCTGGTCCAAATATCCTTCATCAAGATATCCAGCAGTAGTTCTGGAACACGCCGATGACCAGATCAAGGAGAATCGATCATGCAGGACGTTGTGTGGTGCAAGAAGAGCACGGGAACCACCAACCTTATTATCATTGCAGCATGCCCTCACACCATGGTGATCCAGTTCGCCACCGCCTAACTGGCCTCCACCGGTAACACCAGGGTGTCTATCCGGTGTCGTCAGGCCCCCAACCACGCCATCGTAATCGATGATAGATCTAGGCGAGGGCGCAGACCCACGACCGCCTCCTTCACCCGCATCGGCCTCCGCATGTGACGGAGCTCAGCAGGCACACCAGATGTACGCACGCAGACGCTGGATCCCAGCCCAGCCACTGAATCCGGTTGTGAATGCGATGCTTGCGCACAAGGATCAAGGCGCGTCGGGCAGATCCATTGTATAGTGGAGCAGGAGCATGCGCACGAGGCTTGGCCGCCGATGCCAACCAGCACTACCACTGTGCGGCATGAGGTAGATCCCATCGAAAACTCACCGGCCGAGCAGCATGCCATCATCCCAACCAAGGCATATGAGACGAGCGACACGGCGAGTTACATGGTTTGGGCTTTCGATGCGAGGGTGGGGAACGAAAATCACCCTGCAGCCACCATCTATGTAGTTTTGGATATTTTTTGCAAGCAATGGAAAGTTGTACGATACAAACATGACAATTTGATACAATTAAACTTTTAACTAGGTAGTCAAGCCTAACAAATTAATTCAGTAATTGGTGTAAGCGATATGACAAGGTGTATAAAAATGACAATTTCACACTATTAAAAAGGGCAAGCATAACAAATAGTCCCAGTAATTGCATGTAAAATATGACAAGCGGTACAAAATAAATATGAAAACTTCATATTAAAAATGACAAGCACAACAAATTGTCTCGATAATTGCATGTAGAAACAACAAGCCATTCAAAATAAATATGGCAACTTGGCACAATTAAAAATGACAAGCACAACAAATCATCGATAATTAGGTGTAAAAACAACAAGAAGTGCAAAATAAATATAGCAACTCGGTACAATTAAAAATGATAAGCACAATAAACCATCTCCATAACTGCATGTAAAAAGAGCAAGCGGTGCAAAATAAATATGGCAACTCAGTATAATCAAAAATGACAAGCCCAATAAACCATCTCGATAATTACATGTAAAATATGATAAGCAATATAAAATAAATATGACAACTTGATACAATTAAAAATGACAAGCACAACAAATTATCTCGGTAATTATATGTAAGAACAACAAGTCATTCAAAATAAATATGGTAACTTGGCATAATTAAAAATGGCAAGCACAACAAATCATCGATAATTATGTGTAAACACAACAAGAAGTGCAAAGTAAATATGGCAACTCGGTACAATTAAAAATGACAAGCATAATAAACTATCTTCATAATTGCGAAAAAATGCAAGCAATGAAAATAAATATGGCAACTCGATATAATTAAAAATGACAATCACAATAAACCATCTCCATAATTGCATGTAAAAAGAGCAAGCAGTGCAAGAATAAATATGGCAACTCGGAATAATTTAAAAATGACAAGCACAATAAACAATCTCGATAATTGACTGTAAAAAGAGCAAGCACTACAAAATAAAAAGTGACAACTTGGCACAATTAGAAAATGATAAGCACAATAAATTACCCGACAAGTACATGTAAACAAAGTGAGAAGCATTTAAGATAACCATGACAACTCGATGGAATTAAAAATGACAAATATAACAAATCCCATAAATTGATTTTTAACAAAGTGACAAGAAAAAAAATAAGCATAAAAATTAGAAATGGGAAGCACCACAAATCATCCTGACTATTATATGTACACAAAGTGGTACACAATATAAAGGTAAACGTAATAACATACACCTGGTTGAATCTATACATCACACGAGAGTGAACACACTGGACATGACGGCATGTGATACGGACTATCTGACCATGGAGTTTTCCATCGTGATTCGCGCGCACGAACGAGCGAAATCGGATTGTTTAACCAAATATAGCATTACGCGTATAGATACATGCGTTGAGCGCTCGGTTGTGGTAGTGATGTGGGCGTTCGCCTGGCAAACATTTGACTTTTGCGGGGCAGTATATGCACACTTTTTCAGAGGAACGGGTTCTAACGCGCAAAGATCAATTGATATTTTGGTTCCTTTTAATCATCCTGCACGGTTGGTGGACCGATAAAGAAAAATAGTTACCGGGCTTCCGTGCGCTAGTGGTATTCCACTTAGTAAAATGCTACTACCTTGATCTTATGTATCACGTTTCGCTAAACGGGTGTATTTAGATGTATATTAGTTAGTGGCGGTGCCCGCATAAAAAAATTGTGGGTTCAAGTGCACTAATACCTTTAAAATGTCTTAATTATTTTGCTAAATATGAATACAACTAGGCTTGTAATCTAAAAAGCTATGGGGTCAGAACCCCACAGCTTACACATAGAATCGCTGCTGATGTTAGTGCTAAACATATTCATTTGAAAGTGTGACGTAAAAATACTACTATGCATTTTAGAGTGTAGATTGTGAATAAATTTTGTGTTCCTGGATACATGATATGGTTGGTGCATGTCCCCTTCTTGTGTTAGATCATCTTCACGGAACATGGTTAGTTATTTGTTAATTCTTTGTCAGTTCTATAAACTTTGTAAATGTGTTTAGTTCTTTGTCAGTTCATTGTTAAAAAAATAGTTCTTTGTCAATATTATAAGCTTTGCAAATATGTTCAGATCTTTGTCAATTTTTTATCAGCTCTTTATCAGTTCTATAAGCTTTGCAAATATGTTTAGCTCTTTGTTAGTTCTACAGCCGATAAGTATGCACGCATTATCATAAAACTGTAAAACTAGGTGCAATGAACTAGATGATGTCAATTCAAGTTTCAGTGGATCATATTGTATCGTTTTATTGCATGCATGTCGTGTGTAATGCTTATTATTGACCAGTAGAAACATCGTTTATCGCATGTGTTAGAAATAATTAACATGTGTTAATTATGGGGTAAATCTACCCTTGTAACTTCCACTCCTTCATGAAGAGGCACCTCTTCATGGTGTCCTTCCATCTGTATATATACCTACATCATCAATGAAAGAGATAGAGTTGATTCATTTGTTGTCTTCCTAGTTTCCTCTCAACACGTTATCAGCACGCTCCCGCAGAGCGATTGCAGCGGCGCCAGCCTGATGCTCTCCGGCGGCGCGACGCCTTAGCCCTCGACGGAGTCAGCACCCAGCCGCGCGCCCGCGAGGCCTCGCCCGGCCGCCGGCCGCGCCCGCCCGTGGCGTAGCCGCCCTCGCGTGCGCCCGCCCTGGCCAGGCCTCGCGCCGGCTGCGCCCGCCGCCAGGCCTTCGCGCCAGGCAGCCTGGCCTCTGCGCCGCGCCCCCCGCACGACCTCCGCGCCACGCACACACAGCGCGCTCGCTCAACCGTTGTGCCGCACGCTGGCGCCCCCTGGCCTGTGCGCCGCTTGTCGCCGCGCTCTGGTGGCCTTCATACCCCGCCCTATTGGTCGCGCTCCGCGTCCTGGAGGTCCTGGCCATGGCCACCGCGCCCTGGTAGCCGTACTACCCTTGCCGCCTCGCTCGGCCGTCGACCAGCCACGGCCCGCCCGGCATCCGCGCCCAATCTCCCGCAGGCGGGGCCGTGCGCCCTCCTGCCCGCATCAAGGTCGCCCGGCTGTGCCCGTGGCCGGCCCCGCCGCACCCTGCGCACGTGGTCGCCCGGCTGTGCCCGTGGCCGGCCCCGCCGCACCTGCGCACGTGGTCGCCCGGCCGCCGCCCATGGCCGTGACCGCCCGCCCATCTGCTGCCGGCGTCCCTGGCGCAGCCCAGGCCGGCGAACCAAGCCGCAAGGCGACGGTACGGGAGAAATCCCCAACAGGAACCGCTCCATACAGATGAAGGATAGGGATAACCTTATCCCTTTGCCTTTTTGCAATAGAATCCCTGCATGCACATGAATTAGCAAAAAAAAGGACAATTACAATGGTCTACATTTTTTTTTTGCAATAATACTTGTGGTATTTTGCAAGATGATTTGTGAGCAGTGCTATTTACTAGCATTTATCTGTTTTAGACCATGTTGTTACCGGTACTTATATATGTAATACTGGTTTCTTGTTGAGCATTGTGCTTCAGAATAAAATAATAATATAAATAATTTTCATACTCACAAATGTTGAGATTATTTATATCTATTATTTGCAATTGAGATTTTCAATCTCTTACGAAGATAAATTAAGTACTTCTACAGTACAGATTTTTCCGTTGAATACGATGTATTCTGGAATATTTCTATGATGTATCTATTTGCATGTTAAACACATGCTGAGAATAATACGTCTATTTGCAATTGAGATTCTCAATTTCTTGCAAATACATATGCAAAATTCAAGGTGATTTCATCAAATTGATGCTTGGGATCACAAGGTAGTCATATGGATCTACTACATACGCAGATTACCGTTGACTACTGATAAAGTCTACATTTTGTCGTATCGACATTATGATTGGTTTACAAAGTGCTCTCCCATACATTTACTAAGTCATGACATAAGGCATTAGAAGATAGTATCTACTGATTTCATCAGATTATACTTCCTAGTGCTCCGAGATCTACTCCATTTTGGAGATTATCTTCAAGGAGTCATCCTTAGCAATTTGAGATTCACACTAATAATTTCAAGCCACCTTGAAATGTATTAATTTTGCAATATTAATATGTATTTATATTACGCAATCTGTAATATAAATAAATTACCGGTTTTTCACCGGAGATGATATGTTCTATGTGTTTACCACATTGCCATTTTTCAAGAACATGTCTTAGTGGTCAAGATTTATTTCTCTCGCACAAAATATGATATGTTCTATGTGTTTACCACATTGTCATTTTTCACGAACATGTCATGACGGTCGAGATTGATTTCTCCCGCACTATAGACTTGCAAAATTTTGACAATTACATCTCCCTTATTATATTAGGAAAACACTAGGTAATGAGTTTGATCTACTGCCCATGTACAGACTATCACTCTTACGGAGAGGCCTACGTTTTGTCAATCTCGACAAACGATTACCTCCAACGTGTTTTTCCCTTATATAAATTATGACATACACAAGGTAATAGAACCATGTGCATCTACTGACATTGTCAGGTTATGCAACCTATTACTGTGAGATCTATATGATCTTCAACGTGTCATGTTCCCACAATTGAGGTTGAGCATTTTCAAGTTATACACTTGAGTCAAATTTTTGCATTTTTATTACAAACCATGATGGTTTTTAATATACTACTGGTAAATTAATTATTTTTGGTTTGCCCCTATAAGTAATTGATGGCTAACAATTTGAGGCTCTTGCCCTGAATGGCCACAACTTATTTAAGCGGGTAATGGACATCAAGATCAGCCTTGCATCCCATGGGATACCGCGTGCAAAAGCCACACCACCAGGATGCAAAGAACGTCAAGGGTAATGGTTTGAAACTCACTTCAAACCCTCAACTTGACACCATCAAGCTGTCATGAGACCCTATGAGCATGGAGAGCATGATGATTGAATATGCATCAACCAACATGTTTGGAGACTATACATTTAGTCTCTTAGTCTCCTTAGTGATCTATTTATGTATGTCCATTTATGATGTTCTAATAAGAACATGATTATTGTTGTCATTATATATTGTATACACAATATATTATATCAGCACTTTGATACAAATACATTTGTATGTATTCTATATATATGATAGAAATTTTCATACTGGAAATCTTCAAATCTATATATAGATTTCTACGGGAGTCAATCTGTTGAAAGATGATATGTGCCATGTGGACATATGCACCACAACTCTATATTCAGGGAAATATAATGTTTCCACTCTTACTATGAGGTAAGGAAATATTCAAACAATCGCTGGAGGCGATGATGTAATTATCGACTTTGGTCATAATTATTATCCCGATGGATACTTGAATGTTATCAAAGATGCTCTATTGTGTCTGCATATAACTCGTATCCTACTACTATAGAGATATCCGTCAAAATAGTTTCCATAGAGAAACTTATGATGACAACAAAGAGAAAATCTTCTCTTCATCATATACGGATATGGCAAACCATTATCTTCTTATCGTCTGGATTGCACTATACATACTACAAAACCCATAGCATTTGTTGCATACATGATAGCTTCCATAATGTCTTCTACATGACAAACTTGGCATACTCGCCTTGGTCATTTTGACATTGGGTTGAAACAGAAACTATCAGCAATTTTTATTGATCATGACTAAAATGATGATACATTCTAACATATTTGGATTTTATGTGCATTACATGCAATGCAAGGAAGCTAACTTTAAGGCGCATACACCTTAAAGTCTACGCTAAACCACTCAAACTCCTTGAGCACATCAGGTCGAGGTACGTGACTCTTCCCAACCATTGACTAGACCATTCAGGTATTCTATGGTTTTAAAATAAACATCTACATGATGTCTCATGTGTGCATTTAGCCGCACTAAACCATTGGCTAATTATCCTGAACATTGATTTCAAGCAATATGAATGGACAATGTCACAAAATTCTTCTTGCGTGCCTTTAATATGGCTCTATAATTGAATTTTAGCACTTTCTCCTATGTGTCTAGATTCAATATGGTTTGGTAGAATCCTTTATCCAAATAATTAAGCTCATTACATGATCTTTACTTTAAAATTGCAACTTACCAACTTTACGTTGGAGTCATGCAGTTTTTTACGCTCATGACAAACTGCATAATATTATTTCCTTTTATATTTGATACGTGGAAATCTCTCAAGCATTTCCCATCTGCGATAATTCGGTTATACACCAATATCACCACCACGGCATACATCATTGGCCCCTCAACATATATGTGGGATCTATGTGAGGAATAACTGTATTTCCATCAATACCTCAAGCCCCTCTCATGGGGAGTTATTCTAGGCCAGTATGCTGCTGCACCGAGGAATATTTCCAGGCATTAGGGGGAGAATTCAAGTACCATGCATAATGCCAGGAAATTATTGGAATGTTCAACACATTTCTACCTCAAATCCATGTACTCAAAGATCTGGACCATGCGTTCAGAATATTTGCAACACATTGCAAATAACTTGCCAAATTCGTTTACTGAATATAAAGGTGTCACACAATCCTACAATCCTGCAAAAATATGCCTGAAAGAGTGAAGGTACCAACAAAAATCACTCCACTCCCAGTTCAAAGCAACATGGGGAGAAGCATGGCAACAATACATCAGGATTCAGCTTCTCGCAAGCAAGGATATTAAGGCCATTGAATCAGTAAATGCAAGTCAACTTCACGTTGATAGACACCTAATGGGTAGTATACACCCAGTGGATGGGAAACCTCCACCAACCCAGGTCATAGTGCACACAATGGCCAGGACATCGGAATACCCGACTCAACCGCATTGGGAAATCGCGAGCAGTCATCATGGGTAACGATATTTCCATCAACTATATATAAACATATAGATTCTGGAGAAACATTAACCGGAAGTCTACAATTGTCGACATACATTTCTCAACTAGATTGCAAAAACCTTTCAAATGATTCATGTCCAAAGACCATGGCCATGGCAAAGTGTGAACAACACTCAGACTGAACTGAAGCAAAAGGATGCAATCCTAGGTAGAAATAATCTTGCTCAATACAGGGAAGGTATTCACAAAGCAATACCTTCACCCGATTTCTTCTGAAAACAGAATGAGAACACCGAGGTGGTGAAACATCGAGCAAGTATTGTAGCACAAGGGTTTACGCAGATACCCAATTATTCTCCATAGGTGGAATCTCTTTCCGATAACTTATATCATTGGCAGTATAAAATCATCTATCTATGCAGTTGATAGATGTAGTGATCACATATCCATGTGGATCACTAGATTCAGACATATATATGATTGATTTTCGATGGGATCTCAATCTGAATCGAAATACAAAATGCAACATACATTGTGTAAAAATCAGTAAGTCACCATACGACTTATTGTTGTCAGTACATATGGTACAACCGACGTAGTGAGTTCCTTATACACAAGGATTACTCCTACAATGAGGATTATCCATGTTTATGTGTCATACACAGTGACTACTCCTGCAATGATTACACATGTAATCATCTAAATGATGGAGTTTAATATGAAGGATTTGGGTAAAACCAAAATACCGCTCGTTACTACAACTTGAGCACCTTCACTACGGTATACTATATTGTCTATATCCAGAATATATTGGAGAAATTCATTGTGGACAAATCTTATCCATCCATAACTCTCATGGTATTTCATTCTCTAGACGTAGAGAAAGATCTATTTAGACCAAGAGATGATGGAAATGAGATATTGGGACCTAACGTTCCATAATGCCATTGGATCCACCATAAACAATTGGTTGGGACTCAAGAATATCTTTCGATATCTCCAAGGCATCAAACATCTTGTCCTGATTTTCCAGTTTCAAGGAAATATGAATACCAATATCATTGGATACATTGATCAGATCCCCACTATGTCAGATCATAGACAAGCTTAGTATTCATACTATGTGTGATAGCCATTCCATGAATGTCTTTCAAACAGACCTTAGTGGCTACATCCACCAACTATTATCTCAAAGATAATGTTGCTTGTGTTGCCCGGATGTAAACAGGTTACGTAACAAGCAATATCACTATATTGCTCATCTTGCAAGTCAAATCATACAACAAACTCATACGTTTGTTCACAAAGTCTCTACCAACTTTGACATCCAGAAAATGTCCCTAGAATTGGTATTCGACGACTTTGAGATATGCAAGAATCAGGGGGAGTATCTTCCTGAATTACTCTTGTCCAATGCATCATATTATACTCTTTTTCCCTTTATGAGTTTACTTCACAGGTTCTCATCAAGGTTTTTAATGAGGTAATATCAACACAAGATCATATGTCATCCTGTTTTCCCCACCGAGGTTTTTAAGAAAGTATATACGACATATTTATTGTCCTTTTAATTCTATGAGTTTTCCTCATATCGAGTTAAAACAAACAATAAGCTTTATATGTTGCGGCATTTTCTCCTTATTTTTCCCACTGGGTTTGAAGGAGTTTTGGCAACATATCAAACACTATACTCCTCATATTTTTCCCACAGGGTTTTTGAGGAGCCTCTAATCAAGATGATGATTTTGGATGGACAAGTGTAAATTAGGGGAGTGTTAGAAATAATTAACATGTGTTAATTATGGGGTAAATCTACCCTTGTAACTTCCACTCCTTCATGAAGAGGCACCTCTTCATGGTGTCCTTCCATCTGGATATATACCTACATCATCAATGAAAGATATAGAGTTGATTCATTTGTTGCCTTCCTAGTTTCCTCTCAACAGCATGCATCGTTTTTCAAGCATTGCACACGCATACATGTAAATACATGTAAAACTACGTGTGTGCAATGCTTGAGCTGATTGCTGAGAGAAAACGGTGCAAAAGGGCCTTGGCTCAGTTTGTAACGAATGGTCCATTTAGCATCAGGAAGAGAAGGCGCTCTGCACGACACTATTTACCACGTAACTAGGGAACCCACCACACGGGAAACAGCAGATGCGGCACCGCTAGAGTAACACAAACACTTGCTTACAACGATAATTTGGAATATCATAAATCCCAGCGACACCAACAAAAAGTTGTGATCTTGATTTACCCTAGAATGGTTAAGGTAAAAGAAATATATATAAATAGTGGAAATTTACATGTCATTTTGCTAGCATCAGATACAAGGACTGACTAACCGGAATGACACATCATTGCATTGAAACGACAAAGGATATCAAACTTCATTGAAATCCACATAACAAATGGACGAAATGCAACAATTTATTCGCAGTCATCAGCTCAAATAACAAGACTTCTTGACATGATCTCAAGGCATTATGACCAGATAGAATCCAGCAATGAGGATCCATATGACGCTTAGATCTTGTTGAGGGCCTGAACAATGTCATTCTTCAGGTCCTCAAAATCCTCCACTCCGATGCTGAACCTGATCAGGTTGTCCTTGATCCCATAGATGTCTCTCTGCTCCTTTGAATCCCTGTTTATGAATCACGGCTCAAGAGTGTTATAACTAAGACAATATCATGTGCACAATTACTGAACGTGACAACGGATAAAAAATGTTCACACCAGTAGGACATGATGGCAGGCTGATCAATTATGCTCTCACAACCCCCAAATGAAGGGGCATGGTAGGGTATCTTGACAGAATCAATGAATTTCCTAGTAGAGTCGAAGTCCCCATCAACCTGAACACAGAGAATTTATATATGTTAAAATGTTGATGAGTCCTCAGACTTGTCATGGTATGGTATTTTACTAAGACATCAAATTACCTCAAAACTGACAACACCACCAAAGCCGGTCATTTGGCTCTTGGCAATGTGATGTTCTGGGTGACTTGGCAAGCCAGGATAGTATACACGTGCAATCTAGAATTATGAAACACAAGCTTCCGTTAAAACAACAAAAAACATAGATGGACAGTAGTTATCTCCAGTCTAGGAATAAAGAAATACAGTAAGCACACCTTTGGATGATCCTCTAAAAATTGGGCCATCCGCAGAGCAGTATTATTTTGACATTGAACCCGGAGATGCAGTGTTTTCATGCCCCGGAGAATCAGATAGGAAGCATTCTGATATCACAATGCAATGAAATGTTAGATCTTATAAACAAGGTGTCAGACAGAAGAATACAGTGCATATTTTTACTACTATTCAAACTGCTTTTCAACAGCTTAGCATGGCACCTAAAGCTAGAGGCTCAATTCCTGGCAGGTCAAACTTCTGAATCTTGGTAACTTACTAGTCTATAACTAGGAACGAACCCATACATTCCTACAGAAATATCTTTTGTCTTTAGTTATACAATTTTTGTTACTAAGATAATTTGAATTAATGATTCTAGGAGTAGTCTCATTCATGATTCTAGGAGTAGAGTCTCATTCATTGATTTATTGAGTTGAACATTTGAGACCAAATCTAATTCATCTAGAAAGAAATTGGGAGTTATTATGTGTCATGTCTCTATGCAACGAAAAGCAATGTAGCACCCTCATATTGTATCTTTCCCTAATTAATAATAAAGGGAGGTGACTTTCTTGGTCCATTCTGATAATTTGCAGAAAAGTCCCTCCCTTTTTGACATATCAACCAGCACTCCAATAGTGATTGCAAAAAAAAATATGATTCACTGATTTGTCCCTTCGTTCGTTAGCTGCTGATTCCCACGTCGGCGGAGTGGGAAGGAAGCTCACGCCCGTAGCCCACCAAGCTGACTTAGGCCAACCTAATGCAATTTCAAAGAAATAATCTAACCCGCTCTCTTCTCCCTCTCACAATCCCTCCTCTCCACGGTCACCCGTGTGACGGCGCCAAACTGTTATTCCTGTAAAATAGTCCCATATCGGTCCTTTACACATAATCTCACCAGTTCATATGTTTCAACAAGCTAACTCGGACATCAACAAGCAAAGATGTAGAGGCTGAGACATACTGAAAAACGAGGAACAGAACGAACTAGAATAATCAAATCAAAAAAAGGAAAAGGAACTAAGGAAGATGCAGAAGGCGGACATCCGAGGTGGACGCTGGCTCTGGACATCTGCTAGGGCCGACTGGGATGGCCATGAAGGCCGAGCTGCGTGGGAGAGACAATCCGGATCGGACATCTGCGGCAGCCCGCTAGAGGCCGAGCTGCGCAGGCAAGACATCAGGGGGCGGGGGGTGGTGGCTAGCGCTGGACATCCGCGGCGGCCGGCTGGGGGATGGCTATGAAGTGGGGGTGATGAGCATTTTTGCATGCCGAAGATGGGTGTTTTGGTGAACAATCATTTTTTTTTCATCACAACGCACGGGCATATTTGCTAGCACGGATAATAGGCATGTATGATATTTTTAGTCTCCCGTTGCAACGCACGAGCAATTTTCCTAGTGTATACTTATGAATAGTAAATAGTATGTTGCAGGAACACAAACAGCAATAATTTCTTCTTGTCCCACCTAGGACTGAGACAGTGTAAGTATTATACATTTTGCCCCTGCAACAAATCGTAAGGGAGTTCAAAAACGGTTTTTCCCACATCATCTAAGCAGACAAGTTCATCTTTTTAAAATAAGTCGACCACTTGGATCACATGACATATATTAGAGAAATGAACTAGTTGTTTCACGCCGTCTTTGGCTGGGTTGAAGTGAACCCAGGATCAAACAGCCCTAAGGCGCCATTTGGCAGCAAGGCAGGCGACAGGGATCACCACCCATGGCAAATTAATCCTGTTTTTTTCCAAAGAAAAACTTGGTCGAAAGTGAGTCGGTATAATCCCTCCAATTCCCACAGAAAAAAAAAACCTAAAAAGTCGTGGAAGAAATTCCCTGCCTCTCACCATTGTCACCTCCGCTTTTATTCTCGGTCTCTCTGCTGGTAACTCCTCTGTCCCTAATCCATTGTTCAAAATATTGGTCAACTTCGAAGTTAAACAGCCAGTTAATCAGTACTAGAAGCATGCCCGAAAACCCCATATTCGGCGTGTTTCTCTACCAGACCAGTTTCTGGGCTGCAAGACCGAGTAATCGTGTTGCACCAACTAACCGGGCTTTCCGTCTTTGGCTTGCCAAAGCCCAAAAAACCAGGCTGTGCACATGTCCAGCTGCTCCGCATCTTAGGGATGGGGGAAATCGGGCCAATTCCACTCCCTAAGATGGGGAAAATCACATTTGTCTTTTTTCTGTACGCCACGTATGTAATCATAATGATTTGAAATTTATACAGATATGTATTATATGTTTGTCACAAAATGTTTTTGATTTTTTGGCAAAGTAAAAAATTGAATTTCATAAAGTCCACCCTGGAGCCCGTCCACCAAAATGATTTTCCGGCTGCTGAAGCTCTATATAGAAGTGCTTGTTTTCTTAATATGTGTACTGATATGTATGCACAACTTTTTTTTGTAGCAATTTAAGGTTGATTCTACAGCAGAGCAAATGTTCCAACGTTGAAAAGAAATTCAAATGACATGGGCTGGGATTTTCAAGTGTTGTATGATCCTGATGGTCTACAAAGGGTGAAGTGCAAGTTTTATGGAAAGGAGATAGGTGGAAAGATAATCAGATCGAAGCAACATGTTGAACAAGTGAAATGTCAAATAAAAAGTTGCATGGTGGCCAACAAAGATCAACAGAAAAGATGTAAGTTTGTGAGGCAGCAGTCATTAAGAAGAAGCTCAAGCCTCAACATGAAGAGGAATTAGGAGCTCGAGTTAACATAGAGATTGTTCATGTCGAGGACAACGACAACGAGAAGGAGCTTGCTTCAATTTGGAAGGTGGGTCTAATAAGACAGGTCCTATTGGACAATATGTGAAACCAGCTGATCCTGCCATTGTATTGTCGAAGAATAAATTCCAACAAAATATCGTTGTCATTATTGACCAGTAGAAAAGTTACAAAGTAGGGAAACATTTGGCTAGATTGATTTATAAGAAAAACATCCCTTTCAATGCTATCAACGATGATGACTTCCAAGCATTCACAAAGGCTCTTAGTTGGATTCGTTCTAGTTGGAAGCAACCTTCCAAACATACAATCCAAAAGAAGATGTTGATTCAAGAGGTGAAAAGAACTAAGGATTTGTTGAACCTACATGAAGAGACAAGGGCGGAATTTGGATGCGTCGATCATGACCGCCGCATGGACGAACAAGAAAAGGACGAGCATAATGAACTTATGTGTGCACTACAAGTTGGGTATTGCCTTTATTGGATCAAAAGAGTCAT
Source organism: Bromus sterilis (assembly GCA_950022295.1). Taxonomy (NCBI): domain Eukaryota; kingdom Viridiplantae; phylum Streptophyta; class Magnoliopsida; order Poales; family Poaceae; genus Bromus; species Bromus sterilis. Next base: position 170,850,413 of record OX465595.1, on the reverse strand, counting down.
CGACTGATGCACACACGAACCTATAGATCTTGAACTATGTCGATGAATGCATTGGCAGCCTTGGTATGAATCTTTTCAATTACTTCCATCGTTCCATTCATTACTCGTGGGATGGTATAATCCATTGCTTTGCAGGTGCTGAAAATGGGGTGCAAGTAGTCATGAATAATGACTCCACAACATGGGAGCAAAAACATTGCTCAAAGCCTCAAGGCCAAAGATATTTTGGACCACAAGTGCAACTCACACCCTCTAACTTAATGGTAGAAGAAATAAGGAGGTTGAAACCATTCAGTCCTACAATCACTAAATCCAAAGAGATGACTATTTCCCTTTAAGCACGTCATAAAACATTGTCCTTGATGAGGTCTTATACAACAAAGAGAGACAATGTGAGGGCCGGGAATGACAAGATTTGCTTCGGCATTGTCCTTTAAGGAATTAAGAGCAACGGTTTGTAGTGATGCTTGGGAAGACTGCAAACACAAAAGAACAAAGAAAAGAAGGTTCACTCATGCAACAATCATGAGTAGGGGGGAAGTCGACTCATGCCACTAGGGTCTATTGGAAAAATGTCTCTCTTCGAATCAAGGTATGGGCTATTTTATGTTGTAGTTTGTGGCTGATTTTCTGTTGTGTATGTAGGGGTTGTTTTATGTTGTCTCGAGTGTTGACTAATACTTGAGTTTGTACTATGCAAGGTTTTTAAGCCATTGATGAAGGTGCTTCAATTGACTAGATTTTAGTAATTGATTACTACTAGTTGCATGCTACAGTACCAGGTTGGCTAGTCCAGCAGTAGTCCAAATTAGTCACAATTAATCTATTAAGTATCAACCTTGGAACGACTCTGACTCATAATCGTAAACATTGGCCAAGCTAGTTTAAATCCAATTCAATGGAAAAATGATGGACAAAAAAAGAACTAATCCGCCTCTAGTGATGCTCTTCTTGCTTATGATGCAACAGAAGCACAAGATTGGATATGTCATGATGCTTACATTAACGAAGAGGAGGGTATACCATGATTTGTCCTTGTCGATGCAATGGGGGATAGCGAAGCTATGAAGTATGAACCCTCATAGAAGTGCAAGAATGAGAGAACTTCATGAAGTAGACAAACTTATTTCCGATGGTTATCTGAACGTGAGTGTGATACGGATGACGAGATGAGTATGAGTCTGATGATGATGAGGTGATGTCAACCAAGGACAATGAAGATGAGGAGCCACCGCAGCCTTGAGCAATCAAGCATTTGTGTTGTTTGCTGATTTGCTTGCTTCTTTGTGAACTTGTGAAGCGATTACCTATCTTATTTTGCATGTTTCCATTTGTGTATTGCTTGCTGATTTGCTTGCTAATTTGTTGCAACTTGTCAGTGATGTGGAAGTGAGAACTCTCTATTTCTATTTGTGAAGCTTGTCATAATGATTATCAGATTACGCATTATGCATTTGATGAGTTTGTGACATTGATCCTTTATTTGATATGACATGTATAGTTGCCAAGTTCGATTTGTTATGTCTAATTTAGAGCACACATTGAAGAATTTGTTTCTTATGTGCAGGTTTATGGCCTTCCAGATCCGCTGCAACATCATTGAAACATCAAGGTAACAATTTCCCTTGTTATCATGTTATGTGGCATGGGAGATTTACTTCATTGCATGTTGCGAACTTGCTATGTAGCCTAGGATATATACTTGGCCAATAGTATAGCCTATAGCAACCTAGGGTATATAGATATGGCCCTACTTAACCTACAAATAAATTCAGTTAAATGGCCGATTCAACGATTGACCCCTATTCAGCAACCCGAACAAGATGGTAACAATTACCGGTATCCTGAACATTGTCCGAGTCCATGACCAAAGTACAATTTGGTAGAGACGTGAGATGGGATAATCCCTCAACTTCCCCATTGTCACCTCCGCTTCTATTCTTGATGCCGTTGCAGGTAGCGCTTCCGTCCCAAATCCATTGCTAAGTCATTTCCTCATCTCCCACTCGCCCCCATGTAACTATCCATCGCCGCACATGTTGCCACTCTAGCTGACTCAATTTAGTCCCAGCGGACGATGAGAAAGATGAGAATCAAATGAGGGTTGCAAGCAAAGTCAGCGACCTCGACACCGACAACGTCGAAGGGGGGGATGGATGGCTTTAACATGACGACCACAAGAGCTCAAACAATCCAAAGGATCCCATGCTCCGCATGTTGGCCCGTAGTTGAAGACGATCTCCATTTTTTGTTTCTTTATATTTTGGAGATATAGTGAATGAGAGATTATGCTTGGTTTTTAACAATGTTCAGGATATCGGTAACTGGTACCGTAGGTCGGATGCTGAGTAGGGATAAATATGTGAAATTTTCCAATTAATCAGAGGATAAATCAATTAATCGGCTAGTCAATGACCCACCGAGTAGCGATTAATTCACCGAGATGCCAATTAACTGGCCGATATTTGGAACAATGGTTTTCAACCAAATGGTGGCAAGGAAAATGTCTGACCTGTGGTTTTCCATGGGTTCAGGTGTGGTTGGTACAATCTCGTCTCTGGTTTTTTTTCCTCCCCTAGGTGGTATATCCCCAACGACCAAACAAAGCCTAATGAATCGATCATAATTTCCCTTCCAGATTAATTTATTCTATGGATACTTGTAGGATCCCAGCATGAGGCTGGTTAATACACTGGGAACCATATACAATCCCTGGTATATAATGAAACTTGCTAGAAAGAAGCACAGGTTTAAGGGATGGCTAGAAAGTATGCCAATCCAACATACCGGGTTTAGAACACCACCAACTACATGGTGATAAATGCGGACCTTGGAAACTAGCTCATCCCTGCCACTGATACAGCCTCCAATAACCTTAAAAGGAATAATAGTATTACCTAATGCATATCTTATTTGTAAATAGAATACTACAAAAATGATTCATCAACTTACATCATTATGCCCGGCAATATACTTCGTTGCAGAATGAACAACTATGTCAGCACCTAAAGTCAGTGCTTTCTGATTGATAGGGGAGGCAAAGGTGCTATCAATGCAAAGCAATGCTCCCTTGCTATGGCACATATTGGAGACAAGCTCGATATCAATGCATCTGAGAAATGGATTAGTAGGAGTCTCAGTGAAGAATAGAGACACCTGAAAAAAAAAGGAACCAACAAATTAGTCTGCATGTGGATGAATAGGTTAATACCAAGAAATGGGGTGAATGAAATTGCAAAGATTAAACTCACATTATTATTATCAAGCGCATCTTGGAGAGCATCCATATCAGCAGGTTTAATAACGGTCATCTGTGCATGAGGTATACAACAAGATAAGAAACCCACAAATTATACAAACAAATGCAACAAGGACTCATTCCAGTTAGTTGTTAACATGCAGATCACTTTTATCAAGTAAAGTGTCTGAAATACTGGATCTTGAATGCAGCTGCATTTCTAGACTGAGTTCATTATGCTTCTAACATGTGGTCCCGTAACACATTACTATATCACCTGAAAACTAGTATATTACTTACTGCAATGAACCTTTCCTACTGGTTCTCACAGAACTAACTGGACTGCATAGACATCTAATCATATTACTGTAACAACGTGAGGATAAGGATAGCACGTGTTACCGTAATTCCCCTCTTGGGGAGCTCGGTCTCCATGTAAATTCTTGTCTTGCGGTACAAATCTGTGGTTGTAACTATGTGTCCACCTGCTGGGACAAGTGTGCTGAGCATTGCGACACTTGCATACATCCCTGACGCCACAAAGACAGTGGACTCAGCTTTTTCCAGTGCACTGCAGCATCAAAATTAGCAACTGTGAAAATCCAAAACAATGGAAGAAACAAAGGCATAATAAATCCACTAGAAAGAGGAGAATCTAGATTTCACCTCATCTTCTTCTCCAAAGCCTCAGTGGTCGGGTTCCCATACCTCCCGTATTCGAAGCTAGCATGCCTCCCCTCCTACCAAAAAGGAGATTTTGGCAATACAAGCGCAGATTTATCAAACCTGACAACTAGAAAACAGAAACGGAGCAATAAGGTAGGGGGCTTTAAACCTTGAAATCGATCAGCTCCTGTGAACTGCTGAACCAGTAGGCAGAGGTGTTCACTACTGGTGTGGTGATCGCGTCTGTGGCGATCCTTCTCCCGAGCCTCTCGCCTTTTGCAGAGGAAATCAGAAATCAGGTTAAAACCAAAAAGGATAGCTTCGCGAAATGCTCGTGGATCTGATGGGCAACAAGCGAGCGAGTAGGTTACCTGCGTGGACGGCGAGGCTAGCATCTGAACCGAGCAGGGCACGCTCGGCCAATGCAACGGCGGACGGCTGCCCGAGCTTGGCGTTAGGAATGGCACCAACCTCGGCAGCCGCCGCCGCAGAGGTGGCGGCGGATGCGGCCGCGGCGTGGGACGAGGCGCCGCGGACGCGGCTTCCGCCGCCGAAGTGGCAGGGGACGGAGGGGCGGTCGGACCAAGCGGCGGCGACGATCTGCGCGACGCCTATGTTGCTGCAGTTGCGGCGGGCCTTGGTGCTGAGCTGGCGGACGAAATTGGGCGGGAAACGGAGGATGGTTGCGGAGGTAAGGGCACCGCTGTTGTCGCCCGCGAAGGACGCCGGGGATGAGAAGGAGAGAGTGGCCATGGGGAGCTAGGGTTTGGGTGGCGGCGCGGGGCGCTCGGTGGGTTACGACGGAAGGAATTGAGGGGTCGGGGTTGGTGGGGTGGGTGAGCGCTCGTGTGGCCTTTGGAAATGAGTGGCCTATTTCTAGTGGAGTCCCTCCAGGTCTGAAGGGGCCAACATCACTGTTTCCACCTTAAATGGAAAGATTAGCGTTAATCCACCTTATAACCTGGAAAAACACTGAAGAAGAAGCAACTCCACCTTACTTACCATGTGTACAGCACAAGTGTAGAAGGAACCACTTTAACGTGTTGTGCTAGATATCGTTCTAGGGCGTGGCCTATCAAGAGCTCAATCCAAACTCCTAACACACAAGATCTAAACCAAGATCTCTAAGGCAAAACACAAAATTCTTTTTTATTGGTAGGTAGTGGGTACATAGTCTGGTTACATATGTAAGAATGAGGACATCTGTTTATAGGCTTCATGAATCTTTACTATTTAGCTTTACTTATAGCTAGAAGGTTCTACAAAACACCATTTAAAGCTAAGAAAGTAAATATAAGCAACCTGACTACTACTCATGGGTAGAAATCTCTAAAAACCACTACACATATGGTTGTAGTGTCAAATTATGTAGAAACTAGATGGTATCCCGCGCGTTGTTGCGGGACGAAAATACGTTGATACACATTTATAGAATTAAGAGTAAAACCATTATAGAGTATGTATTTAGTAACATGGAAAAACTATAAACAAAAGAATTTTCTAGGCACTTGGTTAATTCTTGTATGTGCAAAATAAATTTCATGCATAAGAAGTCTCGAGTACAAAAAAGCACCAAGCATCCAAGCAAACAAAGTGGTAATTTGCAACAGCATCTCCAAAAAATCAAGAATCAAGAGAAAAAGGTCTCAACTCAGTTATGTCGTCTCACAAAAAGTAATGAAAGGATGGCCCGTGGCCATCAATGTTGATTTCATGTGAATTACTTGAGGAATATTTTCCTCTACTGCATAGATGCAAACTAATATAATATTTAGTGCTGAAACCAACAAAGAGTTGAACTATTACAATAGGTGAACATAAGACCGCGTTACTAGTACTAATAGGAAACAATATCCTGAAATCCAAATAACAGACCCCAGCTTCTAGAGTCAATTCTTCTCGAATAAGCAACACAGTTGTGTATCTGTTGATACTTTTGCCACCACATTCTGCTAGAAATAAATAAGTGTTAGAAAAAACACTAAGTTAGGGAAGCAAACAGTAATATGGGCGAAAAAAGTGCATATATATAGTGTACAAAAGTAATGCATTTAGCCACCTCAGTTCATTTCATGATCAATTAATAAGCAAAGAAAAATAGCAGGTCAAACTTTAACATATTCAAGAGAGAACTATACTGAATTTTGACACATTAACATCTATCATAAACAATGGAACGGCATATGAATCAATGGTTTAAAACTTGTGCATTTATATGATGAATTATTGGGAAGAACACTTTTACCTACACTAACATGTTGGATAGAGCAAATTGAAAACTTTCCTACTAATAGATGCACGAAGAACACAGTTCTAGTTTTGGAGGATAGCCTAATCTGCAACAAAGATCGTATAAAGTGAAAAGCTTAATTGGGGAGTTGGAAATCATGTTATTATACATCAAAATTATTTCTGAAAAGGCATGAGAAATTCAGAGACATATATTAGCAATCAAACACTTGTGCAAGACAAATGGAAAAGAAAGAACGATCAAAATCTGTATAATTAAAAAGGATATCTGCTACCTGAGGTCCAAGTAAAAGAGCATTCCCATGAAGTACATGCATGAGCGCATGGAGTTGATAGCCTATATTAGAGACTGTAAATGAGTGCAACGTGGATGAATAGATGTTGCAGACTGTGGAGTAGGGACTAAAAGGTGAACGCAAAGGCAAAATTGGAATGATGAACCACACTGAAGCACGTGTTCACCTGGTAAGATGATGTGCTAGCTCTAATGGTGGAGTCCCTCTGGAAGTCATCCTTGCTGATGGAGCCGGAATCCTCGCCGCCACAACCAGCGGACCAGCGCCACGGAGCAGAGCAACAGCGTATGGATACTTCAGCGGCTATGCTGTCCTCGGCGCCTTCCTCGGCGATGTGAAATTACAGGTGTCCAGCACCGAAATCGCAACACAATCGATGTCTCAACTCCCAGAGTGGCATTGGAGGAGAGGCAAATCATGCCGGAGGATGGCTGCACATACGTCTTTTTATATGCAAAAGCAGTGACCGCTTAGTTAAATCTAGCACTATCTTCCAATAAAAGAGGGTGAGGTAATGAGGAGAGATGAATGTTGGAGTTTCATGTGCATTTGTGGCTGGTGTTATTTGGCCGCAGACCCGCAGTAGTGGAAGAGTGAAAGGATCGGAATGTCGACTAGAGGGGGGGTGAATAGGCGACTAACACTTTTTAAACTTTTCTTAACAATTTAGGCTTAACAAGGGATATAGGTTGTCTAGATATGCAACTATGTGAGCAACTTATATGCCAACAACTATGATATAACAAGCAAGCAATAAATAAGCAAGGAAAGTAACTTGCGCAAAGTAAAGGTAAAGGGGAACACGGGAGACAAGGATATGTTTCCGAAGTTCCTTCTCTTTCGAGAAGTATGTCTCCGTTTGGAGAGGGTGAGGAGCACAACGCTCACACGAAGCCAACAAGGGCCACCCTATTTCTCCTCACGCTCTTACCGATGTAAGATGCCGTGATCCACTACGAGGCGACCTTGAAGGTGGCAACCAAACCTTTACAAACAAGGTTGGGGAAAACTCCACAACTGAATTGGAGGCTCCCAACGAAACCACGAAGCTTCACCACAATGGAATGTGGCTTCGAGGTGACCTCTTCCGTCTAGGGCACCAAAGCACCCAAGAGTAACAAGATCCAGACGGGATTAGTGGGAGGAATCAAATATCCTTTGGTGGAAGTGTAGATCGGGGCCTCCTCTTCCAAACCCTAGAGAATCAACAAGTTTTGATGGCTAGGGAGGGAGATCGGGCAAGAATGGAGCTTGGGCGTCAATGGAGGTGAGAGCAATAAATGAGGTACCTCTCAATGGGGAAGAAGACCCCCTTTTATAGGTGCCCTTAAATGCAGTCGTTGGCTGTCCACCAACCACGGTAGTACTGCTTCAGAAGCGGTACTACCGCTCCACGGTACTACTGAGCCCCAGTGCCGCCCCCACTACCGCAGAGTCCAGTGGGAATCCGGTAGTGGATGCGGTACTGGTTCACGGTACTACCGCTCTACGGTACTACTGAGCCCCAGTGCCGCCTCCACTACCGCAAAGTCCAGTGGGAATCCGGTAATGGATGCGGTACTGGGTCACGGTACTGCCGCTGAGCGGTACTACCGCTCTGGGAGCGGTACTACCGCTCCACGGTACTACCGAGCCCAAGTGCCGCCTCCACTACCGCAGAGTCCAGTGGGAATCCGGTAGTGGATGCGGTACTGGTCCACGGTACTACCGTGGAGCGGTACTACTGCTCCTAGAGCGGTACTACCGCTCTGGCAGAGCCAGAGAGCCACGTTCAAGAGTCCCCACACCTCCACGGCGCAAAAGAAATATGTGGGTGCAGAAAGTGAGACCGTGTGATGATTCCAACCACCATTTCCAAAGAGGATCCCCTCTTCATAGTACGGTTTTCCTACGACTCAATTAACACAAAAGGAGATCGAAAGAAAAACTCCGTCTTCACGTTTCGTACACCGAGGGGACAATAACCGTCTTGTGCCAATAATGTCGTTATCTGAAATGCTCATTGCACCTGGTTAGTCCGCAAATGTATTGTCATCAATCACTAAAACCAATCAAGGGAAAACATGCCCTATCAATCTCCCCATTTTTGGTGTATTGATGACAACACAAGATTTGCACAATAAAAATAGGGAATTTTAAAACAACATGCCATTAGTTTATAAAGTATAGACATGCTCCCCCTTGATGTGTGCATCATTTTAGATATGTCTCTGGAATGCAGGACATACACATAAGGAGGACACTCCCCCTATATTTTATAAACTAGGCCATACTAAGTTAGACAAAACAAGTATGTGAGTATAAGGATAACGTTTCATAACATAGCACCACATAACAAGACAATAAGAGTACGAACATAAGATAGCATATGTCTCACACCATATATCACGGAAGTCTCACAAGACGGACTAAAAACCAAAGCAAATAAGCGGAGTTCACAAGCGGAGCAGATGAGACAAATAAAACACGCTTGTGACTCGCCCAACCCTGAGAAGATGCAAATCGGAATCCTAGACCTCTCTCCCCCTTTGGCATCGAGACGCCAAAAAGGCAGAGAATGACCTAGCGTCCCAAGGTGATGAACTACTCGTCGTCCTGGTCGTAGTCCTCGTCATCGTCAGACTCCTCGGACTCCACTGTTGCCTCTGTGTCATCAGTAGCAGGTTGCTGAGCAGTGGACGAAGGGCCAGGCATGTCATCGGTGAGGTCCCACGCGCTGAACTGGGAGATCCACTTGTCCTCGGGAGTGATGCTCCGCTCGGACCCACTCGAGACGTGCATGCCCTGCTGTCTGTAGAAAGCCTTCTGCAGTCTCCTGTTCTTCTTCTCCCTCTCGTGGGCCTCATACAGGCAGTGGTGAACATCAGTCTGAAGGCAGAAGAGCTGCTTCACCTTCCTGGTGAGCTTGGCAGCCCATCCGGGCTGCTCCGGACCCTGTGCAGAAGACGAACCACCAGCACCAAAACTCACACCAGAGCGTGTGCGGGGAACATTGCCTCCACCAGCCTCCTGCTCCTCCTGAATCTCCTCATCAGACCCGGCAGGAGGAGGGGAACCATGCGCAGGACCATGACCGCCAGCCCAGTTGTCCTTGATGCGCAGCTGAACCTCCTCGTGAGCAGTCAGAGGCCCAACGGGAAGGCGCTCAACAGCAAAGGTAGCTGCCCACGTGATCTCGAAGAGGACATGAAGATAAGGGCCATATATGGGAACCTTACGTTCCATCACAACAACATGAAGCTCCTCCCACATGATGTCACAGACATCCAAGGTCTGCGTGGTGCCCTTGCACTCCTCACAGAGGAGAAGCATGTCCACCAGATGCCCGTGAACCATGTCAAGATTGCCCACACCGGGAAACAGAGAAGTCCGGAAAATGCGATGCATGATGTCCAAGAACGGGCAGAGGACCACTCTGTACTTCTGCTATCCCTTGGCATCTATATAAGGAATTGAATTCTGATAGGGCCCTAGCATGCTCTTGGGCTTGGCAGTTGCTGAAGCATATGGGCTGACACCAACGGGTGCCTCTGACGTGGAGACGGGAATGTGCAAAGCTGTCATGAACTCTCCCCATGTGCATCTGACTTGCTCGTCCTTGCACATCCAAACAATGGTCCGATCAGCGTTACTGGTGAAGTACACTGTAGCAAATAACTGGGCAAGAAGCTCGACATCGAACCGCTTGTTGAAGGAGATGATGTCCAGAATCCCAAACTGCTCGCAAAGAGCATATGCCTCTCCAAAGTAATCGGGGTGAGCCCGCATGTGCCTCAGCTGGACAGACTTCACGTGTGGAACAAACTTGTTCTTCCTGTGCATCATAACCTTGTGGAACACATCCCTCTGAGTCTTATTCCAGAACTGAGTGCCAACTAACTCTGGGTCTTGCTCTTCACGGTAAGGGTTGACACAACGGTAGGCCCTGTACTCGGGAAGAGAAAGCTCTGCCACCTGCTTGACCGGTTCCTTCTTCTTGTGAGCAACCTTCTTGAAGTTGCTACCGGGAGGACCCGAGGCCTTGCGCTTGGGATTCCGATGAAAGCCATCACCTGACCAACACCAACAGAGAGAAACGGAAAAACAAACCACATGAGATGCAAAAGCCGGACACAAGTGAACAAGGCAGGTCTGTTGGGGAGGTTTCAGATTGAGGAACCCCGGTAGTACCGCCCGAGGCACGGTAGTACCACCCAGCGGTAGTACCGCTGACCATGCGGTAGTACCGCGCAAGCGGTAGTACCGCAACGGGACCAGCGGTAGTACCGCCCTGGAGCAGAGGACACGGATCTGAGATCCGGTACTATCGGGGTTCCAAAAACTCAAACCACTCCAACACATCTACTCCATTCCTATCTAGCAGTCTATCCATATTCTCAAAGTGCCTAGGCATAGCCAAAAACCTAGTGGATCTACAAGTATTGCCCTAGCAACAAAGTTCAACAAAACTGAACCAAAGGTGAAGAGAACGGGGGCAATACCGGTATCCATGGCACCCGGGGGGATAGGGAATGATCCCACCGGAGAAGAACAAGGAAGGACGGCACGGATGCGACACACCGGGAGGGGTCGCCGGGGTGGGCGGCGCTGCTGCAGAGGAGAGAAAAACGAAACTGAAAGGGGGAATGAGGAGGAACTCCCCGTACCCCTTCAGTTATAAGATTCCTCGGGACTGCGGTAGTACCGTACCAGGCGCGGTAGTACCGCGAGAGCGGTAGTACCGTGACTGTTGCGGTAGTACCGTGACTGTTGCGGTAGTACCGCTGGCAGCAGAAACGTCCACCAAGGACAACGATGAGGGGGGGCTATTGCATCGAATGTCTTAGGGGAAGGGCTTGGGATGACTCGAAACACGGCAGCTGGAAGGAAAGCACTCTGAGACAAAACAACAACGAGAAAATGCAAGATCAAACTCGGAGTGATCAAGATGCAACAAAACTACCTGAACACAAGAAAGAAGCACAAAGGTGAACCAATCCTCTCAACGAGAGGGGCGGTGGCCGAAGCCACCATGTTTGAGCTTATTTGGTATGACACCACAAAGATGTATCTTGGGTTCATTGCCAATGCTCTTCTTTGAAGCACCATTGTCACCTTGGGTGACCATGACGGACGCCGAACGTGACCATAGTGAAAGAATTTTGTCTCTTTCCGCATAATAGGTGGAGTGGTTGCCTATGAATTAAGCAACACTCCCCCTATGTCCATGCCTACATCCAAGCTAGACCTCATGTTGAGATGGGAAGTGTGGGCAAGTCTTCAAACCGCATTACCTGAATCAATGATATTTAGCTCATGCCTTAACTCTCAAAATCTTGCTTCATCTAAAGGCTTGGTGAAGATATCCGCAAGTTGATCTCCGGTGCCCACATATGAAAGGTCAATATCACCCCGCTTCACATGATCTCGAATAAAGTGATGACGAATCTCAATATGCTTCGTCTTGCTATGTTGAACGGGGTTGTAAGCAATCTTGATAGCACTTTCATTGTCACATAAAAGAGGCACTTTGTCACAAATGACACCGTAATCCTTCAAAGTTTGCCTCATCCATAATAATTGTGCACAACAACTTGCGGCGGCAATGTACTCGGCTTCGGTGGTAGAGAGGGAAACACAATTTTGCTTCTTGGATGACCAACTCACCAAAGACCTACCAAGGAATTGGCATCCTCCGGAAGTGGACTTCCTCTCTACTTTGTCTCCCGCCCAATCCGAATCCGTGTACCCGACGAGGTTGAAGCTTGAGCCTTTAGGATACCACAATCCAAAGTTTGGGGTATGAACCAAATATCGAAAGATTCTTTTGATAGCCACTACGTGACTCTCTTTTGGTGCGGATTGAAATCTTGCACACATGCCCACACTCAACATGATATCCGGCCTAGATGCACAAAGATACAACAAGGAGCTAATCATAGAACGATACTCCCTTTGGTCTACCTCTTTACCGTTCGGGTCGAGGTCAAGTTGACACTTAGGTGGCATGGGGGTCTTGGCTCCTTTAAGACCATCATACTTGAACCTCTTGAGCATGTCTTGAGTATATTTGGCTTGATTAATGAAAGTTCCTCTTGACAATTGCTTGACTTCAAAACCGAGAAAGAACTCCAACTCTCCCATCATAGACATCTCAAACTTGTTGGTCATTAGCTTAGCAAACTCCTCATTAAAAGATTTGTTAATCGAGCCAAAGATAATATCATCAACATATAGTTGGCATATGAACAATTGCCCACCAACCCTGTTGGTAAAAAGAGTGGGATCGATTTGCCCAATTTCAAACCCATAATCAACTAAGAACTCGGTAAGGTGCTCATACCAAGCGCGTGGTGCTTGCTTAAGGCCATAGAGCGCCTTGTCGAGTTTATAGACATGATTGGGGAAATTGTGGTCCTCGAACCCGGGGGGTTGCTTGACATATACCAACTCATTAATGGGACCATTAAGAAAAGCACTCTTCACATCCATTTGATATAACTTGAAGTTGTGATGAGAGGCATAAGCAAGAGCAATACGAATGGACTCAAGACGAGCCAAGGGGGCAAAAGTTTCACCAAAGTCAATACCTTCGACTTGGGAAAAACCTTGAGCCACCAACCGTGCCTTGTTCCGGATGACAATACCAAGTGCATCTTGCTTGTTCTTGAAAATCCACTTGGTCCCAATAACATTATGATCACCTTTGGGTCTCTCCACTAATGTCCACACCTTGTTGTGCTTGAAGTTATTGAGTTCATCATGCATGGCCTCAAGCCAATTTGGATCTTCAAGCACCTCACCTACCTTTTGGGGTTCAACACAAGAAACAAATGCATTATGGGCACAAAAGTTTCTCAATTGACTACGAGTTGTTACCCCCTTTTGGATGCTTCCGAGCACTTGATCCACCGAAAGATCTTGTGATTTTAACCGGGATGCAATCTTGAGTGCTCGACGAACTCTCTCTTCTTCCAAAGTTTCTTGAGGAGAAGCTAGAGGACCATCTTCGGAAGAAGGAGCATCCTCAAGGACTTGCTCATCATATTGAGCTTGCCCTTGAACGAGAACATGATCTTGGTCATCATTTGGTGCACCACCATCTTCAATGATTTGATCTTGACCTTGATCTTGTACGGGCGAGAGAGGGTCTTCTTCTTGTTCTTGGTTTGCTTGTGAATCTTGAGGAGGTGATGGCTCCACGTGCGTAGAGCATTGTCCTTCTCCTTCCACCACAAGGGGTTACTCAATGGGTAGGAAATGACCCACACCCATTCTTCTTATGGCTTGAGGAGGAATTTCATCACCTACAACATTAAGATCACTTTGCCCCACTTGGGAGCCATTATGTTCATCGAACTCCACGTTACTAGACTCTTCAACGAGTCTGGAAGACTTGTTGTAGACTCTATATGCGTGAGAGTTCGAAGCATGACCAACAAATATGCCCTCATTTGTCTTAGCCTCGAACTTAGACAAACGAGCACATTTCTTAAGAATGAAACACTTACACCCGAAGACCCGAAAATACTTGATGTTGGGCTTCTTCCCGGTGATGATTTCATACGGAGTTTTATTCAAGATCTTGCGGAGATAAAGACAGTTAGTTGCATGACAAGCAGTGTTGATGGCTTCTGCCCAGAAGTTATATGGACTCTTGAACTCCGCCATCATTGTTCTTGCGGCATCAATCAGAGTGAGATTCTTCCTCTCTGCAACGCCATTTTGTTGAGGGGTATAAGCAGCGGAATATTGATGTTTGATCCCCTCATCTCCAAGGAATTCATCCAGGGTGTAGTTCTTGAACTCGGTGCCGTTGTCATTCCTAATTGCCAAAATCTTTGAATTGTGTTGACGTTGAGCTTCATTGGCAAACTTGATGACGGTTTGTTGGGTCTCACTTTTCTTCTTGAAGAAATAAACCCAAGTATATCTTGAATAATCATCAACAATAACCAAGCAATACTTCTTCCCGCCAAGACTATCATATGAGGGAGGCCCAAAAAGATCCATGTGAAGGAGCTCCAAAGGCCTCTTGGTGGAGATCATATTCTTGACGGGGTGTTTCTTCTCATGAAGTTTCCCTTCCATGCATGCCCTACAAGCACGATCTTTGGCAAAGCTAACATTTGTTAGTCCAATGACATGCTCACCCTTGAGAAGTGTTTGCAAAGACCTCATATTGACATGGGCTAGTCAGCGGTGCCAAAGCCATCCCACAACAACTTTAGCCATTAAACACATGGCGGTATTGGTGGGGACTTTTGAGAAGTCCACCACGTACATACCGTCCTCCACGTGTCCAACAAAGGCTACTTTAAGAGTTTTGCTCCACATTAGGGTGACCATGTCTTTATCAAAGAAGGTACAAAGGCCCATCATGGCAAGTTGACGAACGAAAAGTAAATTAAAGGCACAAGTCTCAACTAGCAATACTTTCTCAATGGACGAGTCCAGAGAAATTATTACTTTGCCAAGACCTAATACCTTTGACGTGTTTGCATCTCCAAATTGGACACGGGTGGTTCTAGATGGTCTGAAATCAATGTCCACCAACATGTCCTTGCTTCCGGTCATATGACTTGTAGCCCCGCTATCAAGTATCCATGAACCCCCACCGGAAGCCGCCACCTACATGGGATCAATGCTTGGATTTAGGTACCCATTCATGAATGGGTCCTCTCGCGTTAGTAACAAGGGTCTTAGGCACCCAAATGGACCATGCAATATACTCATCAAAGGAACCAACAAATTTGGCATAAACATGCCCATCATTAGTGCAACAAAGAACATAAGAGGGGTTAGTTGATCCGTCAAAGTCATTGGGAGTGGCATCACTCCTCTTGGTCATTCCTCCCTCAATGGCCTTTTCCACTTTTTCTCGAGGCTTCTCCCATTCCTTCACAAATGTGACTTCCTTTGAAGGAGGCGGTGCCTTGCCTTTCTTCTTTTTGTTCTTCCTCTTCTTGTTCTTCCTCTTTGATGACTTTGTACCAAAACCAATGCCTTCCTTGTCAATGACCTCCTTTTGGGAACTCAAGAGATCATTAAGGTTCTTTTCTCCTTGAATGCACGAGACAAGTCCCTTCTCAAGTTGTGCCTTCAACCTAATGTTTTCCTCAATGAGAGGAGCATGCTCACAACAAGAGTTAGAGGAACTAGGTTTCTCTACCACAATAATAGGAGAAAAGGTAGTAATTTCTTTAGTGAGTTGCATACTTGTTTCATCATGAGCCTTCTTGAGAGCCATGAGTTCGTGTTTTAAGGACTTGTGGTCCTTTTCGACTTTCTCATGATCCACAAGAAGTCTTTCATGAGCCTCAACAAGTTCATCATTTTTAGTCTTGAGATCACAAGCAATAACATTAGAATGTTTAAGGTCAAGTTTTATCTTAGAGATATCAATAGCATACGTCTCATCAAGAGACAACTTAAGCTCACGCTCTTCTTCGAGAGAATGAGATAGCTCCCCTATCTCATCCGCATAGTCGCGACTATGACCTTGCAACTCGATGATAATCTCATCAAGTTGCTCAATGTGAGCATGTGCTTCTCCTAGTTGTTCCAAGAGAGCCACAAAATGTCCCTTTGCAACACCTTTGAGCTTGGACATGAATAGTTCGAATTCATTCTCCTCATGTGCTTTGGGCTCCTCATTTTCCTCCACACAATCCAACAAAGAGGGGTTAGTGGGAGTAAATGGTTTAGAGTGAGGAGTTACCGAGGTAGTCTTGGCCATAAGACACTTGTGGAGGATGTGAGGGTTCTCGTTGGGGGAGTTGAAGAGAGACGTTGATGAGGGGGATTCAAAGACGATGGCAACGGCGGCGGTTGCCACAATCTCATCACTTCCTTCATCATCCTCATCACCGGAATAGTATTCTTCTTGAGCCACCAACACACGTTGTGGCCTCTTCTTCACAAAGGTCTTGTTCAATGGTGGCTTGTTCTTGTCCTTACGGATGAGCTTTCCACCGTGGTCTTCTCTCTTCTCATACGGACAATCCGCAACAAAGTGACTCACATTGCCACAATTGAAGCAAGCTCTTATTCTTTGGTCCTTTGGCTTGAAGCTACTTGAGTTGGACTTGAAGTTCTTCTTGTTTCCCCAAAATTGTCTTGAGGCTAGAGCCATGTGCTCATTGTAAGCATACTTGGTGTCTTCATCTTCATCTTCCTCAACTTGAACCTCCTTGGCCTTCAAGGCAAGAGATGGCATCTTGGAGCCGCTTTGGCGAGCCAATTTTAACTCGGCCGTGGAGTCCAAGATTTCCATGGCAACGAATTCATCCAAGACTTGGTTTGAACTCAACTCGCGAAAGTCGGGCCTTTGACGAATGACCTTGGTGATATGCTTCTTGTGTAGGAGCATAGCCGTGATGAACTTTCTCTTATCCATCCGTCATCGGTGTCCATGCTCCCATGGTCCGTCATGGAATTTGCGAGAGCCACCAACCTTTGATGAACATCCTCGGAAGACTCCCCTTCATTCCGGACAAAGTGATCGGCTTGATCTTGAATCCTGTCAAACTTTGAGCACCGTATGCTAGTGCTTCCCATGAGAGTCCTCTCGAGAATATCCCACATCTCTTTGGCCGTTTCACACTTTAGGACAAGATTGTATTGCTCTTCCTTCAACCCATTTCCTATCACGAGCATAGCATGACTGTTGATGGTGTTGTCCCGATATTCTCCTGGGGTCATGTTGTGGCGGTCACGAGGACTAAATCCCTCCTCAACGATGCGCCAAAGTTCCACGGAGGACCCCTTCAAGTGTCTCTTCATGCGATGATCCCAAACCGGATAAGCATCTTTGTTAAGAATGGGAATAGTTCCTGCATGTGCAAAATGGGGTTCGGGTAGAGGTAGAGAGTTATAAGTAACAGGAGGAGCCACCGCGGAATGGATACCCGATCCATTCCCTGTACGAGGAATGGATCGGATAACATTCCTACCATCATCATTAGATTGGGAGATGACATCTCCTCCACCCAACGTTGGAATATTGGGGATGATGGTGGGGTTGCTCTCCGAGGGCATCCTTGACATGAGACTACCAAGCATATCGGTGACTTTGTTCATGTGAGCCTTAATGGCGGACATGCCTTCATTGTACTCATGTCGAGAGATAGATGATGAGTCATCCTTCGCGAGCGTATTCGCGAAGCCCTCGATACTTGGATTCCCTTCCAAAAGAGAAGGGTTCGGAGTAGCTCCTGGAAGCTCAACCTCTACCGGTTTATCCTCTTGCGACATCCTCTTAAGGCGGTAAATACCTTAATAAGAGACGAAGCTCTGATACCAAATGAAAAGATCAGAATGTCGACTAGAGGGGGGGTGAATAGGCGACTAACACTTTTTAAACTTTTCTTAACAATTTTAGGCTTAACAAGGGATATAGGTTGTCTAGATATGCAACTATGTGAGCAACCTATATGCCAACAACTATGATATAACAAGCAAGCAATAAATAAGCAAGGAAAGTAACTTGCACAAAGTAAAGGTAAAGGGGAACACGGGACACAAGGATATGTTTCTGAAGTTCCTTCTCTTTCGAGAAGTACGTCTCCGTTTGGAGAGGGTGAGGAGCACAATGCTCACACGAAGCCAACGAGGGCCACCCTATTTCTCCTCACGCTCTTACCGATGTAAGATGCCGTGATCCACTATGAGGCGGCCTTGAAGGTGGCAACCAAACCTTTACAAACAAGGTTGGGGCAAACTCCACAACTGAATTGGAGGCTCCCAACGAAACCACGAAGCTTCACCACAATGGAATGTGGCTTCGAGGTGACCTCTTCCGTCTAGGGCACCAAAGCACCCAAGAGTAACAAGATCCACACGGGATTAGTGGGGGGAATCAAATATCCTTTGGTGGAAGTGTAGATCGGGGCCTCCTCTTCCAAACCCTAGAGAATCAACAAGTTTTGATGGCTAGGGAGGGAGATCGGGCAAGAATGGAGCTTGGGCGTCAATGGAGGTGAGAGCAATAAATGAGGTACCTCTCAATGGGGAAGAAGACCCCCTTTTATAGGTGCCCTTAAATGCAGCCGTTGGCTGTCCACCAACCACGGTAGTACCGCTTCAGAAGCGGTACTACCGCGCTGCGGTACTACCGTACCGAGAGTGGTACTACCGCTCCACGGTACTACTGAGCCCCAGTGCCGCCCCCACTACCGCAGAGTCCAGTTGGAATCCGGTAGTGGATGCGGTACTGCTTCACGGTACTACCGCTCTACGGTACTACCGAGCCCCAGTGCCGCCTCCACTACCGCAAAGTCCAGTGGGAATCCGGTAATGGATGCGGTACTGGGTCACGGTACTACCGCTCCACGGTACTACCGAGCCCCAGTGCCGCCTCCACTACCGCAGAGTCCAGTGGGAATCCGGTAGTGGATGCGGTACTGGTCCACGGTACTACCGCTCTGGCAGAGCCAGTGAGCCACATCCAAGAGTCCCCACACCTCCATGACGCAAAAGAAATATGTGGGTGCAGAAAGTGAGACTGTGTGATGATTCCACCCACCATTTCCAAAGCGGATCCCCTCTTCATAGTACGGTTTCCTACGACTCAATTAGCACAAAAGGAGATCGAAAGAAAAACTTCGTCTTCACGTTTCGTACACCGAGGGGACAATAACCGTCTTGTGCCAATAATGTCGTTATCTGAAATGCTCATTGCACCCGGTTAGTCCGCAAATGTATTGTCATCAATCACTAAAACCAATCAAGGGAAAACATGCCCTATCAAAGAGGTAGCGGCGGCGAGAGAATCCAAGCGGGGAAGATGGTTGGTTTTCTTGTGAGGGTTAATCTCAAT
Source organism: Bromus sterilis (assembly GCA_950022295.1). Lineage (NCBI taxonomy): Eukaryota > Viridiplantae > Streptophyta > Magnoliopsida > Poales > Poaceae > Bromus > Bromus sterilis. The sequence continues at coordinate 170,831,164 of OX465595.1, read as the reverse complement.
GGGCTTGTGTGGTTTACATGGTCTAGCACGAAGGGTTGATTTCACATGATATACGTTATTGGGCTGGGAAACAGAGCGGGCGTGCAAACACAGTGGGGGAGTGCAGAAGGAAAATCCTATTGGTGTAGATGCAGTCAATGGAAAAGCGGCATGCGGGAGAATTAATGATGACCTGTTGGTGGAAAGTTGCATGTCCATTGCTGACGTGGCTAGCCTGCATGTGAAGAGAAATAAGGTAGTGGGGTTCTCCTATTTAGATATAGAAGATATAGTAGAAGTGTGTAGAAGGCACTACACCGCATATGACTTCTAGTTTATTTTTATTTTTCCTAGTCTATTGTTCCTCATCATTCTCCCTTGGTTGTTTGGAACTCGCCCTCGAGTTATCTTCATAGAGCGCTTCTTCTGGATGGTAGAGAGTCAAGTCCGCGACGCTGAAAGTGTGCGATATATCCATGTCACTTGGAAGATCTATCACATAAGCATTATCATTATCTTCCTCGTAATAGAGAAGGGTTCATACCTCCGATGCCTAAGTTTCCCTTTAACACCTAAAGGCTCTCTTTTCGGAGGTAGACCATCACTTTATCACCAACTTATAATGTTTTCGGCATCCTTTTGCAATCAGCAAATTGTTTATATTTCTAATTTTGTGCTTCCAAAACACCACGAATCTCTTCAAATAACTCATTGTAATTATCAGCAAAGGACAATGCTGATTTTGAGTTTCCCTTTGATGGTAGCTTCACCGGGTCCACCACATGTGTTGGAACTTTAGTGTAGACAATGGAAAAAAGGACTCCTCCCCGTGGATCTATGCTTGGAATTATTGTAGGAGAACTCTGCAAGAGATAAAGACAAATCCCTTTCTTTCTCCACAAATGCAACGGATCAGATTACCCAAAAACTTGTTCACTGCTTCCGTTTGGCCATCTGTCTTTGGATGACCAGTGCTAGAAAATTTTCATTTAGTGTTGAATTTTTTCCACAAGGTGAGCCAAAATGCAGCAAGAAACTTGCTATCAAGGTTAGAGATGATCGACCTTGGAACTCCATGAAGTCTGACCACTTCCCGAAAGAATAGGTTTGCCACCATCCGTTGTCTTGCGGCATGGGATGAATAAGCCATTTTAGAGAATCTATCCACAACCACAAACACAACGTCACTCCCCTCGTCTTGTTCTTGGCAAACCTAATACGAAGTCCATAGAGATGTCCTCCCATAGAGCAACAGGAACAGGCAAAGGCATGTATAACCCTGTGTTTTGGACTAGGCCTTTGCAAGTTTGACATATGGGGCACCGCTGAACAAACTTTCCAGCATCTCTCTTTAGTTGTGGACAAAAGTAACGAGCTTCCAGGTTAGCGATAGTCTTGTCCCGTCCAACATGGCCACTGAGATCACCTGAATGGAGCTCTCTAACCAGTTTGTCACATAGAGAACTTCTTGGGATGCACAAACGATCATTTTTTAAGAGATAGCCATCTTGCACCAAATAGTCATCACCTAATGGTTGGCCCCTGATGTGCTTTGCCCAAACATGGCCAAAGTATTTGTCATCCTCATACAACTCCTTTATCTGATCCATGCCTGGAAGTTCAGCCTCAAAATAAGTCAAGAGGCATGCACGACGACTCAAAGCATCCGCCACTCGGTTAGTTGTTCTAGATTTATGCACGATGAGATAGTTAAACCTATCCAGGTATGCTACCCATCTTGCAAGCATGCGATCAACGTGCTTCTGATTTCTCAAATGCTTCAAGGATCGATGGTCACTTTAAACAATGAAATCTTTAGGTAGCAAATAGACTCCCAAGTTTTCAAAGCTCCGAAAACAACATACAATTCTTGCTGATAAGTACTCCATTTCTACCTTGATTCACTTAATTTCTAACTAAAGAAGGCAATGGGCTTTCTTTCTTGAGATATAACATCTCTGATGCCTACTCCACTTGCATCACACTCTAACTCAAAAGTTCTGTTGAAATCAGGTAACACTAAGACATGAGCTTGTGAGAGTTTTTGCTTGATCTCATTGAAACTAGCTTCAACCACTTGTGTACATTGGAACTTTCCTTTCTTCTAACACTCGGTAATTGGTGCCATGATAGTGCTGAAATCCTCAACAAATCGCCTATAGAAAGTTGCAAGGCCATGAAAACTTCTTACCTCATAAATGGTCTTCGGAGTTGGCCATTCTCGGATTGCTTCAACCTTAGAATCATCAACACGAATACCATCATGTTGGGATACGGGGCAGAAAACATAAATTTTTCATACCTACGGTACCCGAACCCAAGATCTATGCTATGGCTATGTAAAGTAACGGAGGGAATCAGTGTTCATACCTTTGAAGACCGAAAGAGGGAAACGTTCTTACGAAGGTGGCGGGCATAGACTCGGAACTACGACCTCCTCGTCGTGTAGTAGACCACCGGCGAGGATGACTCCCGATTGACCTCCAGCGATGAAGTAGCACCACAGGTGTAGTGCCTCGAAGAGATTATACACGTACGATACAATTGATGTTCCTCCCGGGCCCCGAACCAGGCGAGCAGCGGAAGAAAGACGGATTCGGATCCCGACTCCAGCAGAGCGACGACCTGCCTTATGGTGGAGAACTCTAGTCCAGGTGCAGACTCCAAACAAGGGGAGTCCACTTCTAGGAAGGAGAAGGAGATAGAGGAATAATTGTGTGTTGGAAAAAGGGGGTGTACCCCTCCTTATATAGGCCAAGGGGGGTGCCATCTGATACGTCTAAAACGTATCTACTTTTCCAAACACTTTTGCTATTGTTTTGGCTGCATTCTTGCATGATTTGAACGAAACTAACCCGGACTGACGTTGTTTTCAGCAGAGCTACCAGTGTTGTTTTCTTTTGTGCAGGTTTCTGGATATTTAGGTACGCTGGAAATATCCCAAAAAATATATAAAAAATCAGCGTTCCGGAAGCTTCCGCAAGTCCAAAGGGGGGCCGCGCCACCTGCCCTCCTGGCTGAGTCCCACACCCCCTGGTGACCTACCTTGGCCCCTATTTATTCTCCCGACACAGAAACCCCGAAAGAGAAGTCGATTTTCCAATCTACGTCGCGGAGCCGCCGCAACCCTCTGTTCTTCTCCGGGAGAGCTAATCTGGAGGCTGCTTTGGCCTCCGGTGAGGGGAAATCATCGCCATCGTCATCATCATCGCCTCTCCATCACCCCTCCATGACTTCCTCTCTCATGCGTGAGTAATTCCCTGCTGTAGGCAAAGGGGATGGTAGGGATTGGATGAGTTAGATCATGTAATAGTTCAATCAGATTGTTGGGGGCATGTTGCCTATCATCTATTTGTTGTTTATCATCTCTGTTACAACTTGTTGCTCTTAATGCTTGCCACTTTGGGCCCGAGTGCCATGATTTCAGATCTGATCACCCTTTTGTTTCTTGAGTTTGTGGTGTTCTTGATCCTATCTATGAGTTGTATGCACCTATTATAGTCCGGAACTGGCGATCCCAATGGTGACAGCTTGGGACACCAAAGGGGATGGACTATAATTTGAGGATTCCGTGTATCCATGAAGTGTTAATGCTTTGTTCCGGTGCTCTTTGAGAGGAGTACCTTAATCTCCCTAAGTTCCTTTTGGCCCCGTTTGTAGCGGGAGGGTAGGACAAAAGATGTTGTGCAAAGTTCTTATTGCAAGCACGTACAACTACCTTGGGATACATGCCTGATGTTTGATATTTGCCTAGATGACCCTTTCCTTTCTGTGAGCCTTGCCCGTGTTAGAATCTATTACATGTTCGTTCTCATCCAAGCAGCGCACGACCATCCATCTCCCTAGCCTACAGTGTTTTCTTTCCTGCTGGTTACTAGTTGTTTATTTTTGCTGTTTCATCACTATTATCACCACCACTACTACCACTGTATCACAGTTGTTATTAATACCTTTGTGTAAACAAGTGTTTAATTCATGTGCGGTTGAATTGACAACTCAATTGTCAAAGCCTGTACGTATTCTTTGTGTCCCCAAGTGTCGAAACAATAAATTGGGTTATCTTACCCGCGAAGACTATCTCGATCCCCTACAGTTGAGAGTTATCACCATCCTCCTCCCCTCCTCCATGTGGGACTAAACTCCCAAGGGGGGGGAGTGCGCCGGCCTAGGGGGGGATGGGCCCCACCCTTGGGGCCAAGCCCAAGGGGGGGGGACCCCCTCCTCCCCTAATGGACCCCATAGGCCCATATAGCCTTTTCCATTTTTTAATTATTTTAATACGTTTAAATATTTGATTCAGATAATTAAATAATAAAACATTATTAAAACAAATTAAACTTTATTTTGAACCATTCAAAACGTCCGGAACAACTTCCGTCCTCCTCCGGAACTATTCCGGTGATTTCTCCTATTTCATTGATTGATCCTGAAACTGTCCTATGCATCGATTGCCCTTAAGTGTAACACCCTAACGGTCCGGGAAACAACAGACATGGTCGGGACTCTTCTCATTGACCAATGACTAGTAGTTGGACCTGGTTACAATCCTTGACAGCCCCTGCGCTTCCATCGAATGAATTTCAATCGCTTTTGGAAACCGTTAACGATACGTCGTAATCCCTTTGTGCTGCGGTACTTTGTTTGTCCGAGGTTCGATCGTCGTTATCCCACATACCGTGTTCACATCTCGTTCACAACAAACAAGTTTACTCGTCCGTGCCTATTGCATCTCCCGTGACCTAGTCACCTGCTTGCAAGCTATTGATGCAATATCACCGAGTGGGCCCAGAGTACCTGTCCTGTTACAAGGACTGACAAATCCCGCTCTGATCTATTAACATACTCATCAACCATCTATTTTGGAATACCCAAAGTGCACCATTATAGCCAGCATATTTTAGTCAGGCAGTGGGATACAAATCAAAGTCTCCTCATAGATGACAATTACGTATGATCATTACGGTCTAAGGACTAAGCCATACGTTACAAAGTCATCGTAGCGCTGAACTATGTGACTCGATCACATTGCAATACTTTAGGTGGGTGTATGTCCATCACATCATTCCCCTAATGACATGACCTCATTGTCAATGGACTTAAGTGTCGCCATGATCAGGAAAGCTTGATCAATCAATTGCCCAATGTGATAGTTTACCCGAGTTAGACTACGAACCTATGTTTTATACTACACCTATATTAGTATTTCCAAGTAATACAGTTATAGCAAAATATAAATGTATTATGAACAAAACGGATATGTGACAAATATCTTTATTAATTTGTCTCTAGGGCACATATCCAACAGTCTCCCACTTGCACTAGAGTACAAATTACACTAGTTTACATCAGGTATGTATCTAACACCAATAGTCTCTCGGTGTTCTTCAAACTTGCCCCGTGGAAGAGGTTTAGTCATCGGGTCTGCCGCGTTCAGATCCGTATGTATCTTGTGAATCCTAGTGTGTCCATCCCGGACGTAGTCTCGCGTCACATGGAACTTTCGGAGAATGTGCTTGGTTGTAGAGTGAGTTCTTGGCTCCTTCGCGTTAGCAATGGCACCCGTGTTGTCGCAGAAGATTCCCACGAGGTCAGTGCAGCTGGGAAAGACGCCAAGCTCGATCACGAACTTCTTCAGCCACAACGCCTCGTTTGACGCTTCGCAAGCGGCAATATACTCTGATTCCATTGTAGATTGGGCGACGACTGACTGTTTGCCGCTCCTCCAGCTAATTGCGCCGCCGTTCAACATGAAAAAACATATCCCGTCTGGGATTTCGAATCATCTAGGTCTGAGCCGAGGCTTGCGTCAACGTAACCCTTTACGGTGATCTCCTCATCAACTCCTCCATAAACGAGAAAGAGATCCTTTGTTCTTCTCAAGTACTTTAGGATGTTCTTTACTGCGGTCCAGTGAGCCATTCCCGGATGACTCTGGTAGCGATTAGTCATACTAATAGCCAGCGCTAAATCCGGCCGGGTACATAACATAGCATACATGAGAGAACCTATGGCCGAGGCATAGGGTTTTGAGGACATTTCCTCCTTCTCTTTTGCTGTGGTCGGGCACTGAGTCACGCTTAACTTGACACCTTTTATAACTGGCAAGAGGCTTCTCTTGGAGTTATCCATACTGAACCTTTTCAATATCTTGTCAATTAAGTGCCCTGACTCAAAGCCAATAGTAGATTAGGCCTATCTCTGTAGATCTTAATGCCCAATATGTACGCAGCTTCACCAAGGTCCTTCATGGAAAATTGTCCATTCAGATATTCCTTCACTTATTCTAAGAATTTCTTATCGTTCGCTATTAGCAATATGTCATCTACATATAACACAAGGAATGCTACAGAGCTCCCACTCAGTTTCTTATAGACGCATAACTCTTCGACGTTTTGGACAAATCCAAAAGCTTTAGTGACCTCATCAAATCGAAGATTCCAGCTCCGAGATGCTTGCTTCAACCCATAGATGGACCGTTGAAGCTTGCACACCTTACCAGCATTCCTTGGATCAATAAACCCCTCTGGTTGCATCATATACAACTCTTCCTCAATGTTTCCATTTAGGAATGCAGTTTTCACATCTATCTGCCATATCTCGTAATCATGATATACAACTATTTCTAGTAGGATCAGAATATACTTTATCATAGCTACAGGAGATAACGTCTCCTCGTAGTCAACTCCTTGAATTTGTCGGAACCCCTTCGCGACAAGTCGAGCTTTGTAGACAGATACGTTTCCGTCTGCGTCAGTTTTTTTCTTGAAAATCATTTTATTCTCGACGGCCTTGCGGTCCTCGGGAATATCCACCAAAGTTGAAACTTTGTTGGTGCACATGGAGTCTATTTCGGATTTCATGGCTTCAAGCCATTTCTAGGACTCGGGTCCCTCCATTGCTTCTTTGTAACTCGTAGGTTCATCTGACTAATCAGCCGAGATTGCATTCACAAGCTGTCCGTAAAACTCAGTAGCTTGACGGACTCTTGATGACCTAAAGGGCATAATAGGTTCCTCTTCATTCTCATCATGATCATCATGTATGTCATGATCGTTATGAATGTCATTCTGGCCATTCTCTTTAGCTCCCACTGTGTAAGAAGGTTCCAGAAAAACTTCCGTGGTCGTTTCTTCCAATTGGAGTGATTGGCCAGTCACTTCATTGAGGTCTATTTTCCTCCCACTCAACTCTTTCGAGAGAAACTCTTTCTCAAAAAAGTGTCCAGTCTTGGCAACAAATGTTTTGCTCTCAGACTGATTGTAGAAGGTGTATCCACAAGTTTCCTTGGGATAGCCCACAAAGGTGCACTTATCCGCCTTGGATTCAAGTTTGTCAGGCTGTAGTTTCCTAACATAAGCCTCACAACTCCAAATCTTCAGGTGAGACAACTTAGGTTTCGTGCCATGCCATTCTTCAAATGGTGTTGTCTTTACGGATTTGGATGGTGCCCTATTAAGAACGTAAGAGGCAGTTTCTAATGCATACCCCCAGAATGACACAGGCAAATCAGTATGAGACATCATCGATCGTACGCTATCCAATAGGGTTCGATTACGTCGTTCAGCCACACCGTTTCTCTGAGGTGTGCATGCCGGCGTGAGTTGTGGTACTATGCCACAAGACTTCAGATGATTGCCAAACTCGCGACTTAAATACTCACCACCTCGATCCGATCAAAGGTGCTTGATTTTCTTTCCGAGTTGATTCTCGACCTCATTCTGAAATTCCTTGAACCTTTGAAAGGTTTCAGACTTATGCTTCATCAAGTAAATATACCCATATGTACTCAAGTCATCAGTAAAGGTCACGAAGTAACGAAGACCATTGCGTGTGGGGACGTTCATGGGTCCACATACATCTGTATGTATGATCCCCAATAAGTCATCCGCACGCTCCATTATCCCATTGAATGGAGTCCTTGTCATTTTTCCCATGAGGCATGGTTCACATGTATCAAAGGATCCAAAATCCAATGAATCAACAAGTCCATCCTTATGGAGCCTCTCCATGCGCTTTATACCAATATGACCAAGTCGGCAATGCCACATCATCATGTGCTCTTCATCACTACTCTTTAATCTTTTGGCCTCTATATTGTTAATGTGACACACGTCACCATCGAGATCAAGTACGAATAAACCACGTTGCTCCGGTGCGTGAACATAAAACACTTCATCCTTATAAATCGAACAACCAATTGTATCAGACTTAAAAGAATAGTGGTCTCGCTTCAAGCAAGAGCCACTAACGATGTTCACACTCAATGCGGGTACATAATAGCATTTATTCAGAACCAAAACTAATCCCGAAGGGAGACTAAGATGCTTCGTGCCGACCGCCAACACATCAATTTGACAGCCATTCCCCACGCGCATCGTCACTTCATCTTTCAGCAAGCGTCTCTTATTCCTTAGTCCCTGAACGGAATTAGAAATATGAGCGACAGATCCTGTATCAAGTATCCAGGATGTGTTCCCGACGCTTGATGGCAAGAGAGTGTTAATACTCTTCAAGCCTCGTTGGTTACCCCAAGTGCAGGGTGAGATATAGTGCGGCGGCAAGTTTCCCCTTGGCAAAGATACCAAGGTTTGTCTCCCGTAGGACTCCGAAGGATACAAGAAGGTGGTAAAGTGAACAATGGCGCCGAGGTTGCTAGCTTCACCTGGACCTGCACACAGATACAAATAACTTTGCTCCCAACGAGTACAAAGGAGTTGTAAATTCCTCCGGCCTTGCTGTTTACAAAGGATCAACGCAAGAGATAAAAGTGGAACTAAAAGTAAAGACTGAAAGTAAACTAAGGGTGTAAACAGTGATGTGAAGATGGACCGGGGTCCCGTGATTTTCACTAGTGATGTCTCTCTCCCGAAAGACGATAAAAGTGCTAGCGAGGTAAACAAATCACAGCTGGGCAATTGACAGAATTATGAAGGCACCGCAATGCTAACTATGCTGCAAAGAAAGGAAGGGCTCAAAAGCAATGGGAAGTACGCCAAGGTAAGTAGACCGAAATCCAACTGCATCTACTACGAATCATCCACCTTGAGATATCTATCCAGAACATCTCGCTGGTATTAAGTTGTGAATCCCACCCAAAGTGTAAACTCAAAGCAACAGACAACTGCATTAAAAGAACTTTGCGTAAAGTAAACAGTCCTTGCACCCGCGGGTACAAGCACCGTTGTTTTATCCCTGGTGGCAACAGCACATCCCCTAGTCTCATGTTTCTGTCACTCAAGCTAGACATCAGGGGGCTGAACCCACAATCAAGCATAACACTCCCTCTTGGAGTTGCAAGCAAACTACTTGGCCAAAGCAAAATACTGCAACGGAGAACACGCAAGAATTTACTCAAGAACAAAATATAAAAGAGAAGAACCAAATATATTACTCATCATAATCTGAACATAGTCTCATAATCCATCAGATCCCAGCAAACTCAGCATAGCAACAACATAAATTACAAAAGTGCCTCGATCATGTGAGGCAGCTCACGAGGTCTCGAAAGTGGAAGCACAAAGAGGGGAGAGGTACATCACATAGCTACTGGTCACGGACCCATGGTCCAAGGGGGACTACTTACGACACATCCGGGAGGCGTCCATGGCTATGGATGGTCTCCCGGAGGGGGTTCCTCCTCCCGACAGGGTGCCGGGGCAGCTTCTCCAGGCAGCCCCGATCTTGAAACGGCGGCGGCGGTACAGAGGCGAGTTCGCGGAAAAGAGATCGATATTAGGGGTTTCCACCCCGAGGGATAAATATAGGCGGAGGGGGTGTCGATGGGACCCACAGGGCAGCCAGGAGGCCCCCTGGCGCGGCCTAGGGTGGGGTCGCGCCAGGGACCCTTCTGGAGTCCCTGTGGTGGCCCCCCTCCGCTACCTTGGTGATTCCGGAAGCTTCTGGGTCGCTGATTTTTTATCTGTTTTTTCCGGATTTTTTGGAGCACTTTTAATGGCCGGAAAACCTGAAATACAAAAACAGCAGAAAACAACAACTGGCAGCTGGGTGCACTGGGTTAATAGGTTAGTCCAAACATGCTCAAAAGTGTATGAAAGTTCAAGCAAAACATGGCAAAGTCACACAAAACATGCATGGAGCAAGCAGAAATTATAGATACGTTTGGGACGTATCAACATCCCCAAGCTTAATTCCTGCTCGTCCTTGAGTAGGTAAATGATAACAAGCATAATTTCTGTGGTGACATGCCACACAACCATATAAGGACTTTTAAGTAAAGCAATCAAAGCATGCAATTCAAATCAAGTCTTAACAAGCAAGAGTCTATATTAGCATTGACACAAGCAACAAAAGGACAAAAGGTGCAAGAGCTCTCGCTGTCCGTGATTCGAATGTCTCCAGATGGTGTTTGCGTGCAAGCAGGGGACTGGGAAAAAGAGAGAAAAAAGGTTGTTGAGAACAACTGTCTACTAAAGTTTCACACTTGGTCTCCTTTGGATTCTTATCTTGACTCGTCCCCAGACCACTAGCCAGGTACAAGTCAAACTGATTGACTCCCTTTCGATATTTTGAGCACTGATGCAATGGATGAGCGTGAGCAAGAAAGTTGACACCTAAAAAGCGAAACAGAAAGAAGGTGGAGGAGGAAGACAAAAAGGTGTGAAAGGCTCACATCAATGAGGACAATCATAGGCGAGAGAAGGCCATATGATAGATATGATGTGAGGAGCAGGGATTGCCATGCAATGGATGCACATGTGAGCTAAAAGCTCTCCAAGGAAACTAGTGGGGGTGCATCTAACTTGCTTGCTCAAGAAGACCTAGAGCTCGTTTGAGGAGGCTCATCATTGGAATATACAAGCCAAGTTCTATAGTGTGAAGGTCCCCACATAGCTATATGCATGATGATGATCTCTATGGAGTACAAGGGATAGAGGATGAAGTACTAGTGTGGATCTCTCAAAAGGAATAGTAGTGTGCCCCGTTCTCTCTTTTTATTTTTCTTTTTCTCCTTTTTCTATTTTTTGTATTTTTTTGGTGGCCTCAATGGCTCTTTCTATTTAACTCTCATTTGTCCTCTTTGGGATCTTTTGATTTTGTCCTCTTTGGGATCTTTTCCTCACTTTAGGGGCAACACTCTATATTTTACAAGAATATAGGAGATCTTTCACAGTTTACAAAGGTACTCACATAAAGAAGATATAACTATCATGATGCAAATGTATGCCTCTGCCAGGATAGCAGGATATGCAATGATACTAGCGCGTCATGTAGCAATGATTAGGGCAAGGCCCAACTAGCATGCGGCTCATCGATCAAGCAAGTAGCATGTATGACATGAAGATCAAGTCATGAGAAGGTGGATGTTGCATGGCAATGTATCTCGGAAAGGCTATGGAAATGCCTTATAGGTAGGTATGGTGGCTGTTTTGAGGAAAGATATAAGGAGGCTTATGATGACAGAGCGTATCGTGCCAAGGGTTTGTATGCACCGGCGAAGTATGCGCCAACTCTCAAGGTGAGAAAGGGCAATGCACGGTACCGAAGAGGCTAGAAAAAGTATAGGTGGGTGGAAGTGTCAACTTTCGAATACTCACATTAGTCCGAAGAACTCATGCACTTATTATCGGTAACTCTCAATCTAATCAGGAGGTTCACAAAGAGACAAGTACCCCGAGGAGGAGTGTATGGGGGTTTGGTTATCCTTGCGCATCCTCGACTCATGGTACGTGAGTGTACTCTAATATTCGAACCCTCCAGAGGTTAGTGATCCATCTAGTAGCTAGAGTTATCAACAGGGTTTTTTGGTTTTCGAAAAACACACGGATTGCCCAAAATACGGCATCTATCACTAATAGGCTCGAGCTCTTGACACCAAAAGTTCAAACATTACACTAGTAAATACCTCAAAACTATTGCAAGTTACTACTACAAAGAGAATATCAACTTTAACTACCTACTTCTAGTCAAGACACAAAACTCAGTGCAACAGGCAAACTCTCTGACAAGATAAAACATGCAACCTATAGAAAGTTCAACCTAAGACAAAAGGAAAGCTCTAGAAAAACTAAAGCACTACAACTAAACAGAGCAGCAGCTAAGAAAAGAAAAAGAACAACTCACAACTAAAAGAATAAGAATGCAAATCCTATGAGGAGTTCTAGTTCAAGCGGAGCGTGTATCTCTCCCACACAAAAGAGTAATATGGGGTCTAACTTGTTACTACAGCAAACAAATCAAAAACAAACCTAGAAAAGTAAAGAGCGAGACGCTCCAAGCATAGCACACAACACATGAAGTGATAAAAATATAGTGCAACGAGGGACGAACTGATAATTGTTGATGAAGAGGGGGATGCACGGGGGCATCCCCAAGCTTAGACGCTTGAGTATCCTTGAATATTTATTGGGGGTGCACATGGGCATCCCCAAGCTTGAGCGTTTGACACTCCAAGATCTTCTTTCATCATCTTGCATCGCGCACTTGAAAACTCCCTTCATACATAACTCATTGTAGACTGATTAGAGAGGTTAGTGCCCTACTAAAATAATTTTCCTCTACTGCAAATAAAGATATTTTTGAAGAGGTACTGTTTCTCAAGATTGCCAAAAAGTTTTTGCAAAGAAAAAGCAAGCTTAAGGTTTGCAAAGTGAAGAAAAGGCAAAACAAGACAGAATCTGTGAAAAACAGACCAGCAGGTAGAAAAGAATTTTTTAGGGATACTTATGCAACTCAAATCAAAAAAATCAGAACATACGAAAGTTCCGTAATTGTATAGAGCACTCTGTGTAAAAACTTCAGCTCAAAAAGATGAACTGGGATTTTTCTGTGATTTTTCTAGTCACGAGAACAGAATCTGTTTTCTGGACAACATGTCACAACTTTCACTTCCCTTGTCATATGAGGCTATAAAGGCACAAAGCTTGAAAAGTAAAGATACAATGATGTTGCTACAGTAGTAAAAATCATCAAGACCACTAAGAACAGAAGAAAAGCAAAAAGAAAAACCTAAATTCGTTGCGGGCTGCCTCCCGAAAGCGCTTCTTTAAAGCCATTAGCTAGGCTTAAAGCAGAAGATCAAAGTTCTCCAAAATCATCGGAAGGTTCACCAAGGATCTCAAAAGGGTTTTCAATAAGATCATACTTGTTCTTCCGAGGGAAAAGGTACGTACCTTTTGCTTTACTACGCAAACATATTTGTCCTTTACCTATATCAATGAAGCCTTTCATGGCTCGGAGGAAGTCCCTTCCAAGCACTATATTTCCTCGATTGGCCTTCATGATGAAGAAGTCAATCTCCACACTTCTTTTAAGAAACATGACCTGGACATCTTTAAATCTTACCTGGATCTCAGAAATATTACCATTAGAATGTTCATGGAAAGATGGAAATTTGTCCATGCTTGCAAGGTACAAAGAATCATAAATAAAGCTTGGCATTATAGAAACTGTAGATCCAATGTCACAAAAAGCAAGGAAGTTTTGATTAGAGATAACAACCCTAACAAAAGGCTCCCAGTCATTTTCTATTTCCAAAATCTCCTCTCTAGGAGGATTTAGTTTTTCTACTCCTTTAAAGTCTAGAGCATCAAGTCTCTTCTCAATAGTAGCAATTCTGTCTACAACAGTATCAAGACCATCATAAACAAAATAACTAGATAAACCATGTATAATTTCAAGAGCTCTAGCTTCATCACACTGTATAAAGTCTCCTTCAGCTATAAGATCAAGAGAGTGCTTACACCACTTAAAAAGTCCAAAGTAAAAATTTCTAAGCACAATTCTTATAGGTAACCAAGACATATTTGCCTTATGTGCTTCAGAAATTCTGTCCCATGCCTTCTTCATATTCTCCCCGTTCCTTTGGTGGAAATCCAAGACCTCGGATTCCCTCATAGTACGAACTCCTAACATACTTGACCACACAAGAAAGGTAACAGGTATTTTTTGTATTTTTGATAAGGGACACAAAAGTAAAAACTGAAAGGTAAACTAACAAGACTAAAAAGCAAAGATAAAAGATAGTGTGCAACTCCCCTATCTTGTAGACTGGAGTCCCCGGCAACGGCGCCAGAAAACTTGCTGATGGCAAGAGAGTGTTAATACTCTTCAAGCCTCGTTGGTTACCCTAAGTGCAGGGTGAGATATAGTGCAACGACAAGTTTTCCCTTGGCAAAGATACCAAGGTTTGTCTCCCGTAGGAATCCGAAGGATACAACAAGGTGGTAAAGTGAACAATGGCGCCGAGGTTGCTAGCTTCACCTGGACCTCCACACAGATACAAATAACTTTGCTCCCAATGAGTACAGAGGAGTTGTCAATTCCTCCGGCCTTGCTGTTTACAAAGGATCAACGCAAGAGATAAAAGTGGAACTGAAAGTAAACTAAGGGTGTAAATAGTGATGTGAAGATGGACCGGGGTCCCGTGATTTTCACTAGTGATGTCTCTCTTCCAAAAGACGATAAAAGTGCTAGCGAGGTAAACAAATCACACATGGGAAAGTGACAGAATTATGAAGGCACCGCAATGCTAACTATGCTGCAAAGAAAGGAAGGGCTCAAAAGCAATGGGCAGTACTGTCAGAACCCTCTGTTAGGTATGTGCTAGTATCAAGAGCTACATTGCATTCATGTTAAAAATTTCAAAAGAAATTGAAATGGGAGAGAGAACACCCCCCAGATGAATTTAATTCAAATGGCCAGATAAAAAGTTGCTCCAAAAATTCCTTTTGTATTTTTGAAAACTCACATAAATGAGTATGATCACATATAAAGTGATGTGGTAGCATTCCCATGCTCATGGATTTTTCAAATATTCAAACAGGACCTTGGAATTAATCAAAAACCCCTATTTGAATTGGAATTCAAATATTTTGCATTTAAAAAATGTTCAAAAGTTGGGAATGACTAGCTACTGGTCATGTAAGTCCAAATATAAAATTTGAGCATTTATAAAAATGCCTAACTATTTTCTATAATTGGGCAAACAAAATTACAGAAAAGAAATTAAGAAAGGAAAGATTAAACAGACAGGAAAATAGAAAAATCTTACCTCTCGCTCAGGGCGAGGCCCAGCAAGCCGGCCCAGCAGCCTTCTTCTTTGTCTTCTACCTCCCCGCGCCCACAAGCTGCTCGATGGAAAGCCACCGACGCCGCCTTGCCACCTCCTGCTCGCCGTGGACGCCCCGAGCCCTCTAGACGTGCCACGACGACGCCCTGGAAGCCCCTCGTCCATTTCCCCCCCTCCAGGTTGGCTCTCCACGCCTCTCTCGCCGGATTTCATCGCCGCCCGAACACCGCTGTCGCTGTAACACCCCGAGTGTCACGCTACAGTAATCACCTTTGTTGTAACAGTAATCACTTTTGATTAACGCCAAGCCACTGTGATTAGGCATGTGATCATCAACCTTGACCATGGCTTGTTCAAATTCAACTCAATTAAAAATTCTAAAACTTGGTGAAAAATAAAGTTCAACCAAAAACCTTGCAACCAATTTTTTAAAATGTATAATAATCTGTTGGTCATAATAATATGTGCATGGGAATTTATTAAGCTACAAAATAAATCAAACAATTCATAACAGTAGCAAAACAGTGGCATTTAATACCTTTTTAATAAAACAAAAATGCAAATGAATTTATAAATGCCCCAAACATTTTGTGGCACTAATATGGAGTATAACACTAATTATGGAACTTATTACACCTTTTACAAAATGTCAAAGCATATAAAACTAATGAAAAAGATAAGTCAGAAAGAAAAATAAAAGAAAAAGGAAGGAGCCCACTGGCCCAGTGCACTAAGTGCACAGTACGACCCAACCAACCCACCCAGCCCACCTTGGAGCCATCCCCTTCCCCCTGTTCACCCCGAGCCGTGCGTGGCGCCATCGCCGCGGCACCCGACGCCGATTAGCTGCCCGATGGCCGCCATGACGTCGCAACAGTGAACCCTCGCGCCGATATACGCCGCCGTGGACCTCCTGGCGCAACCCTAGATCTCGCCCCCTCTCACTCGCTTCGTCCTCGTCTGGGGAAACTTCACCCGTGCGCCGCCATCGCCATGGCCATGCTCCCGCGTAGCCACTGGCCACCCCAGGCGAGCCCAGCGTGTCCGTCGCGTCCGCCATCAATGGCTTCGTCTTCTCCAGGAATGAATCGAGCCCGCACCGCCTACGCCAAGTGAAACGTTGCCGATGTCGTCCTCTGCTCCGGCGAGTCCCTCCTTCGATTCCGGCTATCCCATCCCCTCCCCGAGCCCACTGCCCTCCCCGACGTCCCTCTGGTGAGCCGGGCCGCCACCGCCAACGCCCCCTTTGCCCCCTCTCTCTGTAGGCACCGCCCCCCTTTACGTTGCTCTGCCGTCGCCATTTTTGCCATAGACGAGCTCCCCGCCTCCCGGTGGGTTATAGTCCGCGCCTGACTACCTTGGGCGCTCTTAAGCTCACCGTAGCACCGATCCCGTCGAGGTCCGAAAGCGGCCGCCGCCTCGGCTCGTCGCCGACGTGGATTCTGGCGCCTCCGTGGACAACCACTGCCACTAGTCGACGCAGCTCTCTCCCCTCGTTCGAACGCGCTAGGCCGTGGTCAAAACAACGCTCCGTAGGAGATTTATGGCCTAGAGCAGTGCGCGCCGCCGTGCGGGATGTCGTCGGCAACTAGCCGCCGACGTGCTGACATGGCACGTGATTAGCCTCTGGCTAATCCCCTAGCGCAGCCACCGACGACTAGGCCCAGCCCCCTAATCCCCTGCTAATTAACCCACTAACAAATAACCTCTTAGGCACTTACATGTGGGCCCTGCCCTTTTAAATGATTTTTAGATAATTGAACAGTTATTTAAAATGTGTCTATGACATCTATGGCTCACCTGTAAGAGATTAGTTTAATTAAATAAACTAAATAACCCATTGAAATGTGGGACCCCATTGTTAATTAAATTTAATAAATTGTTTTATTAGCAATGTGAGGCTGACCGGTGGGTCCCCTCTGTCAGGTTTGACCAGTCAAATTGCTATTCTGGATAATGTTGATTAAAAGAAATAAATAAATCCATAAATCCTTTTTAAATGATTAAAACTTCAGAAATTAATATCTTTTAAACCGTAACTCAGATCGAAAAACTTTATACATGAAAATTGCTTAGAAAAATATAATGAATACAAATACGTGACCCACATACCCACCGCACCCCTCTAACATACCGAACCCGAGACTTTCCCCCTCCGGATCGTCTGTCCGGTAATTACCCGGTACCGGTAAAACTCTCCGGATGAAAATGTTCTGAACATAAAAGTTGTTCGGAATGCATCAACGATCACGGATACACTATCCGTATACCATCCACACCCCTCTAACACAACGAACATCGGCATCCCCCCTCTGGGCCGTTTGTCGATAATCACCTGGAGCCGGTATTTCATCCCCGGATGAATTCCCGCTCCGAGCAAAACACGTTGCACTGCGTTAGAACACCGTTAACATTGCGTTTGCCATGTCTTGAATTTGTATTACTATTATTGTTGTGTATTTATTGTTTCTCCCCCCTTATTCTCCGATAGACCCCGTTGCTGCCGCCGCCGACACCGTTGCCGAGTACGACTACCTCGTCGACGACCGTACCCCTCCCGCGAGCTTCCAGGCAAGCAGAGCCATTCTCTTCCCCCAGATATCGCCTATCTTTCCGTACATTTATTGCACTAGGCATTGTTACTGCTGCTGCTACGATTACAATCCTATTCAATTGCATAGCCTGTTTTTGTCGCCCCTTGATGTACCTCCTTTATCCTATGCTACCTATAAATATATATATATCTTATTCAGCAGTGAGCCCCGCGCATTGTTAGCTAGGATTAGATAGCGGGCCGTGATCGCTCTGGGAGTGAACGAGGATACGATAATTATAAACTGCACAGGTACGGTACAATGCAGACACCGCCTAAGGCCCCCTAGCTCGGCTCTGCTGAGCCACCTTCAAGTGGAGCCACCGAGGAGTAATCCTCGTACCTTCACTCGTTGTTGACTCTGTATAGCTGCTATAGGTACCTGAGCACGGTTGTCCTTAAGGTAAGAAGTCAGGCGACCCAACGGTGCCCGCGAGCGATATTGCGTCGGGAACGACAGGGAGGGTACGACCGACGTTACTGGCGTGCTTGGCCCCTGCTCGTATCTCGCGAGAGTTACCAAACTATGAAAATTCGAGCTCTACCAAGAGCACACGCGAGACAAGGTAAGGAGACGATTGACCTTGTTGGTAACCACCGTGACTTGGTGGGACGACAGGGCAGGCACCGATGTACTGGTGGTCCTGACTGCTGTCGTTGTCCGCGGGTCAGTTAAGTCGAGGCAACGATAACGGTTGTCACACAGGTTAATTAAAATGCTAAATGGTTCGGCGGATGTATTGAGTACACTTTTGGCTTGTACGCACTACCTACACGTGGGATAAGGAGTGTGGGCTCCCCTGCATCGTAGTCTCGTTCGAGGGTCTTCAGACGTCATTAGTATCGCGGGCTGATTGCCGGGAAGTGGTGTTCTCTTCTCTTGCTCGAGCGGTGTATTTGTATTTGCTTTGATTTTGCTTCACCGGCCAGTCACGCACCGTGCAGGAGTACGTTCGGGTTAGGGTCCAAAGCCCGGCGTACATAGGATATAGTCCGGCGGGTGACCTCTCTGTTGATTGCCGAAGGATGGGCTACTTTGTGTCGGATAGCTTCGGTGGGGTGTTCCCTAACAAGGTGTACGCCACCCTGGAGATCCGAGCGTCGTAGAGTCACGCCAGTGCACCCCTGCAGGGAAGATTAATCTATTCGAATAGCCGTGTCCACGGTAACAGGACGCTTTATGCTGAAGCTGGATCTTACCACTACAAACTACTACTATTAAACTGTATGGTTCCAGGTCTTCTTCCTCGTAGGGAGTCGAGGAAGGGAACTCGGAGGCATTATTATTATTATTAATTATTACAACTTATTATTATACAATGCTGCAACAACTTCTGCTCCATTGTTATTACATTCATGCTTTTGAACTGTTGGCCGATTCTCTCCTTGTGCTGCAAGACACGTTAGAAGATGCTAGTCTTCGATAGGCCTAGCTTCTTACCCTTATTATGATTTCTATCTTGCAGTCCACTATATACAGCCTCCCCTTTCCATTTGATACAATGCATAATGCTTAGTAGCAGACGTAAGACTCGCGAGTATGCTAGATACTCACCTTTGCTTTATTTACCCCTTTCCGTTTTGCCTGATCGGCCGTTGCGGTCGACGTGGGAGCTTTGGAGTCCAGGAGCAGGAGATCCCCGATGTCGACCACCGCAACGTGAAGATCCCCGATGCTTTCTACGACGTCGAGTTTCCCGTTGACCAGGAGTAGTTTGGAGGTTCCCAGGCAGGAGGCCTCGCCTTTTCGATCGTTGTTGTTATTTGTGCTAGCCTTCTTAAGGCAACCTTGTGTTCCTTGTGTCTGTACTCAGATACTATTGCTTCCGCTAACTTTGTGCTCTTGAGTTGTTGTATTCAAGCCCTCGTGGCCCCTGGCTTGTATTAAACAGCTTGTATTATTTTATTTGTAGAGTTGTGTTGTGATATCTCACCGTGAGTCCCTAATCTCGATCGTGTACCTTGCGTGTATGATTACTGTACACGGTCTGATTTTGGGGGCGTCACAGTCGCCATGGTCGAGTGCCCGCACGGCCAGTGAGCACCAGAAGCCCCTTCTTTTAAATGGTTTCATCCACACATCAGAGACTTTACCTCACCTTGACAACATCACTTCATGCTCAACCATTTCAAATGAACATTCATGGATTCAAATGCATTTGAAATTCATCGGGAAATCAAATGGAGTTTGAATTTGTAATTGAATTGCAATGTACTCCTTTTAAATGGAATAACTCACACATCAGTGACACATACATCAAGTTCAACCTTCAACTCATGTGTTTGAGCATTGTCTTATTATTGTTTCGATGTTTGTGTTGTTTGTCGAATAGAGGTGGAGCCGGAACCCGAGATCACCCCTTCGTTGAAGACCCCGATACCGAACCTCGTCAGCAAGGCAAGCAAACCCCCTTTGATCATGTCGATAAAATCCCACTTCCCTCTCAGTCTCGCTTATGCATTGTTTAGGATGATTACCATGATAACGTTTCTACCGCATAGTTGAACCCAATCCTTTGCATGACTTATCATTTTGTCACAGTAGTAAGCAAACCACAATCCTAGCAGATGTAGGAGTTGTTTGATATCATGTGGCCCCTGCAACTGTTACTGCTTATTGCATGCTTAGAGTTACAATGAGGTTACTCTTTTGTGAGTCGGGATGGTAGTGATCATGTTGATGATGGTGGAAAGGTGTTGGTGAATCTACCCTAATACAAGGTGAACGATGAGAGGCTGTGTAGGAGTACACAGTGGGTTGTCTTGTTGAACACCGCCCTAAGCCCGAGTTCTTGTCTGGTGATCCAAGACGAAGAGTACTACCACATGTTGGGCACATGGACCCCCGCTCAACCTACTAACTCACCCCTTCTCGGTTCAATGAGTCGCAGTAGTTCGGAGTTCTGGTAGGTCTGTGACACGGTCTGCGAAGTGGAAGAACGGCTATTCAGACCGGCTTGGGACCCTACACACATCTTCTGGGACCACATCGGTAAACCGGCCGGGTTCACGATGTGGACTCCAGCCCGGATAGGCGTCTCCATTGTACTTGAGTTGGCGGTGAGGTAAAAGTTGTGGAAATTATCCTCGCTGACACCCGCTTGAAGGGTGACGAGATCCCGGCGGTAACTTATAGTTCCACGTGTGTAGCAGTACACCCCTGCAGGGTTAATAAAATATTCGAATAGCCGCGTCCGCGGTAAGGGACTACTTGGAAAGCTGTGCTCGATTATTAGACAACTTCAATGGATACCTATAAAACTTTCCAAGATAAGTATGAGTGCTATGGCGTGCTTTCTCGTGGGAAGTCGAGAAGGCACCATGGTGGTGTAATTGGTTGGAGACATGTAGTGGACTCGTGTACGCTTCTTACCTCAAGTCTGGTACTCGTAGTTCAGGACTAGCCAAGTCAAAGATGGCACTTCTGCTTTTGAACCCCACCTCCCTTTACCTTGATACATGTTCATGAGTAGTTTAGTTCCTACGTAAGTCTTGCTGAGTACGACTTTGTACTCACGTTTGCTTATTCTATGTTTTAGATGAACCCACTGACCCCGAAGGTGGATTCTTCCTGGAGCTCGACGACTGGTCCCTCGTGGAAGGGCTTGTTTATAGATAAGGCTTCTCTAAGCCATTTGTTAAACTTGTCTGTACTCAGACCTACTTTTCTTCCGCATGTTTGATATAATGTTGGATCACAGACTTGTGATCTCTGTGTGCACTCTATAAGAGTTATCAATAAATTTGTAAACTTTGTAGAGAATTGCAATGATACCTGCTGTTCATACTAGACATGCGTGCTGCGTGTATGATTATAACATGCATGTCTTAGTATGGGTTTTCGAGACCTTAGTTGTGATCTGGCTGGCAGTCTTTTATACACCAAGTGGCCCTTAGATGTGCGCAACTTGGGGCATCGCGATGCGATTGCTCGTGACTCCGTCACGTGCACACTTTGATGTATGATCGAGCCCTCCCTAGACCTCGACTAAGTGATCGAGCTGGAGTAAGTCTATATAAGTGTTATAATACAATCAAGAGTATGGTTGAGGCGACTTGTCTATGAATATGGGAGTGCACCATCCATATCATTTAGACTTGTGTGCGGACGATGAGGACCCATCTCAGTTGATCATCCGGCCTGGATGGGATGCCCCTCACATTCGATGCTTTCCGAGAGCATTCTGTGCTTGGCCTTGTCTGCTTAGACAAGTGGGTACGGCTCTCGGCTCTCCATATGATTGTGTTGTAATGGGACTTGCATACGCTAACCCCGGGTCCCGACAGACTTGGTATCAGAGCAGGACTGACTGTAGGATTATCAGCCTTGGTCGAAGTTGAGTCTAGCCTTCTATAGTTATATAGTTACTCTGGGCATATAAGGGAACAACGTAAGGCTTCTTTTTCTCCTTACCTTCATCGTTCTGAGTTTTGAGTCACCCTCATCTTGTTCTACGGGAAGATAGGACTAGGCTCATCTATGTCTTACTAGAACATCTCGTTGTTTGATTCCTTGTAGCCGTAGGAAAGTTGTGTTCGGTTTGCTAGAGTTTTTGTGCTTCCTGATTTCTTACAATGTATGTAAGTGTTGTTTCTATGTTGTAAGAAAATTGTTTTCTCTTGCAATTACAACCGTTATGCTGTCCGAGTTATTCCAGTTATCTTCATAATCTGATGCATTTGAAAAATCATTCAACTCTGTTTGACATTGATCTTATCCTTCAGGATGTCTCAAGGAACCCGTGGCCACCTTGGTCGTGCCCAAGCTCGTGGAGATGATCCGGAGGAAGGCAATCTTCCACCGTCACCCACGATGGCTCAAGTTCTCATGGAGGTTGAAAGAAACCGAAGGGACTCTCATGAGTTGTTGGGGATCATTGCTCGGAACACTTCCCAGAAGCGTAATGACTTCATCCAGCTTCATTCCCCAGTTTTCAGCTATTCCACTAAGCCCCTTGACGCCAATGACTGGCTTCGCAACATCGAGAGAAAGCTCCATTCTGGACATGTTGCAGATGGTGACAGAGTCAACTATGCCACCTACCACCTCGAGGGTGCAGCTAGCTCTTGGTGGGAGAACTTTCTGAACATGCGTCCAACTGGATAGTTGACTTCGTGGAATGAGTTCTGTGATGCTTTTCGCGAGCATCACATTCCTAAGGGACTCATGGACCACAAGAGAGAGGAGTTCTGCAATCTCACCCAAGGAAGAAGGTACGTTGATGAGTTTAGTCGGAAGTTCAATCGTCTTACCCGCTATGCTCCCGAGGAGGTCTCCACCGACTCCAAGAAGCAAGAGAGGTTCCGCAAGGGACTCAATTCTGGACTTCGTCGTGAGCTCAATCTTCATGAATTCTCCATATTCCAGATCCTTGTCAACAAGGCCATCAAGGTGGAGGATATGGTCACTCCCGAGGATTCCCGCAAGCACCCTAGAGATGATGGTTCATCCAGTTCAGGCCCCCAGAAGCGCAAGATCTGGATCCCCAATAGCATGTTCCGCCAGAACAACCCACCGAAGCCATCCTTTGTGGCGCCTCGTCCACCAGCTCCGTTCCATCCAGCTCCACCTAACAACCCAGCTGCCCGCCCTATCTTCGAAGTTTGTTTCAGATGTGGCCAGCCTGGTCACTACTCTCGTGTGTGCCCCATAAATCAGAATGCTCCACCTCATGGCAAAGGGAACCCCAATGTTCGTGCCAAGCCACCCCCGAAGGTCTCCACCACCCAGCCATCTTCTTCTACAAATCTTGGACGTATGAACCAAATCTCAGCTGAAGAAACTGATGGTACTTCTGACGTCATTCTTGGTACGCTCCCAGTCAATTATGTTCCTACCTCCGTCCTTTTCGATCTAGGAGCATCTCACTCATTCATGTAGGAGAGTTATGCACTTCGGCATGAGATATCCTTTGATGAAATGTTCACCCCAATGATTATTCAAACTCCTGGTTCCAAGTGGCAAACTAATAGAGTAAGCCATGGCAATCAAATTGCAATTGAGGGTTTAGTATTCCTTGCTTCACTCATAGCCCTCAAGTCTTCAGACATTGATGTCATCCTTGGTATGGATTTGTTATCAAGACAAAATGCTTTTCTTGATTGTAAAGCCAAGTCAGCTAGACTTACACATCCTTAAGGCCAGACAATAGATTATTCCTCACCAAGAACAAGAACCCAAATGCATTCTTTGAATGTGCTTCCCCTTCACGACCTTTAAGATATTTCGATGGTTCGTGACTTCCCGGATGTCTTTCCTGAAGAGCTGCCGTGCATGCCACCCGACAGATGTGTAGAGTTCATAGTGGATCTTATGCCAGGAACCGCACCAATTTCTAGACGCCCATACAAAATGGCCCCACGTGAGTTAGCTGAGCTTAAAATCCAACTTGAAGCTTTGTTGGCAAAAGGCTTCATCCGCCCTAGCTCATCGCCATGGGGTTGCCCCGTTCTGTTCGTAACGAAGAAAGATGGAACAAAAAGGATGTGCGTAGACTATCGCCCGCTAAATCTAGCGACGATAAAGAACAAGTACCCACTGCCCAGGATCAATGATCTTTATGATCAACTTGCTGGATCCTCTGTATTCTTCAAGATGGATTTGAGATTAGGCTATCATCAAATCAAAATCCGAAACGAGGACATTCCAAAAACGGCTTTCACTACTCGTTATGGTCTTTACGAGTACACCGTCATGTCCTTCGGTTAACCAATGCCCCCGCCACTTTCTCGCGCATGATGAATTCGATCTTCATGAGTACTTGGATAAATTTGTTGTAGTTTATCTTGATGACATTCTCATCTACTCGAAGAACGAAGAAGAACATGCTGAACATCTTAGGTTGGTATTGATGAAACTTCGAGAGCATCGCCTGTATGCTAAATTCTCCAAGTGTGAATTTTGGCTACCAGAAGTGACCTACTTAGGCCACGTGGTTTCTGCAAAAGGCATTGCTGTGAATCCCGAGAGAGTTCAGGCCGTCCTTGACTGGACTCCACCTGAATCGGTTAAGAAAGTTAGGAGTTTTCTTGGCTTAGCAAGCTATTACCGCCGCTTCGTCGAGAACTTTTCCAAAGTTGCAAAGCCTCTAACTGAACTCCTCAAGAAAGATAAGAAATTCCAATGGACTCTCAAGTGCGAGGAAAGCTTTCAAGAGCTAAAAAGAAGATTGACTTCTGCACCCGTACTTGCGCCTCCAGACACCAAAAAGGATTTTGAGATCTTTTGTGACGCCTCACTGCAAGGGTTAGGATGCATACTTATGCAAGATAGACATGTGGTAGCTTATGCTTCACACCAGTTGCGGCCACACGAAGAGAACTATCCTACCCATGATATTGAACTCGCTGCCGTAGTTCATGCCCTGACAACTTGGCGACATTACCTCCTTGGTAATCGTTGTGAGATCTATTCCGACCACCAAAGCCTCAAATATATATTCACCCAGCCAGATCTTAATCTCAGGCAAAGACGCTGGATAGAGTTGATAAAAGATTATGACTTAGGAATTTCTTACACTCCAGGCAAAGCCAATGTCATGGCTGATGCACTAAGTCGTAAGTCGTATTGTAACAACCTCATGTTACAACAGTATCAACCACTTCTCCACGAGGAATTTCGAAAACTCAATCTCGAGATTGTTCCTCATGGCTATCTTTCTACCTTGGTGGCGAAACCAACCCTTGAGGATAAAATCATAGCCGCCCAGAAACGTGATAGTGGTATTCGAGAGATCAAGAAGAACATTGCTAGCGGAGTTGCAAAATGTTTCTCCATAAATGATCAAGGTTGTCGTTTTCTTTGGCACTCAATTGGTTGTACCACGAAAACACAATCTTAGGAGGCTAATTTTAAGGAGGCTCATGACACACTCCTTTCGATTCATCCCGGTAGCACAAAGATGTACCGAGACCTACGCCAGAGATTTTGGTGGACTAGGATGAAACGAAAAATTGCTCAGTATGTTGCCGAATGTGATGTTTGTCATCGCATTAAGGCCGAACACCAAAGACCTGCTGGCACTCTTCAACCTTTGCCTATTCCAGAGTGGAAATGGGACAAAGGCTGTATGGATTTCATCACTGGCTTTCCAAAAACCGAGAAAGGAAATGATGCCATCTTCGTTGTCGTGGATAGACTTTCCAAAGTTGCTCACTTCCTTCCCGTTCGCGAGTCTATAACTGCTTGCCAGTTAGCGGACTTGTATGTCTCTAGAATTCTGTCTCTTCATGGTGTTCCTTTGGAAATCAATTCTGATCGTGGTGGCCTTTTCACCTCTAGATTATGGGGAAGCTTTCAGAATGCTATGGGAACTCATCTCTCCTTTAGTACAGCTTTCCACCCTCAATCTAGCGGTCAAGTCGAAAGGGTTAACCAAGTTCTTGAAGACATGCTCAGAGCTTGTGTTATCTCATTCGGAAAGAATTGGGAGAAATCTCTTGCATTCGCTGAATTTGCTTATAACAATAGTTTCCAATTTAGTCTGAACATGGCTCCTTTTGAACTCCTCTATGGACGAAGATGTCGAACACCCCTTAACTGGTCAGAAACTGGTGAAAGACAATTCTTTGGACCGGATATGATCATGGAAGCAGAAGAAAAAGTTCGCATTGTTCATGATCAATTGAAAGCAGCCCAGTCTCATTAGAAAAGCTACTATGATCGTCATCATAGGCAAGAAAGCTACAATCTGGACGAGAAGGCATATCTTCGGATTACTCCTCTGAAGGGAACCCAACGCTTCGGTATCAAAGGCAAGTTGGCCCCACGGTACATTGGACCTTTCCACATTCTTGCTAAACGTGGAGAAGTTGCCTACCAACTTGAACTACCCCCGCATCTTTCCCGAGTACATGATGTATTCCATGTGTCACAACTCAGGCGTTGCTTCAAGGACCCCATCCGTGAAGTCGACCATGAAATGCTTGGTCTCCAAGATGACCGTTCTTATCGAGAATACCCCGTTCGTATTCTTGATTCTGCAGAGCGTGTCACTCGTCGTCAGAAGATCAGGTTTCTGAAAGTGCAATGGTCACACCACTCTGAGAAAGAAGCCACATGGGAAAGAGAAGACCGCCTCCGTGCCGAGTACCCCTCCTTCTTCCCACAGACCTCTGAATCTCGGGACGAGATTCTTTTGAGTGGGGGGATTTGTCAGAACCCTCTGTTAGATATGTGCTAGGATCAAGAGCTACATTGCATTCATGTTAAAAATTTCAAAAGAAACTGAAATGGGAGAGAGAACACCCCCCAGATGAATTTAATACAAATGGCCAGATAAAAAGTTGCTCCAAAAATTCCTTTTGTATTTTTGAAAACTCACATAAATGAGTATGATCACATATAAAGTGATGTGGTAGCATTCCCATGCTCATGGATTTTTCAAATATTCAAACAGGACCTTGGAATTAATCAAAAACCCCTATTTGAATTGGAATTCAAATATTTTGAATTAAAAAAATGTTCAAAAGTTGGGAATGACTAGCTACTGGTCATGTAAGTCCAAATATAAAATTTGAGCATTTATAAAAATGCCTAACTATTTTATTTAATTGGGCAAACAAAATTACAGAAAAGAAATTAAGAAAGGAAAGATTAAACAGACAGGAAAATAGAAAAATCTTACCTCTCGCTCAGGGCGAGGCCCAGCAAGCCGGCCCAGCAGCCTTCTTCTTTGTCTTCTACCTCCCCGCGCCCACAAACTGCTCGGTGGAAAGTGATACGCCCCAAACGTATCTATACTTTCTGCTTGCTCCATGCATGTTTTGTGTGACTTTGCCATGTTTTGCTTGAACTTTCATAAACTTTTGAACCTATTTGGACTAACCTATTAACTCTGTGCACCCAGTTGCCAGTTTCTGTTTCCTGCTGTTTTTGTATTTCAGGTTTTCCGGCCATTAAAAGTGCTCCAAAAATTCCGAGAAAAATATATAAAAAATCAGCGCAATAGAAGCTTCTGGAATCACCAATATAGGGAAGGGGGGCCACCACCAGGCAGCCAGGAGGGCAGGTGGCGCGGCCCCACCCTGGGCCGCGCCAGGGACCCTCCTGACTGCGCTGTGGGTCCCCTCGATGCCCCCCTTCGCCTATATTTACCCCTCGGGGTGGAAACCCATAATATCGATCTATTTCTCGCGAACTCCCCTTTGTACCGCCGCCGCCGTTTCAAGATCGGGGCTGCCTGGAGAAGCTGCCCCGGCACCCTGCCGGAAGGAGGAACCCCCTCCGGGAGACCATCCATAGCCATGGACGCCTCCCAGATGTGCCGTGAGTAGCCCCCCTTGGACCATGGGTCCGTGACCAGTAGCTATGTGATGAATCTCTCCCCCCTTTGTGCTTCCACTTTTGAGTCCTCGTGAGCTGCCTCACATGATCGAGGCATCTATGTAATTTCTGCTATTGCTATGCTGAGTTTGTTGGGATCTGATTGATTATGAGACTATGTTCAGATTGTGATGAGTAATATATTTGGTTCTTCTCTTTTATATTTTGTTCTTGAGTAAATTCTTGCATGTTCACCGTTGCGGTATTTGCTTTGGCCAAGTATTTTATTTGCAACTCCAAGAGAGAGCGTTATGCTCGATTGTGGGTTCAGCCCCTTGATGTCTAGCTTGAGTGACAGAAACATGAGACTAGGGGATGTGCTGTTGCCACCAGGGATAAAACAACGGTGCTTCTACCTGCGGGTGCAAGGATTGTTTACTTTACGCAAAGTTCTTTTAATGCAGTTGTTTGTTGCTTTGAGTTTACACTTTGGGTGGGATTCGCAACTTAATACCAGCGAGATGTTCTGGATAGATATCTCAAGGTGGATGATTCGTAGTAGATGTAGATAGATTTCGGTCTACTTACCTTGGCGTACTGCCCATTCCTTTTGAGCCTTTCCTTTCTTTGCAGCATAGTTAGCATTGCGGTGCCTTCATAATCCTGTCAATTGCCCAACTGTGATTTGTTTACCTTGCTAGCACTTTTAACGTCTTTTGGGAGAGAGACATCACTAGTGAAAATTACGGGACCCCGGTCCATCTTCACATTATTGTTCGCACCCTCAATTTACTTTCAGCTTTTACTTTCCTTTGCACCTTTTATCTCTTGCGTTGATCCTTTGTAAACGACAAGGCCGGAGGAATTGACAACTCCTCTGTACTCGTTGGGAGCAAAGTTATTTGTTGCTGTGTGCAGGTCCACGACAACACCCTAGTCAGGAAGCAATTTCTGGCGACGTTGCCACCTACTTGTATATCCTGAGTCCTACTGGTTCGATAACCTTGGTATCTTCACCGAGGGAAACTTGCTGTTGCACTGCATCTCAAACCTTCCACTTGGGGTAACCAACGAGGGGCGAGAAGCGATCAAGCAAATTTCTGGCGCCGTTGCCGGGGACTCAAGTCTACAAGATAGGGGAGTTGCACACTATCTTTTATCTTTGCTTTTTAGTATTGTTAGTTTACCTTTCAGTTTTTTTGCTTTTGTGTCTTATATCAAAAATCCAAAAATAATAATAGTATGTCTAGTTCCTTACTTGCCAATCAATGTCTGACTTCTTTGAAAATAGATCTTATTGGCATGGAGGATTCACTGAGGATCACCAAAAGTGGTACAAGGAACACCGCTTGTCTCAAAAGGGGATACACTTATGGAAACAAATACATCAGTTGTATGAGTATGCTAGAAACTTGTGCTCAATATATAATATATCTTTCTGTAGAGATGAATCTTGTTGCTTTATGAGGCATAAACACCTTGCTTTCTAATGTGAGTACAATGATGATGAAACCTTAGCTTCTTATGCGAAGAGAAACTATGATTTTTATGATGCAGAGGAAATAGAAGAATTTGTTGCTTATAAGGGTGCCTATGAAATTACTTCTCTTCTTAAAAATATTGATGATGCCCCTTCCAAATCTGAGAGTCTTGCTATACTTAACTATTGTTTGGAAAATTACTATGCAAATTACTATATTACTGATCATCTTGAGAGAATCTCTCCTCCAAAGGAAGAGACTAATGTTTTGCAGGACTCTATGGAAGAAGAAATTACTAAACCTGAAAGCTCCTTGGATGAAAAAGAGGAGGAGAGTGACGAACAAGAGGAGGAAGAATGGACCCATCCATGTCTACCTTCTAATGAGAGTAACTCTTTGACTCTTACCTTATATGAGTGTTATGATCCTATGGATTCTTTTGAAATATCCCTTTTTGATGAAGTTGATGCCTTCTATGCTCATGGCCGTGATGCCACTATGGATGACGCTTACGAAGATGAACTTGCTATAGTTCCTTATGTTAAGCATGAAATTATTGTTGTTGCACCCACGCTTGATTGCCCTATTATCCTTTTGAAATCTCCAACTATTCCGGAGAATTTTGCTCTTATCAAGGCTCAATGTGATGGGTTGCATCTATCTTATCATCCTAAAAACCGTGTTGAAAACAATACACGTGTGCTTGTAGGTCATGAACAACATGATTTCTGTGATAGTTATATTCTTGATGTTGTTCATGATGCTACTGCAAATTACTTTGAGAGAGGAAAGTTTGGTTGTAGAAACTTCCATGTTACAAAAACACCTCTCTTCATGTTGAAAGTTTTGAAGTTGTCCTTGTTCTACCTTCCCATGCATGTCACTTTGTGCTTCTTTGATTTATTTTCTTACAAGATGCCTATGCATAGGAAGTGGTTTAGGCTTAAATGTGTTTCACATTTGCTTCTTGATGCTCTCTTTTGCTTCAATTCTTATTCTCTTGTGAGCATCTTTCATAATCTTTAAGTCTAGCTAATGGCTTTAAAGAAGCGCTTTCGGGAGGCAGCCCGCAACGAATTTAGGTTTTTCTTTTTTGCTTTTCTTCTGTTTTTAGTGGTCTTGATGATTGTTATTACTGTAGCAACATCATTGTATATTTAATTTTCAAGCTTTGTGCCTTTTATAGCCTCATACGGCAAGGGAAGTAAAAGTTGTGACATGCTGTCCAGAAAACAGATTCTGTCCTTGTGACTAGAAAAATCACAGAAAAATCCCAGTTCATCTTTTTGAGCTGAATTATTTACACCGCATGCTCTATACAATTACGAAACTTCCGTATGTTCTGAGTTTTTTGATTTGAGTTGCAGAAGTACCCCTAAACAATTCGTTTCTATCTTCTGTTCTGTTTTTCACAGATTCTGCCACGTTTTGTCTCTACTTACTTTTGCAAACCTTCAGCTTACTTTTTCTTTGCAAAAACTTTTTGGCAATCTTGAGAAACAGTATCTCTTCCAGATTATCTTTATTTTCAGTAGAGGAAAAATTATTTTAATAGGGTACTAACCTCTCTAATCAGTCTACAATGAGTTATGTATGAAGGGAGTTTTCAAGTGTGCGATGGAAGATGATGAAAGAAGATCTTGTAGTGTCAAACGCTCAAGCTTGGGGATGCCCATGTGCATCCCCAATAAATATTCAAGGAGACTCAAGCGTCTAAGCTTGGGGATGCCCCCGTGCATCCCCTTCTTCATCAATAATCATCAATTTGTTCCTCGTTGCACTATATTTTTATCACTTCATGCGTTATGTGCTTTGCTTGGAGCGTCTCGCTCTTTACTTTTCTAGGTTTGTTTTGCTTTATTTGCTGTACTAACAAGTTAGACCCCAACTTAGTCTTTTGTGTGGGAGAGATTCACGCTCCGCTTGAACTAGAACTCCTCATAGGATTTGCATGCTTATTGTTTTAGCTGTCAGCTGTTCTTTTTCTTTTCTTAGCTGTTGTTCTGTTTAGTTGTAGTGCTTTAGTTTTTCTAGAGCTTTTCTTTTGTCTTAGGTTGAACTTTCTATAGGATGCATGTTTTATCTTGTTAGAGAGTTTGTCTGTTTCACTGAGTTCCGTGTCTTGACTGAAAGTAGGTAGTTAAAGTTGCTATTCTCTTTGTAGTAGTAACTTGCAATAGTTTTGAGGTATTAACTAGAGTAATGTTTGAACTTATGGTGTCAAGAGCTCTTGCCTATTAGTGATAGATGTCGTATTTTGGGCAATCCGTGTGTTTTTCGAAAACCAAAAAACCCCTGTTGAGAACTCTAGCTACTAGATGGATCACTAACCTCTGGAGGGTTCGAATATTAAAGTACACTCACGTACCATGAGTCGAGGATGCGCAAGGATAACCAAACCCCCATACACTCCTCCTCGGGGTACCTGTCTCTTTGTGAACCTCCTGATTAGATTGAGAGTTACCGATAATAAGTGCATGAGTTATTCAGACTAATGTGAGTATTCGAAAGTTGACACTTCCACCCACCTATACTTTTTCTAGCCTCTTTGGTACCGTGCATTGACCTTTCTCATCTCGAGAGTTGGCGCATACTTCGCCGGTGCATCCAAACCCTTGGCATGATACACTCTGTCATCATAAGCCTCCTTATATCTTTCCTCAAAACAGCCACCATACCTACCTACAAGGCATTTCTATAGCCTTTCCGAGATACATTGCCATGCAACATCCACCTTCTCATGACTTGATCTTCATGTCATACATGCTACTTGCTTGATCGATGAGCCGCATGCTAGTTGGGCCTTGCCCTAATCATTGCTACATGACGCGCTAGTATCATTGCATATCCTGCTACCCTGGCAGAGGCATACATTTGCATCATGATAGTTACATTTTCTTTATGTGAGTACCTTTGTAAAGTGTGAAAGATCGCCTATATTCTTGTAAAATATAGAGTATTTCCCCTAAAGTGAGGAAAAGATCCCAAAGAGGACAAAATCAAAAGATCCCAAAGAGGACAAATGAGAGTTAAATAGAAAGAGCCATCGAGGCCACCAAAAAATAAAAAAGAGAAAAATATAAAAAAGAGAGAAGGGGGCATACTACTATTCCTTTTGAGAGATCCACACTAGTACTTCATCTTCTATCCCTTGTACTCCATAGAGATCATCATCATGCATATAGCTATGTGGGGAACCTTCACACTATAGAACTTGGCTTGTATATTCCAATGATGAGCCTCCTCAAACGAGCTCTAGTTATTCTTGAGCAAGCAAGTTAGATGCACCCGCACTAGTTCCCTTGGAGAGCTTTTAGCTCACATGTGCATCCGTTGTATGGCAATCCCTACTCCTCACATCATATCTATCATATGGCATTCTCTCGCCTATGATTGTCCTCATTGATGTGAGACTTTCACACCTTTTTGTCTTCCTCCTCCACCTTCTTTCTGTTTCGCCTTTTAGGTGTCAACTTTCCTGCTCACGCTCATCCATTGTATGAGTGCTCAAAATGTCGAAAGGGAGTGGATCAGTTTGACTTGTACCTGGCTAGTGGTCTGGGGACGAGTCCAGATAAGAATCCAAAGGAGACCAAGTGTGAAACTTTAGTAGATAGTTGTTCTCAACAACCTTTTTTCTCTTTGTTCCCAGTCCCTTGCTTGCACGCAAACACCATTTGGAGACATTCGAGTCACGGACAGCAAGAGCTCTTGCACCTTTTGTTCTTTTGTTGCTTGTGTCAATGCTAATATAGACTCTTGCTTGTTAAGACTTGAATTGAATTGCATGCTTTGATTGCCTTACTTAAAGGTCCTTATTTGGTTGTGTGGCATGTCACCACAGAAATTATGCTTGTTATCTTTTACCTACTCGAGGACGAGCAGGAATTAAGCTTGGGGATGTTGATACGTCCCAAACGTATCTATAATTTCTGCTTGCTCCATGCATGTTTTGTGTGACTTTGCCATGTTTTGCTTGAACTTTCATACACTTTTGAACCTATTTGGACTAACCTATTAACTCAGTGCACCCAGTTGCCAGTTTTGGTTTTCTGCTGTTTTTGTATTTCAGGTTTTCCGGCCATTAAAAGTGCTCCAAAAATTCCGCGAAAAATATTTAAAAAATCAGCGCAACAGAAGCTTCCGGAATCACCAAGAGAGGGAAGGGGGCCACCACCAGACAGCCAGGAGGGCAGGTGGCGCGACCCCACCCTGGGCCACGCCAGGGACCCTCCTGACTGCCCTGTGGGTCCCCTCGATGCCCCCTTCACCTATATTTACCCCTCGGGGTGGAAACCCCTAATATCGATCTCTTTCTCGCGAACTCCCCTCTGTACCGCTGCCGTCGCCGTTTCAAGATCGGGGCTGCCTGGAGAAGCTGCCCTGGCACCCTGCCGGAAGGAGGAACCCCCTCCGGGAGACCATACATAGCCATGGACGCCTCCCAGATGTGCCGTGAGTAGTCCCCCTTGCACCATGGGTCCCTGACCAGTAGCTATGTGATGAATCTCTCCCCCCTTTGTGCTTCCACTTTCGAGTCCTCGTGAGCTGCCTCACATGATCGAGGCATCTATGTAATTTCTGCTGTTGCTATGCTGAGTTTGTTGGGATCTGATGGATTATGAGACTATGGTCAGATTGTGATGAGTAATATATTTGGTTCTTCTCTTTTATATTTTGTTCTTGAGTAAATTCTTGCATGTTCTCCGTTGCGGTATTTGCTTTGGCCAAGTATTTTATTTGCAACTCCAAGAGAGGGCGTTATGCTCGGTTGTGGGTTCAGCCCCCTGATGTCTAGCTTGAGTGACAGAAACATGAGACTAGGGGATGTGCTGTTGCCACCAGGGATAAAACAACGGTGCTTGTACCTGCGGGTGCAAGGATTGTTTACTTTACGCAAAGTTCTTTTAATGCAGTTGTTTGTTGCTTTGAGTTTACACTTTGGGTGGGATTCGCAACTTAATACCAGCAAGATGTTCTGGATAGATATCTCAAGGTGGATGATTCGTAGTAGATGCAGATGGATTTCGGTCTACTTACCTTGGCGTACTGCACATTGCTTTTGAGCCGTTCCTTTCTTTGCAGCATAGTTAGCATTGCGGTGCCTTCATAATCCTGTCAATTGCCCAACTATGATTTGTTTACCTTGCTAGCACTTTTATCGTCTTTTGGGAGAGAGACATCACTAGTGAAAATCACGGGACCCCGGTCCATCTTCACATTATTGTTCGCACTCTCAATTTACTTTCAGCCTTTACTTTCCTTTGCACCTTTTATCTCTTGCGTTGATCCTTTGTAAACGACAAGGCCGGAGGAATTGACAACTCCTCTGTACTCATTGGGAGCAAAGTTATTTGTTGCTGTGTGCAGGTCCACGACAACACCCTAGTCAGGAAGAAATTTCTGGCGACGTTGCCACCTACTTGTATTTCCTAAGTCCTACTGGTTCGATAACCTTGGTATCTTCACCGAGGTAAACTTGCTGCTGCACTACATCTCAAACCTTCCACTTGGGGTAACCAACGAGGGGCGAGAAGCCATCAGAAATCCACCGACGCCGCCTTGCCACCTCCTGCTCGCCGTGGATGCCCCGAGCCCTCTAGACGCGCCACGACGACGCCTTGGAAGCCCCTCGTCCATTTCCCCCCCCCTCCACGTTGGCTCTCCACGCCTCTCTCGCCGTATTTCATCGCCGCCCGAACACCGCCGTCGCCATGGTCGAGCGCCCGCGCGGCCAGTGAGCACCAGAAGCCCCTTCGTGTTTTCCTTCGTCTTCGCCTACGTTGACTACATCTCCGCGCAGAAGCAACCGAGCCCAGATGCCCCGGAGCAGCCGAGCCCTGTCGTCGTTCTCGTCTACGGCCGCCGCGCGCCCTCAACGATTACCTCGCCGTTGAAGCTTCCCCGACCTCCCCGCCACGTCTGCTGCAACCGTGGTGAGTAGGCGCACCAAACCCCCAACTCAAACTCGCTGTGTTCGTCCACTATCTCATGCCGCCATGGGAGCCGAGCTCCGTCGCCGCCATGGCTGACTCCGAGCTCGCTCCCGTGCTCTTGTGCCCGCACCGAGGTGTCCGTCGTGTTCCTGGGCTCTCCAGGAGTGCAACGAGCCAACGGGCGCGTCTTCTTGCGCTCGGTATCGTCACGCTGTCCACGCCCGTGGCTCCGTCGCCACCATACTTGATGCTGGCGACGCTCCGGTGATCCCCTGCACCCCTTCTTGGCTCCACTTGACGCGCGCCACCTCCAGCCACCCAATGCACCTAGCCGCGCTTCATTTGGTGGCCGGAATCGAGAACCCGTGCGTCGCCGCCGTGGAATTTGGTCACCGGCGACTCGCCGCCGGCGAGATAACGTGGAAGTCATTAGCTTAACCACTAATCACCCCTAACACACACTGACAGTAGGCCCATGCCCCTGTTTATCTCTTCTTAAATTAAATCAAAACGTTTAATTAAAACAGAGACACTGACATGGAGGCCCCACCTGTCAACAGCTCCCCACGCCAGCCTTGCGTCATGCTGACGCAGTAAAGGGTTTTTCTATTTAAAAGAAAATCAGGAAAATCCAGAAAAATGATTAAACTTTAGAAATTCATAACTAATTCATTTTAACTCCAAATTGGACAAATAATATGTCTAAAATTATCAGAAAAATACAAAGTTTGTGAATATGGACTTTGTTTTCATGTTTGACCATTTTAAAATGGGTGAACAGTGGCATATGCTTTTTTTGAATTTTAAGACTGTGAAGCATGAGCTCCACAGTATTTTATTGCATGGGAGAACCAAAAGTTCTCAAAGAATATTACAAGAATAAAACAAAGCAGGAAAAGAATGGAAAGGATGTAATCTAATCCTACCTATACTAGTGCAAGGAATTAATCCAAGAAATCAATCTAGTTTTAGGATCTCCCTGCAATCTATGTGAAAGCAAGGTGATATCATGCATAAAGTGCCTTCTCCAGGAATGAAAAGAGGGTCTCTCATTCCTGAAGGTCTTCCCATTTCTGACTATCCAAATACACCAAGTTGCAGTAAGCATGACCTCCATGAAGAAAGTCTGACCAAATGAATCTTTGGCCTGTTGTAAACAGGAATGCAAGGATCCAGTGGCCCCCCATGTAATTTGCAGGTAGTTCCAAACTCTGCAGCTAAAGTTGCAAGAGAAGAACAGATGCAATCTGTCTTCCAGAGCATGAGAGTGACAAATCACACAAGAATTGTCCTCAGTGGGTGATCTCCAGTGTATCCTGACAAGTAGATCTTTAGTATTTAATCTGTCAAACATCAGGAGCCAACCAAAAACTTTGATCTTCATGGTACACTTACTCCTCCAGATCCAAGCACAAGATTGATCAGATGGCATGTGAGAATGCATAAGATTGTAGAACCCCTTGGCAGTATAGCCATGCTTACCAGGCCAGTGCCAAGAATCAGCAGCTTGAGGATCTCTCTGGAGATAAAAAAGCCAATCCTTGAGACTGAAGTACTCAGCTGCAGCTTGTTGTGAGAGTGGCAAGTAAAACAAAAGATCTTCATCCTCCAAGTTCAAAAAGTCATTAACATATAGTTTGTCATCTTTCACAAAAGAGAAAAGATGAGGCAATCTATCCCTCAGAGGTCTACATGAGCCATTGATGCGCCACCCATTTGACCAAAAAAGAGCAGAATTCCCATCATTAACCATGATAGAAACCACTGGTCTGTATAAGTCACTAAGTTTGAGAACATCCCTCCACCAAAAGGATCCACAAAGCATAGTTGCATGGGGGACATTTCCATTGTAATAAGTGTTCCAAATAAGGGAAACCCAAGGAACATTAGCCTTATTATAAAACTTATGCAAATGCTTCAGGAGTAGAGCTTTGTTTTGCACTTGCAAGTTGGTAATACCCAGCCCACCTTTCTTCTTAGGCCTGCAAACAAGCTCCCAAGCAGCAAGAGATTGTCATGGAGTATCAGCATTTACTCTCCAGAGGCATTGTCTCTGAATTCTCTCTAGCTGTTTGAAGATGCCCTAAGGGATAGCAAGACTACAAAGGTGATAAATAGGCATGGAGGATAGGACTGAATTGAGTAACTGTAGCCTGGCCCCTTGGTTCAACATAGAAGAACTAGCAGAGAGTCTTCTTTCCACCCTGTCTACCAAAGGCATTAAATCCTGAATTTTAGGCCTAGTGGTACCAAGTGGTAAACCAAGGTAAGTGAAGGGCATTTGTCCAATGGAGCACTCAAAAACTTCAGCAAGGTGATCAGTCATAGCCTCATCAACATTCAGGGGGATTAAAGAAGATTTATTGAAATTGACTTTGAGACCAGTGGAAGCATGGAACATAATGAGCATATCCTTGATAGCCAAAAGCTGAGATTCATCAGCATGAATTACCATTATAGTGTCATCAACATACTGAATGATGGGGTAATTTGGATCATGAGAAGGAATAGGCAATGTTAGGACTTGATCATGGAGCATTTTATTAACTACTGACTGTGAAAGATCAGCAACCAATACAAACAAAGGAGGAGACAAAGGATCTCCTTGTCTAACCCCTCTTTTGCAATAGAACTGTTTACCAGGCACTCCATTCAACAGGATGGATGAAGATCCAGAGCCTAAAATCTCTCTAATCCAACTGATCCATTTTTGACAAAACCCCTTGTGTTCCAAAACTTGAAGGACAGCCTCATGCTCAATGGTGTCAAAAGCCTTTGCGAAATCTAACTTCAGAATTAGTAATGACTTTTTAGACTGTTTGCATTGGTGGATGTACTCAAAATCCCATGCTAAGCAATCTTGAATAGATCTTGACTGAAGGAAGCCATATTGATTCAAGTGAATACACTGAAGAATAACCTTCTGAAGTCTATTGGCAAGTAACTTTGTGAGAAATTTCAGACAGGTGTTGGTCAAAGATATAGGCCTAAAATCATTAGGGCAAACATGAGCTAGCATTTTTGGAATCAAGGTGATTAAAGAACCATTGAGAAATTCCAACTTGAGAGTACCATCAGCAAACTGAGAAATCAGACTCATAAAGTCAGATTGAATGATGGGCCAACATTTCTTAAGGAATAAACCATTGAAACCATCAGGCCCAGGAGCTCTATCTACAGGGAGATCTTTGAGGACCTCATTAATATTAGACTGAGTGAAAGGAGAGGCCAAATCCTGTAAACCCTCCACTGGGTGGATTAATTCAGGGAGATTGAACTCCATTTGGATACCTTGAGAAACCCCCATTCTCTCTCTGTAAGAACTCCACAACAAGTTGGCCATCTGCTCATGATCAGTGAGAATAGCCCCATCAGGAGCATGTAATGAAGAAATGGAATTCTTCCTCATTCTTTCAGAAGCCATTGCATGAAAGAATTTTGAATTCTCCTCTCCCACTTTAATGTCTCTGATAGTACACCTTTGCCTCCAATATAGAAACTGTAATCTGAGAAGATGCTCATGGTGAGATTTCACAATTTGTCTGAAGTTGAACTCAGGTCTAGTTAGGGGTCTAAATTCCTCCAAAGAATCAAAAGCTAGCACGACCTGTGAGCATTTGAGAATGACTTTTTTAAGAGATGCCATATTGGAGGACCACTTCTTAAGAGCATATCTGAGCCTTTTAAATTTCTTTGACAGAGTGGTGGCAGCAGAATGAGCCATAACAGGAGCATTCCAAGAATTCTGCACACATTCCATGAAGCCAGGTAGCTCAGCCCAAAAGTTTTCAAACCTGAAAAGGTTACTCTTTGGGATATCTGTGTCAATGGACACAATACAAGGCACATGATCAGATGAGGTCTTGGCCATGGGAAGGACAATTGTGTTTGGATAAACAGAGACCCAAGAACTAGAAGTAAAAAACCAGTCTAATTGTTCCAATAATGGCTCATCCTGCATGTTAGATCAAGTATAAGCTCTTCCTTTAAGTGGTAGTTCAAGAATCCCAAGGTGACCAATAATTTCATTGAACAAAAAAATGTCATTAAGATCACCACCAGGCCTGTTTCTGTTCTCTAATGATCTTATGAAATTAAAGTCTCCTAACAGAAGCCAATTATCACCATCAGGAATATTGAGATCATATAACCATTGCACAAACTCATCCCTCATTAGACCCTGACAAGGTCCATAGACAGAGACCAAAGTCCAAACTTCAGCATTATGGTCAGAGGTGAAAGAGATTGTAATGCCAAAACGATTGGACTCCACCAGGGTTCCATTGAACATGGTTGAACACCAGACCACAATAAGTCCACCAGAATCTCCCACTGAAGGGGAGAAAGCAAAATTATCAAATCTACAAGGACAAAACTTTCTGACTAGACGAAGATCAAAATCTTCACATTTTGGTTTCTTGCAGACAAAGAATATAACAACCACTTTCATCAATTTTCGCGCGCACATCACACCGCCTCTCAACAGAATTCAGACCACGCACACACTGTGGCTTCAGCGTGTCCCTGGCGTGTAGCCAACGTCGAGGAGTGCAGGCAAGGTCATGGGCAGCTTACAGGTGGGCTCCAGCACTTGGCAACTTCAAAAAATGGTTTTCTGCAGGAAAGTTCAAGAATTTCTCCAGGGAGTTTGGCTAAGTCTTTGGGGCTAAAAATTGGTGTGCCTGAGTTATCTAGGAGGGTGCTCATGTGGTAAAAAATTCAGAGCAAATGGACCAGTAAAAATGGTACTTTCTTCACAAAGTGCTTTTCTGGACAGAAGTGTAAAAGAATTTTTAGAGGAGAATTGTTGTACTGAACTTGCCCATGTTTTTGAATAGAATCACGGGGAATGACTCCATTGTTTAGCTCAAAAAGTTTCAGGCCAAAAGGAGGAGCAGAAGTGAGTCTAGCTTCAAAAAGGAGAGGGAAAAGGCAAATTTCCTTTAGTGAAAAAGGATTTTCATGGGGAAAAAAATAGGGCAAGGGCTAATATGATCAAAGCTTGATCATGGCCATGAGGGGGAAGGGTTTAGGGGTCACTTGGCCTAGGGGAAATTTAGGCCCAAGTGATCAAGGACATTTGGGTTGAGAAAATCCAGGCAAATAAATTTCAAATCCAAGAAAATCAGCAAATAAAGTTGCAAATAAAAAGGGGCCAAAAACCAGGGTGTCACTGTCGGGACCCGGGGTTAGCGTATGCAAGTACAACAAAGCATAGTCATATGGTGAGCCGAGAACCGTACCCACTTGTCTAAGCAGACAAGGCCAAGCACAGAACGTTCTCGGGAAGCATCGTACGTGAGGGGCATCCCATCCAGGCCGGATGATCAACTGAGATGGGTCCTCATCGTCCGCACACAAGTCTAATGATATGGGTGGTGAACTCCCATATTCAAAGACAAGTCGCCTCAACCATACTATCGACTATCTCAAAACTCTTACATAGACTTACTCCAGCCCGATCACTTAGTCGGGGTCTAGGGCGGGCTCGATCATACCACAAAGTGTGCACGAGACGGAGTCTCGAACAATCGCATCGCGATACCCCAAGCTGCGCACATCTAAGGGCCACTTGGTGTATGAAAGACCGCCAGCCAGAACACAACTAAGGTCTCGAAAACCCATACAAAGACATGCATGTTATAAACATACACGCAGAACACATGGCTTGTATGAACAGCAAGTACCATTGCAATTCTCTACAAAGTGTACATTTTTATTGATAACTCTTATAGAGTGCAAACAGAGAGCACAAACATGTGATCCAACATTACAACACACACGAAAGCAAATTATGTCTGGGTACAGACAAGTTTAACAAATGGCTTAAGAAGCCTTATTTAAACACAAGCCCTCCACGAGGGAAACCAGTCGTCTGACTGGGACTAGACTAGTTGGTCTTCAGTCGTCCAGCTCGATGAAGAAGCCACCTTCGGGGTAAGTGGCATCATCTAAAACATAGATTAAGCAAACGTGAGTACAAAGTCGTACTCAGCAAGACTTACATAGGAGCTATACTACTCATGCACATCTATCAAGGTAAAGGGAGGTGGGGTTCACTTGCAGAAATGACAGCTTTGACTTGGCTAATCCTGAACTACGAGTACTAGACTTTGAGGTAAGAAGCGTACACGAGTCCACTACATTCTCCAACCAATTACACCACTATGGTGCCTTCCTCGACTTCCCCATGAGAAAGCACGCCATAGAACTCACACTTATCTTGGTGTGTTTTAGAAGTATCCAGTTAAAGTTTTCTAATAATCAAGCTAAGCTTTCCAAGCAGTCCATAACCGCGGACGCGGCTATTCGAATAGTTTTGTTAACCCTGCAGGGGTGTACCGTTACACACACATGATCATCATTTACCGCCTTTGATCTCGACACCATTCAAGGGGTGCCAGCGAGGATGCTCACCAGAACTGTTACCTCATAGCCGATCTAGTCCGAGAAAGCCGCCTACTTGGGTTGGTTACCACAATCGTGAACCCGGCCGATTTAAAGAAGTGGACCCAAGTGATGTGTGCGTGGTGCATAAGCTGGTCTCGGATGAGCCGTTCTCTCACTTAGCAACCAGGCCACAGACCTACCAGAACTCCGAACTATTAAGACATCTGGACATCGAAAGGGATGAGTTAGTAAGTTGAGAGGGGTCAGTGAGCCCAATGTGTGGTTGTACTCTTCATCTTGGATCACCACACAAGAACTCGTACTAGGGCGGTGTTCAACGAGACAACCCACCGTGTACTCCTACACAGCCTCTCATCGTTCACCTTGTATTAGGGTCGATTCACCAACACTTTTCTACCAACATCAACATGATCATTCCCATCCCGACTCACATCACAGTAACAACATGGTATCATACTAAGCATGCAATAAGCAGTAACATTGCAGGGGCCACATGATATCAAACAACTCCTACATTTTCTAGGATTGTGGTTTGCTTACTACTGTGACAAAATGATAGGTCATGCAAAGGAATGGGTTCATCTATGCGGTAGAAACGAATCATGGTGATCATCCTAAACAATGCATAAGCGAGACATGAGAGGGAAGTGGGATTTTATCGACATGATCAATGGGGGTTTGCTTGCCTTGCTGACGAGGTTCGGGTTCTGGGTCTTCAACGAAGGGGGCAGCCTCCTGCCCCGGTTCCACCTCTACTCGACAAACAACAAGCAAAGTAGCAAAGTAAATACAATGCACAAACACATGATGGAAGTTTGAATCTTGAGGTACATGCTTTGATGTGTGAAGCAATTCCATTTAAATGGAGTATATTCCAAATTGAATTGCAAATTCAAACTCCACATTTGAATTCAACTTAACCAAGTTGCATGTGACATTGTTTGATCATTTTTAACCTTTTGGAAATGTGTATGATATGCCTCTGAAGTGTGGTTGAATTGTATCATAATTCCATGGTTCAAGTTGCAAAATCATTTGAATTGAATTTGAATTAATTCCAAATAATTCAAATGACATATGCTACTGGTCCCATTTTATAATCAACTCCAACATAGTTGAAAGTTGCATATTTGGAAAGATAATTTTCTCCTGATCATTTTTCATATATTATTTGTCCAATTTGGAGTTAATATGAATTTTCTATGAATCTCCAAAGTTTGGGGTATTTTCTGAAATTTCTGGAATTCTTTAATTCAAATAATCTCTGGAAATTCATTAAAATGATTTATTGCGTCAGTGCTGGCGTCAGGGGGGGCTGACAAGGGGGTCCCACCTGTCAGTGGCTGGGTTTAATTAACCGTGGGGTTAAATTAATCCAGTGGCTTAATTAAGCCACTGGGCCCACTGGTCAGTGACCCAGGGGGTCATTAGCCGGGTGATTAGGGGGGGGGGTTTGGTTGACACGCCGGCGGCTAAACGCCGGCGACTGGAGC
Source organism: Bromus sterilis (assembly GCA_950022295.1). NCBI lineage: Eukaryota > Viridiplantae > Streptophyta > Magnoliopsida > Poales > Poaceae > Bromus > Bromus sterilis. The sequence continues at coordinate 170,787,979 of OX465595.1, read as the reverse complement.
CGCGGCGGCGCTGCTCGGGATCACGTTCCCGTGCATCATTCGATGCGCTGAGACCACGGGAGCGTAGCCCGTGCTCTCGCGCGTCGTCTGGTGCACGCGGGCGACCTCGGGGGCGACCAGGGTGACGGCGTCTTCAAAGGTGGCGGCGGCCGGAGGCACGGGCTCGACGGAGACGACGTTGCGGTGCACGAAAACGAGCGTGGACTAGCGCGTTGTGAAGCTGTGGCGAAGGGAAACATGATGCGCGCTTGAACCAGGGTGTAGAGGCACGGGGGCGATCTCGGGGTCAGCCATGGCGGCGACGGAGCTCGGTTGCCATGGTGGAATGGTACAGAGGGTGCGAGGGGCCGCGATAACTTGGGGAAAACGGGGAGAAGCTCACCCTGAGCTCAACGGTGCAGACGGCGGGGCGATTGGTGGCGCGACGGTGACGAATTCGTCGTCGGGGGCTTGCGGTTCCGGCGACGTCTCGGTGAAGCGTGCGTCGTCCACGGGCTCGATTAAGGGGCCATCTTCTCCAGATCGGGGTAGTCGACGGTGCTGCGTAGGATGGACAAGGTCTCCGGGCTCCTCTTCGTCGTTGGCCGCGAGATCTTGCGACGGCGAGCGGCGGCGCTCTCATGTGGAGGAAGAAATCGGCGAAGGAGGAGGAAGGAGTCGCGCTGGATGGGAGGAATGAACTGGGGCGGCTGCGAGACGTCTCCAGGACGCGAGAAGAGGCCACGGGGAGGCCTGGAAGCTCTCGGCAGCGACGTGGCGTCCACGGCTGGCTCGGTGGCATTCCACCGAGCAGCTTGGAGGCGCGGGACGGGGAAGAAGACCCCGCTGCCCCTCTGGGCCGGGTGGGCCGGATGGGCTGCTCTCGCCTGGGCGCCAGGTAAGCTTTTCTGTTCCCTTTTCTATTTTTCTTTTCTGACATTTGTTCTGTTTAGCTAAATAAAATAGCTAAACATTTTATTAAATGCTGAATTTTTTTATATGGCTTCATAATAAAATAGACTAGCCACTTATAAAGTTTCAACATTTTTAAAATTCAAATAATTTGAATCTTAAATCAAATAGGGGTATTTCATTAATTCCAAGGCACTGTTTGATTATTTGAAAAATCTATGAGCATGGGGTGGGTCCCACATCACTTGATATGTGATCACACTCATTTATAAGACTTTTCAAAAATCTAACCTGAATTTTTGGAAAAGATTTTTATCTGGCCTTTTGAAATAATTCCTCTGGGGGGTTTTCCTTCTCCCATTTTGATTTTGAAGTTGATTTCAAAGATTCTTTTTGAAAAAATTGACATGATGCAAGGTTACTTGATCCTAGCACATTACCTAACAGAGGGTTCTGACAACTCGCCCCCACTCAACAGAATCTCGTCCCGAGATTCAGAAGTCTGCGGGAGGAAGGTGGGGTACTCAGCATTGAGACGGTCTTCTCTTTCCCACGTAGCTTCTCTTTCAGAGTGGTGTGACCATTGCACTTTCAGAAACCTAATCTTCTGACGACGAGTGACACGCTCAGCGGAATCAAGAATACGAACGGGGTATTCTCGATAGGAAAGGTCATCTTGGAGATCAAGCGTTTCATGGTCGACTTTGCGGATGGGGTCCTTGAAGCAACGCCTGAGTTGGGACACATGGAATACATCATGTACTCGGGAAAGGTGCGGGGGTAGTTCAAGTTGGTAGGCAACTTCTCCACGTTTAGCAATAATGCGGAAAGGTCCGATGTAACGTGGGGCCAACTTGCCTTTGATACCGAAACGTTGGGTTCCCTTCAGAGGAGTAACCCGAAGGTAAGCCTTCTCATCCAGATTGTAGCTCTCTTGCCTATGATGACGATCATAGTAGCTCTTCTGACGAGACTGGGCTGCTTTCAATTGATCACGAACAATGCGAACTTGCTCTTCTGCTTCCTTGATCATGTCCGGTCCAAAGAATTGTCTTTCACCGGTTTCTGACCAGTTTAAAGGTGTTCGACATCGTCGTCCATATAGGAGTTCAAAAGGAGCCATGTTCAGACTAGATTGAAAACTATTGTTATAAGCAAATTCTGCAAATGGAAGAGACTTCTCCCAATTCTTTCCGAATGAGATAACACAAGCTCTGAGCATGTCTTCAAGAATTTGGTTAACCCTTTCGACTTGACCGCTAGACTGAGGGTGGAAAGCTGTACTAAAGGAGAGATGAGTTCCCATAGCATTCTGAAAGCTTCCCCAAAATCTAGAGGTGAAAAGGCTACCGCGATCAGAATTGATTTCCAAAGGAACACCATGAAAGGATACAATTCTAGAGACGTACAAGTCCGCTAACTGGCTAGCAGTTATAGACTCGTGAACCGGAAGGAAGTGAGCAACTTTGGAAAGCCTATCTATGACAACGAAGATGGCATTGTTTCCTTTCTGGGTTCTTGGAAAGCCGGTGATGAAATCCATACCGACTTTGTCCCATTTCCACTCGGGAATAGACAAAGGTTGAAGTGTACCAGCAGGTCTTTGATGTTCTGCCTTAATGCGACGACAAACATCACATTCGACAACAAATTGAGCAATGTCTCTCTTCATCCTAGTCCACCAAAATCTCTGGCGTAGATCTCGGTACATTTTTGTGCTACCGGGATGAATCGAGAGGGGTGTGTCATGGGCTTCCTTGAGGATGAGTTGCCTTAGTTCCCTATTCTTAGGTACTACCAAACGATTTTCAAACAATACCGTTCATTGCTATCTGTGGAGAAACATTTAGCAACTCCGCTAGCAATGTTCTCCTTGATCCGGCGAACACCTCGTGCACGCCTTTGGGCAACTATGATTTGATCCTCAAGAGTTGGTTTCGCCACCAAGGTAGAAAGATAGCCATGAGGAACAATTTCAAGGTTGAGCTTGCGAAAGTCCTCATGAAGAAGTGGTTGATACTGTTGTAACATGAGGTTGTTACAATACGACTTACGACTTAGTGCATCAGCCATGACATTGGCTTTGCCTGGGGTGTAAGAAATTACTACGTTGTAATCTTTTATCAACTCAATCCAGCGTCTTTGCCTGAGATTAAGATCTGGCTGGGTGAAAATGTATTTGAGGCTTTGGTGGTCGGAATAGATCTCACAACGATTACCAAGGAGGTAATGTCGCCAAGTTGTTAGGGCATGAACTACGGCAGCGAGTTCAAGGTCATGGGTAGGATAGTTCTCTTCATGTGGCCGCAAATGGCGTGAAGCATAAGCTACCACATGTCGATCTTGTAGAAGTATGCATCCTAACCCTTGCCGTGATGCATCACAATAGATCTCGAAATCCTTTTTGGTGTCTGGAGGTGCAAGTACGGGTGCAGAAGTCAATCTTCTTTTTAGCTCTTGAAAGCTTTCCTCGCACTTGGGAGTCCATAGGAATTTCTTATCTTTCTTGAGGAGTTCAGTAAGAGGCTTTGCAACTTTAGAAAAGTTCTCGACGAAGCGGCGGCAATAGCTGGCTAGGCCAAGAAAACTCCTAACTTGCTTAACCGATTCAGGTGGAGTCCAGTCAAGGACGGCCTGAACTCTCTCGGGATTCACAGCAATGCCTTTTGCAGAAATTATGTGGCCTAAGTAAATCACTTCTGGTAGCCAAAATTCACACTTGGAGAATTTAGCATACAAGCGATGCTCTCTAAGTTTCATCAATACCAGCCTTAGGTGTTCGGCATTTTCTTCTTCGTTCTTCGAGTATATAAGGATGTCATCGAGGTAAACCACGACGAACTGGTCCAAATACTCCATGAAGATCGAATTCATCATGCGTGAAAAAGTGGCGGGGGCATTGGTTAAACCAAAGGACATGACGGTGTACTCGTAAAGACCATAACGAGTAGTAAAAGCCGTTTTGGGAATGTCCTCGTTTCGGATCTTGATTTGATGATAACCTAATCTCAAATCCATCTTTGAGAAGACAGAGGATCCTGCAAGTTGATCATAAAGATCATTGATCCTGGGCAATGGGTACTTGTTCTTTATCGTCGCTAAATTTAGCGGGCGATAGTCTACGCACATCCTTTCTGTTCCATCTTTCTTCGTTACGAACAGAACGGGGCAACCCCATGGAGATGAGCTAGGGCGGATGAAGCCTTTCTCTAACAAAGCTTCCAGTTGGGTTTTAAGCTCAGCTAACTCACGTGGGGCCATTTTGTATGGGCGTCTAGAAATTGGTGCGGTTCCTGGGGCAAGATCCACTATAAACTCTACACATCTGTCGGGTGGCATTCCCGGCAGCTCTTCAGGAAAGACATCCGGGAAGTCACGAACCACCGGAATATCTTCAAGTTCGGGAAGGGGAAGTACATTCAAGGAATGCACTTGGGTTCTTGTTCTGGGTGAGGTGTAGTTGACGGTTTTGCCTGAAGGGTGGGTGAGTTTCACGGATTTGCCTTTGCAATCCAGGTAGGCATTCTGTCTTGATAGCCAATCCATGCCAAGGATGACATCAATGTCTGAAGACTTGAGGGCTATGAGTGAAGCAAGGAACACTAAACCCTCAATTGCAATTTGATTACCATGGCTTACTCTATTAGTTTGCCATCTTGACCCTGGAGTTTGAATAATCATTGGGGTGGACAATTCAACAAAAGATAACTCATGACGAAGTGCATAACTTTCCGACATGAATGAATGAGATGCTCCTGGGTCGAAAAGAACGGAAGTAGGAACATAATTGACTGGGAGCGTACCAAGAATGACGTCAGTGGTGTCGTCAGTCTCTTCGGCGGCGATCTGGTTCACACGTCCACGAGTGGCGGGAGGAGCGGTTTTGGCGGTGTAGACCTTCTGGGGTGGCTTGCCACGACCATTGTTGTTGTTGCCTTCGGCACGGGGTGGAGCATTCTGATGCTGGATCTGGTTCTGGGGACACTCACGAGAATAGTGGCCTGCCTGACCACACTTGTAACAGGCTCCGAAAACAGTGCGTGGAGCTGGGTTGTTTGGTGGAGCTGGGTGGAACTGGGTTGGTGGACGAGGCGCCACATAGGATGGCCTCGGTGGGTTGTTCTGGCGGAACATACTGTTTGGGATCCAGATCTTGCGCTTCTTGGAGCCAGAACTGGATGAACTGTCGTCTCTAGGGTGTTTGCGAAAGTCATTGGGAGTGTTCATGTCCTCGGCCTTGATGGCCTTGTTGACAAGGACCTGGAATGTGGCAAAGTCATGAAGATTGAGCTCACGATGAAGTCCAGTGTTGAGGCCATGACGAAACCTCTCTTGTTTCTTGGAGTCGGTGGAGACTTCTTCGGTAGCATAACGAGCAAGTCGGTTGAACTCACGACTAAACTCATCAACGGTCCTTCTGCCTTGAGTGAGGTTGCAGAACTCCTCACGCTTGCGGTCCATAAGACCCTTGGGAATGTGGTGCTCGCGGAAAGAAGTGCAGAATTCCTCCCAAGATGCGGGCGGTCCAACGGGACGCATATTCAGAAAGTTCTCCCACCAATAGCTAGCTGCACCTTCGAGGTGATAGGTGGCATAGCTGACCTTGTCACCAGTTGCAACACGGCCTGCTTGGAGCTTCCTCTTGATGCTGCGAAGCCAGTCATCGGCGTCAAGGGGCTCGGTGGAGTAACTAAAAACCGGGGGATGAAGTCGGATGAAGTCGTTCAGGGACACCAACTCATTGCGCTGCTGAGTGGTGTTGCGAGCAATGACTTCCAACAGATGGTGAGAGTCTCGGCGGTTCCTCTCGACTTCCATCAGAACCTGAGCCATCGTGGGTGGGGGTGGAAGGTTGCCTTCCTCCTGGTCATTCCCACGACCTTGGTTACGACCAACCTGGCCACGGGTTCCTTGAGACATCCTGAAGGAAAAACCAAAGTCAAACAGAGTTGATTGGGAGAGTCTAAACAAGGTATTGAAGTACTGGAAGGATTATAGAGCAAAGGAAGTAATCATCTTGACAACATGGTGATAAAAGCATACAAGCCATATATTCACAAGCTGTCATACAAACCATACATCGTTTTAGTACAAGCACTAAGCTAATACAAACGTGATGAAGATGATACATCCTTCAGAGGCACTCTGACTTCCTATACATTATTTATCTAAGCCTCTGGAACTTAGACACCTTGCTTACAATATACTAAGTTACTACTACATCATCACTAAGTAAGACCACAGGCGGTCTCACTCATCTCCATCTCCATAGTAGTCCTCATAAAAGTTACCCGCGTATCCCGGTAGCTGGAGGTGACCATCGGAAAACACGGAGGCTTGTGGACCCTGATATCCATTTGGGCAAGGATGGGGCCTAGGTCCAGCGTAGGGTGGAAGCAAAGGACCACGGGGTGGAAAAATGCCTCCAATCTCGGGCCAAGCAACTCGAGAAGGCATCTGAGTCCTCACTGGGTAGATAGCATCATGCTCAACTGATCCCACGCTCACAAAGGGTGCCAAAAGTGTCAGTGCTCGATACAGACGAACACGGGTGGCGTGGAGCTCGAAACGGAGAGCGCGTGCATCACGATCTCTGTCACTAGCAAACCTAGCAGTCATCTGAAGTGCGGGATCCTCTGCAGAGTGATCTGAGTAGAGTCCGGTGTAATATCCCTCTTCTCCTGGAAGTGCAGCTGGGATATAGCGGAAAGAAGTCTCTCTCAGCAAAGTGTGCTCCTCTCTCAGCAGTGTCATACATGAGTATGCAGCATCCTGCACAGCCATGTTCTCGGTAACGCCAATGCCATGTCCAAAGTGGATAGGCTGAGTGACTCCAACGTGGCGCGGGTAGATCCGAACAATGCAGTGGAACTACGTCTGGTTGAAGTCGTGGAACTGCTCCTCGACGGTGTACTCAGGGTACCATCGATATCCCACATAGGACATCATCTCGATCAACGTGGCGGGATGGCCACGCACACCGAGGCACCTGGTCAAACGAACAATCTGCCGAGGGGGAAGATCTGCCATCTGAAACAGAAAGGAGTTTGCAAATGCATCAGATTATGAGATAAACCTGGAATGACTCGGACAACATAACGGCTGTAATTGCAAGAAAAAGACAATTTCTTACAACATGGAAACAACACTTACATACGATGTAATAAAACAGGGAGCATAACCACTCTAACAAACCGATCACAACTTTCCTACGGCTATGAGGAAGCAATCAACGAGATGTTCTAATCAGACAGAGGAGAGCCTAGTCCTATCTTCCAGTAGAATAAGATGAGGGTGACTCAGAACTCAGAACGAAGGGGGTAAGGAGAAAAAAGAAGCCTTACGTTGTTCCCTTATATACCCAGAGTAACTATATAACTATAGCAAGCTAGACTCAACTTCGGCCAAGGCTAATAGTCCTACAGTCAGTCCTTCTTTGATACCAAGTCTGTCGGGACCCGAGGTTAGCGTATGCAAGTACAGCTAAGACATAGTCATATGGAGAGTCGAGAACCGTACCCACTTGTCTAAGCAGACAAGGCCAAGCACAGAACGTTCTCGGGAAGCATCGTACGTGAGGGGCATCCCATCCAGGCCGGATGATCAACTGAGATGGGTCCTCATCGTCCGCACACAAGTCTAATGATATGGGTGGTGAACTCCTATATTCAAAGACAAGTCGCCTCAACCATACTATCGACTATCTCAAAACTCTTACATAGACTTACTCCAGCCCGATCACTTAGTCGGGGTCTAGGGCGGGCTCTATCATACCACAAAGTGTGCACGAGACGGAGTCTCGAACAATCGCATCGCGATGCCCCAAGCTGCGCACATCTAAGGGCCACTTGGTGTATGAAAGACCGCCAACCAGAACACAACTAAGGTCTCGAAAACCCATACAAAGACATGCATGTTATAAACATACACACAGCACACATGCCTTGTATGAACAGCAGGTACCATTGCAATTCTCTACAAAGTGTACATTTTTATTGATAACTCTTATAGAGTGCAAACAAAGATCACAAACATGTGATCCAACATTACAACACACACGGAAGCAAATTATGTCTGGGTACAGACAAGTTTAACAAATGGCTTAAGAAGCCTTATTTAAACACAAGCCCTCCACGAGGGAAACCAGTCGTCTGACTGGGACTAGACTAGTTAGTCTTCAGTCGTCCAGCTCGATGAAGAAGCCACCTTCGGGGTCAGTGGCATCATCTAAAACATAGATTAAGCAAACGTGAGTACAAGGTAAAGGGAGCTATACTACTCATGCACATGTATCAAGGTAAAGGGAGGTGGGGTTCACTTGCAGAAATGCCAGCTTTGACTTGGCTAATCCTGAACTACGAGTACCAGACTTTGAGGTAAGAAGCGTACACGAGTCCACTACATTCTCCAACCAATTACACCACTATGGTGCCTTCCTCGAGTTCCCCACGAGAAAGCACGCCATAGCACTCACACTTATCTTGGTGTGTTTTAGAAGTATCCAGTTAAAGTTTTCTAATAACCAAGCTAAGCTTTCCAAGCAGTCCATAACCGCGGACGCGGCTATTCGAATAGTTTTGTTAACCCTGCAGGGGTGTACCGTTACACACACATGATCATCATTTACCTCCTTTGATCTCGACACCATTCAAGGGGTGCCAGCGAGGATGCTCACCACAACTGTTACCTCATAGCCGATCTAGTCCGAGAAAGCCGCCTACTTGGGTTGGTTACCACAATCGTGAACTCGGCCGGTTTACCGAAGTGGACCCAAGTGATGTGTGCGTGGTGCATAAGCCGGTCTCGGATGAGCCGTTCTCTCACTTAGCAACCAAGCCACAGACCTACCAGAACTCCGAACTATTGCGACATCTAGACATCGAAAGGGATGAGTTAGTAAGTTGAGAGGGGTCAGTGAGCCCAATGTGTGGTTGTACTCTTCATCTTGGATCACCACACAAGAACTCGTACTAGGGCGGTGTTCAACGAGACAACCCACCGTGTACTCCTACACAGCCTCTCATCGTTCACCTTGTATTAGGGTCGATTCACCAACACTTTTCTACCAACATCAACATGATCATTCCCATCCCGACTCACATCACAGTAACAACATGGTATCATACTAAGCATGCAATAAGCAGTAACATTGCAGGGGCCACATGATATCAAACAACTCCTACATTTGCTAGGATTGTGGTTTGCTTACTACTGTGACAAAATGATAGGTCATGCAAAGGAATGGGTTCATCTATGCGGTAGAAACGAATCATGGTGATCATCCTAAACAATGCATAAGCGAGACATGAGAGGGAAGTGGGATTTTATCGACATGATCAATGGGGGTTTGCTTGCCTTGCTGACGAGGTTCGGGTTCTGGGTCTTCAACGAAGGGGGCAGCCTCCTGCCCCGGTTCCACCTCTACTCGACAAACAACAAGCAAAGTAGCAAAGTAAATACAATGCACAAACACATGATGGAAGTTTGAATCTTGAGGTACATGCTTTGATGTGTGAAGCAATTCCATTTAAATGGAGTATATTGCAAATTGAATTGCAAATTCAAACTCCACATTTGAATTCAACTTAACCAAGTTGCATGTGACATTGTTTGATCATTTTGAACCTTTTGGAAATGTGTATGATATGCCTCTGAAGTGTGGTTGAATTGTATCATAATTCCATGGTTCAAGTTGCAAAATCATTTGAATTGAATTTGAATTAATTCCAAATAACTCAAATGACATATGCTACTGGTCCCATTTTAAAATCAACTCCAACATAGTTAAAAGTTGCATATTTGGAAAGATAATTTTCTCCTGATCATTTTTCATATATTATTTGTCCAATTTGGAGTTAATATGAATTTTCTATGAATCTCCAAAGTTTGGGGTATTTTCTGAAATTTCTGGAATTCTTTAATTCAAATAATCTCTGGAAATTCATTAAAATGATTTATTGCGTCAGTGCTGGCGTCAGGGGGGGCTGACAAGGGGGTCCCACCTGTCAGTGGCTGGGTTTAATTAACCGTGGGGTTAAATTAATCCAGTGGCTTAATTAAGCCACTGGGCCCACTGGTCAGTGACCCAGGGGGTCATTAGCCGGGTGATTAGGGGGGGGGGTTGGTTGACACGCCGGCGGCTAAACGCCGGCGACTGGAGCCGCGGCGGCGCTGCTCGGGATCACGTTCCCGTGCATCATTCGATGCGCTGAGACCACGGGAGCGTAGCCCGTGCTCTCGCGCGTCGTCTGGTGCACGCGGGCGACCTCGGGGGCGACCAGGGCGACGACGTCTTCAAAGGTGGCGGCGGCCGGAGGCACGGGCTCGACGGAGACGACGTTGTGGTGCACGAAAACGAGCGTGGCCTAGCGCGTTGTGAAGCTGTGGCGAAGGGAAACATGATGCGCGCTTGAACCAGGGTGTAGAGGCACGGGGGCGATCTCGGGGTCAGCCATGGCGGCGACGGAGCTCGGTTGCCATGGTGGAATGGTACAGAGGGTGCGAGGGGCCGCGATAACTTGGGGAAAACGGGGAGAAGCTCACCCTGAGCTCAACGGTGCAGACGGCGGGGCGATTGGTGGCGCGACGGTGACGAATTCGTCGTCGGGGGCTTGCGGTTCCGGCGACGTCTCGGTGAAGCGTGCGTCGTCCACGGGCTCGATTAAGGGGCCATCTTCTCCAGATCGGGGTAGTCGACGGTGCTGCGCAGGATGGACAAGGTCTCCGGGCTCCTCTTCGTCGTTGGCCACGAGATCTTGCGACGGCGAGCGGCGGCGCTCTCGGGTGGAGGAAGAAATTGGCGAAGGAGGAGGAAGGAGTCGCGCTGGAGGGGAGGAATGAACTGGGCGGCTGCGAGACGTCTCCAGGACGCGAGAAGAGGCCACGGGGAGGCCTGGAAGCTCTCGGCGGCGACGTGTCGTCCACGGCTGGCTCGGTGGCATTCCATCGAGCAGCTTGGAGGCGCGGGGCGGGGAAGAAGACCCCGCTGCCCCTCTGGGCCGGGTGGGCCGGATGGGCTGCTCTCGCCTGGGCGCCAGGTAAGCTTTTCTGTTCCCTTTTCTATTTTTCTTTTCTGACATTTGTTCTGTTTATCTAAATAAAATAGCTAAACATTTTATTAAATGCTGAAATTTTTTATATGGCTTCATAATAAAATAGACTAGCCACTTATAAAGTTTCAACATTTTTAAAATTCAAATAATTTGAATCTTAAATCAAATAGGGGTATTTCATTAATTCCAAGGCACTGTTTGATTATTTGAAAAATCTATGAGCATGGGGTGGGTCCCACATCACTTGATATGTGATCACACTCATTTATAAGACTTTTCAAAAATCTAACCTGAATTTTTGGAAAAGATTTTTATCTGGCCTTTTGAAATAATTCCTCTGGGGGGTTTTCCTTCTCCCATTTTGATTTTGAAGTTGATTTCAAAGATTCTTTTTGAAAAAATTGACATGATGCAAGGTTACTTGATCCTAGCACATTACCTAACAGAGGGTTCTAACAGTCACAAATGAGCTCTAGGTCTTCATGATCGAGCAAGTTGGATGCACCACCACTAGTTCAGTTGGAGAGATTTTCTTAGCTCATATCTGCATCCGTTGCATGGAAATCCCTACTCCTCACATCATAACTATCATTTGGCCTTCTCTCTCCTATGATTGTCCTTATTGATGTGAGCCTTGCACACCCTTTTTGTCTTCCTCCTCCACCATATCTCTCTCTTTGCCATCCTAAGTGTCAACTCTCATCCTTACGCTCATCCATTGCATTATGTAACACCCTGGGTGTCACGCTACAGTAGTCCAACCGTAATCACCTTGTTAATGGTCATGTCATCATGATTAAGCCAGGGTTAAACAACCTTGATCGAGTTGAGCTTGATTTCAATCGAATAAAAATTCCAGAAACAAGTGGCAATTAAACTTGACCCAAAAATTGTGCAAACAATTTTATAAAATGCCTAAAAGTCAGTAGACCCAGATACCATGGTGATGGATATTTATAATAACATTTAAATATTTTAAACCATTCAAACAATAGCTAAAACAGCCCCAATTAAGCCTTTTTAATAACACAAATATGCAAATGAATTTATTTGAAGCCAAAACTTTTTGTGGTAGTATAGAATAATGTAACATGAATATTGAGACCAATTGCACATCTTGTAAAATTCAAATCTATCCAAACCAAAATAAAACTGAAAGGTGAAAGCTTGAGGTAAACAAAAAAAATGCAAAAGGATATTCCTCGTCCTAGGCGCCCACCAGCCCGGCCCAGCCCCTCCACTTCCCTCCTTCTTCCTCGCACTGCTCATAGCGCCTCGCTGTCGACGCCATGGCCATGGATGGCCACACGTCGAGCATCCCGCGGTTCCTCCCCGTGGATAAGAGCCTCTCTGCCAACCCACCCTTGGAACCCTAGGCCGCACCCCCCCCACGATCCCTCCCTCGCGCCTCCCTCTCCCTCTCGCTAGCTCGCCCAAGACGCCATGGGCGCGCCCCATGAGCAGCCTCGGCCATCCTCCGCCTCGAGCTTCACGGGCGTGTCTAGGAGCATCTACATCGACGTGTACTTCGCCGGGGCGCAACAATTTGGGCCGGGACACCCTTGGAGCTCGCAATCGCCACCGTCTTGCCGCCTCTGACCGGAGCTCCTCGCCGTCGATTCGCTCGCCTCCGACCTCCCCGGCCCTTCCTGACCGCTGCTTCTAGCCCCCCGGTGAGCTCTGCCGCGATTCCCCCTCCCCCGCGCGTAATAACCGTCGTAGGTCCTTCCCCGTCGCCGTGATGGCTCCGGGAGCTACCGCGCGTTCGTCGTAGCCTCGGTCTTCGGACGGCCTTGCGCCCTGGCTCCTGTGGCCGTGCCCAATACACCGTAGTCGGGCCGCTGGCGTGCTGCCATGGCCGGAGCCAGCGGCCGCGCCCTCACCCCGCACCCCTCGGCCGCCCCATCTCGCCATGCCAGCCTCCGCCACCCCTGCCCACACCCCCCCCTCCGCGCATTCCCCATCTGGCCGGAGTTGGCCGATACGGCTCGCCGCCGTGCCTCGGCCTGCCTCCAGCGTGCGTGTAATTGGTCGTGGGCTAAGCCCCCCCCCAGACCCACTGACATGTGGCCCCCCTTGGATTAGCCCCTAATCAAAAAAAATAAAAAGAGATTAAAACCCCCCTTGTGAGAATGACTAGTGGGCCCCAGGCCATTCGTTAATTTAAATAATTGATAAACTGTCACTGTTAGACTGACAAGTGGGACCCCCTGTTAATTAGACCTATTGATTAAATTAAAATCCTGTTAAAATAAATGTGACTATGACCAATGGGCCCATGGGCTATTTTTAATAAATAAAATGATTTATAATTCCTATGTCTAAGACATGTAGGCCCCACCAATCTGTTACTGTTGTGGCTAAGGTTGTGGATAATGTTGATTTAATAATTAAAAGAAAATCGCGAAAATGATTTAAATTGAATAAAACTTGAAAATCAATATCTTTTAATCCGTAACTCCGATGAAAATAATTTATATATCAAAGTTGATCAGAAAAATACAACGAACATGAGTACGCTATCCATATACCAACCACACCCCTCTAACGCATCGAAGATCGAACCGTCCCCCCTCCGGACTGTCTGTCCAACGGTTTGTCCGGTACTGTCAAAGTATCCGGATGAATTTATTCTGAACACGAAAGTTGTTCAGAATATTTCAACTAGCACGGTTACACCACCCACACGTTTGTCGGATGTCCACGACACCTCCGGCATGGTACCTTCCCCCTCCGGACACCCTGTCCGGTAATCACCCGGAGCTGGCAGTTCATCCCCGGATGGATTTCCGCTCCGTGCGACGTGCATTGCACTGCGTTAGAATACCGTTAACTTTTCATCTGTCATGTCATGCATCTGTTTGTTATGTTTGCTTTGTATTTACTATTTCTTTCCCCCTTTATTCTCCGTTAGACCCCGGTGCTACCGCCGACTACACCGCTGCCGGGTACCACTACTTCGTCGACGACCCTGCCCCTACCGTCGAGCTTCCAGGCAAGCAGAGCCATTTCTCTTCCCCAGATATCGCCTATCTTTCCGTACATTTCTTGCACTAGGCATGTTTACTGCTTCTGCTACGATTACAATCCTATTCACTTGCATAGCCTGTTTTTGTCGCCCCTTGATGTACCTTCTTTATCCTATGCTGCCTATTATATTTTTGCATTATTCAGCAGTGAGCCATACGCTTTGTTAGTCTACTAGGATTAGATAGCGGGCCGTGAACACTCTGGCGAGTGAACGCGGTAAAAATATATACAACTGCACAGGTACGGTACAATGCAGACACCGCCTGAGGTCCCCTAGCTCGGCTCTGCCGAGCCACCATCAAGTGCGAGCTATCGAGGAGTAATCCTCGTAACTCCACTCGTTGCTGGCTCTGTATAGCCGCTCTAGGTACCTGAACAACGGTTGTCCTTAAAGTTAAGAAAGTCGGGCGACCCAACGGTGCCCGCGAGCGGTATATTGTCGGGAGCGACAGGGAGGGTACGACCAATGTTACTGGCGCGCTTGGCCCCTGCTCGTATCTCGCGAGAGTTACCAAACCACAAAAAGTCGAGCTCTACCAAGAGCACACGCGAGACAAGGTAAGGAGACGGTTCACCTTGTTGGTAACCGCAGAGACTTGGTGGGACGACAGGGCAGGCACCAATGTACTGGTGGTCCTGACTGCTGTCATTGACCGCGGGTCAGTTAAGTCGAGGCAACGATAACGGTTGTCACGCAGGTTAATTAAAATGCTAAATGGTTCGGCGGATGTCTTGAGTAGCCTTTTGTCTTGTACGCACTACCTACATGTGGGACGAGGAGTGTGGGCTCCCCTGCATCGTAGTCTCGTTCGAGGGTCTTCAGACGTCAGCAGTATCGCGGGCTGATTGCCGGGAAGTGGTGTTGTCTTCTCTTGCTCGAGTGGTGTATTTGTATTTGCTTTGATTTTTCTTCACCGGTCAGTCATGCACCGTGCAGGAGTACGTTCGGGTTAGGGTCCAAATCCCGGCGTACATAGGATATAGTCCGGCGGATGAACTCTCTTTTTATTGCCGAAGGATGGGCTGCTTTGTTTCGGATAGCTTCGTTGGGGTGTTCCCTAACAAGGTGTACGCCACCCTGGAGATCCGAGCGTCGTAGAGTCACACCAGTGCACCCCTGCAGGGAGTTTAATCTATTCGAATAGCCGTGTCCACGGTAACAGGACGCTTTATGCTGAAGTTGGATCTTATCACTACAAGCTACTACTATTAAACTGTATGGTTCCGGGTTTTCTTCCTCGCAGGGAAGTCAAGGAGGGGAACTCGGAGGCATTATTATTATTAATCATTACAACTTATATTATACAATGCTGCAGCAACTTCTGCATCATTGTTACTTTATTGCTTTATATAAACTGTTGGTTGTTCTCTTCTTGTGCTGCAAGACATCGTCGGAAGATGCTAGTCTTCGATAGGACTAGCTTGTACCCTTATTCTGATTTCTATCTTGCACTCCATTATATATACATCCTCCCCTTTCCATTTGATACAGTGCATAATGCTTAGTAGCGGACGTAAGACTCGCGGGTATGCTAGATACTCACCTTTGCTTTATTCCCCCCTTTTCGTTTTGGCTGATCGGCCGCTGCAGTCGACGTTGGAGCCTTGGAGTCCTGGAGCAGGAGATCCCCGATGTCGACCACCGCAACATGAAGATCCCCGATGCCTTTTACGACGCCGAGTTCCCCGTTGACCAGGAGTAGTTTGGAGGTTCCCAGGGAGGAGGCCTCGCCTTTTCGATCGGTTGTTATTTGTACTAGCCTTCTTAAGGCAACCTTGTATTCTTGTGTCTGTACTCAGATACTTTTGCTTCCGCTAACTTTGTGCTCTCGAGTTGTTATATTCGAGCCCTCTTGGCCCCTGGCTTGTATTAAACAGCTTGTATTATTTTATTTGTAGAGTTGTGTTGTGATATCTCACTGTGAGTCCCTAATCTCGATCGTGTACCTTGCGTGTATGATTACTGTACACGGTCTGATTTTGGGGGCGTCACACATTAGTGCTCAAAATATCGAAAAGGAGTGGTCAAATTGACTTGTACTTGGCTAGTGATCTGGGGACGAGTCAAGATAAGATTACAAAGAAGACTAAGTGTGAAACTTTAGTAGATTGAGTTCTCAAAAAATATATTTTTTCTCTCGTATTCCCATCTCCCCCTTCTTGCACGTAAACACCATCTTGAGACATTCGAGTCACGGACAGTGAGAGCTCTTGCACCTATTGTTCTTATGTTGCTTGTTTCAATGCTAATATAGACTCTTGCCTCTTATGACTTCAATTGAATTACATACCTTGATTGCTTTACTTTCAAAGTTCTTATATGGTTGGTAGCATGTCACCACAGAAGTTATGCTTGTTATCATTTACCTACTCGAGGACGAACATGAATTAAGCTTGGGGATGTTGATACGTCCCAAACGTATCTACAATTTCTGCTTGCTCCATGCATGTTTTGTGTGATATTGTTATGATCTAGATACACTTTCATACACTTTTGATCATATTTGGACTAACTTATTAAATCAGTGGACCCCAGTGCCAGTTTTTGTTTTCTTCTATTTTTCTATTTCAGGTTTTTCCCATATTAAAAGTGCTCCAAAAAATTCGGAAAAAACCAGTTAAAAATCAGCGCGAAGGAACCTTCCGGAATCACCTGGGTGGCGCCAGAGGGCCACCACCAGGGGCACACGCGCCCTGGTGGCGCGCCCTAGGGCCAGGCCGCGCCAAGGGGGGCGCTTAGACCCCTGGTGGGCCCCCTGGCTACCCTCCCTTCTCCTATATATTCTCCGTGACGGGATTCTTCTTAAGACAAAACCCTTTTTCGCGATCTCGCCTCTGTTCCGCCGTCGCGCTTCCAAGATCGGGAGCGCCAGCAGACCTCTTCTCGGCACCCTGCCGGAGGGAGGATTGACCTCCGGGAGCTTCCCCTCCACCATGGACGCTTCCCGGATGATCCGTGAGTAGTCTACCTTGGACCATGGGTCCGTGATAAGTTGCTATGTGATGTTCTCCTCCGCTCTTTATTATTCATGGATTAGACCTTGTGAGCTGCCCTACATGATCAAGGCACATATGTAATTCATTCTGCTGTTGCTATGCTGAGTTTGCTGGGATCTGATGGATTATGAGACTATGTTCAGTTTGTGATGGAGTAATATATTTGGTTCTTATCTTTTATATTTTTGTTCCTAAGTAATTCTTGCATGTTCTCCGTTGTTGTTTATTGCTTTGACCAAGTAGAAGGTAGTGACGCCAAGAGGGAACGATATTCTCGATTGTGGGTTCATGCCCCCTGATGACTAGCTTGAGTGACAGAAACATGAGTCTAGGGGATGTGCTATTGACACAAGGGGGAAAACACCGGTGCTTGTAACCGCAGTTGCAAGGATTGTTTACTTTACGCAAACTTCTTTTAAAGCAGTTATGTGTTGCTTTGGGTTTACACTTTGGGTGGGGCTCGGAACTTAATACCAGGAAGATGTTCTAGATAGATATCTCAAGGTGGATGATTAGTAGTAGATGCAGTTGGATTTCGGTCTACTTATTTTGGCGTACCTCCCATGCTTTTGAGCCTCTTCCTTTCTTTGTAGCATAGTTAGCATTGCGGTGCGTTTTTAATCATGTCAATTGCCCAGCTGTGATTTGTTTACCTCGCATAGCAGTTTTATCGTCTTTTGGGAGAGAAACATCACTAGTGAACATCATGGGACCCCGGTCCATATTCTCATCACGGTTTATATGCTCAATTACTTCCTGCTTTTACTTTCTAGTAGCTATCACTATCTATTATCTGTTGCGTTGATCCTTTGTAAATAGCAAGGTCGGAGAGATTGAAAACCTCTCTTAACTTCGTTGGGAGCAAAGTTGTTTTTTGTGTGTGCAGGTCCAGGTAAAGTAAGCAACCAGAGGTTTTGAACGGCGCCATTGTTCACTCTACCACCTACTTGTCGACCTTGGAGTCCTACTGGTCGATCTCAACCTTGGCATCTTTGCCAAGGGAAATTTGTTGCTATCCTACATCTGACCTTCCAGTTGTGGTAATCAACGAAGGGCGAGAAGCCATTATCATCTCTCGCGCATCAGGTACCCTCATGGACCCATCTGGATAGCCACAAGCTTCTCCGGCCAGGATTCCATGTTTCTGTAGAAGGGTTGGAAAACCTTTCTTCATTCCAGGAATATTAAAAATGGGGACACTATCATCTTTAGACATGATGGTAATGAGACCCTGTGGGCCAGGATTTTTGACTCAGATGGTGATCGAGCCGGATACTGTATTGAGAGTTCCAGTAGTAGTGATGAAGATTTCTACAACAATGCATAGGAGGCCCGAGTCTCCTCATCTGATGATGAAGCCGACTCTGGTGACGAAGCCGACCACTGAAGCTGTAGCTTTATCTAGTAGTATTTTTCGACTTTTTTCTTGTTTTATTTTGATGTAAGACTCGGCCTTTGATGAATGAAAATTTTAATTTCCTATAAAATATGTAAGTCAGTTTTATACCTGACTTTGGATAAGATATATTCATGCATGGGACTCAACGTGTTTGATGATATCTGTAGCCCCCTGAGCCGATTTGAATTGGCTTGTATCTTTGTCGACTCATATTATAGATCGACTTTTAGCCCCCATTGTTGGTGTGGCACCTTGCGTGCCGAACCAAATCATAATTTTTGTGAAGTGATATTCCCTAATAGTTGGCACGAACATCGTTGCATCGTGCCGAATCTTTGAGAAGAAGTTTCGAGATGTAGTCCCCATGAGTCGGTATATGCATCTGGGTGCTATGCCGAGTCACATAGGTATAACTCTCATTTTATCAGAAAAAGAAAGAATTCTAATGCATGATTGAAAATGATGTATGATATGATGTTTGTATGCAAAAAATAGAATTCGAAGGCTCATATAGAAGACGACTCTGGATTTGAACATGCCTCATCTTCTCGCGTTGAGAGAGATTATTGGTTTATCCAGGAGTCGAAACCTCTCGGTAAGCCGGCAACATATGAAGCCTTACCGGTACTTACGACCAAACTTGATGGGTATTTCTGTAAGCCCCCAAGGTTTAGACTAAGTCAGGTTCGCGTTGGTCGTATAAGCTTGAGCTATATAGGCCAAAATTTAAGTCGTGGAGGACTAATTCATATATATGCCGAGTTCTCATATAAGAGTCGATGAATTTTATCGAGCTCCCCGATTCCCCTGAATAAGCTACATACATGCTCAGTGCCAATAGAGGGTTAATCAAGCCCACAGAACTCTGAGGTAAAGTGGAAAATATGCAATGTATGATGCGAGATGAAAACATGAAAATAATAAGGTAAAGAAGAGTCGGTATGACAGCTAAATGTGGCGAGAGCCGGTGCGACGAAAGTTGACTTATATATTGGATTTGGTGAAGGCCAGTGTGACAGAAGTAGACTTTTATATTATATGGCGAGAGCCAGCGCGACGAGTGTCGACTTATATAGATGTAAAATAATGTTCATGTTCTACTCAACTATAATATGGACGGAGTTGTGCGATGTTCCACGGTCTAGGAGTCTCCTCCATAGATGTGCGTGATTTTTTCCTTCTCGCGTATGTCAACCAGGTAGTAGGATCCATTGTACAGGTTCTTGCTGACCCCAAACGGTCCTTCCCATGGAGAGGATAACATGTGCATTCCATCCGTTTCTGTATGAGGCGGAGCACTAAATCACCTTCCTGGAAAGTCCGACTTCTGATGCGCCGGCTATGATATCGTCGCAGATCTTGTTGGTAGATAGCCGACTGAGCTGCTGCCAGTTCTCGTTTTTCATTGAGAACATCCAAGGAGTCCTCCCTCGCTTTCTCATTGTCGGCTTCCACATATGCGGTGACTCTTGGTGAGTCGTGACAGATGTCACTTGGGAGTACGACTTCCGCTCCATAGACCAGAAAAAATGGTGTGTAGCCTGTCGATCTGTTAGGAGTTGCCGTGATGCTCCACGGTACTAAGGGTAATTCTTCCTCCCAGCAACCCGACGTCCTTTCCAAAGGGACATAAAGTCGGGTTTAAATCCTCGAATCAACTCTTTGTTGGCTCTCTTGGCTTGTCCGTTGGTCTGTGGGTGAGCCACTGATTTCTAAGCACGCTTCTATTCTTGTAGGACAGCAGCAATTTCCCTCAAGTGGATGACCTAAGGTTTATCGAACTCAGGGAAGTAGAGGTTCAAGATGGTCTCTCTCAAGAAACCTTGCAAATAAGATACAAGAAGTCTCTTGTGCCCCCAGCACACCTAATACAACTAGGAGTTGCATAGGTGCACTAGTTCGGTGAAGAGATGGTAAAATATGGGTCATAGGTGTGGCAAAACAAATTAATATAAATCTGTAATAAAAAGTGCAGCAGGCAAACAAGTGGTAAACATGAGCACAAACGGTATTGCAATGGTGGAATAAGGCCTAGGCATCATACTTTCACTAGTGGCAACTCCCAACAACATTAACATAGTCTAATCACATGATATTTCCACTAAAACATGGATTGGAGATGTACCGGAGGTCATTCCTTTGTTATCAAGAGAGGACGAGAATTATGTAGGGCTACAAAAGCACACCTCAGCGTTCGTAGTTCTCATCTATGGATTTCCCAATGTCACCGCGGCCATCCAAAAGAGTACCACAATAACCACAACATATCTCAAGGATAGTCAAAGACAAGCACCAAGAGACTCTCAATCTTCAATCCATTCACAAAAGAGGAAATCACCCATAAAATATTCTTCTAACCCATGTCCAATAGACCGCTGTCACCATGGTCTCGGGGATTATACTAGATAAGATCAAGTGAGTACATCAATCCAATACATAGAAGAAGGGGAAATATCATGGGATCACCCTAGATTAACATAGTCTATGATCAAAATGAAGATCACATCATGGGAGAGAGAGAAGAACACATAGCTACTGGTAGAAACCTCAGCCCCGAGAGGAACTACTCCCGCTTCATGGAGGCAGAAAGCAACGTCGACACAGATGAATCCGGGGGCACGTCCCCGTCCCGGCAGGGTGTCGACACAGGAATTCTGGTCCCCCGAAGCTTGATGGCGATGGTGGCAGAGATCGGAATTGCTTCTAGAGAAAATGGGTCTGGAATCAGGGTTTTCGCGGCGTGTATAAAAATAAGGGCCATGGGGGCCACCAGGGGAGGTCCCAGTCGCCCAGGAGTCCTCACGACGCGGCCCCACCCTAGGCCGCGCCGGGTGGCCGCCTCGGTGACAGGTGGGCCCCCTCCGGCTCTCCTTCGGTGATTACGGAAGGTTCCTTCGCGCTGATTTTTTATATATTTTTTTCCCGGAATTTATTGGGCACTTTAGGTAATGGGAAAACCTAAAATACAAAAGCAGCAGAAAACAAAAACTGGGACTGGGGTGCACTGAGTTAATAGTTAGTCCAAATATGATCAAAAGTGTATGAAAGTGTATCAAAAGCATAGCAATATCACCCAAAACATGCATGGAGTAAGCAGAAATTATAGATACGTTTGGGATGTATCAACATCCCCAAGCTTAATTCCTGCTCGTCCTCGAGTAGGTAAATGATAACAAGCATAATTTATGTGGTGGCATGCTAGCAACCATATAAGGAGTTTTAAGTAAAGCAATCAAGGCATGTAATTCAATTCAAGTCATAACAGGCAAGAGTCTATATTAGCATTGAAACAAGCAACATAGGAACATAAAGGTGCGAGAGCTCTCATTGTCCGTGACTCGAATGTCTCAAAATGGTGTTTGCGTGCAAGAAGTGGGAGATGGGAATACGAGAGAGAAACATATTTATTTGTTGACTACTCAATCTACTAAAGTTTCACACTTAGTCTTCTTTGGAATCGTATCTTGACTCGTCACCAGCCCACTAGCCAGGTACAAGTCAAACTGTTCCACTCCCTTTCTATATTTTGAGCACTCATGCAATGGATGAGCGTAACCAAGAAAATTGACACTTAGTATGGAAAAGAGAGAGATGGTGGAGGAGGAAGACAAAAAAGTCTGAAAGGCTCACATCAATGAGGACAATCATAGGCGAGAGAAATCAAAATGATAGATATGATGTGAGGAGTAGGGATTGCCATGCAACGGATGCACATATGAGCTAAGGTAAGCTCTCCAATGGAACTAGTGGGGGTGCATTCAACTTGCTTTCTCACGAAGACCTAGAGCTCGTTTGAGGAGGCTCATCAGTGGAATATGCAAGCCAAGTTCTATAGTGTGAAGGTCCCCACATAGCTATATGCATAGATGATCATCTATATGGAGTACAAGGTATAAGAGAGAGTACGAGTGTGGATCTCTCAAAAGGAATAGTATGCCCCTTTCTCTCTTTTTATTTTCTTCTTCTCTTTTTTCTATTTTTTGTATTTTTTTGGTGGCCTCAATGGCTCTTTCTATTTAACTCTCGTTTGTCCTCTTTGGGTTCTTTTAATTTGTCCTCTTTGGGATGTTTTCTTCACTTAAGTGCAACACTCTATTTTACAAGGATTATAGGAGATCTTTCACACTTTACAAAAGTACTCAACATAAAGAATATGTAGCTATCATGATGTATGAAAATGTATGCCTCTGCCAGTGTAGCAGGAACATGTATGACATGAAGATCAAGTCCTGAGAAGGTGGATGTTCTATGGAAATATATGTCGGAAAGGCTATGGAAATGCCTTGATAGGTACGTATGGTGGCTGTTTTGAGGAAAGATATAAGGAGGTTTATGATGACAGAGCGTATCATGCCAAGGGTTTGGATGCACCATCGAGGTGGGCGCCAACTCTCGGGGTGAGAAGAGGGCAATGCACGGTACCGAAGAGGCTAGCAAATATAAGGAGGTGGAAGTGTAACCTTTCAATACTTACATTAGTCTGAATAACTCATGCACTTATTATCTGTAACTCAGTATCTAATCAGGAGGTTCACAAAGAGACAAGTACCCCGAGGAGGAGTGTATGGGGGTTTGGTTATCCTTGCGCATCCTCGACTCATGGTACGTGAGTGTACTCTCATATCTGATCCCTCCAAAGATTAGTGAACTATCTAGTAGCTAGAGTTCTCAACTAGTTTTTCTAGTTTCTGAAAATAAACATGGATTGCCCAAAATACGACACCTATCACTAATAGGCTAGAACTCTTGACACCAAAAGTTCAAACATTACTTACAACAATACCTCAAAACTATTGCAAGTTACTACTACAATTGAATAGCAACCTCAATTACCTACTTAAAGTCAAGACACAACTCAGTGCAACAACCAACTCTCTTAACAAGATAAACATGAAAAGTAAAGAGAGTTCTAGCAAAAAACTAAACAAAAGCTAAAGCTCTTGAACAAGATAAACAGTAAAACTAAAGCTAAACATGACAACAGTTATGAAAATATAAAGAACACACAAATAAGAGAGATAAGCATGAAATCCTATGATGTGTTCTACTTTGAAGTGGAGCGTGTTTCTCTCCCACACAAAGAAAGATGGGTTCTAACTTGCTATGAACAGAAAACTAAGCTAAAGAAAAATAAAAAGTAAACCTAAGAGCGAGACGCTCCAAGCATAGCACATAACGCATGAAGTGATAAAATATAGTGAGACGGAGGACGAACTGATGATTGTTGATGGAGAAGGGGATGCACGGGGGCCTCCCCAAGCTTAGACGCTTGAGTCTCCTTGAATATTTATTTGGGATGCATGGGGGCATCCCCAAGCTTGAGGGTTTGACAGTCCCGGATCTTCTTTCATCATCTTCCCTCGCACACTTGAAAACGCCCTTCATACATAACTCATCATAAGATGATTAGAGAGGTTAGTACCCTTAATAAAATAATTTTCCTCTACTGGAAATAAAGGTTTTCTTTAAGGGATACAGTTTCTCAAGATTTCCAAAAAGTTTTTGATAAAAAAGGCTAGCGCAAGACTTGCAAAAGTAAGGAAAGGAAAAATGTGGCAGAATCTGTGAAAAACAGAACTCAGGTAGTAAATAAATTTTTTTGGGTACTTCTACAACTCAAATAAAAAACTCAGAGCAGACGCTCGAAAGTCAATTGTATAGAGCACGCTGTCAAAACAGTTCAGATCAAAAAGATGATCTGGTGATTTTAGGAGAATTTTTTCGTCCAAGGACAGAATCTGTTTTCTGGACAGCATGTCAAAACTTTTGAACTTTCTTGCAATCAGCGGCTAAACTTGGCACAAATCTTAAAAATAAAGATACAATGATGTTGCTACAGTAGTAACAATCAATAAGACCATTAAAAACTGCAAGAAAAAACTGAAATTGAAGATAACAAGGGTTGTCTGCCTAGATCTCATTCTTTATAGCCATAAAGATAGGCTTAAGATTTTAATGATGCTCTCGTAGGAATAAGAGTTGAAGAACAAAAGAGAGAATCAAGAAGCAAATACCAAACACATTTAAGTCTAACTTGTTTCCTATGCATAGGAATATTGCAATAGAATAATTCATTGAAGCACAAAGCTATAAGCATAGGAAGGCAAAACAAGTGCAACTTCAAAACCTTCAACATAAAGAGAGGGAACTTGATATTATTGAAATATCTATAAGCATATGTTCCCTTCTCATAATAATTTTCAGTGGGATCACGAATAAACTCAACAATATAAGTATCACATAAAGGCATTGTTACCATGATCCACATGCAAAAAGGTACTTTTACTCTCCACATAAGCATAATCTTTCTCATTGGTAATAGTGGGAGTAAGACTATCATAAACAATTTGAACACTATAGATTAATTGTGTATTAGAAAGATGGTGTTCAGCAAGGGAGTAATTCCCTCCATGATTATGACAAGATTCATAAGGATAATTTCTCCTTATGTCATAGGTAACTTTACAATCACTATAGATAGGAGTTATAACATCATCATAGTAGAGAAGAGAATTATCATTGCTAGCAACTATATTTTTAAACATGTTGTCTTTATTCTTACTAGCAAAAGAATTATCAATTACCACATCACTAATAGGTAAAGGGCTTGAAATCCTATCATTCCCAAGCTTAGAGATTTCCATATCATCACTCTCAGAGCTGGTACCAAAAAGATTTTCAAGATCATAAGTAGCATTATCATCATTTTCCCAATCACAAAAAGTAACATGCATATCATAATCAAAATCATCTTCAAGAGTGCCTACAGACTTAACATCAGGATAATAATGAATGCAATCAAGCTCACTATCCTCCGTAAATTTATGTCCATTAGGATAAAAATTGATGCGAGGAATATGCTCAGGCCAGGTTGATACACATTCTTCTTCCTTCTTGCTCCTCTTCCTCCTTCTCTTCTTTTTCTTCTTCTTCTTCACCTTAGGAGGGAGTGGTTGGAGATGAAGTTTCTCCACATATCCTGGTTTATCATTAGAAACAAAAGGGTAAACTTGGGAGAATCTCTCCTTTTTATTAGTAGAAATATAAGAGACATTTTTATACTTTGGAAAAGTTCCCTCCTTTCTAATCTTACTTATGTAATCATTTTCATGGCAATTAACAACACAATAGAGATTGCAATTTTGCAAAGTGTTGTTTATTCCTAAGGCATTAACATCTAGCCAAGAAGTATTTTCTGATAACTCTTCACACATAAAAAATAACATAAGTTTATCATAAAGATCAGGAATGATCATGTTATCACACAATTTCTTAACAGTTATGTTTTGAAAGTGCATGCATTGAAAATTGAAGTGACCCACTATACAGCAAAGTTCACAAGTAAAAGGAAAAGGTCACATAATTCTCTAGAAATTTCATTTAAATCTTTGACCCAATTGATTGTTCTTTCCTTCTTATGTTTCTTACAATATTTCTCTTCTTCGATCATAGGACTTTCACAAGGTCTACCCACTCCACAAAAATTAACATGCTTATATAAAACTTCATTTTCAGGAATTGGATCATGCATGTGGCAATCATCATGAAGAATCTCATTTTCTTTGCAAATCTCTTTAAAAGGTTCATGGTGCTTGATCCAATTCTCCTTAGGCATATTAATATGTGAAGCAAAAGATTTGAGGAAATCAACAAGGAGTTGATAATGAAGCCCAAACTTAGCACTAAACTTATTAAAACTTGCAGTTTCAACAAAGGACTTAATGCAATCATACTCATAACTTATACCTGACTCTTTACCTTTGTCGATCTCCCAATATTTTGTATTTCGTTGAATTCTTTCAAGGAGTTCCCATTTAGCATCAATCTTTTCGTTTGTGAAAGAACCCATAGAGGAAGAATCGAGCAAGTATCTTGTCGAGAGAGCCTTGCATAAAAATTATTAATAATTATATCTTTGGGGAGCCCATGCTTAGGACATGTTAGCATTAAAGTTTTTAGTCTCCCCCAAGCTTGAGCTATGCTCTCTCCGTCGTGAGGATAGAAATTATAAACATAATTCCTATTCTCATGGACTTCATGTAGAGGATAAAACTTGGAGTAAAAGAGAGATTGGATCTCTTCCCAATCCAGCAGGTGAGAATCATCTAGTAGCCTATACCATTCAAATGCTTTTCCTTTCAGTGAAAAGGCAAAAAAATCCTCATGACTCCATCTCTTGTCAAACCTGAAATCTTAAACAACTCACAAAGTTTTGTAAGTTTCAACAAATGAATAGTAGTATTGATAGTCCCATCATAACAATCATTCCTAATTATTTCAATTATCCCAAGTGGTATTTTGAATGGGGTACATTCAGTAGGTGGAGGAGACTTCTCTACCACGGGTGTGGTAAAGCGGCCTTCCCCAAGAAGCGAACTAAGAGTGCAGTTTTCCATAAGCATAACTAATGAAAATAAAAACAAGAAACAAAAAGATTTAATTGCAAGATCTAAATATATACCTTTAAACCTTACCTCCCCGGCAACGGCGCCAGAAATAACTTGATGTCTACACACGCTTCTATCCTTGTAGACTATGTTGGGCCTCCAAGCGCAGAGCTTTGTAGGACAACATCAATTTCCCTCAAGTGGATGACCTAAGGTTTATCGAACTCAGGGAAGTAGAGGCTGAAGATGGTCTCTCTCAAGCAACCCTACAATTAAGATACAATAAGTCTCTTGTGTCCCCAACACACCTAATACAAATAGGAGTTGTATAGGTGCACTAGTTCGGCGAAGAGATGGTAAAATATGGTTGATAGGTGTGGCAAAACAAAGTAATATAAATCTATAATAAAAAGTGCAGCAAGCAAACAAGTGGTAAACGTGGGCACAAATGGTATTGCAATGGTGGAAACAAGGCCTAGGCTTCATACTTTCACTAGTGGCAACTCCTAACAACATTAACATAGTCTAATCACATGATATTTCCAATAAAACATGGATTGGAGACGTACTCGGAGGTCATTCCTTTGTGATCAAGAGAGGACAAGTATTATGTAGGGCTACAAAAGACACCTCAGAGTTCGTAGTTCTCATCTATGGATTTCCCAATGTCACCGCGGCCATCCAAAGAGAGTACCACAATCACCACAACATCTCTCAAGGATAGTCAAAGAAAAGCACCAAGAGACTCTCAATCTTCAATCAATTCACAAAAGTGGAAATCACTCATGAAAATATTCTTCTAACCCATGTCCAAAAGACCGTCGTCACCATGGTCTCGGGGATTATACTAGATAAGATCAAGTGAGTACATCAATCCAATACATAGAAGAAGGGGAAATATCATGGGATCAACCTAGATTAACATAGCCTATGATCACAATGCAGATCACATCATGGGAGAGGGAGAAGACCACATAGATACTGGTAGAAACCTCTGCCCCGAGGAGGAACTACTCCCGCTTCATGGAGGGAGGAAGCAACATCGATGGAGATGAATCCGGGGGGCACTTCCCTGTCCCAGCAAGGTGCCGACATAGGAATTCTGGAACCCCGAATCTTGCTGGCGATGGCGGCGGAGATCAGAATTTCTTCTAGATAAAAGGGGTATGGAGTCAGGGTTTTCGCGACGCGAGTAAAAATAATGGCAAAGGGGGGCCACCAGGGGAGGTCCCAGTCACCCATGCGGCCTCCCGACGCGGCCCCACCCTACGCCGCGCCGAGTGGCCGCCTCGATGACAGGTGGCCCCCCTCCGACTCTACTTCAGTGATTCTGGAAGGTTCCTTCGCCCTGATTTTTATATATTTTCCCGAAATTTATTGGGCACTTTAAGTAATGGGAAAACCTGAAATACAAAATCAGCAGAAAACAGAAACTGGCACTGGGGTGCACTGAGTTAATAGGTTTGTCCAAATATGATAAAAACTGTATGAAAGTGTATCAAAAGCATAGCAATATCACCCAAAACATGCATGGAGCAAGCAGAAATTATAGATACGTTTGGGACGTATTAGCCACCGACGCAAGGTCGAGTCAGATGTGCTCATTCTTGCAGAATCGCTGCATAATTTCTTCTGATAGGTTAGAGCCTGACGAGGGAGTGACCCCACGACTCCTCACTGTGAGGGTACCTGGTGCGTGTCTAGACTTGTGGCCCACTAGAAGACTCACGAACCGACATGAAGCCAAAGACTTGAGGCGCAAGACATGGACTCCTACTTGTAGTCGACTAGGACTCATGTAAACCCCTACCTGGCTATCTATATAAAGCGAGGCAAGGGCACCTCTCTAAACAACTGACAACTTGAGATTCCCCCACGCATAGAACTAGACAAGTCTCTCTCCACCAAAGCCCTCGCGGCACCTCTGTACATCATCATCAATACAAGATCAGACAAGAAGCATGTAGGGTTTTCCCTCCGGGGGCCTGAAGCTGGGTAAATCGTGCCCTCATGTGTCGCTTGTCACCGTCCGAATCCTACCAACACGCAGGCCATGTCGCTCTCCTTCCTTCTACACGAAACCTAGGGTACCTAACCCTAGGACTTGCCGAGGCTGATCCTCGTCAGAGACATTATCAGTGATGATTATATGGGGATAGCCGAATCTTTATATTTACTTTTTCAAGACTTTCAGTGTTGTTGCAGCGTCACATTTACTGACCGGCTCTGCCTCAACCCATTTGGTGAATTTATCAACTGCCACTAATAAGTGTGTATTCTTGTTGGCTGACCTTTTGAAAGGTCCCACCATATCAAGCCCCCACACTGCAAAGGGACATGTGATAGGGATCATCCTGAGTTCTTAAGCCGGCACGTGAGCTTGCTTTGCATAAAGCTGACACCCATCGCACTTTTTAACTATATCTTCTGCATCCGCATGTGTTGTAAGCCACTAGAAACCATGTCGGTAGGCTTTAGCAACCAGCAAACGAGAGCCAGCGTGATGTCCGCAATCTCCATAATGTATTTCATTGAGGATTGCTCTACCTTCTTCTCGTGAAACACATCTCTGAAAAACATCCGCGGGACTTCGCCGATGTAACTCACCGTTGATGAGTACAAAGGATTTGCTCCTGTTGACAATCTTCCTAGCCAGTATTTCATCCGGACGTAGGATTCCCCGGGTCTTCTAATCCAAATAAGGTACAACCCATGAGGGGGTGGTATGTATTGCAGCCACCAGAGCCATTTCTGGATCCGGCTCTGCTATGTCTTGCTCTTTTGGTGGCTGCATAGACGGCTTTGTTAGGACATCTTGGAATACGTTAGGAGGGACCGGTTTTTGCTGAGAGCCAAGCTGGGAAAAAGCGTTAGCTGCTTCGTTTAGTTTGTGCTCCATGTAATCCACCTGGTATCCAACAAAGAAGCCGGCTTGTCTTTCCACTTCTCGCCGATAAGCCGCCATGGTGGCATCTTTGGAATTCCATTTTCCTGACACTTGTTGAGAAACGAGGTCAGAATCGCCATAGCATTGAATCCAGCTTATGTTCATTTCACGAGCCAGCCGCAACCCATGAAGTAAGGCCTCATATTCTGCTGCGTTGTTGGTGCAAGTGAACTGTAATTGCAAGACATAACAGAATTTCCCTCCTTTAGGCGAGGTAAGCACCACGCCGGCTCCTGATCCTTGGAGCTATCGACTGCCATCAAAGTTCATTGTCCAGTACTTGGTAATAGGCTTCTCTGGAGGTGCTTGGATTTCTGTCCAGTTGTTGATGAAGTCGACCAACGCCTGGGACTTGATATCCATGCACGGCTCATACTTGATATGATAAGCCCCCAACTCTATAGCCCACTTTGCAATCCCTCCTGTGGCTTCCCGGTTTTGGATGATATATGGAAGTGGTGTTGAGCTGACTACAGTTATGGGGTGCTCCTGGAAATAGTGTTTAAGCTTCCGACTCACCATGAATACACCAAGGACCAGTTTCTTCCAGTGAGGGTAGCATTGCTTCGATGAGGTCAAGACCTCACTAACATAGTAGACTAGCCTCTGTAAGGGGTGCTCTTTATCAGCTTCCATTCGCTCAACCACAACCACATCACTAACTGCTCGATTGTTGGATGAGATATAGAGTAGCATAGGTTCTTTTGGCTTAGGAGCCGCCAGTATTGGAGCTTGGGATAATTGTTTCTTCAGCGACTCCAGATCCTAATCAGCCTCATCATCCCAAACAAAATTTTCCGACTTTCGCAAGAGTCGGTACAGGGGGATTGCCTTTTCTCCAAGTCGGCTTATAAACCGACTTGGGGCAGCCACGCATCCTGTGAGTCGTTGGAATCCCTTTACTGAGGCCGGTTTCTGAAGGGCCATGATATCATTGATTTTCTCTGGGTTCGCCTCAATGCCTCTCTCAGATACTATGTATCCGAGGAGCTTTCCTGCAGGGACTCCAAAGGTGCATTTGGAGGGTTTTAACTTCATCTGATACTTGCACAGATTCTTGAAGGTTTCCTGTAGGTCACTGATGAGTGAGTCGGCCAACTGGGACTTGACCACCATATCATCCACACAAGCGTGTACGTTGCGCCCAATTTTCTCCTTCAGGCAACTCTGCACTGTTCGCTGGTATGTGGCTCCCGCATTCTTCAGGCCAAAGGGCAAAGAAGTATAACAGTAAATCCCAAAAGGAGTGATGAAAGCCATTTTCTCCTGGTCTTCAAGATCCATCTTGATTTGATGATAACCAGAGTAGGCATCAAGAAAACACAGGAGCTCACATCTCGCAGTCGAGTATATGATTTGGTCGATGTGAGGTAGCGCAAAGGGATCCTTCGGGCAAGCCTTATTTAATTCGGTGTAGTCAATACACATACACCAAGTCCCGTTCTTTTTCAACGAGTACCGGGTTTGCGAGCCACTCCGGATAAAAAACTTCCATGATTAACCTAGCGGCAAGGAGCCGAGCTATCTCTTCCCCAATGGCGTTTCTCCTTTCGTCGTTGAAACGGCGAAGGAATTGCTTGACCGGCTTCAGCTATGGATTTATATTTAGGTGGTGCTCAGCGAGTTCCCTCGGGACACCTGGCATGTCAAGAGGTTTCCATGCAAAAATGTACCGATTCTGACGGAGGAACTCGATGAGCGCGCTTTCCTATTTATCGGATAACCCTGTCCCAATGATGAATTGCTGAGAAGCGTCACCAGGAACAAAATCGACTTTCTTTGTATCATGAGCCGGTTGAAACTTTGGGTTGGTGTCGGGAGTCGGTTTCTTCAAGATGGTGGAGTTTGCCGGGACTTACGTTTTCCTGGTATGCTGATAAGTCCTCTTTGGCAGATGCTGACTCAACAAATTTGACGTGCTGCTCGTCACACTCCGTGGCCTTGGACCGGCTCCCATCTACCATAATTTGGCCGTGAGGACCCGGCATCTTGAGCTTCAGGTAAACATAGCACGATCGAGCCATGAACCTAGCGTAAGCCGGTCTGCCCAAGATGGCATCATATGGGCTCTCGAGTTTTACCACTTCAAAGGTATGATCTCAGAGTGAAAATTTTCAGCGTTTCCAAAGGCCGTCTCTAGGTACATCTTGCCTATGGGGCGTGCCGAATTTCCTGGGACTATCCCGTGGAAAACAATGTTGGAGGTCTGCAGTTGTTTTTGAGTCAATCCCATCCTGCGGAAGGTCTCATAGTAAAAGATGTTGATGTTGCTTCCTCCGTCCATGAGCACTTTGTCAAGTGTATATCCTCCAATTTGCTGGGAGACTACCAAAGCCAGAGTGCCCGGGTTCTCTACCACTGGGGGTGGTCGTCCCTTGTCTAGGTGATCGGCTGCTCTGACCACACTACAAGAAATATGCTCGTACATGACGTTCTTTACGTGGTCGTGGATGAATTCATCATAAATCTATGACGATTTCATACAAGATGGACGCAAATCGTCCGAGGGGGTCAAATCCCTACAAAGTTACGACGATGTGAGTCAAAACATCAAAATCGCATGAGATAAAATCATCATAAACTGATCCACATAGTTTACATAGTTATTTTTAGTCGGTTACGACAGATTTAGATCGTCATAACATTTACGACGATTATAATAACGTTGTAACACGTTCTAACTATGCGTACATGTCAATCGTGGGGTCCATTCGATCCAACCTCATCTATCTATTGAGCGTTCGTTGCTAGGTGTTACTCTTGACAAACTTTTGTTGGATCTATGATGAAATAGCTACTTGTTTTCCTATAAATGATTTTTTGGAACAATAAAAAGTAAACTATCTAGCACATGTAGTTTAAATTTGACCCAGTTTCAACTGAAACAGCGAAATTTTGTTTTTTTATGAGAGGTGTATGAAAAACATTTAACATGCAACTATTTGGTCAATTGTACATAAAATATGGTCTAATATTTTGAAAAATGGGTTAGTACAATTTTTCACAAATATTTGGTAGGTTCTTCAAAAAATAGCCAATAATAATTACCACTAAAACTTAGCATTAATTAAAAAAGTCTAAATTAATTATATCTTCAAAAATTAATTCTGGTACAAATAAATAAAAATACCTCTATAGGAGAAGGTATTTATTTAAAACATTAAAAAATGGAACAAATAATTATTTGCTATTAAGTTAATAGTTGTAATAGTATTAACCTAAAAAAAGTTCAATAAAAACCCAATAAAACTAGGATAATAATAATATAATATTTAAATTTATTGATGAGATTTAAATTTAAATTTTAAATTTCATTTTGAACTAAAAACAGAAATAATATGAAGAAATAATAAAAAACAGAAAAAATAAGAAGATCTCGCCCTACCTATAGTGGACCGAAGCCCACTATAGTCTCTCCATAAACCACACCCTCTCTCTCTCAAGCAGAGGCCCATTTTTAGACCCCACGGTAAATGACACTAGCTGGCTAACCCGTGAGTAAAAAATAATTGATTGGCTTTTTTTGATTTACAAAAAAATCCAGAAAATGCAATAAACTTTGAAATTAAATATCTGTTAAACCATAATTCATATGAAATAATTTTGCAACAAAGATTTTGTAGGGTTTTCATAGAAAATAGCAATAATGGTCAATATTAAAACTTAGCATTAATTAGAAAATCCTAAATGCGTTATTGCTTGTGGAATTAATTATTATTTCAATAAATAAAAATACCTCTATAGCAGAAGGTATTTAATGAAAATACCAAAAAGGACAAAGATAATTAATTAATATTCAAATAATAGTAATTATAATATTAACATAAATAAAAGTTCAAATAATGTCACAACCCCATGGTTGGTATGTGTTAAGTTAGCTAGTTTAGAATTGCATCATGTTTAGATTAAAGAAGGAATGAGTGTTAAAAAATGAAATGTCTTTGTAACACATGAGTTTTCCTTCGAAACCCTTATTCTTCCGGAAGAGATGGTCTAGTTTGTACATGAAGTGCATCCAGTTTTTTCTGTAACCCTCTCAAAATTTTAGCACGTGATATATTTGTGAAATGATGATGTCATGCCAAGTTTCAACCATTTCTAAGTTGATCTTGTAGTGGTTTTCAATTTCAGAATTATGTAGATCAAAATAAATCATTGGATGCATGAAAACTAGTAAATGAAGTAAAAAAAGGTTGGAAATTTGGGGACGTAGCTATGATTGATTTATATTGAATACACAAAAATATTTAAGAAGAAATAAATGTTAAAAAATGAAAATGGCTTTGCAACACATGAGTTTTCCTCCGAAACCCTTATACTTCCAAAATAGATGGTCTAGTTTGTACACGAAGTGCATCCAGTTTTTTTTGTAACCCTCTCAAATTTTTAGCACATGATATATGTGTGAAATTATGATGTCATGCCAAGTTTCAACCATTTCTGAGTTGATCTTATAGTGATTTTCAATTTCAAGGTTATGTAGATCAAAATAAATCACTAAATACATGAAAACTAGTAAATGAAGTCAAAAAGGTTGAAAATTTGGGGAGGATGCTATGATTGATTTATATTGAATACAAAAAAAGAGTGAAGAAGAAATAAATGATAAAAATGAAATGTCTTTGTAACACACGAGTTCTCCTCCGAAACCCTTATACTTCTGAAAGAGATGGTCTAGTTTGTACACAAAGTGCATCCATTTTTTTTCTATAACCATCTCGAAGTTTTAGCACATGATATATGTGTGAAATGATGATATTATGCCAAGTTTCAACCATTTTTTAGTTTATCTTGTAGTGGTTTTCAATTTTAGGGTTATGTACATCAAAATAAATCACTAAATGCATGGAAACTAGTAAATGAAGTAAAAAAGGTTGGAAATTTGGGGAGGTGGATATGATTGATTTATATTGAATAAACAAAAAGATTGAAGAATAAATAAATGTTAAAAAATGAAATGTCTTTGTAACACATGAGTTTTCTTCCGAAACCCTTATACTTCTGAAAGAGATTGTCTAGTTTATACACGAAGTGCATCCAGTTTTTTCTGTAACCATCTCAAATTTTTTTCGCATGATATATGTGTGAAATGATGATGTCACGCAAAGTTTCAACCATTTCTGAGTTGATCTTGTAGTGATTTTTAATTTCAGGGTTATGTAGATCAAAATAAATCATTAAATGCATGAAAACTAGTAAATGAAGTCAAAAAGGTTGGAAATTTGGCAAGGTGGCTATGATTGATTTATATTGAATACAAAAAAGATCGAAGAAGAAATAAATCTAAGAGCAATATCCTACCAATGAGCAGCTAACTATTGTTTGCGTTCTGATCCGAAGCAAGACCGGAACTCCAAATTCTGTACAACATATGTCCTTGAATTAACACATCGGAAAAAACTGACCTTTTATGGGATACTTCCCAAAAAAAGGTTGCTAACAGGATGTGCATATGACTAATTTGTACTAACCTATTAACTCAGTGCACCCTAGTGCCAGTTCCTGTTTTCTGCTGTTTTATATTTTAGGTTTCCCCCATATTAAAAGTGCTCCAAAAATTCGGGAAAAATCCAAAAAAAAAAACAGCGATCAGGAAGCTTCCGGAATCACCGAGGGGGGGGGGGGGGGGGGGCAGAGGGGACCCACCAGGACCCCAGGCGCGCCCCAGGGTGGGGCCGCGCCAGGGGGCTGCCTGGGCCCCTGGTGGCTCCCTTGGCTGCCCCCCTTCGCCTATTTAATCCTCGTGACGTGAAACCCCCGTGAAGGGAACCCTTTTTCGCGATCTCTCCTCTGTTCCGCCGCCGCTGCACTTCCAAGATCGGGAGCACCAGAAGACCTCTTCCCGGCACCCTGCCGGAGGGAGGAACCACCTCCGGGAGCTTCTCCACCACCATGGACGCTTCCCGGATGAACCGTGAGTAGTCCACCTTGGACCATGGGTCTATGATCAGTAGCTATGTGATGTTCTCCTCCCCTCTTTGTTCTTCATGGATTAGACCTCGTGAGTTGCCCTACATGATCGAGGCACATATGTAATATTTTCTGCTGTTGCTATGCTGAGTTTGCTGGGATCTGATGGATTATGAGATTATGTTCAGATTGTGTTTGAGTAATATGTTTGATTCTCCTCTTTTATATTTATGTTCTTGAGTAATTCTTGCATGTTCTCCGTTGCTTTTTATTGATTTGGCCAAGTAGTAGGTCGTGACTCCAAGAGGGAGAGTTATGCATGATTGTGGGTTCATGCCCCCCGATGACTAGCTTGAGTGACAGAAACATGAGTCTAGGGGATGTGATGTTTCCACAAGGGGGAAAACAACGGTGCTTGTACTTGCGGGTGCAAGGATTGTTACTTTACACAAAGTTCTTTAATGCAGTTGTTTGTTGCTTTGAGTTTACACTTTGGGTGGGATTCACAACTTAATACCAGCGAGTTGTTCTGGATAGATATCTCAAGGTGGATGATTAGTAGGTAGATGCAGATGGATTTCGGCCTACTTGTCTTGGCGTACCGCCCATGCTTTTGAGCATCTTCCTTTCTTCATAGCATAATTAGCATTGGTTTGCGCACATAATCCTGTCAATTGCCTAGCTATGATTTGTTTACCTCGCATAGCTATTTTACCGTCTTTTGGGAGAGAGACATCACTAGTAAACATCACAGAACCCCGGTCCATATTTCCTACACTGTTTACACTATCAATTTACTTTCAGTATTTACTTTTCCGTAGCTATCACTATCATTATTATCCCGTGCGTTTTATCCTTTGTAAACAACAAGGCCGGAGGGATTGACAAGCCCTTTGTAATCGTTGGGAGCAAAGTTATCTGTTGTGTGTGCAGGTCCACGCCTACCGCCAATCTCTGGCGCCTTTGTCACCTTCCTGTCGTTGTCGGAGTCCTACTGGAGACAAACCTTGGTATCTTCACTGAGGGAAATTTGCTGCTGTCTACATATCAACCATCCACTTTGGGTAACAAACGAGGGGGCGTTAATTCGTACCATCAAAAGCAATTTCTGGCGCCGTTGTCGGGGACTCCACTCTTCCGGATAGGGGAGTTGCACACTATCTTTTATCTTTGCTTTTTAGTCTTGTTTGTTTACCTTTCAGTTTTTGCTTTAGTGTCCTTTATCAAAAATCAAAAAAATAGTTATCTTGTCTGCTGCCACTATGGGTTCCTCTGAGAACACCAAGTTGTGTGACTTCACTAATCACAACAACAGTGACTTTATCTGCACTCCTATTGCTACACCTGCTACTTCAGCACCTTCTTATGAGATTAAACCTGCTTTGCTGAACCTTGTTATGAAAGACCAATTCTCTGGTGCTAGAGATGATGCTGCTTTGCACTTGAATAATTTTATTGAGCTTTGTGATATGCAAAAGTACAAAGAAGTAGATGGTGATATTGGTAAGCTTAAGCTTTTTACTTTCTCCTTGAGGGTTGAAGCTAAAATCTGGTTTCAATCCTTCCCTAAGAATAGCATAGATTCTTGGGATAAGTGCAAGGATGCTTTTATTGGGAAGTACTACCCCCTGCTAAGATTATCCAATTGAGGAGCTTTATTATGAATTTTAGGAAATTGGATAATGAACACGTTTCCCAAGCTTGGGAACACATGAAATCTCTTGTTAAGAATTTCCCTACGCATGCTTTGACTACTTGGATGGTTATCCAAACTTTTTATGTAGGCTTGAACTTTACCTCGTGGAACTTGTTAGATTCGGCCGCGGGAGGAACCTTTATGTCAACTACACTTGGTGCTGCCACAAAACTTCTCGATGAGATGATGAACAACTATTCCCAATGGCACACCGAAAGAGCTCCAACAGGTAGGAAGGTAAACTCTGTCGAGGAGATCTCCTCCCTAAATGGAAAAGTTGACTTGATTATGTCTCTACTTACCAAGCAATCTCCTATTGATCCTCATGATGTTCCTTTTAATTCATTGATTGCTCAAGATCAAGTAGATGTGAACTTTATCTCTAGAAACAACTTCAACAACAATGCTTATAGGAGTAATTTTGGTAGCAACCCTAGACCGTTCCCCTCCAACTATGGGAACAACAACACTTATCCTAGCACCAGAAACTCTACCCCTAGAGATAGAGACATGCCTAGTTATGAGAAACTTTTGAAAATAGAGAAGGCCACTAAGAACTACATGCACACCCAGTATGAAAAAAATAAGACCTTCTCTAGACACCTAGATGAGCATAATTATATCTTGCAAGACATTGGTGGACAACTAGAGAGTCTGAACATCGAGATTTCTAACCTTCAGAGTAGGCTCACCACCACGGAACCCAAGTTTCCAATATGTCTCACACACAGGATACTTTGATAAATCAAATGGCAGCTAAACCTGAAGTGGTTTCGACTATAAAGGAGGAAGAGGATAGAATTAAGAGCCTTCCTACACACCATACTGTTGCTACTATCCAAGTTGTTGAGGATATCCAAACTCTTAGCACCCAATGCACCCCTAGTCCCATAGGACCTATTAATGGTGATGCTATGACCTCAACCGTAGAAGAAGAAATTCCTATGACTATAGAAGCTACCAAACAAGTGAGCCTGAAGGACACCACTACCACTTTACTTGATAGTAATGACCTTGATTTTGATAATTGCACCCTTTCTGAAGTTATTCGTTTCCTTCACAAGATGTCTAGAGACCCCCACACTAGCACACTTAATCTTGCCTTCACGAAGCATATCACTAATGCTCTCATTAAAGCTAGGGAGGAGAAGCTTAGGCTAGAAGCCTCCATACCTAGAAATCTAGAAAATGGTTGGATCCTATGATTAAAATTAAGTTGAATAACTTTTCTTGCTATGCTTTATGTGATGTTGGAGCTAGTACCTCCGTTGTGCCCAAAAGGATGTATGATATATTTGAATTGAAACCTTTTGATACTTGTTCTCTTGGTGTTCGTCTTGTCGATTTTCCGTAAAGAAACCTTTGGGGAAGATCGATGATGTTCTTATCATTGTCAATGAAAATTATTTTCCCGTTGATTTTACTATTACGGACATTGAATGTGAACCTTCTTGTCCAATTATTTTGGGACATCCTTTTCTTCGCACCGTGGGTGCTATTATTGATATGAAAGAAGGGATTATAAAATTCCAATTCCCTCTCAAGAAAGGGATGGAACACTTCCCTAGGAAAAAGATTAAGTTGCCTTTTGAGTCCGTCACACGGGCTAGTTATTTTCTTGAAAAGACTTGATCTATTTGCATTA
Organism: Bromus sterilis; assembly: GCA_950022295.1. Taxonomy (NCBI): domain Eukaryota; kingdom Viridiplantae; phylum Streptophyta; class Magnoliopsida; order Poales; family Poaceae; genus Bromus; species Bromus sterilis. The sequence continues at coordinate 170,749,025 of OX465595.1, read as the reverse complement.
AGCCTAGCTAATGGCTTTAACGAAGCGCTTTCGGGAGGCAGCCCGCAACGAATTTAGGATTTCCTTTTTATTCTGTTTTTATTGGTCTTGATTGTTACTACTGTAGCAACATCATTGTATCTTTACTTTTCAAGCTTTGTGCCATTTATAGCCTCATATGATAAGGGAAATGAAAGTTGTGACATGCTGACCAGAAAACAGATTCTGTCCTCTTGACTAGAAAAATCAGAGAAAAATTCCAGTTCATATTTTTGAGCTGAATTTTTTACACAGCGTGCTCTATACAATTACGGAACTTTCGTATGTTATGAGTTTTTTTATTTGAGTTTCATAAGTATCCCTAAACAATTCTTTTCTACCTGCTGGTCTGTTTTTCGCAGATTCTGTCCTGTTTTTCCTTTTCTTCGTTTTGCAAACCTTAAGCTTGCTTTTTATTTGCAAAAACTTTTTGGCAATCTTGAGAAACAGTAGATCTTCAAGATTATCCTTGTTTCCAGTAGATAAAACATTATTTTATTATGGGTACTAACCTCGCTAATCAGATTATGATGAGTTACGTATGAAGGGAGTTTTCAAGTGTGCGAGGTAAGATGATGAAAGAAGATTAAGAAGTGTCAAGCGCTCAATCTTGTGGATGCCCCCATGCATCCCCAAGAAATATTCAAGGATACTCAAGCGTCTAAGCTTGGGGATGCCCCCGTGCATCCCCTTCTCCATCAACAATTATCAGTTCGTCTCTCGTCTCACTATATTTTTATCGCTTCATGCGTTATGTGCTATGCTTGGAGCGTCTCGCTCTTAGGTTTTGTTTTTAGTTTTATTTAGCTTTTCTTGTTGTTCATAAAAAGTTAGAACCCAACTTTCTTTGTGTGGGAGAGAAACACGCTCCACTTCCAAAATTTAGAACACAACATAGGACTTTTTCATGCTTATCTTTGCTGTGTGTGTTCTTCATCTTTTCATAGCTGCTATCATGTTTAGCTCTTAGTTTTCATGTTTATATTTTCAAAGAGCTTTTGTTTAGTTTGTTGCTAGAACTCTTTTGAGTTTTCATGTTTATCTTTTTTAGAGAGTTTGCCTGTTGCACTGAGTTGTGTGTCCTGACTTGAAGTAGGTAATTGAGGTTGCTATTCTTTTGTAGTAGTAACTTGCAATAGTTTTGAGGTATTGTTTTGAGTAATGTTTGTACTTTTGGTGTCAAGAGCTTTAGCCTAGTAGTGATAGATGTCGTATTTTGGGCAATCCGTGTTTATTTTCAAAACCTACAAAATTAGTTGAGAACTTTACTTACTAGATGAATCACTACTCTTCTGAGGGGTCGAATATTAGAGTACACTCACATACCATGAGTCGAGGATGCGCAAGGATAACCAAACCCCCATCCACTCCTCCTCGAGGTACTTGTCTCTTTGTGAAACCTCCTTATTAGATTGAGAGTTACCGATAATAAGTGCATGAGTTCTTCGGACTAATGTGAGTATACGAAAGTTGACACTTCCACCTTCCCATATTTTGCTAGCCTTTCCTGTGCTGTGCATTGCTTTCTTCTCACTTCGAGAGTTGGCATCCACCTTCGCTGGTACATGCAAACCCTTGGCACGATACGCTCTGTCATCATAAACCTCCTTATATCCTTCCTGAAAACAGACACCATACCTACCTATCAAGGCATTTCCATAGCCTTTCCGAGATATATTGCCATGCAACATCCATCTTCTCATGACTTGATCTTCATGTCATACATGCTACTTGCTTGATCGATGAGCCGCATGCTAGTTGGGCCTTGCCCTAATCATTGCTACATGACGCGCTAGTATCATTGCATATCCTGCTACAGTGGCAGAGGCATACATTTGCATACATCATGATAGTTACATCTTCTTTATGATTTGAGTACTTTGTAAAGTGTGAAAGATCTTCTATAGCTTTTGTAATATATAGAGTGTTGCCGCTAAAGTGAGGAAAAGATCCCAAAGTGGACAAAATTAAAAGATCCCAAAGTGGACAAATTAAAAGATCCCAAAGAGGATAAATGAGAGAAATAGAAAGAGCCATTGAGGCCACAAAAAATACAAAAAAATAGAAAAAAGAAAAAAAGAAAAAAAAAGAGATAAGGGGGCACACTACTATTCCTTTTGAGAGATCCACACTCGTACTCCCTCTTATATCTTGTACTCCATAGAGATTATCATTTATGCATGTAGCTATGTGGGGACCTTCACACTATAGAACTTGGATTGTATATTCCAATGATGAGCCTCCTCAAATGAGCTCTAGGTCTTCTTGAGCAAGCAAGTTGGATGCACCCCCACTAGTTCCATTGGAGAGCTTACCTTAGCTCATATGTGCATCCGTTGCATGGCAATCCCTACTCCTCACATCATATCTATCATTTGGCTTTCTCTCGCCTATGATTGTCCTCATTGATGTGAGCCTTTCACACCTTTTTTTTGTCTTCCTCCCTCATCATTTTTCTCTCTTTGCCATCCAAAGTGTCAACTTTCTTGCTTACGCTCATCCATTGCATGAGTGCTCAAAATTTCGAAAAGGAGTGGATCATTTTGACTTGTACTTGGCTAGTGGTCCGGGGATGAGTCAAGATAAGATTCCAAAGAAGACCAAGTGTGAAACTTTAGTAGATTGAGTTCTCAACACAAAAATACTTTTTCTCGTATATCCCTATCCCCTTTCTTGCACACAAACACCATTTGGAGACATTCGAGTCACGGACAGCGAGAGCTCTTGCACCTTTTTGTTCTTATGTTGCTTATTTCAATGCTAGATATAGACTCTTGCCTGTTATGACTTGAATTGAATTACATGCCTTGATTGCTTTACTTAAAAGTTCTTATATGGTTGTTAGCATGTCACCACAGAAATTATGTTGTTATCATTTACCTACTCGAGGACGAGCAGGAATTAATCTTGGGGATGTTGATACGTCCAAAACGTATCTATAATTTCTGCTTGCTCCATGCCTCTTTTGTGTGATATTGCTATGATATTGATGAACTTCCATACACTTTTGATCATATTTGGACTAACCTATTAACTCAGTGCACCCCAATGCCAGTTCCTGTTTTCTGCTGTTTTTCTATTTCAGGTTTCCCCTATATTAAAAGTGCTCCAAAAATTCGGGAAAATCCAATAAAAATCAGCGATCAGGAAGCTTCTGGAATCACCGAGGGGGGGGGGGGGGCAAGAGGGGACCCACCAGGGCCCCAGGCGCCCTCCCGGCGCGCCCCAGGGTGGGGCCGCGCCAGGGGCTGCCTGGGCCCCTAGTGGCTCCCCTGGCTGCCCCCTTCGCCTATTTAATCCTCGTGACAAGAAACCCCCATGACGGGAACCCTTTTTCGCAATCTCTCCTCTGTTCCGCCGCCGTTGCGCTTCCAAGATCGGGAGCACCAGAAGACCTCTTCCCGGCACCCTGCCAGAGGGAGGAACCACCTCCGGGAGCTTCTCCACCACCATGGACGCTTCCCGGATGAACCGTGAGTAGTACACCTTGGACCATGGGTCTATGATCAGTAGCTATGTGATGTTCTCCTCCCCTCTTTGTTCTTCATGGATTAGACCTCGTGAGCTGCCCTACATGATCGAGGCACATATGTAATATTTTATGCTATTGCTATGCTGAGTTTGCTGGGATCCGATGGATTTTGAGATTATGTTCAGATTGTGTTTGAGTAATATATTTGATTCTCCTCTTTTATATTTATGTTCTTGAGTAATTCTTGCATGTTCTCCGTTGATGTTTATTGCTTTGGCTAAGTAGTAGGTAGTGACTCCAAGAGGGAGAGTTATGCATGATTTTGGGTTCATGCCCCCCGATGACTAGCTTGAGTGACAGAAACATGATTCTAGGGGATGTGCTGTTGCCACAAGGGGGAAAACAACGGTGCTTGTACTTGCGGGTGCAAGGATTGTTTATTTTACGCAAAGTTCTTTAATGTAGTTGTCTGTTGCTTTGAGTTTACACTTTAGGTGGGATTCGCAACTTAACACCAGCGAGATGTTCTGGATAGATATCTCAAGGTGGATGATTAGTAGGTAGATCCAGATGGATTTCGGTCTACTTGTCTTGGCGTACCGCCCATGGTTTTGAGCCTCTTCCTTTCTTCATAGCATAATTAGCATTGGCTTGCGTAGATAATCCTGTCAATTGCCCAGCTGTGATTTGTTTACCTCGCATAGCTATTTTATCGTCTTTTGGGAGAGAGACATCACTAGTGAACATCATAGGACCATGTTCCATATTTCCTGCACTGTTTACACTATCAATTTACTTTCAGTATTTACTTTTCCGTAGCTATCACTATCATTATTATCCCGTGCGTTTTATCCTTTGTAAACAACAAGGCCGGAGGGATTGACAACCCCTTTGTACTCGTTGGGAGCAAAGTTATCTGTTGTGTGTGCAGGTCCACGCCTACCCCCAATCTCTGGCGCCGTTGTCACCTTCCTGTCGTTGTCGGAGTCCTACTGGAGACAAACCTTGGTATCTTCACCGAGGAAAATTTGCTGTTGTCTACATATCAACCTTCCACTTTGGGTAACCAACGAGGGGGAGTTAATTCATACCATCAGGGGGGTTGGATATAGTCGCGATTACTTTAAGATCACGTTAGGCTTGGACCACGAGAGGAAACCCTGGGGGAGGTGACTACACCCGTCGCAGATCTGGCCGCTGCCATAGCCGTCGCCTGCGCCCTGGTGGTGGGTCTCCCTTTTCTTTTCTCCTCTCTTCTCTGGTGGTGGGTCGCCTGCCCATTAGGACAGCCAGCCCAGTATCTAAAACTTACGAGACAAATCACTTAAAACACAAATCCAACGACCAGAAACAGTCCGATCATGAAAAAAGACGACTGAAAACGTGTTTCGCTGAGAGGGATTGCTTTAGGTCCGGTTATACTATCCTAAATTTATAAGATCTTTGATTAAATAGATAATTTTGTAATTAGAAATTGTTTTTTGGAAAAAATAACGACCAATTTATTAAACACATACAGTTTAAATTTTAAACACTTAGATTAACATTTCACTTATGCTTATATTTTTTTTAAACTAAGAATGATGCAAAAATACCTAACAACACCACATCCAACTTTAACAGAGAAACTGCAATATAGGACCTGAAAAGCTGGTCCCAGCAGCAGTCGCATCGGTTGAGAAAGCCCAAAGTCAGGGCTAGGTACACGAATAGACGTTAAAAAAAGGGTACGCGAATATAATTTTTTGTTTAAGTTCCACCATGCGCCTCCATCCACGCCCGAAACCCTAGTCCCTCTTGTTTCCCCATCCAGATTCCCTCCCTTCTCCTCCCCCGCCGCCAGCCCGCAACCCTCCTCCGATCTAGCTCCCTCTTTCTCCCCTACTTCCTCGCATCTCCATCAAGCGCCTCCTACTCGGTGGCCATTGACGGCCGCGGCGTCGGCTCCCTTGTTTCCCCATCAAGATCCTCACTGACTCATTGGCCATGGAGGGCGAAGATAGACCGCCCCTGACCTCTAAGGTCAGCGAACCCCACTGGCTCGGTGACCGTGGAGGGCGACTCATCCTCCAGCGTCTGCACGGCGTGGAGCCAGCTCATCCTCGGCACCCTCGTCTTCCTCAACGCGCAGGCCTGCGCCTCACCCGCTTCTTCAAGGTCCTCGCTGTCACCTCCAACTGCACCAGCGACCACCGTGCCTCCCTCCTCGACGACGGCCTCCCTAGATCTTGACTCGAAGATGGAGAGGAAGGGTCGACGAGGGTTTCAGTGAGTTCTCTTCCCGCTCCCATCCGATCCTTGCTCGATTTAAGTCCGTTCTGGTGTTTTGTGCTCGATCTGCCCGTGAGGAATCAGATGGTACTCATGCTTAGGGGGGTTATCTCTGCTACTATTTAGGTTGGTAATTAGGATTTCATATGTGATGTTGCGTGAGAACGCACTGATTGAGTGTCTTCAGTTGGTTAATCTTCCAACTTATGTATCTATGTCATGTGTCTATGCATCCGAATTTGTGGTAGATGAAATAAAACTATCTTTTCTTTGAACGTGGTTCATCTTAATCAAGTGTAGATATTGTTCCTGGTGACATTTGGATGGGTAATTTACATCCAGTATACTTGGTATTTTTTTTGTAGTGCTGCTGTTAGCAGGGCATGATAGAGCCAGATCTGGGGCTTTTATTTGTCCCAACTGGAATTTACTATTGCTTTATGCTTGCTCATACATTAGGATTTTGTGTGAATTTTTGATTGCTTGCTTTCATTTGAGTGAGGTTTTTATTTAGGGATAAGATGAACTAGCTCGTCATTTGTTTGGATACATGTTTTTTTCTACAGAAAGTTGGTTGTTCCTTGCAGAATAAATAAGTAAGCAGTATAGATATAGATAATCATGTAAAAGCAACTATTGTAATTATTGTTTTCATGCTGTCAAATTACTTATTTACTGTTTTCTGCGGTTGTAAGCTAATCTTATTCCTTTTATTGAGATGCTCTGCCAACTCCTCCAGTGTCTTTGTGAGGGTGCTCGACGGTAGGCATCCCGTGGACGCAACCGGACCTGCTGCTGATGGCTGGCTGTTTGCCCCGACCACGTCACGGCCAAGATCCAGGACAAGGAGGGTGAGCCACATCTTTCTTTTTTTCCCTCAGCCATGGGTTTTCTTACGATCTTTTCTTGTTCTGATTCTGACCGGTCGTCGTTTGTGTGTGGGTGTGCAGGGATCCCGCTGGATGAGCAACGGCTAATCTTCACCGGGAAGCAGCTGGAGGAACGGCGCATGCTGGCCAACTACAACATCCAGAAGGAGTCGACCCTGCACCTCGTGCTCCACCTGCGCGGCGGCATCATTGAGCCCTCCTCCAGGCCCTTGCCCGCAAGTACAACCAGGAGAAGATAATCTGCTGCAAGTGAGAAATCCCGCTCCGCCCTTTTCTGTGTTACTTCCATTCGAACCCCGGGTGTGATTGTGTGATAACATGTAGATGACTGCTATATGAGTATGAGTGAGTAATTATCGACTGGTAAACAGCCTATACTTTATCATCTGCGTAGTCCAGTTCAGCAGCTGATTTTCAACGGTGAGGAAATTCGCTAGTGATTTGAGTGCACAAAATTGTTTGTTTTGTGATTGGTATAGATATACTGGTTATGAATTGTTCTGTTTTACTCACTTACATCAAATTTTTTGAGTCTGTTGGGAAGAAGTGGTACAATTTTCTTGCCCAATTAGTTTCTGTAGACACAAAGTCTTAACTTAAAACATATTGGATGTGATCATACCACTTCAGGATTAAGATCAGAAATACATTGGATGCAAGCATATCACTTATAGGAAACTATGATTGCTCTATCTCACTTTGCAGAATTTGTTTTCCTTTCTAATGTTTTACCATACATTTGAAAAACAAGCAGTAGTCATTTGTAGTTTGTTTTCCAATATAATATATTACCATAGATGTGAAATGGTTTATATTATATAATGCCAAAACAAAATTTTCCACCTTTGCTGGATCCACCTTCGCCGTTATTTTATATTTGTTCTTCTGCTTATTACATGATTTAATTTATTCGCAGACCCAAAGGTGACATGGTGCTTACCTGTGCTGGAGCGCATCAAACCTGGCAATGGCAATGTGTTTGTAGTGTTGGGTTCACCGCAGCGGTGCTTCCTTCTCTGAATTAGATAAGTATTCGGTTTAACCAATATTATTCCTTTATTACTTGGTTGATAGGCCATGACATTATTCGGTGATCTGGAAGCTTTGGTCTGAGTAGCTTTGTTTTAGGATTTGTGATTTAACTTTATGGTCACTGATGCATATTTTCCTTGCTATTTGGAGTATGTTGCAAGCGATAATTATCTCTGAATAATTAGTAAAGAAAATACATTGTGATATGGATCATATGCTAATTAATAGGGGTAGTCAGATCTGCATTCTCATAGTGCATGCGATCTGATCTGTTATTATGGGCTTGTGGGTGTATCCTCCCAGTGTGAATAAATTTTCTTTACTTTCCGAAAATAGTAGGGTAAATTTCTTAGCTGTCTGGATTGTTATGTCATATAGATTGTATGCCTTTTTTCTGTAGAAACTAGCTATCTTGTTCTAAATTTCTGGAACAAACATATCACTGGCCTGCGTAGTACACCATCAGGTTATCACATTACAACAATAGTTATTATATGAGAACTATATATGTGCTTTATTCTGATAGCTTTATTCTTATAATTGTTAGTATATGATAACTATGTGCTTATTCTGATTGATTTATTCAACCTGAAGGACTACATAGGCTACAACCAGCTCCTCTGCGCGTTCCAGGACAACTTCTAACCAAAGAGGAGCGTGGCGAGCAGGAGCTGCTTGGTGTGGCGAGCTACTGGATTGTAATTTATTGTAAAGATGTGATCTGTGTGGAAAGCTGCTGGGTTGTAATATGTTATAAAGATTGCAATTGGATAATTTACTGTTATTTTGGATGAAATTCATGTGTTAATTTTGTCTTGTTTGAAATATCGACTTTGTATGTGATTTGAAATCGTTATCAGTTGGCTTCTTTACAAAATTTTCTTGCAAATATGAATGTTTTTTATGAGTGTGACCACTTTATGGGATGGACTTGATAAGTGAAATCATCTGACTAGTGGGACCCGTATCAAAAGATAATGTTCAAAAAACAAAAAAATTGCTGAATTGAAAAAGAAAAAAAGGTCAAAACTGAACTGGACTGAATGTATCTAGGCACTAAAAGGCCAGGGCCCAAATTATAATGATCGAAACAAATTCGAAAAAAACTTGAGTGGGATGTAAATAGGCTAAGGCCCCAAAAAATCCCAATAAGATAAAGCCTACAAATTTAAAACCAACCCATGTGATCAATTGAAGTGGATTGGGCTGATTTCAGTGATGACGTTTTGATTTCATCGGAATTTTTCCACGTAGGACTGCCACGTAGGATTGAGCTATATTGCAAGTGACGATTTATGATCGTCGTAAAGGTTACGACGATCTGGAAATCATCGTGAAAGTTACGACGATTTCGACCAAAACGTCGTTACTTTCAGTTTTTGACGCCTCGTTTTCGACGTTTGGTTTTTCGTCGTAAGATCATCGTGAATTAAAAATTGTGACGATGTTGCGACGAAAATATGGCGTCTTGTATTAGAATATTTCATGTAGTGCCAACTGAGCCACCTGGGACAAGTTGGCTCCGTGGCCACGGCCATGGTGGCTCTCCACTGCAGCTTCCTGTCTCTCTGATAGCTACTGGTTGTGAAGACATGGTATGCTGAGTGGTCTTCAAGTTGTTTCAGGTTTTCTTGGAATCCTGCAAGCCCTGACTGATTTTTGCTGCCCTCCTCCTCCAGGTCCTTGGCGTTGAGGTACTACACTGGCTCCCTGGTGACCGAAATTTTGGTTGCAATTATTTTGGTCCCTGGCTTCCACACCGTACGAACTCTTTCATGAAGTTCCAATCTTCCCAGGTGTGATTGGTTGGACGGATGGGTTTACTATGTGTTGGGCAAGGCCTTTTTATGGATTCTTCAAAGCTGTTTGGGAAAAAAATTCCTTCTGACTTGTGGTAGTTGTCGCCCCCCTGCTTCTGCCTTTGGAAGCCGCCATTTGTATTGGCTACCAAGTCAGAAGTGGTCTGATCGAGTCGACATTTGGCCTGTTGATTCTGACTGTGGGATCCTTTGTCGTCGTTCTTTTTATTTTGGACGGTTTTATCCTCTTCGGAGTCAACATCCTTGGTTTTTTCAGACCACTACAAGAAATATGCTAATACACGACGCTATATTTTTGTTGCTGCATCGTCATGGTTTTTAATTTACGACGATCTTTCGACGAAAAACCGAGCGTCAAAAACTGAAAACACTAACGTTTTGGTCGAAATCGCCGTAACTTTCACGACGATTTCGAGATCGTCGTAACCTTTACGATGATCATAAATCGTCAGTGGCAATCTAGCCCAATCCTACGTCGCAGTCCTACGTGGCAAAATTTCGACGAAATCAAAACGTCATGGTTGAAATCAGCCCAATCCAGTTCAATTGATCACATGGGTTGGTTTTAATTTTTTGCGCTTTTCTTATTGGGCTTATTTTGGGGCCTTAGCCTATTTACATACCCATCTCAGTTTCTTTTTCAAAAACAATTTATTATTATAATTTGGGCCCTGGCCTTTTAGTGCCTAGATACATTTAGTCCAGTTCAATTTTTTGGCCTTTTCTCATTTTTGAATTCAACAACTTTTTTTCAATATTATCCTTTGATACGGTCATATGAGTGCAATTATCAAATTCATCCCATAAAGTGGTACCACTCATTATAAAGATACAAATTTGCAAGATTATTTTATAAACAAGCCAATTGATATGGTTTTCATTTCACACGTTTTCAAATCAATTTGAAACAGGACAAAGTTAACACATGAACTTCACCCAAAATGACACTAAATTAGCCTATTGCAATCTTTATAACATATTACAACCCAGCAGCTTGCCACACCGACCATATCTTTACAATCTAATACAATCCAACAACTTGCCACACCTAGCACCTCCTGTTCGCCACGCTCCTCTGTGGTTAGAAGCTGTCCTAGAACTCGCAGAGGAGCTGGTTTAGCCTATGTAGTCCTGCAGGTTGAATAAATAAAATCAGAATAAAGCACATATATAGTTCTCAAATAAGAACTCTTGCAGTAATGTCATAACCCGATGGTGTACTACGCAGGCCAATGATATGTCTATTCCAACAATTTAGAACAAGATAGCTAGTTTCTACAGAAAAAGGCATATAATTGATCAGATCGCATGCAACACTATGAGAGTGCAGATCTCACTACCCCTGTTAATTAGCATATGATCCATAACACAATGTATGTTCTTTACCAATTATTTAGAGATCATTATCACTTGCATCAGACTCCAAATAGGAAGGAAAATATACATCAGTGACCATAAAGTAAAATAACAAATCCTAAAACAAAGCTACTCAGACCAAAGCTAGCTTCTAGATCACCGAATAATCTCATGGCACCATGGCCTATCCACCAAGTAACAAAGGAATATTATTGGTTAAACTGAATACTTATCTAATTCAGAGAACGAAGCCCCGCTGCGGTGAACCCAACACTACCAACACAGTGCCATTGCCAGGGTTGATGCGCTCCAGCACAAGTAAGCACCATGTCATCTTTGGATCTGTGAATAAATAAAACCATGTAATATGCAGAAGAACTGTATAAAATAACAGTTAAGGTGGATCAGCAAAGGTGGAAATTTTTGTTTTGTCATTATATAATATAAACCATTTCACGTGTATCGTATACTATATAGGAAAAAAAACTACAAATGGATACATGTATGATATATTTATACTGCTTACTTATTTATTCTGCAAGGAACCACCAAATTTCGGCAGAAAAAAACATGTATCCAGACAAATAATGAGTTGTTTCATCTTATCCCCGAATAAAAACCTCACTCAAATGAAAGCAAGCAATCAAACATTCACACAAAAACCTGATGTATGAGTAATAATAAAGCAAAAGTAAATTCCATAGTTGGGATAAACAAAAGCCCCATATCTGGCTCTATCATTCCCTGCTAATTGCAGCACTACAAAAAACTAATATCAATTACTGAATGTAAATTACCCATCCACTTTTCACCAGGAACAATATCTTCAATTGTACTTTCAATTTATAAAGCAAGATCTGATAGACATTGTTGTTTACTGTGTTGATAGAAACTATTAACATGAATTAGCTAAATTATTGTCCAGATCTAGCTGCAGGTCTAAATATGATGACCAAATATATGCAGGGGGCGATCTAATCGACAACTGATGTAAGACTTACATAATCGACAGAAGGCAACGTTTGTATGGTTGTAGCGCGGGAATGCAAAAACGTGGCGAGAGTTGGTGCAGTCCAGCAAAGGTAGGCACATGGGATCCTTCGGATCTATGGGACAGCGAGCGAGGTTGGGATCAGTAGGCATATAGAACCAACAAAAGACATATAAGTATCAGCAAAAATTCAATTTGTTTGAAAGCAGTACCAAGTAAATGACAACAAGCTCTTGTTACCGCCAGGCAGGGGTATGTCGTTCTACTGCAGCAGAGAGGAAGCAACCTCAATTTCAGGACTACTCCAGTTCATGCATTCTCCATGTTCTGTTTATCTTCTGTGAGAAATAGCTGCACCACAACGCCCACCGACTATAATGGTTGAAAACCACTACATGGTCAACTAAAAAATGGTTGAAACTTGACATGGTATCATAATTTCACACATATATCATGTGCTAAACATTTGAGAGGGTTACGAAAAAAATGGATGCACTTCGTGTACAAACTAGACCATCTCTTTCAGAAGTATAAGGGTTTCGGAGGAAAACTCATGTGTTACAAAGACATTTTATTTTTTAACATGTATTTCATCTTCAATATTTTTGTGTAGTTAATATAAATCAATCATAGCCATATTCTCAAATGTCAAACCTTTTTGACTCCATTTATTAGTTTTCGTGCATTTAGTGATTTATTTTGATCTAAATAACCTTGGAATTGAAAACCACTACATGATCAACTCAGAAATGGTTGAAACTTGACATGGTATCATAATTTCACACATATATCATGTGCTAAACATTTCAGAGGGTTACGGAAAAAATTGGATGCACTTCGTGTACAAACTAGACCATCTCTTTCGGAAGTATAAGGGTTTCAGAGGAAACTCATGGGTTACAAAGACATTTCATTTTTTAACATTTATTTCTTCTTAAATAATTTTGTGTATTTAATATAAATTAATCATAGCCATATCCCCAAATTTCAAACCTTTTTTACTCGATTTACTAGTTTTCATGCATTTAGTGATTTATTTTGATCTATATAAACCTGAAATTGAAAATCACTACATGATCAACTCAGAAATGGTTTAAACTTGACATGGTATCATCCTTTCACACATATATCATGTGCTAAAAATTTGAGAGCGTTATGAGAAAAACTGGATGCACTTCGTGTAAAAACTAGACCATCTCTTTCGGAAGTATAAGGGTTTCGGATTAAAACTCATAAAGACATTTCATTTTTTAATATTTATTTCTTCTTCAATCATTTTGTGTATTCAATATAAGTCAATTATAGTCACTTTCCGAAATTTCAAAGCTTTTTGACTTCATTTACTAGTTTTCATGCATTGAGTTATTTATTTTGATCTATATAACCCTGAAACTAAAAATCACGACAGATCAACTCAGAAATGGTTGAAACGCATGGCAGCATCATTTCACACATATATTATGGGCTGAACATTTGAGATGGTTACGAAAAAAAATGGATGCACTTCGTGTACAAACTAGACCATCTTTTTCAGAAATATAAGATTTTCAAAGTAATTACTATAATTTGAATATTAATTAAATATTTTTTAATTTTTAGTATTTTCATTAAATACCTTCTATTATAGAGGTATTTTTATGTATTGAAATAATAATTAATTCCACAAGCAATAACGCGCTTAGGATTTTTTTTGAATTAATGCTAAGTTTCAATGGTTATCATTATTGGCTATTTTCTATGAAAAACCTATCAAACCTTTGTTTCAAAACTATACCAAATCATTTAAAAAAAAATTAGACAACATTGTATGTACAACTAACCAAATGGTCGCATGTAAAATGTTTTTCATACACCTCTTATCCAAAAGACAAAAAAATTATGATTTAAATGGATAGAGCATATTTTTTGATGATTATTCATATATAAATAATTTTCATATGAATTATGGTTTAAAAGATATTCCAATTCAAAGTTTATTGCATTTTCTGAAATTTTGGATAAATCAAAAATCCAATGAATTGTTTTTTTACTCAGGGGTTAGCCAGTCAATGTCATTGACTGTGGGGCCTAAAAATGGGCCTCCCCTGGAGAGACAGGGTGTGGTTTAGGGACAGACTAAAGTGGGCTTCGGCCCACTATAGGTAATGCTAGATTTTTTTTCTGTTTTTTGTTATTTCTTCATATTATTTTCGGGTTTTATTACCAAATAAAATATAAAATTTAAATTTAAATCTCATCAAAAAATATTATATAGTAATTATCCTATTTTGTTTGGGTTTTTATTGAATTTTTATTTAGGTTAATACTATAATTACTATTATCTTAATAATAATTCATTATCTGTTTCATTTTTTAATGTTTTAAAAAAAATCTTCTGCTATAGAGGTATTATTATTTATTTGTATCTGTATTAATTATTGAAGCAATAATTAATTTATAATTTTTTTAATTAATGCTATGTTTTAGTGGTGATCATTATTGGCTTTTTTAATAAGCTACCAAATATTTGTTGCAAAATTGTACTAACCCATTTCTCAAAAATATTAAACCACATTTTACGTAAAATTGACCAAATAGTTGCATGTTCAATATTTTTCATACACCTCTCATAAAAAATACAAAATTTCGTCGATTCAGTTGGAACATGGTCAAATTTAAACTACATGTGCTGGATAGTTTGCTTTTAATTGTTCCCAAAAATCATTTATAGAAAAAAGTAGCTATTTCATAATAGATCCACCAAAAGTTTGTCAAGAGTAACACCTATAGCAATGAACGCTCATGAATGACATGTAAGCATAGTTAGAACGGGTTACAACGTTATTATAATCATCGTAAATGTTGTGATGATCTGAATCTATCGTAATTGACTAAAATTAACTCTATAAACTGTGTGGATCAGTTTATGACGATTTAATCTTATGCGATTATGACTTTTTGACTCACATCGTCGTAACTTTATAGGGATTTGACCCCCCCCCTTAGACGGTTTGCGACCATCTTGTATGATATCGTCATAGATTTTGACGAATTCATCCACGACCATGTAGAGAACGTAATGTATGAGCATATTTCTTGTAGTGGACTCGACATACTTGATAACCGCGTTCATGAGTTCCCCCATGTTATTGACCGTTCTCTTGAGTCGGCTAAGTTTATGTACTAAGGGATCAAACTTGCAGTTTCTTTCCAAGACGATCAGAGTTGTCTGGGAAGTAATAGTGTCCGAGGAGTGGACTGTTTCTGCGACTCATCGTGTCCAACTCAGGGCCGACTCTCCTTCCTTCTGTACACAATGCTCCAAGTCGACAATTGTGGTGGCTCGCCGGCAAGTGCCTTGGAAATTCTTGATGAACTTTTCTTTACGATCCGTCCAGGAAGTGATGGAATTTTTCGGGAGGTTCTTGAACCATGTACGAGCCGATCCTTCCAGCATCATCATGAGGTAACGGGCACAAACTCCTTCGCTGGCTTGCAGCATATCCATGGCGAGACCATAGATTTCGATCCAAATCGCTGGGTCTATTTCAGCTGTATAGTTTGGGATTTTACGTGGTCCCTCGAAATCTGGTGGAAAGCGTGTGTTTCGAAAAGCCGACACGAGACACCGGTTACCCACGGATCTGCTGACAAACTTGGTGTTTTGATCTTGTGGGGGAAATTTGGTCACCGGCTCCACACGGCGCTCTGGGTTGGGGTTATCCGGTAGGTCTAGGATTCTCACCGTCCCTTGAGGGTCTGGGGGTGGTGGCACTCCACGCTGGCGATGACTGCTTGAGGCTACGGGACCCGATGAGTCTTTGTAACACCCTGGGTGCCACACTACAGTAATCACTTTTACTGTTGCCATGTCACCATGATTAGGCATGTGATGATCACCTTGACCATGGCTTGTTCCAAAATTCAACCCATTTTAAAAAAAATCCGAAAATAAAGTGGTCATTAATGTTCAACCAAAAATTGTGGAACAAGTTTTATAAAATGTCTAATAATCATTAGGTCATATAAAAAATGAAATAGGAGTTTATGAAAATGTTTTACTATTTTAATCAAATCAAAACAGTAGCAAAAGCAACCCCAATAAACTCTTTTAATTATAAGCACAATTTAAGTGGATTCCATATAGTCCCAATCTTTTTTTACCAACTCTGGAAATTGCAAGGTAATTATGTGTCCAAGTCCCATATTTTATAAAAAATCTTTGATGGCCAATAAAAATGCAAACAACTGCTGGATAAAAATAAATAGAAAAAAAATATAAAATTCCTATCTAACGCCTGGGGCGAGGCCCACCCCGGCCCAGCCCCTCCCCTCCCCATTGTCTTCAACCTCCCGCTACAGTGGAGGGGAGGACATGCCGACCGAGCCGAGCCAACCGTCCCCGCCGAGTCTGTTCGCTGCTGCGCCGCTACAGGGTTGTGCCCGGTGGATAAGACCAGCCCCCCCCCCCCCCCCCCCCCCCGTGCCCTAGTGGAAGACACCAGATATTCCCCTCCCCCCTCTTGCGCCTCGCTCGCCCTCGTCTCTCCCGCAACCCCCGAGACACCATAGCCAAGCTTCGATGCCCCGTGAGCACCATGAGGCCATCCAGGAGCTGCACGCCATCGCCTTCTTCTTCATCCTCGACGCACACGAGGAGGGGCACCCTCAAACCGACCAATTCGACGGATCCGCCCGATGGTCGCTGCCTCTGCTTGCCCCGATCCGCCGCCCCGACCCCTCCGGTTTCACCAAGCCCTCCCTGAGCTCCGATGTGAGCGCTCCCACGTGTTTTCCCGTCCCTTATGTGAAATTGGACCCCAGAGCCTTCTCCCCCATTCATGCCCGACTCCACCGCTCGCCATGGCCGGACCCAGCCGTGGTCGGGAATCACCTCGCGCGACCCTGGCTGCGCATGGCCTCGCCCCACGGCCCACCGCCTCCCGCAGCCAGCCGCACTTCCCCCGTGTGCCCCTATGTCCTGCCCTGCTAGGCCCGCGCGTCCACGCCATGCCTCGGCCTGACACGCCTACCCCCGCAACCGCCCGAAGCCGCGCCGCCACGCCTCTTCAGCCTCCGTCGACCCCCTGCACCTCGCCGCAAGCCCCCCCCCCCCCGACGCCGGCGCGGCATCACCGGGGTGCCCGTGGCGGCCGGCATGGTCTCGCCGTGGGCTAGCCGAGGCTAAGCACATGCTAAGTTAACCCCCTGCTAAACTATAACCCCACCCCAACCCACTAACCAATGGGCCCCACGCCACTAACTGCCTTATTTAGTTACTTTGAGGGTTATATAACAATGTGTGAATGACATGTGGCCCCCACTGTTGTAAATGAAATTAAAGAAATTGTTTAAATCTCCCGAGTCACTTACATGTGGGACCCTACTGTTATTTAGATTTAATAAATTGTTTTATTAAACACGCGAGGCTGACCAGTGGGCCCTCTGTGTTAGTTGACCAGTCAACTAGCACTGTTCTGGATAATGTTGGAATAATAAAAATAAATAAATCAAGAAAATGATTTAAAATGATTAAGTCTATGAATTTGAATATCTTTTAAACCGTAAGTCAGATTCAAAAACTTTATACATCAAAATTGATCAGAAAAATATAACGAATCCGAATACAATATTCGTTTACCCACCACACCCCTCTAACACAACGAACACCAACATTCCCCCTCCGGGCCGTCTGTCGATAATCACCCGAAGCCGGTATTTCATCCCCAGATGAATTCCCGCTCCGAGCAACGTGCATTGCACCGCGTTAGAACACAGTTAACATTTCTTCTATCATTCCATGCATCTGTTTGTTATGTTTGCTTTGTACTTACTGTTTCTTCCCCCCCCCCTTAATCTCCGTTAGACCCCGCTGCCGTCGCAGACTACACCGCTGCTGGGTACAATTACTTCGTCGACGACCCTACCCCTACCGTCGAGCTTCCAGGCAAGCAGAGCCATTCTCTTCCCCAGATATCACCTATCTTTTCCGTACTTTCTTGCACTAGGCATTATTACTGCTGCTGCTACGATTACAATCATATTCAATTGCATAGCGTGTTTTTGTCGCCCCTTGATGTACCTTCCTTTATCCTATGCTGCCTATTATAATTATGCATTATTCAGCAGTGAGCTCTGCACATTGTTAGCTAGGATTAGATAGAGGGCACTGATCACTTAGGGGAGTGAACGCGGGTATTACAAAATATTATAGCTGCAACAGGTGCGGATCAATGCAGATACCCTAGGGAACCTACAACGGCCAAACTCTGCCGAGTTACTTCGAGTTTGACTTACGAGTGGAATGGACTCGTATTTCACTCTCGTCAGCTCCGTAACGTAGCATCACCGGGATGATACGAGGTTTACCTCTTTAGTTCATTCCGCTGATGTCTCTGTCGATCCTCTTTAAGTGTGCCATCGAAGGTGATACCTCCTGGTTTCACTTAATGGTAGGCACTCGAATCAACTGGTGTCCTTAAAGGTAAGAGTCGGGCGACCCAACGGTGCCCACGAGCGGTATTGCGTCGGGAACGACAGGGAGGGTACGACCGACGTTACTGGCGTGCTTGGGCCCTGCTCTTATCTCGCGAGAGTTACCAAACCACGAAAGTAGAGCTCTACCAAGAGCACACGCGAGATAAGGTAAGGAGTCGGTTCACCTTGTTGGTAACCGCAGAGACTTGGTGGGACGACAGGGCAGGCACCGATGTCCTAGTGGTCCTGACTGCTGTTGTTGTCCGCGGGTCAGTTAAGTCGAGGCAACGATAACGGTTTTCACGCAGGTTAATTAAAAATGCTAAATGGTTCGACGGATGACTTGAGAGGCCCGTTGGTCTGTACGCACTACCTTCACGTGGGATAAGGAGTTATGGGCTCCCCTGCGTCGTAGTTTGTCCGAAAGCTCTTCAGACGTCAGCAGTACTGCGGCCTGCGCCGGGAAGTGGTGTCTTCTTCGTACGAACGGTGTGTATTTGGATTTCCTTTTCCTTCACCGGCCAGCCACGCACCGTGAAGGAGGGTGAAGGGTGAGGGTTCCTAGACCCCGAATCGCATAGGATATAGTCTGGCGGATGGCCTCTCTGTTGAGCCTAGGATGGGCTACGGCGTGTCGGATAGCTTTGGTGGAGCGTTCCCTAACAAGGTTCTCGCGACCTTGGAGATACGAGCGTGCAGGCTGAACAGTAGTGCACCCCTGCAGGGAGTTTAATCTATTCGAATAGTCGTGTCCATGGTAACAGGACGCTTTATGCTGAAGACGGATCTTATCACTACAAACTACTACTATTAATCTGTTGGTTCCGGGTTTTTTTCCTCGCAGGGAAGTCGAGGAGGGGAACTCGAAGGCATATATTATTATTAATCATTACAACTTACTATTATACAATGCTGCAACAACTTATGCTTCATTGTTACTTTATGCTTTATTTAAATTGTTGGCTGATTCTCTTCTCATTCTGCAAGACTCGTCAGAAGATGCTAGTCTTCGATCGGCCTAGCTTCTTACCCTTATTCTGATTTATACCTTGCAGTCCACTATATACAGCCTCCCCTTTCCATTTGATACAAATGCATAAATGCTTAGTAGCGGACGTAAGACTCGCGGGTATGCTAGATACTCACCCTTGCTTTATTTCCCCCTTTTTGTTTTGCCTGATCGGTCGCTGCAGTAGACGTTGGAGTCTTGGAGTCTAGGAGAAGGAGATCCCCGATGTCGACCACCGCAACATGAAGATCCCCGATGCCTTCGACGACGTCGACTTCCCCGTTGACCAGGAGTAGTTTGGAGGTTCCCAGGCAGGAGGCCTCGCCTTTTCGATCTGTTGATATTTGTGCTAGCCTTCTTAAGGCAAACTTGTATCCTTGTGGCTGTACTCAAATACTTTTGCTTCCGCTAACTTTGTGCTTTCAAGCTGTTGTATTCGAGCCCTCGTGGCCCCTGGCTTGTATTAAATAGCTTGTATTAGTTTATTTGTAGAGTTGTGTTGTGATATCTTACTGTGAGTCCCTGATCTCGATCGTGTACCTTGCGTGTATGATTACTGTACACAGTCTGATTTTGGGGGCGTCACAAGTTGGTAACAGAACAGACTGCCTATAGGACACCCCCTTCCAACACCTTGGTCGAAGTCGAGTCTAGTCCTTGCAAAACTACTTTACTAACAGTGTCGTGTGGCTTATCGGCCCACGTCGCAAATGGGTGGTATTAGGATATTTTTCTCCGTACGCTTACTTTAGGACTCTTATCTCTCTTCTCTTTCGGGTTAAAGATTTTACTAACTTTGACATTAGGTTCTCGTGACTACTTCCTCGCGGAGGTCCCCTCATTACAGATGATCGCTTGCTTCACGAGAAGATTCCTAAGATTACTCTCCGATAAAATTCCCGAGACCATATGTGCCGATCACCTTTACAATTCCCTGCCACCGATAAGTCCGTATGTATAACCACAAACACCTTCCGTACATCCATTCAATCCCAGTTGCTCCTGTGTTCACAAGATGCAACGAAATAGTTTCCGTTGTTTCGGGAATCCTTTGAGCCTACTGCCTTGCAACTTCTTTTCACCCTGCGGATAATTCCTCACCTTTAACGAGGATCCGTTCATCCTAAGTGGTTCCTGTGATTCCCAAAATACTTTGAAATACTATTCGATCTCGCGACAATCCTCGGCAGCCTACTGCTTTGGATATTCTTCTTACCTGCGTGCACTGTGATTAATTCCGTCTGTCTTGTAGTCTAGGATGACCTCCCTTGGCATTGTCATTCTGATCTGTTGAATCATCGTGTGTGCTAATTCACGCAATGATCCGTTGATCCCTATGAATTCATTCTTCTGGCTCAGACGTCATTCCGGATATGAGCTGGATCTCGGTAAATCAAACCTGAATTGATTGATCGTCAAGCTTATATTCAACTTATCCATGCTTGATCGATGTATCTGAATCTGATACACCGTTATGGAAATCATAATTCCTTTGTACTTACGCATCAAAATATTCAGATGCTTCTATCATCCGATGCCTTTGTATTATTTCTTCTTATGGTTGAGTACCGATACTCACCCCAGACTCTCTGTATGCCGCCTGACCATTTTTTGGAATTGTTACCTGTCGTCCCCTTGTGTCCTAAATCATTGACGAGCTTCCCTTGATACGAAATGCCTTTGGCGAACGGTATCATGTGGTCCGTGTCATCAGCCTTCTGTTTTCAAACTTGTATCTCTTGTTCCTGTTGTTTGCCGTATAGATTCGTAATATGTCCCATTGGGTTGTATCTATGTTTCAGCCATCTGTATGAACCCATGAACTTCTACGTGTCTTACTCTACTGGTGTTTTTCCAGATAAATTTTTGAATGCTACAAATTCATCGACAGCGAAAAGTGAATGAGAGGTTATGCATTAAAGAAGTGGGAGTCGACCCTGAACCTTTGCATTCTTGCCCATGGATACTATGTAGAACTTATCATGAAAGCTTCTCGTAAAGATAATTAACCCCCTTGGTGTAAATTCTTCTACATCTATGATCCACCATTCTACCTTCGAGTATTACCTCCTGGTATCTCGAGGATATCATGCCTTTGCACCACATCTTATGGATTTTTGTGAATCCATGCCTCTCCCTGTCATAACCACTCCATGGGTTCTGGGTTGTCGTCAACTGAGAATAAAAATTACCTTTTGCTTCACCTTTCCTTTTGCTTGAAGTCTCCGTTGTTCGCTTGTAATTTCTGGAAACCTTTTGACATGATGTGGTGTGGTCATCATCGACATTTTGACTTCTCCCAAGTGTTACTTAGATGCATCGTGAGAAATACCATCCTTTCCCCTCGATGATTTGTGATATCATCGACAACCTTCTTTGACCCCCCCCCCACCAATACAAACTTTTTCATATATATCTTGCTATGCTTTCCCTTGGGAAAGATATACACGTGATACTTGTGTATCATTACATTTCCCTTCCATTGGTCTGATTATTCGGATAATCACATCTTCCCATTTCATTGGTCTGTTTAACCTTTCTTGTACTGTATCTTGTCTGAACAGTGATAATTCCCTGCTTATGTAAAAACTTCGGCGTACTACTTTGTCCGTACAACCTGCTACGATTGTTGATGACTTTTCGGTGACCACCGATGGACAAGAACCTTGCCAATTGGTCCGCCTCGTCTTAACGAGCAGGAAAATGGTTCTCTTCGTCCCTCGCCCTTGGCACTGATGTTGTTGCCGACATAGTTGACAAGTTGTTCTCTGACTTACATTGCAACCTGATCGCATTGTTTGTCACCACCCTTCTTATTCAATGTGGGCCCATAACCCACAGTTCCACAGGATCGAAACCTCACTCTCTTGTACCTTTCTGTTCTCGAGGTTATTCATGTTGATTGACCTCGTATGCAACTCACGAGTGCTCTACCTTGTGATATTCAGTTCGTTATCAGACTCAGTGCTTATGTCTGATGCTCTGGACCCCTTTTCATCGTCTGCCATCAGCATCGAGTGCATGCCTATCCGCTTGAAACTAATCATACCTTCTTTTTCTTCTCTCGATGTATTCCCTTGGGATTAATTAGACTCAGGAGATACGTTGTACCCCATTCTCTCGGTCAGCCTTGGTTGATTAACCTGGTACCGCTCCGACCCCTTGAGTTTAAACCCCCAACCTATTCGTAAGTACGATGCAACCCCGAAAGAAGGATGACAACCCGTCGAGATGCACTGATGCAGAGAAAGGAAGACATCAACGTAAAGGATTAACTCCTTCGAGTAGGATAACAAGTACCAGAAGAATCGTTATAATACGAAACCGAAACCTTATCCCTTGCACTACTTTTAATTCTCGGGACAAGAATTCTTTTTAGTGGGGGAGATTTGTAACAGCCCGAGTGCCACACTATAGTAATCACTTTTATTGTTGCCATGTCACCATGATTAGGCATGTGATGATCACCTTGACCATGGCTTGTTCCAAAATTCAACCCATTCAAAAAAAATCCGAAAACAAAGTGGTCATTAATGTTCAACCAAAAATTGTGGAACCAGTTTTATAAAATGTCTAATAATCATTAGGTCATATTAAAAATGAAATAGGAGTTTATGAAAATGTTTTACTATTTTAATCAAAACAAAACAGTAGCAGAAGCAACCCCAATAAACTCTTTTAACTATAAGCACAATTTAAATGGATTCCATATAGTCCCAATCTTTTTGTACCAACTCTGAAAACTGCAAGGTAATTATGTGTCCAAGTCCCATATTTTATAAAAATTCTTTGATGGCCAATAAAAATGCAAACAACTGCTGGATAAAAATAAATAGCACAAAAATATAAAATTCCTATCTAACGCATGGGGCGAGGCCCACCCCGGCCCAGCCCCTCCCATCCCCATTGTCTTCAACCTCTCGCTATAGTGGCGGGGAGGACATGCCGACCGAGCCGAGCCAACCGTCCCCGCCGAGTCCGTTCGCTGCTGCGCCGCTACAGGGTTGTGCTCGATGGATAAGACCAGCCCCCCCCCCCCCCCCCGTGCCCTGGTGGAAGACCCCAGATATTTCCCCTCCCCCCTCTTGCGCCTCGCTCGCCCTCGTCTCTCCCGCAACCCCCGAGATGCCATAGCCAAGCTTCGAGGCCCCTTGAGCACCGTGAGGCCGTCCAGGAGCTGCACGTCATCGCCTTCTTCTTCATCCTCAACGCACATGAGGAGGGGCGCCCTCAAGCCGGCCAATTCAACGGATCCTCCCGACGGTCGCTGCCTCTGCTTGCCCCGATCCGCCGCCCCGACCTCTCCGGCTTCACCAAGCCTTCCCCGAGCTCCGATGTGAGCGCTCCCACGTGTTTTCCCGTCCCTTATGTGAAATTGGACCCCAGATCCTTCTCCCCGTTCATTCCCATCTCCACCGCATTCCACGGCCGGACCCAGCCGTGGTCGGGAATCACCTCGCGCCTGGCCGCGCCTCGCGCGACCCTGGCTGCGCATGGCCTCGCCCCACGGCCCACCGCCTCCCGCAGCCCGCCGCACTTCTCCCGTGTGCCCCTATGCGCTGCCCCTACTCGGCGCGCGCGTCCACACCATTCCTCGGCCTGGCACGCCTAGCCGCCGCTAGTTCCGCTGCAACCGCCCGAGGCCACGCCGCCTCACCTCTTCAGCCTCCGCCGACCCCATGCGCCTCGCTGCAAACCCCCTCCCCCCATCGCCGGCGCGGCGTCACCGGGGTACCTGTGGCAACCGGCATGGTCTCACTGTGGGCTAGCCGGGGCTAAGCACATGCTAAGTTAACCCCCTGCTAAACTATAACCCCACCCCAACCCATTAACCACTGGGTCGCACGCCACTAACTGCCTTATTTCGTTATTTTGAGGGTTATTTAACACTGTGTGAATGACATGTGGCCCCCACTATTGTTAATTAAATTAAAGAAATTATTTAAATCTCCTGAGTCACTTACATGTAGGACCCACTGTTATTTAGATTTAATAAATTGTTTTATTAAACACGTGAGGTTGACCAGTGGGCCCTCTGTGTCAGTTGACCCGTCAACTGGCACTGTTCTGGATAATGTTGGAATAATAAAAATAAATAAATACAGAAAATGATTTAAAATGATTAAGTCTTTGAATTTGAATATCTTTTAAACCGTAAGTCAGAATAAAAAACTTTATACATCAAAATTGATCAGAAAAATATAACGAATGCGGATACACTATTCGTATACCCACCATACCCCTCTAACACAACGAAAACCGACATTCCCCCTCTCCGGGCCGTCTGTCGATAATCACCTGGAGCCGGTATTTCATCCCCAGATGAATTCCCGCTCTGAGCAACGTGCATTGCACCGCGTTAGAACACCGTTAACAATGCTTCTGTCATGCCATGCATCTGTTTGTTATGTTTGCTTTGTATTTACTGTTTCTCCCCCCCTTAATCTCCGTTAGCCCCCGCTGTCGCCGCCGACTACACCGCTGCTGGGTACGACTACTTCGTCGACGACCCTACCCCTATCTTTGAGCTTCCAGGCAAGCAGAGCCATTCTCTTCCCCAGATATCACCTATCTTTTTCGTAATTTTTTGCACTAGGCATTGTTACTGCTGCTTCTACGATTACAATCCTATTCAATTGCATAGCCTGTTTTTGTCGCCCCTTGATGTACCTTCCTTTATCCTATGCTGCCTATTATAATTATGCATTATTCAACAGTGAGCCCTGCGCATTGTTAGCTTGGATTAGATAGCGGGCCGTGATCACTCAGGGCGGTGAACGCGGGTATTACAAATAATTATAACTGCAACAGGTGCGGATCAATGCAGAAACCCTAGGGAACCTACAACGGCGAGAATCTGCCGAGTCGCTTCGAGTTTGACTTACGAGTGGAATGGACTCGTATTTCACTCTCGTCGGCTCCGTAGCGTAGCATCACCGGGATGATACGAGGTTTACCTCTTTATTTCATTCCGCTAATGTCTCTGTCGAACCTCTTTAAGTGTGCCATCGAGGGTGATACCTCCTGGTTTCACTTAATGGTAGGCACTCAAATCAACTGGTGTCCTTAAAGATAAGAGTCGGGCGACCCAACGGTGCCCGCGAGCGGTATTGCGTTGGGAACGACAGGGAGGGTACGACCGACGTTACTAGCGTGCTTGGTCCCTGCTCGTAACTCACGAGAGTTACCAAACCACGAAAGTCGAGCTCTACCAAGAGCACACGCGAGATAAGTTAAGGAGTCGGTTCAACTTGTTGGTAACCACAGAGACTTGGTGGGACGACAGGGTAGTCACTGATGTACTGGTGGTCCTGACTGCTATCGTTGTCCGTGGGTCAGTTAAGTCGAGGCAACGATAACGGCTGCCACGCAGGTTAATTAAAAATGCTAAATGGTTCGACGGATGACTTGAGAGGCCCATTGGTCTGTACGCACTACCTCCACGTGGGATAAGGAGTTATGGGCTCCCCTGTGTCGTAGTTTGTCCGAAAGCTCTTCAGACGCCAGCAGTACCGCGGCCTGCGGCGGGAAGTGGTGTCTTCTTCGTCCGGACGGTGTGTATTTGGATTTGCTTTTGCTTCACCGGCTAGCCACGCACCGTGCAGGAGCGTGAAGGGTGAGGGTTCCTAGAGCCCTGATCGCATAGGATATAGTCTGGCGAATGGCCTCACTCTTGAGCCTAGGATGGGCTGCGGCGTGTCGGATAGCTTTGGTAGAGCGTTCCCTAACAAGGTTCCCGCCACCCTGGAGATCCGAGCGTGCAGGCTGAACAGTAGTGCACCCCTGTAGGGAATTTAATCTATTTGAATAGCCGTGTCCACGGTAACAGGACGTTTTATGCTGAAGCCGGATCTTATCACTACAAACTACTACTATTAATCTGTTGGTTCCAGGTTTTCTTCCTCGCAGGGAAGTCGAGGAGGGGAACTCGGAGGCATATATTATTATTAATCATTACAACTTACTATTATACAATGCTGCAGCAACTTCTGCCTCATTGTTACTTTATGCTTTATTTAAATTGTTGGTTGATTCTCTTCTCATGCTGCAAGACTCGTCAGAAGATGCTAGTCTTCGATAGGCCTAGCTTCTTACCCTTATTCTGATTTATACCTTGCAGTCCACCATATACAGCCTCCCCTTTCCATTTGATACAAATGCATAAATGCTTAGTAGAGGACGTAAGACTCGCGGGTATGCTAGATACTCACCCTTGCTTTATTTCCCCCTTTTTGTTTTGCCTGATCGGCCGTTGCAGTCGACGTTGGAGTCTTGGAGTCCAAGAGAAGGAGATCCCCGATGCCGACCACCGCAACATGAAGATCCCCGATGCCTTCTACGACGTCGGGTTCCCCGTTGACCAGGAGTAGTTTGGAGGTTCCCAGGCAGGAGGCCTCGCCTTTTCGATCTGTTGATAGTTGTGCTAGCCTTCTTAAGGAAAACTTGTATCCTTGTGTCTGTACTCAGATACTTTTGCATCCACTAACTTTGTGCTTTCAAGCTGTTGTATTCGAGCCCTCGTGGCCCCTGGCTTGTATTAAATAGCTTGTATGAGTTTATTTGTAGAGTTGTGTTGTGATATCTTACCGTGAGTCCCCGATATCGATCGTGTACCTTGCGTGTATGATTACTGTACACGGTCTGATTTTGCGGGCGTCACAGTCTTCCTGCCGGCTCATACTTTGGTATGGGGTCCCATGTAAGTATGGGAGTTCTTGTGAGTATTGGGCTTGCTGTGTAATCGCAGTTTTGAGTATATCCATAGCTTCTCGAGCGGCGTGATCCCCTAGAGTGTCTCCATGAATTGGTGCATTGGTGAGGAACCGGGTTGCAGCCATCACGTTTCCAATGGGGTTATTGTAGTGATGGGGAGGTGTATGGAACCGATCTGGTTGTGGCGGAGGAGTCGGCTGCCTGGGCGGCGTGTATCTTGGCGGAGTCGGCTGGTGAGGGCTCTGGAACATCACTCGTCCTCGGTATTCAATGGGGATCCAACTTGAAAGTCCTTGAGGGCATACATGCGCGAGGCTGAGTCTTTGGGCCTCGATCATGCGCGAGGATGAGTCTCTGGCTTCCTGGGCAATCCGGGTTTCTTGTTCCATCATTTCCTCTGTCTCGCCGTTGATTTCCCTTGGGATGCTCATCACCTGTGCTTTGAGTCCATCTACCCTAGTCCTCCAGGCCTCCTGATTCTCCGTTGTCATTGGCGTGGCCAAAGCTTCGTCGAGAGAGTTCAAGGCATCGGTGAGGGCTTCTGTTCCTGTGAGAACTTGTTCTGATGAGCGGGCCGCCGGCTCCCTATCTGGATTAGGGACTGCGTTGGCGGACGGCTCTGCACCCTGATTTTAGGTTTCGTTTTGAGCCGCCTGACTCCCCTGTCCTCCGGTGTCAGCCATGAACACCTTGACGCAGTATGGAAGCTCAAAGTGAGGGTAATCCGGGTTATATTTTGCCGCTCCCGTGCCGAGTCTGTTGCTCCAAAAAGATCGGATGGACCCATCATCAAAGAAGCTTCCTTCACTAGGGCGTGAGTCAGCATTAGTTGCTTCTTCTGAAGCGTCGAGCATTGGGGACTCGATTGAGCGCTCCGGCTCCGGAGATCCATCAATGAACCCGATGAAAGTATGCTTGGAGCCGGCGTGTCGCCAACTCGAGGTTTCCATGGGGACTTCAGGGTCTGGCTCTGGCTCAGATCCGTCCATCCTACCGATGAAGATGTGGATAGGACGGATCGGGACCTGATATCCAGATTCGACGGAATTGGCTTCAGGGCCCCAAGTTGAGTCGCCGATGCAGAGCTTCATGCGCAGGCTTCTAGTGATTCGTCTGGAGACGAATCCTTCCATGCCTTGCAGAGCTCCCTCCAAAATTTCAACACCTGCATGCACAGGCCCCACGGTGGGCGCAAACTGTCGTGGGAAAGTCATGGCAGATGTTCGAAGAGTCGATCTTGACATGGGACCTTTGCTGCGGGGTGGATATGAGGAGAGAGACAGCATGGACAAGAGACTCGGCGATTTACCCAGGTTTTGGCCCCTCTTTGTCTTGAGGTAAAGACCTACCCCTGTTTCTTATTATTCCGGGTATCGACTCCTCAATTAGAAGAGCCGACGTATCGATTACAATAGAGTCGAATCACAACCTAGGTCTCGAGGAGTCTAGGTTATGTCGTAAGTGTCCTGTCCTAACTTGGATTGCGATTGAGTTGCCTCTGGATCTCGTGGACCTCGACTTATAAAGGTTCCCGGTCCTGGGATTCCGTGAGTCCGACTCCTACACGAAGTGGAGTCCTATCCTAGTTTACAAATATGCTACGTCCTATACAAGGCAAGTCGAGTTCCTTGTACGGCTTTGATCTTCACGCTTTGGCGCATCTGGCTCGTGGCCGGGTCACCTCTTGTGGGCCTTCCTTATGTGAGTCGGCCCATAAATCTAATGTCGGGTTATGGGCTTGGTCCATCCCCCCGAAAGAGCCCCCTGGTGCCCTCCTGCAGCCTATATTTACCTCATGTTCCGAAAACCCTCGGGGGGTCCTCTGTTACGCAATTTTCACCACTGTCCCACAGCCGCCGTGATCCTGAGATTAGGATCGCCAGAAGACCTTATCCAGGCACCCTGCCAGAGGGAGGATTGATCTCCGAGAGCGTCTCCACCACCATGAGCGCTTCCCGAATATGTCGTGAGTAGTCCCCCTTGGACCATGGGTCCATGACCAGTAGCTATGTGATGTTTTCTCTGGAATCTTCTGCCTCAATTCTTAGCCCTTGTAGGCTGCCCTACATGATTAAGGCACCTATGTATTAGTTTCGGTGTTGCTATGAGTATTTGCTGGGATCCGATGGATTATGAGATTATATTCAGATTGTGATGAGTTATATATTTGGTTTACATTTTATGTTTTAGTTCTTGAGTATTCTTGCACGTTCTCCGTTGATTTTTTTTGCTTTTGCCAAGTAGTAGATAGTAACTCCAAGAGGGAGCGTTATGCTTGATTGTGAGTTCATGCCCCCCAATGTTTAGCTTGAGTGACATAAACATGCGACTAAGGGATGTGCAGTTGCAACCAGCGAGAAAACAATGATGCTTGTAACTGCGGTTGCAAGGATTGTTTAACTTATGCAAAGTGTGTTAATGCAGTTGTCTGTTGCTTTGATCCTACAGGTTGGCTGGGGTTTGCAACTTAATACTAGCGAGATGTTCTGGATATATATCTCAAGGTGGATGAATAGTGAGTAGATGCTGATGAATAAACGGTCTGCTCGTCTCGGCGTACTGCCCATACGATTGAGCCTCTAGATTTATTGTAGCATAATTAGCATTGCGGTGAGTTTATAATTTTTTCAATTGCCCATCTTTAATTGGTTCACCCAGCATATTTATTTATCGTCTTTTGGGAGAGAGACATCATTAGTGAAAATCATGGGACCCCGGTCTATATTTCCACCATAGTTTACACCTTTAATCCTTATTGCTTTTATATCCTTTCCGTTGCAATCACCATTATTATTCCCCTCGTGTTTTGATCCTTTGTAAACAACAAGACTGGAGAGATGGACAACCTCTCTGACCTCGTTGTGAGCAAAGTTATTTGCTTTTGTGTGCAGGTCCAGGTCAAGTGAGTATTTTTTTATTCAGACGGCACATTGCATGTGTGACCACCTTCTTGCTGCTCTTGGATTCCTATGGGAGACATATCCCTAGACTTTAAAGTTAGGGGAAATTTGCTGCTATCTACATCATAACCTTCCACTTAGGGTAACCAACGAGGAGGGGTTATCTACACCCATCATGAACCGACCCTAGTATTGAATTATATACTTAGAGATCACATGTAACAATGTTATAAGTCATATCATGAAATATTATCGTATACATAATTACTTAGGGCATGAGTGTGTCGAGTTCCTTCACAGAGGAAGATGTACTTTGGTTCTTAAATGAATCTTCCCGTTACTGGGAAGTAGTAAAGTAAGTTCTGGGTACATCAGATATTGTGTCTAGTAACTGCGATAGTTTAAGACTGGGATTTACTCCTTCACAATGAAGAGATATTTACTTCGGGCCCACTCGGTATGAAGGTATCCATTATAGTCTGGCCAGACACATTGTGATTTAGTCACGGGGATACCGGAATACAATAACGAGGACAAGAGACAAATGAGCAATGAGGATAACAGGCGGCTTGTGTTCAATAAGTTGTTACACATGGGTTACAAACTTCTCTCCTCTAACTTTGTCATATATCGCTAAGTAAAGGAAATGGTACATGAGGATAACGGGTGGCTTGTGTTCAATCGAAGTTTCTTCGTGTATGTGCTGGAGTAAAAATGGGTGTCCATGGCTCCGCTGTTGATTATTGGCTATTGATAAAAGGTTGATGTTCTATGTCCGGAAGATGTTCTGAGTCATTTCCGCATAATACCGAACCTATTGGGTCACACACTTAACGAGTAGTAGTCTGTTAGAATACTGGAATGGTAGAAGGTTTAGTGGAAGCAAAGCAGAATAGTTCATACGGGCACCGGAAGTAGTTTCGGGTATTTATGGAATTTTTCATAAGGGCACCAGAAGTAGTTATGTGTATTTAAGGATATGTTCGGATCACTCTGGAGTAGTCCCAGGTGGTTCCGCAACATATGAGAATGGTACTGGGGAAGTCCTGGATTAACCAGAATGGTTTCCGGATAATCGCCGGGTGTCCCGACAACTTACTCGGTCATCGAATTTCTTAGGCTGTAACTTGGATGACCCCGGAACCTATCCATATAGTTTTGGAACGTCCAAAAACAGTCCCTAAAGTGTTACAAGAGATTCCGGAATGTCCCGAAACCATCCTGGAATGTCCCAGAATGGCCAAGAATGGTCCCAAGGGTCTTGGAAGGTCCTGGAAGCTTCTGGAATGTTCCAAAAGTTTCCGGACAATAGCATATGCGCCTAGCCCCCCTTAGCCTTGGGGGGCAAGGCTCCCCTTAGGGGCTGGACGAAATTTGGCCCTAGTCCAATTAGGACAAGGACTTTCTAAAGTGGAAAGGGTTCCCTTTAGGAAGGAGTCCTAAGGGAAAGTCCCCTCCAAGGCAGGAGTCCTAGAAGGACTCCAACCCCCTCCTAGCCACCTATATAATGAGGGGAGGGGTGGGGGCGCAACAAACTTGATCCCAAGGCCCCCTGCGCCACCCCTCCTCCTCTAAACCCCCTCGCTCCACTTTTAGACCCCGTTTTAGACACTGTTATAGATCGGAATCCGTTAGGATTTTCTCCTCTAGTTTTCAAAGTGGCGTTCTTCTATGGACGGCGGAGTGCTGCTGGATTGCTGCTAGAGGATGTGTGGATACTAATAGAGGGGTCATGCCTCCGAACCTTCTTCGAGGAGCTTGTTCGTGGGACTTGTCCGCGGGACTAGATCGCGGGACGGTTCGAGGGATCGATATCCTCGCGGTTGGGAGGTCATTGAAATTCCTAGCTGTGAGGATCTACACCGACGGTCTTCACCAACTCTACTTCCGCTACATCGATTGGTGAGCCATGACCTAAAACCTTGTATGCAATCTTCATAGATAATCTTGAGGATGATGTTTTAGCTCTAGTAACTCTGTCCATATGTTCGGGTTGTTTTGACGTGAACCATCCTCGAGATTTTCTAAACATCCCCTAATCTGAAATTTTTAGCAAGTCACAGAAAGTGATAAATAAGAAAAGAGAGTTGAAGCATAGTACACAACTCACTTCCCTGAGGCCTAAACTTTCACAACCCCAAGTTAGGTATGTGCTAGGTTTAGCAAGTCACCTTCCATCATGTTAAAAATTTCAAAAGAAATCATTTGAAACCAAATTCAAACTCAATTGGGAGAAGGAACACCCCCGCAGATGAATTAATTCAAAAGGCCAGAAATAAATCTTCTCCAAAAATTCATGGTTGATTTTTGAAAAGTCTTACAAATGAGTGTGATCACATATCAAGTGATGTGGGACCCACCCCATGCACATGGATTTTTCAAATATTCAAACAGTGCCTTGGAATTAATCAAATACCCCTATTTGATTTAAAATTCAAATCATTTGAATTTTAAAAAGTGCCAAACTTTATAAATGGCTAGGCTATATTATTATGAGGCCATATAAAAAGTTCTAGAATTTTAGAAAATGGCTAGGTATTTATTTTAGCTAGCCAAAATAAATGTCAGCAGAAAACATAAAAGAAAAATAGAAAAAGGAAACAGAACCACTTACCTGTCGCCCGGGGCGAAGCCCACCTCTTCCAGCCCAGCCGGCCCACCAGGGGCACGGGGGTCTTCTTCCCCGCCCCGCGCACCCAAGCTGCTCGGTGGAAAGCCACCGAGCCAGCTGTGGACGCCACCTCCTGCTTGAGGCTAGCACAACCTTCCCCTTGCCTCCAAACCGTGCCACGATGACGCTCTGGACCTTTCTCGTCCATTCCCCACCCCCTCCTGGCTCGCTCTCCACCCCTCCCTCGTTGTTTTCGTCGCCGCCCGAGAACCACCGTGGAGCACGCTACCGAGTCCATGCAGCCACCGCCGACAAGAAGCCGCGCCATGATGTCCGTCATCTTCGCCACCGACGACTACGCCTAGATGCCGAAGGAATCGAGCCCGGAAGCTTTGTAGCCGCCGCCCCCTTCATCGCCTTCGTCTCCGGCCGCCGCGAGTCGTCCTCTAATTCCGGCCAACTCCGAGATTCCCCGAGCACGCGAACGCCTCCGTTGGATTCATGGTGAGCCTACGGTTCGCCCGATGCCCTTTCCTCGATCCCCTCCGTAGCTCTAGCCGAAAATGACATGGACGCAGAGCTCCGCCGCCGCCGTGGTAAAGCCAGGGGTCGCTCCAGTGCCCGTCTTGATGCTCCAGTGCGCGCGTATGGTTCCTGCCCTCCCCAGCTTTCGAACGCGCACATGATTATCCCAAGCCGTGCACGCTAGCTTCCCCCCCCAACCTCATCGTCATTCTGCTTCCGCCGGGAACGTAGCCGCCGTCGCTCCCGACCTCCCCGTGACCCCCTTATGCCTCCTTTCGACGTGCGGCAACACCAAGAACCCGACGGTGCCCTCCCCGTGCCAAGCCGTGGCCGGGAACCCATTCCGGCGAGGCGTCGTCGTCCCCTGTGGTCGCCGCCGGTGGCTGGATTAACTTGGGGCTAATCACCCCACTAATCACCCCTAACCCCACTGACAGGTGGGCCCTAACCACTAATTAACCCCCTGGTTAGTTAAAACTAACCAGGTTAATTAACACAGAGGCTGACAGGCCGACCCCACTGGTCAGACCCCCCCATGTCAGCATGACGCAACAGTGACGCAATAAAGACTTTTCTAATTAAAAGAAATCAGAGAAATTCCAAAAAAGGGCTTAAACTTTGGAAATTCATAGAAATTTCATATTAACTCCAAATTAAACATATAATATATGAAAAATGATCAGGAGAAAATTATCTATCCAAATATACCATTTTCAACTATGTTTGAGTTGAAAATAAAAGGGGACCAGTAGCTTTTGCTATTTGGTTTAAATGGAATTAAATCAAATTCATTTCAAATGCTTTTGCAATTTGAACCATAGCAACATACCACATTATACTTGAACTTCAGAGGCATATCATACACATTTCAAAATGGTTTAACTTGATCAAATAATGTCATATGAAACTTGGCTAAATTGGAAATCATATGTGGAGTTTAAATTTTCAAATTCATTTGCAATATCCTCCATTTAAATGGAATTGCCTCACACATCAGAAACGTATACATCAAGTTTCAACCTTCAACCATGTGATTGTGAATTGTATTTACTTTGCTACCTTCTTTGTTGTTTGTCAAGTAGAGGTGGAACCGGAACATGAGGCTGCACCCTTCGTTGAAGACCCTGAACCCGAACCTCGTCAGCAAGGCAAGCAAACCCCCATTGATCATGTCAATAAAATCCCACTTCCCTCTCATGTCTAGCTTATGCATTGTATAGGATGATTACCATGCTACGTTTATACCGCATAGATGAACCCATTTCTTTGCATGACCTATCATTTGTCACCGTACTAAGCAAACCACAATCCTAGAAAATGTAGGAGTTGTTTGATATCATGTGCCCCTGCAATTGTTACTGCTTATTGCATGCTTACAGTGATACAATGATGTTATTGTTACGTGATTCGGGATGGTAGAGGGAGCGCTGCCGTATTTATGTGCCGGACGTGTTGATACTGGTAGAGGGATCATAACTTTGATCCTTCTTTTAGGAGCTTATGGGACGGATCGAGGGATTGTTCGTGGGACGATTCGCGAGATCTACTTCAACGAGCCTCACCAACTCTTCTTCCGCTATATCCGTTGGTGAGCATTGACCTAAACCTTGTATGCCATCTTCTTGGATGATCTTGGGTTCTTTCTTCGTAGGCACGTATTTTTTTGTTTTCTTCTACGTTTCCCAATAGTGGTATCATAAGCGATCCTTGATTAGATGCATGTCTAGGTAGATCATATGTTCATATGAGGTATTGATTTTCTTGTTTTCTTCCCTGTCATGTGATC
This sequence comes from Bromus sterilis, assembly GCA_950022295.1. Taxonomy (NCBI): domain Eukaryota; kingdom Viridiplantae; phylum Streptophyta; class Magnoliopsida; order Poales; family Poaceae; genus Bromus; species Bromus sterilis. Next base: position 170,714,175 of record OX465595.1, on the reverse strand, counting down.
TTTTCTTTGCTCGACAGGATGATGTGATTTTTCTACAAGGTTTGAGTTTTGCCATGATCCCTCTATGCTGCTCTTAGTATGTTGGTTGCCTTGATCATGGACTACATCAAATTCCTTGGATCTCATCTTAGTCTTGCTATAGAAAATTTTACATGAACGGGCTTGTGGATTTTATGAACTCAAATCCACACAGGGGTCACGCGTTTAGCGAAGTTTGGCTTGTGGCATTAGTTGTTACACGCACCCCGTATGTTAAACTAGCAACAAAAAAGTATCGTGTTTTGTTTTGTCTAGGGTTTCATATTTTCCATGTAAACCTGCTTAACAACCACGATAAAATTTTCAATAATCGGTGTAGATAGCGATCTAACTCGTTTTTGTAGAGAGTGCATGTGATGTGGTATAGCCTTTGAGACTTGCAATGTGTTTGTATGAGATGTTATATGATGTAATATTTTTCGCGGCCTGCGAGCCGTGGTACGACATGATGACCGAAGTCATATGATTGTCACTTAATTATGGCCTGCGTGTCAGAACTGTTTATAAGCTTGAGGCAAGGCTATATATGGAGATGAGGTGATGATCAATGATGTGAAGATGGACCCCGACACACATGTCGAAGCCGTGAGGAGGTCCCGGCGCCAAGGACAAAAGGTGGTGGGTGGAGACTTCAACCACAGAGTCATGAAGGCAACGACAACTTCATGACACAAAGGTCTATACCATGTCACATAATATTTGAATTGCATGTGATGTTAATGTAAGGCCCGATATGCGGTACTGTTCCAGATCTAGATGTTTCCATCCAGATCCGAGGACGAAGCACATATCGGTCCCACAGTGACACATGACGAAGTCATATGCCCCGGATTTCCAACATGATATCACAACATTACAGATACAAGGATACAACATCTCATACAATCGGCAGACAACTGCCTCAATTACAACACAACAGCGGAAGATACATGTCTGAGTACAGACTACAATCAAATGCCTACTGGCAAAGAGAAAAACATCAATCCCCATAACCACACGAGTCCAGGCCCTCCGCCGGGATCTGCCTAACTAGTCGTCGTCGAGTCTCCACGTGAAACGTCGATCACCATACCTGTTGTGCGATCAAGAATCCTGAAAAGAGTTTGGGGGTAGTATCATGAGTACAGAAGTACTCAGCATCCAGCTGTAGTGGTCAACTGATCCATCAAGGACTTCATCACTCGTCATTCTAGGACAACTAGTAGTTTACGGTAAGGATGGGGTAAGTGGTGAGGTTGCTGCCGCACTAGCATTTATGAAGTGGCTAACGATCTATGGAGTAAGATAAGAAGCCAAGCATTCGATGAGGAATCGCCTCCAACAAGTCTTGCTATCAACTACTTACGCAAACATAACACCTATCCTATCCTTGTCCTCCTCTTCGCATCCCGACAAAGAGTAAGCAGTCAAGGCACACACACGTTGATCAAGTTTATTTAGATTATCTCAGTTGTTGTTGTCTAGGAACAAGGAGTAGGCCTCAAGTCGTCCATAACCGTGGACATGGCTTCTCGAAAAGATTTAACCCTGAAGGGGTGTACCAACTGCCCATTACAAGGCTCCGCACGCACGCCCATCTCTCTCAGTTTCTACCCATCACAGGAAACCATTTTATGATTTAGTTCCAAGAGATCCGAAACGACAAGTCCCTCTCTAGCTAACAACGAAAAAATCCGGGTGGCCCCCGATGAGTCGACACCCAACTCAAAAGCCGGCCGCGCTCTCGAATCGGCCTCTACCGTCTGGATGAGGTCGGGTTAGTTGCCCAAACAGATGTGGACAACCTTCTAGCTCCCAGGGGTGGACCAACAAGAGAAACCATGTCTCCGCTGGCCCGGGTTGTTTGAAAACTACTGGCGGCCGACCAACACACACACGGTTTCAAATGGTAAATCAGCTTGGGCCACCACTAGAAATGTTTGAAGCTAGGTAGGTAAGAAAAGGGGACCCCATAAAATCCCACACGCGGTTAGGCACGCTCAGTCTTAAAACCAATACCCGGAACTCGGATCCTAGGTGACTCGAATGGAACAGAGTGTCGGGGCGGGATAGCCTAGACCTTCCATCCTTCGTCGAATATAGTGAACATTATAATAATAATCATATCATCAACAAAAATATAATAATGTGATAGCCCAAACCAAGGAGTAACAGGGTAACATCGTAGCATCCTAAGCATGCATACTAAGCTGGGGCTGAGCAACGAGCAATAGTAACATAGCAGTACAAGGTTTGCTGGGAGGGGACATGGCTGTATCGGTTTGAAAGAGGTTGTAAGCATGTGGTAGGATCAAACATCGAACCTATCCTATACTAGCATGCAAACCGCTGGTTGAAATATAATGGATCATAAGTAATGTATAGTCCTTGCCTGTTGATAAGTCGGGTTCCGAAGGTTTAGTTGATCGCAAGCTCGCAACGTCTCCGAGAGGTACCCACGGAAGCACACAAGACGGTAAAAGCTGGAAAGAAATCAACGAGCAAGCATCTATTACTACGAAGCAAACACGAGAAAGCATCAACAAGAGGGCAACACGAGACATCGCACCTACCGTCGAGAGCGGTTAATAACGGGTTCAGTGGAGTAATCGTCACACACGACGATACTGCACATTTGGAAAGGTTCAAGTTGTTTATCTACAGGTGATCAACAAAGTTTGTTAACATGGCATCTCACTCAACCATGGCATAGCACACAAACATGGCAAGAGGTGAAGTATAAGGGAAACTATCTATCCTAGTCAATTTAAGTGAGGCACAACCTAAACATGGCAAACTATTGCGGACCCCGCGATATTTATTGATTTTGGTACTGTTTTGTCCTAAACATAATTTTATTATTTTTATTAGCAAGCAATAACAGCATAAATACAATCTACACAAAATTCTAGTCAAGTTACATATAAGAAACATTTTAATCCGAGCAACGGTTAGAAAGTTATGGCAGTTGCAGTTTACAGTGGCAAGCAGTTGTAAATAGCAAGTAGACAACATGTAAACATAGTCAAACATGGCAACAAGCAACATTTTAGTAATGTACACAAAAATCTAAGCAATTTTCATGTTCAAAGCGTCGCGATCCGAGCTACCGTTAAAAAGATCCGGGCACCGCAAAAATACTAATACAATCTGCTAAATTAAATTGCCCAGGAAAAAAAACAGGGCAACGGGCCAAAAGCTACTGGGCCCAACGGGAAAAAAAGAAAAGAAAAGAAAAAAAAGGATGAGGACATCCTCACCACAGCGGGCCTCAGAGGCCAGCTGGGCCGCGGCTGTTGGGCTGCTGCGCTGGGAGGCCGGCCCAGCCTGGCGGTCAAGGGCGTTGGAGGCGCCGGATCGGGATCCTCCCGATCCCGACGGGCGGCGGCGCCGCGGCTGCGCCCTCCGGCGAGCGGAGGCGGCCCTCCGGCGAAGGTGACGCGGCGCAGGGGCGTGGAGGTGGTCGGGGTCCGGGCGCGGGGAACAGGGGACGGCGACGAGGTGGTGAGGCCGCGGGCTCGAGGTCCTGCTCGAGGCGGCTGTCCATGGCGCGGCTGGCCTCGGCCGCGTTCCTGTGAGGGATAGAGGGAGGTGAGGTCCTAGGAGAAGAGAAGGAGGAGGGAGAGAGGAGGGCGCGAAGGAGAGGCGGCTGGCGCGGCACGGCTGCTGGACGCCGGCGGGTGGCGCAAGGCGGCGGCGACCAGCGGTGTCCACGGGCAGGAGATGGAGAAGATAGAGAGGGCTGGAGGTTGGCTCGATCTGGGCCGTCAGATCGCGAGATCTGACGGTTCAGATCTGAGAGGGCTAGGGTTTGCGAAAATGGGGATAAAACTGCGAAAATTGGGGTATTTTTGGGGCGAAGTGGAGGGGGTGGCTGCAATTTTGGACTAGGGAAACCCTAGAAAGGGGTGGGCGAGTGGTGGTCTTTATATAGCCCAGGTGGCTGGCAGTTTGCAAAAACATCCCCGTTTTTTCTCTCTCGCGCGCGGTTTTTACGTTTCTGACCGCCGGGGTCCGCAGGACATCCGATTCGGGTAAAACTTCAAACTGCGCGATCAGCGCGTCGAGCCGGCGGTGTTCACCTCGCGTTGGAACCGTTCTGAGAACACTTTCCGGCGCGCTATAAAAATAACCCATTTAATTATTTAAACGGGGTTTTCGTTCCGTTGGCTGCGGCTGGTCTCGTGCGGTTCTCGCAATGGTGATCGGGTGAAACCCGGTGTCGCAAAGGTCGAGTGTCAGGGTGGCAAGGGTCAGTCTCCGTCCGATACGAGATAAGAGGGGGAAACATAATCGCCGATCGATAAATCGGGGATGCAAACACCGCAACCAAATCAGGCAATCAAACAATTCACACCGAAAACAATATTTTTAATTTTTCTAAAATCTGGGTTGTTACAGTTAATCCCTTTTGATGCACCCTTGTTTGATGCGCGGTAGTCGTGTTTTATTTGGGTGATCTCTCGCTAAACAATATCAAGTAGATAGTGTTCTTCCAACTGTAGCATCGTCTATACTATGTTTCACATCGGAGCAGGTCATGTCACATGGGTGCACACGATGTGACACATAAAAGACGGGTGTGTTAAAAGAACACACAACACATTACACTTGGTTTTCTTGAGGGTTTTGGTAAAAGTTTGCTACCGGAACACACCCATCGAAAGATGAACCAAAATCACCTTGCGTGATTGGCAAGTTGGCCTACCAATTCAGTCTAAGTCATCAGTGATGTCACATCAATGGAGGACGACTAAATTTGGATCTTGAATCACTTAGCATCATCTACGAGAGATGTTGATCTGAGTGGGAGCACTTATTAAAAATAATAGTATGATTAATTAGTGCAACTTAATTATGAACATTGTCTAAGTGAAACTTGTGTTTATGTTGTAGATTGAAATGGCCCGTGTCAATCCCCAGTTTAACTTAGGGCCATTGATTGAGAAAGAAAAAATGAAAGCTGATGGAAGCAACTATGCGGACTGGGTTCGTTCCCTGAGAATTGTACTCAGGAGTGCTAAGAAGGACTATGTCCTGACGACTGATGGCGTGGAAGTGATAATGGCTTGTCGCCCTTCGTTGGTTACCCCAAGTGGAAGGTGAGAAGTAGGATAGCAGCAAATTTCCCCTATGTAGAGGATAGGGTTTGTCTCCCGTAGGACTCCGAAAATGATAAGTAGGTGGTTCGGCAAGTGATGCGCCGTCTGAAAAGAATCACTTACTTCTCCCGGACCTGCAAACGACACAAATAACTTTGCTCCATACAAAGTTCAGAGAGGTTGTCAATCTCTCTGGTCTTGTTGTTTAAAAAGGGTAAAAAACAGAAGGGATAATTGTTGAATATGTGCCCTAGAGAAAAATTAATAAAGATATTTGTCACATATCCGTTTTGTTCATAATATGTTATACTGTGCTATAAATGTATTACTTGGAAATACTAATACAGGTGTAGTATAAAACATAGGTCCGTAGTTTAACTCGGGTAAACTATCTCATTGGGAAATTGATTGATCAAGCTTTCCTGATCATGGCGACACTTAAGTCCATTGACAATGAGGTCATGTCATTAGGGGAATGATGTGATGGACATACACCCACCAAAAGTATTGCAATGTGATCGAGTCACATAGTTCAGCGTTGCGATGACTTTATAACGTATGGCTTAGTCCTTAGACTGTAATGATCATACGTAATTGTCATCTATGAGGATACATTGATTTTTATCCCACCGCCTGACTGAAATATGTTGGCTATAACGGTGCACTTTGGGTATTCCGAAATAGATGGTTGATGAGTATGTTAATAGATTAGAGAGGGATTTGTCAGTCCTTGTAACAGGACAGGTACTCTGGGCCCACTCGGTGATATTGCATCAATAGCTTGCAAGCAGGTGACTAGGTCATGGGAGAAGCAATAGGCACGGACGAGTAAACTTGTTTGTTGTGAACGAGATGTGAACACGGTATGTGGGATACCGACGATCGAACCTCGGACAAACAAAGTACCGCAGCACAAATGGATTACGTCGTATCGTTAACGGTTTCCAAAAGCGATTGAAGTTCATTTGATGGAAGCGCAGAGGCTATCAAGGATTGTAACCAGGTCCAACTGACTAGTCATTGGTCAATGAGAAGAGTCTCGACCATGTATGTTGTTTCCCAGACCGTTAGGGTGTTACACTTAAGGGAAATCGATGCATAGGACAGTTTCAGGATCAATCGGTGAAATAGGAGAAATCACCGGAATAGTTCCGGAGGAGGACAGAAGTTGTTCCGAACATTTTGAATGGTTCAAAATAAATTTTAATTTGTTTTAATAATGTTTTATTATTTAATTATCTGAATTAAATATTTAAACATATTAAAATATGTAAAAAAATGGAAAAGGCTATATGGGCCTATGGGGCCCATTAGGGGAGGAGGGGGTTTCCCCCCTTGGTCTTGCGCCAAGGGTGGGGCCCATCCCCCCTAGGCCGGCGCACTCCCCCCCCCCCCCCGCTTGGGGGTTTAGTCCCACATGGGGGATGGGAGGAGGATGGCACCCCCCCCCCTTGGCCTATATAAGGAGGGGTACACCCCCCCTTTTTCCAACACAAAATTATTCCTCTCTCTCTCTCTCCTTCTCCTTCCTGGAAGTGGACTCCCCTTGTTTGGAGTCTGCACCATAAGGCAGGCCGTCACTCTGCTGGATTCGGGATCCAAATCCGTCTTTCTTCCGTTGCTCGCCTGGTTCGGGGCCCGGGAGGAACATCGATTGTACCATACGTGTATAATCTCTTCGAGGCACTACACCTGTGGTGCTACTTCATCGCTGGAGGTCAACCGGGAGTCATCCTCGCCGGTGGTCTACTACACGACAGGGAGGTCGTAGTTCCGAGTCTACGCCAGCCATGTTCGCAAGAACGTTTCCCTCTTTCGGTCTTCAAAGGTATGAACACCGATTCCCTCCGTTACTTTACATCGCCATAGCATAGATCTTGGGTTCGGGTACCGTAGGTATGAAAAACTTGTGTTTTCTGCCCCGTATCGCAACAATAATGATAATCATAGCAACTGAAAGTAAATACCGAAAATAAAATAAGCGTGTAAACAGTGATGAGAATATGGACCGGGGTCCCGTGATGTTCACTAGTGATGTCTCTCTCCCAAAAGACGATAAGACTGCTATGTGAGGTAAACAAATTACAGACGGGCAATTAACAGGATTATAAACGCACCGCAATGCTAACTATGCTACAAAAGAAAGGAAGAGGCTCAAAAGCAGAGGCAGTACGCCAAAATAAGTAGATCGAAATCCATCTGCATCTACTACTAATCATCCACCTTGAGATATCTATCCAGAAAATCTTTCTGGTATTAAGTTGCGAGCCCCACCCAAAGTGTAAACCCAAAGCAATAGACAACTGCATTAAAAAGAACTTTGCGTAAAGTAAACAATCCTTGCAACCACGGTTACAAGCACCGTTGTTTTCCCCCTTGTGTCCACAACACATCCCCTAGACTCATGTTTCTGTCACTCAAGCGTGTCATCAGGGGGCATGTACCCACAATCGAGCATAACATTCCCTCTTGGAGTTACTATCTACCACTTGGCCAAAGAAATAAACAGCAACGGAGAACATGCAAGAATTACTTCAGAACAAAAATACAAAAGATAAGAACCAATTATATTACTCTATCACAATCTGAACATAATTTCATAAGCCATCAGATCCCATCAAACTCATCATAGCAAAAGCAGAAAGATTACATATGTTCCTTGATCATATAGGGCAGCTCACGAGGTCTAAACCATGAAGAACAAAGAGGGGAGGAGAACTTCACATAGCTACTGATCACGGACCCATGGTCCAAAGGAAACTACTCACGGCACATCCGGGAAGCGTCCATGGTGGAGGAGAATGTCAGAACCCTCTGTTAGGTATGTGCTAGGGTTATCAAGAAACTTTGCATCATGTTAAAAATTTCAAAATAAATTGAAATGGGCGAGAGAACACCCCCCAGATGAATTTAATTCAAATGGCCAGAATAAAAGTTGCTCCAAAAATTCCTTTTGCATTTTTTAAAAGTCTTATAAATGAGTGTGATCACATATCAAGTGATGTGGGACCAACCCCATGCCCATGGATTTTTCAAATATTCAAACAGGAGCATGGATTTAAATTTAAACCCCTATTTGAATTAAAGTTCAAATAATTTGAATTTTAAAAATGTTCAAACTTTACAAGTGGCTAGCCTATTATATTTTGAAGCCATATAAAAAGTTCCAGCATTTAATAAAATGCCTAGCTATTTGTTTAAAACAGCAAAACAAATTAACAGAAAAGAAAACAGAAAGAAAAAAGGAAAAAAGGAAACTTACCTGCAAAGAGGCCCAACTCATCGCCCCCAGCCCAAGCCCACCTGGATCCCTTGTCGTCTACCCCAGGAAAGCGAGCACGCTGCTGCGTGTCGGCCATGCTGAGGCCGCCGACGCCACCGCGACGTCCCTAGCCACACAGTTGCTTCCCCGCCGCCTTCTATGTGTCCTGGAGACGCCCCGAAGCCTCCTCGATCCATTCCCCCTCTCCACGGTCACTTTCCCCTCCCCCCTCGCCCGATTTCGTCGTCGCCCGAAGGTTCACCGGAGCACCCCGCCGTAGAAGACGCGGCCGACATGCGCTAGAGCCCAGAAGATCTTGTCCATCATCTTAAACGCCGTCGACTTCGTCTCCATGCAAGGAATCAAGAGACCGGAGCCCCCGTAGAAGCCGGAATCGCCGCCGAGACCTCGCCGGACCCGCAAGCTCGCCGTCTTTGATTCGTCGCCTTCAAGCCCTCCCCGCCTCCATCGACTGCACCGCTGCACTCCCTGCATTTGGGTGAGCGATTCCCCTAACATAGAACAGCCTCTCTTGCCCTCTGACGCCGATTTCCATGAGAGCCGAAGCTTCTCGCCGCCGTGGTCCATGTCGGCGAGCCCCCGCTATGCAATCGAGCTCGCAGCCATGTCCATGGTGATCCCCTTGTTCCGTTGCTCCGTTTGCACCTACACCAGCTCCAAATGTCGCACCACAGCGAGCTTCACCTCGAGCCAGTGGCTCCGCCGCCGCTAGAGCTTGTCGCCGACGACGTTCCAGTGCACCCCAGCGCAGGCTCTTGGTCCCATTCGATGCGCGACTACAAGAGCTGCGTCTCAGTGGTCGAAGCACTCGATTTGGGCCACGGATTCGCCCTCCCGTGTTTCTCCGCCGTGCTGGAAGGTCGCCTGCGACTAGCCGCCGGCGAGATGACGTGGACGTCATTAGCTTAGTGTTAATCCCCCCCCCCAAAGAAACTTACATTTGGGCCCAAGGCCAGACTAATCTCTATGATTAGTTTAAATCAATTTAAACTTGTTTAATTAACAGAACAGAGGATGACATGTGGGACCCCTCTGTCAGTGGCCCCCTGACGTCAGCCTGGTGTCACAGTGACGTAGTAATGCTTATTTGATTTAAAACAAATCCAGAAAATGGCAGAAAATATGCTAAACTTTGGAAATTCATAGAAAAAGCATCCTAACTCCAAATGTAGCAAATAATATGTCTAAAATTATTAGAAAAATTCAAGGAATCTGAATATGCAATCTGTTTTTGTGTTTGACCAAGTTTTCTTGGGTGAGCAGTGGTAACAAAGCATACACATTCCTTTTAAATTCAAAATGGAGTTTGAATTTGCAAAACCTTTGCAATACACTTCATTTAATTGGAATCACTCACACATCAGTGGCACATACATCAACTTTCAACCTTCAACCATGTGTTTGTGCAATGTACTTATGTTACCCCCCTTTGATTGTTGTTTGTCGATAGAAGTTGAACCGAAACAGGAGGCTGCCCCCTTCGTTGAAGATCCCGATACTGAACCTCGTCAGCAAGGCAAGCAAACCCCCATTGATCATGTCGATAAAATCCCACTTCCCTCTCAGTCTCGCTTATGCATTGTTTAGGATGATTACCATGCTACGTTTCTACCACATAGATGAACCCATTCCTTTGCATGACCTATCATTTGTCACAGTAGTAAGCAAACCACAATCCTAGCAAATGTAGGAGTTGATTGATATCATGTGGCCCCTGCAACTGTTACTACTTATTGCATGCTTAGAGTGATACAATGTTGATACTGTTATGTGAGTCGGGATGGTAGAAATCATGATGATGATGGTGGAAATGTGTTGGTGAATCTACCCTAATACAAGGTGAACGATGAGAGGCTGTGTAGGAGTACACAGTGGGTTGTCTCGTTGAACACCGCCCTAAGTCCGAGTTCTTGTGTGGTGATCCAAGATGAAGAGTACAACCACACATTGGGCTCACTGACCCCTCTCAACCTACTAACTCATCCCTTTCGATGTCCAGATGTCGCAGTAGTTCGGAGTTCTGGTAGGTTTGTGGCCTGGCTGCTAAGTGAGAGAACGGCTCAGCCGAGACCGGCTTATGCACCACGCACACATCATCTGGGTCCACTTCGGTAAACCGCCGGGTTCACGATAGTGGTAGCCAACCCAGGTAGGCGGCTTTCTTAGACTAGATCGGCTATGAGGTAACAGTTGTGGTGAACATCCTCGCCGACACCTCTTGAACGGTGTCGAGTACAAAGGAGGTAACTGATGGTCATGTGTGTGTAGCGGTACACCCCTGCAGGGTTAACAAAACTATTCGAATAGCCGCGTCCGCGGTAAGGGATTGCTTGGAAAGATTAGCTTGATTATTAGACAACTTGAACTGGATACTTATAAAACTTACTAAGATAAGAGTGAGTGCTATGGCGTGCTTTCTCGTGGGGAAGTCGAGGAAGGCACCATAGTGGTGTATTTGGTTGGAGACATGTAGTGGACTCGTGTACGATTCTTACCTCAAGTCTGGTACTCGTAGTTCAGGACTAGCCAAGTCAAAGCTGTCAGTTCTGCATTGAAACCCCACCTCCCTTTACCTTGATACATGTGCATGAGTAGTTTAGCTCCTACGTAAGTCTTGCTGAGTACGATTTTTTACTCACGTTTTCTTATTCTATGTTTTAGATGAACCCACTGACCCCCAAGGTGGATTCTTCCTCGAGCTCGACGATTGAAGACCAAGCTAGTGTAGTCCCAGTCAGCAGACTGGTTCCCTCGTGGAGGGCTTGTGTTTAAATAAGCCTTCTTAAGCCATTTGTTAAACTTGTCTGTACCCAGACCTACTTTGCTTCCGCGTGCTTGTTGTAATGTTGGATCACGGTCTCGTGATCTCTATGTGCACTCTGTAAGAGTTATCAATAAAGATGTAAACTTTGTAGAGAATTGCAATGATACCTGCTGTTCATACTAGACATGTGTGCTGCGTGTATGATTATATCATGCATGTCTTAGTATGGGTTTTCGAGACCTTAGTTGTGATCTGGCTGGCGGTCTTTTATAGACAAAGTGGCCCTTAGATGTGCGCAGGTTGGGGCATCGCGATGAGATTGTTCGTGACTCCGTCACGTGCACACTTTGATGTATGATCGAGCCCGCCCTAGACCCCGACTAAGTGATCGGGCTGGAGTAAGTCTATGTAAGGGTTATAATACAATCGATAGTATGGTTGAGGCGACTTGTCCATGAGTATGGGAGTTCACCACCCATATCATTTAGAATTGTGTGCGGATGATGAGGTCCCATATCGGTTGATCATCCGGCCTGGATGGGATGCCCCTCACGTTCGGTGCTTTCCGAGAACGTTCTGTGCTTGGCCTTTTCTGCTTAAACAAGTGGGTACGGTTCTCGGCTCTCCATATGATTGTGTTGTAGCGAGTCTTGCATACGCTAACCCCGGGTCCCAAAAGACTTGGTATCAGAGCAGGACTGACTGTAGGATTATCAGCCTTGGACGAAGTCGAGTCTAGCTTGCTATTGTTATAAATTTACTCTAGGTATATAAGGGAACAACGTAAGGCTTCTTTTTGTCCTTACCTTCATCGTTCTGAGTTCTGAGTCACCCTCATCTTATTCTACGGGAATATAGGACTAGGCTCATCTATGTCTTACTAGAACATCTCGTTGTTTGCTTCCTTGTAGCCGTAGGAAAGTTGTGTTCGGTTTGCTAGAGTTGTTGTGCTTCCTGATTTCTTACATCGTATGTAAGTGTTGTTTCTACATTGCAAGAAAAGACATTTCTTACAATTACAGCCGTTATGCTGTCGGAGTCGTTCCAAGTTTCTTCATAATCTGATGCATTTGCAAACTCCTTTTTTCTGTTTCAGATGGCAGATCTTCCCCCTCGGCAGATTGTTCGTTTGACTAGGTTCCTCGGTGTGCGTGGCCATCCCGCCATGCTGATCGATATGATGTCCTTCATTGGCTATCGATGGTATCCTGAGTACACCGTTGAGGAGCAGTTCCTTGACTTCAACCAGACCCAGTTGCACTGCATTGTCAGGATCTACCCGCACCACACTGGAGTCACTCAGCCTATCCACTTTGGACATGGCATTGGCATGACTGAGAACATGGCTGTGCAGGATGCTGCATACTCATGTATGACTCTGCTGAGAGAGGAGCACGCTATGCTTGGAGGCACATCTTTCCGCTATATCCCTGCTGCACTTCCAGGAGAAGAGGGATATTACACCGGATTGTACACATATCACTCTTTGGAGGATCCTTTGCTTCAGATCACCGCTCGGCACGCTTGTGATAGAGATCGTGATGCACGTGCCCTTCGTTTTGAGCTTCACGCCACCTGTGTCCGTCTGTATCGAGCACTTACACTTCTGGCACCATTTGTGAGTGTTGGATCAGTGGAGTATGATGCTATCTACCCAGCCAGGACACAGATGTCTTCTCGACTTGCTTGGCCCGAGATTGGAGGCATTTTTCCACCCCGTGGTCCTCTGCTTCCACCCTACGCTGGACCTAGGCCCCATCCTTGCCCAAATGGATATCAGGGTCCACAGGCCTCCGTGTTTTCCGATGGTCACCTTCAGCTACCGGGTTACGTGGGTAACTTTTACGAGGATTGCTATGGAGATGGAGATGAGTGAGACCGCTTGTGGTCTTACTTTAGTGAGGATGTAGTAGTATCTTAGTATATTGTGCGCAAGGTGTTCTAAGTTCCAGAGGCTTAGATAAATAATGTATAGGAATTCAGAGTGCCTCTGAAGGATGTATCATCTTCATCACGTTTGTATTAGCTTGGCGCTTGTACTAAAACGATGTATGGTTTGTATGACAGCTTGTGAATATATGGCTTGTATGCTTTTATCACCATGTTGTCAAGAGGATTACTTACTTTGCTCTGTGATTCTTCCAGTACCTTCAATACCTTGTTTAGACTCTTCCAATCAACTCTGTTTGACTTTGGTTTTCACCTTCAGGATGTCTCAAGGAACCCGTGGCCAGCTTGGTCGTGCCCATGGTCGTGGGAATGATCCGAAGGAAGGCAATCTTCCACCCCACCCACGATGGCTCAGGTTCTGATGGAGGTTGAGAGGAACCGCCGAGACTCTCACCAGTTGCTGGAGGTCATTGCCCGCAACACCAATCAGCAGCGCAATGAGTTGGTGTCCTTGAATGACTTCATCCGGCTTCATCCCCCGGTTTTTAGCTACTCCACCGAGCCCCTTGACGCCGATGACTGGCTTCGCAGCATCGAAAGGAAGCTCCAGGAAGGCCATGTTGCAGATGGTGACATGGTCAGCTATGCCACTTACCACCTCGAGGGTGCAGCTAGCTCTTGGTGGGAGAATTTCCTGAACATGCGTCCCGTTGGACCGCCCACAACTTGGGATGAGTTCTGCACTTCATTCCGTGAGCACCACATTCCAAAGGGTCTTATGGACCGAAAGCATGAGGAGTTCTGCAACCTCACCCAAGGAAGAAGGACTGTTGACGAGTTTAGTCGTGAGTTCAACCGACTTGATCGTTATGCTACTGAAGAGGTCTCCACCGACGCTAAGAAGCAAGAGAGGTTCCGTCGCGGACTCAATTCTGTACTCCGTCGTGAGCTCAACCTGCATGACTTCGCCACCTTCCAGGTCCTTGTCAACAAGGCCATCAAGGCGGAGGACATGAACACCCCCAATAACTTCTGCAAACACCATAGAGACGATGGTTCATCCAGCTCAGGCTCTCAGAAGTGCAAGATCTGAGTCCCCGACAGCATGTTTCGCCAGAACAACCCACCGAGGCCATCCTATGTGGCGCCTCGTCCACCAGCTTCGTTCCACCCAGCTCCACCGAACAACCCATCTCCCCGCACTGTCTTTGGATCCTGCTACAAGTGTGGTCAGGCAGGTCACTACTCCCGCGACTGTCCCCAGAACCAGCTCCAGAATCAGAATGCTCCACCCCGTGCCGGAGGTAACAACAATGGTCGCGGCAAGCCACCCACGAAGGTCTACACCACCAAACCCGCTCCTCCCGCCAATCGTGGACGTGTGAACCAGATATCAGCTGAAGAGACTGACGACACTTCTGACGTCATTCTTGGTATGCTCCCAGTCAATTATGTTCCTACTTCCATTCTTTTCGACCCAGGAGCATCTCATTCATTCATGTCGAAAAGTTATGCACTTCGTCATGAGTTATCCTTTGTTGAAATGTCCACACCAATGATAATTCAAACTCCAGGGTCAAGATGGCAAACTAATAGAGTAAGCCATGGTAATAAAATTGCAATTGAGGGTTTAGTATTCCTTGCTTCACTCATATCCCTCAAGTATTCAGACATTGATGTCATCCTTGGTATGGATTGGTTATCAAGACAAAATGCTTTTCTTGATTGTAAAGCCAAGTCAGTTAGACTTACCCATCCTTCAGGCCAGACAATAGATTATTCCTCACCAAGATTGAGAACCCATATGCATTCTTTGAATGTGCTTCCCCTTCCCGACCTTGAAGATATTCCGGTGGTTCGTGACTTCCCGGATGTCTTTCCTGAAGAGCTTTCGAGCATGCCACCCGACAGATGTGTAGAGTTCATAGTGGATCTTATGCCAGGAACCGCACCAATTTCCATACGCCCATACAAAATGGCCCCATGTGAGTTAGTTGAGCTTAAAATCCAACTTCAAGCTTCGTTGGCAAAAGGCATCATCCGCCCTAGCTCATCGCCATGGGGTTGCCCCGTTCTGTTCGTAACGAAGAAAGATGGAATAAAAAGGATGTGCGTAGACTATCGCCCGCTAAATCTAGCGACGATAAAGGACAAGTACCCACTGCCCAGGGTCAATGATCTTTATGATCAACTTGCTGGATCCTCTGTCTTCTCCAAGATGGATTTGAGATTAGGTTATTATCAAATCAAAATCCGAAATGAGGACATTCCAAAAACGGCTTTCACTACTCGTTATGGTCTTTACGAGTACACCGCCATGTCCTTCGGTTTAACCAATGCCCCCGCCACTTTCTCGTGCATGATGAATTCGATCTTCATGGAGTACCTAGATAAATTTGTTGTAGTTTATCTTGATGACATTCTCATCTACTCGAAGAACGAAGAAGAACATGTCGAACATCTCAGGCTGGTATTGATGAAACTTCGAGAGCATCGCCTTTATGCCAAGTTCTCCAAGTGTGAATTTTGGCTACCAGAAGTGACCTTCTTAGGCCACGTGATTTCTGCAAAAGGCATTGTTGTGAATCCCGAGAGGGTTTAGGCCGTCCTTGACTGGACTCCACCTGAATCGGTTAAGCAAGTTAGGAGTTTTCTTGGCTTAGCAAGCTATTTCCGCCGCTTTGTCGAGAACTTTTCTAAACTTGCAAAGCCTCTAACTGAACTCCTCAAGAAAGATAAGAAATTCCTATGGACTCCCAAGTGCGAGGAAAGCTTTCAAGAGCTAAAAAGAAGATCGACTTCTGCATCCGTACTTGCGCCTCCAGACACCAAAAAGGATTTCGAGATCTTTTGTGACGCCTCACGGCAAGGGTTAGGATGCATACTTATGCAAGATAGACATGTGGTGGATTATGCTTCACGCCAGTTGCATCCACATGAAGAGAACTATCCTACCCATGATCTTGAACTCGCTGCCTTAGTTCATGCCCTGACAACCTGGCGACATTACCTCCTTGGTAATCGTTGTGAGATCTATTCGACCACCAAAGCCTCAAATACATTTTCACCCAGCCAGATCTTAATCTCAGGCAAAGACGATGGATAGAGTTGATAAAAGATTACGACGTAGGAATTTCTTACACCCCAGGAAAATCCAATGTCATGGCTGATGCACTAAGTCGTAAGTCGTATTGTAACAACCTCATGTTACAACAGTGTCAACCACGTCTTCATGAGGAATTTCGAAAACTTAATCTTGAGATTGTTCCTAATGGCTATCTTTCTACCTTGGTGGCGAAACCAACTCTTGAGGATCAAATCATAGTTGCCCAAAGGCATGCACTAGGTGTTCGCCGGATCAAGGAGAACATTGCTAGCGGAGTTGCTAAATGTTTCTCCATAGATAGCAAAGGAACGGTATTCTTTGGAAATCGTTTGGTAGTACCTAAGAATAGGGAACTAAGGCAACTCATCCTCAAGGAATCCCATGATACACCCCTCTCAATTCATCCCGGTAGCACAAAAATGTACCGAGATCTACGCCAGAGATTTTGGTGGACTAGGATGAAGAGAGACATTGCTCGATTTGTTTCTGAATGTGATGTTTGTCGTCGCATTAAGGCAGAACATCAAAGACCTGCTGGTACACTTCAACCTTTGCCTATTACCGAGTGGAAACGGGACAAAGTGAGTACGGATTTCATCACTGGCTTTCCAAAAACCCAGAAAGGAAATGATGTCATCTTCGTTGTGGTGGATAGACTTTCCAAAGTTGCACACTTTCTTCCCGTTCGCGAGTCTATAACTGCGAGCCAGTTAGCGGACTTGTATGTCTCTAGAATTGTGTCTCTTCATGGTGTTCCTTTGGAAATCAATTCTCATCGTGGTAGCCTTTTCAACTCTAGATTTTGGGGAAGCTTTCAGAATGCTATGGGAACTCGTCTCTCCTTTAGCACAACTTTCCATCCTCAGTCTAGCGGTCAAGTCGAAAGGGTTAACCAAATTCTTGAAGACATGCTTAGAGCTTGTGTTATCTCATTCGGAAAGAATTGGGAGAAGTCTCTTCCATTTGCCGAATTTACTTATAACAATAGTTTTCAATCTAGTCTGAACATGTCTCCTTTTGAACTCCTCTATGAACGAAGATGTCGAACACCCCTAAACTTGTCAGAAACCGGTGAAAGAATTTTGTTGGACCGGATATGATCATGGAAGCAGAAGATCAAGTTCGCATTGTTCGTGATCAATTGAAAGCAGCCCAGTCTCGTCAAAAAAGCTACTATGATCTTCATCATAGGCAAGAAAGCTACAATCTGGATGAGAAGGCTTACCTTCGGGTTACTCCTTTGAAGGGAACCCAACGTTTCGGTATCAAAGGCAAGTTGGCCCCATGTTACATCGGACCTTCCCGCATTCGTGCTAAACGTGGAGAAGTTGCCTACCAACTGGAACCACCCCCGCACCTTTCCCGAGTACATGATGTATTCCATGTGTCACAACTCAGGCGTTTCTTCAAGGACCCCATCCGCGAAGTCGACCATGAAACGCTTGATCTCCAAGATGACCTTTCTTATCGAGAATACCCTGTTCGTATTCTTGATTCAGCAGATCGTGTCACTCGTCGTCAGAAGATTAAGTTTCTGAAAGTGGAATGGTCACACCACTCTGAAAGAGAAGCCACGTGGGAAAGAGGAGACCGTCTCAGTGCCGAGTACCCCTCCTTCCTCCCGCAGACTTCTGAACCTCGGGACGAGATTCTTTTGAGTGGGGGCGAGTTGTCAGAACCCTCTGTTAGGTATGTGCTAGGGATAGCAAGAAACTTTGCATCATGTTAAAAATTTCAAAAAGAAATTGAAATGGGAGAGAGAACATACCCCAAATGAATTTAATTCATATGGCCAGATTAAAAGTTGCTCCAAAAATTCATTTTGCATTTTTGAAAAGTCTTATAAATGAGTGTGATCACATATCAAGTGATGTGGGACCAACCCCATGCTCATGGATTTTTCAAATATTCAAACAGGAGCATGGATTTAAATTTAAACCCCTATTTGAATTAAAGTTCAAATAATTTGAATTTTAAAAATGTTCAAACTTTACAAGTGGCTAGCCTATTATATTTTGAAGCCATATAAAAAGTTTTAGCATTTAATAAAATTCCTAGCTATTTGTTTAGCACAGCAAAACAAATTAACAAAAAAGAAAACAGAAAGAAAAAGGAAAGAGGAAACTTACCTGCAAAGAGGCCCAACTCATCGCCCCCGGCCCAAGCCCACCTCGAGCCCTTGTCGTCTACCCCAGGCAAGCGAGCACGTTGCTGCGTGCCGGCCATGCCGACGCCGCCGCCGCCACCGCGACGTCCCTGGCCACGTAGCTGCTTCCCCACCGCCTTCTACGTGTCCTGGAGACGCCCCGAAGCCTCCCCGATCCATTCCCCCTCTCCACGGTCACTTTCCACTTCCCCCTCGCCCGATTTCCTCGTCGCCCGAAGCTCCACCGGAGCACCCCGCCGTAGAAGACGCGGCCGACGTGCACTAGAGCCCAGGAGAGCTTGTCCATCAGCTTCAACGTCGTCGACTTCGTGTCCATGCAAGGAATCAAAAGCTCGGAGCCCCCGTAGAATCCGGAATTTCCGCCGAGACCTCGCCGGACCCGCAAGCTCGTCGTCTTCGATTCGTCGCCTTTAAGCCCTCCCCGCCTCCATCGACTGCACCGCTGCACTCCCTGCGTCTGGGTGAGCGATTCCCCTAACCTAGCACGACCTCTCTTGCCCTCTGTCGCCGATTGCCATGAGAGCTGAAGCTTCTCGCCGCCGTGATCCATGTCGGCGAGCCCCCGCTACGCAATCAAGCTCGCAGACATGTCCATGGTGATCCCCTTGTTCCGCTGCTCCGTTTGCACCTACACCCGCTCCAAATGGCGCACCACAGCGAGCTTCACCTCGAGCCAGTGGCTCCGCCGCCGCTAGAGCTCGTCGCCGCTGATGTTCCAGTGCACCCCAGCCCTGGTTCTTGGTCCCATTCGATGCGCGGCGCCAAGAGCTGCGTCTCAATGGTCGCAACACTCTATTTGGGCCACGGATTCGCCCTCCCGTGTGTCGCCGCCGTGCTGGAAGGTCGCCGGCGACTAGCCGCCGGCGAGATGACGTGGACGTCATTAGCTTAGTGCTAATCCCCACGCCAGAGACACTTACATGTGGGCCCAAGGCCAGACTAATCTTTATGATTAGTTTAAATCAATTTAAACTTGTTTAATTAACAGAACAGAGGATGACATGTGGGACCCCTCTGTCAGTGGCCCCCTAACGTCAGCCTGGTGTCACAGTGACGCAGTAATGCTTATTTGATTTTAAACAAATCCAGAAAATGGCAGAAAATATGCTAAACTTTGGAAATTCATAGAAAATTCATCCTAACTCCAAATGTAGCAAATAATATGTCTAAAATTATTAGAAAAATTCAAGGAATCTGAATATGCAATCTGTTTTCATGTTTGACCAAGTTTGCTTGGGTGAACAGTGGTAACAAAGCATATGCATTCCTTTTAAATTCAAAATGGAGTTTGAATTTGCAAAACCTTTGCAATACACTTCATTTAATTGGAATCACTCACACATCAGTGGCACATACATCAACTTTCAACCTTCAACCATGTGTTTGTGCATTGTACTTATGTTGCCCCCCTTTGATTGTTGTTTGTCGATAGAAGTTGAACCGGAACAGGAGGCTGCCCCCTTCGTTGAAGATCCCGATACTGAACCTCGTCAGCAAGGGAAGCAAACTCCCATTGGTCATGTCGATAAAATCCCACTTCCCTCTCAGTCTCGCTTATAGATTGTTTAGGATGATTACCATGCTACGTTTCTACCACATAGATGAACCTATTTCTTTGCATGACCTATCATTTGTCACAGTAGTAAGCAAACCACAATCCTAGAAAATGTAGGAGTTGATTGATATCATGTGGCCCCTGCAACTGTTACTGCTTATTGCATGCTTAGAGTGATACAATGTTGATACTGTTATGTGAGTCGGGATGGTAGCAATCATGATGATGATGGTGGAAATGTGTTGGTGAATCTACCCTAATACAAGGTGAACGATGAGAGGCTGTCTAGGAGTACACGGTGGGTTGTCTCGTTGAACACCGCCCTAAGTCCGAGTTCTTGTGTCGTGATCCAAGATGAAGAGTACAACCACACATTGGGCTCACTGACACCTCTCAACCTACTAACTCATCCCTTTCGATGTCGAGATGTCGCAGTAGTTCGGAGTTCTGGTAGGTTTGTGGCCTGGCTGCTAAGTGAGAGAACGGCTCAGCCGAGACCGGCTTATGCACCACGCACACATCATCTGGGTCCACTTCGGTAAACCGGCCGGGTTCACGATAGTGGTAGCCAACCCAGGTAGGCGGCATTCTTGGACTAGATCGGCTATGAGGTAACAGTTGTGGTGAACATCGTCGCCGACACCTCTTGAACGTTGTCGAGTACAAAGGCGGTAACTGATGAACCCCACCTCCCTTTACCTTGATACATGTGCATGAGTAGTATAGCTCCTACGTAAGTCTTGCTGAGTACGACTTTGTACTCATGTTTGCTTATTCTATGTTTTCGATGAACCCACTGACCCCGAAGGTGGATTCTTCCTCGAGCTCGACGATTGAACACCAAGCTAGTGTAGTCCCAGTCTTCAGACTGGTTCCCTCGTGGAGGGCTTGTGTTTAAATAAGGCTTCTTAAGACATTTGTTAAACTTGTCTGTACCCAGACCTACTTTGCTTCCGCATGCTTGTTGTAATGTTGGATCACGGTCTCGTGATCTCTATGTGCACTCTGTAAGAGTTATCAATAAAGATGTAAACTTTGTAGAGAATTGCAATGATACCTGTTGTTCATACTAGACATGTGTGCTGCGTGTATGATTATATCATGCATGTCTTAGTATGGGTTTTCGAGACCTTAGTTGTGATCTGGCTGGCGGTCTTTTATACACCAAGTGGCCCTTAGATGTGCGCAGCTTGGGGCATCGCGATGCGATTGTTCGTGACTCCGTCACGTGCACACTTTGATGTATGATCGAGCCCGCCCTAGACCCCGACTAAGTGATCGGGCTGGAGTAAGTCTATGTAAGGGTTATAATACAATCGATAGTATGGTTGAGGCGACTTGTCTATGAGTATGGTAGTTCACCACCCATATCATTTAGACTTGTGTGCGGACGATGAGGTCCCATCTCGGTTGATCATCCGTCCTGGATGGGATGCCCCTCAAGTTCGGTGCTTTCCGAGAACGTTCTGTGCTTGGCCTTGTCTGCTTAGACAAGTGGGTACGGTTCTCGGCTCTCCATATGATTGTCTTGTAGCGAGTCTTGCATACGCTAACCCCGGGTCCCGACAAATAAGCTCCCAGAGGTCGATCCTCCCTCCGACAGGGTGCCGGGAAGGGTCATGATGGTGCTTCCAATCTTGAAAGCGCGGCGGCGGCGGAATAGAGGCGAGATCATGAAAAAAGGTTCTTTCTTAGGAGGTTTCCCGTGACGGAGATTAAATAGGCGAAGGGAGGCAGCCAGGGGGGCCACCAGGAGTCCAGGCGCCCCCCCTTGGAGCGGCCAGGCCCCTGGCCTCACAAAGTGGACGCCTGGGCACCTGGTGGTGGCCCCCTGGCCCTCCTTCGGGGCTCTGGAAGCTTTCGGTATGCTGATTTTTTATCTATTTTTCCCCGGATTTTTGGAGCACTTTTATATAGGGGAAAACTGAAATAGAAAAATAGCAGAAAACAAAAACTGGCACTGGGGTGCACTGAGTTAATAGGTTAGTCCAAATATGATCAAAAGTGTATGAAAGTGTATCTAGATCATAGCAATTTCACACAAAACATGCATGGAGCGAGCAAAAATTATCGATGTGTTTGGGATGTATCAACGACACCTCTCCCAGAAGCACCAGGGCCTGACTCCACGGTTGCTGAGCAGAATGTGCATCAGACCAAGATTGATGATAGCACCATAGTTCAATGTCTTATGACTGCGTGTATGGAATAAGAGTTGCAAGGGAGGCTTGAAAATACCGTTCCCCACTTGATTATTCAAGAGTTAGATGCTCTGTATGCCAAACACGCTAGGACTGAATGTTATGAGGTTACTCATGCCTTATGGAATTGCAAGATGAAGGAAGGATCGCCTGTGAGTGAGCACGTGATAAAGATCATGCGCTTTGGCTAAAGGTTGACTGAACTGGGATTTCCGATTACAGAATCACTGGGTACAGATATCGTCCTCATGTCACTCCCGTAGAGCTTTAATAGCTTTGTTTAGAACTATCGGATTAACGGGGTGGACAACTCGGTTAATGAACTACTTGCAATGCTGAAGAATGCGGAGACTACCATGCAGGCTGACCCTAACTATACGTTGGCGGTTAGCAAGACCACCAGTTTCAAGACGAAGGGCAAGTGCAAGGGTAAGGGCGCCGGCAAGCCTGGCGCCAAGACGAAGAAACCCTCTGGCACTGTCCCTAACAAAGATACTGAGTTCTTCTACTGCAATGCTAAGGGTCACTGGAAGAGGAACTGCAAGAAGTATCTGGCAGATAGGAAGAAGCCTGGTTTTATCGGCGAAGGTATGAAAGTTATATATGTTATAGATGTGTATATTTCCGTCCCTCACTCTAAGTCATGGGTATTTGATACTGGAGTTGTTGCTCATATCTGTAATTCATTACAGGGACTAAGGAGAATAAGTAAACTGGAAAAGAATGAAGTGACGATGTGTGTCGGGAATGGAGCTATGATCTCCGCTAAAGTCGTCAGCGTCTACACTGTATATCTATCTTCAGGATTTACCATAGAAGTAGATAATTGTTATTTCGTTCCTGCTATTTGTAAGAACATTATGTCGGGATCATGTTTAATCCGCGACGGTTATAGTTTTAAGTCTGAGAACAATGGTTGCTCTATTTACTTAAAGAATATGTTCTATGGTTTTGCACCTATTAAGAATGGGTTGTTTTATTTGGATCTTGATTGTAGTAACGACATCTTAAACACTAGCTCTAAGCGTCTTAAGAAGACTGATAATACCACTTACATGTGGCACTGTCGTCTAGGTCACATCGGAAAGAAACGCATGCAGAAACTTCATAAAGATGGAATTTTGCAATCTTTTGATTTCGAATCATTTGATAAGTGTGAGGCTTGCCTGATGGGAAAATTGACTCGGACGCCGTTCACAGGTCATGTAGAACGGGCGACAGACTTATTGGAAATAATACATAGTGATGTGTGTGGTCCGATGAGTGTACCGACGCGCGGTGGATATCTCTACTTCGTAACTTTTACTGGCTATTTGAGTAGATATGGTTATATTTACTTAATGAAGAAAAAGTCCAAATCTTTCGAAAGGTTCAAAGAATTTCAGAACGAAACTGAGAATCATCGTGACAAGAAAATCAAATTTCTACGATCTGATTGTGGTGGTGAATATCTTAGTCATTAGTTTAGAGAACACCTCATAGAGCGTGGAATCGTTTCACAGCTAACGCCACCTGGAACTCCACAGAGAAATGGAGTGTCTGAGAGGCGTAACTGAACCTTTTTAGACATGGTGAGGTCTATGATTTCATTAACTGATCTGCCACTATCTTTTTGGGGTTACGCATTAGAGACTGCTGCCTTTACTTTAAATAGGGTGTCGTCAAAGTCTGTGGAAACGACACCATACGAGTTGTGGAATGGGAACAAACCCAATATATTGTTCCTGAAAATTTGGGGTTGTGATGCTTATGTAAAACGTTTACAACCGAACAAACTCGACCCTAAAGCAGAAAAGTGCTACTTTGTAGGTTATGCCAAAGACACCGTAGGCTATTCCTTCTACAACCCCTCCGATGGCAAAGTCCTTATTGCTAAAGGAGGAACTTTTCTTGAGAAATAGTTTCTTAGCAAAGAGGTGAGTGGGAGGATAGTACAGCTTGATGAGGTTAGCGAACCTTCGGAACCAAGGATTGAAATGATGGAAGTTGTTCCGGCAATCATTCCGATGAAGGAACCGGTAGCTTCTGCAAGTGATCAAGGAACTTCTGAGAAGCTAGTGACTGAACCAAGGAGATCAGGCAAAATGCGTCAGCTACCCGAGTGGTACGCTAACGAAGTATTCATCTTGGAAGATGATGAGCCTATGAACTACGAAGCAGCAATGATGAGCCCCAACTCCATTGAATGGCTACAAGCCATGAAATCCGAAATGGAATCCATGTACGAGAACCAAGTATGGGACTTGGTGATCCCTCCAGAGGGTGTGAAACCAATTGAATGTAAATGGATTTTCAAAAGAAAGACAGATGCGGATGGTAACGTCACTATCCATAAAGATAGGCTTGTTGCGAAAGGGTTCTGACAAGTGCAAGGAGTGGACTACGACGAGACTTTCTCGCCAGTAGCAATGCATAAATCTGTGCAGATTTTACTAGCAATTGCTGCGTATTTCGATTATGAGATATGGCAGATGGACGTCAAAACTGCTTTCCTTCACGGAAATCTCGAGGAGAATGTATATATGATACAACCTGAGGGTTTTGTCGCGCCTGAGGATGTTGGAAAGTTGTGCAAGCTTAAAAGGTCCATTTATGGACTAAAGCAAGCATCACGGAGTTGGAATCTTCGCTTTGATGAAGTGGTCAAAAGTTTTGGCTTCATCCAAAATGGCGAAGAAGCTTTTGTTTACAAGAAAGTAAGTGGGAGCGCAATATCTTTTCAAAGACGATATGTAGACGACATATTTTTGATTGGAAATGATAAAGAATTTCTTAACACTATAAGGGAGTCATTGAAAAGTAGTTTTCCGATGAAAGACTTAGGCGAAGCTGCCTACATATTGGGCATCAAGACCTATAGAGATAGATCCCGGTGACTGATAGAGTTAAGCCAGAGCACGTATATAGATAAGATTCGGAAGAGGTTCAGAATGGAGAATTCGAAGAAAGGACTACTCCCAATGTCACATGGTGTGGTACTCTGCAAGAGTCAGTGTCCTAAGAATGCTGATGAGCAGGTAGAGATGAGCACAGTTCCATATGCTTCGGCAATTGGATCTGTTATGTATGCCATGATATGTACAAGACCAGATGTTTCCTATGCTATGAGTATTTGTAGTAAATACCAGAGCAACCCAGGTAATGCACACTGGGTAGCAGTCAAAAATATTTTGAAGTATCTGAATAGAACCAAGAATATGTTTTTGGTGCTCGGAGGTGATGAAGAACTTGTTGTAAAGGGTTAAACAGATTCAAGCTTCATGACAGATCCGAATGACTTCAAATCTCAATCAGGATATGTTTTTACAGTAAACTGGGGTGCCGTGAGCTAGAAAAGTTCTAAGCAGAATACGGTCGCGGATTCTACAATGGAGGCGGAATACATCGCAACTTTGGAAGCTACAAAGGAGGGATATTGGATTAAGAAGTTCGTCACTGAGCTCGGTGTGGTTCCTAGTGCTGAAGACCCCATGGAGATCTATTGTGACAATAGTGGAGCCGTGGCGCAAGCAAGAGAACCAAGGTCCCACCAGAAGTCCAAACACATTGAACGATGTTATCACAAAATTCAAGAGTTCGTTGACAAAGGATATGTGAAAGTATGCAAGATTCACACGAATCTGAACGTGTCAGATCCGATGACGAAGCCTCTTCCACGGGCAAAGCATGAGAAACACCGGATAGCCATTGGTGTGCGAGAACTTATGTAACTAGTATTATTGTATCTAGTGCAAGTGGGAGAGTGTTGGATATATGCCCTAGAGGCAATAATAAAGTGTGTTATTATTTATATTCAAGTTCATAATTAATGTTTATATTTATGTGCTATAATTGCAATGACCTTGACTATGAGATTCAGAAGAAAACTCATGTGCATGTGTGGAAATGTAAAAAACAAGAGTTTCTGGTTTTGCCTCTAAGACCAGCTCATATGATAAATGATGATTACATTTTCTTAATCATGGACATTATTCTTGTAACAAGGATGTCGGTAGAGATGAGAGCATATTTTTAGCAGAAAAATGATGTTGAACCGAACCCAGTGTTAAATGATATACTTAGAGAACACATTGTAACAAACGTTATAAGTCATATCATGGAATGTTATCATATACGTAATTCCTTAGACCATGAGAGTATCAAGTTGCTTCACACAGGAAGATGTGCTTTGGTTCTTAGATGAATCTTCTCGTTACTGGGAAGTAGTAAAATAAGTTCTGGGTACATTGGATGGTGTGTCTTGTAACTGTTATAATTCGAGACTGGGATTTTCTCCTTGACGATGAAGAGATATTTACTCTGGGCCCACTCGGTATGACGGTATCCATTCTAGTCTGGCCAGACACATTGTGATTTAGTCACGGGGATACCGGAATACAAAACGAGGAATGAAGACAAACAAGCAATGAGGATAACAGATGGCTTGTGATCAAGAAGTTGTTTCACATGGGTGCCAAACTTCTCTCCTCTAACTTTGTAATATATCGCGAAGCAAAGGGAATGGTGCATGGTAAACATGAAGGTTCACTCAAAGTTTCTTCGTGTATGTGTGGGAGTCAACATGGGTTTACATGGCTCCGTTGTTGATTATTGACTAATGACTATGAGTCCGGAAGACGTTCTGAGTCATGTCCACATAATACCGAACATATTGGGTCACACACTTAACGTACAATAAATATGTTAGAATACTAGGATGGTTGAAGGTTTTGTGGAAGCAAGTGAATTGTTCAGAGCAAAATGAAAATGCCTGAATCACTTTGGAATGGTCCCAGGTGGTTTTAGAACATATGAGAAAGGTATTGTGGAAAGTCCAAGTTAAACCGGAATAGTTTCCGGATTATCGGTGGACGTCCCAAAAATGACCGACGAACTGACGCAGGGCATCGGGCAAGCTAGACCGTAACCCGGATCGTCCCGAAACCTATCCAGATGATTCCGGAACGTCCGTTGACGGTCCCGGAAGGTCCTAGAAGTGTTCCAGAAGGTTCCGGAATGTCCCAAAACCATCCCTGAAGGTCCGGGAAGCTTCCGGAAGGTCATGGATGGTTCCGGGCAGTACCACCTGCTGCGCCAACCCCCTAGCTTGGGGGGCAAGCCACCTAGGCTGGCCCTGGCCAGCCAGGAGGTCGGGGCGCACCAAGGGGGGAGGAATCCTACTCCAAGTAGGATTGCAATCCTCCTTGGAGTAGGAGGACTCCTCCTAAGGGAAGTTGAGCCCATGTAGGACTCCTACCTTAGGGGAGGCGCACCGGTGGGCCTGGCCACCTATAAAAGGTGAGCCAGGGGGGAGGCGCACCCCACAATCCCCTGCGCCTCCTTGCCCCAAGGCTGCTAGTTGCTCCACCATAAACTCCGATTTAGACTCCGTTCTAGATCGGAATCCGCTAGGGTTTTCTCCCTCTAGTTTTCTCAGAGGCGTTCTTCTTTGGACACCGGAGCGCTGGCGGATTGCTGTGTCGGACGTGTGGATACCGGTAGAGGGATCATAACTTTGATCCTTCTTTGAGGAGCTTCTTCTTCTTCGGAGAACATGATCGAGGGACTTGTTCGTGGGACGGATCAAGGGATTGTTCGTGGGACAATTCGCGAGATCTACTTCAACGAGCCTCACAAACTCTAGTTCCGCTACATCCGTTGGTGAGCATTGACCTAAACCTTGTATGCCATCTTCTTGGATGATCTTGGGTTCTTGCTTCGTAGGCACGATTTTTTTTGTTTTCTACTACGTTTCCCAACATGAACATCCACCAAGAACTCAAAAATACTCACATATAAGTTTACCATTCAAAATTCTATTTGGAGGAGTGGAAGAGTCACATACCAAGGAGCAAATTCCCAAAATCTGAGCCGAAATGATGGGCTGGAGAAGGAGATAAAAAATCACAGCCAAGAGCACCAAGAACTCGGGTTCGAGCAAGAAACTCGGGGTTTTTGGAGCAAGAGAGAGAAACAGGAAGAAGAGATACCTGGAGGGGGGCTGATGTCTACGCACGCTTCTATTCTTGTAGACTATGTTGGGCCTCCAAGCGCAGAGGTTTGTAGGACAGCAGCAATTTCCCTCAAGTGGATGATCTAAGGTTTATCGAACTCAGGGAAGTAGAGGTTGAAGATGGTCTCTCTCAAGCAACTCTGCAATTAAGATACAAGAAGTCTCTTGTGTCCCCAACACACCTAATACAACTAGGAGTTGTATAGGTGCACTAGTTCGGCGAAGAGATGGTAAAATATGGGTGATAGATGTAGAAAATCAAGGTAATATAAATCTGTAATAAAAAGTGCAGCAAGCAAACAAGTAGTAAACGTGAGCGCAAACGGTATTGCAAAGGTGGAAACAAGGCCTAGGCTTCATACTTTCACTAGTGTAAACTCCCAACAACATTAACATAGTCTAATCACATGATAATTCTAATAAAACATGCAAGTACTCGGAGGTCATTCCTTTGAGGTCAAGAGAGGACGAGAATTGTGTAGGGATACAAAAGCACACCTCAGAGTTCATAGTTCCCATCTAAGGATTTCCCAATGTCACCGCGGCCATCCAAAGAGGGTACCACAATCACCACAACATATCTAAAGGATAGTCAAAGACAAGCACCAAGAGACTCTGAATCTTCAATCCACACACAAAAGAGGAAATCACTCATGAAAATATTCTTCTAACCCATGTCCATTAGACCGCTGTCACCATGGTCTCGGGGATTATACTCGATAGGATCAAGTGAGTACATCAAATCCAATACATAAAAGAAGGGGAAACATCATGGGATCACCCTAGATTAACATATCCAATGATCACAACAAAAATCACATCATGAGAGAGAGAGAAGAACACATAGCTACTAGTAGAAACCTCAGCCCCGAGGAGGAACTACTCCCGCATCAGCGAGGGAGGAAGCAACGTCGATGGAGATGAATCCGGGGGCACTTCCCCGTCCCGGCAGGGTGCCAGCACAGTAATTCTGGTCCCCCGAAGATTGTCGGTGATGGCGGCGGAGATCGGAATTGCTTCTGGAGAAAAGGGGTTCGGAATCAGGGTTTTCGGGACGCGAGTAAAAATAAGGGCCAAGGGGGGCAGACAGGGGGGCCACCAGGAGTCTAGGCGGCCTCCCGGCACGGCCACCCCCTAGGCCGCGCCCACTGGCCTCCTAGGCACCAGGTGGGGCCCCTCTGCCCCCCCCCCCTTCGGGCATAATGAAGCTTCTGGAACGCTGATTTTTTATATATTTTTCCCAGAATTTTCTGAGCACTTTTAATAATGGGAAAACCGGAAATACAAAAACAACAGAAAACAGAAACTGGGGTGCACTGATTTAATAGGTTAGTCCAAATATGATCAAAAGTGTATGGAAGTGCATCAATATCATAACAATATCACACAAAAGAAGCATGGAGCAAGAAGAAATTATAGATACGTTTTGGACGTATCAGGGGCTCGGGTGGGCCTAGGCGGGTTGGTGGCCTGACCAGGGGCCAGGCCGGGCCACCTGTCCGCATGGTCCAGGGGTGGACCCCCCCCTGGTCAGCCTCAGGCACCCCCAGGTCACATTTTTGATAGAAATTTTTATTTTTATTTTTCTGGAATTTTCCTAACAACTTCATTTTTGAATATTTTTTGAAGTGGCGGAAGCTGCAAAACTTCTAGAAAGCTCGAAACTGTGGTTAAAGTTATGAAGTTTAAAAACATAAATCTCAGGTACAGCAAGGAGTATTGAAAACAAAAAGAAATGAAAATATAATGAGCTTCCCTTTTTTACTTATATAGAACGGGTTTGTTAGCAAGGTTTATCAAGTCTTACTACCAAACAAGTTATATATAGAGCAAAGAGTTTCACTTCTTGTAAGGTGTTCATGGTACCTTTATTTTGATGGACATTGTCCCCACCATCATGGTTTTGTATTTGTGGTGAACATGTAGAGGACAATCCCAATCTCCAATCTTCACGGTTTTTCAATATTTTCAATGGAATTAAGTCCATGGCTTTTATCAATTTTCTTTGGAAAATAAATCGTGTGCTCCTTGTCATTAAAATTGAAAGCGACCTTGCCTATATTGCAATCAATAACAGCACCTACAATGTTATGAAAAGGTCTTCCAGGAATTATGGACATTCTCCCATCCTCGGGCATGTCTAACACAACAAAATCAGTACGAATTAAACAATTAGCAACTTCAACAGGAACATCCTCACAAATACCAATTGGAACGGCTGTTGACTTGTCAGCCATTTGGAGAGAGATATCTGTAGGGATTAGTTTTTCTAAACAAAGTCTCTTATGAAGAGAAAAAGGCATAACACTCACTCCTGCACCAAGGTCACATAATACAGTTCTAACATAATTATTCTTTATGGAGCAAGGAATAGTGGGTATACCTGGATGTCCAAGCTTTTTAGGAATCTTGCCACTGAAAGAGTAATTAGCAAGCATAGTAGGTATTTCCTCATTAGGAACTTTTCTTTTGTTATAGTAACAATATCTTTCATAAACCTCGAGTACGAAGGCAACTTAATAGCATCAGTTAAAGGAATTTGAAGAAAAAAAGGTTTCATCCATTCACAAAGTTTCTTGTAATGCTCTTCTTCTTTGGTTTTGAGAGATTTACCTAGGAAGGGTATTGATTTCTGTACCCAAGGTTCTTTTTCCTTCCCATGTTTTCTTGCAATGAAGTCTTCTCTAGTATATCTCCTGCACATGTCGGGTGCTTCTTCTTGTACTTCATGAGGATCATTCTTCTCATTATCATTATCAGGTTCAGCATCATCTTCAGTCTCAGCATCAGAAATAGATATACAATTAGGATCAACACTAGATATCTTCATTAGCTGTGGGATCATTGGAGTTGTCAGCTTCCTTATATTTCTTCTTTTTCTTCTTATTTTTTGGAGAGTTGTCAACATCTTGTTCCTGCAATTGAGAATCTTGCTCGACTCTCTTCGGATGCCCCTCTGGATAGAGAGGGTCCTTGGTATGTGTCCCACCTTGCGTCTTTATACCATAAGCCTGTATATCACCTTGTTTGGGATTGTTAGCAATCAAATCTTTTTGCACATTAGAAATTTGTTCAAGCTAAGTTTGAACCATATGAAAATGCTTAACAAGGCCTTTAACATCATTAACAGTGCTTCCTAGAATATCAAGCAGACTTTGAATAGCATGGGAATTATCATGTAACTGACTTTGAATCCTCTCATTAAAGTGACTTTGCTTAATAATAGAATTATCAAGATCATCTAAACATTTATCAGGAGGCTTACCATGATGAATGCCACTTGCATTGAAATCTAAAAGAGAGTGTACCTCTACCATAGGAGGGTGAGTGGTAGGCTCACAAATTTTTTCAATAGGAGGTAGATTATCCACATCTTCAGCTTTAATACCTCTCTATTTAATAGACTTGTTAGCTTCTTGCATATCTTCGGGGTTTAATACAAGCATACCCCTCTTCTTTGGTGTTGGAGGTAGCTCAGGGACGGACCAACCATCATGATTTTTGGTTATCTTTCCCATTAGTTCTTCGGAATCGTCCGGAGTTCTTTTCCTGAAAACACAACCAACATAACTATCTAGATAGGATATATACTTTGTTAGTCCACCATAAAATATATCAAGCAATTCATTCTTAGAGACTCCATGTCCCGGCCAAGCCTTGAGTAAAGTGAAACACCTCCCCGAAGCTTTAGGGAGGTGCCCATCCTGCAACTGTTTAAAGTTATATATTCTTTGTAAAGAAGCATGGTGCATATGAGAAGAAAAATATTTAGCAACAAAATATTGAGCTAAATCTTGAGGAATTTTATAGAACCACATGGTAGTGCATCATACCATGCTTTAGCACCCTCCTTCAAAGAAAAAGGAATTAGCTTTGCAACATAATAGTTTATCTTCTTGTCCTCACTAGTAAATAAGCCACCCGACGCCGTGAGTTTAGTAAGGTGTGCAATAGCATCATCATTTTCTCTGCCATAAATGGGGTCATCTTCAACTGTAGATATAAGTGAAAGATCATCAGATAAATCAAAATCCGCATCTTTAATGCAAATAGGAGATGTAGCAAATTAAGGATCAAGATAAAACTTGTTCTTCATAGCATGCTTTTGAAGCAGTTTTTTCATAGCATCGGGATCTGCAGAATAATTACACTCTGCAAGATCCCTACAAAGTTCACCATCAAGCTCAATATAATCATCATCAAAAAATTTATCCTTGAGGCTACTCAAATCAGGGTAATAAGAAGATCCGCCAGTAGGAGAACGTGTAGCAGAAATTTTAGTCCTAGACTGTTCTGCAACCTTAGCAATCTGAGACTCAATAAAATAACCAAGTGAACCAGTCTCATCAAGAATAGTATAAGCATCATCAAAAGTATCTGAGGTACTATCAGACTCAGTAGAAGCAGCATGTGGTGGTGGTGAAGCAAACTTACTAATAACGAAAGGTGAATCAAGTTTAGCACTAGTGCTAAGAACAATACCTTAACTTGTAGTGGACGGTAGGATCGAAACCTTGGGGTCTCCTTTCTTACCCATAGCGGATAAATCATAGCAAGCAAAAAAATCCAAGTAGGCTTGTAATAAAAATATGCTCCCTGGCAACGGCGCTAGAAAATAGTCTTGATGACCCACAATTGTAGGGGATCGCAACAGTCTTCGCGGGTAAAAAATAACCTAATTTATTGATTCGACACAAGGGGAGCCAAAGAATATTTATAAGCTTTGACAGTTGAGTTGTAAATTGAACCGCACTTGAAAGATACTTGTTTGACAACACATTATTAGTAGTAACAGTTTGATGGAAGTGATGGTGGCAACGGAAATAGTGGTGCCAAAGCAACGAAAGTAAAAAAAATAGCAAATTAAAGCAACTAGTAACAAGCAGGATTAAAACACATTAGGCTAGGGAAATGGATGGTTCGGCGCTGCATGGATGAGAGATAACATGTAATTAACATGGGGCAAGGCACACAAAAAAGTAATGATCATCTAGGAAAATATCAAACATTAGGCATGTATCCCAAGGTAGTTGGGCGTGCTTGCAATACGAACTTTGCACAACATCTTTTGTCCTACCATCCCGCTACCAACGGGACCAAAAGGAACTTATGGAGATTAAGGTGCTCCTGTCAAAGAGCACTGGAACAAAGCATTAACAATCAATGGATACATGGAATCCTAAAATTATAGTCCATCCCCTTTGGTGTCCCAAGCTATCACAATTGGGATCGTCGGTTCCGGACTATAATAGGTGCATACAACTCATAGATAGGATCAAGAACACAAATATATTCAAGAAAACATAAAGGGTTCAGATCTGATATCATGGTACTCGGGCCCAAAGTGTCAACCATGAAGATCAACACGTTGTAGAAAGGATGATAAACACCATTTAAGGCAGTATAACCGAACCAGTTTCAATCTCTCTCATGCACTCGGCAATATTGGTCGTTGGATGTCATGTTCCTATCATCTCTGGCATTGAATACTTGTGTTGTTTTGTATGTTTCTGCTAAGTGGTCCAACTGTCCTAAAGGGCAGCTACTCCGGTAGAAAAATCTGGCTATTCTGGTTGATTGGGCCTAGAAGGTAAGCACAACCCACCGATCAACACAACCCTTTCCATTTCACGTTCGAGAACCCCTCACTCTTCCCGACGTCTGCTCTTCTTTATAGCGATCTCGGCCGCTGGGTGAACCCTACTGCGCCACAGCCTTCCGCCGTCACTGGCCAGCCGCCGACCATGTCCTCGAGCAGTGGATCTCCTCTCCCATCCTCGAACTCCAGCGGCGGCTCTTCTCCCCCGTCCTCGACCTCATCGGTGGTAAACATCTCAAAGAGCCAGCTTGCCAGATGGCAACACCACCAGAACCAGGAAACTAACACTTCAAGTGCTTGGCCGCTAAGGAGGTATCGCTCGTACGACCTAGGTAAATCCAACGTGCCCCCACCATGCCCTGCTGCGCGCGGTTCCTTGCGTCGTTGCTGTCTCATGAGATTTCTCATCCTGGTTGTCGTAACACCCTCACTGTCATGAACAGTAACCCCTCTTGATAATCGAGTTTACTGTTCCTAAATCTTGCTTCGATCAACCATGATCACCTTGGATCAATTCAAAGTTCAAAATCCCCTTTTGTTGGTATTAAAAATAATGTGGCAAATCAAACCTTGTCCAAAAATTGTGAAAGCAATTTTGTAAAATTCCTAAAAATTAGTGGATCACTTCCATATGGTTTTGGGAATTTATTAAGCTTTAAAATAAATGCAATAAATAAAAGCAGTATCCTAAAGTCCGTTTTGCCAATAACATAATTAAAACAAATACCAAATGAATTATTTAAATTCCCAAGCCTTTTTATGGCATGTCTATATGTGGCAACACAAATTTACAAAAAAGTTTCACTTTGCACAAAATTCAAATGCAGATCAAATAAAACAGAAAAGGAAATGGAAAGAAAAGAAAATACAAAAAATAATAAAACCAAAAGGGAGCCCATACCCCCCTGTTCCCCTTGGACCTAACCCAACTAAACCCCCCACCCCGGCCCAACCCCACTCATCCCCTACCCGCACTGCTCACCATGTCGTCGCAGGCATCCATGGCGCCACGGCCACGGCCGTCGCCGGGGCGGCCATCCTACGGCCAGCCGGCGACATTAAGGACCCCGGCACCCCAGCGGGAACCCTAGCCGCCCCCCTTCCCATTCCCCTCCTTCCCCTCGCTCTCCGCCGCCTCCCTACGCTGAACCACCGCACGGCCGTCGCCGCGGCCCGTGCACCACTGCGGCCACCTTGCCCCCCGTGGGAAAAGAGCTTGTCCAGGAGGTGCGCTGTTGTCGACTTCGCCTCCCCACAGACGGAATCGAGCCAAGGCGGCCCACGCCGAGCGCAGCGTCATCGTCTTCAACCTCCAGCCGTCGGGGAGCTCCTTCGATTCCGGCCACACCGCGACCCCCCCCCTCCCCTTGAGCCCACTTTGCACCTCTGTAGAACCACGGTGAGCCCCCGCACAGAACGTCGTTCTCCCTACCTCTCCCCATGCACCGTAGACGTCGTCGCCATTAGGGAAGTAGGCCCCCGACACCGGCGAGTTCGCCCCCGTGTCGTGGTGCACGCATTTGGCACGCCAAGTGTGTCGTCGCGCTCCCCGTGTTCGCAGCTTTCGAACGCGCGCACGGACGCTTCGTCTCGTGCCCCGTATCGATGTCGCAGTCGCGCTCCCGTACGGTCGGCCGCCTCCGTCGTTGCCGGCGTCGTTCCGGTGACTCCCCGGCGCCGCCACCACCACCATTCGCCTCGTCGTCATCCCCTGGTTCGGATGGGCCAAGCCCCACTCCAAGCCATGGCCGAAATCGAGCGTGGGCTCGACCTCGTCAGAGCTCTGTCTCCGGCGAGCCTCCGGCGACCACCCTGTGCCACTGGCCGGTGGGGCCCGGTTGTCATAATTATAATTAGCCACTAATGACCCACTGACAATGGACCCTCACCCTCTGTTAACCCTTGCTGTTAAGTTTAAAATAAGATAACCCTTCACTGACTTACAGGTGGGTCCATCTTTTAATTAACCCACTAGATTAAGTTTACTGTTAAATTAACAAATGAGTCACTGTCACCTGGGGTGCCTTACTTATTAGTTTAATTTAAATGGATTATTAAAATGTGTCACTGACATGTGGGACCCCCACTATTATTTGAATTAATAAAATGGTTTTATTAACTGTGAGGCTGACCAGTGGGACCCACTTGTCAGATTTGACCGGTCAACCCCCTTTGTGGATAATGTTTCTTTTTAATGTTAAAAGAAATTCAAAAATTCATTTAAATTGATTTAAACTTTGAATTTAAATATCTTTTAAACCGTAAGTCAGATTCAAAAACTTTATACATGAAAATTGATCAGAAAAATACAACGAATATGAATGAGCTATCCGTATATCAACCACACCCCTCTAACACAACGATCACGAGATATTCCCCCTCCGGGCCATCTGTCGATAATCACCCAGAGCCGGTATTTCATCCCCGGATGAATTCCCGCTCTGAGCATAGAACCTTGTACTGCGTTAGAGCACGTATAGCAATGCATCTCTCATGTCATGTATCTGTTTGCATATGTTTGCTTTATATTTACTCTTTCCTCCCCCTTTAATCTCCGGTAGACCCCGCTGCTCCCGCCGACTACACCGCCGCTGAGTACGACTACTACGTCGACGACCCTACCCCTACCGTCGAGCTTCCAGGAAAGCAGAGCCATTCTCTTCCCCAGATATCGCCTATCTTTCCGTACATTTCTTGTACCAGGCATTGCTGCTACTGCTACGTTACAATCCTATTCAATTGCATAGCCTGTCATTGTCGCCCCTTGATGTACCTTCCTTTATCCTATACTGCCTATTAAATATATATTATTCAGCAGTTAGCCCTGCGCCTTGTTAGTCAAATAGGTTTAAATAGCGGGCCGAGATCACTTTGGGAGTGATCGCGGAAACAA
This sequence comes from Bromus sterilis, assembly GCA_950022295.1. NCBI lineage: Eukaryota > Viridiplantae > Streptophyta > Magnoliopsida > Poales > Poaceae > Bromus > Bromus sterilis. The sequence goes on along the minus strand of OX465595.1, from coordinate 170,677,605 downwards.
TATATTACAACTACTACAGGTACGGTACAATGCAGACACCGCTAAAGGACCCTACCTCGGCTCTGCCGAGCCACATCGAGTGTGAGCTATCGAGGAGTAATCCTTGTACTCCACTCGTTGTTGACTCTGTATAGCCGCCCTAGGCTCCCAAACGCCGGTTGTCCTTAAAGGTAAGGAGTCGGGTGACCCAACGGTGCCCGCGCAGGGTATCGTATCGGACCAATAGGACAGGTGTATTCCACCGGTGTGCGGCGGGCCTGGTACTTGCTCGATGGCCGAGAGATACTCTGTTGTACGAAGTCGAGCTCTTCCAAGAGAAAATGTGAGACAAGGTAAGGAGACGGCTCACCTTGTTGGTAGCCGCACGAGTTAGTGGGATGACAGGGCAGGCGACCACCGGCTCTGGTTATGGGATGGACCTGGCTGCTGTCGTTGTCCGCGACTCACCCGAATAGGGGAAACGATAAAGATTGTCCCGATAGAAAATAATATAATGCTTAATGGGTCAGGTGGATGACTTGAGTGGGTCGTCGTGCCCTTTACGCGCTACCTCCACGTGGGATTACAGTGTGGGCCCCCTGCGTTGTAGCCTCGTTCGGTGGATCTTCATACGTCAGCTTTACCTCTGGTTGATTGTCGGGCTTGGACCGCCTACTCCGGTAGTGGGAGGTGGGTCTGCTTCATCGGCCAGCCACGTACCGTGCAGGAGTACAAAGGGCAGGGGTCCAAAGTCACTTTGTGCTTAAGATTTAGACCAGCGGATGGCTTCTCTGTTGAGCTTGAAGGATGGACTTCGGTGTATCGGATAGCCACGGTGGGGCATTCCGTAACAAGGTGTACGCCACCCTGGAGATCCGAGCGTGTAGGGTAACAGTAGTGCAGCCCCAGCAGGGAAGATAACCTATTCGGATAGCCGTGTCCACGGTAACAGGACGCTTTATGCTGAAGCCAGACTCTACTACTACAAACTACTACTACTAAACTCATTGGTTCCGGGTTTTCTTCCTCGCTGGGAAGTCGAGGAAGGATTATCGGAGGCATTGTTAATTGTTATCTAATACAACTTACTATTATGCAATGTTGCAGCAACTTCTCCTGCATTATTACTTTATGCTTTTAATGAACTGTTGGCTATTCTCTTCTCATGCTGCAAGAACCGTCGAAAGATGCTAGTCTTCGTTAGGCCTAGCTTCCCTTCCTTATTCTGGATTTTCTGCAACTCAGTCCACTATATATAGCCTCCCCTTTCCATTGATACAAATGCATAAATGCTTAGTAGCTGGACGTAAGACTCTCGGGTATGCTAGATACTCACCCTTGCTTTATTTTCCCTTTTTATTTTGCCTGATCGGCCGCTGCAGTCGACGTTGGAGCCCAGGAGCAGGAGTACCCCGGAGGTGACTCCTACGACGTCGAGTTCCCCGTTGACCAGAAGTAGTTCGGTGGATCCCAGGCAGGAGGCCTCGCCTATTCGATCTGTATCTCTGATGATATTTGTGTTAGCCTTCTTAAGGCAAAACTTGACTAACTATGTTTGTACCAGATATTATGGTTGTATAACTTATTTATTCGGATCCTCGTGATCCCTGGTTTGTAATATCAGATTTATTTTATTTGTGTTTAGTGTTGTGATGTGATATTTTCACCGTGGCATTCTAATCTCAGCCGTGTATTCTGCGTGTATGATTACTGTACACTGGTTAATTTTGGGGGCGTCACAGTTTCCCATCTCCTCTCCCCTGCTTTTCGATGCTACTTTATGCTCAGTTCTATTTGAACGTCTTATTTTTCTCCGTCACGCCGGCACCCATGCTTCATGGCTACGTTCCCTATCAAGCTTGCGTATATTTTGGTTTATTCTTCAACCAGTTTTGGACTTCATAGGTGCTAATCTCTGCTTTTTTTATTTGATTGTCTCTAGATCATCGTATACGATGGGCGGCAAAGCAGTGATGACAGCGGCAGTGGGCGATGAGAAGGAGTAGGAGGTGGCAGCGGCTTCAACAATTCGGAAGTGGGAAAGAGAGGCGCCTTATCCAGTACTTGCTACCCTGACTATTCTGTCTCACACAACTGTTTAGGGGAAGACCGTGGATGAGGCGAGGGCTAAAAGAAGACACAAGATCCAATCAACTGTCCATCGCAGCATAGCTTCACTCTCCAGCCGCTACGTATCCAATCAACGTTATGGTACGCTGGCACATAATCTAGTATGAGAAGCGATCGTGTAAGCAAACCAGAATCACATTCCTTAATCATATCCTAAAATACGAACAACATGCCATGTACGATGCATTATCTCATTAATTACCTATTTCCTAGGTTCAAAAGCTTGCTCGTCAACTCTATGATTTTGGACGCCGATATTCACCGAACGTCAGGAGCTAGCGGCAACGGATCGAACATTTTTATTCGGTAGAATTATAGCAGCGCCCGAACTATTTCGTGGGGGGCAACTTTCCCTGCGCCCGAACACATCAGGGACTTATCATTTTCGTTGACTAAAATCCCACTAGTGGCAGTGGTAATCCTTGTCAAGTCTAGTGACGGATCCGAGCATGGAGGCCATGTACGTTAAGTACAAGCCGGCCGCGTACCCCAACGGCTCCGCCAAGAAGGCCCGGCAGCCGGCCGTGGCTCCGATGCCGCCGGTTTGTGGCCTGGGTGCGTACCTACAAGACTTGTAGTTCGCCATCGTCGTCACGCATATCGTTGCAGCTTGCCACCGCCGTTGATGTTGTAGTTTGAAATCGTTGTCGCTCGCCATCTTCATCACCGTCATCGATGTAGCTCGCCGCCATTGTTGCTCGCTGCAGCTTGTCACCGTTGTCGTTCTCCACCTTCATCGTCGTCATCGATGTAGTTCGCCGCCGCCGTCGCTCGCTGCAGCTCGTCGTTGTCTTCATTGTCGTAGCTCGAGCAACTTGCCGCTTTCGTCATTGTTTCCGCAGCTCGAGTAACTTGCCCTTTCGTCGTTGTCTCTGCAGCTTGCCGCCATCGTTGGCACCATCATCATCGTCATCGTCGTAGCTCGACATTGTCGTCGTAGCTTCTAGCCGACGTCATCACCGTAGCTCGCCGTTGTCAGCGCAACTTGCCGTTGTCGTTGTCGTCGTAGCTTGTCGCTGCTCACCATCGTCGTCGCCTCCATCGTCGTAGCTCGTTGCCGTTGCCGCCTCCATCCTCGATGGCAAATTTGCCATGTTTTAGCGAAAATAGACATGTTCAACAAATTCAAAAATATCATATCCCGCGTATAAGAATTGACATGCAACTCAGTCCACTATATATAGCCTCCCCTTTCCATTGATACAAATGCATAAATGCTTAGTAGCTGGACGTAAGACTCTCGGGTATGCTAGATACTCACCCTTGCTTTATTTTCCCTTTTTATTTTGCCTGATCGGCCGCTGCAGTCGACGTTGGAGCCCAGGAGCAGGAGTACCCCGGAGGTGACTCCTACGACGTCGAGTTCCCCGTTGGCCAGAAGTAGTTCGGTGGATCCCAGGCAGGAGGCCTCGCCTATTCGATCTGTATCTCTGATGATATTTGTGTTAGCCTTCTTAAGGCAAAACTTGACTAACTATGTTTGTACCAGATATTATGGTTGTATAACTTATTTATTCGGATCCTCGTGATCCCTGGTTTGTAATATCAGATTTATTTTATTTGTGTTTAGTGTTGTGATGTGATATTTTCACCGTGGCATTCTAATCTCAGCCGTGTATTCTGCGTGTATGATTACTGTACACTGGTTAATTTTGGGGGCGTCACAGTTTCCCATCTCCTCTCCCCTGCTTTTCGATGCTACTTTATGCTCAGTTCTATTTGAACGTCTTATTTTTCTCCGTCACGCCGGCACCCATGCTTCATGGCTACGTTCCCTATCAAGCTTGCGTATATTTTGGTTTATTCTTCAACCAGTTTTGGACTTCATAGGTGCTAATCTCTGCTTTTTTTATTTGATTGTCTCTAGATCATCGTATACGATGGGCGGCAAAGCAGTGATGACAGCGGCAGTGGGCGATGAGAAGGAGTAGGAGGTGGCAGCGGCTTCAACAATTCGGAAGTAGGAAAGAGGGGCGCCTTATCCAGTACTTGCTACCCTGACTATTCTGTCTCACACAACTGTTTAGGGGAAGACCGTGGATGAGGCGAGGGCTAAAAGAAGACACAAGATCCAATCAACTGTCCATCGCAGCATAGCTTCACTCTCCAGCCGCTACGTATCCAATCAACGTTATGGTACGCTGGCACATAATCTAGTATGAGAAGCGATCGTGTAAGCAAACCAGAATCACATTCCTTAATCATATCCTAAAATACGAACAACATGCCATGTACGATGCATTATCTCATTAATTACCTATTTCCTAGGTTCAAAAGCTTGCTCGTCAACTCTATGATTTTGGACGCCGATATTCACCGAACGTCAGGAGCTAGCGGCAACGGATCGAACATTTTTATTCGGTAGAATTATAGCAGCGCCCGAACTATTTCGTGGGGGGCAACTTTCCCTGCGCCCGAACACATCAGGGACTTATCATTTTCGTTGACTAAAATCCCACTAGTGGCAGTGGTAATCCTTGTCAAGTCTAGTGACGGATCCGAGCATGGAGGCCATGTACGTTAAGTACAAGCCGGCCGCGTACCCCAACGGCTCCGCCAAGAAGGCCCGGCAGCCGGCCGCGGCTCCGATGCCGCCGGTTTGTGGCCTGGGTGCGTACCTACAAGACTTGTAGTTCGCCATCGTCGTCACGCATGTCGTTGCAGCTTGCCGCCGCCGTTGATGTTGTAGTTTGAAATCGTTGTCGCTCGCCATCTTCATCACCGTCATCGATGTAGCTCGCCGCCATTGTTGCTCGCTGCAGCTTGTCACCGTTGTCGTTCTCCACCTTCATCGTCGTCATCGATGTAGTTCGCCGCCGCCGTCGCTCGCTGCAGCTCGTCGTTGTCTTCATTGTCGTAGCTCGAGCAACTTGCCGCTTTCGTCATTGTTTCCGCAGCTCGAGTAACTTGCCCTTTCGTCGTTGTCTCTGCAGCTTGCCGCCATCGTTGGCACCATCATCATCGTCATCGTCGTAGCTTGACATTGTCGTCGTAGCTTCTAGCCGACGTCATCACCGTAGCTCGCCGTTGTCAGCGCAACTTGCCGTTGTCGTTGTCGTCGTAGCTTGTCGCTGCTCACCATCGTCGTCGCCTCCATCGTCGTAGCTCGTTGCCGTTGCCGCCTCCATCCTCGATGGCAAATTTGCCATGTTTTAGCGAAAATAGACATGTTCAACAAATTCAAAAATATCATATCCCGCGTATAAGAATTGACATGCAACTCAGTCCACTATATATAGCCTCCCCTTTCCATTGATACAAATGCATAAATGCTTAGTAGCTGGACGTAAGACTCTCGGGTATGCTAGATACTCACCCTTGCTTTATTTTCCCTTTTTATTTTGCCTGATCGGCCGCTGCAGTCGACGTTGGAGCCCAGGAGCAGGAGTACCCCGGAGGTGACTCCTACGACGTCGAGTTCCCCGTTGGCCAGAAGTAGTTCGGTGGATCCCAGGCAGGAGGCCTCGCCTATTCGATCTGTATCTCTGATGATATTTGTGTTAGCCTTCTTAAGGCAAAACTTGACTAACTATGTTTGTACCAGATATTATGGTTGTATAACTTATTTATTCGGATCCTCGTGATCCCTGGTTTGTAATATCAGATTTATTTTATTTGTGTTTAGTGTTGTGATGTGATATTTTCACCGTGGCATTCTAATCTCAGCCGTGTATTCTGCGTGTATGATTACTGTACACTGGTTAATTTTGGGGGCGTCACAGTTTCCCATCTCCTCTCCCCTGCTTTTCGATGCTACTTTATGCTCAGTTCTATTTGAACGTCTTATTTTTCTCCGTCACGCCGGCACCCATGCTTCATGGCTATGTTCCCTATCAAGCTTGCGTATATTTTGGTTTATTCTTCAACCAGTTTTAGGTGCTAATCTCTGCTTTTTTTATTTGATTGTCTCTAGATCATCGTATACGATGGGCGGCAAAGCAGTGATGACAGCGGCAGTGGGCGATGAGAAGGAGTAGGAGGTGGCAGCGGCTTCAACAATTCGGAAGTGGGAAAGAGGGGCGCCTTATCCAGTACTTGCTACCCTGACTATTCTGTCTCACACAACTGTTTAGGGGAAGACCGTGGATGAGGCGAGGGCTAAAAGAAGACACAAGATCCAATCAACTGTCCATCGCAGCATAGCTTCACTCTCCAGCCGCTACGTATCCAATCAACGTTATGGTACGCTGGCACATAATCTAGTATGAGAAGCGATCGTGTAAGCAAACCAGAATCACATTCCTTAATCATATCCTAAAATACGAACAACATGCCATGTACGATGCATTATCTCATTAATTACCTATTTCCTAGGTTCAAAAGCTTGCTCGTCAACTCTATGATTTTGGACGCCGATATTCACCGAACGTCAGGAGCTAGCGGCAACGGATCGAACATTTTTATTCGGTAGAATTATAGCAGCGCCCGAACTATTTCGTGGGGGGCAACTTTCCCTGCGCCCGAACACATCAGGGACTTATCATTTTCGTTGACTAAAATCCCACTAGTGGCAGTGGTAATCCTTGTCAAGTCTAGTGACGGATCCGAGCATGGAGGCCATGTACGTTAAGTACAAGCCGGCCGCGTACCCCAACGGCTCCGCCAAGAAGGCCCGGCAGCCGGCCGCGGCTCCGATGCCGCCGGTTTGTGGCCTGGGTGCGTACCTACAAGACTTGTAGTTCGCCATCGTCGTCACGCATGTCGTTGCAGCTTGCCGCCGCCGTTGATGTTGTAGTTTGAAATCGTTGTCGCTCTCCATCTTCATCACCGTCATCGATGTAGCTCGCCGCCATTGTTGCTCGCTGCAGCTTGTCACCGTTGTCGTTCTCCACCTTCATCGTCGTCATCGATGTAGTTCGCCGCCGCCGTCGCTCGCTGCAGCTCGTCGTTGTCTTCATTGTCGTAGCTCGAGCAACTTGCCGCTTTCGTCATTGTTTCCGCAGCTCGAGTAACTTGCCCTTTCGTCGTTGTCTCTGCAGCTTGCCGCCATCGTTGGCACCATCATCATCGTCATCGTCGTAGCTCGACATTGTCGTCGTAGCTTCTAGCCGACGTCATCACCGTAGCTCGCCGTTGTCAGCGCAACTTGCCGTTGTCGTTGTCGTCGTAGCTTGTCGCTGCTCACCATCGTCGTCGCCTCCATCGTCGTAGCTCGTTGCCGTTGCCGCCTCCATCCTCGATGGCAAATTTGCCATGTTTTAGCGAAAATAGACATGTTCAACAAATTCAAAAATATCATATCCCGCGTATAAGAATTGACATGTCCTACGAATAAGAATTATCATGTCTCATATATAATGAATGCCATGTTATACATAATATCATGTCCCCGCATATAAGAATTTTCATGCGGTACAAATAAGAATTGTCATGTCTTATGTATAACGAATATAATATCATGCAAAAATAAAGAAAATTGCCATAATCGACCAACAAGAATTGTCATCTCATACAAAAAAATTACATTCTCACACGAAATAGAATTTGCCATATCCTGTCAGTAAGAAATTGCCATGTCCTATCGTTAAGAAATAGCCATGTCCTATCAGTCAGAAATTGTCGTATCCTACGAACAAGAATTGACATGTCATACAAACAAAAATTACCATGTCCTACAAATAAGAATTGTCATGTCCTACGAACAAGAACTGCAATGTCCTACCAATAAGAATTGCCATGTCCTGAAGTAAGAATTGCCATGTCCTACCACTAAGAATTGCCAGGTCCTACAAGTAAGAATTGCCATGTCCTATGAATAATAATTGACATGTCCTATGAATAAGAATTGTCATGTCTTATAAATAAGAATTGTCATGTCTGATGAATAAGAATTGCCATATCTTATGCATAAAATTTACCATGTCCTGCAAATAAGAATTATTATGTTAAAAAATAAGAATTTTCCATGGATGATTTTAAAAAGAATTTGTTCAACAAAAATCTATCGTAACATATAAAAAACAATCTACGAAAAGAAAAAAGGTAAAAATGTCATTGGGTTGAGAACCTATTGCACCATTGAAACCATAACGATTTTTCCATGTTCTACTAAAAATTGCAATGTCCAACAAAATAAGAATTGTCATGTCCTATAAATAAGAATTGCCGCGCATCATCCCCCAACGTCGTACATCTTCTCAGGGTTCACGAGTCATCGTCGCAGCTCTTTAGGATCCTCAATGTATTACTACAAATTGTCGTTGTCGTATGGTAGATTCGCTGCCACTTCAACACCACAACACCGACAATCGTTCCACCCCCGAACCACATCCCCATCCCTCGCCGTCGCAGTTGAGGCGCGCCGGAGAATATCCTCGATGCATATGTATCCCAAGAACCCCGTCATAACGCACACCATCACCCCACCCCCCCCCCCCTCTTGACCATTGAATATCTTCCCGGGGTACACTGGTCGTTAACGCAACTCTCCGGGGTCATAGCCGATGAATAAGAAACAGTTGAAAAATAATGGTAGCTTTAAATCTAAAAGAACAAATAGATGAAACAAACCATGGAAAATTTAGTGCAAATGTGATGGAAATTTCAGTGTGAATAGCATGGCAATTTTTGGTCAAAAAAAGTTGTCGAAACATGTCAATATGGGGTCTAGTTTCAAAGATCTCGTCGCGACGAATTGAATTGTACGAATGAAATTTTGAACAGATTTTTTATTTAAGAGATAAAAAAAATTTAAGTTGAAAAAAGCTAAAAGATTCCTTAATACGTACGTGCAAGTAGGCACTAGAGAGAGTCGTGTGCGGGCTGGAAACGGTTCCACCAAACGCTGGCATTTTCCTGACGTGGCGACTCCCTTGCAACAAAATTAGAGCGCGCAAAATGAGTGGTGGATCAGATGTTCGGGCGAATGGGCTGGTGCCACATGTTCGGTGAGTATATTTTCCGTGTATTTGGGATCCCATGTATGCCAACCGTGCAATCAAGGGTACATGTTTGGCCATGTTAACTATAACTGATCAGCATCTGTTAGATGATCTCAATGGGCTGAAGCATTTGACCTTGATTTAATTGAGCACGTGAGACTTAGCTCTGAATTGTTTTGTAGGATTCCGACATGGTATGATTTATATATTCTACTCCAGCTCGCTCCTAGATCTTGGCGATTTGTGTGAGAACGTGTTTCTTTCAATTCCCTGGAGGCAGATGCTCAGGGTGGATGCGAGTATGTGACCAGTCAGCTCTAATTCTCCTTTGTTTCTAAAAACGTCCACCATTCCAAACATGCCTGTGAAGTTTCGGTAACGCTCCATATGCATAATGTCATAATCTGCTTATTGTTTGTCTTAGTAGTTGGTAATAACAATTAGTTGTATTTATTGTGCACATTGTTATGTACTCCTTTCGATCCATGATAAAAATCATTCATTTTATATAAAACTAATACATATTTTATACTAAATAGACGATATTTATTATAGACCGAAGGAAATAAGTTATGCCAAGCCAATATGTATTAATGAACTTTGATTTTACCAAGTATGTATGTATTTTTTCTTGATTACTACTAACGTATGGTTATATTTATGCAACATTTAATATATTTTATGCCATAATATATTTATGGATATGCCTACCATTTTATTTTATAAATTGATGGACGCAGCAACGCGCGTGAAGAGGATCAACTTCGGCAAATCTTATGGTAAGGTACCCTGGATTTATATCATAGAGACACGTGTAGGTTGGCGATATTCGTCGGCTAACAGGAGACATGGATTTAACCAGGTTTAGGGCCCTCAATAGATAAAACCCCTACTTCCTTCTTTTTTGTATTATGATGGAGGCGATTAAAATGGCGGTCAAGGCGAGATCGCTCGAGGCCGGAGGTGTTGCTATGAGATTGGCGTCCCCTCTCCCAGCCTTTATATATTAGGCTGGGTCGCAAGGAGTCCATCTAGGTTTACAGAGGCAGTTGCCTAATCTAGCTTTTGTCTTGGACGCCAAGTCTTGGTTTTCATAACGCCGAGGACTCCTATGGCGGTGCAGCTGTTGGTCTTCGAGTGGACCAGTCGTGGGTCAGTCAAAGATTATAGCGGGCCCTTCGTCTTGACATGCACCAGGAATCCTCATGCATAGGAGTCGTGGGGTATCCCCTCGCCAATAGCCCCCGAGTGCCTAGGGGACTCGAAGAGTCGTGCAGGGCTCAAAACCTGTAATCAGCCGTAGTAGTGCGTGTCGAGTTGTTGCGAGTCACTGCTTTGTTGTTCGCGAGAGATAGCTTTTTCAGGGATGATAAGCTGAAAGGGACCAAGGCACTCGATTGGTCGAGCCTTGGTAAATTGCGCTAGCGGCAAATACCTCAATATCCCAATCAAGCTCGCGTCCCTCGACAAGAACTTGTTGGGGTTCGGGGCAGAAAACAATAATTTTTCATAGCCTACGAGACCCAAGCCCAAGACCTATGCTATGGCGATGCAAATAACGGATAGAATTAGATCACATACCAGTATGTAGTCCGTTAAGCGGGAAACATTCTCGCGTGAACGTGGTTGACGTAGTCATACCGGCAATCCCCGATGTCGCGCAGATCCACGATGACTCCAGAAGCCACCCGGTCCTCGTAGACCGATGACGGGATTACGTCCCCATCGGAACGTTGTCGGTGAAGACGACGTGATACGGCCACGACGATGAAGTAGCACCACAAGTGTAGCACCTCGTGGGATTACACACATACGGTGTACCCGACGTCCCTCCGGGCTCCGAACTAGAAGAGCAGCGGAAATAAGATAGATTCGGATCCCGATTCCAGCAGCACGACGACGTGCGTATGGTGTAAAAATCCGCAACCAAGTGTAAACTCCAAACAAGGGGAGTCCACTTGAGGAAGGAGAAAGGAGGAAAAGAGAGATTAGAGACGCTTGTCTCAAAATCAAATTTATGAAGAAAAGAGCACCCCTACCCCTCCTTATATATGTTGGGAAACGTAGTAGAAAACAAAAAAATTCGGCCTACGAATCAAGAACCCAAGATCATCCAAGAAGATTGCATACAAGGTTTTAGGTCATGGCTCACCAACCGATGTAGCGGAAGTAGAGTTGGTGAAGCTCGTGGACGTAGTGGAAGTAGATCTCGCAAGTTCTCCCACGAACAGTCCCTCGATCAATCCCACGAACAAGTCCCGCGATCTAGTCCCACGGACAAGTCCCATGAACAAGCTCCTCGAAGAAGGGTCGAAGGTACGACCCCTCCATTAGTATCCACACATCTCGTAGCAGCAATCCAGCAGCGCTCCGCCGTCCAGAGATGAACGCCACCGAGAAAACTAGAGGGAGAAAACCCTAACGGATTCCGATCTAGAACAGCGTCTAAACGGGGGTCTAAAAGTGGAGCAACGGGGTTTAGAGGAGGGAGGGTGGCGCATAGGCCCTGGGGACAAGTTGTGTTGCGCCCCCCACCCCTCCCCCACATTATATAGGTGGCCAAGAGGCCCTTGGGGCGCAATAAGGTGGGTGGGGAGTCCAACTTGGACTCCCAAACCTCCCAAATCTTCCCATACCTTCCCACCGGAAACCTGCCATATTGGAGAGTTGGACTTTCCACCTGAAGGAGGATTCCTTCCCCTTGGTGCGCCCCCCACCCCTTGGCCGGCCAGGGCAGCCTAGGTGGCTTGCCCCCCAAGGCTAGGGGCGCAGGGGAGTGGGTGGTACAGCCCGGAACCTTCCGGAACCTTCCATGACCTTCTAGAAGCTTCCGGGACCTTCCGGGACATACCGGGACCGTTTCGGGACATTCCGGACACTTCTGGAGCACTTCTAGGACCTTCCGAGACCGTTCTCGGACGTTCCGGAGCCATCCGGATAGTTTCCAAGACCATCCGAGTTACAGTTTAAGCCACCCGATGACCGCGAAGGTTGTCGGGACGCCCAGCGATTATCCAGAAACTATTCCGGTTGATCCAGGACTTCCCCAGTACCATTCTCATATGATTCGAAACCACCTGGGACTACTCCAGAGTGATCCGGACATATCCTTAAATACCCAGAACTACTTCTGGTGCCCTTATGAACAATTCCATAAATCTCCGGAACTACTTCCGGTACCCGTATGAACTATTCTGCTTTGCTTCCACTAAACCTTCTACCATACTAGTATTCTAACAGACTATTGCTCGTTAAGTGTGTGACCCAATAGGTTCGGTATAATGCGGGCATGACTCAGAACATCTTCCGGACATAGGTCAACAGCCTTTCGTCAATAGCCAATAATCAACAGCGGAGCCATGGACACCCATGTTGACTCCCGCACATACACGAAGAAACTTCGAGTGAACCATTATGTTTATTCATGTACCATTCCCTTTGCTTCGTGATATATGACAAAGTTAGAGAAGAGAAGTTTGGCACCCATGTGTAACAACTTCTTGAACACAAGCCACTCGTTATCCTCTTTGCTCGTTTGTCCATTTTCTCGTTATCGTATTCCGGTATCCCCGTGACTGAATCACAATGCGTCTGGCCAGACTATAATGGATACCATCATACCGAGTGGGCCCGAAGTGAATATCTTCTTCATCGTGAAGGAGCAAATCCCATTCTTGAACTATCACAGTCACTAGCCACACCATCTGACATACCCAGAACTTATTTTACTACTTCCCATTTACGGGAGGATTCATCTAAGAACCAAAGCATGTCTTCCTGTGTGAAGCAACTCGATACTCTCATGGTCTAAGGAATTACGTATATGAAAACATTTCATGATATGACTTATAACGTAGTTACGATGTGATCTCTAAGTATATCATTCAATTCTGGGGTCGGTTCAACATCATTGTTCTGCTAACAATATATTCCCATTACTACTGACATCCTTGTTACAAGAACAATGTCCATGATTAAGAAAACGTAATCATCAGTTAGCACATGAGCTGGTCTTAGAGGCTAAACCAGGAACTCTTGGTGTTTACATTTCCACACATGCAAATGAGTTTTCTTCTGAATCTCACAGTCAGGGTCATTGCAATTATAGCACAGAAATATAAACATTAATTACGAACGTGGAAATATATATATAATAACATTTTATTATTGCCTCTAGGGCATATTTCCAACAGTCTCCCACTTGCACTAGAGTCAATAATATTGTCAGTGCTTGAGCACTTTACACCTATGGCATACCGGTGTAATAAATGCCTCATTTGTGGTATAGACCTCATCTTCGGATCTGACGTTTCAGGCCCGTTTGTATCTTGCATATCTTCGCGTTTTCACGCTATCATAAAATTCACTAATTTTATCAGTTTAGCTTTGTATATGTTTGAATCATTTGGTAGGACCTTGGTTCCTTAGAATAAGTCATGAAATCATCCATGAGCTTCAAGCATCTAGGAAACCATACCATGTTCATAAATGAACTGATGATTCAAAATACCCTCCCTTGTTACTACTTTAAGCAACAATATACTTAGCCTCTGTTATAGAATTCGCCACAGTATCGAACTTGACATAGTTCCTCCATACTGTGCCACCCTTACGTGGAAACACATAATCCCAATTAAAATCGAAAGTCGATCGGAGTAAGTATGAAGACTGAATTGGTGTAACTGTTTACATCAAAATTCAGCTGGTGTAACTTGTTACAACGAGCTCTTCATTATCTCCATTTTCCGAGAAACATATCTTATCTATCATAAGTTTAACTTTTCACTGTTTGTCCAATGATCAACATATTGATCACTTTGGTATCTTGCTCATAACCTTTTGAAGCACTGGACATATCTGGTCGTTTTACATATTATGGTGTACATGATTAATCCAAACACACGGGTGAGTGGAATTCAATTCACGTGTTTTTGCTTATCTGTGTTCATCAACACCGATTTCTGCAAACAACTTTTCACCACGACTTCGGCAAGAACATGTTTCTTGGCATTTCATACTAAACTACTTTAGTATCATGTCAATATGTAGTGTTGGCTTTAGCATGATCAGACACTTACTATCTTCATAGATCACTATGCTCAATACTAATGCTATATCAGCCCAAGTTCTTCAACCGAAAACTATTTCCAATGAAGTCCTTATTCGTGTCAAGAAATTTATATCATTTCTAATCAACAATATGTCATCTACATAAGGTTTTAGAAATATTATTTAGCTCCCACTTACTTTCTTGAATATTCAAGCATCTTCGTTATTCCTGATGAAAACAAACTCTTTTGGAAATTTCATCACAACGAAAATTCCAACTCCATTATGCTAGCTCCAGTCCATCACTGGATATCCAAGGCTTGCATCTATTTTAGCATCCTTTGAATCGACAAAACATTCCGGTCGTATCACATATACGTCCTTTGTTATATTTCCGTGTAGGAACTTTGTTTTGACGTTCATTCTACCATATCCTATAAATGAGATATGTAGTAATTGCTAACATAACCCGAACTGACTAAAGCATCTCTTCGGTCAAAACTACTTCGCCGTAGTCAACCTTTGAACTTGCTAGAAAACAATTTTCCAACGAGTTGAGCTTTATGGATAAAACAATTTCATCCGAATCAATTATAGATCCACATATATATATTCTTCAGACTTTTAGTCTTTCGGAGGGTCTACCAAGTTCAAAACTTGACTTACTTCCATGGATACTATCTCGGATTATTTGGCATTTAGCCAAATCCCGGAGTCAGGGCCCATCAACGCTTCTTTGTATATCACAGGTTTATCATTGTCGAACAACAATATCTCGTTTTACATATCATGAATGTTTGTACGAGTTTTGTCTAACCTGTGTGGTTCAGCTGCGCACTTCTCTGAAGATTCAACAATCTTTGACAAGTTGCACTGTCCTCCCACTCACTCTTTTGTAAGAAACTATTTTTCTTCAAAACACATTGTTCTTAACAGCAAACAGTTTTGCTTTTGTGTAGTGATAGAGGAATACCAAAACTTTTGGCATAACCTTAACAAAGTAGCACTTATCTGATTTGGGGTTTTGAGTATGTCAAACATATGTCTCATACACCCAAATTTTAAGAAAAGACAATATGGTTTTATGATTGCCATATCATATCTAATATGGTGTCATTTCAACAGATTTGATGGTGCTCTTTTCAGTGTAAAAGTCGTAGTCACTAACACATAACTTTAATAAGTATAATGGCAAATTGATAAACGTCATATTTGATCTTACCGTGTCATACATGGCTTGATTACATCTCTCGAACACTTTACTCATAGTGGTGTTCCGGGAGACGCAAGTTATGACACTTCTTCACAACTCATCAGACGTTCGCTAAACTTGTAACTCAAATATTACTTTCTACAATCTAATTTGCAGAAGCTTTATTTTCTTGTTACAATGAATTTCTATTTCACTCTAAAATTCCTTAAACATTTCAAAGATTTCAGAAGTATGTCTCTATTGAACAGATATCCACATATCTACTTCAACTCATGAGTGAAGATAGGGAATCCACTGCACACAACTACACTTATTGGACTACACACATCATCATGTATGATTACCAATGGTTTAGTTGCCCGTTCATGTATGGCCTATCAACGGTGTTTTAGTCACATTACTTCGAGACAAAGATCGCAAGCGTCAAGTGATTCATAATCATATGACTCGAAAGTCCATCACTTATGGAAATTCTTCATGCATGTTATGTCACTTGTGATAAACGGCAGTGCCACATCTATGTGGTATTTCTGTCAGTCTTGCGACGTTTAGCATCAGTGTTATGGATGTTTAGTATTATTATCAAGATTCATAACATACAACCTATTCATAATGGAAGTATGGCCTTTACGTTATTCATAGCTTTGAACAACTCTCTTGCAACAAACATGATTCAAAATGATGTTTTGCAACAAGGCTAAAGTGTAGTAACAATTTACTCAACTCTAAAATGAATTATGAAGATAATCATAGAGTCAACACACGGCATAGTAAACCTTTTACCGTGTTCCCAAGCGTGTCAAAACTCATCATTAGCTGGTCATAAAGGCCATAGTATTTCTTGCATCGAGTTGCAACAATATGCAATCGATGTGATATTCCGGTGATCAACAGTTTAATCACAATATACAGAATCCACAATTAACTGCTTAATCATGATTCCCAAGAATTACATCTCTTGACCAACAATGAATTCATCTATAACTCCGTATGACTTTCATTTCTGAGCTGGTTATTCCAGTCTTCTTTCGTTTTGCCTTTATACGTATCATAGTTCTATTTCCAATGTCACTCCTACTCACAAAACATCACACATGATTAAGGATGGCACAGGCCATGGAATTTCCGGCGTGTAAGTCTTACTAACATCCTTTGGACTTCTTTCCCTTAATTCTCATCATCATATGATCGGTGTTCTTCTGGATCCCACACTTATCAGTTTTGTTTAGAGCACAGTGAACATTTTCACTAATGCTTACAATCATACATTGTACTAGATATCTTATATCCAACATTAATTGTCTTACTACTGAAAACTTATTTTTCAGTTCCATGAATATAACATAACTATCCCAAACTTTTTGAAGTTCGGGTTTCATGGTGGTGAAGACAATGCACTTAGCTGTCGTGGAATTCTAGCATTTTGGATTATGGACATAAGTCACATCATCCATAGCATCAGCGGGAGAGCATCAAAAATTTGCGATAGGACAAGCTCCTTCTCGACACTATTGAGGATAGTCCTCACAATACGGTACCAATCGTAAAGTTTTTACCAGATAAAACAGTTAATCAAAATCAATTTGGGAAGGTGGTAACGCGAGCCATTATTCTACAACGATAATGCAAATACTAAGACTTTGTTCATAATTAAGTTGCACTTGTGATTAATCAATTTAATTACTTAGTGCGCTCCCACTCAGATCAATATCTCTCGTAATTGATGCTGGAGTGATTCAAGATCCAACCCAATCGTCCGCCATTGATGTGACATCACTGATGACTTAGACTGGACCGGTAGGCCAACTTGCCAATCACGCCAAAGGTGATTCTTGTTCATCTTTCGATGGGCGTGTTCCGGTAGCAAACTTTTATCCAAACCGTCAAGATAACCAAGTGTAATGTGTTGTGTGTTCTTTTAACACACCCATTTTTTATGCGTCACACCGTGTGCACCCGTGTGACATGACCTGCTCCGATGTGAAACATAGTATAGACGGTGCTACAGTTGGAAGAACACTATCAACTTGATATTGTTTTGCGAGAGATCACCCTAATAAAATACGACTACCGCGCATCAAACAAGGGTGCATCAAAGGGATAAACATCACAAGCAGTTCATAGAATTATGTGATATGATATAGCCCTTTGCTTCGTGAAGTCTTTATTATCTTCACGTCGTCGTGGTTGAAGTCACCGTGTCCACCAACTTTGTCCTTGGTGCCAGGACCAACACCACGGCTTCCGGCATGTGCGTCGGGGTCCACCTCCGCATCGTAGATCATCACCTTGCATCTATCTATTGCTTTGCCTCGAGCTAATAAACAGTTCTGGCACGCAGGCCATAATTAAGTGACAATCATATGACTCCAGTCATCATGCCGTACCACGACACGCAGGTCGCGAATAAATATTACATAACATATAGCATCTCATACAAACACATTGCAAATCTTGAAGGCTATACCACATCACATGCATACTCTGCAAAAACGAGTTAGATCGCCATCTACACGGGTTGTTGCAACTTTTATCGTGGTTATTAAGCAGGTTTATAAGGCAAACGAGAAACCCTAGACAAAACAAAAACACGATACTTCTTTTGTTGCTAGTTTAACATACGGGGTGCGTGTAGCAACTAATGCCACAAGCCAAACTTCGTTAAACGCGTGACCCCCGTGTGGATTTGAGTTCATAAAATCCACAAGCCCGTTCATGTAAAATTTTCTGTAGCAAGACTAGGATGAGATCCAAGGAATTTGATGTAGTCCATGATCAAGGCAACCAGCATACTAAGAGCAGCATAGAGGGATCATGGCAAAACTCAAACCTTGTAGCAAATTCACATCATAACGTCGAGCAAAGAAAAGATCACATGATAGGGAAGCAAACAAGAAAATCAATGCCTCATATCAACATATGATCTACCTAAACATGCATCTAATCAAGGATCGCTCTGATACCACTGTTGGGAAACGTAGTAGAAAACAAAAAATTTCGACCTACGAATCAAGAACCCAAGATCATCCAAGAAGATTGCATACAAGGTTTTAGGTCATGGCTCACCAACCGATGTAGCGGAAGTAGAGTTGGTGAAGCTCATGGACGTAGTGGAAGTAGATCTCGCAAGTTCTCCCACGAACAGTCCCTCGATCAATCCCACGAACAAGTCCCGCGATCTAGTCCCACGGACAAGTCCCATGAACAAGCTCCTCGAAGAAGGGTCGAAGGTACGACCCCTCCATTAGTATCCACACATCCCGTAGCAGCAATCCAGCAGCGCTCCGCCGTCCAGAGATGAACGCCACCGAGAAAACTAGAGGGAGAAAACCCTAACGGATTCCGATCTAGAACAGCGTCTAAACCGGGGTCTAAAAGTGGAGCAACGGGGTTTAGAGGAGGGAGGGTGGCGCATAGGCCTTGGGGACAAGTTGTGTTGCGCCCCCACCCCTCCCCCACATTATATAGGTGGCCAAGAGGCCCTTGGGGCGCAATAAGGTGGGTGGGGAGTCCAACTTGGACTCCCAAACCTCCCAAATCTTCCCATACCTTCCCACCGGAAACCTGCCATATTGGAGAGTTGGACTTTCCACCTGGAGGAGGATTCCTTCCCCTTGGTGCGCCCCCCACCCCTTGGCCGGCCAGGGCAGCCTAGGTGGCTTGCCCCCCAAGGCTAGGGGCGCAGGGGAGTGGGTGGTACAGCCCGGAACCTTCCGGAACCTTCCATGACCTTCTAGAAGCTTCCGGGACCTTCCGGGACATACCGGGACCGTTTCGGGACATTCCGGACACTTCTAGAGCACTTCCAGGACCTTCCGAGACCGTTCTCGGACGTTCCGGAGCCATCCGGATAGTTTCCAAGACCATCCGAGTTACAGTTTAAGCCACCCGATGACCGCGAAGGTTGTCGGGACGCCCAGCGATTATCCAGAAACTATTCCGGTTGATCCAGGACTTCCCCAGTACCATTCTCATATGATTCAAAACCACCTGGGACTACTCCAGAGTGATCCGGACATATCCTTAAATACCCAGAACTACTTCTGGTGCCCTTATGAACAATTCCATAAATCTCCGGAACTACTTCCGGTACCCGTATGAACTATTCTGCTTTGCTTCCACTAAACCTTCTACCATACTAGTATTCTAACAGACTATTGCTCGTTAAGTGTGTGACCCAATAGGTTCGGTATAATGCGGGCATGACTCAGAACATCTTCCGGACATAGGTCAACAGCCTTTCGTCAATAGCCAATAATCAACAGCGGAGCCATGGACACCCATGTTGACTCCCGCACATACACGAAGAAACTTCGAGTGAACCATTATGTTTATTCATGTACCATTCCCTTTGCTTCGTGATATATGACAAAGTTAGAGGAGAGAAGTTTGGCACCCATGTGTAACAACTTCTTGAACACAAGCCACTCGTTATCCTCTTTGCTCGTTTGTCCATTTTCTCGTTATCGTATTCCGGTATCCCCGTGACTGAATCACAATGCGTCTGGCCAGACTATAATGGATACCATCATACCGAGTGGGCCCGAAGTGAATATCTTCTTCATCGTGAAGGAGCAAATCCCATTCTTGAACTATCACAGTCACTAGCCACACCATCTGACATACCCAGAACTTTACTACTTCCCATTTACGGGAGGATTCATCTAAGAACCAAAGCATGTCTTCCTGTGTGAAGCAACTCGATACTCTCATGGTCTAAGGAATTACGTATATGAAAACATTTCATGATATGACTTATAACGTAGTTACGATGTGATCGCTAAGTATATCATTCAATACTGGGGTCGGTTCAACATCATTGTTCTGCTAACAATATGTTCCCATTGCTACTGACATCCTTGTTACAAGAACAATGTCCATGATTAAGAAAACGTAATCATCAGTTAGCACATGAGCTGGTCTTAGAGGCTAAACCAGGAACTCTTGGTGTTTACATTTCCACACATGCAAATGAGTTTTCTTCTGAATCTCACAGTCAGGGTCATTGCAATTATAGCACAGAAATATAAACATTAATTACGAACGTGGAAATATATATATAATAACATTTTATTATTGCCTCTAGGGCATATTTCCAACAATATATGCCAAGGAGGGGTGCACACCTCCTTAAACTTCCCATGTGGTACTAAACCAAAGGGAAGGGGGGAAAATGCGCCCTAGGGGGGCATGGGCCCCTCCCTTGGCGCCATGGGCCACGGGGGGAGGCTCCCTTCTCCCCTAATGGGCCTCTTAAGGCCCATATGCATTTTCTTCCAATTTTAATTATATTGGATATACAAGTAAGAACTACCTTCTTGACTTGTCCCATTCTGAACTCCTTCAGAATATTATCCAAGAAATTATTCCAACTCAATGTTATCAAACACATTAATCTATCTTGATAGATTTTAATTCTTAATACTTATTCATCTTCATTTATGAAAGATTTAAATAATCATTAATACCAACTACACCATTCACAACATGTTATCCATATATGAGAATGTTGTCATGCTCCCACTCAAAATATGCGAGCCACATATAAGATTAGGATGACACTCTCATAGCTCCCACTCAAATATGGCTGTCACATATAAGACCAGGATAACATCCACACAACTCCCACTCAAATATGTCATCCACATATTAAGTTCAGGATATAATACTCCCATAGCTCCCACTCAAAATATGTCTTCTATATATTAAGTTTAGGAAACTATTCAGCTCCCACTCAGTTTCATGCAAATGCATGTTTCTCGATATTTTGGCTAAGTCCAAAATCACTTTGATCATCCATCAAATTGATAATTCAGGTTACGAGACACTAGCATCCATATGTTTTCAAAACCTTCTTGTTGTACCAATTACAACACTTCTTCAAATGCAGGATTTTAGGAAATCACGGTATTGATAACAATTTGGATCAATCATAATGAATATCCCGTTGACTCAAGCATCGCTACACATTGTATTCAACCTTTTGAATTTATCAGAAACATTCTTTGTGACAAATCGATCTTGATGTCTTCTTTGATGTTCACATTTATTCATTCTAACTTTTAAGTTATTAAGAATATCAAGTAACCTCCTTACTTGATAAGATTCAAGTAATCTTAAATGTAACTCAATATAGGATTTCATGACTCATAGTCATATCTCATATTTAGGTCCACCATCGCTTCTTCGTAGTTCGTAGGTATATCTTGTTCCATTAACTTGACAAGTGAATCATGAACATTATTTTGCATAATGGCAAATATGTATTCTTGAATCCTACTTTGTTCATTAAAAGCTTAAACCGAAAAATCATGATCATTATCATTAGTTTCTTTTCTAACTTTAGATCTTTGGTTCCAGAACATATTCCGTTATGCTACTCTGACATCTGGAGGCAAGGTCAATTACCTTGGTTGAACTTTCGCTTTTCTTCCATTAACACATCCATCAAGAACATTTCTTGACAAAACACCAAAACACTTAGCAACACAAGTTTTGCTACCTTTTGGTTCTAGTTGTGGAAGATGCATCCATAGTTGTCAAGATGGATTCGAATCCCGATTCCAGCATCACGAAAGCATGCATATGGTGGAGAAATCGCCAACCAAGTGTAAATTCCAAACAAGGAGAGTCCACTCGTGGAAGGAGAAAGGAGGAAAAGAGAGATTAGAGAAACTTGTCTCAAAATCAAAATTATGAAGAAAAGAGCACCCCTACCCCTCCTTATACAGGCCAAGGAGGGGTGCACACCTCCCTAAACTTCCCATGTGGTACTAAACCAAAGGGAAGGGGGCAAGTGCGCCCTAGGGGGCATGGGCCCCTCCCTTGGCGCCATGGTCCAAGGGGGGAGGCTCCCTCCTCCCCTAATGGGCCTCTTTAGGCCCATATGCCTTTTCTTCCAATTTTAATTATAATTAATTATATTTTAATATTTAATTCTATTATTTAAGTAATAGAACATATTTAAACCTTATTAAATAACATTTTGAACATTTCAAAATAAAAAGAACAATTTCTGGCCTCCGCCGGAACAATTCTGGTGTTTTCTCTTATTTCGCCGGTGATCCCGAATCAATCCTTATTGCGTCGAATACCCTTAAGTGTGACACACTACGGTCCGGGAAACAGCAGACATGATCAGAAACTCTCTGACCAATGACTAATCAATTGGACCTGGTTACAATCCTTGATAGCCCTTGCGCTTCCATCGAATGAAACTTCATCGATGTTGGATCCGTTAACGTTGAGCATATTCCCTTTGTCCTATGGTACTTTGCTTGTCCGAGCTTTGATCGTCGGTATCCAATATACCTAGTTCATCCTCGTTACCGACAAATATGTTTACTCATTCCCGTGATATTACAACCCCGTGACCTAGTCACATGATTACAATCTTTATGATGTAATATCACCGAGTGGGCCCAAAGTACCTATCCGTCACTCGGATGGAGAAATCCCGCTTTGATCTATTTGCATACTCATTAACGTGCCTATTTCGGAATACCTAAAGTACACCTTTATGGCCAGCATATTTCAGTCATCCGGTGGGTAGCAAATCAAAGCATCCTCATAGATAGCAATTACATATGATCATTACGGTCAAAGGATCTGGTCACTACGTAATAATTATTGCAATGTTGAACCTATGTCACTCGATCACATTGCAACACTTCTGGTGGGTGGGTGTCCATCATATCATTCTCCCAATGATACGAATCCATTGTCAATAGGCGATTTTGTCCTCATGATCAGGAAACCTTGATCATCCGATTCTCCAATGGACTATTATACTAGAGTTAACTAGGGACCTGGTTGTTTTATACCACATGTGTATCAATGTTTCTGATTAATACAGTTATAGAACAGTATAAAAATTATTATGAACTAATGGAATATTCCAATAAACATGATTTATTTGCCTCTAGGGCACATTACCAACAGAACTTGGATATGACTGGTGTCAAGCAAGGTCCAGGACGCTGCAGGGCTTACATGATCAATGCCGCCAGTTTAAGTACTGAATACGACCCTAACGCGTCCGTTAGTGGATAACTTTCCATCATGCACCGCGCATGGAACCGCCGGGAGTGATGTCATGCTGTGGCAAGTCCCGGCCCGGCCGTCTGTGCAGCAGGGTCTTACCTACGCGCAAGTATGCGCGGCATGTGGGGTACAGTGTATGACAGCCCAGGTAATGTTTTGTAGGGGCGTGTGCCAAAATAGAATGCACCCACTCGGAAAGTGATCGAGTGGACTAATAACATGGTCACTCGCGGAGCATCCGTGTGCTCAGGCGAGGAATAAGTGTAGAATGCACCCACTCGGAAGATCGTCAAGTGGGCTCATAGTATGAGCACCCGCGGAGCATCCGAGTGCTCGGGCGGGGAGTCCGTTTGCTTGTCTTTTGCGCCTTGAGTGCTAGTGCGAGTAGTCACTCGAGCACCTTGTCATCTATGCAAGTGAGCACTCGAGCCTTGTAGATGTATTGTTCCTGTCAGAGGGGATTGGCCACTCGCACTGACGAGGGGGTGACCCCACGACTACTACGGATGAGCCTACCTGGTGTCCATGAAGGCAGAAGGCCCATGAAGATACGGCCTTGGCCCACTAGATGGCATCGACGTAGAAGTCCTCGACTCAGAAGGAAGGTGCGAAGACCTGCCGTACGGAGCAAGCTAGGGTTAGGAAAGTTTACCTGTACACGTAGATGAACTCCCCGAGACCTAGCCCGGTATATAAGGGCTGGGAGGGGCGACACCAAAGACATCGAATCTTACTTGTAACCCTAGCCTTGAGCGCTCTAGCCTTGGCCTCCACTATAATCGCATCTCCCCAATCAATAATATCGAGCAGGAGCAAGCCTCCCTGTTTGCCGACGAGCTATCGTCCAACCTGCACCTCTCATGACTAACCCAGGGTCCCTGACCATGGGATTTGCCGGGGTTCATCCCCGTCAATTGGCGCCGTCTGTGGGAACTACGCAGGTTGGGATCACGATCTCGGCGGTCCCATCTTCAGCAAGCCACAACTCGAGGGCAAGAACTCGACCTAGCCCACTCGAAGGATTCAAGATCACGGCGGACATCTTCGCCACCCCATCAAGACCACTCGAGCTGCAGTCACGCCAGGACTGATACTACGGTAACGGCCAAGTACAGCGCCGGCGCCGAAGGAGTCGACGACCTAGAAGAACGGCGAGGGGCCTTTACGAAGGAATCCCACTCGACGAACTGCAACACGCAGCGGAGGACTCGCGAATCTTCCGACAACTCTCCACCGCCCGGGCACCCGCCGCACATCAAGACGACAACTACGAGATTGAATCTAACGATCAGCAGAACCACCGCCAAGGCAGAAGGAATCGACGACCCAAAATACACGCACGGGCATCCGCCGCCAACCAAGACAGCGACTCCGAAACACCTGTTGGCGAGTACTACGACCCAGATCGAAGGCCGGATGAATTCGCCAACCTCATCAGGAACCAAGACACGAGCCGAGGAATTGAAATCGATCCTCGCTTCCACGTGCACCCGGAAGATCACGAGCAGATCTTCAGAATCTCCAGAAGGAAGAGGCATGCCGGATCTAGCAAACTCACGGCCAGAGAGCAGCTAGCAGGGCCCTGCACGATCCACATCTTCGAGGACGACTGGGGATGCATCAGGTCAGGACACACTCTGAGAGACTGACGCCTGTTCAACGATCTAGCTGACGACCTCAAGAAGGAAAAGCAGAAAGACGACAGACGCAACCGACGACCCGAGCAATCGCTGACCTCAAACCCGGAAGGATGTCGCAGCCCGTCGCAAGCACAGGTACTCATGATCCAAGAAGGAAGAGTACCGCAAGCACAACGCGACGCCCAAACCCTGCAGGCTAGAGCAGCCGAGAGCATAAACATAGTCGAAATCTACCAATTGCATGACACGGAGACCAGCATCACGTTCTCACAGGACGACCATCCACTCGCAGTCCCAAGACCGGGGCATGCACCCCTAGTGCTCGATGCACAAATCGGAGGATACGACATGGACCATGTCTTCATGGACGGAGGCATCACCATGAACATCATCTTCACCAGCACCCTGCAAAAAATGCTGATCCCACGATCAGTATGGAGAAAATCAAGCACCGAGTTGCATGGGGTAGTCCCAGGAGAAGCAGCCACATCCCTCGGAGTCGTCAAACTCGAAGTCGTCTTTG
The DNA here is from genome assembly GCA_950022295.1 of Bromus sterilis. NCBI lineage: Eukaryota > Viridiplantae > Streptophyta > Magnoliopsida > Poales > Poaceae > Bromus > Bromus sterilis. The sequence continues at coordinate 170,652,147 of OX465595.1, read as the reverse complement.
GCAACCGGCGTAACTTCGCAAAGCACGTCCTCGAGTTCGAGGTACTCAACTGGCAATCGCAGTATCACGCCATACTGGGACGACCAGCATTCGCGCAGTTCATGGCGGTCCCACACTACGCCTAGCTCAAGCTCAAGATGCCAGGATCATCAGGAGTCCTCACGATCAACGGAAGCTTCATCAAATCAGATCAATGCGATCGTGATTTCCACAGAATCTCCGACACATTCGGAGCCAAACAAGAACTCAGAGAAATAGCCATGGTGACGGACAAGAGTACCTTCCCATTGGTGAACCGAAGCGAATCCAGGGAGTACGGACGCGACTTCAGCATCGACAGCGACACAGTCACTCACCAAGTGCACCCGACGGAACCGGACAAAACAGTCCGCGTGTACGCCCACCTACCAGAGGAGCAGGCAGCATCTCTCGTCGCCTTCCTCCGAGACGAGTGGGAAATATTCGCCCGGTGCCCAGCCGACATGCCTGGGATACCACGCGAATTCGCGGAACACGCCCTATGTATCAAGCCAAACACGAGGCCAGTGAAGCAAGCGCTGAGACGATTCTCGGAGCCCAAGCGCAGAGCAATCGAAGAGGAAGTCAACCGGTTACTCGACGCTCAGTTCATTCGAGAAACAAAGAAAGCCACCTGGATAGCAAACCCAGTGCTGGTGCCAAAGAAAGACACGACCGTGCTGCGCATGTGCGTCGACTACGGACCAGTCAACAAACATTGCCCGAAGGATCACTTCCCCCTGCCTAGAATCGATCAGATAATCGACTCAACAGCAGGGTGCGACCTACTCTCCTTTCTGGACGCTTACTCAGGATACAACAAGATCAGGATGAAGGAAGAAGACGAAGAGCACACATCGTTCATCACCCCCTATGGAGTATTTTGCTAAAAGACCATGCCCTTCGGGCTCAAAAACGCAGGCGCCACTTACCAACGAATGATGCAGGCCTGCCTGAAGGAGCAAATCGGAAGAAACGTACAAGTCTACATAGACGACATCGTCATCAAGACCTATAAAGCAGCGACACTACTAAATGACCTGCACGAAACCTTTGCGGCACTCAACAAATACATAATCAAACTCAACCCAAAGAAGTGTGCATTCGGCGTTCCGGCAGGAAAGTTGCTCGGCTACATGGTCTCCGCCCGCGGGATCGAAGCAAACCCCGAGAAAGTCCAAGCCATCACCCGCATGCAAAAACCAACCGACTGGGAGAACTCGCAGCCCTAAGCCGCTTCATCAGCAGGCTTGGAGAATGCACGCTGCCTTTCTACAAGCTGCTCAGGAAAGGAGAGAAATTCGAGTGGACGGAGGAAGCCCGCCAAGCATTCGTGGACCTGAAAAAGACGCTCTCGACCCCACCAATCCTGGCGGTACCCAAGGAGCGAGAGAAGCTATACCTCTACGTGGCAGCACGCAGCAGCGTGGTAGGCACGGCACTCGTTGTCGAATGCGCAGAAGAAGGCAAAGTCCAGAGCATCCAGAGACCAATCTACTACCTCAGCATGGTACTGACCAAATCCCAGCAGCGGTACCCGCACTATCAGAAGCTACTATTAGCCATCATCATGACCTCAAGAAAGGTGTCCCAATACTTCGACGAGCACCCTATCACAATCGTGAGCAGCGCACCACTCGCCGACATACTCAATAACCCTGGAGCAACCGGGCGAGTCGCCGAGTGGAGCATCGAGCTCAGCCCACGAGACCTGCAGTTCAAGCACCCAACAGCCATCAAAGCCCAAGTACTCCCAGATTTCCTGGTTGAGTGGACGGAGGATCAAACGCCAGGCCCCCCAGACCTATCAAGCTCATGGTCAATGTTCTTCGATGGGTCCAAGAGACAACAAGGAGCTGGGGCAGGAGTTGTACTCATCTCCCCCAAAGGAACAAAGCTGAAATACGTCCTCCAGATCAACTTCAGTCACGCCTCCAACAACGAAGCAGAATACGAGGCACTCCTCCATGGCATGCGCATGGCCAAAACGTGCGGAGCCACTCGTCTCATAATTTACGGGGATTCCACCCTCGTCGTCCAGCAGACGATGAGAAACTGCAACACAATAGCCGACAACATGGCGGCATACCAAAAGCTCTACAACAAACTCGAAGGAAATTTCGATGGTTGCGAGCTCAACTACATCACCAGGGACAACAACACAAAAGCCGACGAGCTCGCGAACATCGGTTCGACCAGAGCGCCCGTACCACCAGGCGTTTTTCTCGAAAGCATCAACCGGAGATCCATCAAGGTGCAGGCAGCAACATTTGAAGCAGTCGCGGACGGCAAAGACGCAACAGAAATAGCGCAGGTGGCAGCAGCAACCCTATCAGAAGGCACAAGCACCAGCACATCCGACAACACAACCCCGACAGAGTTCGAAGGACCCATCTGGACAAAACCGTTCCTCCGATTCTTAATCGAAGGCACGCTACCACAAGACGTGGCCGAAGCACGACGCATCAGCCGACGATCCAAGGCATTCACGGTGATAAACAGACAACTATATAAGCGCAACATCACCCAGATACTCCAAAAGTGCATTGACGAAGAGGACGGCAAAGCCCTCTTGCTCGAAATCCACGAAGGCACCTGCGGACATCACGCGAGCAGTCGAGTGCTCGTGTCCAAAGCATTTCGAGCTGGGTTCTACTGGCCCACAGCAATGAAAAACGCAGAAGAAATCGTGCGACGTTGCGTCGCCTGCCAAAAAATCGCCAACAGGCCACACGCTCCCGCATCAGAGCTCAAAACCATACCATTATCCTGGCCGTTCGCCACCTGGGGACTCGACATGGTGGGCCCACTAAAGAAATCATCCAAGGGCAGAAGAACACACCTGCTCGTCGTAGTCGACAAGTTCACCAAGTGGATCGAAGCAGTACCCATCACCAGCTCTACAGCTCTCACGGCTGTCAACTTCATCAAATCGATCATCTTCAGATTCGGAGTGCCACACAACATCATCACGGACAACGGCACGAACTTCACGGCCGCAGAATTTCAGAACTTTTGCGATGAACTGGGCATCAAAATCAATTATGCATCAGTCGCGCACCCGCAGTCCAACGGCCAGGTAGAAAAAGCAAAACGGCCTTGTCTGTGGAGGAATCAAGAAACGGCTCCTCGCACCACTCGAGCAAGCCGCCGGTAATTGGGTAGAAGAACTCCCCACGGTGCTGTGGAGCTTACGGACCACGCCAAACACCGCGACCCAATACACACCCTTCTTCATGGTGTACGGGGAAGAGGCAGTCCTACCACATGACCTCAAGTTTGGAGCACCCCGGGTCACCGGATACGAGGAAGAAGAAGAAGAAGAAGCATTACGAGACGACAAAGATACAGCTGACGAAGCAAGAGACACAGCCCTGGCAAAATCAGAAGGGTACCAAGACAAACTGCGTACCTACCAAAGCAGTCGACTGCGCACCAGAACCTTCAACAAAGGCGACCTAGTCCTACGACTAATACAAGAGAAGGTCCACAAACTTACCCCCCAATGGGAAGGACCATCCATAATCTCAGAAGTGATTGGAGGCGGCGCCTACAGACTGAAGAACCCAAAGACAGACGAGGACGTGGGCAACCCATGGAACGTGCAAACTTGCGACTATTCTATCCATAGCCCCTATCGGTCAGACATGACTGGCAACTCATGTAAATCGCTTGACAGCAATAAAATAAGTGTTGCCCAAATACTACCATCTCAAAACACTCGGGGGCTGAAGAGGAAACTCCCCCCCCGAGCAACTGTTATCGCACTCGCGATCTTAATCGAAGCACTCGGGGGCTGAAGAGGAAACATCCCCCCCAAGCAAATGTTATCGCACTCGCGATCTTAATCGAAGCACTCGGGGGCTGAAGAGGAAACTCCCCCCCCCCCGAGCAACTGTTATCGCACTCGCGATCCTAATCACTCGGGGGCTGAAGAGGAACCCCCCCCCCCCCCCCGAGCAACTCTATCGCCTGCGCGATCTTAATCGAAGCACTCGGGGCTGAAGAGGAAACTCCCCCGCCCCCCCCCCCCCCCGAGCAAATGTTATCGCACTCGCGATCTTAATCGAAGCACTCGGGGGATGAAGAGGAAACTCCCCCCCCCCCGAGCAACTGTTATCGCACTCGCGATCCTAATCACTCGGGGGCTGAAGAGGAAACTCCCCACCCCACCCCCGAGCAACTCTATCGCCTGCGTGATCTTAATCGAACCACACGGGGGCCTAAGAATAAAAACTCCCTGAGCAACGCCATCTCCTTCACGAAGCACTCGGGGTCTCGAGCACAAAACCCACCCGAGAGACGACCATCAACGCCCCCATGACATCCAAACACTTTTGAAGAAACTTTGGAGGAAGCGCAAGTTCATCTAGTCTTCACCCGATCGCCAAACGATCACCTAAAGACTCGGGGGCTACTCCCATCGGGAGTGCTGCCGCGCACCCGATAAAAGGCAAACAAAGGAAACAAAAACTCTAGCCTACGCCTGACCCTTCGACTCAAGCGTAGCCTCGGGGGCTACTCCCATCGGGAGCGCTGTCGCGCACCCGATAAAAACCCACAGTACCAAGTACAAGACGGACCCGAAGACAGTTCCCAGCCGCAAAAGACTCAAACGTAACTCTCAGTTCCAAAAAAAAGGGGGATTCAAAGACAACTCCTGATGGTGAAGACACAGTTTTTTGGTGGCATAAAATCTCAAATATACAAAAAGGATAAAGCATGGTTTACATCATAGATATCATCCTCAATACAAAATGGACTCAATTACATTTGGATAGAAGGCAGCTCCTATTACAAGAGGAAATCACCCAAGGAACTATGACTTCTACATGTGTGCCCATGAGGGGTAATCAACTATAGTACAAGAGCATCATCACAGACAAAGTAGGGATGGAAGCAGCAGGCTCATGATGTCAATGACATAACAAAAAGTGAAGCTCGACTTATTTGGGAAGCCACTGGGGAAGCTGCTCCACCAGCTTCTTCTCCTGCTCCTCTAGCTTCTTCTCCAGCTCCAACCAAGCTGCCGGAGAAGATGACGCTGCCGCCTCCAGTTCTACAAGGTCGCCTGCCGCACTCGTTTAACCGGTGGCTTGACATTGAGGTCCTCTCCAGAGGCAGAGGAGGAAGCAGTTGAAGACGGTTCACCACCACCGCCAGAAGAGCCCCTGGAGGAAGAACCAGTCCAAGACGCAGGAGAAGGACTCCTCGACTTCATGGAGCTGTCGCTGCTCGACTCCTGCCCATGCGGATCCATGCTATTGTCACTCGGATCGAATGCGCGGAAAATGACAATGCTCTCACCGTCAAAGCGACAGCTAAGCATATCACCATCTCGCAAATTCAACCGCCGAGCAAATAAACCCCAACCGGAGCCAAGAAAAATCAAGCGAGAGCTATCAACCTCCAACTCAACATAAGAAGGAGATCGACAGCTCCCCTGAAGGTGCAGAAGCGGTCCATCCAAGCCACGTTCAGAGACAATGGCAGAAAAAGCAGAGGGAAGAAGGATGCGATTGGCACTTTGGCCACGAACGCGCAAAATAAAATCATAGCGCCAGAATCCCTCCTCCAAGGGAGAGGAGGAAGGCACTGGCACCGCACCATGACGAACTCCACGACATGAGCGTGGTGTGCGGCCACCACGGCCACGACGACCACGGCCACGAACAACGCCTCGCCTAGGAACCATGAGCGGAAGGAGAGATAAAGAAAGAGGTGAAGCAGCGAGTTGGATAGAAGCGTAGAAGAGAAAGGCCTATTTATAGAACAAAAATCCTCGAAGCACAGAGAAGCCAAGACGACAGCAGCAATTAATTCAAAGACCAAACGACCCAGCCGTCTCGAATTCCAAGACGAAAGATGCTTTCCCACGGGAAGCACTGTACGTAGGGCGCGTCAATTCGCGCGCGTTTCCAATGCACACATGGGAAACTCAACCGGCGCCTGCCGCACACCACAAACAGCCATCATTATGACCGGTCCTCGAGATATGACGGTTCACTGGCAGCACATCACTGACAGCCATCAAATAGAGGCATCACTATCCCTGACGAATGGCGAAGAAACCCAAACAGAAAGGCGCACTCAGTACGCCATCAAGGCTCAGAGATTCCATCTTTTCAGATCTTTTCCCCAAGGAAGAAAAACATCTTACTCCCATCGGGAGCGTACACCAATAAGAGTTTCGGGTGCTCCCTCACCTAAAAGCCAGACAAGTGCTCGAGTGAAACACTCTCACCAATGAGAGTCCCGGGTGCTCCCTCAACCCGACGCAAGACAAACAAAACACTCGCCAGGACCATACGGCGCTACGTGTCTCGGGTGCTCCCTCACCTCAAGAGCAGAAAACGGCACTCGAGTGATTACTCGCAAAAAAAAAACCCTGACTGAGCACTCGAAACAAAGCTCCTCGGGTGAATGAGTGAACAGCTCGCTTGATGTTTTGTTCCAAGCGGGTGCAATGCTATAAGGCTCCGCGCCTCAAAAACACACAATTCCTGGAACACGATACACTGTGTCCAGATGCCACGCAAGATTAGCGTGTAGGTAAGACCCCGCTGCGAAGTACGGCCGGGCTGGGACTTGCCAAAGAGCGATTTCACTCCCAACCTTTCGCATGCGCAGAGCATGATAGATAAGTCGGGCGGACGCGCCTTAGGCTACACACATTACTGGCGGCAAATGAACACCGGAAGACCTGAAGAGGCCAGACTTTTGCTCGACACCAGTGTTCCAAGCTCACGTCGAGGGACGTGGGTTTGATTGGGCTAATGTGGTATTTTCCCTAGTGAAATTCACCAAGGCTCGATCCATCGACTCCTTGGGCCCTTTCAGCTTAGCATCCCTCGAAACAGGTTTTGTCATGGCCACCAGACTGCCAGCGATCCACGGATGGACCGTGCATATCAATAAACGACAAATGAATGTACTCGAGTCCCTGCGCGACTCTTCGAGTCCCCCAGGCACTCGGGGGCTACTGACGAGGGGGTGACCCCACGACTCCTACGGATGAGCCTACCTGGTGTCCATGAAGGCAGAAGGCCCATGAAGATACGGCCTTGGCCCACTAGATGGCACCGACGTAGAAGTCCTCGACTCACAAGGAAGGTGCGAAGACCTGCCGTACGGAGCAAGCTAGGGTTAGGAAAGTTTACCTGTACACGTAGATGAACTCCCCGAGACCTAGCCCGGTATATATATAAGGGCTGGGAGGGGCGACACCAAAGACATCGAATCTTACTTGTAACTCTAGCCTTGAGCGCTCCAGCCTTGGCCTCCACTGTAATCGCATATCCCCAATCAATAATATCGAGCAGGAGCGAGCCTCCCTGTTTGCCGACGAGCTATCGTCCAACCTGCGCCTCTCATGACTAACCCAGGGTCCCTGACCATGGGATTTTCCGGGGTTGATCCCCGTCACGCACCCTCGAAGTTTGATCCATGCTGCCTGTGCTCGGTTTAGCGTTGGCAGGGTCCTCCCGATGGGAGTAAATTTTTTGATTTAATTAAAAATTGAAAGAATGGAAATATCGTCAAAAGAACCTGGTTACTTGGTTCACCAACGAAGGGTGCTCCGTTGTCAAAATAATTAGCGCAAGCGTGCGCTCAGCATTTCCTGCTAGTATGGAACATCCCAGGTGGCTTTGACAGTTGTAGACATCCGCGCGCTGTGGTCAGAGGTGATGTGATGTGTCATGCCGCGGTAATTTCGCGGTTCGTGATGACGTCTCCATGTTTTCCGTGAAAAATGGGCGGCGTAGTTACTGCGCCGATTGAGATTTACATGTTGCATGGTCATCGTGGGATCTGTCATGGGAAAGTCACGACATATGTTTGAAGAGTCGAACTTGACATGTGACCTTTGCTGCGAGGTGGATACGAGGAGAGAGTTGACATTGACAAGAGACTCAGTGGTTTACCTAGGTTTCGGCCCCTATTTTTCTCAAGGTAAAGACCTACTCCTACTTCTTATTATTGCGAGTATGGACTCCTTGATTAGGAGAGCCGACGTATCGATTACAAAGGAGTCGAAACACTACCTTGGTCTCGAGGAGATCTAGGTTATGTCGTAAGTGTCTAGTCCTGACTTGAGTTGTGTTGCCTCTGGATCCCGTAGACCTCGACTTATAAAGGTGCCTGGTCCCGGGATTCTGCGAGTCCGAATCCTACACGAAGTGGAGTCCAATTCTACTTTACAAAAATTCTACGTGCTATACAAGGTAAGTCGAATTCCTTCTATGGCTTCAATCTTCACATTTGGCACGTCCGGCTCGTGGCCGGCTATACTCTTGTGGGCTTTCCTAATAGAGTCGGCCCATAAGTCTAATGCCGGGCTATGGGCTTGGTTCACCCCCCCCCCCGACATTAGCCCCCAAGATTGGTGTGGTGCTTCAGTCTTCTCAGCAATCTTCTTGATTCCATCATTGTCGCCGACTCTTCAATGGGTCAAGCCGATTTTTATGCTCTATATTTACTAGGAGTCGGAGCCGACTCTCTTTTAGCTTCGTTTCATCTTCCACCTTTTGAAAATTTCTTTTGACTTTTAGTCAAAAATCCGTTAGTGCATTTATTGTTTCTCTGCCCGAAACGCCACCATTGAAGGCATTTATGCCGTGGTGAGAATCGAAGAGTTTTCATAAATGTCGCCTGACATGGGTAATTTACCCCTGCCTTTATGGCATTGATTGACCATCCCATTGTAACTATATAAATAGCCACTCAGTGGTATAGTATTTTGAGTGCGCGCATCCTCTTCTTCCTTTCTTCCCTCTGCAACTTTCTCCATGGCTCCCAAGCTTATCGTCCGTGTTCCTTCAACTGCCAACGACCCTGGTTCTAGTGCTGGCTCTCACGGTGGTCGAGGCCGTGTAAGAGGCCGCGACAGAGGTAGAGGAAGAAGTGTGCGCGCTGCTCGTCAATCCACAGATCTTGAAGCTCCACCTCCTTCTCCTGAAAGTAATGAGTTTCTGGTGAAAGTTCATACAATCCGTCGTTGGGTTAATCTTCCCGAATCTTTTGCCAAGATCATGATGGCTTCCAAGCCTCTAGGGCTGTGGCTCCGCTTTGAGGGGTGTCCTCATAGACCCATCTGGGTGGCCACTAGCTTCTCTGGTCAGGATTCCATGATTTTGGAGAAGGGTTGGAAAACTTCCTCCGTTCCAGGAATGTTTCCAAGAGAGATACTATCATCTGTAGTTATGATGGTGATGAGACCTTGTGGGCCAAGATTTTTGACTCGGATGGTGATCGAGTCGGCTGATGTATGGAGAGTTCCAGGAGTAGTGATGAAGACTTCTACAAGAATGCAGAGGAAGCCCGAGTCTCCTCATCTGATGATGAAGTCGAATCTGAAGACAACCATTGAAGCTTTAGTTTTCATCTAGTAGGTTACCGACTTCAGTGTTCTTCTTCTTTTGATGTAAGATCCGGTTTATGATGAATGAGAATTTTAATTTCCCATCAAACCTATAAGTCGGTTTTATACCTGACTTAAGATATATTTATGTATGGGAGACAACTTTCTTGATGATATATGTAGCCCCCTGAGTCGATTTGAACAGACTTGTATGTTGTCGACTCATAGGTAAAATCGACTTGTAGTCCCCATGGTTTGGGATGGTCACCTTGTGTGCCAAACCAAATCATAGAATTTGAAGTGATACTCCCCAAGAGTTGGTACGAACATCTTTGCGTCGTGCCGAGTCTTAGAAAAAGTTTTGAGGTGTAGTCCCCATGAGTCGGTATGTGCATCTGGGTGCTATACCGAGTCACATAGGTCTACCTCTCGTTTATCCTTTAAGAAAAACTTTTTTAAAATAATTTTTATGCGTGATACAAAATGAAGTATGTTCTGATGTTTAATGTATGCAAAAAGTAAAGTACAAAAAAGGCTCATATAGAAGTCATCTCCAGATTGAACATGCCTCATCTTCTCGCGTTTGAGAAATATTATTGGGTTATTCGTGAGTCGAAACCTCTCTGTAAGCCGGCATCAAGTAACTAGCGTTCCCGATACTTAAGACCAAACTCGATAGGCATTTCTGTAAGCCCCCAAGGTTTAGAATAAGTCGGGTACACGTTGGTCGTATGAGTTTGAGCTATATAGGCCAAGATTAAGCCATAGTGGGATAGTTCATATATATGCCGAGTTCTCAGATAAGAGTCGATGAATGTCATCGAGCCCCCCGTTTCCTCTGAATAAGTCATATACATGCGTAGTTTTACATATATATGTCGAGTTCTCAAATTAGAGACGATGAATATCATCGAGCCCCCCGATTCCTCTGAATAAGTCATATACATGTTCAGTACCAATAAAGGGTTGATCAAACCCCCAGGTCTATGAGATATAAAATACAGAATATGCAATATATAATGCAAGGTAGAAAAAACATGAAACAAAAAAAAGGTAAAGGAGAGTCAGTATGACAGATGAGTGTGGCGAGAACCGGTGCGATGGAGGTCGACTTTCCCTTTCCATTTTTGCTTGCATGAATTTGTGTCATCCATTAATGCTAATGAAGTAATCAATTAATTAAACTTTCCATAGTAGCAACGCCATGCAATAAAAGTGAAACATAACCAAGTGACGTAAATGGATAGGTATGCATGCATAATTTGTTTTGAAATGTATTTGATCAATCTACATGGGTATGTAGATGCCACAAAATAATCATATGTTTTCATAACGATGAAGAGATGCGTGTAAAATCTAAATCTCAATGACAAGGTATAATACCTATGTATATTTTGGGGGTACATACTAAAAAGTTTCATGTCAGACTATATATTTGTACGAAAATATGATCAGTAAGCACACATACCTATAAATTCAAGATTATGTACGTATATATACCTAGTGATTTATTCAAAGGTATATACTACCTATGTATATTTTGAGGTATATACTATGTATACATACCTATTAATTTATTCAAAGGTATATATACGTACGTATCCAAAAATTCATACGGGTATCTAAATATACCCACTATTGTTCGACTACATAATCATATTTAAGGCACCGACATCCAATATTCGTGTACGTACATATTCCTAGATATTGTAGCAATATCTCTTTCTTTAATACTCATATGTTTTCAAGATATACCCAAAATGATAAAATTTCTATGGTCATGAGACATGCAAAAAAACAATGCATGCATGTACCATGAGACATGCATGGTCTTAAATATGGACCATTAGTTACAGATTTTCTCTACCTTATTTAATCAACGCATTAAGTGCCCATATCAAGCAATAATTAGGAATAATTATGTCCTAATAAAAGGCTAACGAATTTAATCATTAGTGCTAATACTAATTACATACGCACACATCTTAGTGTCATCCAACGGTTTCTAAGCAAGGTGCCCAGGCACCTAGGTGTCCCAAACGGACGTCCTAACGTCCGTTTGGGACACCTAGGTGCCTGGGCACCTTGCTTAGCGAGTTTCACCCGTTAACAATACTATTTCAGAATTTGAATACATTCATGGGCTAAAGGAAACATTCCATGTTTATATTGCATGTCATTAGACATGTCCATTGACCATGCGCTTTTCAAAATAGTGTGCATGCATACCTCGCCTAAAAGAATAGAAACTTCTCATACGTCAATTAAATATAGTCCAAGTTAATTAGCCGTTATTATTGATATTGAATGCATAATAAATGGATTAGTATGCATACCACGTCCTTCACCGTAACAATAGTAGTACAGATTTTGAATGAATGCATTGATGGGATGGAGGAGACATTCCATACTTGGTTTGCTTGTGATTACACATGTCCATTGATCATGTGATTTTCAAAAAATATGCATGCATACCTCGGCTGGGAAGAGTAGTACTCTCATACAGTCAATTTAATACACATCAAGTAAATTAGCCGGCATTAATTACAGTAAATGCATGATAAATGGATTATGCATGCATACATTGGCTGGAAGAAATAAAACTTCCATCCGTCAATTGAATACTCACCTAATTAATTAGCTGCTATTAACTATATAGAAAGTACAATTAATAGATTAATCCAATAGTGCACTTGCACACTTTTGCAACCTGGGCATTGAGATACCTGCATTTGAAATAGAAATAGGTAATTACTCTAGTTGTAACTGAGAATAAACAACCTACGAGCGCCATCGGTGACCGCGGCCGTGAAGATGACAACCATGGCCACGACGAGTGTAACCACGAACGGATAGTTGTCGGAGAATTGTTGAGGATGAACAATGGAGATAAAACTCACCTGAGGATGCAGTGTGTTGCCGAAGAAGAATGATGGATATTTGTATCGTCGGTATGCATGCATATGTGATGTACTACTTGGATTGCTCCAAGGTTTAATTATCATAGGAGAATTGTGTGTGATGTCCTACTTGGATTGCTCCATGCTTAATTAGCTAGCCAGATTATGGCATGAACGTGAGGGGATATGGCAAGTTTAATTGGCTGGTCAAATGAGAAGGTATATTTCACATTTGGAAAGAATATGCACTAAAGAGCAACATCATAATGAAGAATATTATGTAGAGGAGACCTTATGGAATATTTCAAATTTGCTAATGTGTGTTGTTAACGGGTTATATCAATGGGTGAACCCGATAAGCATTGGTTGCATCACGATTGATCCAACGGTTGGCACTACAGGTGCCCAGGCACCTAGATGCCCCATACATTTTACCTATATATATATATATATATATATATATATATATATATATATATCTAGGGGACATCGTTGTAACATTCCGAACTGCATCGTATCGCAAAGAGAACCGCACTGCTGTATTCGGAGCACTGCAGCTCGGGTAAATCAGAACCGCATGTATTGTTTTCGCTTCAACTTTTTAACATCGGGATTGAGCGTATGATACACCGTTGGATTCGTATTGAAATGGAACATTTTCCATATTTTTAACACTTCTTCTAATTCCTCACGGATTAAGAGCAGTTTCGAAAACGGTGCGGCAACATACTTTTGCAGCGGGCGTATTTTCGCGGTTTCTCTTAAACCGTTCATCGGTATGATGCAAATGATATACCTTTGGAAAGATACCGATCAGGCGCTCCATCCATATGTACAACACTTTGTCTAATTCCTTACGGTTTGAGAGGAATTTCAAATTGAAAAAAATGCAACCACTCTGTTTTTGGTTTTCGGATCTCGTAGAGAGTCAAACTTTTTAACCATTTGTCGAAACGATGCGAATGACACACCGTTGGATTCGTATGGAGTAGGAGCATCTCCGACATGTTGAAAACTTTTCGAGATTCTTTACGGTTTTAAAGGAATTTCAAAAACGGTGTGCTGCCCTTGCGTGGACAGCAGGCGTTTTTGTGTAATTTTTTTTGATTCGCTTGTCCGATCAATCCAACTCATACACCATTGGATAGATATCGTCGAGGCGCTCCATTTTCATGTAAAACACACTCTCTAATTCATCACGGTTTAAAAGGTACGTCAAATTTACTAAACCGCGGAACTCTGTTTTTCGCGGAACCGAAAATCGACCAAGTGAACTGCATCTGTCGGGCGGCCGCACCACATCCGACAGGCAAGCGCACTGCATTTTCGGCAAACAAAAATGCACGCGTTTTTCATGGATTTAGAATCGACGAAGCGAACTGCATCGGTCGAGGAACCGCACCGCATTTATTGAGAGAGAGAGCACTATTCCATCGATTTTTTATCGTTTTCGTGAACATTTCTGAACTTTTCACTTCGAACCTAAGTGAACCGCAATACTACCGAAAGTGAACCACGTTACTTTTATGTTGTTTTTGGATGGTGAAACGAACTGCATCTTTTTTCTGCACATTGAGCCTAAGTGAACGGCAATACTATCGAAAGTGAACTACTTTACTTTTTATGTTGTTTTTGGATGGTGAAAGGAACTGCCTCTTTTTAGTACATCGGTTTTTGTTGTGACATTTAGTAGTGCAAAGGTCGAGAGTACCAAACTGCATGTTTATTATTTTTAATAAAAGGATTTACAAAGTGAACCACATACATGTTCTAACATTGATCCTCAAACACCTCGACAACAAGGGAAACAATCTATTGAAATAAAGGTTTTTATTATACACACAGTTCACAGTCAGAGCACAAAAACTGAACTTGTAATGTATTAAACAAGAATGAAATTGGAGCACCTCAATCAAACTCAAAATCCACTGCAAAAATCTGAAAACAAATATCTACAAATGGATCGAAGTCGGCGGTGAACTGCACTAACACGAACACGCATGTGACGCCCCCAAAATCAGACCGTGTACAGTAATCATACACACAGGGTACACGACTGAGATTAGGGTGCCACGGTGATAATATCACAGCACAACACTAAACACAAAAGGATAAACAAATATGTTACAATAGAGGGGGTCACGCGGACCCGATTACCTAAGTCATACAAGCCATAATATCTGAGTACAGACATAGTTAGTCAAGTTTTGCCTTAAGAAGGCTAGCACAAATCACATCAGAGATACAGATCGAAAAGGCGAGGCCTCCTGCCTGGGATCCACCGAACTACTCCTGGTCAACGGGGAACTCGACGTCGTAGTAGGCGCCTCTGGGGTACTCCTGCTCCTGAGCTCCAACGTCGGCTGCAGCGGCCGATCAGGCAAAACAGTAAAGGAAATAAAGCAGGTGAGTATCTAGCATACCCGCGAGTCTTACGTCCGCTACTAAGCATTATGCATTGTATCAACGGAAAGAAGAGGCTGTATATAGTGGACTGAAAGTCAGAAATTCAGAGCAAGGGTAAGAAGCTAGGCCTAACGAAGACTAGCATCTTCCGACGATGTCTTGCAAAATGAGGTAAGAATCAGCCAACAGTTTATATAAAGCATAAAGTAACAATGCAGCAGAAGTTGCTGCAGCATTGTATAATAATAAGTTGTAATAATTAACAATGCCTCCGAGTTCACCTCCTCAACATCCCCGCGAGGAAGAGAAAACCCGGGACCATACAGTTTAATAATAGTTTCTAGTGGTAAGATCCAGCTTCAGCATAAAGCGTCCTGTTACCGTGGACACGGCTATTCGAATAGATTAATCTTCCCTGCAGGGGTGCACTTGTGTTACGCTACACGCACGGATCTCCAGGGTGGCGGGGACCTTGTTAGGGAACGCTCCACCGAGGCTATCCGAAACTTCATAGCCCATCTTTCAAACTCAACAGAGAGGTCATCCGCCGGTCTAAATCCTAAGTACGACGGGCCTTGGACCCCAACCCGAACGTACTCCTGCATGGTGCGTGGCTGGCCGGTGAAGTTGAAGCAAATATAAATAAGACACCACTGCTCGAGCAAATAAGACAACACCACTTCCCGGCGCAGGCCGTGGTACTGCTAACGTCTGAAGAGTCCTCGGACGACACTAAGAAGCGAAGGAGCCCATAACTCGTAATTCCCACGGGTAGGTAGTGCGTACATGGCATATAGCCAACTCAAGACATTCACTGAACCATTTAGCATTTTAATTAACCTACGTGACAACCGTTATCGTTGCCTCGACTTAACTGACCCGCGGACAACGACAGCAGCCAGGACCACCAGTACATCGGTGCCTGCCCCGTCGTCCCACCAAGTCACTGCGGTTACCAACAAGGTGAACCGTCTCCTTACCTTGTCTCGCGTGTGCTCCTGGAGGAGCTCGACTTTCGTGGTTTGGTAACTCTCGCGGCCAACGATCAGGGGCCAAGCACACCGGTACACTGGTCGTACCCTCCCTGTCGTCCCGTCGCAATACCTCTCGCGGGCACCGTTGGATCGCCCGACTTCTTACCTTTAAGGACAATCGTCGTTCAGGACCCTATGGCGGTAAGACAAAGTCAGCCTCGAGTGGAGTACAAGAATTACTCCTTGACAGCTCACACTTGAGGTGACTAGGCATAACCCAGATAGGGGCCTTAGACGGTGTCTGCATTATACCGTACCTGTGCAGTTATAATATTTGTATCCGCATTCACTCCCCTGAGTGATCACGGCCCTCTATCTAATCCTAGCTAACAATGCGCAGGGCTCACTGCTGAATAATGCATAATAATAATAATAGGCAGCCTAGGATAATGGAAGGCACATCAAGGGGCGACAAAAACAGGCTATGCAATTGAATAGGATTGTAACGTAGCAGCAGCAGTAACAATGCCTAGTGCAAGAAATGTACGGAAAGATAGGCGATATCTAGGGAAGAGAATGGCTCTGCTTGCCTGCAAGCTCGACGGTAGTAGTAGGGTCGTCGATGACGTAGTCGTACTCAGCAGCGGTGTAGTCGACAGTAGCAGCGGGGTCTACCAGAGATTAAAGGGGGGAAGAAACGGTAAATACACAGAAAGAAAATACAAACAGATGCATGACATGATAGATGAAAGGCTAACGGTATTCTAACGTAGTGCAATGCACGTTGCTCGGAACGGAAATTCACCTGAGGATGAACTACCGGCTCCGGATGATTACCGGACAGGGTGTCCGGAGGGGGAAGGATCAAGCCGGAGGTGTCGTGGTTACCGAAACAACATAAGGGGGGTGTATCCGTGTTAGTTGAACCATTCCGGACAACTTTCGTGTTCGAGATAAATTCAACCGGGCACTCTAACAGTACCGGACAATTTATCGGACAAACGGTCCGGAGGGGGAAAGTTCGATGTTCGTTGTGTTAGAGGGGTGTGGTAGACATACGGATAGCGTATTCGTATTTGTTATATTTTTCTGACCAATTTTCATGTATAAAGTTTTTGAATCCGAGTTACGGTTTAAAAGTTATTGAATTTCAAAGTTTAAATCAATTTAAATGATTTTCTGGATTTCTTTTATTATTTATTAAACATTATCCACAACATTATCCACGACATTATCCAAAACAGTGCTGACATATGGGACCCACATGTCAGCCTCTGTTATTTACAAAATATTTAATTAAATTAGAAAATGCCTCTGGACCCACATGTCAGTGACTAGATTTTTAATAAACCTATTTTAATAAACAAAATGACAGGTGGGGCCGAGGTGTCATTGACTCCAGTGTTAACAAAGCATGTTTACTTAACTAAATGACCAGGGGACCCGCATGTCAGTGACTCCTAGTGATCTGATTAACCCCTAATTAAGCTGGCTGACACGGGGGGCCCGCCTGTCATCCTCACCGGAGGGCTCACCGGAGCCCGCCGCCGGCGAGGTCGACGGGGAGCTCGCGACAGGGCATGGGATGGGACGTGGAGGGGCTCGTTCGGCGTGGGCGACCAAGGCGCGTCGAATGGTGGTGGTGGCCTCGCCGGAAGGTGACCGGAGCGACGACGGCGACGTGCGCAGCGGCGGAGCCGAACGGGGCGAGGAAGACGACGACGTTCTAGCGCACGGGAACGAAGGGGAGATAGCGCGTTTGACTACTGGGAGCAGCGCGAGTGCAGTGACGCGCTTGGCCTGCCATACGCGGGCTCCAGGCCACGGCGGCGACCTCGCGGACGGCGACGAGCTTCGGCTCCAATGGTGGAGCGGGCTACGGAGGGAGAGGAGGGGAGCGAGCACATGGGGAGTGTGGTCGAACTCACCA
The DNA here is from genome assembly GCA_950022295.1 of Bromus sterilis. Taxonomy (NCBI): domain Eukaryota; kingdom Viridiplantae; phylum Streptophyta; class Magnoliopsida; order Poales; family Poaceae; genus Bromus; species Bromus sterilis. Next base: position 170,634,558 of record OX465595.1, on the reverse strand, counting down.
GGAGCGAGTGGAGGAGGGCAGTAGGCTCGGGGGAGGCTCGACGACGCGGGAATTCGACGGCGATGTCGCGGCGGCGCCGGAGGGGAACGGTGGCGTAGTCGTCGCTGCCGGGCCCCGCGGTTCGATTCCTCGCGGTGGGTGAGGTAGTCGACGTCGAGGCGGCTCCTGGACATAACGGCAAGGCGGCGTGAGCACGTTGGCCGCGCTTGGCCACGGCAATGGCAACGACGGCCCCGGGCGGTTCTTTCCCCGTCGAGCGCGAGGTGAGGGGGAAGGGGAGAAGGTGTGGGGGTTGTCCAGGGAGCTTCTGGGGTTGGCCTTATCGCCTCCCCGGTTGCAGGGAGCAGGTGAGGGAGGGGAGGCTCCAGCGGCGCCCGTGGCCACGGCTGCGCCACGGCGTCGAGCAGGTGGCCGACATGACGGGAGCAGGTGGGAGGTGGAAGACGGGCCGGGGTGGCTGGGCTGAGGTGGGCCTCGCCCTGGGTGGGTTTTAAGTCTTTTCCAAATTGTTTTGATTTGCTGCTTATTCTATTTCTTTCTGTAATTGATTTATTAACCCTAGCATTTTTGTAAAAGGTTATTAGTGTTTGTAAATTAGGGTTACACATTACTAAGGTGCCACAAAAGTTTTTGCAGCAAAATAAAATCATTAGATATTTCTTTTAATTATTAAATGCCCAAAGTTAGGGTTTTAACCTACTGTTTGAATTGTTTGGAATTTTTTGTAACTCCAAAAATTACCAAAGTTGGTCCAACATGATTATAATGATTTTAGGCAATTTACAAAAATAGTTCCATGATTTTTGGAACAACTTTATTTGAGCACTTTTGTTTTAATTTCCATTTAAAGTAGTTTCAACTAGGGTTTGGTTTCTTGATGAGCAAGATGCATTGGGCTTTGGGTTTTGATTACCAACCAGCATGGTTTGAAAAGGGCAGAAGCAAAGTTTGATTAAGGATAGGGAATAATAGTGATTAATAAACAGTGAGGGTCAACAGTGATGGTGATTACTGTTACAGCAACTGAGGGTGTTACAAATCTCCCCCACTACAAGAATTCTCGTCCCGAGAATTTAAGTGGTAGCGAGGAAAAGATCGGGGTATTCATCGCGAAGGCGATCTTCGCGTTCCCAAGTGGCTTCATTTTCAGAATGATTCGACCACTGGACCTTGAGGAACTTGACGGTCTTGTTGCGGGTTCGACGTTCAGACTGATCGAGAATGCGGCTCGGATGTTCCTGATAAGTCAAGTCTTGTTGCAGCTCGATCATATCATGCTCCACTTTGCGGATAGGATCCTTGAAGCAACGACGGAGTTGCGACACGTGGAAGACATCGTGGACTTGGGAGAGGTTCGGCGGCAATTCCAACCGGTATGCCACGGGTCCACTCCTGGAAAGGATACGGAACGGGCCAATGTAGCGAGGAGCCAACTTGCCCTTGATACGGAATCGATGAGTGCCTCTCATGGGAGTGACACGAAGGTATGCATACTCGCCAGGTTGATAGACCATTTCTTTGTGCTTGCGGTCATAGTTTCTTTTCTGGCGGGACTGAGCGGCTTTCAGGTGTTCACGGATAACGCGAACCTGATCTTCAACATGCTGTATAATGTCCGGACCAACGAGAGTTCGTTCCCCAGTTTCTGACCAATTCAGAGGGGTTCGACACTTACGTCCATAAAGAACTTCAAAGGGGGCCATCTTCAGACTAGCTTGATAGCTATTGTTATACGAGAATTCTGCAAATGGAAGAGATTCCTCCCATTTCTTACCGAATGAGATGACACAAGCTCGGAGCATATCTTCAAGCACTTGATTGACTCGTTCGACTTGTCCTTGCGACTGGGGGTGATAAGCGGTGCTGAAATTCAGGTGGGTGCCCATAGCTTCTTGGAAACTATCCCAAAATCTTGAGGTGAAAATGCTGCCACGGTCTGAACTGATCTCCAACGGAATGCCATGGAGGGACACAATTCTGGAAACATACAAGTCTGCTAACTAACTAGCAGAGATCGTCTCCTTGACTGGCAGAAAGTGGGCAACCTTGGAGAAGCGGTCGATGACGACAAAGATAGCATCGTGGCCTTTCTGCGATCTGGGAAAACCAGTGACGAAGTCCATCTCGATCTTGTCCCACTTCCATTCAGGAATAGAGAGTGGTTGTAGAGTTCCAGCAGGTCTTTGATGTTCTGCCTTGACGCGATGGCAAACGTCACATTCAGAAACATATCGGGCAATGTCTTGCTTCATGTTAGGCCACCAGAATTGCTGACAAATGTCTTGGTACATCTTGGTGCTTCCAGGATGAATGGACAACGGGGTATCGTGAGCCGCTCTCATGACCTTCGGGGTCATATCCAGGTTCTCATGCCTGCCCTTGCTGTGAGTAACCACCAAACGGTTCTGGTAGAACGCCGCACCTTTACTATCAATGGTGAAGGGTGAGGGTCTCCCATTGGCGATATCACGCTTAATCTTGTGTACGAAATCATCATAGAACTGTATACCCTTGACGGATTTGACGAGATCCGGTTCGATGACCAGGTTATTCGCATAACCTTGAGGAACAATCTCGAGGTTCAACTTTTGAAAGTCTTCATACAGAAGGGGTTGCTGCACCTGAACCTCAAGTTCAGAACAGTACGCTTTGCGGCTCAAGGCATCGGCCATCACGTTAGCCTTGCCAGGGGTGTAATGAATATCCATGTTAAAATCGGCTATTGTCTCGAGCCATCTTTGTTGGCGGAGATTCAGGTCGGGCTGAGTAAACAAGTACTTCAGGCTTTGGTGGTCGGTGTAGACCTCGCAACGATTACCGACGAGGTAATGTCGCCACAGCTTCAATGCATAAATTACTGCTGCCAATTCGAGATCATGTGTTGGGTATTTGTCTTCGTGAGCACGCAACTGACGAGAGCCATAAGCAATCACCTTGCGCTCTTGCAATAGGACACAGCCTAATCCTTGACGAGACGCGTCGCAATATATCACGAAGTCCTTCTGAGTATCAGGGGGGAGCGAGCACCGGGGGAGAAGTTAGCTTGTCCTTGAGTGCTTGGAAACTTTCTTGACATTTATCTGTCCACTCAAACTTGACGCCTTTGTGAAGCAGATTAGTCAGAGGCCTGGCAATCTTGGAAAAATTCTCGACGAAACGGCGGCAATAGCTAGCGAGTCCGAGGAAACTGCGGACTTGCTTGACGGTCTTGGGAGGAGTCCAGTCCAGAATAGCCTGGATACGTTCTGGGGTGATGGCAATGCCATCCTTGGAAATCACATGTCCAAGGTAGGTTACTTCGGGAAGCCAGAACTCACACTTAGAATACTTAGCGTAGAGTTTGTGTTCTCGAAGCTTCTCCAGTATAAGACGAAGATGTTCAGCATGTTCTTCTTCATTCTTGGAATATATCAATATATCGTCCAGATAAACCACGATGAACTGGTCGAGGTACTCCATGAAAATATAATTCATCAATCTGGAGAAGGTGGCTGGAGCATTGGTTAAGCCAAAGGACATGACGGTGTACTCGTATGAACCATAGCGAGTAATGAAGGCAGTCTTCGGAATGTCCTCATCACGGACTCGGATTTGGTGATAACCCAACCTCAAGTCTAGTTTAGAAAACACCTTGGATCCGGCAAGTTGATCATACAGATCGTTGATCCGGGGAAGTGGGTATTTATTCTGGATGGTGGCTTGGTTAATGGGCCGATAATCTTGGACCAAACGGTTTGTCCCATCGCTCTTCTTGACAAAGAGCGAAGGTGCTCCCCAAGCTGAGGAACTGGGGCGAATGAATCCTTTCTGAAGTGCCTTGTCGATTTCCTCCTTAAGTTTAAGGAGTTCATGTGGCGGCATCTTGTAAGGACGCTTGGCGATAGGAACAGTTCCTGGCTTCAAGTCGATGACGAATTCAACTTCTCTAATCGGGGGTATTCCCGGCAGTTCTTCGGGGAAGACGTCGGGAAAATCGCGAACGACCGGAACGTTCTCGATGCCTTTCAAAGGTGAGACATTCAAAGCATTCATCATAAAGATCTGTGTTTCAGCATTACGGGTAACTCGGGTGGTGTGGTTAACAATCTCACCAGAGGGGTGAAAATAGTTGGACAGACTTGGTGCCACAATAGAGTGCGGCATCGTGAAATTTCAACCAGTCCATTCCCAGAATTAGGTCTATGGTGGAAGACATCAGGATTATGGGGGAAGCATGGAATTCAATTCCTTCAATTTCAACGATGGTTTCGGGCACGATCTTGGTGGTTCGGCATTGGCCTATCGGGGTGCGAACAACCATCGGTGGGTTCATCTTTTCCAATGCGAAATTATGCGACAATGCAAATGCTTCCGACATAAATGAATGCGATGCTCCTGTATCAAATAAAACAAAAGCAGGTACGGAATTAACGAGAAGGGTACCCATCACGGTAGCGGGTTGTTGCTGAGCTTCTTCAACATTGACGTTGTTAGCATGACCACGAGCATAAGCGGCAGACCCAGTATTATAGTTGGGGGTCCGGTTGTTGCCACGACCATTTCCACGGCCAGCGGGGTGAACTACCAGTTGCTTCTGTTTCTGGGGGCACTCTCTGGAAAAATGCCCAGGTTGGCGGCACATGAAGCATAATCCATCCTGAGGATGGAGGGGTGTAGCATTGGGTGGTGCAGGCAGAACTCTTGGCAACTGCAGTGGCGGAGGCAGACGGGGTGCTGCATAAGACGGCCTTGGAGCAGGGACAAGTGAATGGGTCACACTGGTAGGGAGCCAAATACGACGCTTCTGCGTTGCGCCCGAAGATGAGCCAACGTCACGATAACGCTTCAGAGAGGTCTTGTGTTCCATCTGGGCAGTCTCGACGGTGATAGCCTTGTTCACCATGGTGGCGAAGTTGGCGAAATCATGAACGGCAAGAGCGAGCCTGAGGTCCGGGTTGAGGCCACGACGGAACTTCTGCTGCCTGCGTGCATCGGTGGTGATCTCTCCTTCCGCATAGCGAGAAAGGTTGAGGAACTCGCGCTGATAGGCTTCAACAGTCATATCGCCCTGAGTGAGGTTACGGAATTCTTCCGCCTTACGATCCATGATCCCCTGAGGAATGTAGCGGGCGCGGAAAGCAGACCGAAAGTCACCCCAAGTGATGACTTCTTCAACTGGCAGGGAACGCTTGTGGGTGCTCCACCACTGAGCAGCGGCGCCTTTCAGGTGATAAGACGCAAAGTTCACATAGTCGGCTGGATCGACATTAGCAGACTCCAGCTCGTGAGTGATGTCGCGAAGCCAGTCATCAGCATCCAACGGCTGAACAGTGTTGCGGAACATAGTGGGGTTGAGGCGGGTGAAGTCGTGCAGAGTCACGGTGGCATGCTGATGGTGGTGCCCATTCTGATTTGGCTGGGGGAACTGAGCCATGATATTCTGCATGAACTGACGGTTCATCTCGAACTGCTGCATCATTGCGGCCATGTAATCCGGCGGCGGAGGTGGGTCGTTGGCAGCACGACCACGACCACGACCACCACGACCAGCCATCCTGCTAGAATTTAACAGGGGTATTTCAGCGATGAAAATTTAACGAGATACCGGAATCAAGCCTGAAGTAAAAACGACAACGAAAAGGAGGCGCAGATATGTAAAGGAGTAGTCATGTAAGACATACACATTCGCACACAGAATCAATCGAAAATCGGGCAGCGTAACGTCGTAGAAATTAAGGAAAAAGGACTCTCTAGGCGGCGCGCAGACCGCGGTAAGGATTACACGACGCGACATAGATTCCACTATGTCAATCACGCCGCAAGAAAACTGTTGGCCACAGGAGTTGATGCCAGAGAACGCGCGGCCTGCCCAGAATGAGAATGGGATCCGCGGTCTGGGATCTGGCGTACGACGCCTGCGACATGACTCAATCAATGGGGGGGAAGCACCAAAAACGCCGGGTGGAATCAAGAGAACGTGATCCTAATGTCAGATTTTGTAAAACTTACCAGCAAGGATAACAGATCAGATTCCCAGAGCATAGGTAAGGAGAAAAGGATCCTAATACCATAGATATCACACGTAGTGATATCGATGTGGGCCCGTAAGCCAAATATTAAGTTAGCAAAATAGTTTTTCAAAGTCTAGACTCAACTTCGACCAGGTGGTGGTGGGGTGGCTTCCTACAGGCAGTCAGCTCTGATACCAACTTGTGACGCCCCCAAAATCAGACCGTGTACAGTAATCATACACACAGGGTACACGACTAAGATTAGGGTGCCACGGTGATAATATCACAGCACAACACTAAACACAAAAGGATAAACAAATATGTTACAATAGAGGGGGTCACGCGGACCCGATTACATAAGTCATACAAGCCATAATATCTGAGTACAGACATAGTTAGTCAAGTTTTGCCTTAAGAAGGCTAGCACAAATCACATCAGAGATACAGATCGAAAAGGCGAGGCATCCTGCCTGGGATCCACTGAACTACTCCTGGTCAACGGGGAACTCGACGTCGTAGTAGGCGCCTCTGGGGTACTCCTGCTCCTGAGCTCCAACGTCGGCTGCAGCGGCCGATCAGGCAAAACAGTAAAGGAAATAAAGCAGGTGAGTATCTAGCATACCCGCGAGTCTTACGTCCGCTACTAAGCATTATGCATTGTATCAACGGAAAGAAGAGGCTGTATATAGTGGACTGAAAGTCAGAAATTCAGAGCAAGGGTAAGAAGCTAGGCCTAACGAAGACTAGCATCTTCCGACGATGTCTTGCAGCATGAGGTAAGAATCAGCCAACAGTTTATATAAAGCATAAAGTAACAATGCAGCAGAAGTTGCTGCAGCATTGTATAATAATAAGTTGTAATAATTAACAATGCCTCCGAGTTCACCTCCTCGACATCCCCGCGAGGAAGAGAAAACCCGGAACCATACAGTTTAATAATAGTTTCTAGTGGTAAGATCCAGCTTCAGCATAAAGCGTCATGTTACCGTGGACACGGCTATTCGAATAGATTAATCTTCCCTGCAGGGGTGCACTTGTGTTACGCTACACGCACGGATCTCCAGGGTGGCGGGGACCTTGTTAGGGAACGCTCCACCGAGGCTATCCGACACTTCATAGCCCATCTTTCAAACTCAACAGAGAGGTCATCCGCCGGTCTAAATCCTAAGTACGACGGGCCTTGGACCCCAACCCGAACGAACTCCTGCACGGTGCGTGGCTGGCCGGTGAAGTTGAAACAAATCCAAATAAGACACCACTGCTCGAGAAAATAAGACAACACCACTTCCCGGCGCAGGCCGCGGTACTGCTGACGTCTGAAGAGTCCTCGGACGACACTAAGAAGCGGAGGAGCCCATAACTCGTAATTCCCACGGGTAGGTAGTGCGTACATGGCATATAGCCAACTCAAGACATTCACTGAACCATTTAGCATTTTAATTAACCTGTGTGACAACCGTTATCGTTGCCTCGACTTAACTGACCCGCGGACAACGACAGCAGCCAGGACCACCAGTACATCGGTGCCTGCCCCGTCGTCCCACCAAGTCACTGCGGTTACCAACAAGGTGAACCGTCTCCTTACCTTGTCTCGCGTGTGCTCCTGGAGGAGCTCGACTTTCGTGGTTTGGTAACTCTCGCGGCCAACGATCAGGGGCCAAGCACACCGGTACACTGGTCGTACCCTCCCTGTCGTCCCGTCGCAATACCTCTCGCGGGCACCGTTGGATCGCCCGACTTCTTACCTTTAAGGACAATCGTCGTTCAGGACCCTATGGCGGTAAGACAAAGTCAGCCTCGAGTGGAGTACAAGAATTACTCCTTGACAGCTCACACTTGAGGTGACTAGGCATAACCCAGATAGGGGCCTTAGACGGTGTCTGCATTATACCGTACCTGTGCAGTTATAATATTTGTATCCGCATTCACTCCCCTGAGTGATCACGGCCCTCTATCTAATCCTAGCTAACAATGCGCAGGGCTCACTGCTGAATAATGCATAATAATAATAATAGGCAGCCTAGGATAATGGAAGGCACATCAAGGGGCGACAAAAACAGGCTATGCAATTGAATAGGATTGTAACGTAGCAGCAGCAGTAACAAATGCCTAGTGCAAGAAATGTATGGAAAGATAGGCGATATCTGGGGAAGAGAATGGCTCTGCTTGCCTGCAAGCTCGACGGTAGTAGTAGGGTCGTCGACGACGTAGTCGTACTCAGCAGCGGTGTAGTCGACAGTAGCAGCGGGGTCTACCGGAGATTAAAGGGGGGAAGAAATGGTAAATACACAGAAAGCAAATACAAACAGATGCATGACATGATAGATGAAAGGCTAACGGTATTCTAACGTAGTGCAATGCACGTTGCTCGGAAGGGAAATTCACCTGAGGATGAACTACCGGCTCCGGATGATTACCGGACAGGGTGTCCGGAGGGGGAAGGATCAAGCCGGAGGTGTCGTGGTTACCGGAACAACATAAGGGGGGTGTATCCGTGTTAGTTGAACCATTCCGGACAACTTTCGTGTTCGGAATAAATTCAACCGGGCACTCTAACAGTACCGTACAATTTATCGGACAGACGGTCCGGAGGGGGAAAGTTCGATGTTCGTTGTGTTAGAGGAGTGTGGTAGACATACGGATAGCGTATTCGTATTCGTTATATTTTTCTGACAGATTTTCATGTATACAGTTTTTGAATCCGAGTTACGGTTTAAAAGTTATTGAATTTCAAAGTTTAAATTAATTTAAATGATTTTCTGGATTTCTTTTATTATTTATTAAACATTATCCACAACATTATCCAAAACAGTGCTGACATATGGGACCCACATGTCAGCCTCTGTTATTTACAAAATATTTAATTAAATTAGAAAATGCCTTTGGACCCACATGTCAGTGACTAGATTTTTAATAAACCTATTTTAATAAACAAAATGACAGGTGGGGCCGAGGTGTCATTGACTCCAGTGTTAACAAAGCATGTTTACTTAACTAAATGACCAGGGGACCCGCATGTCAGTGACTCCTAGTGATCTGATTAACCCCTAATTAAGCTGGCTGACACGGGGGGCCCGCCTGTCATCCTCACCGGAGGGCTCACCGGAGCCCGCCGCCGGCGAGGTCGACGGGGAGCTCGCCACAGGGCATGGGATGGGGCGTGGAGGGGCTCGTTCGGCGTGGGCGACCAAGGCGCGTCGAATGGTGGTGGTGGCCTCGCTGGAAGGTGACCGGAGTGACGACGGCGACGTGCGCAGCGGCGGAGCCGAACGGGGCGAGGAAGACGACGACGTTCTAGCGCACGGGAACGAAGGGGAGATAGCGCGTTCGACTACTGGGAGCAGCGCGAGTGCAGTGACGCGCTTGGCCTGCCATACGCGGGCTCCAGGCCACGGCGGCGACCTCGCGGACGGCGACGAGCTTCGGCTCCAATGGTGGAGCGGGCTACGGCGGGAGAGGAGGGGAGCGAGCGCATGGGGAGTGTGGCCGAGCTCACCAGGAGCGCGTGGAGGAGGGCAGTAGGCTCGGGGGAGGCTCGACGACGCGGGAATTCGACGGCGATGTCGCGGCGGCGCCGGAGGGGAACGGTGGCGTAGTCGTCGCTGTCGGGCCCCGCGGTTCGATTCCTCGCGGTGGGTGAGGTAGTCGACGTCGAGGCGGCTCCTGGACAACACGGCGAGGCGGCGTGAGCACGTTGGCCGTGCTTGGCCACGGCAATGGCGACGACGGCCCCGGGCGGTTCTTTCCCCGTCGAGCGCGGGGTGAGGGGGAAGGGGAGAAGGGGTGGGGGTTGTCCAGGGAGCTTCTGGGGTTGGCCTTATCGCCTCCCCGGTCGCAGGGAGCAGGTGAGGGAGGGGAGGCTCCAGCGGCGCCCGTGGCCACGGCTGCGCCACGGCGTCGAGCAGGTGGCCGACATGACGGGAGCAGGTGGGAGGTGGAAGACGGGCCGAGGTGGCTGGGCTGAGGTGGGCCTCGCCCTGGGCGGGTTTTAAGTCTTCTCCAAATTGTTTTGATTTGTTGCTTATTCTATTTCTTTCTGTAATTGATTTATTAACCCTAGCATTTTTGTAAAAGGTTATTAGTGTTTGTAAATTAGGGTTACACATTACTAAGGTGCCACAAAAGTTTTTGCAGCAAAATAAAATCATTAGATATTTCTTTTAATTATTAAATGCCCAAAGTTAGGGTTTTAACCTACTGTTTGAATTGTTTGGAATTTTCTGTAACTCCAAAAATTACCAAAGTTGGTCCAACATGATTATAATGATTTTAGGCAATTTACAAAAATAGTTCCATGAGTTTTGGAACAACTTTATTTGAGCACTTTTGTTTTAATTTCAATTTAAAGTAATTTCAACTAGGGTTTGGTTTCTTGATGAGCAAGATGCATTGGGCTTTGGGTTTTGATTACCAACCAGCATGGTTTGAAAAGGGCAGAAGCAAAGTTTGATTAAGGATAGGGAATAACAGTGATTAATAAACAGTGAGGGTCAACAGTGATGGTGATTACTGTTACAACAACTGAGGGTGTTACAACGCACAAAATTGTACTGGAGGAACTCAACCGCACTGCATTGTACCTTGCTCGTCTTTCATCTTGCCGACGTGCAGCGGCTACCGTGAACGAGGGGAAGAGCTGCGGGGGGTAGGAGGACCACGGGATTGGGGGCAAGGAGGTTGTGGCCGGCGGCCGGCGGCCGGCGTCGGCTAGCCGTGGCGGCGCCACTCAATCCGTCGACATGTCGCGCCTTCGGCGGCGCGCCCGATCCAGTGGCTGACCTGCTCGGATCTGGGCCGGTGGCCACGTGGAGCGCGGGGGCGCAGTGATGCGGCCTGTGGAGGTAGGCTCGTGATACGTCCAAAACGTATCTATAATTTCTGCTTGCTCCATGCATGTTTTGTGTGATATTGCTATGATCTAGATACACTTTCATACACTTTTGATCATATTTGGACTAACCTATTAACTCAGTGCACCCTAGTGCCAGTTCCTGTTTTCTGTTGTTTTTCTATTTCAGTTTTCCCCCATATAAAAAGTGCCATAAAAATTCGGGAAAATTCAGATAAAAAATCAGCGTGAAGGAAGCTTCGCGAAGAGCCCGAGAGGGGCCAGAGGGGAGTCAGGGGGGCCCAGGCGGCCACCCGGCGTGGCCCCACCCCTGGCCGCGCCAGGGGGGCGCCTGGGGCCCCTGGTCCACCTCTGGTTGCCCCCCTTCTCCTATTTATTCTCCGTCACGGGGAAACTCCGAAGACAGAACCCTATTTCGCAAACTCTCCTCTGTTCCGCCGCCGCCGCGCTTCCGAGATTGGGAGCACCAGAAGACCTCTTCCCGGCACCCTGCCGGAGGGAGGATTGACCTCCTGGAGTCTCCTCTCCACCATGGATGCTCCACGGATGTCTCGTGAGTAGTTTTCCTTGGACCATGGGTCCGTGATCAGTAGCTATGTGATGTTCTCCTCCCCTCTTTGATCTTCATTGTTTAGACCTCGTGAGCTGCCCTACATGATCGAGGCACCTTTGTAATATTTCTGCTATTGCTATGTTGAGTTTGATGGGATCTGATCGATAATGAGATTATGTTCAGATTGTGATAGAGTAATATATTTGGTTTTTATCTCTTATATTTTTGTTCCTAAGTAATTCTTGCATGTTCTCCGTTGTTGTTTATTGCTTTGGCCAAGTAGTAGGTAGTGACTCCAAGAGGGAACGTTATGCTCGATTCCCCGATGACACGCTTGAGTGACAGAAACATGAGTCTAGGGGATGTGATGTTGCCACAAGGGGGAAAACAACGGTGCTTTTAACCGCGGTTACAAGGATTGTTTACTTTACGCAAAGTTCTTTTTAATGCAGTTGTCTGTTGCTTTGGGTTTACACTTTGGGTGGGGCTCGCAACTTAATACCAGCGAGATGTTCTGGATAGATATCTCAAGGTGGATGATTAGTAGTAGATGTAGTTGGATTTCGGTCTACTTATTTTGGCGTACTGCCTGTGCTTTTGAACCTCTTCCTTTATTTTGTAGCATAGTTAGCATTGCGGTGCGTTCATAATCCTGTCAATTGCCCTTCTGTAATTTGTTTACCTCGCATAGCAGTTTTATCGTCTTTTGGGAGAGAGACATCACTAGTGAACATCACGTATCCCGGTCCATATCCTTATTACTGTTTCCACGCTTTCTTTACTTTACTGCTTTTACTTGCTATCATTATCCCTTGTGTTTTACCCTTTGTGAACAACAAGACCGGAGAGATTGACAACCTCTCTGAACTTCGTTGGGAACAAAGTTATCTGTTTCTGTGTGCAGGTCCACGTCAGTCGCGCCGCTGACACCTTCTTATCATCTCTTGAGTCCTACTGGAGACAAACCTTGGTATCTTCACCGAGGGAAACTTGCTGTTGCGCTACATCTCCACCTTCCACTTGGGGTAACCAACGAAGGGAGAGAAGCCATCAGCTCGCGGTGGAACTCGGGTCGGCCGGCGGAGAGTCGGATCTTGGGGCGCCGGTGGCGCAGCGTGGCGCCCGAGGCGGCCGGACGTCGAGGCGGATCTTGGGGCTCCGGCGGCACGGCGTGGCGCCAGAGGGCGAGACGGATCCTGGGGTGGCCGACGGCGCGAGGTTGCACACGGGGCGGCCAGCGGAGGAGGTGTAGGTGGAGGGGATCGGGGAGGCGGCAGGAGCACGCACGAGGGAGTTGGATCGGGGCAGGAAGGGAACGTGCGAGGGGAATTGGATCGGGAGCACACAGGAGGGAGTTGGATCGGGGTTGGGCTTGGTGCGGAAATAGGAGGTGGTGTTTTTTTTTACGAGAGCTGGATGGGCTGCGGGCTGTTAGCAGAATAAGAAAATTGTTGTTAGAATAAGGTCTTAAGGGGTTGTTGTTAGAATAGACCCACCCTATATATATATATATAAGTCTTCGTATGGTGTAAGTCCACGGACACAACAATCGTGGCGACTGACTTTGCATTGGGATATGAGCTGTGGTGGACAAAAAGTTTCCTTTGTTTCTTTTATTTATTTTTCTCTCAATTTAATTTGTTTCCCCTTTGGAGGTATAGACCTGCAAAAATCTGTTTCATAGACCTAGTAGCCCCTGGCACCATATGCCTCCCTCAGCCGTGATCACATGTCCACACCCATAAGTCTTCGTATGGTGTAAGTCCACGGACACAACAATCGTGGCGACTGACTTTGCATTGGGATATGAGCTATGGTGGACAAAAAGTTTTCTTTGTTTCTTTTATTGATTTTTCTCTCAATTTAATTTGTTTCCTCTTTGGTGGTATAGACCAGCAAAAATCTGTTTCATAGATCTAGTAGCCCCTGGCACCATATGCATCCCTCAGCCGTGATCACATGTCCACACCCAATGCCTCCTCCTCGTGGGCAGAAGAAAACAAAAGAGAGTGCGGCACTCCACGGCTTTCACAGGTCACGGGTTCGTAGGAGCAACCCACCGTGTCCTCTCTCCCAAGTCTCAGTCTCTATCCCCACCCCTCCCCCGTACGACCCATCTCCCTCCCTCACGTGATCGCGTCTCCTGACAAGAGACAGAATCACGCCTCCACGGCAAGCCCGCGTCCATCCCCACTCGCCCAACCCCCCTCTCTCTCTCTCTCTCTCTCTCCAGCCCTCCTCCAAGATCGAGACCTACGCTTCCCCCTTCCCACCCGCACCGCGCCGCTCCACCCGGAAGAGGAGCAGGGAGGGTCGGCGACCGGTGTTGCAGAGGACGGGGAGATCCGGCGCCCTACCCCTTCTGCCGCACCTTCTCCCTCAAGTGGATACGTCGTCCCCTTCCCTACGCTCCACTCGGAAGAGGAGCAGGGAGGGCCGGCGAAGGTGTTGCAGGGGATGGGATCTGGTCGGTGGCCGCGCCGCTCCACTCCACCGGTTGCGCCGCTCCCCCGGTTCTGGTCGGCGCCCTGCCCTGGCTGCCGTCAAACCCCGTTGGCCGGGCTGGGCTGGACCTCCCTAGCCGCAGTCGCCATGGACGGCGCTGCTCTGCCCCTGCCCCTCGAACGCCCCTGCGGCGGCCACTACCTAATGCACTTCCACCGCACCGCGCTGCATCCCACGGTCGCATGGACTGCGCCGCCATGGACCCATGAGGCTCCCCGCGCTGGGGCCTGGCTTGGCCTACCTCCAATGGATCCGGTAGCTGCAAGTCTGCTCTGGAGATCTCCCCCCCCCCCCCCCCCCCCCCCGTCCAAACCACGGCGAGCGTGGGATTTGGGGCATGGAGGCCTCCATCACCCCCGGTCTCCAGCCGCAGGACGCTCCTGAAGATCCTTTTTTGTGATTTTTTAAGTATTTTTAGTATATGCATCTCTTAGTTTTTGTTAAAAATAGTTTTGAATCATACTTCTATTGATCTAAATGGCCTCAATCAAATGATTATATTAATCTGTATCAGCTCATGACCTGTTTGATGATTGTCCTGGGAGACTTTGCAAGATTTTTTAGTCATGTTGATCCATTGCACTCTCTATACATAAGGATTGTTTTTGTTCGGCACCGAATGTTTGGTCCATTCGTACTCTCTGTATATAAGATTTTTTTTGTCGGCACTGAATGTTTGGGTCATTTACACTTCGTGTGCACTATGAATTTTTATTGGCACCGAACGTTTGGACCATTCGCACTCTGTGTATTTGTTGGCACTGAGTGTTTCGGCCATTCGCACTCCTTGTACACTCATATTTTAGACATTATGTGAAGGGGTTGCACTGTATTTGGCACCGAATAAATTCATGTTTGGCACCCAGCAGGACCTTGGCACCAAGTGAATTCATGTGATGGTTGTCACCCGTACAAATGAACTAGACAAAATAATTCAACTTTGATTAATTTACTTGTATTTGGCACCGAATAAATTCATGTTCGGCCCCCACCAGGACCTTTTGTATACATATTTGGCACCGAGTGAATTCGTGTGGTGGCTGTGAAAGAACCTTTCGCTTGCCTGTTTCGAACTGAATGAATTAACTATTAATTTTGAACGCCAAGTGGTATATGCATTGATAGGAAATGTTTATATTAATAGATGTAGTGGTAAGAAAGCTGATACCGTGTGGTAGATGCAGTAACATTGCAAAAGTATCAATGGATGGTTGATGCTCATGCTGCTGACACGCATGTGATGGTGGTGGTGTTATTTTGTTTTTTTTTCTAATATATCTATGCAAGGAGTAAAAGGGGGTTGTAACTTACTTGGTATAACTTTTGTTTTTTCCTCAATGAGTTCATGCCTAGATGGAAAGAGCAGACTGCATCTTCCTCTTTCGTACGATGAAATTCAATAAAGAGAAATCATAAGCAGCTCTGCCGCACCGATCGTGCGCTCGTGCGACGGCTCAATCCATACGTGATACGTGTTAGCTTTTTCAAATACAAATTTTCTAAAAGATTTATCTTTTAAACCGTTAATCTGATTGATGATTTGTTTTCACTATTAGATTTGTCGCGATGAGATCTTCGAAACAAGATCCCATATTGATATGTTTCGATAAATTTTTTTTGTCACCGTCAGTTGTCAGATTAGGTCACTCTAGTTGTCATTTTTACCGTGAACTGTTGCCACAAATGTGTATACATAGTTGTCGGAGGAATAGTTCCGTATACTTAATCTTAGAATACAATCCGATAAAATAAAATGACAACTCAAACTGATAAAAATGGTAAAAACGATAAACCATCATGTCAGTTAGATGTAAAGAATACGGTAACCGAACATAAGTAAAACGGTAACAAATCGTTCAAGCACAACAAGTTATTATGACATTTGCGTATAAATAACATGATAAGTATTGGTGTTTTTTAGGTGATTCTAAAGAGAAACATTTACAAATACCATAAAACAAAATTTTCATTAATGTATGTTAGTGTATAGTGTTTTGATAATCAAGTTGGTATAATCTGGCAACTATATGAATAATTATCAGATAAATAAAACAATAATGTGGCAAGTACAGATGGAAAAAAAATTAACAATCATGTTGGTATAATCTGACAACTATATGAATAATTATCTGGTAAGTAGAACAATAATGTGGCAAATACTGGTGAAAAAAAAGTTTGTCAAAACATGTTGACATGGGATCTAGTTTCGAAGATCTTGTCGCGAGAAAACTAATGATGAAAACCGACCGCCAATTGAATTAACGGTTTGGAAGATAAAACTTTTTAAAAAATTGAAGATAGAAAAGCTAGCCTTTTCTACTAATGTTGAGCTAATACTAGATTCTTAAATCCTCATGCATGCATGCTCTGTCACGCCCCTGGTACTTAGAGAATTAAGGCCGCCGAACGGTAAGCTTCTCCATGAGGCGCCGCTGCATAGTCGGATCCTTCAATAAATCACAAAATGAGAACCTTTTCTTAAATGTGCTACGGTTCTCAAAGGTTCTGATTGAAGTGACCACAGAGTTACAACATACAGAAACCATGTTCTATATATATATATATAGTGAATATATATATATATAAACTCTATTTACAACCCTGGGTGAGGAATAAATAATTCTTCATCTTGGTCGGTAGATCGAGACGAACTCACTGCAAACCAAAACACCGCGTACCGCCGTAAAATTCTATTGGCACCGAAGTAATTTTACTTCCCCCAAAACGGACGGTTACCTACCTGGCCGTGGGGATTAGGAAAGCCCACTTTCCGTTTCTGTTATTATTACTCGTTTCTAGCCAAAACGGGGATTAGCGTGGGGGAGCGGCTGATGGGTGTGCTGGGCGGCGATTCTTCGGCGGTGCTCGTCAATACTGCATTAATGCTCGGTGCCAGCTCTCACTGCATGTCATATTCAATTCAGGGGATGCGGTGAAAGGTCGGGGAGCAGGCGTGGAGGTATTGTGCTCGGCGACTGATCTCGATGTCCGGCGGCCTTCGTGTGGGGGTCACGGCGGCTCTCATGTGGGTGAATGCAGGTGTTGTACTGATTCCAATGTTTTTATTCAAGGATTTGTTTTTGATTTTCTGACTGATCCAGTGGTTCGCGTTTTCCGCCGGGAGCTGCAGCAGTCCATGAAGAAGAAGGCGAAGAATTATCATGGGGAATAGGCAGTAGCCGGCGCACGGGAGGAGACGTGGAAACTGTCTACTAGCTATGGATAGTGGCAGCAGCCAGAGGCCAGAGAAAGCCATTTGTGGTTGAGGTGCAGCTTGTGTTTCAGATCCATTTTTTAGACGCCAGCCGAACCCAAGAAGGACTCGCACCTTTGCCCGACTTTGAATTAACAAAGCCATCAACCGGGCAGGAGTACAAACATACAGGTTACATGGGGGAAACAAGGAAACGGCAAAGATGCAAGGTGCTAAAGCAACTCGCCGCCTAACAGCAAAACAAGCAAACAAAAAATACATGAAGAAGCACAGCCTGAGTTACCACAGCCAAAATGAACCTGCAACTACACCGGCACGAGGAGAGACGCAATAGTAGCATCAGCAATGGTGGCCAACATCACCATGCCTACTCCCATAGAGCCTGCGCCGGTGTGTTTGGTTTGAGCGAGTCAATTATTTGGGTAACACAAGTCGTTTCCACTTCGTTTCTATTCCAATCAATGTCGAGGGGAAGAAGCCGCAAGGGCGCAGGTGAGGAGGGCACGGGAGTGTCAATTCAATTCAATTTCCACTTCTTTCCTGCTCGATTTGTTCTTCCTAAATTTCCCATTTATTTTTCGGAAGCAATAACTGTGTAGGAGTAGAGTACCCCACGTCCGCAGATGAAAAGTATTTTCATAAAATTAATAAGAGGCGTTGGTCTGATGGAACTTCTTCCAAACTGGTTCTTCCGAAATAGCTAAATCGTTCTTCAATTTCTGTCATCTTTCGTTTGACTATATGGTCAGACTGAATGTCATATCGGAAATACTCGGCTTCCTCTGCTTATGACGCCCAATTTCTAGGGCGCATCCCGCAGCCTGCCCTGGAGAGGATCTGGCACAGTCACGCCGAAAGCCAGGCTAAATTTCACCTTTGGCTAGTGCTGCAAAACCGAATTTGGACTGGAGACAGACTCGCTGCCAGGGGATGGCCGCATACTCCTGTGTTCACGATGTGCAACATGGAAGCAGAAACTGTGACTCACCTCTTTCTTCGGTGCCACTTCGCCGTTGCCTTCTGGAATATGTTGGCGAACGAGGCTCCGACTGTGGCCTCTGCTGGCCTAACCTCGATGGAGATGGCCTCATGGTGGAACAAGGTGTGGTTGACGGCGCCGGTCGTGAACAAGAAGAGACAACTGGACTGGGCTTTTTACGCCTTATGGAGCCTTTGGAAAGAGCGAAACAACCGTGTCTTCAACGCCAGCGAAAGAACACCTGCGGAGGTCCTTGCCACTGCAAGAGATAGTGTTTTGGCCTTCAGGGCCGCAAGGCGTGAGATGTAGCCTACTGGCCTCTCTCTTTTTCTCTCTTTCTTTCCTCCTCTTTCTTCTGCTAGCCCCGGCTAGACCTGTACAGTTATTCCCCCTTCTTATATGAAAAATGCAGAGCTCCTGCTAGTTCTCGTCAAAAAAAATGTCATATCGGAAAAAGTTACTTGAAGTATACAGTGTATGATTGTTTGTGTTTGCCTTGGTTCATGTATACTCTGTAATTTTTCTACTTCTCAGGAACACTTTCTAACTATCATTTGTTTTGTATATCGTGTAGTTTGGTCCGATGTGTTTTTAGATGTGGAAGTTTCGGTCAGTTGTTTCTAACTTTGTATACAGTAGTGTTTTTATACAATTTCTATGCTCTATGCTCTGTGACGTGGAATTTCAGCTGCTAGGAAATGGCTAAAATTTTGTCGACTAGAGTAAAGTAGGAGGGATATTATTTAGTTTGTTGTTTAAAATGTTCAAGTTTGGTGTTTTCACGTACCGTGATGAAGATTTGCAGTTTTATCTCTGAATTATTTAATATTATTCATTTGAATGGGGCCAGAGTTAAGGCTCGTTGGTTCAATATATGCACCTATGAAGAATTGATGTTAGCTTTTCTGCATATAATAGTACATGTATTTTCTTATGAACACACCATAATTTTCGCAATGTGATGGGTGGTCGCGGATTTTTAGCATGCCAATTAGTCATGTAGCATCGCCAACCATCGTCAACCATCTTCGCCAGTGGTGATCTTTAGTATTGCCCCCTCTATTTAATTTACATGAGTAGGTGTCGATTCATTCGCCCATGGCAAGTATATGCTCGAATCTGGTTAAATTTAGTTATCTGGATTTAGATAGATGGAAACTTCCCCTCATCCCTAACTCAGAATTACTTACGTCACAAGCATAGTATAGCATGAATCCTGAACTAGGAGTTCAGCTATGATTATGACAATAAGCATAAGCTTATGACCATCACCATATTCATTTTGATTCTGTTTTTAGCAGCTTAAATTTGACAGTAAAACGTTGGCTATAATATAAACGGGTATCTACTGGCTTTGGGATTTATATTAGCTTGAACACAGCAGTTTAGCCCCAAAAGAAGTAAAGCAAACATTATAGCTGGTACTGAGATGCCAAACGTCTCAGGTCTGTAGGTGCGCAATAAGGATGGATGTTAATGGCTCATATGCATTAGCTTGAAGATTATAGGTAGCACTGAGATTAGAACCTTTTCGGGTATATTAGTGCAGAATCGGGATGGATTATTGCGTTAGCTATTTTTATTGTGGTGATGCCGATTAAACTAACTAGCTATGCAGTTTTCATGTAAAAATAAAGGAAAAGCTTGACTTACTTTCTGCATGCCGTAAGGCATAAATTGTGATCCATAATGGAACCTTTTTTCCGGATCTTGCAAGACATTTGTTGCTACCAAAATAGAATACATACATCAAACATTAATTACTGAAAGAAAGCCCCTTTTATCAAGTTTCTACTTTCTACTGTAGATTACAGATTTTACATTATGGAAGCATAGCAGTAGATAAACTATAGACACTGTTATGCATATACTTCAAATATGATTGGATTGCTATCGACCTACAGTAAACAGTCTATCAACTAACACGACATTTGAGAGGCTGTTGCAATAAAAGCTGTGTGCATCAATCGATGCAGAGGCTGGGGCTTTTCCCCTTTTCGAAAAAAAACTAACACGACATTTGAGACGGAATTTTTGTTTCTTGGAGATGTAATGGGATCACAACAGTTATCCACTTTGAACTTAAAAATCGTAACTTAATCATATATAAAACATAAAATGTATGATTGCCCTACTTTTGTTATCATCTAATTTAATTTGCTTTGAACTTATACATTTATAAATAAAAATATGTATGTGTGTGTTTTCCTCTAGGAAAGAGCATTTGCTGTTTTCTGTTGTCTGAAACTATGTTTCTCATTCTCTGCTACCTGATTGTGTGCCAAAGTAGCTATTTCCATCAAGAAAAGTGTTGACGTTTGGAAGAAGAAAAGCTAGATAAAATGGTTTCACCATATGATGTATTCCTCTCGGACTATCATGCCTCATTCATTGGGTTGTTGGTAAGAATTTGTCCATGTTTGAATCTTTTGCTGACTACTAAATGCATTGAAATATGTCTTTAAGCTAGAACAATTTATTCTGCCAGCTTCTTTCAGGTGCCATTGTCTGAGATTAACGCATTGACTTTCACTAAGGATGCTACTTAACTGTACTTTAGGTTGTTGATTCTCCAGTTCATGACTCCTGAATGCCCAACAAGGAAGAGATAAGCGCGCAGGTCTTGGTTTCAGTTTCGTCGAATTTATTCACCATGACGATTTTGTGGAGTCTGAACAATGGGTATATGGAAGGGAGGTTCCCGGAACAGTGCAAGATATGAGGCATTGAACCATTTTGAAGATTTTTAGCAAGATATAATACTTCCGTGCATGTAGAGAAGTGTCACAGTTAGTAACATTAGATCAAGCCAGTTTGCGTATCTTATTATAGGTCACCTTGTCCATATGTGCTACCCCAACTATCACGTTTTTGCATGATTATAGAATTAGTTCATTTGTGTTCAGATCACCATAGAAAACTACTGCCACATCTGCTTAGTTGGCTTGTAAATCAAATACACGACCGACTTCACAAAAATTACCTCCCAGGAAATCAGGGGCAGGGTTCAGCCACGAGCTACCCCTCCATGCATGAACAACAAATTCTACAATACAGGTGTGCAGCTACTTTTTCTTTCTTACCAACACGCTGAAAAGGCAATCTGCTAAACCCTTAGTAATCTCCTAGATTTCATCGAAAAGACAAACTGCTAAACCCTTACTAATCTCTTTGATATCACTGTGAATGGCAGCGACTTTAGAACGCTGGTGTTTTCTTACCAACACGCTGAAAAGATAAGCAGCTAAATCCCTACTAATCTTCTTCATTTCACAGAGAATGGCTTGAATTGACCAGAACGTGCGGACTCAGTTTTCAAATTATTTCTCTAATGGTTATCTTTTCTATTCACAACGTAAATTTACAGCCGCACATGTACTCTGTTTCTACGTTTCTTATGGTAGTTGGGCCCTTTGCATGCAAGCCGTAAGTTTACGTTCAATTCTTTTGTTTTTTACGATTATATATATACACATCCCGTCTATTCTATAATCGATGATAGAATAATATTCTGCAATAATCTCGTACTGCCCGAGATGACGATTTTGTACTTCTTTTGTAATACACGGTCGTACTTTTTTGGTAAAGTCGGTACTGCTCTTCTGTATGCATGTAGTAATTCAATCGTAGATTCTGAACCGCTCATCGAAATAGCGTAAATGATACACCGTTGGAAAGCTACAAAAAATTCACAACTAATTTGTATTGTGACTTTTTCCAAAAAATTTATTATGATTTTTCAAAAAACAAAAATCATCACAAGCTGATTGAAAAGTGTTTTGAACGCATTTTTTTACCCACTTCTCGGAATCTCGCAAATGATATACCGTTGGAAAGCTACTGAAATGTCCAAACATTTTTATGTTTTATGTTTTTTTAATTTTGCATTGTTTTTTAACAGTTTTGAAAATACTGAAAATCAGTTTTACTAAAAGATGATTATTGATAATTTTTAGACCTCAAAATGATACAAATGATATGGCGTTGGAAAGCTATTGAAATTTCTCATCTTTTTCGTGTATTAAAGTTTTTGAAATTTTACATAATTTTTGAGCAGTTTTGAAAATACCGAGATTCATTCAAAATAGACGAACAGTAATTTGATATTAAATTTTTAACCACTTCTTGCAATAGCGCAAATGATATACCGTTAGAAAGCTACTGAAATTTACAAACGTTTTTGTGTATTAAGTTTTTTTAAATTATGCATAGTTTTTGAACAGTTTTGAAAATACTAAAATTCAGTTTTTTTAAAAGATGATCATTTATATTCATCAGACCTCGGAATGATACAAATGATATGGCGTTGGGAAGGTATTGGAATTTAGCAAATTTTTCGTGTTTTAACATTTTTCCAATTCTTTACATTTTTAAAAAATATTCAAAATACCGAGATTTTTCCTGTTCCAAGGAAACATAGTAGTGTACTTCTGTGTAATATGAGTTTCGTACTGCCCGATAATAAAAAATATTTTGTACTGCTCAAAATGATTAAATTGTACTGCCCATAATTTTTTCCAGAGAACTCAAATTTCCTTCACATATACCTTGTAGTTCTCTCGAATATGAGTTTCGTACAGCCCGATAATAATAATAATTGTACTGCTCGAAATGAAAAAATTGTACTGCTCGTATTTTGTTAAAGAACTCAACTTTGCCTCTGTATTTACGTACCGCTGTAGTTTTTTACTTCCCTCCACATATATCTCGTACTTCCTGGAATATGAAGTTTACCCTGCGCGTTGCCACAATATTTGTACTTCCCGTAATCACAATCACTTTTTTCATTTAATTACAGGAGAGCATGTTTTTTCAATTTTTGCTTGTTTTTATTTCCTGATCTTGCGGTCTTTATACCTCCCTAAACTGTACTTTTGTACTTCTCGATTTTACGGTTTAGTACTTCCTATTATACTAGTGTATCGATCAAAATGAATCAATCGTATTGCCTAGGAAAAATGTATGTATTGCCCAGAACAAACCAATGGTACTACCCAGGGGTGATTCGATGGTAGTGCCCCTAGTGATTCAATTGTATTGTCCCATAATAATAAAATGTTTTGTATTTCTCAAAATTAATAAACGGTACTTCTCATAATGAACCAGCAGTACTGCTCAGAGTAATTCAATGGTACTGCCCGACAATAAAAAGATATATATTGCTTCTTCTTTTGAATTTGTTGTCTATACTGCTCTTACATAAGTACATGTTATGCATTTCTCTAAAAGCTAGATAGGTTAGCACTGTCTCTGAAGATGCATGAACCGCTCGGCTTGTGTCTGTGTGTTCCTGTGCTCCTCTGAATCTCCAATCATACACGCTTATTGCATAACCCCTTTGAATCTCCAATGGATTCACTCTGCTCACCAAGGCCCTTTGAACAAAAAATAAGAAGTATGTGTTGATGTTGCCATAGCCCTTGAACGAGGAGGAGGAGAAGCACGGGGAGGGGCCCGGCGTGCCGTATGACGGCGAGGTAGCTCGGGAAAAAAGGGCATGCGTCCAGGACCCTTCGTGGACGAGGCCGGTAGGCAGGAGGCCGTGGCCGGCGCGTTGGATTTTTCGGCGCCAGGGAGGCCCGGGGCGAGCTGACGCAGGGGAAGATGGCCATGGACGGCGTAGAGAGAGGGAGGCCCCGGGCGCCGGCGGGGCGAGAAGCTGCGGAGGGACATTGGGCGTGCGGGGCGCCGCCGGGCCAGAGGGAGGCTGGGCGCAGGCAGGTCGCGCGGCCGCGGCAGCGGGATTTCACGGGTGTGGCACCGCGGCCTGTGAGGAGGCCGGCGAGGAGGCCATGGAGGGGGCGGCGTGGGGAGGAGTACTCCATGGCGGCCGCCTACTGGCGCGGGAAGGAGGCCTTGGAGGGGGGCGTCGCGGGGAGGAGAAGGCCGTGGCGGCCGACCGCTAGCGTGGGAGGAGGCCGTGGAGGGGGCGGCGTCGGGAGGACGAAGCCGTGGAGGGGGGCGGCGCCAGGAGGAGGAAGCCGTGGAGGGGGGCGGCGCCTAGAGGAGGAAGCTGTGGAGGGGGGGCAGCGCCGGGAGGAGGAGGCCGTGGAGGAGGGCGGCGCCGGGAGGAGGAGGTCATGGCGGCCGGTTGTGGGGAAACAGTGGATCGGGAAGGAGAAAGATAGAGCTAGCGTGGGAGTGGGAAGTGGGGTGGGGAGTTTCTTTTTATGTTCAGTTTTTTTCCTGGAAGTTGCCTTATACTAGGAGTGAATCTATTGTAGAATATTATTCTACAATTAATTGTAAAATAGACCCACCTATATATATATATATATATAGGAGCTATTCTGTTACCAGTAGCAGAATATTATTCTGTTACAAAGTTAGAAATGACAAAAGCATGGGTTTGAACTGACGCTTGCATTAGGTCGGTACTGTTCACAGCTCTAGTTTAAAAAACCAATCTACGAATATTAATTTATCGGAACGGGGCGTGTAATATACCGTTGGAAAGATATGGAAAGTGCCATTCCAGTCAATATGAACTTTCTTACAAAATTATCGCGGATTTTTACCACTTTTCAAAATACTTTTTTTTCAAATTCAAAAACGTGAATCGTATTTTTTACGCCATTTTTAAACGGTTTGTCGGAATTGAGAAAATAACATGGCGTTGGAAAGCCTGTGGGATTCCGCTACTTTTACTTATAGAAAGTTTTTTCTAATTTTATACGGTTTAAAAGTAATTTAAAAAACGGTAAAAATCTGGGTGGATCATATTTTCCTCTTTTTTGCAAACCGTTCATCGGATTGACTCAAATGATACTGTGTTGGAAAGCTATGGAAAATTCGAAACATTTTTGTATAGAAAGTTTTTCCTAATTCCTCACGGCTTTAAAACAAATTCGAATACGGTCAAATTTAGTTTTGAATACGATTTTTTTACAAGTTTGTCGGAATGGGGCAAATAATATACCGTTGGAAAGATAGCGAAAAATGTGACACCGTTCATGTTGAAAGTTTTCTCAAATTCTCAAAGGTTTAAGAGTAATTTGGAACGCAAGAAAACAAATCATGTTGTGTTTCTGTCAGAAAAACAGAGTGCGCAAACTGTGTGATCTACGGGTTTGAACTGATGAGTTTGACAGTCTGAACTTTACTCTGTTTTTTCGGTACTGTTTTAGTCTTAACTTTTTAACCGTTTCTCGAAATTAAGTAAATAATATATCGTTGAAATCCTATTGAAAAGATCGTACTTTTCATGTTAAATATTTTATGAAATTCAATACAATTTAAGAATGTTTTTTAATGTGATAAAATTCGTATTGAACAAAGTGTGTATCATAGTCGTACTGATGGTGCTTTCATGTTTGAATTGACTGTCCTATTGACGTTAGCTCGGGTGAAAGTGTGGGGCATGTGACAAGCGTTAGTGAGTTAATTTCTTGTTCGGTCTTACTTTGAATTGATGGACCCAAAAGTGTTAGGACTTACCCGTACTAGCGAATCATCCGTACTTGTACTGATTCCCCCCCCCCCACCCGTCCAAGTTAGATGTTAGGTGTACTGACGGCACAGACATGCTTGTACTGATTGCATGTTATGTTGTTGAAGCCATAGTCACCATTTTCTATATATCTTTTTTTCATGGGGGAGCACAAGTGAACCAGTACCGCACCGCTTTTCATAGTCGCACTGACAGTGCGACGGAGTTTGATCTGATTGCCCCCATCCGCGTTAGGTCATAGTCGTACTGATAACACAACCTTGTTTTATTGATGAAGAATGTGGTGAACTGATTACCTCCATCCGCATTTCATAGTCGTACTGACGGTGTGGCGGAGTTTGATCCGATTGCCCCCATCTGTGTTATGTCATAGCCGTATTGACGACACAATAGTGTTTGAATTAACGGTGCAACCGTGTTTTATTTTACGGCGGAACCTTGTGCTGAACTTATTACCTCCAACGCATTCATGCAGAGGAGACTCCGAGACTTGACTTGTGTGGGGGGGGGGGTTATGAAATAACCAAAACCACACTCCATGTAATAGTCATATTGACGGTGCGGTCGAGCTTGAACTGATTGCCCCCATCCGTGTTACATTATAACCGTACCGACGGTGCAGTCATTTCTTAAACTGATTCCGCCAACTACGTTCATGCGAAGGCGAGTCCCAGACTTACCTTTGGGCGAGGGGCGGTAAACAAAATAACTAGAATCGCATCGCGAGTCATAGTTGTACTAATGACATACCCTAGTTTGAACTGATTATCCCCATCCGCGTTAGCTCATAGTCGTATTGATGGCTCAGTCGTGTTTGTACTAATTGGTCGACCCATCCGCATTAGGTCATAGTTGTATTGATGATGCAACCGTGTTTGAACTAGTTGCCCCCGTCGGTGTTAGGTACTGATGGCGCAACCGTGTTTGTATTGATGATGCAATTGTGTCTGAACTTATTCCCCCCATATGTGTTCATGTAGAGGCGAACCTGAGACTTGACTTGTGTGTGTCTTGGGGGCGTCAAAAAATAACCAGAATTGCACTTCGTGTTATAGTTGTACTAACGACGCAACCGTGCTTGAATCGATCTCCCCATCCGCATTAGGTCATAGATGTACTGACGACGCAACCGTGTTTGTATTGACAGTGCATCTAGGACTTCACTTGTGGGAATCTAAACAGAATAACGAGAACCACATCATATGTCATAGATGTACTGACGTTGCATCCGTATTTGAACTGATTTCCCTTAGCTACAAAGCTGAGGGGCCCCACAGTGAACCGTGTTTGAAAAAACTCAACACCGCATCACGTGTCATACTTGTACTGATGGTGCAACCATAGTTAAATTGATTACCCCATACGCTTTAGCGCGAGGTCTGCATTAGGTCATAGCCGTACTGACAGCACAACCATTTTTTTATTAGATCTATAAAAGAGGTAGAACTGAAAGGGAGAAATCGTCATACATCCAATTTTTAACTATAAAAGACGTAGTGAATTCGTGCAACCCCCAACACTTAACCATCATGCATCTGATATTAGAACTTACTCATTTTTTACACAACTCACACTCACACAGGAAGAAAAGCCAACATCCACCTTCATAGCATCACCAACTGACCAATAACAGCAACAAGGATCAACTTTCAATCTATAATTCTGATCAATATTCAAAACAGAATAATCTAGCAAGAAGTGGGATAGTGACAAACAACACTCTATCTAGCCTCAGTTCAACCGTGCCCACTGTAGCTAGAAAATTGCAATGAGCTCATACTGCTGTAGTTGGGGAGGAGGTGGAGGGGTGCAGGCACCGGCGAGCCCTCCAGTGGGAGCGTCAGGAGGCGAGCCCTTCAGACAAAAAATTGCATCTCGTTTTAAAATTGCGCATGTTTATTTTTTAAAGTTATTTGGTAACAGTACCTTAACTTTGACAATAACAAAATAATTCTTCTGCTCTAGTACAACCGAAGAAAAAGTCTAGAATTGGGACAAAAAACAATAGACTAGCTCTTGTACCATGATCTTATTTCTCTTGTTCAGCAGCCGGTGCAACGCCCTTCATATCGCTAATCTTTGTTGTCGTCCATGTACAACTCCTTGATCGTCGTGCAGCTGGACAATCTTGAAATGATTTTTAATAAGGAAATTGATAGAATTGGATCAAAAATTTCAGTGTTAGCAACAATAGGACAACGTACATACATGCACTTGCACAAATGAGCTCATAAAGGAGCGCCAAGTAGACCCAATCCAGTCACCCACATTTGGGACACGGTTTGTATATTATTAGTAACAATGTAATGGTGATTGCAAGTGAGAGGATGCGGAAATTAACTACAGATGGAGAAGCCAGTACCCATGACAACACACGAATACCCTGTAAATCTCATACGTTCACAACTGAAATCATATCAAGTCATCACCCCAATCAACCACAAAATAAACATGCGACTCATGTTGAACATCATGCAAAAATCATCTGACGAAAGAAACAACTAACCACAAATTAGTATGTGACTCATATTGAACATCATCCAACAGAAATTATGTAAAATAAACATATACACATGCTTCCATCCCCATTAAAAACTATGCTTATAGCCGGGCGCGGCGGAGCGCGCCTTGCCGTCTAGTACGTATGGTGTCGGCCGAAGGGACATGCATGACTACATGGGATTGAAAGATGAAACAAGCAAATCAAAGCAAGACAGCCATGGATGAAACCGCCCCTATTTCTTTCTGTCACTCTGGCAATGCATTTCCTAGATACAGGCAAAAAGTCTATTAGCTAGTTATCTACCCGGAGGCCGGCCATCACCTCGCCTAGGAATCGGTACAGCCGGCCGGCCGGACATAAAGACAAGTGGATACATACTCGTGCGATGATAGAGTGTGATGCACAGGTGGTTGGGGGCCTTGGGGCTGGAGGCATTGTGCACGGGTGTGCCGGGGTTGGGGGTGCCTGCGCAGGCAACGGTCGCACGAGGAAATCCTTAAGTGGCGGGATAAATTACTGGGCGGCCCGGACTACTTGAACTGATGATTCCGTGGTGGTGCCGTTGACTCGATGGAAGGGGCGGGGATGAGTGGATTCACAGCGAAGCAATGGAAGGCCTGCAAACAGCTCTTCTTGCGGTCGGCGACGGAGCGCGCACTTGCACTGCAGATGCAAAGCTCCGTCCCGTCTCCCATGGCTCCTTAGTAGCCGCACAACGTAGGCCATGGCGTGGCAGCCTCAGGTGGTGCGCGGAAGGAACGCGGCAACCGGCACTGCATATGGCGGCAGGGAAGGGAGGAAGGAAGGGGTGCCGCAGCGAAGCAGCGAGGAGGCCGACGGCGCGCAGTGACGGAGCAGGGTGTGGTGGCGTGTGGAGACGGGGCATCCTCCTGCGACGCGCTGGTGGAAGATTTGGGATCGGGACGGTGGTAGTGGGTGCGGGTGCGTGGTTGGTGAATCGTGTGTGGTGTTTTTTTTACAGTTAGTATCGGTTCGGGCTTATGGGCTGGATTCGGGAACATTTTTCACGCGTCGCTCCTATATAGGCGCTGCTGTAATAGAATTTTAGAACTTGCACGCCGTGCAGTTCGGGTAAAACAGAACAGCTTACATTATTTTTGTTTTGACTTTTTAACCGTTCATCGGAATTGAGCGTATGATACACCGTTAGATTCGTATGGAAAAGGAGCATCTTTTTGTATGTTGAACACATCTTCCAATTCACCACGTATTAAGAGCAGTTTTGAAAACGGTGCGGCGGCCCACTTTCACAACGGAAGTTTTTTTGCGATTTCTCTTCAACCTTTTGTCGGAACGATGTGTATGATACACCGTTGGATTCGTATGGAGTAGAAGAACAATTCGTATAATTAACACTTTTTGAGATTTTTCACGGTTTTGAAGTAATTTGAAAAACCGTGTTCTGCCCTGGTGTGAGCAGCAGATGTTTTGATGTAAACAAAAATTATTCGTTCTTCCGATCGATGCAATTGATACACCATTGTATAGCTATCGTCGAGGCGCTCCATTTGTATGTAGAACACTGATACGTCCAAAACGTATCGATGATTTCTGTTTGCTCCATGCATGTTTTGTGTGATATTGCTATGATCTAGATACACTTTCATACATTTTTTATCATATTTGGACTGACCTATTAACTCAGTGCACCCCAGTGCCAGTTCCTGTTTTCTGCTGTTTTTCTATTTCAATTTTCCCCCATATAAAAATTGCCAGAAAAATTCAGGAAAATTCAGATAAAAAATCAGCTTGACGGAAGCTTCGAGAAAAGCCCGGGAGGGGCCAGAGGGGGGCCAGGGGGGCCCAGGCGGCCACCCGGCGCGGCCCCACCACAAGGGGGAAAAACAACGGTGCTTGTAACCGCGATTACAGGGATTGTTTACTTTACGCAAAGTTCTTTTTAATGCAGTTGTCTGTTGCTTTGGGTTTACACTTTGGGTGGGGCTAGCAACTTAATACCAGCGAGATGTTCTGGATAGATATCTCAAGGTGGATGATTAGTAGTAGATGCAGATGGATTTCGGTCTACTTACTTTGGCGTACTGCCCGTGCTTTTGAACCTCTTCCTTTGTTTTGTAGCATAGTTAGCATTGCGGTGCGTTCTTAATCCTGTCATTTGCCTTTCTGTAATTTGTTTACCTCGCATAGCATTTTTATCGTCTTTTGGGAGAGAGACATCACTAGCGAACATCACGTATCCCGGTCCATATCCTCATTATTGTTTCCAAGCTATATTTACCTTCCTGCATTTACTTTCAAGTTGCTATCATTATCCCCTTGCGTTTTATCATTTGTGAACAACAAGACCGGACAAATTGACAACCTCTCTGAACTTCGTTGGGAGCAAAGTTATCTGTGTCTGTGTGCAGGTCCGCGTCAGTTGCGACGCTGACACCTACTTATCATCTCTGGAGTCCTACTGGAGACAAACCTTGGTATCTTTACTGAGGGAAAACTTGCCGCTGTACCGCATCACGCCTTCCACTTGGGGCCTACCAACGAAGGGCGAGAAGCCGTCATCAAGAGCAATTTCTGGCGCCGTTGTCGGGGACTCTGAGTGCTAAGATAGGGGAGTTGCAAACTACCCTTTACCTTTGTTTTTCAGTCTTGTTAGTTTATCTTTCAGTTTTTATCTTTGTGTCTTTTATCAAAAATTACAAAAAAATATATTATTTATCTTGCTAGCTTTCATTATGTCTGGTCCTTCTGCCTTTGTTGAGACAGAGGTTCTCACCTTTAAACAAAAAGGTGGAGAAAGTTGAAAAGATACTTGGTATAGAATTAATGATTCTCAAATAAGAGCCACCAAGAGGCAATCCACTACTATCCTTCTTAGAATTTTTTATGTTGGGATTGCTCCTTGGAATAGGTTTATATTAGATACTGCTATCAATGGGAATTTTCTAGAAGCTCCGACTTGGGAGTCTCTTAATGTTATTGAAAATCTTGTTGGAAATCTCCCTATTGCTAGCATACAAGAAGATATGACTCTATCTCACATTATGAAGAAACTTGAAAAGATAGAGTTAGAAATACCAAGTATAGCTAGGATAAATGAGTTGGATCGCAAGATTCAAGGGAATTTGAATAGACTTGATAGCTCCATGCTTAAAATTATCAAAACTTTGGAGGTCATCAAATCCCGTGATACGGATCTTTCTAGGATAGATAAGATTGAGGAAATCATTAATACTCTTGGAACTACTTTCTCCTCAATCAAACCAAAAAAGGTAGAGACTTCGGCAAGAAGGGAACCTAAGTTCAATTATGTCCCTAAGGTTCCCCGACCTAAAAAGGAACCACCTATTGCCAAAGAAGTTGAGACCGTGAAAACTTTGGAAGAAATACCTCTCTTTGATAATTTTATAAATGAATCTTCCATTGATTTTTCGCCTTTTGGTTTTCTCCCTAGAAGTATCTTCATTAGGCCTTTATTTGAAAGACCTCTTAAGACCAGTTGTACAATTGAAGAGATTTTTGATGATCTTGATAATGATTCAATTGATACAACTTAATCTTTTTTGCATCATGCCTAGCTAATGGCTTTAAAGAAGCGCTTTCGGGAGGCAGCCCGCAACGAATTTAGGTTTTTATTTTTGCTTTTGTTGTGTCTTGATGATTGTTACTACTGTAGCAACATCATTGTATCTTTACTTTTCAGCTTTATGCCAAGTTATAGCCTCTTACGGCAAGTGAAGTAAAAGTTGTGACATGCTGTCCAGAAAACAGATTCTGTCCTCGTGACCATAAAAATTCCAGAAAAATTCCAGTTCATCTTTTTGAGCTGAAATGTTTACACAGTATGCTCTATACAATTACGAAACTTCCGTATGTTCTGAGTTTTTTGATTTGAGTTGCAGAAGTGCCCCTAAAAAATTATTTACTATCTGCTGTTCTGTTTTTCGCAGATTCTGCCACGTTTTGTCTCTCCTTACTTTTGCAAACCTTAAGCTTGCTTTTTCTTTGCAAAAACTTTTTGGCACTCTTGAGAAACAGTAGCTCTTCAAGATTATCTTTATATGAAGTGGAGAAAAAATTATTTATTAAGGGTACTAACCTCTCTAATCAGCTTATGATGAGTTATGTATGAAGGGAGTTTTCAAGTGTGCGTTGGAAGATGATGAAAGAAGATCCAGGAGTGTCAAGCGCTCCAGCTTGGGGATGCCCCCATGCATCCCCAATAAATATTCAAGGAGACTCAAGCGTCTAAGATTGGGGATGCCCCCCGTGCATCCCCTTCTCCATCAACCATCATCAGTTCGTCCTTCGTCTCACTATATTTTTATCACTTCATGTGTTATGTGCTATGCTTGGAGCGTCTCGCTCTTAGGTTTTGTTTTTAGTCTTCTTTAGCTTTGTTTGTTGTTCATAACAAGTTAGATCCTGTCTTACTTTGTGTGGGAGAGAAACACGCTCCACTTTCAAAATCTAGAACACATAATAGGATTTTTCCTGCCTATCTTTTTACTGTTGTGTGTTCTTTATCTTTTCATAGCTACTTCCATGTTTAGTTTTAGTCTTAGTTTGTCTTTAGCAAGAGCTTTGACTTTTGTTTAGTTTGTTGCTGCAACTCTTTTTAGTTTTCATGTTTATCTTGTTAAGAGAGTTGGTTGTTGCACTGAGTTGTGTTTTGTCTTGAAAATAGGTAATTGAGGTTGCTATTTAATTTTAGTAGTAGCTTGCAATAGTTTTGAGGCATTGTTGTGAGTAATGTTTGGACTTTTGGTGTCAAGAGATCTTGCCTATTAGTGATAGGTGTCGTATTTTGGGCTAGTCGTGTTTATTTTCAAAACCTACAAAACTAGTTGAGAACTCTAGCTACTAGATAGATCACTACTCTTCTGAGGAGTCGAATATTAGAGTACACTCACGTACCATGAGTCGAGGATGCGCAAGGATAACCAAACCCCCATACACTCCTCCTCGGGGTACTTGTCTCTTTGTGAACCTCCTTATTAGATTGAGAGTTACCGATAATAAGTGCATGAGTTCTTCGGACTAATGTAAGTATTGAAAGTTGACACTTCCACCTTCCCATATTTTGCTAGCCTTTCCCGTGCCGTGCATTGCCTTCTTCTCACTCCGAGAGTTGGTGTCCACCTTCGCCGGTACATCCAAACCCTTGGCATGAAATGCTCTGTCATCATAAGCCTCCCTTTATCCTTCCTCAAAACAGCCACCATACCTACCTATCAAGGCATTTCCATAGCCTTCCCGAGTTACATTGCCATGCAACTTCCACCTCTTGATGACTTGATCTTCATGTCATACATGTTCCTGCTACACTGGCAGCGACATACATTGCATACATCATGATAGTTACATCTTCTTTATGATTTTGAGTACCTTGTAAAGTGTGAAAGATCTCCTTTACCTTCTTGTAAAATAGAGTGTTGCCCTTAAGTGAGGAAAAGATCCCAAAGTGGACACATTAAAAGATCCCAAAGATGACAAATGAGAGTTAAATAGAAAGAGCCATTGAGGCCACCAAAAAAATACAAAAAAATAGAAAAAAGAGAGAAAGGGGCAACACTACTATCCTTTTGAGAGATCCACACTAGTACTCCCTCTATATCTTTGTACTCCATAGAGATGATCTTTATGCATATAGTTTGGAGAGCTTCTTAGCTCGTATGTGCATCCATTGCATGGCAATCCCTACTCCTCACATCATATCTATCATTTGGCATCTCTTGCCTATGATTGTCCTCATTGATGTGAGCCTTTCTCATCCTTTTTGTTCTCCTCCTCCACCATATTTCTCTCTTTTGCCATCATAAGTGTCAACTCTCGTGCTTACTCTCATCCATTGCATGAGTGCTCAAAATATCGAAAAGGAGTGGATCAAATTGACTTGTACCTGGCTAGTGGTCTGGGGACGAGTCAAGATAAGATTCCAAAGAAGACCAAGTGTGAAACTTTAGTAGATTGAGTTCTCAACAAAAATACTTTTTTCTCGTATTCCCTATCCTCCTTTCTTGCACGCAAACACCATTTGGAGACATTCGAGTCACGGACAGCGAGAGCTCTTGCACCTTTTGTTCTTTTGTTACTTATTTCAATGCTAATATAAACTCTTGCCTGTTATGACTTGAATTGAATCTCTGACCTTGATTTCTTTACTTTTTTCAAAGTTCTTTTATGGTTGCTAGCATGTCACCACAGAAATTATGCTTGTTATCATTTACCTACTCGAGGACGAGCAGGAATTAAGCATGGGGATGTGGATACGTCCAAAACGTATCGATAATTTCTGCTTGCTCGATGCATGTTTTGTGTGATATTGCTATGATCTAGATACACTTTCATACATTTTGATCATATTTGGACTAACCTATTAACTCAGTGCACCCCAGTGCCAGTTCCTGTTTTCTGCTATTTTTCTATTTCAGTTTTCCCCCATATAAAAAGTGCCAGAAAAATTCGGGAAAATTCAGATAAAAAATTAGCGTGACGGAATCTTCGAGAAAAGCTCGAGAGGGGCCAGAGGGGCCCAGGCGGCCACCTGGCGTGGCCCCACCCCTGGCCGCGCCAGGGGGGCGCCTGGGGCCCCTGACCCACGTCTGGCTGCCCCCCTTCGCCTATTTATCCCCCGTCACGGGAAAACTCTGAAAGAAGAACCCTATTCTGCGAACTCGCCTCTGTTCCGCCGCCGCCGCGCTTCCAAGATCGGGAGCACCAGAAGACCTCTTCCCGGCACCCTGCCGGAGGGAGGATTGACCTCCGGGAGTCTCCTCTCCACCATGGATGCTCCCCGGATGTCTCGTGAGTAGTTTTCCTTGGACCATGGGTCCGTGATCAGTAGCTATGTGATGTTCTCCTCCCCTCTTTGATCTTCATTGTTTAGACCTCGTGAGCTGTCCTACATGATCGAGGCACCTTTGTAATATTTCTGCTATTGCTATGTTGAGTTTGATCGGATCTGATGGATTATGAGATTATGTTCAGATTGTGATAGAGTAATATATTTGGTTTTTATCTCTTATATTTTTGTTCCTAAGTAATTCTTGCATGCTCTCCGTTGCTGTTTATTGCTTTGGCCAAGTAGTAGGTAGTGACTCCAAGAGGGAGCGTTGTGCTAGATTGTGGGTTCATGCCTCCCCGATGACATGCTTGAGTGACAGAAACATGAGTCTAGGGGATGTGCTTTTGCCACAAGGGGGAAAACAACGGTGCTTGTAACCGCGGTTACAGGGATTATTTACTTTACGCAAAGTTCTGTTTAATGCAGTTGTCTGTTGCTTTGGGTTTACACTTTGGGTGGGGCTCGCAACTTAATACCAGCGAGATGTTCTGGATAGATATCTCAAGGTGGATGATTAGTAGTAGATGCAGATGGATTTCGGTCTACTTACTTTGGCGTACTGCCCGTGCTTTTGAACCTCTTCCTTTGTTTTGTAGCATAGTTAGCATTGCGGTGCGTTCTTAATCCTGTCATTTGCCTTTCTGTAATTTGTTTACCTCGCATAGCATTTTTACCGTCTTTTGGGAGAGAGACATCACTAGCGAACATCACGTATCCCGGTCCATACCCTCATTATTGTTTCCAAGCTATATTTACCTTTCTGCATTTACTTTCAAGTTGCTATCATTATCCCCTTGCGTTTTATCATTTGTGAACAACAAGACCGGACAGATTGACAACCTCTCTGAACTTCGTTGGGAGCAAAGTTATCTGTGTCTGTGTGCAGGTCCGCGTCAGTTGCGCCGCTGACACCTACTTATCATCTCTGGAGTCCTACTGGAGACAAACCTTGGTATCTTTACTGAGGGAAAACTTGCTGCTGTACCGCATCACGCCTTCCACTTGGGGCCTACCAACGAAGGGCGAGAAGCCGTCATCAAACACATTGTCTAATTCTTTACGGTTTAAGAGAAATGTTGATTTTAGTAAATCGCGGAACTCTGTTTTTTCGCGCACCCGAAATTGACCAAGTGAACTTCATCTGTCGGGCAACCGCACCGCATCCGACAGACAAGCGCACTGCATTATCGGTAAACAGAAATGCAGGTGTTTTTCTCGGATCCGAACTCGACGAAGTGACTGCATCGGCCGGGGAATCGCACCACATTTATCGACAGCCAGAACAACACACTTTTTTGTGCTTTTATAAAAAAACGTGGTTGTTTGCTATCGTGAAAAGTGACCGTGGAATAGTTCAAAATGAATTGCATGTTCTTTTCTCTTTTTCTGAAAACATATATTCACACCGAACTATGAGCGAAACAGAAACGCATGTGTTTTTTCGCGAATCCGGAAGCGACGAAGTGAACTGCATGCGACGGGCGACCACATTGCATTTGTCAACAGACGGAACTGCACGCGTTTTTTGTTTTCACTTTGCAAAATTTTGCAGTTCGCTACGAGAAAAGTAAGCCATGACACACACCTAAGTGGACTGCACGATATTTTTTAGTTTTCTTGTAACATTAATACACAACGAACTTTGAATGAACCGCACCAATGAACTTCATTAGCCTGATGGTTGCATTGCATTAGATAAAATACCGCACTACCAGAGTTTCTAATCTTTTTCGACTTTAACAGATCACACAAATAAAGAACGTATGCAGACACTCAGGTATGATTTTACAAAGATAAAAGCTGCCCGGGGTAGGTAATCTAGCACTTTGACACATTTTTAGCACAAACCGAGGAGGCAAGCCTGCAGCCAACCAACGGCCCGAACTGCACTGCAGCGCCAAACGAACAGCAAAATAGGACCTTGTTCTAGTCGCCAGGTACGCCATCGCGCGGCCGTCCGGGTGATGGATTTCGCCGGAGAAGGTTGACGGGTGGTGGGGTAGCTCATGGGCGCCAGTGGATGAATTATGAGGGTGCACGAGGCACTGCTCGACGGAATCTAGATGCACTACTCGTGGGCGCCCATGGATGAACCTTGATGAACCGCCAGATTGAGGTAGGAGACGTGCGTCCATGGCGGTCTCGCGGGGATCCAGATTCTCGAGGGCGAGCCCCCTTGCAGCGGCCTCACCAAGGGATCCACACCCGACTGCGTCACTGGGGTCCGCATGGGCTAGATCCGACGCCGGTGGCTGCGCCCACAACAGGACTCGGCCGGTCGCTGGCGGAGGTGTGGCTCCAGTGCGGGAGGAATCGGGCTGCAGGAAGTGTGGCTCCCGGATCCGCGGCGGGCGTCCTAGCAGCGGAGAGGCGATGGTGCGGGTCGCCGGCGGCGAGGCGCATCGCGCGGGGAGGGGGGCGGCGGCTGGTCGAAGCGGATCAGGGGGCGAGGTGGGGTTCGATCCCAGGGGAGGAAAAACTGGGGGTGGGGGTGGGGCGCGAGGCAAGGAGGATCGAGGTGGTGCAGGGGCGTGAGGGAAGGAGGCTCGAGGTGGTGCGGCAGCTCGCCGGGGAAGAAGGTGTTGCAGCGGCTCATGTGAAAGAATTTGATGCGCGTGGTTGGGAGGGTGGGAGACAACCACCTCACGAGGGGTGGGGGTGAGAGACGAGTGGGTGGGTGGGTGGGTGGGCGAGAATAGGATAATGCGCGGTGGTTACTTTGTAGCTGCGGGTCGGTTCGTGGGGTGTTAGAAGAATAAGTATATTGTTAGTAGAATAAGGACTTAAGGGGTGTTAGCAAAATAGACCCACCCTATAATATATATATATATATATATATATATATAGGGTGGGTCTATTCTACAATCAATTGTAGAATAGTATTCTACAATAGGCTCCCTCCCTGTAAGGCAATTTCCAAAAGAAAACTACGTTATCTCGTTTCTTTCTCTGTAATCTTCCCCACTCACCCAACTTCGCCATCCCTGCCGCCCGCCCGCTTCCTGCCCCGGCGACCTTGGCCATCCCCGCGCGCCTGCTGGCCACCCTTCCCCGGCCATCACAGCCGCCCGCCGCCCACAGACCTTCCTGCCCCAGCTCCCCCGGTCATCCCCGCCGCCCGCTGGCCTCCCATCCCGACGTGTCCCCAGCCATCCCCAACGCCCGTCGGCCTCGGCTCCCCAGGCCATCCCCACCGCCCGCCCGTCTCCATCCGGCCTTCCCCGCTGCCCCAGCGGCCCCGGCAATCCCCGCCGCCCGCTGGTCTCCCTGAGCCGGCGCCCCCGGCCATCCCCGCCGCCCGCCCGGTGCTAGACTGGCTTCACTGCCCCTATGCCACCAGTCCCCAACGACCACGCCTGCTGCGCGGGGAAGCTCTGGTCTCCGAGTGGTCTTCCATATGCAGTACAATATTATCACAATAAGAAATACAAGAGTAATATCATTAGCAATGAACAACATATATATAAAGCAGTACAACCTATAAATTTATAAAAAAATACATACCTGTTTATTACCGGACACTTGGTGTACCGGTCATTGATTCGTAGTAGGCAGTACAATTTATTCATTCTTGGCAATACAAAAAATATTTACTTTTAGGAGTACAATTTTTCCATTTTTGGAAATACAAAAATTATTTGTTCAACAAAAACATCATAGAAAAAAAATACAAGCCTAATATTCACATAAGTACAATACTCTTTTTTCTGAACAAAAAAATGATTATCAAACACAGGAAGTACAAAATTATGACAACGGGCAGTACAAAACTCATATTCCTGGGAGTACGTGATGCATGTCTAGGGAAGTGCAAAAACTCATATAAAAGATACATCTCGAAGGTGTTGAGTTTCGTTGATACAAGGCAAGGTTATGTTCTTTTAATAAAAAAGCTAACCAGTACAATTTATTTATTTCGAGCAGTACAATTATTATTATTACTATCGGGTAGTACGAAATTCAAACACACAGAAGTACAAGGTACATGTCGAGGGGGTTTGGTTTCTCATAAAAAATGGGTAGTACAATTTAATCATATTGAGCAGTACAAAAAATTATTTATTGCCGGGCAGTACGAAACTCATATTAACAGAAGTACGATACTATGTTTCTTTCGAATAGGAAAAATCTTGGTATTTTGAAAAGAAATATTAAAACGATGAATAATTGGAAAAAGGTTAAAACACGAAAAAGTTGTAAAATTTTAATACCTTTCCAACGCCATATGATTTGCATCATTCCGAGATCCGATGAACATCAACGACCATCTTTTAAAAAAAACTGATTTTTAGTATTTTCAAAACTGTTCAATAACTATGCATAATTTGAAAAAACCTAAAACACGAAAACTTTTGTAATTTCACTAGCTTTCCAACGGTATATCATTTGTGCTATTTCGAGAAGTGGTTAAAATTTTTATATGAAATTACTGTTAATCTATTTTGAATGAAACTCGGTATTTTCAAAACTGCTAAAAAATTATGTATAATTTCAAAAACCTTAATACACAAAAAGATGGGAAATTTCAATAGCTTTTCAACACTATATTATTTGCATCATTTTGAGGTCTAAAAATTATCAATAATCATCTTTTAATAAAACTGGTTTTCAATATTTTTTAAACTGTTCAAAAACTATGCAAAATTTGAAAAATAATAAAACATAAAAACGTTTGGAAATTTCAGTAGCTTTCCAACGGTATATCATTTGCGCGATTCCGAGAAGTGGGTAAAGAATTGCGTTCAAAACACTTTTCAATCAGCTTGTGATGATTTCTATTTTTTGAAAATTCATAATGAAAAATATAAAAATTTGGAAAAAGTCACAATACAAATAAGTTGAGGATTTTCTGTAGCTTTCCAACGGTGTATTATTTACGCAATTCCGATGAGCGGTTGACAATCTACGATTGAATTACTACACACATACAGAAGAGCAGTACCGACTTTACGAAAAAGAAGTACGATCGTATATTACAGAAGAAGTACGAGATCGTTACTCGGGCAGTACGAGATTATTGCAGAATATTATTCACACCTAGGTGCCCAGGCTCCTCACCTCTAAATTTAATTTCGGAGGGTTCATTATGTTATTTAATTATGCGTATATATTATTTGTGGGTATATATACTTATCTACGATTAAAATTTATTTCTAGGTATGTGTGTATTAATCATATTTGTTTAAAATTAAATACCCAAAATGAAATATACGCGTACATACCCAAAACAAAGTACGTATTGTACAACATTACAAATGAAAAAATAATCGTGGGTATATATACCTAACAAATATAAAAAAATATTTATAGGTATATGTGTACTCATCATATTTATTCATAACGAAATACTCCTTTAAATATAGGCGTACATGTTGTAAGGTGCCCAGGCACCTTGTCTACATACCGTTGGTAGAATAGACCCACCCTATATAGGACATATATTGTAGAATAGACCCACCCTATATATACATATATATATATATATTGTAACAACACCCTTAAGACCTTATTCTAACAACACTACCTTATTCTAACAACACCTCCCCACCTAACCCACTTTCTAGCGCGAAGCGCCCGCCGCGACCCTCCCCACCCAACCTTTCTTATTCCCGAGCCCACGCCCCCATCTTCTCTCCACGAACAGAACCACCCCCACCCTGCGGCGCCCCGACGCACCACAACCACCACCTCTCGCCGGCGCGCCCAGCGACCCCCGACCACCACCTCTCACCGCCGCGGCCTGCCACCCAAACCACCACCTCCCACTGCATCTCCCCTTGCGCTGCGCCCCGGACGCTGATCTGCACAGCCGCCGGACTGCGCCGCGACCATTCCACACCACCTGCGTCCCGCTGCCTCGCACCGGCGCTGGATCCCGCCACCACGGAACCCTGGCGAGGCCTCCACCCACTGGATCCGGTCGCCGCTGACCCGGGTGAGGTCTCCATCGCCGGATCCGTCAACCACCAACCGACGATGAAGCCCACCGGATCCGGCCGCCACGGAAGCCCGGCGAGGCCTCCACCACTGGATCCGGACGCCACCGACCCCGGGCAAGGTCTCCACCCCCGGATGCGGCCGCCACCGACCGATGACTTGTCCCTCTGGGCACCACGGCCACACTCCGCCACTTGCCACCTGGAGGAGCCCGCTTGGAGGCGCCACTGCCTTCGCTGCCGGCTGTCCAAGTCCTCCTCAACGAGACGAAGAAGACCACCACCTCGCATCTCTTGTGCGGTTCGCGGCTTGTGTTTGTGTGGTGCAATGTGCACTTTGTGTGCTGACGGCCGCGGTGCGTGCAATTCGCAGAGTGATGGTGTTGCGCGCTCAGTGGTTTAGTTCATGTTAGGTGGTGCTCCATTGCAGTTTTTGTGCCTGTTTTGAATTTTTTGTTTGTGCTTTTTTTGGATGTAAGCAAAATGCAAAAATGGTTCGCTGACTGAGAATCAAGTTCAAATGTGGTTCACTGTTTTTAGTTCTTGTGGTTCGGTTTAGTTTTGATTGCGGTTCGCTTTAACCAATCCCGATAAAATGGGGTGTGGTTGTAAAAATTTGTGCAACTCACTACTACAATCTTTTGTAGTCCAGTGCACATGACATCTGTGTACAAAAAAATTACGGTTCACTTCCGTGAGTGCAGTTGTTTTCGTGAAAATTTTGAAAAAAATGCAATTCACTCGCCTTGTCCTTGCGGTGCACGCTCGTTGATAAAAATTATGTTACAAGTTAAAAACACAAGTGCAGTTCTCTCGGTCGACAAATGCAGCCGGCGCCCGAAAGATGCAGTTCTTTTCTTCGAATTTGGATCCAAGAAAACATGTGCATTTTCTATTTACCGATAATGCAGTGCGCTTGCCTGTCGGATGCGGCGCGTTTGCCCGTCCGATGCAGTTCGCTTGGCCGATTCCGAGTCCGCGCGAAAACAGTGTTCTGCATTTTAGTAATTTTGACGTAGCTCTTAAACGTAAGGAATTAGAAGATGTGTTTTACATACCAATGCAGCGCCTCGACGATAGCTATCCAATGGCGCATCAATTGCATCCCTCGGACGAACGAATGAAAAAAATTTAAGCAAAAACTCCCGCTGTCCAAAAGAAGGCAGCAACACCGTTTTTCAAATTACTTCAAAACCGTGTGGAATATGGAAAAGTGTTCAACATATGGATTAATATACTACTCCAAACGAATCCAACGGTGTATCATACGCATCGATCGGACGAGCGGTTAAAAAGTTCTACTCTCTACAAGATCCGAAAACGAAAAACAGAGTTGCTGCGTTTTTTTGCGGCTAGATTTCTCTCAAATCCGTAGCGAATTAGACAAAGTGTTCTACATATGGATGGAGCGCCTGATATATATCTTTCCAACGGTATATCATTTGCATCATTCCGATAAACGGTTTAAGAGAAATCGCGAAAAAACTGCATCTGTGAAAGTGGGTCGCCGCACCATTTTTGAAACTGCTCTTAATCCGTGAAGAATCGGGGGAAGTGTTCAACATACGAAAGATGCTCCTTTTCCATATCATACGCTCAATTCCGACCAATGGTTAAAAAGTTATCGCGAAAACGGTGAAGGCGGTTCTGTTTTACCCGAACTGCAGTGCTCCGAATTCAGTAGTGCGGTTCTCTTTGCGAGAATACTGCAGTTCGGAATGTTGTCAGAATAGTTATTCTGACATCGATGTCAGAATAGACCGGCAGATATATATATATATATATATATATAGTGAAGCTATTCATCACCCAGGGTACAGAATAATTTATTATTCACCCGAGGTAATTTTACGAACCTTTAATAAAAAA
This sequence comes from Bromus sterilis, assembly GCA_950022295.1. Lineage (NCBI taxonomy): Eukaryota > Viridiplantae > Streptophyta > Magnoliopsida > Poales > Poaceae > Bromus > Bromus sterilis. Next base: position 170,591,884 of record OX465595.1, on the reverse strand, counting down.
GTTATATTTATAATACAAATATTTACATTAATATGGATCCACTACATAAATTTTGACATAAAAAACAAAAATATAGCTCATAAGACAATTTTTTTACATTTTATGTATATTTACCTCATTATTTTTATGTTTGTAATTTTACGTAACATAAAATATATTTTATGGTTATTATATTTGTTTACATTCTCTTTTTATGTATGAGATAATATCAAATTTACAAAACGTAAAATTATGGTGTATTAATGTTAAATCAGAGGGGGGTGAAGAATAACTATACCTCACCTAGGGTGACGAATATATATATATATATATATATAAATTTACCTATATATATATATAGATAAATCTGAGGAATTTATCTTTGGACGAAGGAAGTATCATCTTATAAATTTTGGATTCAGAAAATATAATTTAAAGTAGGAGAAAGATGGGCAATTTTTTTGAGGGTTAGAAAGATGTTCAAGTGATGCATAAATTTGGAGTTGGCTCCAATGTGCAAACAAAAATGAAAACATTATTAAAAATATTGCATTTATTCAAAAAATGGAATGACAAATTTATATATGTCGAATACTTCTATATATATATGTGGAATTGCTATGAGGATTTTTTTTTCAAAACTAAGATTTTTTTTTCAGAAAACTCGGCCCAGTTGTAACCATATTTATAAAGCATAAAACTAATTATGATCATACACAGTTTATGTTGGGTTATACCGCGGAAAAATGGTATGGCAAACTAAAAAAAAATATAAGTGGAATGACATTCTCAAGGCATGCATGATAATGCCTAAGAAGACCAGGTTACAGGAAAAATGCGAGAATGAGAAAGATAAACCGTGTCAGGCAAAATTAGAGATTAGTGTTCTCTACATAAAATAATTTGTTGACGCTAAAACACGCCTTTACACGAACACGTCACGTGTACCCGCGGCGTCGAGGGAGATGCTCCGCAGCTCGCACCATGGGAGGCTAACCAAAAGCGCAATACGAAAGACAATCCGGCTAGCTCTTTTTGAACCAGACACCCCAAGCCCTCGGGAGGGACCCCGTCAGAGAACTCGGCGATGATTGGCTGCTCCAAGTCATCCTGAATGCCCTTGGAATCTCGTGGATTGCCTTCCTGTAGAACAAGAAAGAGACGAAGAACGAGAGGTAGAAGATATGTAGGGTAAGGGATAAAAGTTAGGGTTTGTAGTATTGTTTCGATTGATTGTGTCATCTCCAATCGGTCGTCACCTCAAGTATATATGAGGGGGTTATTCCCGTGCAAGAAAAGGACTCGGGCCTGCCTTCGCGCACCACAAAAGCACTCGGGTCGCTTTCCAAGTCAAACCGAGCTCAGACTCTGCACGATTGCACGCGTAAGGAAACTGTCCGAGCTATGTCGGTGCAATCGACACCTTCCTTTCAGAGTTTGCGCAACTCGGTACGCGCTTCGGCGCTTTCCTTTCAGAGTTAGAACAACTCGGTGCACGCTTCCGAATTAGAAGAACTCGATAAAACTACTCGGTAGAACCACTCAGTAGAACCACTCGGCACAATATGGTTTCCGAGTAAAGAGTGACTCGTCACGGTTTGACTTCTGAGTAAGGAGTAAAAGCACTCGGTAGAAGCACTCGGTATGTTCGTCCGACTTGACTACATCTTGGTGCTTGCTTTCGAGTAACGAGTAAAAGCACTCGGTATAGCTTGGTACTTGCTTTCGAATAACGAGTAACTTTGTTCTGGCTTCCGAGTAATGAGTAACTCGGTACACTATGGATTCCGAGTAACACATAGCTCGGTACATTGTAACTTCCAAGTAATGAATGACTCGGTACATTGCTTCTGGGTAATACATAACTCGGTTTATCTCATCTCCGAGCTAGCAGTAACTCAGAAGATCTCTCTTTAGGGTTGGCATTGACTTGGAATCCTCCAGTTTGGCAATCTGGTATAAGTTTGTGGCCATGCCAAAAACGGGTGTCAACACATGCCCCCTTGTTTTTCGGCAAAACTTGTGTGCCGAAAAATAACTTGCCCATGTTTGTTCTAAGGACGATGTCAACACTCCATCGGCCATGTGTTTTTCTAAGGGCGATAATTGTATATCGGCCATGTGTATTCTTGGGGCGATAATTACTTATCGGCCATGTCTTGTTCAGGCTTCTTGCCACAAGCTTGAGTGGTATCTCAGCTGAGCCACTGACGAGGGGGTGACCCCATGACTCCTATGGATGGGCCTACCCGGTGTACCCGAGGACAGAAGGCCCACAAAGATGTTTCCTGGGCCCAGCCTTGGCCCACTAGTGGCACCGACGTAGGAGTCCACGACTCGTAAGGAAGGTGAAAACCTACCGTGCGGTACAAGATTAGGGTTAGGAAACCTCATCTGTAATCCAAGACGGGTTCCCCGAGACCTAGCCTAGTATATAAGGGCTGGGAGGGGAGACGTCGTGATCAACCAATACACAACCTGTAACCCTAGCCTTGTGCGGACTAGCCTTGGCCTTCCCTGTAATCACATCTCCAAGCAATAATATCAAGCAGGAACGTCTCCTCCTGTTAGCCGACGAGCTATCATCCAATCTGTGCCTCTCATGACTAACCCAGGGTCCCTAAAGATGGGATATGCCGGGGTTGATCCCCGTCATTTGGCGCCGTCTGTGGGAACTACACAATTTGGAATTATGATCTCGGCGGTTCCGTCTTCAGCAAGCCACAACTCAAGAGCAAGAACCAGATCCAATCGACCCGAAGAATTCAAGGTTACGACAAACATCTCTGCCGCCCCATCGAGATCGTTCGGCTTGCAGCTGTGCCAAGACCAACACTATGGCGGCAACCGAGTCCACCGCCAGCGAAGGAGAAATCGACAACCAAAAATAAAGGCGCAAGGGTTTTACGCAGAGATCCCGATCGATGAACTACAACACGAAGCAGAGGACCTGCCGACCACTCGACGACCCACCGCCACCCAGACACCCGCCGCACAACAAGACGCCGACTACGAGCTCGAGATCAACGATCATCAAGATCATCGTGTCACAACCCAAGTCTAGGTATGTGCTAGGGTTTGAGTGCCCCTTTGCATCATGTGAAATTTTCAAAAGAAATTCAAAATTGGGGAAAAAGAAAAGCCCTAAAGAATTTAATTCAAAAGGCCAGACAAAAATTTCTTCCAAAAATTCCTCTGGTATTTTTGAAAAGTCTTATAAATATGCATGATCACATATAAAGTGAAGTGGGTCCCACTGCATGCTCCAAGATTTCTCAAAAATTCCAAACAGAGCTTGGAAATTAAATAAACACCCTATTTGATTTGAAATTCAAATTAATTGAATTTCAAAAATTCCAAAACTTGTGAGTGGTTATCTATATGTATTCTAAGCCCACATAAAGTTTTGAGGATTTTACAAAATGCCTTGCTATTTTTATTTGGGGCAAAACGAATGGCAGAAAAAGAAAACAGAAACAAAAACAAAGAGAAATTAAGAAAGGGAAGCAGCCCACCCCGGCTAGGCCGCAGGCCCAACTCACTGTACCGGGGCCCAAGCCCACGACCACCCTTGTCGTCTTCCTCAACCAGCTCGGTGGCGAGCTGGGAGGGAGCCGGCGACGCCACCGCGACGACGAGGGCCTTCTAGGCGCTCCCCTGCCCTCTTCTGGCGCCATGCAGCAGCCAGATCCCCCCGCCTCCTTTCCCACTCCTCTAGCTCCCTCTAGCTCTCTCCCCCTCGCCGTTTCCGTCGCCGCCACGAGCAACCGTAGGTCGCCGCCGTGAGCCTGCGTGGCCAACGGCCCTCTCTCGCCGCGCTGTCGTGTCCTACCGCACCAGCGCCATCGACTTCGTCTTCAAGAGGAAGGAATCGAGCCCAGCAGCCCCGAGGACGACGCCATCTTCGCCGATTTTCCGCCGGCCGCCGTGGACCCCGTCGGGAAATACACCGCCACCGCGCCTTCTCCGTCTTCACCGTCGACGCCTTCGCATCCTGGGTGAGCCCCTCTTTCGTTTGCCCCCTCCTGCACATCTCCCCGTGGTCGGAATCGCCTTCTCGCCATGGTCAGTGGCTCCGGCCGCCGCGTGCCTCAACGCCGGTGAGGCTCCAGCCATCCCCGAGCCTCCCTGTGGGTTCTGGGTGAAGCGGCCGAGAACGGGGAGCACCCCGGTGCCTTCCGCGTGCCAAACCGTGGCCGGAATGGTCACTCCGGCGGGGCTCCGCTGTGCCCAGTGGCACAGGCGGCTAGCCGCCGGCCGGGTGGATTAGCCGAAGGGCTAATCAGCCCTTAATCCTTCCCCAGTGACGATGACAGGTGGGGCCCCGCCCTAATAACCCCCATGGTTTAAAAGTAAACAGGGGATTAACTCCACAGAGACATTAACACTTGGGACCCACATGTCAGCACCCCCCCACGTCATGCTTATGCCAGCATGACGCATTAAACCCTTTTCCAATTAAAAGAAAATCAGAGAAAATCCAGAAAATCATTTGAACTTTGAAAAATCATAGAAAATTCATATTAACTCCAAATTAAACATATAATATATGAAAAATTATCAGAAAAATGCAAGGATTATGAATATGCAACTTGTTTCTATGTTTGACCATTTTAAAATGGGTGAACAGTAGCAAACATGCATATGGCAGAATTTGAATTTGAATTTGAAGTTTGAATTTGCATTCCAAATGCAATACACTTGAATTAAGTTGAATTTTCCACAAACCAGTAGCATTCACATCATGGACAACTATATCATGTGCTTGTGCATTTTATTTTGATGTTGCCCCCCTTTGTTGATGATTGCTCCGGTGACAGACGTTCCGAGACGGTGATCACCCCCGAAGAAGAAGACCACCGTTAAGACCCGTGTATCGTCAGCAAGGCAAGAAAACCCCATTGATCATGTCTATAAAATCCTACTTCCCTCTCAGTCTCGCTTATGCATGTTTAGGAGATCACCGAGACACGTTCTTTCGCATAGTTGAACCCATTCCTATGCATGACCTATCATTTTGTCACCGTATTAAGAAAACCACAATCCTAGCAGATATAGGAGTTGAATGATGAGCATGTGGCCCCTGCAACTGTTACTGCTTATTGCTGCTTAGTGATACAATGAGGTTACTTTGTTTGTGAGTCGGGATGGATATTCATAATGGTGCTGATGATATCGTGTTGGTGAATCTATCCTAATACAAGGTGAACGATGAGAGGCTGTGTAGGAGTACATAGTGGGTTGTCTCGTTGAACACCGCCTTAAGCACCGAGTTCTTGTATGGTAATCCAAGACAAAGAGTACAACCACACATTGGGCTCACTGACCCCTCTCGGCCTAGTACCTTGACATCCAGGAGTCACATTAGTTCGGGCTTTCCATTTGGCATATGCATAGAAAAAGAGTGAGTGGAAATGTTGCATCATCCTAGATATGTGGGTGGATCTGTGAGGCAGTGAAACCATCTGTCAGAGGTGGCATCTCGGTTGCCTAGATTGTCTGGGTCCGTATCGTTTATCCGGCCAGACTCTCGAGCGGTGACAAACTCAGATAGTCGACTCCTGGAATAGACCGGTTGTGAGCGAAGTGTCGTGATGAACATCCTCGCTGTCACCCCTTGAATGGTGACGAGACCTGGCGGTAACCAATGGTCATGTGTGTGTAGTTTACACCCTTGCAAGGTTAACAAAACTATTCGAATAGCCGTGTCCACGGTCATGGACTACTTGGAACCGGTACCTGATTATTAGACAACTTGAATGGATACTCTAAAACTCGCAAGATAAGCGTAAGTGCTATGGCGTGCTCCTCGTGGGGAAGTCGAGGAAGTAACCATAGTGGTGTATTGGTTGGAGACTTGGTAGTGGACTCGTGTACGCTTCTTACCTCAAGTCTGGTACTCGTAGTTCAGGACTAGCCAAGTCAAAGCTGGCACTTCTGCATTGTTGAAACCCACCTCCTTTACCTTGAAACTGGAGCATGAGTAGTGTAGTTCTGATGTAAGTCTTGCTGAGTACGACTTTGTACTCACGTTTGCTTATTCTATGTTTTAGATGAGAACCCGGACCCTGATGGAGTCACCTTCGTGAAGCTCGACGTTGACCTTGGTAGTATAGTTCCAGACAGCAGTCTGGTCCCTCGTGGAAGGGCATGTATGTTTACAAGGCTTCTCTAAGCCATTTGTTAAACTTGTCTGTACTCAGACCTAATTTGCTTCCGTTGTATGATGTAATGTTGATCACAGACATGTGATCTTTGTATGCTCTATGTGTAAGTCAATAAATAAGTACTTTGTAGAGTTATGTGATGATACCTGCTGTTCATACTAGACATGTGTGCTGCGTGTATGATTATAACATGCATGTCTTAGTATGGGTTTTTGAGACCTTAGTTGTGAGCTGGCTGGCGGTCTTTTATACAAGCAGGATGCGATCTACTATCGTTCCTCGACGCCTACTCAGGATACAATCAGATCAGGATGAAGAAAGAAGACGAAGAGCATACATCATTCATCACCCCTTACGGCGTATTTTGCTAAAGGACAATGCCCTTCGGACTCAAGAATGCCGGTGCCACATACCAGCCGATGATGCAAGCCTGCTTGAAAGAACAAATCGGAAGAAACGTGAAAGTCTACGTGGACGACATCGTCATCAAAACTTACAGTGCAAACACGCTACTCGACGACCTGCGCGAGACCTTCGCAACACTCAACAATTACAGAATCAAGCTCAACCCGAAGAAGTGTGCATTTGGTGTCCCAGCCGGGAAGTTGATCGGGTACATGGTCTCCGCTCGAGGAATCAAAGCGAACCCCGAGAAATTTCAAGAAATCGCCAGGATGCAGGAGCCAACCGACATCAAAGGTGTGCAACAGCTCACCGGAAGACTCGCAGCGTTGATTCGTTTCATCAGCAGATTGGGAGAGCGCACACTGCCATTCTACCAACTGTTCAAAAAAGGGGAGAAATTCGAGTGGACTGAAGAAGCCCACAAAGCATTCGCGGACCTGCAGAAGACACTCTCGACCCCACCGATCTTGGTGGTACCCAAAGAACGAGAAAAGTTGTATCTCTATATGGCAGCACGCAACAGCGTGGCAAGCACAACACTCGTCGTCGAGTGCACAGACGAAGGCAAGGTCTAGAGCATACAAAGGCCGATCTACTACCTCAGCATGCTCTTGACAAAATCCCAGCAGCGGTACCCGCACTACCAGAAGCTACTACTGGCCATCATCATGACCTCAAGAAAGGTGTCGCACTACTTCGATGAACATCCTATAACAATCGTGAGCGAGCAGCGCACCACTCGCGGACATCCTCAACAACCCCGGAGCCACTGGGAGAGTCAACGAGTGGAACATTGAGCTCAGTCCGCGGAACCTGCAGTTCAAGCACCCAATAGCAATCAAGGCCCAAATAATCCCAGATTTTCTGGTCGAGTGGACGGAGGTCCAGACACCAGGCCCCCCGGACCTGTCGATTCATGGACAATATTCTTCGACGGGTCCAAAAGATAGCAAGGAGCCGGAGCAGGAGTTGTTCTGGTCTCCCCCAAAGGAACGAAGCTCAGATACGTCCTCCAGTTCAACTTCAGCAACGCCTCCAACAACGAAGCCGAATACGAGGCACTACTCCATGGCATGCGCATGGCCAAAACATGCGGTGCCACTCGTCTCGTAATCTACGGAGACTCCAACCTTGTCGTCCAGCAGGCGATGAAAGACTGCGATGCAGTAGCCGACAACATGTCAGCCTATCAGAAGCTCTACAACACGCTCGAAGGAAGTTACGACGGTTGCGAGCTCAATTATATCTCCAGAGCAAACAACACAGAAGCCGACGAACTCGCAAACATCGGCTCGAATCGAGGACCAGTACCACCCGGCGTCTATCTCAAAAGCATCAGCCAGAGATCCATCAAAGTAAAAACAACATCACCCGAGACAGCGGTAGATGACGACACCACTGAGCCAGCACAGGTGGCATCAGCGAGTCCACCCGAAGGCAACAGCAGCCAAGCGGTCGAATCTACAGATCCAACAGCACTCGAAGGACCGGCGTGGACGAAACCGTTCCTCCGATTCCTAATCGAATGAACGCTACCGCAAGACTTCATAGAAGCTCGGCGCATCAGTCCTCGATCCAAGGCATTCACAGTGATCAACAGACAGTTATACAAGCGCAGTATCACCCAGATACTCCAAAAGTGCATCGACGAAGAAGACGACAAAGCCCTACTTCTCAAAATCCACGAGAGTACCTACAGGCACCACGCGAGTAGTCGAGTGCTTGTGTCCAAAGCATTCCGAGCAGGGTTTTATTGGCCCACTGCCATGAAAAACACAGAAGACATAGTGCGGCGTTGCATTTCCTGTCAAAAATTCGCCAGCAGACCGCATGCTCCAGCCTCAGAACTCAAGACCATACCATTATCATGGCCGTTCGCCACCTGGGGACTCGACATGGTGGGCCCGCTCAAGAAATGATCAAAGGGAGGAAGAACACACCTACTAGTAGCAGTCGAAAAGTTCACCAAGTGGATCGAAGCAGTGCCCATCACCAGCTCCACAGCCCTCACGGCAGTAAATTTTATCAAATCAATCATCTTCAGGTTCGGGGTACCACACAACATCATCACGAACAACGGTACAAACTTTACAGTGGCAGAACTCCAGAACTTCTGCGGAGAACTGGGAATCAAATCAACTACGCATCAGTCGCGTACCCACAATCGAACGGCCAGGTGGAAAAAGCAAATGACCTAGTATGTGGAGGAATCAAAAAACGGCTCCTGGCACCACTCGAGCAGGCCGCAGGAAACTGGGTAGAAGAACTCCCTGCAGTACTATGGAGCTTGCGCACTACCCCAAATACCGCAACCCAGTACACACCTTTCTTCATGGTGTACAGGGCGGAGGCAGTACTACCACATGACCTCAAATTCGGGGCACCCCGAATCTCGGGGTACGAAGAAGAGGAAGCAGAAGAAGCACCGCAAGATTACAAGGACACAACAGACGAAGCAAGAGACACAACCCTAGCAAGGTCAGAGGGGTACCAGGACAAGCTGCGCACCTACCAAAGCAGTCGCTTGCGCACCAGAACCTTCAACAAAGGCAACCTTGTCCTACGGCTCATACAAGAGAAAGTCCACAAGCTGGCCCCCCAATGGGAAGGACCGTTCACAGTTTCAGAATTCATAGGAGGAGGCGCCTATAGACTGAAGAACTCGAAGACTGACGAGGACGTGGGAAATCCATGGAACGCAGCGAACCTACGCCTGTTCTACCCATAGTCTCCACCAGTCATGCTCAAATGGAAACTGATGTAACCGTTCGACGCAATAAAATGATGTTGCCCAAATACTGCCACCCCAAAGCACTCGGGGGCTCGAGTACAAACTCCCCCCGAGAGACGCTATCGTCGCTCACGCGATCTTTACCCAAAGCACTCGGGGGCTCGTGTACAAACTCCCCCCGAGAGACGCTATCGTCGCTCACGCGATCTTTACCCAAAGCACTCGGGGGCTCGAGTACAAACTCCCCCCAATAAACGCTATCGTCGCTCACGCGATCTTTACCCAAAGCACTCAGGGGCTCGAGTATCAACTCCCCCAGAGAGACGCTATCGTCGCTCACGCGATCTTCACCCAAAGCACTCGGAGGTGAAAACCTTTTGGAATCAAAGAGAAGACACGGCTACAACCAGGCGGAACACCAAGTACTTTGGAGAAATATGGATGGAGCACAGGACACAGACAACCCTTTAGTCTTCACCTGATCGCCAACGATCACCTAAAGACTCGGGGGCTACTACCATCGGGAGCACTGTCGCGCACCCGATAAAATACGGCAGTTAACAGAAGAACGACAAAGGAAACAAATCTCAGCCTACGTTCGACTCTCCAACTCAAACGTAGCCTCAGGGGCTACTCCCATCGGGAGCGCTGTCGCGCACCCGATAGAATCCACAGTACAAGGGCTTGATGGACTCGAAGACAGCTCTCGTTGAAAGAATTCACAAACAGCTCATACCACAAGGACTCGAAGACAAGTCACATTGCAAAGGACTCGAACACAGTCCAAGACTCGGGTATATTGGATAGAAGGCAGCTCTCATTACTCGAAGACAATCCTCATTACATGGAGAACTAACCTAGTTACAAAGACACAAACAACCGACAAGACTACAACACCAACCACCCAAGGAATTACGACTTTTACATGTGTTCCCGTGCTGGGGTGATTGGTGCTAATACGACGAGCATCATCACAGACAAAGAAGGAGTCGAAGCAGCCAGCTCATGATGTCAATGACATAACAAAAGGTGAAGCTCGACTTATTTGCGGAGCATCGAAGCCGATGCTCCACCAGCTTCTTCTCCAGCTCCACCAACTTCTTCTCCAGCTGCACAACTTCTTCTCCAGCTCCACCCGAGCTGCCGGCGAAGATGACGCCGCTGCCTCCAGTTCTACAAGGTCGCCTGGCGTGCCCGCTTGATCGGTGGCTTCACGTCGAGGTCCTCTCTAGAGATGGAGGGCACAACATCACCACCCGAGGAGTCGCCAGAGGATGAAGTCGTTGAAGACATGGGCGTAGGACTCCCCGACCTGCCGGAATTGTCGTTGCTTGTCTCCTGCCAGTACAGATCCATGCGATTGCCACTCGGGTCAAAAGCACGGATGGTGAGAGTATTTTCGCCATCAAAACGACAACAAAGAGTATCACCATCAAGCAAGTTCAAACACCGAGAAAATGACTTCCAGCCAAAACCAAGAAAAATCAAGCGGGAACTGTCGGTCTCCAACTCAACATAAGAAAGAGGCCGAGAGAACCCCTAAAGACGAAGAAGCAGGCCATCCAGGCTACGCTCAGAAACAATGGCAGCAAATGCAGAAGGAAGAAGAATGCGAGCAGCGTTCCGGCCACAGACGCGTAGGAGAAAGTCGTAGCGCCAAAAACCCTCCTCTGAGGAAGAGGAGAAAGGAATCAATGCTGCACCACGATGACCACCGCGAGAAGAGCGCAGAGTACAACCACCGCGGCCACGGCGAACCCGGCCACGGCCACGGAGAAGGGACAGAGAAAGAGGAAGATGAAGAAGAGGAGCAAGATGGGCAGAGGACGAACATTGCTGCTAGATGAAAAAGAGGGGTCTATTTATAGTACAAACCCAAGGGCACGCAGAAGCCTAGACGACGGCAGCAATTAATTCAAAGACCGAGCATGCCGGGAAATTCAAATTCCGAGACAAAGATGCCTTCACAGGGGCGGCACTGTGCTCTGGACGCGTCAAATCTCGCGCGTTTTCAATGCGCGCATCGGCAACTCAAAAGGCGGCTGCAGCACGCCACAAAAGCCATCATTATGACCGGTCATGAAGACATGATGGTTCGCCGACAGAGCATCTTTGACGGTCATTAAACAAGGAGATCGTTATCCTTATTAAGAAAAGATAAACCAAAGTGGCAACACAAAAGAAAGTGCAGCTTGCGAGGATCGTTTTTCACTGATTCAAATACATTTTTCAAATATATTTAACTCCCATCGGGAGCGTATCCACCCATGAGAGTCTCAGGTGCTCCCTCACCTAGAAGAAAAAGACATGCTCGAGTGATTACTCGCACCCATGAGAGTTTCGGGTGCTCCCTCACCACGACACAAGATAAGCAGACCTGCACTTGCCAGATCGTACGGTCCCAGAGTATCGGGTGCTCCCTCACCCCGAGAGCGAAGGCGATACTCGAGTGATTACTCGCAGAACTCTAAGTACCCGAGCACTCGAAGACCTCCTGAGCAAGTACTCCTCTACATCACTCCTCGCCCGCGCGCTCGACAAAGCTCCACAAGTGACCGCTAAAACGGCTCACTTGATTGTTTATTCCAAGTGGGTGCATTACTAACTAGGCACCGTGCCTCGATAAAAAATACATATTCCTGGAACACGATACACTGTGCCCAGATGCCGCGCAAGCTTAGCGTGTAGGTAAGACCCCGCTGCGCAGATCGACCGGGCTGGGACTTGCCACAGGGCGTTTTCACTCCCAATCTTTTCCATGCTCTTGCATGATAGAAAAAGCCGGGAGGACGCGCCTAGGCTACGAAATTTACTGGCGGCAATTGATCACTGTAAGACCTGCAGCGGCATGACTTTTGCTCGACACCAGTGTTCCAAGCTCATGTCGAGGGGCGTGAGTTTGATTGGGCTACTGCGGTATTTTCCACTAGCGCATGTCACCAAGGCTTGACCAGTCGACTCCTTGGGCCCTTTCAGCTTAGCAGTCCCTCGAAACAGGTTTTGTCATGGCCCTAGACTGCCAGCGACCCGCGGTTGACCCGTGCATACATCGAAACAACGCAAGAATGGACTCGAGTCCCTGCGCGACTCTTCGAGTCCCCCAGGCACTCGGGGGCTACTAACGAGGGGGTGACCCCATGACTCCTATGGATGGGCCTACCCGGTGTACCCGAAGACAGAAGGCCCACAAAGATGCTGCCTGGGCCCAACCTTGGCCCACTAGTGGCACCGAAGTAGGAGTCCACGACTCGTAAGGAAGGTGCAAACCTGCCGTGCGGTACAAGATTAGGGTTAGGAAACCTCATCTGTAATCCAAGACGGGTTCCCCAAGACCTAGCCTAGTATATAAGGGCTGGGAGGGGAGACGTCGTGATCAACCAATACACAATCTGTAACCCTAGCCTTGTGCGCACTAGCCTTGGCCTTCCCTGTAATCACATCTCCAAGCAATAATATCGAGCAGGAACGTCTCCTCCTGTTAGCCGACGAGCTATCGTCCAACCTGTGCCTCTCATGACTAACCCAGGGTCCCTGATTATGGGATATGCTGGGGTTGATCCCCGTCAGCCACCCTCCTTTCTTCATCTGCAGCATGGAATTCAGCGGGTAAGTAGCACACCATATTGATATCTATACCTTCTTGAATCAATTCTTCTTCATCTTCTAAGGTGTGTATTGGACTTGAAGTCTCCTCGGACGAAGAAGTTGAAACAAGTGTCATGGACAATTAGACAAAAATTTCATCATCCTTTTCTGATGGCATATACGTCGCCGTAGTTGATGTAGAGGCAGATATGTTATCTTTATGTTTAGGCCTCCATATTCGCTTGGTGAATGCCACAGGCCAAATTTTATTGAACCATTCATCCTCTTGCTTCTCTGTTCCTGCTCCTCCTTCTCTCGGTTCCTCAGGCGCTGCAATCTTCTCTTCTTCGTCTTGGTCAACCCGGGAGGACACCATGTAGGTTGAGCATACTTAGAATCCCTAATCCCGACCTTGCTTGTAGTTGCTTCATGATCATTGGCCATGGGACTTTGTGGAAGAGCAAACACATCTTTATTCGGAGCAGCATCAATACTCGGAACAGCAGCACCACTCAGAACAGTAGTACTACTCGGAATGGCAGCTGCACCACTACTCGGGATAGTAGCTGTGTCCTTATTCGGATCAGCCGAGTCATGTTTACTCGGCTCTTTGAGTTTTAATTCTTCTGCACTTGGTGACTTGACGCGCCACACTTGCTTGTTAGTCTCTTTTGAATAATTTTGCGCTGGCCGGTTGAAACTGTTCGAACAACCTTGTGTGGGATAAGAAAGCCAGTTATTGCCAGATCTCCTAGGCGCTTCCCATCTTGAATAAAAAGTATACGAACCCAGTGGGAGCTGCCCCCACCTATTGTTGAAGCCACCCGTGTAACATGGAGCATAAAAATATGGCGACATACATGGTGCCGCCCATGACCCATATGTCCTTGCATATCCTAGAGATCCTTTGCTTGGTAGATGGCTTCGAGCGCTTCAAAATTGATGATGACCAGTTAGAGCTAGAACCGGCCGTTTGGTTTGCATATTTGGATAGCAACATGTCGAAGGTCGGCTTGATTTTCTCGCGCTTCCCGTGAGAGTCATTCTGCTTCCACTTGCCGACCTCTGGATTTTTGGGCTTAACAAATCTTGCACGAGCCCTGTCTTGCACCGGTGATTGCCCCCCCGAGTAATTCAGAACGTTCTGACCGAGTGGTTTTTAAGTCGGAAGACTCCCTCGACCGAATGCTTTGTGACTCGGAAGACCCTCTTGGCCGAGTGCTTTGTAACTCGAAAGACCCTCCTGGCCGACTAAACTGTAACTCGGGCTGCTTTCCTGACTCGGGTTGTTTTCCCTGCCGAGTAATAGCTAACTCGGATGCCCTCCTTTTCCGAGCTGCATTCAACTCGACACTTCATTGTAGCGCACCACTTGAACTTGTAGGGTCTTTGATGGTGATCTTGATTGTCACTCCACCTCCGGGTTGCTTGTAAATTGTTACTTGCCTCCTCGAGCTCTTGCTGCCATCCTTTTCCTTTCTGGACTCGCCAATGACAACGTTACTCTTGTTAGCTAAGTCGGCTATGTCTGGCCGAATTAAAACTCTCTTTCCTTCCAACTCCGTGGTGTTCATGGGGAAGGGTTTCTTGTCAACCTGCATCTGAGAAAAACTCAATCGTCCGGTGTTGATGGCCGATTGGATATGTCTCCGGAAAACATTGCAGTCATTAGTAGCATGAGATTAAGAATCATGATACTGGCAATAAGCGCGCCGTTTCAGCTCATCAAACGGCGGTAAAGTGTGAGAAATTCTAATCATCTTGTCTTGCAACAAAGCATCAAAAATCCTGTCACACTTGGCTATATCAAAGGTAAATTTTATTTCCTCATCATGATTCTTGCGAATGGGCTTAAGAGCATTACACGCAAATGGTTTATCTTTTGAAGACCAAAGAAATTCAGTGGTATACACGTCAACATCATCATCCGAGTCAACGTTGTTGTTGTCAATGGTGTTAAGTCGACTCCTGTTTATCCGATGCATTTCCTTTGCCTCATTAGCTCGACACTCTTGAACTAGAGCCCTTTCTAGAACTTGTCCGTTGCTCATGAGCTCGTGTCCCTCTAACTTTTCTTTCAAGTGGGATCTTAAGCCATTGAGAACCAAGTCGGCCATATCACGCTCCTTCATCTCCACACTATAACACCGGTTTCTTGTGTTCCTAAACCTTTTGATGTACTCGGAAACTGACTCATCATGCTTCTGTTTAACCGATGTAAGATGGGATAATTTTAACTCCACTTCTCCGCATAAAAGTTCTCATGAAATTTCTTTTCTAGGTGGAACCAAGTATGTATAGAGTTAGGAGCTAAATATGCAAACCATCAGAAAGCAGTACCCGTTAAAGATAATGAGAACAAGCGCACTTTATGATGTTCATGATTGGCTTCGCCTAGCTGAGCTAGGTACTGACTAATATGCTCCCATGTTGACTTGTCATCCGCCACATTGAATTTAGAGAACTCGGGGACTCAGTAACCAGGAGGATATGGCTACAAGTCAAAGTACTCGGGATAGGGTTTGGTGTAATTTCTCGGTTTTGGCATGAACCCTAATTTCTCATAAGCCATATGGTCCAATTCTCTCTTAAATTTGGCCGCTATATCTTCCATGGTGGATGGTTGGGCCAAAGTAAGAGAAGAACTAGCCATAGGGGCGGTTTGCATCGAAGGTGCCGAGTTGTAACTCGACACTGGTAAGCTTCCCATGCCGGCTTCTTGACTCGGTTGTCTAGCCGAGTAAGGCGCACTTTGAATAAGAATTGAGCATGGTATAAAAGTTGTGATTTGATTCTCTCTATTTTGGCTCACCAGTTGTCTATCCGATGGCCGGCTTGGTGGCGTGTTTTCCCTAGCCATACTATGTTTTGTCACGAGCTCATAGACATTGGTGGTACCTTGCGCAACATAGTATTGGACCTCAACTATTTGTTCAGGGGAGAAAAGGTTTTTTCTTACTGAGGTTTGTTGATGTCGATGTTTAGAGGCACGTACTCTGGATTTGCAACCTGCGAGATCACTCCTTGCCGATCTTTCTTGAAACATGTGAGGTACAATTCCTCATCTTCCTCATCTTTCTTCCGCTGTAGCTCCTCAATCTCTTCCCTGCGTTGTTTCCTCCACGGAATTAGGCCTTGGCGTTGTTCTTCCGACAACTCCTAGAGTGTTGTCTTGATGATGTTGTCAGTGTTGATCTCTGCTGACTTTTAATCGAGCTCGGGGTGCTCCCTCACCTGGAAGGAAAATATGTGCTCGAGTGGATGCTCGCACCAACAAAGTAATCACGACGTCAACAGAGTTCGGGTGCTCCCTCACCCAGAAAATCAGACACGTACTCGGGTGATCACTAACAGAAACAAACGTACTTACATAGTTCGGGTGCTCCCTCACCCCGAAGACAGTAAAGCATTCGAGTGACCAGTCGCAAGAACTCCAGAAAGTATTGAAAACTGCGATCTACTCGCTCACTCGACGACCTCCCGAGTGGGCGCTTTCTTATTTTCCCCGTTTGGACTCGTTAAAAGCTCCGCGAGTGACTACTAATAGACCACTTGATTGTTTATTCCAAGTGGGTCCATCGCTAACCAGGCTCCGTGCCTCTACAAAAAAAAATTATACCTGGGCTACGACACACTGTACCCAGATGCCACGCAAGCTTAGCGTGTAGGTAAGGCCCCGCTGCGCAGAATGACCAGGCCGGGACTTGCCGCAGAGCGATTTCACTCCCGATCTTTTCCATGCGCTCGCATGATAGAAAGAGCCGAGTGGACGCGCTCAGGCTATTTTCTTAGACTGGCAACAATTGATCCTATAAGACCTACAGCGGCATGACTTTGCTAGACACCGGTCGTTCCAAGTTCATGTCGAGGGACGTGAGCTTGATTGGGCTACTGCGGTATTTTCTACTAGTGCAATTCACCAAGGCTCGACCAGTCAACTCCTTGGGCCCTTTTCAGCTTAGCAATCCCTCGAAATAGGTATTGTCATGGCTCAAAACTGCCAGCGACCCGCGGCTATGCAGCGCTTACAAATAATAAAACATTGACAAATTTGAGTCCCTGCGCGACTCTTCGAGTCCCCCAGGCACTCGGGGGATACTGACGAGGGGGTGACCCCACGACTCCTGCGTGTGAGGATACCTGGTGTGTATGAAGACAGAAGGCCCGCTGGGAAGCCTCGACAGGCGCACGACTGGCCCAATCAAGGCACCGACGTAGGAGTCCGCGACTGATATGGAAGGCACGACTTGGCGCACAAGGCAAGACTAGAACTAGGAAATTATCTCTGTAATTCTAGTACGGACTCCCCGAGACCTAGCCTAGTATATAAAGGATGGGAGTGGAGACGCTTTAGATATCCAGTATTCGATCTACTCCCGTGGCCTTGCGAGAACTCGCCTTGGCCTCCCATGTAATCGCCCCCTCACGCAATAATATCGAGCAGGAAGTGCTTCTCCTGTTAGCCGACGAGTATCGTCCAACCTGTTCCTTCTCTATGACTAACCCAGGGTCCCTGACCATGGGATTTGCCGAGGCTGATCCTCGTCAAATTGGCGCCGTCTGTGGGAACACATCATGTTGGAATCTCGATCTCGGCGGCCTCGTCACCAACCACCGTCAAGGCAGCGACTCCGTCAACACTCATCGACTCCATGATTTGAGCAGACTCCGATCTGTTTGGATCCCTCGGCTTCATGGCTCACCCTCCGACCGTTCGACCGGCCTTCGCCGACCTGCGCACTGGCATCAACCCGACCTTCGGAGCGTACCAGATTTACATCAACCACTGGGGGACCCTGCGCCTCACAGATAGCACTCGAGCACCCGCAGCAACAGCCGCTACAGCAGCGATTGAAGCAATAGCCGCTACAGCAGGGATTGAAGCAACACCCACCCGCGCGGCGACCCTGCGAGTCAGCCATGACTCCCAACCCAACAAAGGACTACACGACACTCGCGACTACTCGAGTGGACCAACACCATGGAAGATACACAACATGCATGCAAGCAAGACAACAGTCAGGACACTGTCCCAGGTGTTCATGATGGAAGTTCACGAGCCAACCGCAGATGACAAAGGCCAAAACGACGATTCGAGCAGTCGTCGAGACGCTCGCGTAAGTAGAAAAACCAGTGATCCCGACAACATCGGTCAGGTCACCGTCACACTTGGAGAACCAGGAACCATACCAAGAAAAGTGTACAAAGAACTGGAGCACGGCAATCGCAGGAGCGACGAGCCAGAAAGCAGCAAGCGCCATACCCCAGGCCCGATGAAAGAGGACCATCACGTAGAAAAAATCTACCTGTCCAAAGAAGCAATTGCTACGCGACAAACTACTCCCGGAAAAAGCTACGCGAGACGAGCTTAGAGCATACAACAAATGGGCGAGTGAAATCACCAAGAAAACAAGACATCATCGTCTGGAATTAGAGAAGAAAGGAAAAACAGTCATCGACTCGAGGACCAACCGCAAGCCACCTCCCAGAAGCAACCCTTCCGACTACGATTACCCTGTCCGATCCAGATCCAGATTCAGTAATCTGAAACACACGGACAAGAATAAGGTAGCACGCAAACTGGATGACGACTTCAAGCTAGAAGAGGACGACGATGAAGAAGAGAAACTCACGACAGCAGAGGCCCTTATAACTGCCCAGGAACACCTATCTCGCGCGCAGAAAGGCAAGAAGGGCGGTTTAGACCACAATACGACGATGGCACTCAAAATAATGAAAGACGCCATCGCTGCCTCAGCACCTAAAAATGCAGGAGCAAGGCGAGTCCCCCGTGAGAAGACCCTGGAAAGGGACCCCAGTTCACCTGACGTCGACGACAGCAGCGACGACTGGCGCAAGCGCCCAAACAAAAACCACGAAAGCGACGTCAACGACAACAGACGCAACAACAATCGACGAGACGCACGCGACGACATAGCACAGAACAAGGTAAATCCAGGAAGACGAAGACGGGAAGCCCGCGAAGAATACTCGGACGAGCAAGCTTCCGACGAGGACATAGAACCATGCAGAGCACTGTGCTTCACACGATCCATACGAGAAACACGTATGCCGAAAGGCTTCAAGCTAAACTACACAATGCACAAGTACGACGGGCTGGAGGAGCCAGAAGCATGGCTCGACAACTACCTAACAGCCATCAAATTCCAGCGAGGAACCAATATCACAGCAATGCAGTACGTACAACTCACGCTCGAGAGCTCGGCGCGGCACTAGCTGAAGAACCTGCCGCGAGGATCAATCAGTTCCTGGAAGCAGTTCCGCAGCGCCTTCATCGAGAACTTCAAGTCCACATACAAACGACCGGCATCACTCGAGGAGCTGAGGGCCTGGAAGCAAGGATCCAGAGAATCCCTGCGAGCATACATCCAGCGATGGACCATACTCAAAAACTTAGCCGAGGATATATCAGACGAAAGCGCAATCGACACATTCAGGAGGGGCTTGCAAGGCATCGACTTCAAGGAGCAACTCGGGAAGATGAAGTTCCAAACACTCGCACGACTATTAGAGCAAGCCAACAATTGGGAAGACGGAGAAGACTCCGTGCGGAATGAATTAGAGATCCAAACAGCGCGCTCAGAACGCGACTACGACTACTACACCGGCGACAGAGGATTCGACAGAAGAAGAAAACGCCCGAGGCGTAACTTCTACGACGACAGAGGACCCGATTTGGTCGCGGCCGGCCTCCCGGATGATAGAGACGGCAGACATCGAGATGACAGCAGAATGCAGCATAGGGACAACCAAGAAGAAGCACCCCAAGTTCAGAAACGAGGTTGGAGATCAAGGCAGCCGCGAGATGACGCCCGAGTGTATCGCTCGGACAAAGAACAACTCGACGGATCATGTACTCTAGACGGGTTCAGAAACGAGCGCGGAGAAGTCAGATCAGGACACACCCTCAGAAACTGCAGGCGCTTCATCGAGCTCTCAGAATAAAAAAGCCGATCTATGACAACATCAGCACATCCTCTCACAAGCATAGCAGTCGGGACCATCGCCCACAATGCACCACCAGCCCCTGCAATGCCAGCAAGACAAGTAGCAGCAATACAAGAGCGGCGAACGACACCCGAGGAAGAAGAAAAATACCCAGAAGCAGATGTCCGGATTTACATGATACAAGAAGGAAGACCATCAAACATGCATCAGAAGCAGGTCACCAGACAAGTTTTCCTCGCAGTCTCCTCACACCCCGCCGTCCCAGCATACTTGCGCGGGTCCGAGACTGAAATGACCATCTCCCGAGAAGACCACCCACCAGCCATACCGCGTCCAGGACACGCCACATTAGTACTGGAAGCAAGAATTGGAAGCTACGACATGTCACGAGTCTTCATGGACGGTGGCAGAGGAATCAACATCATATTCACTAGAACCCTGGAAGAAATGCTCATCCAAAATTCGGGACTAAAAACCTCAGGCACAACCTTCCATGGAATTGTGCTAGGTAAAGCAGTCTACCCCCTCGGAAAAATAAGCCTCGAGGTGGTTTTTGACAGCACAAGTAACTTCCGCAAGGAAACATTGGACTTCAAAGTGGTCGACTAGAAATCACAATACCACGCCATCCTAGGACGCCCAGCCTTCGCGCGCTTCATGGAAGTTCCACACTATGCCTACCTCAAGCTGAAAATGCCGGGTCCGCGAGGAGTGATCGCAGTCAGCGGCAGCTTCATCAGATCCGACCGCTGCGACAAAGAGTTCCACAAGATATCATAAACCTTCGGAGCACACCAAGTCAGCAGAGCCGCAACATCAGAAGAAGAGGCTCTCCCATAGAAGAAAAAGGAGCAACCAGAGGACCCGTAGGCTTCGCACACCAAGAACCCATGCGAGTCCACCGCAGCAACTTACAATTCTTAGGGCTACCAAGCCATCGATCCAAATAAAAGGGCTGTCCTCAACAGCCCCCCCTCGTGTAAGAAACAACAGGAAGAATATTGAAAATATTTTTCCAAAAATTTCGCTCATTGGCACTCGGGGGCTCGCAGCAACAGCCATTCCCCGAGGCGTTCTTCGCTTACGCGACTCAAAAATTGGCACTCGGGGGCTCGCAGCAGCAGCCACCCCCCGAGGCGTTCTTCTCTTACGCGACTCAAAAATTGGCACCCGGGGGCTCGCAGTAGCAGCCACCCCCCGAGGTGTTCTTCGCTTACGCGACTCAAAATTTGGCACTCGGGGGCTCGCAGCAGCATCCACCCCCTGAGGCGTTCTTCGCCTACGCGACTTAAAAATTGGCACTCGGGGGCTCGCAGCAGTAGCCACCCCCCGAGGGGTTCTTCGCCTACGCGACTTAAAAATTGGCACTCGGGGGCTCACAACAGTAGCCACCCCCAGAGGCGTCCCTCGCTCACGCGACGAAAAAATCAGCACTCGGGGGTTTGCACTCAGCAGCCACCCCCCAAAAGAGTTCCTCGCCAAAGACTTAGCAACCCGCAAGACTAACCTGTACCACAAAAGATTCATTTATAACAGACAAGCAAAGTAAAACAAAAGGGAACAGCAGCACACGTTGTCCAACAAAGGAACCAGCGCCAAGCAAAGCCTAATCCCCAGGCTTTGATTTTACTGTACACAGAGCACCCAATCGACGGTCTTTATCCTCGACCGCCCACTTCACAACTTGACTTGCAGGCTTGTCCGCTACGGCATAATGGTCGTCCATCGGCTGAGCTCGACCACCAGGAGGACCTTGAGCTGCCAGCATAATGTCCACCCTGACCAATGACTATGGACAAATGCAAAAGCACAACGAGCCCCCGCATAAATCTGGTGATTGACTACACGCCGAAGGTCCGCAGGTTGAGAGAACACCTGACAAATCTTTTCAAGAGAAGACGGGACAGGATCCAAAGGATAAAACTCAGCAAAGATCCTACCAAAACACCCTGCAACAGTATTGAAGAGCCCGCGGTACCCTCTCAACCCGCATCCGCAGAATGGCGAACAACCGAGCACGCGCCCTATCCATCCAGAAAGTATTGTTCGCCTGCACAACCGGGTACTCCAGCCACAACAATTCCGACTGTACAGCTTCCTCTTCCTCACGAGAACACCCAGCAAGCACTTCGTAATGAAGAACAAAATATCAGCCGCAAGCACAAGGAAAAGAACTCGCATAGTCGAGCAGTCGAAGAGAGACAAACTCACCCTTCAGAAGATCAGACAACTTTATCACCCAAGCCGCCAAGCTATCCAAGACAGCTTCAACACGTTCACGTTTCGAGCGATGGACTGCAACAACACCTTTCAGGCGAACGATCTCACGCTCGGCCTCTTTTAGCCGCAAGCAAACAGACTCGTAGGCACCCTCACGAGCATCCTCCTTCAGCAAATTCCAAGCCCGAGAAACGCCCGGGGTGGCCTACGGCAAAGAGGAACAAGTCAAAAGAAAGAGACATAAAGAAGCACAAAAGAGCAAAGCAGTTCGATGAATTAAATCCACCGTCCCGCAGGAGGGACATTACAGCTCAATGTTTCAAAACAAAAACCAGTTCAACCTACTCCTCGGCTGAAGAATTACGGTTATCAGCCTCCACAACGAGCTGCAGCTTGCGGGCCAGCCGAGTGGCTCGAGCACTCTGCTTGTCTGTATAATTAGGCAGAATATCCACCATGGAATCCTCAATGGGGACACCATGCCCCACAAGAACAACAATAGACGTGGCAAGCCCACTCACCACGTTCTCGCGAACCAAGCCCTCCAGCTGATCACCGTCCGGACCGAGGGCAGCAACCAGAGAATCAAGACCCTCTGGACTCTTCTCCTCATCCGGGAACATATCCTCATGAAGAAGCTTCAGGATAGTTGAAGCCTTGAGCACAAACATCCCCCAGAGCTACAGCAGCGCCCGAGACAGCATCCACAGCACCACAGAGAGTGCCTGATCCTGCAGCAGCCACCTCCACCACCCCAATACCCGCAGAAACTGGAAGAAGGAAAAAGACTCAATACCCAGAAATTTCAGGGACGAACAAACCCCAGTAAACGGAAGAAAGGAACATTCCACGAACCAGCCAAGTCCCGCAGGCGCTCGCACTCAACTTTCTCGACTTGGAGAAACTGCTCCTCCACCCGCCGCAACTACTCGAGCTCGCCATGCTGCGCCTGCAGGTCCCTTTCCTTGGATTCCAGAACGGCCCGAAGCTCAGCGAGCTCCATTTTTGCAGCCTCTGCCTGCTTCTCAGCACCTTTCTTGCGACCTGCGGAATGGAAACCAGTCAGACAAAACCAACTAGCAAAGGAAACAAAGACCAAGAATCAAGATCTCACGTCTCATAGCGGTCAAGCTCCCCTGGACCGAGTCATTAGCATGTCGGCACCGATCAGTCTCAGTCAGCACACGTTCGCATATCCGGAACAAAGGCTGAATTCAAGTAAATGCACCAGTCAAAGCCTACGAAAGAAGAAAATCAAGCTCAAGACTACAACCAACCACAAATGATTTCTTGCAGCCTTGGGAGCTACTCCCATTGGGAGCACTGCCGTGATCCCAATATTCAAAAGATCGACAAAAGAGAAAAACCCAAGCTAAAAACTGCAACCAATAAAAAATGATCGCTTGCAGCCTCGGGGGCTACTCCAACAAAGTTTAGAAGGACAAGAAGTCCCATACCTGCTCCGCCATGCGATCAAAGAACTTTGCCTTATCTTCAGCAGAAAGATCCTGCCTTTCCAAGAAGTGCTCCTCAGGAATCACTGGTTTGACATCCGGAGGAAAGTCCCGTCCAAGATCTGCAGCAGCCGCAGCAGATCCCCCCCAGACGGAGCAGTCGCAGGAGTTCCCTCCGCACCTGCAGTCACAGGGGTCGGCCCCGCACGTGAAGCCACACGAGTCACAGAGTCAGCTGGCAGATCAGGCGCCACGCCAGAGTCAGTCGAACGAGCATCAACAACAGCGGCACTCGCAGAAGAAGCAGCTGGAACAGGAGAAGTCCTACAAGCAACATATCTTGAGAACATGAGTCAAAACAAAAATAGCAAAATGACCAAGCAGAAAGTTATACTAACCAAGCATGTGCAGCACCCGGATGAAGCAATATCCCGAACTTGCGTTTTTTTGGGGCAGCCGAAGGAGGACACGGCACAACAGGTTAAACGACTGCTGGCAAATCATCGCCGTCACCCGCCATGTCACGACCACTCGCACTCAAAGGGCGAGTGTGTTTGACACGCAAAGGACTCGAATCCCCAGAGTCATCTGCAACTGATGGCCGACCACCCGCTGACTGGACAGCATCAACATCCGAAGCACCCCCGTCACTCGCAAGCACAGGACCAACATCAGCCGCACCAGGTTCATCAAGTATTTCCACATCTTCAGGCTGCGGCGGATTGTTAAACAAGGGAGTATGACCCTACAGACCAGAAAAACATCAGTAATCAACAGAAATGAGTCAAAATCACAAATAGAAAATTCAAGACAAGCACCTGGGGAAGAGGTAAATCAGCAGCGCAAGGACGGACAAGGCTCTCCTCCCCAATACTCGTACACTTCGTGACTTGCTGAACCCGAGTCAAAAGGTCACCATCAGAGAACTCCTCGGGCAAAAACCTGGTCGAGTCGTCGGGCCCAGTGTATTGCCACATGGGACACGCCCGATGCTGAAGCGGCTGCACGCGTCTCCTCACAAACACGGAGATAAGCTGACCGTCAGTCAACTCATCCTTCAAAGCAGAGATCTTTTGGACCAATGGCTCCACAAGAGATACCTCGCGAGCAGACAAAAGATGTGCCCACGACGATCGCTTAACCGCTCACGTAGCAGAATCGAAAGGGGCAAGACCAAATTGCTGCCCCTCCACGCGCCGATCCTTCAGATAAAACCAACTTCTCCGCCATGTATAGACGGAGTCCAGCTTTTCCAGATCAATTTTCGGGCGGCAGGGCGTCAATTCATTTCTATTCGCTCGCCACGGCAGCCCAACCTGTCAGGCGGACCAGCAACGTCGCATCTCAGCAACGCGTACCAAGTACGCATCTTCGTTCAACATCCCGCTCCTCACAAGTTTTTCATATTATTCCAAAAATCCTTTACTCCCATTGGGAGTACCTTTTACTCGAGCTCGGGTGCTCCCTCACCTGGAAGGAAAAGATGTGCTCGAGTGGCTGCTCGCACCAACAAAGTAATCACGACATAAACATAGTTCGGGTGCTCCCTCACCGAGAAAATCAGACACGTACTCGGGTGATCACTAACAGAAACAAACGTACTTAAAGAGTTCGGGTGCTCCCTCACCCCGAAGACAGTAAAGCATTCGAGTGACCACTCGCAATAACTCCACAAAGTATTGAATACTGCGATCTACTCGCTCACTCGACGACCTCCCGAGTGGGCGCTTTCTTATTTTCCCCGTTTGGACTCGCTAAAAGCTCCGCGAGTGACTACTAATAGCCCACTTGATTGTTTATTCCAAGTGGGTGCATTGCTAACCAGGCTCCGTGCCTCTACAAAAAAACAATTATAAATGTGCTATGACACACTGTACCCAGATGCCACGCAAGCTTAGCGTGTAGGTAAGACCCTGCTGCGCAGAACGGCCGGGCCGGGACTTGCCGCAGAGCGATTTCACTCCCGATCTTTTCCATGTGTAAGAGCAAAGTTTTGCCCCCGTGTGTTTTGGATATTGTTGGACATAACAGTAGAGGAACTAACAATGTTTTCTAGTATAAACAGTTGCATAGGTTCCTGAAGGTCAAGCCATGTGATAAAGCTTCAGGGAAGGTCTTCATGTTATCGAAGCATTACCCTCGGAGCGAAGCTTAATCACGAAGGATGAACACCAAAAATGAAGGTGTCCTGAAGCTCTACACATTGAAGGAAATGAAAAAGACGGCGCAAGACTTAGATGTTTTTATGTAGTTCTTTTTCTGTTCCTTGAGTCATAGGACAAACCGTACTAACAAGAGGGGTATTTAGTTTGTGGACATCGAAGTCATTGAGAAATGCTCAGATCAAATACAGACCAAGTGAGAAGGCTGAGTGAAGAAATCTCATGTGTACTAAGTTAAGCTTCGGTAGCAAAGACTTCGTTCTTTGGCTTCTGAAGCAGAACCCAGTCCGTGAGTCAGCTTTACTTGTTCCTCAAGTAAAGATGCGCATTGATGACAAATCCGACCGTTGTGGACACGTGTCAAGCTGTCACCTCGGGTCAGTTTGGTCATTCCGCACCTCGGGATCACCAACTATAAATACGCCGCCCCCGCCTCCATTTGCGGGTGGCTGCTCTAAGATCATTCCAAGAGAGACTGTAGAGAGCAACCCAAAAACGCCACCGAAGCAAAACCCAAAATCCAGATACTGAAGCCTAAGTCCTATTGATCTGAGTAGATTTGAGATGACTTAGGTGAAAGCTTGCTAGCCTTTTTATCTTGGAGAACTGCAAGTCTCCTAGACGGTTAGAGAGTTGTTCTTCAGAGAGCGAAGAGTAATTGTCGCCTCGAAGTCCAGTTTGTCAAAGGTTTTGGTGATTTCCTCAATAATCAACCACGAGTGAAGAACCGACCAAGCTCAAGGAGTTTGGTGCGGTGGAGCAACGGACGGAGAGAGATTTGCTCCAGGTGTTCAATCACCAGTCCCTCCAACCAGAGTTAGCGCTTTGCAGAGTGTGAACTGGTCGAACAAACATCGTCGAGTCCCAGTTCATTTTACTTCAAGCATTTACCTTCAGTATTGCACTTGCTTCACTGTTATGCTTCAATGTGTTTTGATTCACTGCATTTAGTTTCATTTCCAGTTATTCTTATGCTTCACTTCAATAGTTTCAGTATAAAATTTTGAAGTAATCATTCACCCCCTCCCCCTCTGGTCACATACTTGGACTTTCAATTGGTATCAGAGCTATTCACTCCCTACACTCTGTGTGTTTTGGATTAACCTCCTGGAGTGTATTCAAGTATGTCTTCTAGTATGTCTTTCGCAGCTATTCGCTCTGGCGAACCTATTCCTATTTTCAATGGGAAGGACGACCCGTACTGGAAGGACCAGATGAAAAGAAATATCATGGCTATCAACTCAACTGCCTGGCAAGTTGTCTTGTATGGAGTCACTGTTTCCGATGAGAAGGCCATCACCCCTGAAGAAGCAACACTGATTGATCTTGATTCTGTTGTTTGGGTTTTCATCACCAATCACTTGACACCTGAAAAGTATCATGAAGTGAAGAATATTCCAACTGCCAAAGGTGTCTGGGACTATCTTGAAAAAATTGGTGAAGGTGTTTCTTCCCAGAAAGATGCCAGAATTGACACACTCCGAAGCAAATTCTATCGCTTCAAGAGAAACGAGGGTGAAAAAGTCAGCTCCATTTACAGCAGACTCACAACTCTTGCTAATGAATTGATTTCCCTCGGTGCTGATGACATTACTCCTCACTCTGTTGTGAGAACTT
Source organism: Bromus sterilis (assembly GCA_950022295.1). Lineage (NCBI taxonomy): Eukaryota > Viridiplantae > Streptophyta > Magnoliopsida > Poales > Poaceae > Bromus > Bromus sterilis. Next base: position 170,564,595 of record OX465595.1, on the reverse strand, counting down.
TGCTTCGCTCATTGGATGACTCGTTTGATCACATTGTGCTGATGATCAAGGAAAGGACTGATTTCAGACGTCTTGTTGCTGCTGATGTTCTTGAGAGACTCACTACCTTTGAAATGGAAGAAGATGAGAAACGTGACATAAATGGTTCACGAAGAAAAACTCACGCTTTGAAAGAAAAAGCTTCACGTCATTCTTCACCCGAAGTCAGTTCTGCTTCAGGTGTCGAATCAGATGATCCTGCAAGCATTGGAAAGGATTTGGCACTGATCATGAGACGCTTCAATCGCTTCCAAAGAAAAGGTTTTTCTTCACCAAGAAAGAGCTATTCTTCAAGAAGCTCTACTCACTCATCTCACCGTTCATCCTCAAGAAGCTCTCCATCAAAAGACAACTGTTGCTACAAATGCAAGAAACCAGGTCACTACATTGCTGATTGCCCTCTGTGGGAAGCTGAGAACAAAGCAAAGCATTCGCTCAGAGACTCCTCATCCAAGTACCACAGATCTTCCAGAAGCTATGAATCCAAGAGACATGATTCGAGTTCGAGAAGAGATAAGAAGAAAGATTCTGATGATGACAAGAAGAAGAAGTATCACAAGAAGCGTGAGGGTTCTTCATCGAAGACTCACTCGTCTCGTCGAAGCAGCTCTCACCGAGCCAAGGCCTATCTGGGAAAGGAGATGAACTCCGAAGACGAAGCCTCTGGGTCCGAAGCTCATTCAGGCTCAAGGTCTGGGTCTGGGTCCGAATCAGATGGTGTTGCTGGTTTGGCATTCGGTTCAGCAGATGCTTCGGCAAAAGCTTCGAGCTCATTCTTCATCAACAACAGTAGTGAAGATGAATCTCCTGCATATTGCTTCATGGCCAAGGCGAAGGTATCTTCATCAAAATCTAACTATGATACTTCTGACTGTTCCTCATATGACAGTGATTCTAAGATAAGCTATGCTAAACTTGCTAAAATTGTTTCAATCCAACAAGATGAACTTGATTCACTAAGCAAAACCATTAAGAAATCAGAAACTCTGTTGATCGATGAGATAGAGAAAGGTCAAACTTTAACTAATGAGCATGAAGCTCTGAAAGAAAAGTTTGAAGAATTATCCTCTCGGCATGATCTTCTTTCAGTTGATTATGAGAAGCTCACCTATGAATTTCTTCAGAGGAAAATGGCTCTCGAAAAACTGAAAGAGGCTCATGAAGAGTTGGAAAATGTCAATCTCTCTCTCATGGCTCAACAAGGTTCTGAAGCAAATCATAAAACTGAATCACCTTGTTTGGATTGTTTGTAACGAAGCAAAATTGATTCCAAAGGCAAAGCTCCTATTGTTATTGATGATACTAATGCCTCCGATGAGGAAAACCCTGCTGTTACCGAGGAACTCCTCAGGTTGAAAAACTTATTTGATACAGGCATGTTCAAAAGTGTGCAAGGTCACCAGTATCTCTGTGATATCCTGAGGAAGGCTCTGCTTCACAGGAATCCCAGGAATGAAGGTGTTGGTTTCGAGAGAAAGATAAACACTGATGGAACCTATTGGGAACCTGAGAAGTATCCTAAGACTGTTTGGGTCCTTGCGAAAGGGAACCCCATTGATATAGCTAACCTTTCAGGTTTTGATTGCAAGATGAACAAAGCTATTGTAGACGAATCACTTGATTCTGACTACAAGCTCATCAAAGATGAACAGGGAAAGGTTACAGCTGAGTATGTTGGTACTCCTCCTAAGAATGGCTTCTATAAGAGGCAGACATGGGTGAAGAAAGCACTTGTGGAAAAACTGCCTGCTAACCATACCATGCAAGGAAAGTCTTCGGTACCACCGAATCATTTCTATTCTCTTGAAACGAGAAATGATCCTCTGGTGACCGAATCAAATGTTCCGCAGAAGCAATACTATCGCACTGGTCGTCATACTTATCGTCCTCATAATAATCATACTAAGATTGCATATGCTCATTCTTATGCTAACCATTCGCAGAGGACTTACATTTATGGTGTGCTTGATGGTACACCGAAGCAATACACTCCTGTTCGATTTAATATTGCTTCAACCAGTGCGTCAACATCTTCTCAGTCACCTGCTCATTTGTGGGTGGTTAAGAAGAACTAATTCTTCTACAGGGCTATGTCTCCGGTGGATCCGAATGGGTCATGGATAGTGGTTGCACAAATCATATGACCGGAGACAAGGAGTTTGTCACCGAAGAAAAATTATCTCACTCCTCTCAGAAGTAAATTACCTTCGGTGATAACAACAAGGGTAAAGTTTGAGGTTTGGGTAAGGTTGCCATATCGAAAGATAAGCACATTGACAAGGTTATGCTAGTCCAATCCCTTGGATATAATCTAATGTCTATTTAGAAGTTATGCGATATGGGTATGCTTGTTCTATTTTCTGCTTCGCGTTGTGTTGTCTTTTCACAGGATGACTATGCGTTTGTCTTCGAGGGTTACTGAAAAGGAGACTTATACATTGTTGATTTTTCTTCGGGCCCTGCTGTATCCACATGCTTAATGGCAAAAGCTTCATCTGGTTGGTTATGGCATCGAAGACTTGGTCATGCAGGGATGAGAAATCTTCATAACTTAGTGAAGAAGAATCATGTTATTGGCCTTAGCGAAGTTAAATTCGACAAGGATCGTCTCTGCAGTGCTTATGAAGCTGGTAAAATTGCGAAGAAACATCATTCAGCGAAGACTATCATGACTACCACTCGTCCTCTTGAATTGCTTCATATGGATCTCTTTGGTCCTCAAAATTATGCAAGCCTGGGAGGAAATAAATATGGTCTAGTTATTGTTGATGATTTCTCTCGTTATATTTGGGTTTTCTTTTTGGATGACAAGAGCAAAGTTGTTGAAATCTTCAAGTCATTCGCCAAGAGAGCTCAAACATAATATGAAATATCTCTGAAGCATATCCGAAGTGATAATGGAACTGAATTAAAAAATACTCGTATTGAAGATTTTCTTGATGATCATGGTTTTACTCATGAGTTCTCTGCTGCTTATACACCTCAACAGAATGGTGTTGTTGAAAGGAAGAATAGAACTCTCATTGAGATGTCCAGAACTATGCTTGCTGAATACAAGACTCCTATTAGGTTCTGGGCCGAAGCAATTAACACTGCTTGTCATATCATTAACAAGGTTTACCTTCACAAATTTCTGAAAAAGACTTCACATGAGCTCATCACTGGTAACAAACCAAATGTTTCGTACCTAGGGTATTTGGTGCTCCATGCTTCATTAGAGATATGAATCATAGCTCCAAATTTTCCCCTAAGGCTCATGAAGGTTTTCTGTTAGGTTATGGCTCAAACTCTCATACTTACAGAGTCTATAACTCTCACTTTAGGAAAATTATGGAAACTGTGAATGTGAGGTTTGATGAAACTAATGGCTCTCAAAAAGAGCATTTGCCTCATGATCTAGATGAACCTCCTCTTGATGAAGTGATCAGGTCCATGGCTATTGGAGAGATTCTCCCTGTTGAAGCCACTGCTAGTCAAGCAAATAGGGATGATGATGGTCCAATGTTCCCACACATAGCCCGGGGCGCTGGAGATCAACATCCTGAAGAAAATGATGAACAGGACGAAGAAGAACAAAGGAACGAAGGAAATGCTAATCCCGAAGGAAATGCTGAAGCTGAAGCAGATCCTGAAGCAGAAGCTGAGCCTGAAGCTAATGATTCGACCTTATCACGAGTTCGAAGAAGAGTTGATGTTTACTCAATTCTTGAAGAAATTCATCAACCAGGTCGTCCTACAACTCGCTCTCGTACTCGTTTGTCTAACTTCTGTGGAAATTTTTCGTTTGTCTCCATGTTAGAACCGTCAAAGTTTGATGAAGCCATGAAGGATCCAGATTGGTTAACTGCCATGCTCGAAGAACTTAACTAGTTTGAGCGAAACAAAGTCTGGTCCTTAGTTGATAGACCTGATCCCACGAAGCACAACATCATTGGTACACAAAGTGGATTTTTCGTAACAAGCAAGATGAAGATGGTATAGTGGTAAGAAACAAAGCACGACTGGTAGCACAAGGTTACACCTAAATTGAAGGTATCGATTTCGGTGAAACTTATGCTCCTGTTGCTCGTCTCGAATCCATTCGTGTTATGCTTGCTTTTGCAAATTTCAATGGTATTCTGCTTTATCAAATGGATGTGAAAAGTGCTTTTCTTAACGGAGATATCGAGGAAGAAGTGTATGTTATGCAGCCTCCAGGTTTTGAAGACCCGAAGAAACCCGACATGGTGTACAGGTTACACAAGGCCCTTTATGGGTTGAAGCAAGCACCTCGTGCTTGGTACGACACATTGAAGGATTTCCTTCTAAAGAAAGGCTTCAAACCAGGAACCACTGACCCAACACTTTTCACTCGATCTTATAATGGTGATTTGTTTGTATGTCAAATATATGTAGATGATATCATTTTTGGATGCACTAACACTGAAATCAGCGAAGAATTTGCCAAAATGATGTCGAAGAAATATGAGATGTCTATGATGGGTGAATTGAAGTTCTTTCTTGGACTTCAAATCCGTCAACAAAAGAATGGCACCTTTATTTCTCAAGAAAAATATCTCAAGGATTGCCTGAAGAAGTTTGGTCTTACTGAATGCAAAACTATCAAGACGCCTATGCCTACCAATGGCTTCTTAGATGCAGATGAGAAAGGGAAAGCCTTCGACCAGAAGAAATATCGGTCTATGATTGGATCCCTTTTATATCTTTGTGCATCTAGACCTGACATTATGCTTTCAGTATGTATTTGTGCTCGTTTTCAGGCAAATCCAAAGGAATCTCATCACACTGCTGTAAAGCGAATTCTTCGTTATCTTGCTCACACACCTACCTTGGGGCTGTGGTATCCCAAGGGAGCTCAGTTTGATCTCATTGGGTATTCTAACTCTGACTGGGCTGGTGATCGTGTGGATAGGAAGTCAACTTCAGGGACTTGTCATTTCCTTGGAAGATCACTTGTGTGTTGGGCTTCAAAGAAGCAAAACTGTGTTTCAATATCTACTGCTTAAGCCGAATACATTGCTGCTGGGTCATGCTGTACTCAGATTCTATGGCTGAAGCAAACGCTGAAGGACTATGGTATTCATGTGAAGAAAATTCTGCTCCTATGTGATAATGAGAGTGCAATCAAAATTTCCCACAATCCTGTACAACACTCTCGCACGAAGCATATTGACATTCGTCATCATTTTCTTCGTGACCATGTTCAGCGTGAAGATATTGTTATCAGTCATGTCAGGACTGAAGATCAACTAGCAGACATTTTCACGAAACCATTGGATGAGAAAAGGTTCTGTACGTTAAGGTGTGAGCTCAATATATTGGACTCACGACATGTACTGTAAGACCGAACCTTTTACTTATGTACTTCGTCACTTACCTCTTCTGTTTCGCTGTCTGTTTTTTGCTTCGCTTTCTTTATCTTATTTCTTTTGGTATTAGTCCTCTATGCTTATCACCTTTTGCTTCGTTTGGTTTTTCTTTGAGGTGATAAGTTTTGGACCCTACCCCTTCTGTTTCTTTTTCTTTCTAACTCTATCTGTCCATATTGGGTGAGCACAATTGAAACGGAAAGTATTTTGCTTCGAACATCATTGAGTTCCGAATCAAATGCTTCCAATTCTTATCGAAGTTTTTACTCAAGTCGAGGACATATTCTTCGGTCGTTGAGATCCCGTCAAATCCGGGTCGTTGAGATTCTCTCGCGATTCGCCACGAAATCCTCGCCGTAGAATCCGGAGAGACAACCGCTGGGGGCCGTTCGATCTGATCTGACAGCTCCTGTCTGACCAGCCTATATAAGGCATCTCACCCTAGCGAAGCCATCCCACCTCCTCATTCGCATCTCCCCGGAATCCCCTCTCTCTCTCGAGCGCCGCCGAGCTCTTCGTCTCCGTCGCCGCTCTCGCCGCTTCACTGCCGGAAGAGCGTCACCGTGGACTTCACGCCGTCGACGAGCACATCCTCTCCGCTCTTCGCCGTCGTAGTTGCTTGACGCCACCGAGATAGGGTACGCCAAGCCTCGGTCCAATCTCCTTCTCTGTTCTTTCTTTTCCAGATTGGATCCGTGTTCTTAGTATTTTTGGTTGATATCTTTAGGTTTCTTTGATCCGTTGGATCGTTGCACCGTTGCGAAACCTGTTTCTGCTAGTCAAGGTTTCCTCCTCGATTCAGGTTAGAAGTTAGGGTTAGTATCTATATGTTCTGTGTTAGGGTTTCTGATCATCATTGTGTGAAGTTAAGTCTAGCTCAGAACAGACCAGAATCCCTACCCAAATTCTTCACTAAATCTCTTTTCAAAATTGTATTTGGATCGAAACTTTTGCTGGTGCTCATTCCATACTTGCCTTTTTCCCTCGCAACCCTTATGCTTTTTCACAGGATGTCTGGAGAGTTAGGCTTCGGAAATGAGTCTCCCAATCTCGATCACATCAACGAAGCAAAACGGTCTGCTCCGAAGAAGAAAGGAGGCAGAATGAAGGAAACAACAACGCCAGAGGCATTCCCAAATCAACTCGCATTGCTCTGGGTTATGACACACCTCCTGAAGAGACCAAGGATCAGCGCAAGAACCGCTTGCAAAACATTCGCCGGTACTGGGCTGTACGATGGTACAAATACAAGAGCATTCCCACATGGAAATGGACTATGCAATTTGCCTTCAGTCCACCTTATCAGTATACTTCAGCCATGTGCAGTCAGTACATTGAAGAGAATCGTCACTTGTAATACCCAGTCCCACCGAAGCTTCCTCACCCCAACACTCTCAAAACTCCTGATGATTTTCCAGAAGAACAAGAACGATTGAGACTCGCTGCTGAAGCCAAGAGGCTGAAAGAAGAGAAGAAGGCAGCCAAGTTGGCTGAAGCAGAAGCCCAAGGTGCTGGGCCAAGTTTGAAGAAGAAGAAGAAGCTGAAGAAGAAGTCTGCTTCTCCACCCCATGCTACATTTGAAGATGAAGAACATGCCAGACTAGAGCAAGCTGCTCTGGAAGATTCCATCATGGATGAATCCAATGCAGCTGATAACGAAACTGAATTCGATGCAGATGACGAATCGGATGATCTTGCTCCCCCCAAGAAGCAAAGACTTCAGATTCCACCGAAGAAAAAGCTAGGAGAGAAACCTGAGGCTAAGGTCAAGCCTTCTGCTCGTCCCACCATTGATCTCTGCAACTTGGTTGTCACGAAGCCCTTGGCCTCCAAGCCACCGGCTGATGCCCCCGACTCTGAGAGGCGATCAAAGCAGAAGCACGACCCCGCCAAGAGACAACCGGCAAAGGCTTCATCACCAACGAAGCCCAAGCAGTCTGCTGCAAAAATCCCTTCAGTGAAGCACAAGCTCACTGAAGAAGAATTGAGACAAAAAGACCTCGCGGAGGCACTTGAGCGCAACATCCATGCCAGAAGCGCAGCTGAGAAGAAGAAGGCAGATGAGGATGCTGCCAGACAGAAAAAGGAGTTGGACTCAGCCAAGATGGCTGCAGAGAAGGCTGAGACGAAGCGCAAGCTCGCCGAAGCCGCAAAGAACGAAGAAAAAGCTGCTGCTGAAGCTAAACAACTTGCTGAACATGAAGCTAAACGCAAGGCCTCATTAAAAGGTCTCAGGACGAAGAAAGCTAAAAAATCTGCTAGGGCAAGTCAGAAGAAGCCCGTAGTTGATATGACTCCCTCAGCTATTCCAACGAAGCAGAAAGGCATATCTTTGCCTGAAGCTCAAGCTGAAGCTGATCGTCAGAGTGACCATTCATTCCCTGACTCACGTGAAGGCGAACTCTGGGATTAGTTGGGCATCACTGAAGCCCTTTGGGAGAAGTGTGCTGCTGAAGATCCTGATGCTGTTGACTTTGGAGAAGTGTACATCTCCAGGTCCATCGAAGCTATGATCTCCACCATGATCAGTCAGCTGAAGGATCTGCATTCAAGAGACAGGGCTGAAATGAAAAAGATTCGCAACTATCAGAAGCGAGCTGAATCAGAACCTGATGAAGAATTCAAACAGCACGCCCTGCAATTGCTTCAACGAGTGACAGAAGTCAATTCTACCACCAAGGACAATATCAAAATCTACAAAGGCAAAGTTAAGGCCGCTGTAGATGACATGGTGAAGACCCATAATGCTTCCACTATGGAAAGTGAATCGAGGAAACGCAAGGCTTCGCCCGAAGCTGAACGATATGTTGCACCACCGTCTCCTATGTCTGCTCCATCAAAGGCAACAGGACCCTCACCGAAGAAGAAAACCACCAAGAGGCGCAAGGTTACTTTGGCCTCTGCCGCAGACATGGATACAAGTGATGAACAGCCCCCGAAATCTCTTGAAGCCGTTCCCACTCTTGCACCGAAGCCAAAGCCATCCAAGCCCGCATCAAAGCCTTCAGCTCCACCCACCAAGACTCCCACACCTCCTCCTACCAGAACCACCCCCAAGCAAAATCCACCACAAAGAGCTCCTAACCCCACTCCAACGCCTGCACGAACCCCCACACCCATACCACCTCGAGTTCCCACACCCATTCGTGCTCCATCCCCAGAACCACAAAGGATTCCCACTCCACCAGTTGCTCACGCACCACCTCCATCACCTCCCCGTGAAGCTAATGCTCCATCACCAACCCACTCCAGAACCCATGTAACCCGAGACTTTTCCCCCGCCAGCACCGTTCAAGATTCTGAAGCTCATGTGCCCGACACTGAAGCACATGCTGACGAAGAAGAACAAGTACAAATTCTGAATCCGTCGCAAGAGCAAGCGCTTGTTGTCGCTCAATCTGCTGGCCCTTCAAGAGCCAACCCATTTGCTCCTCCGCAAAGGATTCGTGAGCGCTCGCGCCCCTGCCAAGATACCCAGCTTGATTCCAATTACCCTCGTGAAACGTTTCCTATTTTCAAGGGTGCTGGTTATCCTTCAAGGCATGGCCCGGAATTTGACCTGGAACTGCATAGGAAGCGTCATCGATTCTTTGGCGTTAGTCCTTATGCTTCTGACCGAACAGCGGATGATCTTCGCTTTTGGACTGCTGAACAACAAGTCTTATACACCAAAGTCTTCTGCCAGCAAGGAGTTCTGTTTAGACACAAGTTCCTGGACTTACGAAGTCTTTCCACTGCATCCTGCTTTCAGAACGTCCTCGAAACTATTGAGAATCAGAAGTTGTCAAGGTTGTTTGCGTTGAGCACTCCCTTCAACTCAGAGCTCATCAAGCAATTCTATGCAACCCTTTATGTGTCTGGTGATGCCAATGAACCCAGCTCATGGACGCTAGAATGGATGATTCAAGGCAAAGTCTTCAGGATGTCCTCTGCCGAATTCATGGAAATTGTCAATATTCCACGGCACTCTGGAGTCCACGAAAAGATTCATATTGCGCCTGATCTGTCTGAAGAAGAATTTGCAACCCTGTTGGATCCTGAAGCCACTGATAACTGCATACCTCAAAACATTCGCCCGAAGCATTTGAATTTCAGTTCAAGAACTTGGTTCTTCATTCTATCAAACTCATTGATTCCTTTGAGTACTGCTTCGGAAGAATCGAATCTTTATCCTGAGACAAGGCATGCTATTATGAAGCTCACACATGGTCTTTTATTTGACTTTGAGGATTGCTTCATTAGGAATTTGGTTCATGCAGCAGAGCTACCTTTCACACTGAAACCCTATGCTCCCTGGCTGCAAGTTGTATGTAACTATGGCTGGAACGAAGACTTTGTGGCACGCCATCATCCGAAGCTTTTCCTCCCACCAGTGCGTGACGCTTTGGAACTGCTGAGGAAACCCAATGATCCATTTTCCACATATGTTGGTGTGCGCCATGAAGTCAATGAGCGCAACTTATCCAAGACGTTCCAGAAAGACTGCCATCATTTTGAAGTTAATCTTCGCACGCAGCAAATGCTTGACAACTTCATTGAAGAAAATCAGCGCCAGATGCAGTTTCTTGCTGATGAGATCAACCGAGTTGGCAATATAACTCTCAACAACAACCAGTACTTACGTGTGCTCAAGCGTCATTCCTGGAAAGGTTTCCGGAAATTGAACTCTGTGAAAGGTCTTCGTAAAGATTGCATCTACAAAGAGTATCCGTACCTCGAGCGACACTTTTCACGCGATGACTCAGTGGACCGCCCGAATCAGAAGATCCCTCCCGTGCACAAGATTGATGAAGTATTCTTCGTCAACGAGCCTGAACCCATCCGGCCAGACACCGTCTCCGAGAATGACTCCATCACTTCGAAGGACGACGACGGCCTTGATGACAGCGACCTCGACATCAACCTTATCACTCAGACATGCCACGAAGCTATAACTACATCATCTTCCGAAGAAGAATCCTCAGGCGATCAGTCTTCGTCGGATGAGTCTTCGTCGAGCACCGCTTCGTCGGGTTCTCAGGGTGCTGATGTTGCGTAATAGATCTCTCGAACCTCTTCTCAACCTTTTGTCCAATCATTGACAAAAAGGGGGAGACTATGGGCATCGATGAGCTAGTTTTGCATCGGGGAAAGGGTTCTTGCTATCTGTTTTTGCTTCGTTTGGTTAAGTTACGACAAACATTCCATTCTCTTCGATTGGGTTGTAACTTAAGTTTTACTTCAGTCATGCTACTCATGTGCTACACTCAAACTTTAATAACCCCTTTGCTTGCAAGTATTGCTTCGTATCTTCTATCTTGCAGGTGGTTATTATTTTTTAAGTCACAGGTCATTGGAAGCAATTGCATACATTCCTGGATATATATCTTCAATGCAATTGCATTCGCTAAGATATTTTGTTTTGCTCTCCACCGAAGAAAATTATCTCAAGCATTAACTTCGATTATATAAATCTTCGATTCTTGTATTCAGGGGGAGCCGAAAACTTCATATCTTAGAGTTTGTCCCATCCTTCACAAAAACTTCAATATCTTTTATCGATGCCTGTTTTGTCAACAATAGTCCAAAAAGGGGGAGATTGTAAGAGCAAAGTTTTGCCCCCGTGTGTTTTGGATATTGTTGGACATAACAGTAGAGGAACTAACAATGTTTTCTAGTATAAACAGTTGCATAGGTTCCTGAAGGTCAAGCCATGTGATAAAGCTTCAGGGAAGGTCTTCATGTTATCGAAGCATTACCCTCGGAGCGAAGCTTAATCAAGAAGGATGAACACCAAAAATGAAGGTGTCCTGAAGCTCTACTCATTGAAGGAAATGAAGAAGACGGTGCAAGACTTAGATGTTTTTATGTAGTTCTTTTTCTGTTCCTTGAGTCATAGGACAAACCGTACTAACAAGAGGGGTATTTAGTTTGTGGACATCGAAGTCATTGAGAAATGCTCAGATCAAATCCAGACCAAGTGAGAAGGCTGAGTGAAGAAATCTCATGTGTACTAAGTTAAGCTTCGGTAGCAAAGACTTCGTTCTTTGGCTTCTGAAGCAGAACCCAGTCCGTGAGTCAGCTTTACTTGTTCCTCAAGTAAAGATGCGCATTGATGACAAATCCGACCGTTGTGGACACGTGTCAAGCTGTCACCTCGGGTCAGTTTGGTCATTCCGCACCTCGGGATCGCCAACTATAAATACGCCGCCCCCGCCTCCATTTGCGGGTGGCTGCTCTAAGATCATTCCAAGAGAGACTGTAGAGAGCAACCCAAAAACGCCACCGAAGCAAAACCCAAAATCCAGATACTGAAGCCTAAGTCCCATTGATCTGAGTAGATTTGAGATGACTTAGGTGAAAGCTTGCTAGCCTTTTTATCTTGGAGAACTGCAAGTCTCCTAGACGGTTAGAGAGTTGTTCTTCAGAGAGCGAAGAGTAATTGTCGCCTCGAAGTCCAGTTTGTCAAAGGTTTCGGTGATTTCCTCAATAATCAACCACGAGTGAAGAACTGGCCAAGCTCAAGGAGTTTGGTGCGGTGGAGCAACGGACGGAGAGAGATTTGCTCCAGGTGTTCAATCACCAGTCCCTCCAACCAGACGTAGCGCTTTGCAGAGTGTGAACTGGTCGAACAAACATCGTCGAGTCCCAGTTCGTTTTACTTCAAGCATTTACCTTCAGTATTGCACTTGCTTCACTTTTATGCTTCAATGTGTTTTGATTCACTGCATTTAGTTTTGTTTCCAGTTATTCTTCGCTATTCCGCACAACTTATGCTTCACTTCAATAGTTTCAGTAGAAAATTTTGAAGTAATCATTCACCTCCTCCCCCTCTGATCACATACTTGGACTTTCACCATGCGCTCGCATGATAGAAAGAGCCGAGCGGACGCGCTCAGGCTATTTTCTTAGACTGGCACTAATTGATCCTATAAGACCTACAGCGGCATGACTTTGCTAGACACCAGTCGTTCGAAGTTCATGTCGAGGGACGTGAGCTTGATTGGGCTACTGCGGTATTTTCCACTAGTGCAATTCACCAAGGCTTGACCAGTCGATTCCTTGGGCCCTTTTCAGCTTAGCAATCCCTCGAAACAAGTATTGTCATGGCTCAAAACTGCCAGCGACCCGCGACTATGCTGCGCTCACAAATAATAAAACATTGACAAATTCGAGTCCCCCAGGCACTCGGGGGCTACTGACGAGGGGGTCACCCCACGACTCCAGCGTGTGAGGATACCTGGTTTGTATGAAGACAGAAGGCCCTCTTGGAAGCATCGACAGGCCCACGACTGGACCAATCAAGGCACCGACGTAGGAGTCCGCGACCGATATGGAAGGCACGACTTGACGCACAAGGCAAGACTAGAACTAGGAAATTATCTCTGTAATCTAGTACAGACTCCTCGAGACCTAGCCTATTATATAAAGGCTGGGAGGGGAGACGTTTTAGATATCCAATATTCGATCTACTCCCCTGGCCTTGCGAGAACTCGCCTTGGCCTCCCTTGTAATCGCCCCCTCACGCAATAATATCGAGCAAGAAGTGCTTCTCCTGTTAGCCGACGAATATCGTCCAACCGGTTCCTTCTCTATGACTAACCTAGGGTCCCTAACCATGGGATTTGCCGAGGCTCATGCTCTTCACCAGCGGAGTTGCCAAAAAGCGTGTTCACGCTAAAACACGCCTTTACACGAACACGTCACGTGTACCCGCGGCGCCGAGGGAGATTCTCCGCAGCTTGCACCGTGGGAGGCTAACTGGAAGCGCGATACGCAAGACAATCCGGCTAGCTCTTTTTGAACCAGACACCCCAAGCTCTCGGGAGGGACCCCGTCAGAGAACTCGGCAACGATTAGTTGCTCCAAGTCGTCCTGAACACCCTTGGAATCTCGTGGATCGCTTTCCTGTAGAACAAGAAAGAGACGAAGAATGAGAGGTAGAAGATACATAGGGTAAGGGATAAAAGTTAGGGTTTGTAGTATTGTTTCGATTAATTGTGTCGTCTCCAATCGGCCGTCACCTCAAGTGTATATGAGGGGGTTGGTCTTCCCGTGCAAGAAAAGGACTCGGGCCAACCTTCTCGCACCACAAAAGCACTTGGGTCGCTTTCCAAGTCAAACCGAGCTCGGACTCTGCACGATTGCACGCGTAAGGAAACTCTCCGAGCTATGTCGGTGCAATCGGCACCTTCCTTTCAGAGTTGGCGCAACTCGGTACGTGCTTTAGCGATTTCCTTTCAGAGTTATAACAACTCGATGCACGCTTCCGAATTAGAACAACTCGATAAAACTACTCGGTAGAACCACTCGACACACTATGGTTTCCGAGTAACGAGTGACTCAGCACGGTTTGACTTTCGAGTAACGAGTAAAAGCACTCGGTAGAAGAACTCGGTATGTGCCTCCGACTTGACTACAACTTGGTGCTTGCTTCCGAGTAACGAGTAAAAGAACTCGGTAAAAGCAATCGGTAGAAGTACTCGGTACAGTTTGTTACTTGCTTCCGAGTAACGAGCAACTTGGTTCTGGCTTCCCAATAATGAGTAACTATGTACACTATGGCTTCCGAGTAACACATAGCTCGGTACATTGTAGCTTCCGAGTAATGAGTAACTCGGTACCTCCTGTAGCTTCCGAGTAATGAACGACTCGGTACATTGCTTCCGAGTAACACATAACTCGATTTATCTCATCTCCGAGCTAGCAGTAACTCGGAAGATCTCTCTTCAGGGTTGACATTGACTTGGAATCCTCCGGTTTGGCAATCTTGTATAAGTTTGAGGCCCTGCCAAAAATGGGTGTCAACAGAATTATTGATGAACAAAGTTTGTTATTTCAAATTCAGAATGAGAGATGTGTACAATTTAGAAAAAAATGTTTTATACAGAGCCCATACAAAGTGCTACCCGACATAGAGCAATGAAGAAGTATCAAGTGCTCCGGGTAATCCAAATTCTATGAGCTACCTCACTATGCTGAATCTAAAAAGAAAATCACTAGGCTAAATGTGACGAGATGTCGAGGAATGCACGTAGCCAACTACATCTCATGATTGACATGCATGCTACAAAAACAACATATGTCGGTAGAACAGTAGAATAGAGCGAAAAAGAATGAACCACATAATGACTATTCATGAGATGTGTCATTCGAGGAGTATAGCCGATGGTAGAGAGAGAGAGAGATGGTGGGAGAGGGAAAGTGAGCGAGAGAGAATGATACATGGTAGTTCATGCCCACAAATAAGGAAATATCTATGCACACCAGAGTTGTTACGACCCATAATCCGGCACATTAAAAATCCTTATAAGATTATTTATTTACCTTCCTAAAATAAAATATTGATTCAAAAATAGCGTTACTTAGTTTGGAAATAAAGATAATATTGTTTTAGTTAACAAAATCACCTCAAGATGTAGTTAAGAAAGTTTAAACATATAAATTATTATTTTAAAATACAAATACAATGCTAAAAATATAGTTAATAAGTCTAGCCGCGCAAATGCAGAGTAAGGCCGCTAGCTAGCTAATACTCAAGTTGCTCCTATACCATTGCCACAAGCATCAACATATACCACGGATCCAATTTTAGCCAAACTAAAGGAGGATTTGCATAAGATATTTCAAGAAACTTTCGGAAGTGAGGCAAAAGTAAAGAGTTGTGTGTATCAAAAGCCTTATTCAGAACACTTTGATGCAGTGTTGTACCCTCAAGGTTACAAGGTTCCTGATTTTGTTAAATTTAGTGGAGAGGGCACAAAAACAACTTGGGAGCATGTTAGTCAGTATCTAGCACAGTTGTGTGAAGCAAGTTCCATAGAAGAATTGAAAGTGCGTTTATTTCCCTTATCTTTGACTGGCACCGCATTTTCATGGTTTGCTGCTTTGCCACATGGCTCTATTCTCTTATGTTCGCAAGTAGAACAAAAATTTCATGATCACTTTTTTAGTGACGACAATGAGCTTAAGTTGTCACATCATACATCAGTTAGGCAAAGACATGATGAATCGGTCACCGGTTATGTCAAAATATTTAGAGATATAAAAAACCGATGCTATAGTTTAGTGATAGCTGAGAGAGACTTGGCAGATCTTGTTCTTAATGGTTTGAAGACTAACATTAAGGAGAGGCTAGAAAGTTATGAGTTTTTGAATATTAACCAAGTCTTGCAGAAAGCTTTGGCCCAAGAGAGCCGAAGTAAATAAGTTCATAGGTTAACTGCCGGTCGTCCTAAAGTGCATATGGTTGATTACAATGAGGATAATTCGGATGATGAGGTTGATGTCTATACCACTGAGTTTTTTTGGTCCTCAAAGACCAAACCTTATACATGCAATGATCTTAAGCCAATTTGTAAGAATCGTGATGAGGAGATAAAATTTACTTTTGACATATCCAAGTGTGATAGAATATTTGATGCTTTGTTGCAAGATAAGATGACTAGAATATCACACACCTTACCGCCGTTTGAAGAGTTGAAACGACGTGCTTATTGCAAATATCATAATTCATTTTCTCATGCTACTAACGGTTGCAATATTTTTAGACGACAGATACAATCGACTATTAGTGATGGCCGATTGAATTCTGCTGAGATGCAAGTGGATAAACAACCCTTCCCAATGAACACCCTGTACTTGGAAGGAAGGAAGATGTTATTCGGCCTAACATAGACAAATTTGCTAATAGAGATAATGTTGTTATTGGTGAATACAGGAAAAGCAAGGAAGGCGAGAAATTCTTGGGAAGATAGGTTGTGCTTTAGAAGCAATCCGATGGCAAGGAAGTAATAAAGATCACCATAAAAAAATCCTACACTTGATAGGCAACCACAAATACAAGAGGATGCTCATGTTAAATTTGTTAAACCGAAGAATTCAGAAGTTAGCAAGGGGAAAGGGAACGAAGGTAGGCGCAAGAGAATCAAGCCAACTTTTGTTATGTTGTTATCCAAGTATGCCAATCAAGTGGCCGGTTCTAGCTCTAATCGGCCATCAACTTCAAAGCGTTTGAGGTCACCTCCGCAAGAAAGTGGGCGCTATGTAAGGCCATATGGGTCATCACCACTGTAAGGCCCGATATGCGGTACTGTTCCAGATCTAGATGTTTTCATCCAGATCCGGAGACTAAGCACATATCGGTCCCACCGCGACATATGACACCGCCATATGCCCCGGATTTCCAACATGGTATCACAACATTACAGATACAAGAATACAACATCTCATACAATCGTCTTACAACTGCCTTAATACAATACATCAGTGGAAGATACATGTCTGAGTATAGACTACAATCAAATGCCTAGTCGCAAAGGTAAAACACACCATTCCCGTAACCACACGGGTCCAGGCCCTCCGTCGGGATCCACGTAACTAGTCGTCGTCGAGTCTCCGCGAAGGCATCCAGAAGAAGGGTCGTCGAGCTCCTCTGTAGTGCAAGATCGTTTGCATAACGTGTGTAAAAGAGAAAAGAAGGGGTGAGCTATATGAACAAGTCTTGTACCTAACTTCTCATGGTAAGATGGGGGTAGTGGTTGAGGTTGCAGCCGCACTAGCATTTTATAAGTGGCTAACGATCTATTTAGAGTAAGATGAGAACCAACCATTCGATGAGGAATCGCCTCCAACAAGTCTTTCTATCAGCTACTTACGCAAACATAACACCTATCCTATCCTTGTCCTCCCCTTCGCATCCCGACGAAGAAGAAGCAGTCAAGGCACACACACGTTGATCAAGTTATTAAGATTATCTCAGTTGTTGTTGTCTATGAACAAGGAGTAGGTCTCAAGTCGTCCATAACCATGGACACGACTTCTCGAAAAGATTTAACCCTGCAGGGGTGTACCAACTGCCCATTATAAGGCTCCACACGCATGCCAAGATCTCTCAGTCGGGCCCGTTAAAGACACTCATTGAAGAGTTGTTCAGAGAGATCCGGATGTCACAGTCCCTCTAACTAACAACGCACAAATCCGGGTGGCCCTCGGTGAGTCGACATCCAACTCAAAAGCCGGCCGCACTCTTGAATCAGTCTCTACCATCTGGATGAGGTCGGGATGGCCAACCCTCGCCCGGGCAGGCACCCCTAGCTCTCTGAGGTGGACCAACAAGATATACCATCCCACTGGCCCGATTTGTTTTAAATCCACTAGCTGCAGACCAATTACGCACACGGTTTCTCAAATGGTAAAATCAGCTTGGGCCGCCACTACAAATGTTTGCAGCTAGGTAGGTAAGACAAGGGGACCCCATAGTATCCCACACGCGGTTAGGCGCTCATCAAAAGACACAATACCCGGGACTCGGGACCTAGGTGACCCAAATGGAAAAAAGCATCTGGGCGGGATAGCCTAGACCTTCCATCCTTCGTCGAGTATAGTCAACATTATAATAATCACATCATCCACAATAATATAATAGTTGTGATAGCCCAATCTAAGGAGTAACATGATAACATAAGTAGCATCCTAAGCATGCATACTAAGAAGTGGTTAAGCAAGCAAGGTACATGTCCAAACAATGGTTTGCTGGGATGTGGGAGGACATGGCTATTTGGGTTATTTGAGAGGCATAAATATGAGGTGGTAGGATCAAGCAATCGTTCTATTCTATACCTAGGCACAAATGAGCTGATAGTTATAAGCATGATATATGCTCCCCTTACCCGATGAGAAGACGAAACCGAAGGTGAAGTCGATCACAAGCTCGCATCGTCTCCCAGAGTAACCGCGGGAGCACACAAGAAGGAAACACATGGGCCGAAGGCACATCTGCACCGGAGGGCGACAGTTAGTTTACCCTCGCCCTGGGCTAGTTGGACACGCGGGCCGGTGGGGAGTTGGGCTCGAGGCGCGCTGGCAGGCCACGCTGGCCCACCACGAGCGAGCAGGCGAGAAGGCGTGCTTGTCTCGATCGGGATCCTCTCGATCCCTGGAAGGCCGCCGGCGGCGGAGCACCATGGATTCCGGCGAGGAGGAGGCTGAGGCGGCGCTAGGGCAAGCGGGGTCGAACAGATCTGCCGCTGGTTCACAAGATCCGAGCGTGGGGAGGTCTCCAATGGCGCAGCGGCGAGCTCCGATTCAGCGGTTCCATGCCGGTGGCCATCATGGGTCGGGGCGGATGGCGGTGGCTTGTCGGAGGCAGGGCGGCCGGAGGTGGCGTGGTCGTCTCGGGCGTGGAGGACGCCCACGGGAGGTAGCGCGGGAGGTGACACGGGCTACAACACAGGGAAGTTCCAACGCGTCCACGGCCGTTGGCTCAAACGATCCAACGGTGCAAATCAGGGGATGCTCTCCAGATCTAGAAGGCTAAATAGGTGGTGGCGCTGGGTTGGGCATGCGCTAAAATTGAGGGGTAGGAGGCTAGGGTTTGCCTAAAACGGCTAGGGTAGCCTACTATATATAGTAGGTGGGTGTTTAGGGGGGTTTCGGGCCACAAACTGACCCGTTTCGGGTCCGGTTTTTCGGGTGGGCTAGAATCTGAATATAAGAGGGGAATCCGGGGGTCCAACTATCAGCGCACGCGATATTTTGTAAATACGGCCCTGGAGTATAAATACCGTCTACTATTCCTGGCACCTCCGATCGTTTACCCGCCCGACGAAGTCGGAAATGCACGAAATTCTAAACACAACATCGCCACCCTGTATCGAGAACTTCTACAATGTTTCATTCCCAACGAAGACGAGGATTAACTCCCGATAAAATAACCCATATCTAAATATAAATGTGGTTTTTCCGCACCGTTGGTGATGGCTGGTCTTGTGCCGAAAGTTGCGACGATGATCGTGTGAACACCCGGTGTCGCAAAAGGTCGTGTGCCATGGTGGAAAGGTTCGGTCACGCGTGCTGGTAAGAGAAGGAGGGGGAAATATATTTACGGATTAATAAATCGGCAAAGCAAACATGGAAAACAATACATGCAAGCTACAAAACAGCGCAACAAACAATTTTTTTAATTAGGGTGGAAATCCAGGGCTATTAAAACCACCCGCCTATGCGCCACATTACATTGGAGGCTTCAACGGTGGTTGGGGGCAGCCGCCAATGGCTCCTTATGCTTTTCATATGGGGTGGACATCACCTAGGAGTTCCGCTCATGGGAGGTTTTCTTGTTCTTCAAAAGGCCGTTTGAATCATGGTGATAATCGGCCATCACAAGTTTCTCCGAGGAAAGTCAATAAGAAAGTGTGGCGTGTTAAGTCACCTAATGCAAAAATTTCAAAATCTGACAAGCAAAAGGAGATCCAAGAGCCGATTGTTGGTAATCTGGCTAATTCTAATGATGATATTGTTCTTGTTCAACAGGGTTCCATGGCTAATGATCACGAGGCTAGCATAAGCAAGGCCAAGTACAGGGATCCCAAATATGCTCAACCTAAGTGTTGTCCTCCCGGTTTAACCAAGACCATGAAAAGGATATTGCAACGTATGAGGAACCATGAGAAGGTGGAGCACGAAAAGGAGAAGCACAAGGATGAATTAATTAATAGAATTCGGCCCATGGTACCCGCAAAACAAATATGGAGGCCTAAACAAAAGGAAAACACATATGAATCTACATTAACTACAACACCACCTACACCACCAAAAAAGGATGATCATCCATGCCACTTGTTACACCTTATTCAACCGAGGAAACTTCGAGTCCAGTATACACCTTGGGAGATGAAGATGATATGGATCAGGAAGGTATGGATATTAATATGGTGTATTACTTACCCGCCGAATTTCGTGCTGTAGATGAACAAGGAGATGTGGCTCAGCTGGATTTTGGTCCTAAAAATGCCATCTTTGAGAAACCAAAAGAACCGGTGAAGCACTTGAAGCCATTGTACCCTAAAGGTCATATTAATGGATCACCGGTTGCAAAGATGCTAGTTGATGGTGGCGCTGTGGTAAATCTTATGTCCTAATGGGTCTTCAAGAAATTGGGATTATATGATTATGCATTGATGAAGACCAATATGGTGCTTAGCGGATTTGATGGGAAAGAAAAGACAGAGGCCAAAGGTGTGATGTGCATGGAGCTCACCGTGGGAAGCAAAACTTTGGCCACTACGTTCTTCATCGCTGAGGTGCAAGGTAATTATAATGTTATATTGGGCTATGATTGGGTTCATGCTAATTAATGTGTGCCATGTACCATGCATTAATTATTAATACAATGGGTCGATGATGAAGTAGAATTTATTCACGCGGATAATTCGGCTTGTGTTAATTTGGCCGATGCGTCGGTGGATTGGAATCATCCCGAGGTAACTTGCTTAACTGGACGTGATCTCTCGGAGTTTGATTTCATTGGTGCTACAAGGAACAGGTTTATACCCATCTATTTAAGACCGATTGGTGGCAATCGGATTCAGGATATGTACTTGTCATCTTAGGAAAATACCATGACCGATATATGTTTATCGCCCTAAGAACATGCATGGCCGATGGAGTGTTCACATCGTCCTTAGAACAAACATGGTATACATATTTTTCGCCATACAAGTTTGTCGAAAAACAGTAGGGCATGTGTTGACACTGGTTTTTGGCACGGAGATGAACCTATATAAGATGACCTAAAATTAAGAGGTGTTCTACATGAAAGAGTTTGGTATTGTCGATATGAACATCTTTGTAGTTTGAGTCATCGCCATTCGATTCCATCTTGAGGGCCAAAACTATGTTTGAACAATAAGATCCTAGAATTCAAGGTACTATTCTGAAAATTAGGCCTTCAAAACATCATCAAATGGGAAATTTTTTTACATGAAGCGGCTTCGGCTCGTCGAACCGGTCGATTTTTATATTTGAAACGTCTAAATCCGAGTTCGTATGACAAAGTTACAGCAGAAACCGTGTGCTGCTGCAGAAAAAGTCAGAGAACCTCCTAGTGAAATTCGGACGTCCGACGGAAAACGGAAATCCGGCGGGAAACGCTAGTAGACCTCCTATTTTGACCAGATGTATGACGGGAAAGGTCAGTAGACCTCCGGTTTTGACCAGATGTCCGACGGGAATCGAGCATCCGACGGTCAGACGTTCGAATGACGACGGACGTCCGATTTTGGCGACGGGCTTCGAGAAAATTTCCCAGGTTACGTTTTTCTCTGACCTGAGTTAGAAATTGGTTCAAAACCCTTTCAAGATGATTCCGAATGAAAAAAGTTCAACATGAAATTTCTTGGAAATTTCGAGGGCTACAACTTTGATGTTTTGTGTTTTTCATCCGAGGTCGTTTAAAGCCCCAAAACTCATGAAAACCGAACTGATGTCCCAGGCCCACTTGTAATCCGAGTTCGGTTAAGTTTGGAAAGATTTGGAAGGGATTTGGAGTCATTTTCTTATACGGAAAGTACAGCCTCCTCATATATAGATGAGGTGACGGCCGATTGAAACAACACACAATCAAACAAACACATCTACATCTTCAAACCCTAATTTTATCCCTCTCCCTTGTTCTTTCTCTCTCGTTCTTCATCTGCTCTTTTTATTTTAGGGAGACGAATCCACGAGGATCTAGGGGCGATAGAATCGACCTACGACAGCCCATAGTCGTCGTTCTCCCTGACGGGATCCCTCCTGGGAGCGTGGGGTTTCCGGTGTTCAAAAGCACCCGCCGGAGTGCTTGCGTACCGCACATCCGGACGGGTCTCCTTCGACGTGAGCTGCGGTGCATCACCCTCGACATTGAGGGCACATGGTGACGTGTTCGTGTGCGAAAAAGTATGAACACCTGCTGAGCTTTCGGCTGCTCACTCGAGGATGTAGTTGCTTATTCCTAATGTCTTTTGGCGAGTAGGCACTCGGGCACTTTACAGTAGGGGTTGATACGTCCAAAACGTATCTATAATTTCTTCTTGCTCCATGCCTCTTTTGTGTGATATTGCTAGGATATTGATGAACTTCCATACACTTTTGATCATATTTGGACTAACCTATTAACTCAGTACACCCCAGTGCCAGTTCCTGTTTTCTTCTGTTTTTCTATTTCAGGTTTCCCCCATATTAAAAGTGCTTCAAAAATTCGAGAAAAATACAATAAAAAATAAGCGTAGAAGAAGCTTCGGGAATCACCGGGGGGGGGGGGGGGGCAGAGGGGACCCACTAGGGCCCCAGGCGCCCTCCCGGCGCGCCCTAGGATGGGGCCGCGCCAGGGGGCCGCCTGGACCCCTGGTGGCCCCGCTGGCTGCCCCCCTTCGCCTATATATTCCACGTGACATGAAACCCCCTTGACGGGAACCCTTTTTCGCGATCTCTCCTCTGTTCCGCCGCCGCCGCGCTTCCAAGATCGGGAGCACCAGAAGACCTCTTCCCGGCACCCTGCCGGAGGGAGGAATCACCTCCGGGAGCTTCTCCACCACCATGGATGCTTCCCGGATGAACCGTGAGTAGTCCACCTTGGACCATGGCTCTATTATCAGTAGCTATGTGATGTTCTCCTCCCCTCTTTGTTCTTCATGGATTAGACCTCGTGAGCTGCCCTACATGATCGAGGCACATATGTAATCTTTCTGCTGTTGCTATGCTGAGTTTGCTGGGATCCAATGGATTATGAGACTATGTTCAGATTGTGTTTGAGTAATATATTTGATTATCCTCTTTTATATTTATGTTCTAGAGTAGTTCTTGCATGTTCTCCGTTCCTGTTTATTGCTTTGGCCAAGTAGTAGGTAGCGACTCCAAGAGGGAGCGTTATGCTTGATTGTGTGTTCATGCCCCTGATGACTAGCTTGAGTGACAGAAACATGAGTCTAGGGGATGTGTTGTTTCCACAAGGGGGAAAACAACGGTTCTTGTACTTGCGGGTGCAAGGATT
Organism: Bromus sterilis; assembly: GCA_950022295.1. Lineage (NCBI taxonomy): Eukaryota > Viridiplantae > Streptophyta > Magnoliopsida > Poales > Poaceae > Bromus > Bromus sterilis. The sequence goes on along the minus strand of OX465595.1, from coordinate 170,541,396 downwards.
GTTTACTTTACGCAAAGTTCTTTAATGCAGTTGTCCGTTGCTTTGAGTTTACACTTTGGGTGGGATTCGCAACTTAATACCAACGAGATTTTTTGGATAGATATCTCAAGGTGGATGATTAGTAGGTAGATGCAGATGGATTTCGGTCTACTTGTCTTGGCGTACCGCCCATGCTTTTGAGTCTCTTCCTTTCTTTATAGAATAGTTAGCATTGGTTTGCGCACATAATCCTGTCAATTGCCCAGTTGTAATTTTTTTTACCTCGCATGGCTATTTTATCGTCTTTTGGGAGAGAGATATCACTAGTGAACATCATAGGACCCCGGTCCATATTTCCAACACTTTACACCCGCTATCAATTTACTGCTTTATTTTGTTTTCCGTTGCTATCACTATCATTATTATGCCGTGTGTTTTATCCTTTGTAAACAACAAGGCCGGAGGAATTGACAACTCCTCTGTACTCGTTGGGAAGCAAAGTTATTTGCTGTGTGTGCAGGTCCAGGTAAAGGAAGCAACTTTTGTCTAAAACGGTGCCATTGTTTCCTTGCCACCTACTTGTATCTGTTGGAGTCCTACCGGTTCGATACTAAACCTTAGCATCTTCGCTAAGGGAAACTTGCTGCTGTCTACATCTCAACCTTCCACTTTGGGTAACCAACGAGGAGGCGTTAATTCGTACCATCAAAAGCAATTTCTGGCGCCGTTGCCGGGGATTCCACTCTTCAAGATAGGGGAGTTGCACACTATCTTTTATCTTTGCTTTTTAGTCTTGTTAGTTTACCTTTCAGTTTTTTCTTTAGTTCTCTTTATCAAAAATAAAAAAAAGTTATCTTGCTTTCTGCTACTATGGGTTACTCCGAGAACACCATGTTGTGTGACTTCACTAGTCACAACAAAAGTGACTTTATCTGCACTCCTATTGCTACACCTTCTACTTCAGCACCTTCTTATGAGATTAAACCTCCTTTGCTGAACCTTGTTATGAAAGATCAATTCTCCGGTGCTGGAGATGATGTTGCTTTGCACTTAAATAATTTTTATTGAGCTTTGTGATATGCAAAAGTGCAAAGAATTAGATGGTGATATTGTTAAGCTTAAGCTTTTTTCCTTTCTCTTTGAGGGACGGAGCTAAAATCTGGCTTCAATCCTTGCCTAAGAATAGCATAGACTCTTGGGACAAGTGCAAGGATGCTTTTATTGCATGTACTACCCCCTGCTAAGATTATCCAATTGAGAAGCTATATTATGAATTTTAGGCAATTAGATAATGAACACGTTGCCCAAGCTTGGGAACGCATGAAATCGCTTGTTAAGAATTGCCGTACGCATGGTTTGACTACTTGGATGGTTATCCAAACTTTTTTATGCAGGCTTGAACTTTACCTCGCGGAACTTGCTAGATTCGGCAGCGGGAGGAACCTTTATGTCAACTACACTTGGTGCTGCCACAAAGCTACTCGATGAGATGATGACCAACTATTCCCAATGGCACATCGAAAGAGCTCCAACAGGCAGGAAGGTAAACTCTGTCGAGGAGATCTCCTCCCTAAATGAAAAAGTTGACTTGATTATGTCTCTACTTACCAAGCAATCTTCTATTGATCCTCATGATGTACCTTTAAATTCTTTGATTGCTCAAGACCAAGTAGATGTGAACTTTATCTCTAGAAACAACTTCAATAACAATGCTTATAGGAGTAATTTTGGTAGCAATCCTAGACCGTTCCCCTCCAACAACTATGGGAACAACAACACTTATACTAGCACCAGAAACTCTACCCCTAGAGACAGAGACATGCCTAGTTATGAGAAACTTTTGGAAATAGAGAAGGCCACTAAGAACTACATGCACACCCAGTATGAACAAAATAGGACCTTCTCTAGACAATTAGATGAGCACACTTCTATCTTGCAAGACATTGGTAGACAACTAGAGAATCTGAACACTGAGATCTCTAACCTTCTGGCTAGGCTCACCACCACGGACGCCCAAGTTTCCAATATGTCCCACACACATGCTACTTTGATAAACCAAATGGAGGCTAAACCTGAAGTGGTTTCGACCATAAAGGAGGAAGAAGATAGAATTAAGAGCCTTCCTACACACCATACCATTTCTACTATCCAAGTTGTTGAGGATATCCAAACTCTTTGCACCCAATGCACCCCTAGTCCCATATGACCTATTAATGGTGATGCTATGACCTCAACCGTAGAAGAAGAAATTCCTATGACTATAGAAGATACCCAACAAGTGAGCCTAAAGGACACCACTACCACTTTACTAGATAGTAGTGACCTTGATTTTGATAATTGAACCGTTTCTGAAGTTATTCGTTTCCTTCACAAGATGTCTAGAGACCCCCACGCTAGCACACTTAATCTTGCCTTCATGGAGCATATCACTAATGATATCATTTAAGCTAGGGAGGAGAAGCTTAGGGTAGAAGCCTCCATACCTAGAAAGCTAGAAGATGGTTGGGATCCTATGATTAAAATTAAGTTGAATAACTTTTATTGCTATGCTTTATGTGATGTTGGAGCTAGTACCTCCGTTATGCCCAAAAGAATGTATGATATATTTGAATTAAAAGCTTTTGATTCTTGTTCTTTTGGTGTTCGTCTTGTCGAATCTTCCGTAAACAAACCTTTGGGGAAGATCTATGATGTTCTTATCATTGTAAATGAAAATTATGTTCCCGTTGATTTTACTATTATAGACATTGAATGTGAACCTTCTTGTCCAATTATTTTGGGACGTCCTTTTCTTCGCACCGTGGGTGCTATTATTGATATGAAAGAAGGGATTATAAAATTTGAATTCCCTCTCAAGAAAGGGATGGAATACTTCCCTAGGAAAAATATTAAGTTGCCTTTTGAGTCCGTCACACGGGCTAGTTATTTTCTTGAAAAGACTTGATCTATTTGCATTAACCCTAGCTAATGGCTTTAAAGAAGCGCTTTCGGGAGGCAGCCCGCAACGAATTTAGGATTTCCTTTTTGTTTTTCTCATTTTTTTAGTGGTCTTGATGATTGTTACTACTGTAGCAACATCATTGTATCTTTACTTTTCAAGCTTTGTGCCATTTATAGCCTCATATGACAAGGGAAGTGAAAGTTGTGACATGCTGTCCAGAAAACAGATTCTGTCCTCGTGACTAGAAAAATCATAGAAAAATCCAAGTTCATCTTTTTTAGCTGAAAGTTTTACACAGCATGCTCTATACAATTACGGAACTTTCGTATGTTCTGAGTTTTTTGATTTGAGTTACAGAAGTATCCCTAAAATATTCTATTCTACCTGCTGGTCTGTTTTTCACAGATTCTGTCCTGTTTTGCCTGTTCTTCATTTTGCAAACCTTAATCTTGCTTTTTCTTTGCAAATTTTTTTTGGCAATCTTGAAAAACAGTAGCTCTTCAAGAATATCCTTGTTTCCAGTAGAGAAAAAATTATTTTATGATTGGTACTAACCTCGCTAATCAGATTGTGATGAGTTATGTATGAAGGGAGTTTTCAAGTGTGCGAGGGAAGATGATGAAAGAAGATTCAGGAGTTTCAAGCGCTCAAGATTTGGGATGCCCCCATGCGTCCCCAATAAACATTCAAGGAGAATCAATCATCTAAGATTGGGGATGCCCCCGTGCATACTTTTCTCCATCAACAATTATCAGTTCGTCTCTCGTCTCACTGTATTTTTATCACTTCATGCATTATGTGCTATGCTTGGAGCGTCTCGCTCTTAGGTTTTATTTTTAGTTTTCTTTAGCTTTGCTTGCTGTTCATAACAAGTTAGGACCCATATTTCTTTGTGTGGGAGAGAAACACGCTCCACTTTCAAAATCTAGAACACAACATAGGATTTTTCATGCTTATCTTTGATGTGTGTGTTCTTTATCTTTTTCATAGCTACTGTCATGTTTAGCTCTTAGTTTTCATGCTTATCTTTTTAAGAGATTTTGTTTAGTTTGTTTCTGGAACTCTCTTTAGTTTTCATGTTTATCTTGTTAAGAGAGTTTGCCTGTTGCACTGATTTTTGTGTCTTGACTTGAAGTAGGTAATTGAGTTTGCTATTCTTTCGTAGTAGTAACTTGCAATAGTTTTGAGGTATTATTTTGAGTAATGTTTGGAATTTTGGTGTAAAGAGCTTTAGCCTATTAGTGATAGATGTCGTATTTTGGGCAATCTGTGTTTATTTTCAAAAATTACAAATTAGTTGAGAACTTTAGCTACTAGATGGATCACAACTCTTCTGAGGGGTCGAATATTAGAGTACACTCACGTACCATGAGTCGAGGATGCGCAAGGATAACCAAACCCCCATACACTCCTCCTCGGGGTACTTCTATCTTTGTGAAACCTCTTTATTAGATTGAGAGTTACAGATAATAAGTGCATGAGTTCTTCGGCCTAATATGAGTATTCGTAAGTTAACACTTCCACCTTCCCTTATTTTTCTAGCCTCTCCTGTGCCGTGCATTGCTTTCTTCTCACTCCGAGAGTAAGCGTCCGCCTTCGCCACTACATCCAAACCCTTGGCATGATACGCTCTGTCATAATAAACGTCCTTATATCCTACCTCAAAACAGCCACCATACCTACCTACCCAAGACATTTCCATAGCCTTTCCGAGATATATTGCCATGCAACATCCACCTTCTCATGACTTCATCTTCATGTCATACATGCTACTTGCTTGATCGATGAGCTGCATGCTAGTTGGGCCTTTTCCTAATCATTGCTACATGACGCGCTAGTATCATTGCATATCCTGCTACACTTGCAGAGGCATACATTTGCATACATCATGGTAGTTACATTTTCTTTATGATTTGAGTACCTTGTAAAGTGTGAAAGGTATTCTATACTTTTTGTAATATATAGAGTGTTGCCCCTAAAGTGAGGAAAATATCCCAAAGTGGACAAATTAAAAGATCCCAAAGAGGACAAATGAGAGAAATAGAAAGAGCCATTGAGGCCACCAAAAAAATAGAAAATAGAGAAAAGGAAATAAAAAGAGAGAAGGGGGCACACTACTATTCCTTTTGAGAGATCCACACTCGTACTCCATTTTATATCTTGTACTCCATAGAGATTATCATTTATGCATATAGCTATGTGGGTACCTTCACACTATAGAACTTGGCTTGTATATGCCAATGATGAGCCTCCTCAAATGAGCTCTAGGTCTTCTTGAGCAAGCAAGTTGGATGCACCCCCACTAGTTCCATTGGAGAGATTTTAGCTCATATGTGCATCCGTTGCATGGCAATCCCTACTCCTCACATCATATCTATCATTTGGCTTTCTCTCGCCTATGATTGTCCTCATTTATGTGAGCCTTTCACACCTTTTTGTCTTCCTCCTCCACCATATTCTCTCTTTGCCATCCTAAGTGTCAACTTTCTTGCTTACGCTCATCCATTGCATGAGTGCTCAAAATGTCGAAAAGGAGTGGATCATTTTGACTTGTACCTGGCTAGTGGTCTGGGGATGAGTCAAGATAAGATTCCAAAGAAGACCAAGTGTGAAACTTTAGTAGATTGAGTTCTCAACACAAAAATACTTTTTTCTCTCGCATATGCCTATGCCCTTTCTTGCACACAAACACCATTTTGAGACATTCTAGTCACGGACAGCGAGAGCTCTTGCACTTTTATGTTCTTATGATTTCTTATTTCAATGCTAAATATAGACTCTTGCCAGTTATGACTTGAATTGAATTACATGCCTTGATTGCTTTACTTAAAAGTTCTTATATGGTTGTTAGCATGTCACCACAGAAATTATGCTTTTATCATTTACCTAATCGAGGACGAGAAGGAATTAAGATTGGGGATGTTGATACGTCCAAAACGTATCTATAATTTCTGCTTCTTCCATGCCTCTTTTGTGTGATATTGCTATGATATTGATGAACTTCCATACACTTTCGATCATATTTGGACTAACCTATTAACTCAGTTCACCCCAGTGCCAGTTCCTGTTTTCTGCTATTTTTCTTTTTCAGGTTTCCCCCATATTAAAAGTGCTCCAAAAATTTGGAAAAAATACAATAAAAAATCAGCGCAGAAGAAGCTTCGGGAATCACCGAGGGGGGCCAGAGGGGACCCACCAGGTCCCTAGGTGCCCTCCCGATGTGCCCTAGGGTGGGGCCGCGCTAGAGGACCGCCTGGACCCCTGGTGGCCCCCTGGCTGCCCCCCTTCGCCTATATATTCCTTGTGACATGAAACCCCCATGACGGGAACCCTTTTTCGCGATCTCTCCTCTGTTCCGCCGCCGCCGCGCTTCCAAGATCGGGAGCACCAGAAGACCTCTTCCCGGCACCCTGCCGAAGGGAGGAATCACCTCCGGGAGCTACTCCACCACCATGGATGCTTCCCGGATGAACCGTGAGTAGTCCACCTTGGACCATGGGTCTATGATAAGTAGCTATGTGATGTTCTCCTCCCCTCTTTGTTCTTCACGGATTAGACCTCGTGAGCTGCCCTAAATGATCGAGGCACATATGTAATCCTTCTGCTATTGCTATGCTGAATTTGCTGGGATCCAATGGATTATGAGACTATGTTCAGATTGTGTTTGAGTAATATATTTGATTATCCTCTTTTATATTTATGTTCTAGAGTAATTCTTGCATGTTCCCCATTGCTGTTTATTGCTTTGGCCAAGTAGTAGGTAGTGACTGCAAGAGGGAGCGTTATGCTTGATTGTGGGTTCATGCCCCCTGATGACTAGCTTGAGTGACAGAAACATGAGTCTAGGGGATATGCTGTTGCCACAAGGGGGAAAACAACGGTGCTTGTACTTGCGGGTGCAAGGATTGTTTACTTTACGCAAAGTTCTTTAATGCAGTTGTTCGTTGCTTTGAGTTTACACTTTGGGTGGGATTCGAAACTTAATACCAGCGAGATTTTCTGGATAAATATCTCAAGGTGGATGATTAGTAGGTAGATGCAGATGGATTTCGGTCTACTTGTCTTGCCGTACCGCTCATGCTTTTAAGTCTCTTCCTTTCTTTATAGCATAGTTAGCATTGGTTTGCGCACATAATCCTGTCAATTGCCCAGCTGTAATTTGGTTACCTCGCATGGCTATTTTATCGTCTTTTGGGAGAGAGACATCACTAGTGAACATGATAGGACCCATGTCCATATTTCCAACACTGTTTATACCCGCTATCAATTTACTGCTTTATTTTCTTTTCCGTTGTTATCACTATCATTATTATCCCGTGCGTTTTATCCTTTGTAAAAAAAGGGCCGGAGGAATTGACAACTCCTCTGTACTCGTTGGGAAGCAAAGTTTTTTGCTGTGTGTGCAGGTCCAGGTCAACGAAGAAACTTTTGTCTAAAACGGTTCCATTGTTTCCTTGCCACCTACTTGTATCTGTTGGAGTCCTACTGGTTCGATACTAAACCTTAGCATCTTCGCTAAGGGAAACTTGTTGTTGTCTACATCTCAACCTTCCACCTTGGGTAACCAACGAGGGGGCGTTAATTCGTACCATCAAGGGCGAGTAAGCACTCAAGCCTTGAAGGGGTGTTGTTCTGAATACGCTGAGGGGAGTAGCTACTAGAACCCTCCTGATGTGCATCACGCTGCATTTTCTCCGTTAGTGGCAAAGGGCTCCCGATGGGAGTTTATTTCATGAAATCAAATCCAAATACGAAGGGATTTTTTGAGAGAAGAAAAGAGAAAGCATCTCTTCCTTTCCAAGGCACTTGCGAGGGCATCAAACCGTCCCGTCTATGCCGCAGAGATGTGAAAGGGCCTAATGATGCACCTTGATGATGTAAGCAAGACGACAACGGTCTGTTATGACCCGTCACATCCATTGTCAGTTATGATGATGCTTTTGTATCCGCGAGAATTTGATTGCCATGTTTATTCCGCCTGTTGGGTTTCCAATGTTGTGCCATTTATTGCTAGGTTTGAATGGTAGTGGATGTGAAGAGCCTCCTTTGTATTGGAATCCGTAAGGTTGCCTGCCTCGTCTTTTAATTTCTTGTATTGTGCCGTTTCATATTTCGCTGGATTAGATGGACCCATTTACTCTTGAGAGGGTGTATAAATATGGGACATTGCTTCGTACTTGGCAGACCATCTTCCTCCCGTTCTCCTATTCTCTGTTTTGTTCTCATGGTTCCAAAACGCTGTGCCCGCGGTACTTCTGTTGTTAGCGTTGCGCATGGCGCCACCGGCCGTGGTCGTCGAGGCCGAGGTGTGCGTGTTGCACGTGGAGCCGTCGTCTGTGGCCATCGATGCCGTGGTGCGCGTGATCCCCGTACAACACGCTGCCACCAAGGGCGTGAGAGTTCGTCTGTCGCAGTTGTGGATGAGGGTGTTTGCATCCAGGATTTCGTTCTTCACATCCGTAGCCATGTCACTGGCTGGATTCCTCTTCCTTCTTCTTTTTCTGTTGTTGTTTCTGAGCTTGGCCTTGATGGTCTCTGGCTACGCCTTCAAGGCTATCCCTACTGCCCGCTCTGGGTGATTCTTCGGGTGGAATCTTCATCCTTGGTTTTCTTGGAGTCGGGTTGGAGGGTGGTTGCTCGCCAGCTTAACCTGCGCAAGGTGACTAGCTCTGTTGCCGGTTGGACGTAGAGGAGACCCTCTCGATTAGGGCCTTTGACGCTGATGGAAATCGGCTGGAGCCTTGCTGGGAGAGCTTGAGCAACGACGAATCCGGGGCGCGGGTGGCGCTTCCATTTCTTCTACTGGCAACTCCCCTTCAGGATCTCACTCCCCCCGAGTTGTCAACTGGTGTAGGTAGTGACACCTACTCCAGTGTTGAGCAAGACGCTGATGTCAAGCCACCGATCAAGCGGAAACGCGGTAGGACAAGTCCAACAAGCTCGTCATAAGTCGAGCTTCACCATGTAGACTTAGTGTTGTACATTTGCCTTTGTCTGTGACGATGCTCAACACAATGTAGGGTAGTTCTAATTATCTCAGCACGAGCACACATTTAGAAGTCATATTTCCTTGAGGTGCTGGCCTTGTAATCCTTTTGGTGTAAAGATACTCCTGTTGTACGCCCTGCTTATAAGCCTTTGTGCAAATGAATATATGCTTAAAAACTTTCTATGTTGAGTTTATAGTCCTTGTCTTCTTTTTGAATAGTCGCTAATCGCTGGCGATTGGGCGAAGGCTTAGAATTTATTGAGTCGCTTCGTTTCTCCCTTGTTGCCGAAACTCACGGCTTTGTATCCTTGGTGAGACGAGTCCTTGGCTAAGATTGTATTTTTAGGTAAAGATGTTTGGACTGCTTGCGGGTCATTGAAATGTTTTTCCTGGTGCCTCCATTAATCGTGGTGTGCTTGTTGTTGCCATCGAATTGTTCGAGTGCTCCTTTTTCAAGTCCTTGATCTATCGGGTGCGCGACAACGCTCTCGATGGGAGTATCCCTGACGAGGGGATGTCCCCACGACTCCTACAGATGAGGGTACCTGGTGCGTGTCAAGACAGAAGGCCCACTAGAAGCTTTGACCGGTCCACGACTGGTTTCATGGGAAAGTCACGATGGATGTCCTCATTGGAGAACTTAGTGTGGGACCTTTGCTGCAAGGTAAATACGAGGAGAGAATCGGAGAGATCACAAGACGCGAGATTTACCCAGGTTTTGGCCCCTCGAAAGGTAAATACCTACTCCTTTTCTATTATCGGGTGTCGACTTCTCGTATACAAAGATGCAGAATCGCTACCTAAGCCTCGAGAAGATCTAAGTTGAGTTGTCCCTCTGGTTCCACGGGGTGCCGGCTTATATAGATGCCGGGTCCCTAGGGTTACATAAATCCGACTTCCATACGATACGGAGTCCTAATCTAGTTAAAAGTGATTCCCTGTTTACCAAGGTAAGTCTTATTCCTTGTATGGTCTTCGGGCTTCATACTAGGCGCGACCCGATCCAGAAATCGGGTTCTCCTTCTGGGCCTTCCATGGGCTGAGTCGGCCCGGGTCCTGTCTATGCCGGTTATGGTCTTGATCCATCCCCCCGACATTATCCCCCAAGATTGACGTGATGCTGGCTTCATGGCGGTCTTCCTGTTTTTTTCTGCAAGTGCTGACGCCGGCTCTTTATAGATTCAAACTTTATCAGGAAAAAATCCGGCTTCCTTTGACAAGCTGGCCTTCTGTTGATTTTGTTCAAAGGGACGTTACCTTATTAACTGTACCTTCTTAAATGTTTTCAGAAAACGAGGCGTCAACTATTGAATGTCTCATTTATGTAATTGTAAAAGTTGAAGAGCTATTTTCTTTAATGCCGCCTAACATTGGGAATCCGCATGATCATAATGATGTTGACTTGACGTTTCCCCTTCGGATTATTAACTATATATATAGCCAAATGTGTGATGAGAAAAAAACACACTTCCCTCTTCTGCTTCTCCTTCTGCAAAATTTCTCGCTCATGGCCCCTAAGCTCCGCAATCGTGATTCCACATCCAACAATGAGTTGGACCCCACTGATCAGGGAAATACAACTTACCGTGGTCGTGGTCGCGGCAGAGGTCGAGGCCGAGGCGGGCGTGGTACCCGTGGGCGGTTATCTTCCTCTTCCTCTCGTGGTGTTGTTCATGAGGGGACGTTCAGCCATGAGTTCCTCATAGTGCTCCTCTCAAAGCCTCGTCGATGGGTTCGTCTTCCCAGCTCCTTTTCCCATGTCCTGGAAGACTCCAAGCCCCCGGGTTGTGGCTTCGATCGGATGGTTTCCCTCACGGGCCTATCTGGGTGACCACGAGCTTCTATAGCAATGGCTCCATGTTCTTGGAGAAGGGTTGGAAAACCATTATCCGCTCCTGCAGCCTTAAAAAGCGTGATATCATTGTCTTCAAGTATGATGGATATGAAACCTTATGGGCAAGGTGTTTTGATTCTGATGGGGATCGTATCGAATGCTGCATGGAGAGCTCTAGTAGCAGTGATAGTGAATTTTATAACGGAGAAGATGCATCGACTGAAGATATTGGTGTTTCCAGCACTGATGATGAAGCTGAAGGAATTCCACCGTGATGCTTTATAATAGTTTTTTCCTTTGAGTGTTGTTCATGCCTGTAATGTTCTGTCTTATGAAGACATATTAATAAAAAGGATTCTGTGACTTCAGTAAAGTATCCCAAATATTTCTTATAACACTTATGTATGACAGACTTATACTGGCTTTGGAACAATTATTTTAGGGGTCAATACCATGTGTAGCCCCCATGAGTTGGGATGATTAACTACATGTCATGTGGAATCATAAAATCAACATGTAGCCCCCATGAGTCGGCAAAGACTATTGTATGTCATATCGAGTCATAGAACATGATTTTTTTTGAAATCAAGGTGTAGCCCCCATGAGTCGGTATGATCAATTTATATTCATATCGATTCATAGTAGAGTCAACCTGTAGCCCCCATGTACCGACTTGTAGTTCATTTTAGTAATGTTCGTGAAAGTCAATATTTTGACAGAGGAAATAATTGGTATGTCTGTGTATGTTGATAAAAGTAAACATGCAAAAAAGAATCAAAAGAATGCTTATGTATGCAAAAAATGTAAGAGATCATATAAAAGTCGACCGTACGCGTGACTTTCACAACAGTCTTTAACGATACAAGATCAACACTGATCGACTCCTTTAAACAAGAGGTTTTCTGTCTTTCTTGCAGAAAAGAACTGCTGGTCACTTAATTGCATGTAAGTCAAAACTTCTCTGTAAGCAAGCATCGCATGACTTATTCTAGTGTTCTCTATAATAGAATCAAACTCAACAAGCATCTGATGAAGCCCGCTGGTGTTTGAACTAAAACGGGTCACGTTGGTCATAGAAGTGCGAGTTTTCATCAGCTATAAATGCAAAGATAAAGCCATAGTAGGCTAATTTCATGTAAATGCCGAGTCCCCAATTGAAGAATTGAAGTCGAAAGACTCCAAGCTCCCAGGGTCCCTAAATAAAGAAATATACACGCCTGGTACCAGGGAGGGGTGATCAATCCCTCCAGGTTTCCATGGAATTGAATGCAAGAATGTAATGGAGTGCCAGATAAAAGAGAAAAAATAATCAGGAAAGAAAATAAAAAACAGGAATCAATTTTTCAAAAAGAAAAGAAGTTGGCTTCTTATATTATTGATATCTATAAGCTGGTGTACAAGAACGTTTCTATCTACTCAAGTATAATAGGGACGGACCTGAGCTATATTCCACGGCCTAGGAGTCTCTTCTTCGGACGTATGCGTGGCAGTGGGCTCGCGTATATCAACCAGGTAGTAGAATCCATTGTATAAATTCTTGCTCACCACGAACGGTCCTTCCCAAGGCGGGGATAACTTGTGCATTCCTTTCCTTTTTCGTATTAGGCGGTGCAGTAAGTCCTCCTCTCGAAAAGTCCGACTCTTGATTGCGTCGATGATACGTCCAAAACGTATCTATAATTTCTGCTTGCTCCATGCCTCTTTTGTGTGATATTGGTATGATATTGATGAACTTCCATACACTTTTGATCATATTTGGACTAACCTATTAACTCAGTGCACCCCAGTGCCAGTTCCTGTTTTCTGCTGTTTTTCTATTTCATGTTCCCCCCATATTAAAAGTGCTCAAAAAATTCCGGAAAAATACAATAAAAAATCACCGCAGAAGAAGCTTCGGGAATCACCGAGGGGGGGGGGGGGGGGCAGAGGGGACCCACCAGGGCCCCAGGCGCCCTCCCGGCGCGCCCTAGGGTGGGGCCACGCCAGGCGGTCGCCTGGACCCCTGGTGGCCCCCTGGCTGCCCCCCTTCGCCTATATATCCCTCATGACGTGAAACCCCCGTGACAGGAACCCTTTTTAGCGATCTCTCCTCTGTTCCTTCGCCGCCGCGCTTCCAAGATCGGGAGCACCAGAAGACCTCTTCTCGGCACCCTGCCGGAGGGAGCAATCACCTCCGGGAGATTCTCCACCACCATGGATGCTTCCCGGATGAACCGTGAGTAGTCCACCTTGGACCATGGGTCTATGATCAATAGCTATGTGATGTTATCCTCCCCTGTTTGTTCTTCATGGATTAGACCTCGTGAGCTGCCCTACATGATCGAGGCACATATGTAATCTTTCTGCTGTTGCTATGCTGAGTTTGCTGGGATCCGATGGATTATGAGACTATGTTCAGATTGTGTTTGAGTAATATATTTGATTCTCCTCTTTTATATTTATGTTCTAGAGTAATTCTTGCATGTTCTCCGTTGCTATTTATTGCTTTGGACAAGTAGCAGGTAGTGACTCCAAGAGGGAGCGTTATGCATGATTGTGGGTTCATGCCCCCTGATGACTAGCTTGAGTGACAGAAACATGAATCTAGGGGATGTGCTGTTGCCACAAGCGGGAAAACAACGGTGCTTGTACTTGCGGGTGCAAGGATTGCTTAATTTACGCAAAGTTCTTTAATGCAGTTGTCCGTTGCTTTGCGTTTACACTTTGGGTGGGATTCACAACTTAATACCAGCGAGATGTTCTGGATAGATATCTCAAGGTGGATGATTAGTAGTAGATGCAGATGGATTTCAGTCTACTTGTCTTCGCGTACCGACCATGCTTTTGAGCCTCTTCCTTTCTTCATAGCATAGTTAGCATTGGTTTACGCACATAATCCTGTCAATTGCCCAGCTGTAATTTGTTTACCTCGCATGGCTATTTTATCGTCTTTTGGGAGAGAGACATCACTAGTGAACATCATGGGACCCCGGTCCATATTTCCAACACTGTTTACACCCACTATCAATTTAGTGCTTTATTTACTTTTCCGTTGCTATCACTATCATTATTATCCCGTGCGTTTGATCCTTTGTAAATAGCAAGGCCGGAGGAATTGACAACTCCTTTGTACTCGTTGGGAAGCAAAGTTATTTGCTGTGTGTGCAGGTCGAGGAGAACCAAGTGATTATCAAACGACGCATCACTTGTCGATCCATCTTCTTGTATCTGTTGGAGTCCTACTGGTTCGATACTAAACCTTAGCATCTTCGCTAAGGGAAACTTGCTCCTGTCTACATCTCAACCTTCCACTTTGGGTAACAAACGAGGGGGCGTTAATTCGTACCATCAAAAGCAATTTCTGGCGCCGTTGCCAGGGACTCCACTCTTCAAGATAGGGGAGTTGCACACTATCTTTTATCTTTGCTTTTTAGTCTTGTTAGTTTACCTTTTAGTTTTTTGCTTTAGTGTCCTTTATCAAAAATCAAAAAAATAGTTATCTTGCTTTTAGTTATCCTTTCTGTTTAGTCAAGCATGTTAGGATTTGGTGCCTTGAGGGAATCGGAGGTCTTAGATTTCCATCGAAGGGATGGAGAAAATATGAAGAAGGCATGGGATAGAATTTCTGATGCACATAGGAGAATTATGCCTTGGATACCTATAAAAATTGTGCTTAGAAATTTTGACCATGGTCTTTTTAGATGGTGCAAACACTCTCTGGATATTATAGTCGAAGGGGATTTCTTAGCTTGTGATGAAGCTAGATCTCTTGAAATTATACATGGTCTATCTAGTTACTTTGTTTATGATCATAGTTTTGATACTGTTATAGATATACTTGCTACTATTGAAAAGAGATTGGATGCTCTAGACTTGAGAAAAGTAAAGAAACCCCAGCCAAATAAGAAAGATGTTTATGAGTTAGATGGTGACTGGGAACCCTTTGTTAGGATTTCCATCTCTAACCATGACTTCCTTGATTTCTGTGACATTGGATCCATGGTTTCTACTATGCCAAAAGTTGTTTATGATTCTTTAAAATTTAACATGGAAAAATTGTCATCCTATCATGAACATGCTAATGGAGATATTTCTGAGAGCCAGGGAAGGATAAAATATGTACCAGTGACATTCCTTAAAGGGATTGCAATGGTTGATTTCTTCGTCATGAAGCCAAACCAAGGAAACATAGTGCTTGGGAGGGATTTCCTCCGGGCCGTGAAAGGCTTCATTGATATAGGTAAGGGACAAATACGCGTACGCGGGAAAGCAAAAGGTATATACCCCTTTCCTAAAATAAACAAGGATGAATTTGTTGAGGAACCATTTGAATCGATTTACAACTCCAATTATTATGATGATCTTTGACTCCTCCTATTTGCATTAAGCCTAGCTAATGGCTTTAAAGAAGCGCTTTCGGGAGGCAGCCCGCAACGAATTTAGGATTTCCTTTTTGTTTTTTTCTTCTGTTTTTAGTGGTCTTGAGGATTGTTACTACTGTAGCAACATCATTGTATCTTTACTTTTCAAGCTTTGTGCCATTTATAGCCTCATATGACAAGGGAAGTGAAAGTTGTGACATGCTGTCCAGAAAACAGATTCTGTCTTCGTGACTAGAAAAATAAAAGAAAAATCCCAGTTCATCTTTTTGAGCTGAAATTTTTACACAGCGTGCTCTATACTATGGAACTTTCGTATGTTCTGAGTTTTCTGATTTGAATTGCAGAAGTATCTCTGAAAAATTCTTTATTACCTGCTGGTCTGTTTTTCACAGATTCTGTCCTGTTTTTCCTCTTCTTCATTTTGCAAACCTTCAGCTTGCTTTTTCTTTGCAAAAACTTTTTGGCAATCTTGAGAAACAGTAGCTCTTCAAGAATATCCTTGTTTCCAGTAGAGAAAATATTATTTTATTATGCGTACTAACCTCGCTAATCAGATTATGATGAGTTATGTATGAAGGGAGTTTTCAAGTGTGCAAGGGAAGATGATGAAAGAAGATTCAGGAGTGTCAAGCGCTCAAGCTTGCGGATGACCCCATGCATCCCCAAGAAATATTCAAGGAGACTCAAGTGTCTAAGCTTGGGGATGCCCCCGTGCATCCCCTTCTTCATCAACAATTATCAGTTCGTCTCTCATCTCACTATATTTTTATCACTTCATGCGTTATGTGCTATGCTTGAAGCGTCTCGCTCTTAGGTTTTATTTTTATTTTTCTTTAGCTTTGCTTTCTGTTCATAACAAGTTAGAACCCAGTTTTCTTTGTGTGGGAGAGAAACACGCTCCACTTTCAAAATCTAGAACACAACATAGGATTTTTCATGCTTATCTTTGTTGTGTGTGTTCTTTATCTTCTTCATAGCTACTGTCATGTTTAGCTCTTAGTTTTCATGCTTATCTTTTTAAGAGATTTTGTTTAGTCTGTTGCTGGAACTCTCTTGAGTTTTCATGTTTATCTTGTTTAGAGAGTATGCCTGTTGCACCGAGTTTTGTGTCTTGACTTGAAGTAGGTAATTGAGGTTGCTATTCTTTTGTAGTAGTAACTTGCAATAGTTTTGAGGTATTGTTTTGAGTAATGTTTGGAATTTTTGTGTCAAGAGATTTAGCCTATTAGTGATAGATGTCGTATTTTGGGCAATCCGTTTTTATTTTCAAAACTTACAAAATTAGTTGAGAACTTTAGCTACTAGATGGATCACTACTCTTCTGAGGGGTCGAATATTAGAATACACTCACGTACCATGAGTCAAGGATGCGCAAGGATAACCAAATCCCCATACACTCCTCCTCGGGGTACCTGTCTCCTTGAGAAACCTCCTTATTAGATTGAGAGTTACCAATAATAAGTGCATGAGTTCTTCGGACTAATGTGAGTATTCAAAAGTTGACACTTCCACCTTCCCATATTTTTCTAGCCTCTCCTGTGCTGTGCATTGCTTTCTTCTCACTCCGAGAGTTGGCGTACACCTTTGCCGGTACATCCAAACCCTTGGTGTCGGGAACCGGAGTTAGCGTATGCAAGCCCTGCTACAACACAATCATATGGAGAGCCGAGAACCGTACCCACTGGTCTAAGCAGACAAGGCCAAGCATAGAACGTTCTCGGGAAACATCGAACGTGAGGGGCATCCCATCCAGGCCGGATGATCGACTGAAATGGGTCCTCATCATCCGCACACAAGTCTAAATGATATGGGTGGTGAACTCCCATACTCATAGACAAGTCGCCTCAACCATACTATCGATTGTATTGTAACCCTTACATAGACTTACTCCAGCCCGATCACTTAGTCGGGGTCTAGGGCGGGCTCGATCATACGTCAAAGTTTGCACGTGACAGAGTCACGAACAATCGCATCGCGATGCCCCAAGCTGCGCACATCTAAGGGCCACTTGGTGTATAAAATACCGCCAACCAGATCACAACTAAGGTCCAGTATGAACAGCAGGTATCATTGCATGTTATAATCATACACGCAGCACACATGTCCAGTATGAACAACAGGTATCATTGCAATCCTCTACAAATTATAAAACTTTATTGATAACTCTTACAGAGTGCACACAGAGATCACAAGTCTGTGATCCAACATTACATCAAACATGCGAAAGCAAAGTAGGTCTGAGTACAGACAAGTTTAACAAATGGCTTAGAGAAGCCTTATCTATAAACAAGCCCTTTCACGAGGGAACCAGTCTGCTGACTGGGACTACACTAGCTTGGTCTTCAGCCGTCGAGCTCGAGGAAGAATCTACCTTCGGGGTCAGTGGGTTCAACTAAAACATAGAATAAGCAAACGTGAGTACAAAGTCGTACTCAGCAAGACTTACGTAGGAACTATACTACTCATGCACATGTATCAAGGTAAAAGGGAGGTGGGGTTCAAATGCAGAAGGGCCAGCTTTGACTTGGCTAGTCCTGAACTACGAGTACCAGACTTGAGGTAAGAAGCGTACACGAGTCCACTACATCTCCAACCAATTACACCACTATGGTGCCTTCCTCGACTTCCCCACGAGAAAGCACGCCATAGCACTCACGCTTATCTTGGTAAGTTTTATAAGTATCCAGTTCAAGTTGTCTAATAATCAAGCTAAGCTTTCCAAGCAGTCCTCAACCGCGAACGCGGCTATTCGAATAGTTTTGTTAACCCTGCAGGGGTGTACCGCTACACACACGTGTCATCAGTTACCGCCTTTTGTGTGTCACCGTTCAAGAGGTGACAACGAGGATGCCACCACAACACTTCGCCCACAGCTCCGTTCTAGTCCAAAGAGTCGCCTATCTGAGGGGGATCCGTATGGAAGTCCGACCGAGGTTCCAGTACAACCTCAAACGATGTGTGCAGGGTCCCAAGCCGGTCTTGAAAAGCCGTTCATCCACTTCGCAGACCGTGCCACAACCCTACCAGAACTCCAAACTACTGCGACTTCTCATCGTTCACCTTGTATTAGGGTAGATTCACCAACACAGTTTCACTTTCATCAACACCATGTTCACTATCATCCCGACTCACATCAAAATCATCCTCATTGTAAACTCTAAGCATGCAATGAGCAGTAACAGTTGCAGGGGCCACATGATATCAATCAACGCCTATGCCAGCTAGGATTGTGGTTTGTTTACTACTGTGACAAGATGATAGGTCATGCATCGGATATGGGTTCAACTATGCGGTAGAATCGATACAAGGTGATCTCCTAAACATGCATAAGCGAGACTGAGAGGGAATTGGGATTTTATAGACATGATCAACGGGGGTTTGCTTGCCTTGCTGATGGGGTTCGATAACGGTATCTTCAACGAAGGGGGGTGGCCTCCGATTCCAGTTGCACGTCTATCGAGCAAACAATTAAACAAGGAATAAATATACTTGCAATGCTCAAGCACATGATCAATATTGTAATGCGATGTACATGGTCACAATGTGGATACAATTTCATTTAAAAGGAGTGGAATGCAAAGTCATTTGCAAAATCACTCCAAATTTGAATTCAAAAGAATGCCATATGGATGTTTGATACTGTTCACCCATTTTAAAATGGTCAAACATAGAAACAAATTGCATATTCAGAATCCTTGTATTTTTCTGATAATTTTAGACATATTATTTGTCCAATTTGGAGTTAAAATGAATTTTCTATGATTTATTGAAGTTTGGCTATTTTTTTGGATTTTCTGTAATTCTTTTAATTCATTTCTATTTACTGCGTAGGCCTGACGTCATCATGATGTCAAAGGGGGGCTGACAAGTGGGCCAGGGTGGTCAGTGGGGGTTTTAGTTTAACCTCTCTGTTTGAATTAACCCGAGTTTAATTAGTTAACCTGGGCCCACTGTCAGTGGCCTAGGGGGGATTAGCTTAAGGGGGGGTTGCTAATGGCGGGCTCGCCGGAACTTCGCCGGGGTTGGGTTTTTGGGCACGAGGGAGGGGGCTGCGTGCACCGGGAGTGAGCTGGGGAGGCCGCGCGTCGCGTGGTGCCATTGGGGGGCCAAGACGACGCTCTGGTGCGCGGCTACAATGACGAGCGGCGACGGCTGGCTACGGTCTTCGCCAGAATCGCACACGAGGGCACGGGAGGATGCGGAGAAAGGATCAATCGAACGGGACGCTCACCCTGGATCGAATGGAGAAGACGGCGGAGCCGGGGAGTGCTTGGTGGCGGCGCAATTGAAGACCTTCTCCTCGGCGGCCGGCGGTGAACTCGCGAAGCGGGCGTCGTCTCTGGTGGCGGCAAACTTCGATTGAAGGCAGGGATCGGAGGAGTCGACGGCTCTGGAGCGATTGGACACGGCGGCGAGGCTCCTAGCTGCCGTTAGCCACGTCGGGGCGTCGTCGCGCTCTCTGCTAGGTTACAGGGGCGCTCGGGTTTTCCGCCGGGGAGGAAGGGGAAGGCCAGAGCGAGAGATGGGAAAGGTGTGCGGGCTTCTGGGCGACGTAGAGGCGTGAGGAGGAGGCCTAGGGGGACCTAGAAGGAGCTAGGCGTCGAGGTGTCGCCGTGGCCACGCTCTGCCTCCACCAAGCTGCTTGGCTCGGCAGGGAGGTAGAAGACAAGCGCGCCCGGGTGGGCTGGGCCGGCCAGAGGGAGTGGGATTCGCCCCTGGGCGCAAGGTAAGCTTGTGGCTTTCTTTTTCTTTTTATTTTTCTGCATTTTGTTTGACCTAGCTAAATAAAATAGCTTGGTATTTTTATAAATGCCGAAATTATTTTATATGGCCTCATAAAATAGAGAGCTAGCCACTTATAAAAGTTGAACACTTTTAAAATTCAAATACTTTGAACTTTAATTCAAATAGGGGTTTAAATTTAAATCCATGGTCCTGTTTGAATATTTGAAAAATCCATGAGCATGGGGTTGGTTCCACATCACTTGATATGTGATCACACTCATTTATGGGAGTTTTCAAAAATACAAAAGGAATTTTTGGAGCAACTTTTATTCTGGCCATTTGAATTAATTCATCTCGGGGGGGGGGGGGCGGGGTTTCTCTCCCATTTCAATTTCTTTTTGAAAATTTTATCATCATGCAAAGTGACTTGCTATTCTAGCACATACCTAACTTGGGGTTGTGACAACTCGCCCCCACTCAAAAGAATCTCGTCCCGAGATTCAGAAGTCTGCGGGAGGAAGGAGGGGTACTCGGCATGGAGACGGTCTTCTCTTTCCCACGTGGCTTCTTTCTCAGAGTGGTGTGACCATTGCACTTTCAGAAATCTAATCTTCTGACGACGAGTCGCTCTGCTGAATCAAGAATACGAACAGGGTACTCTCGATAAGAAAGGTCATCTTGGAGATCTAGCGTTTCATGGTCGACTTCGCAGATGGGGTCCTTGAAGCAACGCCTGAGTTGTGACACATGGAATACATCATGTACTCGGGAAAGGTGCGGGGGTAGTTCAAGTTGGTAGGCAACTTCTCCACGTTTAGCAAGAATGCGGAAAGGTCCGATGTAACGTGGGGCCAACTTGCCTTTGATACCGAATCGTTGGGTTCCCTTCAGAGGAGTAACCCGAAGGTAAGCCTTCTCATCCAGATTGTAGCTTTCTTGCCTATGATGACGATCATAGTAGCTTTTCTGACGAGACTGTGCGGCTTTCAATCGATCACGACCAATGCGAACTTGCTCTTCTGCTTCCTTGATCATATCCGGTCCAAAGAATTGCCTTTCACCGGTTTCTGACCAGTTTAGTGGTGTTCGACATCGTCGTCCATAGAGGAGTTCAAAAGGAGCCATGTTCAGACTAGATTGGAAACTGTTGTTATAAGCAAATTCGGAAAATGGAAGAGACTTCTCCCAATTCTTTCCGAATGAGATAACACAAGCTCTGAGAACGTCTTCCAAGATTTTATTAACCCTTTCAACTTGACCGCTAGACTGAGGATGGAAAGCTGTGCTAAAGGAGAGATGAGTTCCCATAGCGTTCTGAAAGCTTTCCCAAAATCTAGAGGTGAAAAGGCTACCTCGATCAGAATTGATTACCAAAGGAACACCGTGAAGAGACACAATTCTAGATACGTACAAGTCCGCCAACTGACTAGCAGTTATAGACTCGCGAACGGGAAGGAAGTGAACTACTTTGGAAAGTCTATCTATGACAACGAAGATGGCATCATTTCCTTTCTGGGTTTTTGGAAAGCCGGTGATGAAGTCCATACCGACTTTGTCCCATTTCCACTCTGGAATAGGCAAAGGTTGAACTGTACCAGCAGGTCTTTGGTGTTCTGCCTTAATGCAACGACAAACATCACATTCGGCAACAAATCGAGCAATGTCTCTCTTCATCCTAGTCCACCAAAATCTCTGGCGTAGATCTCGGTACATTTTTGTGCTACCGGGATAAATCGAGAGGGGTGTATCATGGGCTTCTTTGAGGATGAGTTGCCTTAGATCTCTATTCTTAGGTACTACTAAACGATTTCCAAAGAATACCGTTCCTTTACTATCTGTGGAGAAACATTTAGCAACTCCGCTAGCAATGTTCTCCTTGATCCGGCGAACACCTCGTGCACGCCTTTGGGAAACTATTATTTGATCCTCAAGTGTTGGTTTCGCAACCAAAGTTAAAAAGAGATCCACGAGGAACAATCTCGAGATTGAGCTTTCGAAATTCCTCATGAAGAAGTGGTTGATACTGTTGTAACATGAGGTTGTTACAATACGACTTACGACTTAGTGCATCAGCCATGACATTAGCTTTGCCTGGGGTGTAAGAAATTCCTACGCCGTAATCTTTTATCAACTCAATCCAGCGTCTTTGCCTGAGATTAAGATCTGGCTGGGTGAAAATGTATTTGAGGCTTTGGTGGTCGGAATAAATCTCACAACGATTACCAAGGAGGTAATGTCGCCAAGTTGTCAGGGCATGAACTACGGCAACGAGTTCAAGATCATGGGTAGGATAGTTCTCTTCATGTGGCCGCAACAGGCGTGAAGCATAAGCTACCACATGTCTATCTTGCATAAGTATGCATCCTAACCCGTGTCGTGATGCGTCACAAAAGATCTCGAAATCCTTTTTGGTGTCTGGAGGCGCAAGTACGGGTGCAGCAGTAAATCTTCTTTTTAGCTCTTGAAAGCTTTCCTCACACTTGGGAGTCCATTGGAATTTCTTATCTTTCTTGAGGAGTTCAGTTAGAGGCTTTGCAACTTTAGAAAAGTTCTCGACGAAGCGGCGACAATAGCTTGCTAAGCCAAGAAAAATCCTAACTTGCTTAACCGATTCAAGTGGAGTCCAGTCAAGGACAGCCTGAACTCTCTCGGGATTCACAGCAATGCCTTTTGCAGAAATCACGTGGCCTAAGTAGGTCACTTCTAGTAGCCAAAATTCACACTTGGAGAATTTAGCATACAGGCGATGCTCTCTAAGTTTCATCAATACCAGCCTTAGGTGTTCGGCATGTTCTTCTTCGTTCTTCGAGTAGATCAGAATGTCATCGACATAAACCACAACAAATTTATCTAAGTACTCCATGAAGATCGAATTCATCATGCGTGAGAAAGTGGCGGGGGCATTGGTTAAACCAAAGGACATGACGGTGTACTCGTAAAGACCATAACGAGTAGTGAAAGCCGTTTTGGGAATGTCCTCATTTTGGATTTTGATTTGATGATAGCCTAATCTCAAATCCATCTTGGAGAAGACCGAGGATCCAGCAAGTTGATCATAAAGATCATTGATCCTGGGCAGTGGGTACTTGTTCTTTATCGTCGCTAGATTTAGCGGGCGATAGTCTACGCACATCCTTTCTGTTCCATCTTTCTTCATTATGAACAGAACGGGGCAACCCCATGGCGATGAGCTAGGGCGGATGAAGCCTTTTGCCAACAAAGCTTCAAGTTGGATTTTAAGCTCAGCTAACTCACGTGGGGCCATTTTGTATGGGCGTCTAGAAATTGGGGCGGTACCTGGCATAAGATCCACTATGAACTCTACACATCTATCGGGTAGCATGCTCGGGAGCTCTTCAGGAAAGACATCCGGGAAGTCACGAACCACCGGAACATCTTCAAGGTCGGGAAGGGGAAGCACATTCAAAGAATGCATCTGGGTCCTTGTTCTTGGTGAGGAATAATCTATTGTCTGGCCTAAAGGGTGTGTAAGTCTAACTGACTTGGCTTTACAATCAAGAAAAGCATGTTGTCTTGATAACCAATCCATACCAAGGATGACATCAATGTCTGAAGACTTGAGGGCTATGAGTGAAGCAAGGAATACTAAACCCTCAATTGCAATATGATTGCCATGGCTTACTCTATTAGTTTTCCATTTGGAACCAGGAGTTTGAATAATCATTGGGGTGAACATTTCATCAAAGGATATCTCATGCCGAAGTGCATAACTCTCCGACATGAATGAGTGAGATGCTCCTGGATCGAAAAGGACAGAAGTGGGAACATGATTGACTGGGAGCGTACCAAGAATGACGTCAGAAGTACTATCAGTTTCCTCAGCTGAGATTTGGTTCACACGTCCATGATTTGCGGAAGTGGAAGGCTTGGCGGTGGAAACCTTCGGGGGTGTCTTGGCACGAATATTGGGGTTTCCTTTGGCATGGTGTGAAGCATTCTGACTGACGGGGCACTCACGAGAATAGTGACCAGGCTGGCCACATCTGAAGCAGGCTCCAAAGATAGTGCGGGGAGCTGGGTTGTTTGGTGGAGCTGGTGGACGAGGCGGCACAAGGGATGGCCTCGGTGGGTTGTTTTGGTGGAACAAACTGGTAGTAATCCAGATCATGCACTTCTGAGGGCGTGAACTGGAAGAAGGGGCAAGCTCAAGAGCATGCTTGCGAGACTTCTCAAAAACTTCATTGCCATGCTCAGCTCTGAAGGATCTATTGACTAAATCCTCAAAGGTGGCAAACTCAAGGAGGTTGAGATCATGACGAAGGATGGGGCTAAGTCCCTTGCGGAACCTTGCCTACTTTATGGCATCGGTGGTGATCTCATCTTGGGAATAACGATCAATACGGTTGAACTCCCTCACATACTCATGAATGGAAATCTCTCCTTGATTCAGATTGTAGAACTCTTCCTTCTTGTGCTCCATCAACTCATCCAGAATGTGGTACCCTCGAAAGGCAACACAGAACTCCTGCCAAGTCACTACGTGACCATCTGGCTGCATTGCAACATAGTTCTCCCACCACTGAAGTGCAGCTCCTTCCAGGAAGTATACCGCAAAAATAACTCGGTCATCGGGAGCAACATGTGCTGTATAAAGCTTACGCTCGATGGAATGGAGCCAATCATCAGCTTCGAGGGGCTCAGAAGAACATCGGAATACCGGTGGCTTGAGGAAGATGAAGTCCTGAATGCTGACCACCACATTACGATGGTGGGCGGTATTCTGCTCGATGAGCTCAAGAAGGCGTGTTTGATCACGTCTATTCCGCTCAGCTTCCATCATGATTTCCACCGCAGAAGGCGGTGGTGGAGGTTCATCATCATTTCGATTCTGATCACAGTCTCGATTCCGAAAAACAACACTACGAGTTCCACCTGACATCCTGTCTGACAAAAATCAACAACCAGAACAGGTTGTACGATGGAGGCAAGGATAAAAGGATATTTTTTAGGCGGAAAAGATAATATTGCGAAGGCAATGACTCAAAGAAACACGGAACAAATCTGTCAGCATAACGGCTACACTGGGATGGAAAACGAAACAACCTCGAAGAAATTGGACAAAACTTCTTCAAGGAACTCAAGACACGGAGACTCTGGACAACCACAACCATCCTACGGCTATAAGGAGGCAATCAACGAGATGTTCTAGTAAGACATAGATGATCCTAATCCTATCATCCCGTAGAAAAGATAAGGGTGACTCAGAACTCAGATCGATGAGGGTAAGGAGAAACAAGAAGTCTTACGTTGTTCCCTTATATACCCAGAGTAACTATATAACTATAGAAGGCTAGACTCGACTTCGGACAAGGCTGATAATCGTATAGTCAGTCCTGCTCTGATACCAAGTCTGTCGGGACCTGGGAATAGCCTATGCAAGTCCCGCTACAACACAATCATATGGAGAGCCGAGAACCGTACCCACTTGTCTAAGCAGACAAGGCCAAGCACAGAACGTTCTCGGAAAGCATCGAAAGTGAGGGGCATCCCATCCAGGCCGGATGATCAACTGAAATGGGTCCTCATCGTCTGCACACAAGTCTAAATGATATGGGTGGTGAACTCCCATACTCATAGACAAGTCGCCTCAACCATACTATCGATTGTATTATAACCCTTACATAGACTTACTCCAGCCCGATCACTTAGTCGGGGTCTAAGGCGGACTCGATCATACGTCAAAGTGTGCACGTGACAGAGTCATGAACAATCGCATCGCGATGCCCCAAGCTGCGCACATCTAAGGGCCACTTGGTGTATAAAAGACCGCCAGCCAGATCACAACTAAGGTCTCGAAAACCCATACTAAGACATGCATGTTATAATCATACACGCAGCACACATGTCCAGTATGAACAACAGGTATCATTGCAATCCTCTACAAAGTATACAACTTTATTGATAACTCTTACAGAGTGCACACAGAGATCACAAGTCTGTGATCCAACATTACATCAAACATGCGGAAGCAAAGTAGGTCTGAGTACAGACAAGTTTAACAAATGGCTTAGAGAAGCCTTATCTATAAACAAGCCCTTTCACGAGGGAACTAGTCTGCTGACTGGGACTACACTAGCTTGGTCTTCAGTCGTCGAGCTCGAGGAAGAATCCACCTTCGGGGTCAGTGGGTTCATCTAAAACATAGAATAAGAAAACATGAGTACAAAGTCGTACTCAGCAAGACTTACGTAGGAACTATACTACTCATGCACATGTATCAAGGTAAAAGGGAGGTGGGGTTCAAATGCAGAAGGGCCAGCTTTGACTTGGCTAGTCCTGAACTACGAGTACCAGACTTGAGGTAAGAAGCGTACACGAGTCCACTACATCTCCAACCAATTACACCACTATGATGCCTTCCTCGACTTCCCCACGACAAAGCACGCCATAGCACTCACGCTTATCTTGGTAAGTTTTATAAGTATCCAGTTCAAGTTGTCTAATAATCAAGCTAAGCTTTCCAAGCAGTCCTCAACCGCGAACGCGGCTATTCGAATAGTTTTGTTAACCCTGCAGGGGTGTACCTCTACACACACGTGTCATCAGTTACCGCCTTTTGCGTGTCACCATTCAAGAGGTGACAACGAGGATGCCACCACAACACTTCGCCCACAGCTCCGTTCTAGTCCAAAGAGTCGCCTATCTGAGGGGGATCCGTATGGAAGTCCGACCGAGGTTCCAGTACAACCTCAAACGATGTGTGCAGGGTCCCAAGCCGGTCTTGAAAAGCCGTTCATCCACTTCGCAGACCGTGCCACAGCCCTACCAGAACTCCAAACTACTGCGACTTCTGGGGTTCGAACGGGGTGAGGTACTAGGATGAGAGGGGTCAGTGAGCCCAATGTGTGGTTGTACTCTTCTTCTTGGATCACCACACAAGAACTCGGACTTAAGGCGGTATTCAACGAGACAACCCACTGTGTACTCCTACACAGCCTCTCATCGTTCACCTTGTATTAGGGTAGATTCACCAACACAGTTTCACTTTCATCAACACCATGTTCACTATCATCCCAACTCACATCAAAAGCATCCTCATTGTAAACTCTAAGCATGCAATGAGCAGTAACAGTTGCAGGGGCCACATGATATCAATCAACTCCTATGTCAGCTAGGATTGTGGTTTGCTTACTACTGTGACAAGATGATAGGTCATGCATCGGATATGGGTTCAACTATGCGGTAGAATCGATACAAGATGATCTCCTAAACATGCATAAGCGAGACTGAGATGGAATTGGGATTTTATAGACATGATCAACGGGGGTTTGCTTGCCTTGCTGACGGGGTTCGATAACGGTATCTTCAACGAAGGGGGGTGGCCTCCGATTCTAGTTGCACGTCTATCGAGCAAAAAATCAAACAAGGAATAAATATACTTGCAATGCTCAAGCACATGATCAATATTGTAATGTGATGTGCATGGTCACAATGTGGATACAATTTCATTTAAAAGGAGTGGAATGCAAAGTCATTTGCAAAATCACTCCAAATTTGAATTCAAAAGAATGTCATATGCATGTTTTCTACTTTTCACCCATTTTAAAATGGTCAAACATAGAAACAAGTTGCATATTCAGAATCCTTTTATTTTTCTGATAATTTTAGACATATTACTTGTCCAATTTGGAGTTAAAATGAATTTTCTATGATTTATTGAATTTGGCTATTTTTCTGGATTTTCTGTAATTCTTTTAATTCATTTCTATTTGCTGCGTAGGCCTGACGTCATCATGACGTCAAAGGGGGGCTGACAGGTGGGCCAGGGTGGTCAGTGGGGGGTTTAGTTTAACCTCTCTGTTGAAATTAACCCGAGGTTAATTAGTTAACCTGGGCCCACTGTCAGTGGCCCAGGGGGGGATTAGCTTAAGGGGGGGGGGTTGCTAATGGCGGGCTCGCTGGAACTTCGCCGGGGTTGGGTTTTTGGGCACGGGGGAGGGAGCTGGGGAGGCCGCGCGTCGCGTGGTGCCATTGGGGGGCCAAGACGACGCTCTGGTGCGAGCCTACAACGACGAGCGGCGGCGGCTGGCTACGGTCTTCGCCGGAATCGCACGCGAGGGCACGGGAGGATGAGGAGAAAGGATCAATCGAACGGGACGCTCACCCTGGATCGAGTGGAGAAGACGGCGGAGCCGGGGAGTTCTTGGTGGCGGCGCAATTGAAGACCTTCTCCTCGGCGGCCGGCGGTGAACTCGCGAAGCGGGCGTCGTCTCTAGTGGCGGAAAGCTTCGATTGAGGGCGGGGATCGAAGGAGTCGACGGCTCTGGAGCGATTGGACACGGCAGCGAGGCTCCTAGCTGCCGTTGGCCACGTCGGGGCGTCGTCGCGCTCTCTGCTAGGTTACGGGGGCGCTCGGGTTTTCCGCCGGGGAGGAAGGGGAAGGCCAGAGCGAGAGAGGGGAAAGGTGTGCGGGCTTTTGGGCGACGCAGAGGCGTGAGGAGGAGGCCTGGGGGGCCCTAGAAGGAGCTGGGCGTCGAGGTGTCGCCGTGGCCACGCTCTGCCTCCACCGAGCTGCTTGGCTCGGCGGGGAGGTAGAAGACAAGCGCGCCCGGGTGGGCTGGGCCGGCCAGAGGGAGTGGGCTTCGCCCCTGGGCGCAAGGTAAGCTTGTGGCTTTCTTTTTTCTTTTTATTTTTCTGCATTTTGTTTGACCTAGCTAAATAAAATAGCTAGGTATTTTTATAAATGCCCAAATTATTTTATATGGCCTCATAAAATAGAGAGCTAGCCACTTATAAAATTTGAACACTTTTAAAATTCAAATACCTTGAACTTTAATTCAAATAGGGGTTTAAATTTAAATCCATGGTCCTGTTTGAATATTTGAAAAATCCATGAGCATGGGGTTGGTCCCACATCACTTGATATGTGATCACACTCATTTATGGGAGTTTTCAAAAATACAAAAGGAATTTTTGGAGAAACTTTTATTCTGTCCATTTGAATTAATTCATCTGGGGGGGGGGGGGTTCTCTCCCATTTCAATTTCTTTTGAAAATTTTATCATGATGCAAAGTGACTTCCTATTCTAGCACATACCTAACTTGGGGTTGTGACACTTGGCATGATACACTCGGTCATCATAAACCTCCTTATATCCTTCCTCAAAACAGCCACCATACCTACCTATCAAGGAATTTCCATAGCCTTTCCGAGATATATTGCCATGCAACATCCCTTCTCATGACTTGATCTTCATGTCATACATGCTACTTGCTTGATCGATGAGCCTCATGCTAGTTGGGCCTTGCCCTAATCATTGCTACATGACGTGCTAGTATCATTGCATATCCTGCTACACTGGCAGAGGCATACATTTGCATACATCATGATAGTTACATCTTCTTTATGATTTGAGTACTTTTGTAAAGTGTGAAAGATCTTCTTTACTTTTTGTAATATATAGAGTGTTGCCCCTAAAAGTGAGGAAAAGATCCCAAAATGGACAAATTAAAAGATCCCAAAGAGGACAAATGAGAGAAATAGAAAGAGCCATTGAGGCCACCAAAAAATAGAAAAAAAAGAAAAAAGAGAAAAAGAAATAAAAAGAGAGAAGGGGGCACACTACTATTCCTTTTAAGAGATCCACACTCATACTCCCTCTTATATCTTGTACTCCATAGATATTATCATTCATGCCTATAGCTATGTAGGGACCTTCACACTATAGAACTTGGCTTGTATATTCCAATGATGAGCCTCCTCAAATGAGCTCTAGGTCTTCTTGAGCAAGCAAGTTGGATGCACCCCCACTAGTTCCATTGGAGAGCTTACCTTAGATCATATGTGCATCTATTGCATGGCAATCCCTACTCCTCACATCATATCTATCATTTGGCTTTCTCTCGCCTATGATTCTCCTCATTGATGTGAGCCTTTCACACCCTTTTTGTCTTCCTCCTCCACCATATTCTCTCTTTGCCATCCTAAGTGTCAACTTTCTTGCCTACGCTCATCCATTGCATGAGTGCTCAAAATGTCGAAAAGGAGTGGATCATTTTGACTTGTACCTGGCTAGTGGTCTGGGGATGAGTCAAGATAAGATTCCAAAGAAGACCAAGTGTGAAACTTTAGTAGATTGAGTTCTCAACACAAAATACTTTTTCTCGTATATCCCTATCCCCTTTCTTGCACGCAAATACCATGTGGAGACATTCTAGTCACGGACAGCGAGAGCTCTTGCACCTTTATGTTCTTATGTTGCTTGTTTCAATGCTAAATTTAGACTCTTGCCTGTTATGACTTGAATTGAATTACATGCCTTGATTGCTTTACTTAAAAGTTCTTATACGGTTGTTAGCATGTCACCACAGAAATTATGCTTTTATCATTTACCTACTCGAGGACGAGCATGAATTAAGCTTGGGGATGTTGATACGTCCAAAACGTATCTCTAGTTTCTGCTTGCTCCATGCCTCTTTTGTGTGATATTGCTATGATATTGATGAACTTCCATACACTTTTGATCATATTTGGACTAACCTATTAACTCAGTGCACCCCAGTGCCAGTTCTTGTTTTCTGCTGTTTTTCTATTTCAGGTTTCCCCCATATTAAAAGTGCTCCAAAAATTCGGGAAAATACAATAAAAAATCTGCGCAGAAAGGCCCCAGGCGCCCTCTTGGCGCGCCCTAGGGTGGGGCCGCGTCAGGGGCCCGCCTAGACCCCTGGTGGCCCCCCTGGCTGCCCTCCTTCTCCTATATATCCCTCGAGACGTGAAATTCCCTTGATGGGAACCCTTTTTCGCGATCTCTCCTTTGTTTCGCCGCCGCCGTGCTTCCAAGATCGGGAGTACCAGAAGACCTCTTCCCGGCACCCTGCCGGAGGGAGGAATCACCTCCGGGAGCTTCTCCACCACCATGGATGCTTCCCGGATGAACCGTGAGTAGTCCACCTTGAACCATGGGTCTATGATCAGTAGCTATGTGATGTTCTCCTCCCCTCTTTGTTCTTCATGGATTAGAATTCGTGAGCTTCCCTACATGATCGAGGCACATATTAATCTTTCTACTGTTGCTATGCTGAGTTTGCTGGGATCCGATGGATTATGAGACTATGTTCAGATTGTGTTTGAGTAATATATTTGATTCTCCTCTTTTATATTTCTGTTCTAGAGTAATTCTTGCATGTTCTCCGTTGCTGTTTATTGCTTTGGACAAGTAGTAGGTAGTGACTCCAAGAGGGAGCGTTATACATGATTGTGGGTTCATGCCCCATGATGACTAGCTTGAGTGACAGAAACATGAGTCTAGGGGATGTGTTGTTGCCACAAGGGGGAAAACAACGGTTCTTGTACTTGCGGGTGCAAGGATTGTTTACTTTACGCAAAGTTCTTTAATGTAGTTGTCTGTTTCTTTAAGTTTACGCTTTGGGTGGGATTCACAACTTAATACCAGCGAGATGTTCTGGATAGATATCTCAAGGTGGATGATCAGTAGGTAGATGCAGATGGATTTCGGTCTACTTGTCTTGGCGTACCGCCCATGCTTTTGAGCCTCTTCCTTTCTTTATAGCATAGTTAGCATTGGTTTGCGCACATAATCCTGTCAATTGCCCAGCTGTAATTTCTTTACCTCGCATGGATATTTTATCGTCTTTTGGGAGAGAGGCATCACTAGTGAACATCATGGGACCCCGGTCCATATTTCCAACACTGTTTACACCCACTATCAATTTACTGCTTTATTTACTTTTCCGTTGCTATCACTGTCATTATTATCCCGTGCGTTTTATCCTTTGTAAACAACAAGGCCGGAGGAATTGACAACTCCTCTGTACTCGTTGGGAAGCAAAGTTATTTGCTGTGTGTGCAGGTCCAGGAGAAGCAAGTGATTATCAAACGGCGCATCACTTGTCGATCCACCTTCTTGTATCTGTTGGAGTCCTACTGGTTCGATACTAAACATTAGCATCTTCGCTAAGGGAAACTTGCTGCTATCTACGACTTAGCAGCCGCTAAGCTCGTTCTTAATCAAGGACGTCTAAGGAGTCCTGTCTTGCTTCTTCATTATTAGTTGCAACATAAGCAGTGACTCGGGGTGATTCATGACAGATGTCGCTTGGGAGGACACTTCAGCTCCATAAACGAGGAAAAAAGGTGTAAGAGCAGTCAACCTGTTGGTCGTAGTCCTGATAATCCAAAGCACGGAGGGTAATTCTTCAACCCAGCAACCCGACGTTCTTATTAAAGGAACACGGAGTCGGTGTTTAATGCCACGCAGTAATTCCTGATTAGCTCTCTAGTCCTTTCCATTGGACTGTGGGTGAGCTACGGACGCAAGATCAAGCTGGATATGCTCTTTCTCACAGAAACGTTGCATTTCACCTTATGAAAAAGTGCTTCCATTGTCAGTGATAATGTTGTGGGGGTAACCGAATCTGAATATGATTTTCTTCGGAAATTTGTGTGACGTTGCTGCGTCGCATTTGGTGACCGGTTCTGCTTTGACCCACTTGGTGAATTTATCTACTGCGAAAGGCTCGGAGATTGGAATCATCCTGAGTTCTTGAGATGGCACGTGGTCTTGCCTTGCATATCGCTGGCAGCCATCGCACTTATTTACGATATCCTCCGAATCTGCATGAGTCGTGGGCCAGTAAAATACATGTTGATAGGCTTTGGCCACTATTGATCGGGAACCAGCATGATGACCGTAGTCTCCGGAGTGTAATTCATTTAGTATGTCTCGTCCTTCTTCTTCGAAACACATCTCTGGAAGACTTAAGTGGGACTAAGTCGGTGTAGCTCCCCATTGATAAGCACAAAAGATTTGCTTCGTCTGATGATTTGTCTAGCCAATATCTCATCAGTTGAGAGAATACCTCTGGTCTTATAATATAAATACGGTATAACCCACGAGGGAGTGGCATGTATAGCTATATCCTGTTTTGTGGGGAGCTGCATAGACGGATGCAACAGAACGTCAAGGAAAACATTTGGGGGAACCGACTTCTTTTGAGAACCTAGCCGGGACAAAGCGTCAGCTTCCTCGTTTTCAGCATGGTACACTTGGTAGCCGGTAAAGAATCCGACTTGCCTCAAGATTTCTGTCCTGTAAGCCTCCATGATGGGGTCCTTAGAATCCCACTTCCGTGATACTTGCTGGGAAACAAGATCAGAATCACCAAAGCATTAGATCCGGCTTATGTTCTTCTCACATGCCAATCGCAGGCCATGGAGTAGAGCTTCGTATTCAGCCGCACTATTGGTGCAAGTAAATAGTAGCTCTAAGACGTAACAAAATTTCTCCCCCTAGGTGAAGTGAGAACTACTCCGGCTCCTGATCCCTGAAGCTGCTGGCTCCCATCAAAGTGGATCGTCCAGTACTTGGTAGTCGGTTTATCCGGGAGTGCCTGGATTTCCGTCCAATCATTGATAAAGTCGACCAGGGCCTGGGATTTGATAGCTGTTCATGGCTCATACTTAATGTGACAGGATCCCAGTTCGATATGATAGCCCACTTGGCAACTCTTCTAGTAGCCTCTCGATTCTGTATGATGTCAGAGAGTGGTGCCGAGCTGACTACTGTGATTGGATGCTCCTAAAAATAGTGCTTCAGCTTCCGACTTGCCATAAACACGCCAAGGACCATCTTTTTTCCATTGAGGATATCTTTGCTTGGATTATGTCAAGACCTCGCTGATATAGTAAATATGTCTCTGCAGGGGATGCTCCTTGCCCTCTTCTGTACGTTCAACAACGACCGCAACGATGACCGCTCGATCGTTAGCTGATATGTAAAGACACATAGGTTCCTTGGGTTTGGGAGCTGCCAAGATGGATGCTTGGGACTACTTCTTCTCTAGTGACTCAAGCGCCTCATCTGCCTCTGCATCCCAGACGAATTTCTCTGTCTTTCGCAGTAGTCGATATAATTGGATGGCTTTCTCTCCAAGACGTCTTATGAACCGGCTCAAAGAGGACACACACCCCGTGAGCCGCTGAACCCCTTTGAACGAAGTCGGTTTCTGGAGTGCCATGATAGCACTGATTTTTTCTGGGTTTGCCTCAGTCCCCCTCTCAAATACGATGTATCCGAGGAGTTTCCCAGCTGGGACTCCAAAAGTACACTTGGCCGGGTTCAGCTTCATCTGATAAGCACGCAGATTCTTGAAAGTTTCCCATAAGTCGTTAATCAGGGAGTCGACTAACTGGGACTTTATATCTATGTCATCAACATAAGCATGCACATTGCGCCCAATTTGCTCCTTGAGGCAGTTCTGCACCGTCCGTTGATAGGTGGCTCCTGCATTCTTCAAATCAAAAGGAATAGAAGTATAGCAAAAAGCTCCAAAGGCGGTGATGAAGGATGTTTCTCCTGGTCCTCAATGGCCATCTTAATCTGATGATACCCAGAGTAGGCATCGAGAAAACATAGGATTTCACATCCTATAGTTGAATCTATAATCTGATCGATGCGGGGCAGAGCAAAAGGATCTTTTGGGAATGCTTTGTTTAGATCTGTGTGATCAATGCACATACGCCAGGTCCCGTTCTTTTTCAAAAGGAGGACCGGGTTTGCCATCCAATCCGAATGAAAAACTTCCATGATGAACCCGGCAGCTAGGAGCCGGGCTATCTCTTCACCAATAGCATCTCTTCTCTCGTCGTTGAAACGACGGAGGAACTATTTCACCGGCTTCAGATTTGGATATGTTTTAAGGTGGTGCTCAGCAAGTTTCCCCGGGACGCCTGGCATGTCAGAAGGTTTCCATGCAAAGATGTGCCAATTATCAAGGAGGAACTCGATGAGCGCTCTTTCCTATTTATCAGAGAGCCTCGTCAAAATGATGAACTGCTGTGAAGCATCACCAGGGACAAATTCGACTTTCTTGGTATCTTTAGCCGGTTGAAACTTCGGATTGGTATCCAGAGTCGGCTTTTTCAAGATCGTGGGATCCTTTTGATCTACCTTCTCCTTATAAGCCGTCAAGTACTCCTTGGAACATGTCGACTCGACGTATTTAACATGTTGTTCCTCACATTCAGTGGCCCACGACTGGCTTCCTTCAACCGTGATTGGTCCGTTCGGACCCGACATTTTGAGCTTCAGATAGACATAGCAGGGACGAGCCATGAAGCGGGCGTAAGCCGTCCTTCCCAAAATTGCGTGATATGGACTCTCGAGTTTGACGACTTCAAAGGGTATGATTTCAGAACGAATGTTTTCAGAAGTCCCAAAATTCGTCTCGAGGTATATCTTACCTATGGGTCGCGCTGATTTACCTGGAACGATTCCATGAAAAATCGTATTGGAGGGTTGTAGCTGTTTGTGAGTTAACCCCATTCTGCGGAAGGTCTCATAATAGAGGATGTTGATGCTACTTCCTCCATCCATGAGTACTTTATGCAAGGTGTATCCTCCAACTTGCGGTGCCACTACCAAAGCTAGGGTCCCCGGGTTATCTACTACTGGGGGGGGGGGGGTGATCATCCCTTGTCTAGGTTATTGGCTGTACAGACTAGTTGAGCCACTTAGGTATTGCCGGCTCCTTCGCTAAAGACAAGGCAGAATGTTGTTGAAGTTTTCTATCTCTTCGACAGATGCTGGTGGTGAAAACGTGATATGCTTCATGGTCATTGAGTTACTTCGGGTTTGCTTGAAATACGGCAAGCCCTGATTGCATCTGCCTCCCAGCTCCGACTACTTGATACTGGGATCCTGATCCGGTCCCTGTATAGCCTGACTGTTGATTGCTATTGTTGTAACCGGCTCCCTGGAGGCCGGTTTGTTGGTTGCTATTATTGTAGTCGGCTTTTGATCTTGACCCAGGGGGTCCTTGGTGTCCTCCATTGGTACCTCCTCGTCGTTTGAATTCTTTCATGATGTTCTAGTTTTCCTAGGAGTAATTAGCCGGGAGACCGGGTCTGCTATGTCTCGGGCACGAGCCTTTGATAGCAGACTTGTAGCTATTTGGGCGAAAGCTTTTATCCTTCTTCCGGTAGTTTCCCCCTTGCCTCTGCCTTTGGTAGCCGACATTGGTGTAGGCTACCAAGTCAGATGCATTCTGATCAAGCCGACGCTTGTTCTGCTGACCTTGATTTCCATTGTTGTGTTGTCCTTTGTCGCCACCTTTCTTTCCTTGGCCAGTTTTTCCTCATTGGAGTCGCCATCTTTGGTTTTGTCAGACTCGGCATACTTAGTGACTACATCCATGACTTCCCCCATATCTCTGACCATTCTCTTAATACGACCGAGTTTATGGATCAAGGGCTCAAATTTGCAGTTCTTCTCCAGGACTAAAATGGCTGTCTGGGCAGTGATGCTGTCCGAGGAGTGGATTATTTCGGCAACTCGTCGTGCCCAATGCTGGGCTGGCTCTCCTTCCTTCTGAACACCATGCTCTAGATCGATGATTGTGGTAGCACGCCGGCACGTGCCTTGGAAATTTTATAAACTTCTCCTTCAGCTCTGACTAGGAGCTGATGGAGTTCTCGGGGATATTCTTGAGCCAGGTGCGAGCCGGTCCTTCCAGCATCATCGTGAGGTATCGGATACAGACTCCGTTACTGGCCTGCATCATATCCATTGCTTGATCGTAGCTTTCGATCCACGCTGCGGGGTCCGTATCTGCTGTATCGTTTGGGATTTTGCGAGGTACTTTAAAATCGACCGTATCCGGGCATTCCGCAAAGCCCGAACTAAGCACCGATTCCCAACCGAACGGCTAACAAAACCTGCCTCTTCCTCCTGAAGTGGGGGTTGTGCTGCCGGCTCGGGAACCATGGCCGCTGGCTGTGCGGTAAGCCGAGTCACCTCCCGCGGTTCGGGATCCGCTGCCCCCTCTGCCGGCGATGACTCCTGGAGGCGGCGGGAGCCGGGGATTCTACTTGCCGGCTCATACTTGGACGAGGAGTCCCGTGTAAGTATGAGAAACCATGCCAGTATTGTAACTGCTGAGCGACTGCAGTCTTAAGCATCTCTATTGCGTCTTGCGCGCCCAGGTCCGCGGGGTGTTTCCGTGAAAGGGAATGTTGATCAAATACTGTGTTGCATCAAAGACGTTCACCATGGGGTTGTTTTAGTGGCTAGGCGGTGTATGGAATCGAGCCGGATCTCACGGAGGGGTGAACCCTTACGGGGTGGCTCCCTGCTCCGGGCTTTGGAAAATTGCTTGTCCTACCATACCCGGCGGGAACCGGCTCGCGTTCCTGGTTTGGTAGGTGGCAGAGAAGTTTTCCATCTGAGCGTTTAGCTGTGTGGATTGCTCTGTCTGTGCTGGTCAGGGCCGGTTCTGTAGCATGGACAGCCGATCTAGCAGCCGGATTTATAATCGTGTTCTGATGATCCTGGGCCCGCCATGTAGACGGTGGCGTAGTATGGTGGCTGAAAGTAGGGGGGATCTGGATCGTACCCATCTAATCTCGATCCGAGAATGTTTCTTCCGGCAGAGCGGATTGACCCGGAACATGAATCCTTTCCTTCGCTAGGATGTGAGTGGACATTAGAGAGTTCTGCCGAGTCATCCTGTTCCAAGGTCTCGGCAGAGCGCACCGGCTCTGGAGATCCGTTGGAGAATCTGACGAAGACATGCCTAGAGTCGGTTGTAAACCGGCTCGCAACTTTTGCAAGGACGTCACGATCTGGCTCTGGCTTAGATCCGTTTGTCCTGCCGATGAATATGTGGATGGAACCGACTGGGACCGGATGACCTAACTCGACGGAGTCGTCCTCAGGACCCCAGGTGGTGTCGTCGATATAGAGCTTTCCTCGCCGGCTTCTGGTGATCCGGCCGGCGATGAAACCTTGCATACCTCGCAGAGCTCCCTCTAGCATTACGACACCTGCATGCGCAGGACCCACCATGGGCGCAATTGTCGTGGGAAAGTCACAACAGATGTCCTCATTGGAGAACTTAGTGTGGGACCTTTGCTGCAAGGTAGATACGAGGAGAGAGTTAGCGAGATCACAATACGTGCGATTTACCCAGGTTTCAGCCCCTCGAAAGGTAAAGACCTACTCCTGCTTTTCTATTATCGGGTGTCGACTTCTCGAATACAAAGATGCGGAATCGCTACCAAAGCCTCGAGAAAATCTAAGTTGAGTTGTCCCTTTGGTTCCCCGGGGTGCCGGCTTATATAGATGCCGGGTCCCTAGGGTTACATAAATCCAACTTCCACACGAGAAAGAGTCCTAATCTAGTTACAAGTGATTTAATTTTTTACCAAGGTAAGTCCTATTCCTTCTACAGTCTTCGGGCTTCATACTGGGCGCGACCCGATCCAAAAAAAAGGTTCTCCTTCTGGGCCTATCATGGGTTGAGTCGACCGGGGTCCTCTGTATGTCGGGTTATGGTCTTGATCCATCCCCCCGACAACTGGCCCACTCGAAGCACCGATGTAGGAGTCCTTGGCGATTATGGAAGCTGCAACTTGGCGTTCAAGACTAAAACTAGATTAGGAAACTGACTCTGTAAACCGAGATGGAATCCTTGCGACCCAGCCTAGTATATAAAGGCTAGGAGAGGGGACGTCTAGGACATCCAATCTCATAGCAACACCTCCGGTCCTGAGCGATCTCGCCTCGACCACCACTGTAATCGCGTCCATCATAATACAAAAGATCAGGAAGTAGGGGTTTCACCGATCGAGGGCCCTAAACCTGGGTAAATCCCTGTCTCCTATTAGCCGACGAGTATCGCCAACCTACACCTTCTCTCTACGATCTAAACCCATGGTTCCTAACCATGGGATTTGCCGAGGCCGAGCCTCGTTAATTGGCGCCGTCCGTGGGGAAGATGCTGGTTGGAATCACGATCTCAGCGGTTCCATCATCTGCAACCAGCAAATCGGCGGTACGAGCAAGATCCAACCCACTCGAAGAGCTCAAGTTCATCGCAAGCCTCTCCGTCGCACCACCAAGCTCGCTCGGCCAACAACTAGGCCAAGATCAATTTTTTGGCGACTACTAAAGTCGCACCCGGCGAAGAAGGACTCGACGACCCAGGATACGAGCTCAAGCCGCACTCGCGAGAACAACTACAACGCTAGATCAGGTGCAAGAAGTCCACATCGAAGTTTCGCTCGAGCAACCGTTACATTCCACAACAATTCCAGCCGCCACCCGAGCACCCAACACCACCTGAACACCCACCGTGACCTGCGACGGAGACCCTGATACCCGCCTCGGTGAATACTACGACCCCGACCAGAGAATGGACGAGTTCGCCAAGATGATCCAGAATCACTCAATCAACAACGGAATCGAGCTCGACCCAAGGTTTCAATCCCTTTTCGAAGACCACTCACGGACATATCGCAACGCAAGAAGAAGACACGCAGGCTCGAGCAGTCTCACACCCAAACAGAAGCTGGACGGTCCCTGCACAATCCACTGTTTCGAAGATGACTAGGGCCGCCTCATAGTAGGCCACACCTTGAGGAGCTTCCGCCTGTTCACCGAACTCTCCGACATGCTAATAGAAGAGAAGCAGCGCAAAGCCAAACGGGCTCGAGTAGCAGTGCAACCATCAGCGCCTAACACAGAAGAGAAATCCCCGCCGTCTCACCTACGAGTCTGCATGATTCAAGAAGGACAACCCTCAAAGGAAAAAATGGGAGGAGAACACCCTGCAAGCCCGAGCAGTCGAAGACTTGTTGGAAGAAGAATCCTATCACTTATATGGTTCAAAAATCAACATCACTTTCTCGCAAGACGATCATCTACCACAGTTCCAAGGCCAGGGCACGCACTTCTAGTCCTCGAAGCACAGATCGGCGGGTATGACATGACCCGAGTATTCATGGACCTAGGGAGCAGCCTGAACATCTGTCGGGACCCGGGGTTAGCGTATGCAAGTCCTGTTACATCACAATCATATGGAGAGCCAAGAATCGTACCCACTTGTCTAAGGAGACAAGGCTAAGAATAGAACGTTCTCGGAAAGCATCGAACGTGAGGGGCATCCCATCCAGGCCGGATGATCAACTGAGATGGGTCCTCATCGTCCGCGCACAAGTCTAAATGATATGGGTGGTGAAGTCCCATATGCATAGACAAGTCGCCTCAACCATACTATCCATTGTATTATAACACTTACATAGACTTACTCCATCCCGATCACTTAGTCGGGGTCTAGGGCGGGCTCGATAATACAACAAAGTGTGCACGTGACAGAGTCACGAGCAATCGCATCGCGATGCCCCAGACTGCGCACATCTAAGGGCCACTTGGTGTATAAAAGACCGCCAGCCAGATCACAACTAAGTTCTCGAAAACCCATACTAAGACATGCACGTTATAATCATACACGCAACATACATGTCGAGTATGAACAGCAGGTATCATCACATTACTCTACAAATTTTACAACTTTATTTAACTCTTACAGAGTGCACAAAGAGATCAAAAGTCTGTGATCCAACATTACATCGGACATGCGGAAGAAAAGTAGGTCTGAGTACAGACAAGTTGAAGAAATGGCTTAAGAAGCCTTATTTAAACACAAGCCCTTCCACGAGGGACCAGTCGTCTGACTGGGAATACACTAGCCTGATTAGTCGTCGAGCTCCAGGAAGAATACATGATGGGGATCAGCCCCGGCAAATCCCATGGTCAGGGACCCTGGGTTAGTCATAGAGAAGGCACAGGTTGGACGATACTCGTCGGCTAACAGGAGAAGGACTTCCTGCTCGATATTATTGCATGAGGAGGCGATTACAGAGGAGGCCAGGCGAGTTCTGGCAAGACCAGGTGAGTAGATGTGTATTGGATTGATCTGGACGTCTCCGCTCCCAGCCTTTATATACTAGGCTAGGTCTCGGGGAGTCCGTACTAGGTTACAAAGATAGTTTCCTAGTTCTAGTCTTGCCTTGTACGCCAAGTTTTGCCTTCCATACTAGTCGCGGACTCCTACGTCGGTGCCTGGTTGGGCCTGTCGTGGCTTCCCAGCGGGCCTTCTGTCTTCATACGCACCAGGTAGCCTCACATGCAGGAGTCGTGGGGTCACCCCCTCGTCAGTAGCTCCCGAGTGCCTGGGGGACTCGAGGAGTCGCGCAGGGACTCGAATTCATCCATGCTTTATTGTTTATAGGCGCGGCATCGCCGCGGGTCGCTTGCAGTTTTGAGCCATGACAATATCTGTTTCGAGGGATTGCTAAGATGAAAGGGCCCAAGGAGTCGACTAGTCGAGCCTTGGTGAATTGCGCTAGTGGCAAATACCGCAGTAGCCCAATCAAGCTCACGTCCCTCGACATGAACTTGGAACGACCGGTGTCAAGAAAAGTCATGCCGCTACAGGTCTTATATGATCAATTGCTGCCAGTCTAAGCACATAGCCTGAGCGCGTCCGCTCAGCTCTTTCTATCATGCGAGCGCATGGAAAAGGTCGGGAGTGAAATCGCTCTGTGGCAAGTCCTGGCCCGGCAGTTTTGCGCAGCGGGGTCTTACCTACACGCTAAGATTGCGTGACATCTGGGTACAGTGCGTCGTAGCCCAGGCATAATTGTTTTTGTAGAGGCACGGAGCCTTGTTAACGATGCACCCACTTGGAATAAACAATCAAGTGAGCTATTTTAGAAGTCACTCGAGGAGCTTGTAATGAACTCGGGCGAGGAAAATAAAAAGGCACCCACTCGGAATGTCATCGAGTGCGCGTGTAGATCGCATTGTTGAATTGCTGAGTCTTTTTGCGAGTAGTCACTCGAATGCTTTACTAACTTCAGGGTGAGGGAGCACCCGAACTCTTAGAATACGTCCTTTCTGCTGGTGCGAGTGATCACTCGAGCACGTCTTTGCTTTCCGGGTGAGGGAGCACCCGCACTCGAATAAAGGTACTCCCAATGGAAGTAAAAGATTTTTTGAAATATTATGAAAAAGTCTTGTAAAAGAGAAGAGTGTTGACCGAAGGTGCGTGTTTGAGACGTATTGCTGAGATGTGGCGTTTGTTGGTGTGTCTGACAGGTTGGGTCGCCATGTCATGTGAAAATGAAGTGACTTGACGTCTGCTGCCCGAAAATTTTGTGTTGCGTGATAATGGCCCTCGTTTTTCGCGCGCAGTGGGCGGTATGGTTAGTGCGCCAGTTGGGTTTTCCATGTTTATCGGCTATCGTGGGATCGTGCCACGTCTGCTGTATTCCAAGACGGGCGGTGAAGATTTGCTTGCTCCGACTGCTGGTTAAATACCGGGGTATGGTTTGTTTTAGGTTTTCACCCAGCCATTGCCTTCTCCTGCCTCTCTTTCTTCTTCCTTCGTCATTCTTTTGCCTCCTGTCTGTCTTTTCGTGCGATTTTCTAGTCAAGATCCATGTACAAGCGTCCCCGCAGTGCAGCACAGGAGTCGGCGATGATGACCGACAGATGGGAGCGCTCTGCTTTTGGTACTGCAGATCTGGATGAGCTGGTGGCCGACGGCGTGGTGGCGCATGGTGCCGCCCGGATTCCTAGGGATGAGGAGGCTCCTGCGCCCCTTCCATATGAGCGGGTATGCTTTCAGAGTTTCTTCCCCCGTGGTTTTCCACTTACCATTCATCCTTTTCTCCGGGGCTTGCTTTGCGCCTATCAATTGCAACTGCATGATTTGACTCCCAATGGGATTCTGCACATTGCCTATTTCATTACGCTCTGTGAGGGTTATTTGGGGATCTATCCCCATTGGGGCCTCTGGAAATGTCTCTTCAATGTGAAGAGGACAAATTGTGAATATGCTATTGGGGGCATGGGTATTTCCATTAAGGAGAAATCTTCCTATTTTGATCTGGAGAAGCTGGACTCCGTCTTTTCGTGGCGAAGGAGTTGGTTTTATCTGAAGGACCAGTGCGTTGAGGGTCAGCGGTTTGGTCTGGCCCCTTTCGATCCTGCTGCGTGGGCGGGTATGCGATCTTCATGGGCACATCCTTTGTCTGCTTGCGAGGCGTCTCTCGTGGAGCCG
This sequence comes from Bromus sterilis, assembly GCA_950022295.1. Classification (NCBI taxonomy): domain Eukaryota; kingdom Viridiplantae; phylum Streptophyta; class Magnoliopsida; order Poales; family Poaceae; genus Bromus; species Bromus sterilis. The sequence continues at coordinate 170,498,680 of OX465595.1, read as the reverse complement.
TTTGGTCAAAAGATTACTGCTTTGAAGGATGTATTGACTGGCGGCCAGCTTATCTCCATTTTTTGTCAAGAGACGTATGCAGCCGCTCTAGCATCGGGTGCGTCCCATGTGGCAATACACTGGGCCTGATGACTCGACCAGGTGTTCACCCGAGGATTTTTCCGATGGCGACCTTTTTCCCCGGGTTCAGCAAGTCACAAAGTGCACGAGCATTGGGGAAGAGAGTCTTGTTCGTCCTTACTCTGCTGATTTGCCTTTTCCTCAGGTACTTGTCTTTTAATTATTTATTTGTACTGTTGACTCGTTCTTGTTGATTGCTGATGCTGTCTTGATCTATAGGGTCACACCCCTTTGTTGAACAATCCGCCGCAGCCTGAAGATGCGGATATACTCGATGAACCTGGTGAGGTTGATGCTGATTCTATGGCTGCGGGTGATGGGGGTGCTTCTGGCGCTTCGGGTGCTGTTGCTGTCGAGTCCACGGGTGGCCCACCGTCAGTTGCGGATGACTCTGAGGATTTAAGTCCTCTTCGTGTCAAACACACTCGCCCTTTGAGTGTGAGTGGTCGTGATGCGATGGGTGGCGGCGATGACTTGTCGACGGTCGTGCAGCCTGCTATCCCGTGTCCTCCCTCAGCTGCCCCGAAGAAATGCAAGTTTGGTATATTGCTGCGTTCGGGCGCTGCGCCTGCTAGGTTAGTGTAACTTTCCAGTTTGTCTTTATGTTTGTTCATTGCTTTGGCTGGTGTTCTGAAGATGAGTTGTTTGTAGGACTGCTCCTGCTTCTGCTGCTTCCTCTGCGAGTGCTGGTGCTGTTGCAGCTCCTTCGACTGATTCTAGTGCAGCGTGTGATCGGCTGGCTGGTTCCGCTACTCCCGTGGCTTCGGGTGCAGGGACGACTCCTGTGACTGCAGGCGCAGAGGGAACTTTTGCGACTGCTCCGTCTAGGGGGTCTGCTGTGGCTGTTGCGGCTCCTGAAGGGGACTTACCTCCGGACGTTAAACATGTGATCCCTGAGGAGCACTTCTTGGAGAGCCAGGATCTCTGTGCCGAAGATAAAGCAAAGTTCTTTGATCGTATGGCGGAGCAGGTATGTGATTTCTTTGTCCTTCTGTGCTTTGCTATAGTATCCCCCGAGGCTGCAAGCAGTCACTTGTGAGTGGTTGTAGTCTTTGATTTGGTCTTCCTTTTGTCGGTCTCATGCATATTGGGAGCACGGCAGTGCTCCCAATGGGAGTAGCCCCCGAGGCTGCAAGCAATCATTTGTGATTGGTTGTAGTGTTGAGTTTGATTTTCTTTTTTCCTATGCTTTGACTTGATGCACTTTCTTGGGTTCAGCCTTTGTTCCGGATGTGCGAGCGCGTGCTGACTGAAACTGATCGGTAGCGACGTGCTCATGACTCGGTCCAGGGTAGCTTGACTGCTATGAGACGTGAGATCCTGATCCTCGGTCTTTGTTTCTTTTGTTGAGTGATTTTGCCTGACTGGTGTTTGTTCTGTAGGCCATAAGAAAGGTGCTGACAAGCGGGCGGAGGCTGCAAAGAAGGATCTTGCTGAGCTTCAGGCTGCTCTGGAGTCCAAAGAAAAGGAGCTGCAGTCGCAGCATGGCGAGCTCGAGCAGTTGCGGCGGGTGGAGGAGCATTTTCTCCAGGTCGAGAAGGCTGAGTGCGAGCGCCTGCAGGATTTGGCGGGCTCTTTGACTGGTGAGTGGACTCTTCCTGTCATACGTTTACTTGGGTTGGATTTGCCTCTGAGATTACTTGATATTTGATCTTTTTCCTTCTTCCAGGCTCTGTGGGTGTTGGGGCGGTGGAGGTAGTTATTGCGGGTTCGGGTGTTCTCCGTGGCTCTGTAGATGCTATCTCGGGCGCTGCTATAGCTGTTGGGGATGTCTATGCTTGGGCTTCAAATCTCCTGAAGCTTCTCCATGAGCATATGTTCCCAGATGAGGAGAAGCGTCCTGACGGTCTCGATTCCCTAGTTGCTGCCTTCGGTCCGGATGGTGATCAGCTGGAGGGCTTGGTTCGTGAGAACGTGGTGAGTGGGCTTGCCACGTCTATTGTTGTTCTTCTGGGCCATGGTGTCCCCATCGAGGATTCCATGGTGGATAGTTTCCCTGCTTATACGAATGAGCAGAGTGCACGAGCCACTCTCCTGGCCCGCCAGCTGCAACCGGTCGTGGAGGCTCCAAACAATTCTTCAGCCGAGGAGTTGGGCGAATCTGTTTTTGTTTTGAAAACTTCAGCTGTAATGTGCCTCCCGATGGGACGGCGGATCTATTTTAATTCATGGACCTACTTTGCTTTTTTGTGTTCCTTGTTGCGTCGTTTCCTTTGACTTGTTTCTCTTTGCGGTAGGTCCTCCCGGCGTTTCTCGGGCTTGGAATTTGCTGAAGGAGGATGCTCGCGAGGGTGATTACGAGTCTGTTTGCTTGAGGATGAAAGAGGCCGAGCGTAAGATCGTTCGACTGAAAGGTGCTGTTGCGGTCCATCGCTCGAAACGTGAATGTGCTGAGGCTGTCTTGGATGGCTTGGCGGCTTGGATGATGAAGCTGTCTGATCTTTTGAAGGGGGAGTTTGTCTTTTCTTGGACCGCTCGACTGCGCGGGTTATTTTCCGTATGCTTTTGCGACTGATACCTGTTCTTCCTCGCGAAGTTCTTGCTGGGCGTTCTCGCGAGGAAGAAGAAGCAGTACAGTATGAGTTGTCGAGGCTGGAGGACCCGGTTGTGCAGGCGAACAATCCTTTCTGGATGGATAGGGCGCGTGCTCGGGTGTTTGCCGTTCTTCGGATGCGGGTTGAGAGGGTACCGCGGGCTCTAGAGTACTGCTGCGGAGTGTTTGGCAGGATTTTTGCTGAGTTTTACCCTTTAGATCCTGTCCCCTCTTCTCTTGAGAAGCTTTGTCGGGTGTTCTCCCAGCCTGCGGATCTTCGGCGCGTAGTTAATCACCAGATTTATGCAGGGGCTCGCTGTTCTTTTGCCTTTGTCCATAGTCATCGGCCGGGGGTGGATATTATGCTGGCAGCTCGAGGTCCTCCTGGTGGTCGAGCTGAGCCGATGGACGACCATTATGCCGTGGCGGACAATCCTGCAAATGAAGTTGTGAAGTGGGTGGTCGAGGATAATGACCGTCGGTTGGGTGCTCTATACAAAGTAAAGTCAGAGCCTGGGGATTAGTCTTTGCTTGGTGCTTGCCCTTTGCAGAACAATGTGTGCTGCTATTCCTTTTTTCTTTACTTTGTTCGTCTGTTGTAAACCAAACTTGGGTGGTATAATTTTGTCTTGATGGCTGCTGAGTTTTTGGGTGAGAGGTCCTCGTGCTATTTTCAGAGTCGCGTAAGTGAAGAGCGCCTCAGGGGGCGGCTGCTGCGGCGATCCCCCGAGTGTTAATTTTTAGAGTCGCGTTTAGCGAAGAACGCCTCGGGGGGTGGCTTCTGCGGCGAGCCCCCGAGTGCCAATTTTTTAGAGTCGCGTTAGCGAAGAACGCCTCGGGGCGTGGCTGCTGCGGCGAGCCCCCGAGTGTTAATTTTTAGAGTCGCGTTTAGCGAAGAACGCCTTGGGGGGTGGCTGCTGCGGCGATCCCCCGAGTGCCAATTTTTTAGAGTCGCGTTTAGCGAAGAACGCCTCGGGGGTGGCTGCTGCGGAGAGCCCCCGAGTGCCAATTTTTTAGAGTCGCGTTAGCGAAGAACGCCTCGGGGGGTGGCTGCTGCGGCGAGCCCCCGAGTGCCAATTTTTTAGAGCCGCGTTAGCGAAGAATGCCTCGGGGGGTGGCTGCTGCGGCGAGCCCCCGAGTGCCAATGGTCAGAAAGAATTTTTTGGAAGAATATTTTCAATACTTCTCCTTTTGTTTCTTACACGAGGGGGGAGGCTGTTTGAAGACAACCTATTTGTTTGGATCAATAGTTTAGTAGTTCTAAGGACGGTAGATGATGTGGTTCCATTTTGCTTCTATGGTGGGGCCTCTTCCTCTGATGTCGTGGCTCCGTTGGCTTGGTGTGCTCCGAAGGTTTCTGTATCTTGTGGAACTCTTTGTCGCAGCGGTCGGATCTGACGAAGCTGCCACTGATTGTGATCACTCCTCGCGGGCCTGACATTTTCATCTTGAGGTAGGCGTAGTGTGGCACTGCCATGAAACACTCGAAGGCTGGGCGTCCTAGGATGGCATGGTATTGTGATTTCCAGTTGACCACTTCGAAATCCAATGTTTCTTTGCGGAAGTTGCTCGTTCTGCCAAAAACCACCCCGAGACTTATTTTTCCGATGGGGTAGACTGCTTTCCCTGGCACGATTCCATGAAACGTTGTGCCTGAATATTTCAGTCCTGAGTTTTGGATGAGCATTTCTCCCAGTGTTTTGGTGAATATGATGTTGATTCCGCTGCCGCCGTCCATGATGATTCGTGACATGTCGTAGTTTCTGATTCTTGCTTCGAGTACTAACGCGGCATGTCCTGGGCGCGGGATGGCTTGCGGGTGGTCTTCTCAGGAGAAGGTGATTTCGGTCTCGGACCCGCGCAAGTATTCTAGGACAGCAGGGTGCGAGGAGACTGCGAGGAAAACTTGTCTGGTGACCTGCTTCTGCTGCCTGTTTGATGGTCTTCCTTCTTCTATCATGTAGATCTGTCCGTGTGCTTCTGGGTATTTTTCTTCTTCCTCTGGTGTCGTGCTCCATTCTTGGATTACTGCAACCTTCCTAGCTGGTATTGCAGGTGCTGGTGGTGCATTGTGGGCGATGGTCCCGACTGCTAAGATTGCGAGAGGCTGAGCTGTTGTTGCTGTAGATCAGCTTTTTTCTTCTGAGAGCTCGATGAAGCACCTGCAGTTCTGGAGGGTGTGCCGTGATCTGAGCTCTCCACGCTCGTTTCTGAACCCTTGTATTGTGCACGGTCCGTCGAGCTGCTCTTTGGCCGAGCGATATGGTCGGGTGTCATCTCGTGGCTGCCTTGTTCTCCAGTCCCGTTTTTGGATTTGGGGTGCTTCTTCTTGGTTGTCCCTGTGCTTTATTCTTCTGTCGTCGCGATGTCTGCCTTCTCTGTCGTCCGAGAAACCGGCCGCGACCATATCCGGTCCTCTGTCGTCGTAGAAGTTCCGCCTCGGGCGTTTTCTTCTTCTGTCGAATCCCCTGTCGCTGGTGTGGTAGTTGTAGTCGCGTTCTGATCGTGCTGGCTGGATCTCTGATTCGTTCCGTACGGAGTCTTCTCCTTCTTCCCAGTTGTTGGCTTGCTCTAGCAGTCGTGCGATTGTTCGGACCTTCATCTATCTGAGTTGTTCCTTGAAGTCGATGTGTTACAAGCCCCTTCTGAATGCATCGATTGGGCTTTCATCTGATATGTCCTCGGCTGAGTTTTTGAGTATGATCCATCGCTGGATGTATGCTTGCAGGGATTCTCTGGATCCTGTTTTGCAGGCCCTCAGCTCCTCGAGTGATGCCGGTCGTTTGTAAGTGGACTTGAAGTTCTCGATGAAGGCGCTGCGGAACTGCTTCCAGGAGCTGATTGATCCTCGCGGTAGGTTCTTCATCCAGTGTCGCGCCGAGCTCTCGAGCATGAGTTGTACGTACTGCATTGCTTTGATATTTGTTCCGCGCTGGAACTTGACGGCCGATAGGTAGTCGTCGAGCCACGCTTTTGGCTCTTCCAGCCCATCGTACTTGTGCGTTGTGGAGTTTAGCTTGAAACCTTTCGGCATCCTTGTTTCCCGTATTGATCGTGCGAAGCACAGTGCTCCGCATGGTTTTATGTCCTCGTCGGAAGCTTGCTCGTCCGAGTACTCTTTCCGGGCTGCTCGCCTTCGTCTTTCGCGGTTGACTTTGCTTTGTGTTATGTCGTCGCGTGCGTCTCGCCGATTGATGTTGCGTCTGTTGCTGTTGTCGTTGCTGTCGTGGTTTTTTTTTGTTTGGGCGCTTGCGCCAGTCGTCGCTGCTGTCGTTGTCGGGTGAATTGGGGTCTTTGTCCGGGGTCTGCTCGCGGGGGACTCGTCTTGCGCCTGCTCTTTTGGGGGCTGAGATGGCGTCTTTCATTATTTTCAGTGCCATCATTGTGTTGCGATCTAAGCTGCCTTTCTTGCCTTTCTGAGCGCAAGATAGGTACTCTTGGGCAGTGATAAGTGCTTCGGCTGGCGTGAGTTGTTCTTCCTCGTCGTCGTCCTCTTCTAGCTTGAAGTTGTCATCTAGCTTGCGGGCCACTGTCTTCTTGTCCATGCGTTTTAGATTGATGAATCTGGATCTGGCTCGGACGGGGGAGTCGTAGTCGGAGGAGTCGCTTCTGGGAGATGGCCTGCGGTTGTTCCTTGGGTCAATGGCAGTTTTTCCTTGCTTCTCTAATTCTAAGCGTTGTTGTCTTGTTCTCTTGGTGGCATCACTCGCTAGCTTGTTGTATGCTCTGAGTTTGTCTCGTGTTGCGTTCTCCGGGAGTAGTTTGCCGCGTTTTACTGCGTCCCTTACTCTGGCGATTGCTTCCTTGGACAGGTAGTTTTTTTCTACGTGATTGTCCTCTTTCGCCATGCCCGGGGTCTGGTGCTTGCTGCTTTCTGGCTCGTCGCTCCTGTGATTGCTAGGCTCCGTTCCTTTGTATATTTTCTTTGGTATGGTTCCTAGTTCTCCAAGTGTGACGGTGACCTGGCCGGTGTTGTAGGGATCACTGTTTTTGCTGTTCGAGCGAGTGTCTCGGCGACTGCTCGGGTCGTCATCTTGGCTTTTGTCATCTGCGCTTGGCTCGTGAATGTCTGCCATGAAAACTTGGGACAGTGTCTTGACTGTCATCTTGCTTGCGCGCACGTTGCACGTCTTCCATGGACCACTCGAGTAGTTGGGCTGGGAGCCGTGGCTGACTCGCGGAATCGCCACGCGGGCGGGTGCTGCTTCAATCGCTGGTGTAAGATCTGTTGCTGCGGGTGCTCGAGCGCGATCCGTGAGACGGAGGACTCCCCAATGGTTGATGTAGATTTGGTATGCTCCGAAGATCAGGTTGAGACCGGTGCGCAGGTCGGCGAAGGCCGGTCGAAAGGCCGGGAGGTGAGCCATGAAACCGAGGGATCCGAATAGATCGGAGTCTTCTTAGGTCATGGAGTCGATGAGTGCTGATGGAGTTGTTTCTTTGACGAAGTCTGGTGATGAGGCCGTCGAGATCGTGATTCCAACCTGCGAAGTTCCCACAGACAGCGCCAATTGACGGGGATCAGCCCCGGCAAATCCCATGGTTAGGGACCCTGGGTTAGTCATAGACAAGGCACAGTTTGGACGATACTCGTCGGCTAACAGGAGAAGCACTTCCTGCTCAATATTATTGCGTGAGAAGGTGATTGCAGAGGAGGCCAGGCGAGTTCTCGCAAGACCAGGTGAGTAGATGTGTATTGAATTGATTTGGACTTCTCCCCTCCCAGCCTTTATATACTAGGCTAGGTCTCGGGGAGTCCGTACTAGGTTACAAAGATAGTTTCCTAGTTCTAGTCTTGCCTTGTACGCCAATTTGTGCCTTCCATACTAGTCGCGGACTCCTACGTCGATGCCTGGTTGGGCCAGTCGTGGGCCTGTCGTGGCTTCCCAGCGGGCCTTCTGTCTTCATACGCACTAGGTAGCCTCACATGCAAGAGTCGTGGGGTCAACCCCTCGTCAATCCACCTTCGGGGTCAGTGGGATCATCTAAAACATAGAATAAGAAAACGTGAGTACCAAGTCGTACTCAGAAAGACTTACGTAGGAACTATACTACTCATGCACATGTATCAAGGCAAAGGGAGGTGGGGTTCAAATGCAGAAGTGCCAGCTTTGACATGGCTAGTCCTGTACTACGAATACCAGAATGAGGTAAGAAGCGTACACGAGTCCACTATCTAAGTCTCTCAAGCAATTACTCCACTATGGTCCCTTTCTCGACTTCCCACGATAAAGCACGCCATAGCACTCACACTTATCTTGGCAAGTTTCATAAGTATCCATTGCCGTTGTCTATTAATCGAGCATAGCTTTCCAAGTAGTCCCCTACCGCGGACGCGGCTATTCGAATAGTTTATGAACCCTGCAGGGGTGTACTGCTACACACATGAAACTATCAGTTACCGTCGGGTCTCATCACCCTTCAAGCGGGTGTCGGCGATGATAATTTCCACAACTTTTACCTCACAGCCAACTCAAAGTCCAATGGAGACGCCTATCTGGGCTGGATTCCACATCGTGAACCCGACCGGTTTACCGATGTGGTCCAAGAAGATGTGTGCAGGGTCCCAAGCCGGTCTAAATAGCCGTTCTTCCACTTCGCAGACCATTCCACAGACGTACCAGAACTACGAACTACTGCGACTCATTGAACTGAGAAGGGGTGAGTTAGTAGGTTGAGCGGGGGTCCGTTTGCCCAACATGTGGTAGTACTCTTTGTCTTGGATCACCACACAAGAACTCAGGCTTAAGGCGGTGTTCAACGAGACAACCCACTGTGTACTCCTACACAGCCTCTCATCGTTCACCTTGTATTAGGGTAGATTCACCAACACATTTCCACCATCATCAACATGATCACTACCATCCCGACTCACAAAAGAGTAACCTAATTGTAACTCTAAGCATGCAATAAGAAGTAACAGTTGCAGGGGCCACATGATATCAATCAACTCCTACATCTGCTAGGATTGTGGTTTTGCGTACTACTGTGACAAGATGATAGGTCATGCAATGGAATGGGTTCAACTATGCGGTAGAAACGCATCATGGTAAACATCCTAAACAAAGCATAAGATAGACTAAGAGGGAAATAGGATTTTATCGACATGATCAATGGGGGTTCGCTTTCCTTGCTGACGGGGTTCACACACGGTATCTTCAATGAAGGGGTTGGCCTCCGGTTCCGGTTCCACTTCTATTCGTCAAACATAGAAAACAAGGGATCAATATAAATTCAATGCACAATCACATGATCAATTTAGCAAGGTGATGTTCATGTTTGCATTGTGTGAACAATTCCATTTAAAATAAGTGGGTTGCAAAGGAATTTGTAAATTCACTCCAAATTTGAATTAAAAAAGAATGCCATATGGACAAATGCCACTGTTCACCCAATTTAAATTGTTCAAACATGAAAGCAAAGTCCATATTCACATTCTTTGCATTTTTCTGATAATTTTTCATATATTATATGTCCAATTTTGAGTTAATATGAATTTAATACGAATTTCCAAATGCATCCTTCTAAGCATTGTTTCTACTTCATTTCTATTCATTCACATATCATATATGCATGTTGCATGATGATTGTATCTTCACCCAAAGTAGCTACCCTGCTGTTAGTGTGCTGCTGTTTATATTTTGTTGCAACTTCGGTCGACGAGTGTGTCGTGACCGTTTATCGGAATTGAGTGATTCCAATTGCATATTGTTAAGCATCATGTCTACTTCATGCCCATGTATTGCATGGTCATGTGTACTTTCCTAATCATGGTTATATTCTGCTCCAAAGTTTCTATGTTGCTGTTGTTGACAGCCACCTCACTTTTTCTCTAAGTCTGTAACGTTCCGATGCCATGTTGCATGCTTAATATCTTTTGATCTATGATGCCTATTTGCATGATTCCTTTTGCCATGCCTTCCCTTCCATGTCTACTTTAGTTTCATATCATTTGTGATCATGTTTGCATTCATTATCCTGTTTATGCATTGCTCTAAACTATGCTTCGTGATGTTGGCAGATTGTGTTCAGAACTTGTTTTGCTTGTATCTTTTTAACCGTAACTCCGTTTGGGGTGTTCTTTATATGTAGCTTGATTAGTTCTTAGTGTACTTTGTGTTTATGCTATTTTTTGCTGGTGTTAACCAACCTTAAATATGGTTTAGGGCAGAACAGTACCAATTACTTAAATTGTCGTGGGGCACTTAGTGTTATGCCATGTTTAGGATTGTGCCTCACTTAAATTGTCTAGCATAGATAGTTTCTTTTATGCTTCAACTCTTGTCATGTTTGAGTGCTATGCCATGCTTGAGTGATATTCCATGTTAACAACCTTTGTTGATCACCTGTAGCTAAACAACTTGAACCTTTCTAACTGTGCGGTATCGTCGTGTGTGACGAGTACTCCACTTAACCTGTTAGTAACCGCTCTCGACGGTAGGTGCGATGTCTCGTGTTGATTCTTGCTCGTGTTTTCCTCGTAGTAATAGATGCTTGCTCATTGATTGTTATCAAGTGTTTACCGTCTTGTGTGCTTCGCGGGTACCTCTCGGAGACGATGCGAGCTTGCGATCAACTACACCTTCGGAACCCGACTTATCAACAGGAAAGGACTATACATTACTTATGATCCATTCTATTTCAACCAGCGGTTTGCATGCTAGTCTAGGTTAGGTTCGATGTTTGATCCTACCACATGTTTACAGCCTCTTTAAAACCGATACAACCATGTCCCCTCCCAGCAAACCATGTACTGCTATGTTACTATTGCTCGTTGCTCAGCCTCTGCTTAGTATGCATGCTTAGGATGCTACGATGTTACCCTGTTACTCTCCTTGGTTCGAGATATCACATTATTATATTGTTGTTGATGATATGATTATTATAATGTTGACTATATTCGACGAAGGATGGAAGGTCTAGGCTATCCCGCCCCGACGCTTTGTTCCATTCGAGTCACCTAGGATCCGAGTTCCGGGTATTGGTTTTAAGACTGAGCGTGCCTAACCGCGTGTGGGATTTTATGGGGTCCCCTTTTCTTACCTATCTAGCTTCAAACATTTCTAGTGGTGGCCCGAGCTGATTTACCATTTGAAACCCCGTGTGTGTGCTTGGTGGATCCCCTCGCAGTTTTTAAACAACCCGGACCAGCGGAGACATGGTTTCCCTGTTGGTCCACCTTTGACCGGAGAGGGCCCAAACCCCGCTGAGACGGAAGAGTCTGATCCGAGAGCGTGGCCAGCTTTTGGATTGGGTGTCGACTCCTCGACGGCCACCCGGATTTGTTCGTTGTTAGTTAGAGGGACCTGTCGTTTCGGATCTCTTGGAACTAAATCAGAAAATGGTTGCCTGTGATTGGTAGCAACTGAGAGAGATGGGCGTGCATGCGGAGCCTTGTAATGGGCAGTTGGAACACCCCTGCAGGGTTAAATCTTTTTGAGAAGCCGTGTCCACGGTTATGGACGACTTGAGACCTACTCCTTGTTCATAGACAACAACAACTGAGATAATCTTAATAAACTTGATCAACGTGTGTGTGCCTTGACTGCTTCTTCTTCGTCGGGATGCGAAGAGGAGGACAAGCATAGGATAGGTGTTATGTTTGCGTAAGTAGTTGATAGCAAGACTTGTTGGAGGCGATTCCTCATCGAATGCTTGGATTCTTACCTTACTCTCTAAATCGTTAGCCACTTCATAAATGCTAGTGCGGCAAAAACCTCACCACTTACCCCTTCCTTACCGTAAACTACTAGTTGTCCTAGAATGACGAGTGATGAAGTCCTTGCTGGGTCAGTTGACCACTATAGTTGGATGCTGAGTACTTCTGTACTCATGATACTACCCTCAAACTCTTTTCAGGGTTCTTGATCGACAACAGGTTTGGTGATCGACGTTTCACGTCGAGACTCGACGACGACTAGTTAGGCGGATCCCGGCGGAGGGCCTGGACCCGTGTGGTTATGCGATCGATGTTTTTCTCTTTGCCAGTAGGCCTTTGATTGTAGTCTGTACTCAGACATGTATCTTCCGTTGTTGTATTGTATTAAGGCAATTGTATGCTGATTGTATGAGATGTTGTATCCTTGTATCTGTAATGTTGTGATATCATGTTGGAAATCCGGGGCATATGACTTCGTCATATGTCGCTGTGGGACCGATATGTGCTTCGTCCCCGGATCTGGATGGAAACATCTAGATCTGGAACAGTACCGCATATCGGGCCTTACAACTTGGTATCAGAGCCTTACCGACCGTAGGATCCCTTTTCTGGCCGAAGTCGAGTCTAGAAAAAAACTATTTTGTAGTTACTAAGTTGGTTATCGGAGAGTAGGATTCTTTTTACTCCTTACCCATGCTCTGGTCAGGATAAGTGTCGTAAGTGTTTTAAATTCTCGTCTTATGCTCTTTCAAACTTTAGGATCTCGATGAGTGTGGAGTTTCGGAATAGTTACAATGCTTTGCTTGGGAAGTATTGTCTCGATTCCGAGCTCAGGTGGGAATTCCTGTAGTACCTTTAGCTTCTCAAGTTTCGGATATCATCTGGGTTGTCCTTTGCCCTGTCGGGACCCGGGGTTAGCGTATGCAATTACAGCTAAGACATAGTCATATGGAGAGCCGAGAACCGTACCCACTTGTCTTAGCAGACAAGGCCAAGCACAGAACGTTCTCGGAAAGCATCTTACGTGAGGGGCATCCCATCCAGGCCGGATGATCAACTGAGATGGGTCCTCATCGTCCGCACACAAGTCTAATGATATGGGTGGTGAACTTCCATATTCAAAGACAAGTCGCCTCAACCATACTATTGACTATCTCAAAACTCTTACATAGACTTACTCCAGCCCGATCACTTAGTCGGGGTCTAGGGCGGGCTTGATCTTACCACAAAGTGTGCACGAGACGGAGTCTCGAGCAATCGCATCGCGATGCCCCAAGCTGCGCACATCTAAGGGCCACTTGGTGTATGAAAGACCGCCAGCCAGAACACAACTAAGGTCTCGAAAACCCATACAAAGACATGCATGTTATAAACATACACGCAGCACACATGCCTTGTATGAACAGCAGGTAGCATTGCAATTCTCTAAAAAGTGTACAATTTTATTGATAACTCTTATAGAGTGCAAACAGAGATCACAAACATGTGATCCAACATTACAACACAAACGGAAGAAAATTATGTCTGAGTACAGACAAGTTTAACAAATGGCTTAAGAAGCCTTATTTAAACACAAGCCCTCCACGAGGGAACCAGTCGTCTGACTGGGACTAGACTATCTTGATCTTCAGTCATCCAGCTCGATGAAGAAGCCACCTTCGGGGTCAGTGGGTTCATCTAAAACATAGATTAAGCAAACATGAGTACAAAGTCGTACTCAGCAAGACTTACATAGGAGCTATACTACTCATGCATATTTATCAAGGTAAAGGTAGGTGGGGTTTCACTTGCAGGAGTGCCAGCTTTGACTTGGCTAATCCTGAACTACGAGTACCAGACTTTGGGTAAGAAGCGTACACGAGTCCACTACTTTCTCCAACCAATACACCACTATGGTGCCTTCCTCGACTTCCCCACGAGGAAGCACGCCATAGCACTCACACTTATCTTGGTGTGTTTTAGAAGTATCCGGTTCAAGTTGTCTAATAGTCAAGCTAAGCTTTCCAAGCAGTCCATAACCGCGGACGCGGCTATTCGAATAGTTTTGTTAACCCTGCAGGGGTGTACCGCTACACACACATGATCATCATTTACCGCCTTTGATCTCGACACCATTCAAGGGGTGCCAGCGAGGATTCTCACCACAACTGTTACCTCATAGCCGATCTAGTCCGAGAAAGCCGCCTACTTGGGTAGGCTACCACTATCGTGAACCCGGCCGGTTTACCGAAGTGGACCCAAGTGATGTGTGCGTGGTGCATAAGCCGGTCTCGGATGAGCCGTTCTCTCACTTAGCATCCAGGCCACAAGCCTACCAGAACTCCGAACTATTGCGACATCTGGACATCGAAAGGGACGAGTTAGTAAGTTGAGAGGGGTCAGTAAGCCCAATGTGTGGTTGTACTCTTCATCTTGGATCACCACACAAGAACTCGGACTTAGGGCGGTGTTCAACGAGACAACCCACCGTGTACTCCTACACAGCCTCTCATCGTTCACCTTGTATTAGGGTCGATTCACCAACACTTTTCTACCATCATCAACATGATCACTACCATCCCGACTCACATCACAATAACAACATGGTATCATACTAAGCATGCAATAAGCGATAAACATTTGCAGGGGCCACATGATATCAAACAACTCCTACATTTGCTAGGATTGTGGTTTGCTTACTACTGTGACAAAATGATAGGTCATGCAAAGGAATGGGTTCATCTATGCGGTAGAAACGAATCATGGTGATCATCCTAAACAATGCATAAGCGAGACATGAGAGGGAAGTGGGATTTTATCGACATGATCAATGGGGGTTTGCTTGCCTTGCTGACGAGGTTCGGGTTCTGGGTCTTCAACGAAGGGGGCAGTCTCCTGTTCCGGTTCCACCTCTACTCGACAAACAACAAGCAAAGTAGCAAAGTTAATACAATGCACAATCACATGATGGAAGGTTGAAACTTGATGGATATGCTTTGATGTGTGAAGCAATTCCATTTAAATGGAGTATACTGCAAATTCAATTGCAAATTCAAACTCCACATTTGAATTCAACTTAACCAAGTTGCATGTGACATTGTTTGATCATTTTGAACCTTTTGGAAATGTGTATGATATGCCTCTGAAGTGTGGTTGAATTGTAGCATAATTCCATGGTTCAAGTTGCAAAATCATTTGAATTGAATTTGAATTAATTCCAAATAATTAAAATGACATATGCTACTGGTCCCATTTTAAAAGCACTTCCAACATAGTTGAAAGTTGCATATTTGGAAAGATAATTTTCTCCTGATCATTTTTCATATATTATTTGTCCAATTTTGAGTTAATATGAATTTTCTATGAATTTCCAAAGTTTGGGGTATTTTCTAGAATTTCTGGAATTTCTTTAATTCAATTTGATTTTCTGGAAATTCATTTAATCGATTTATCGCGTCAGGCTGACGTCAAGTTGGCGTCAGGGGGGCTGACAAGGGGGTCCAGGGTGTCAGTGACTGAGTTCACTTAACCGGTTGGTTAATCTAATCCAGTGGCTTAATTAAGCCACTGGGCCCACTGGTCAGTGACCCAGGGGGTCATTAGGCGGGTGATTAACGGGGGGGTTTGGGCTAACCCGCCGGCAGCTAAACACCGGCGAACTGGTCACGGCGGCGACACGCCGGAATGGGCTAGGGGCCACGGGAGGCTACGGGGAGGACATCAACGGGCGCAGCAACTTCGTCCGCGTCGTTTGGAAGAATCAGGGGTTCACGGGGAGCTCTGAATCGACGGCGGCGACGACTCCGGCGGCAACAGAACAGCGGCGAGGTCGCAGTTGTCGTTGCAGTGCACGGATTGAGTCGATTCGGGGCGCGTTCGAACGCTAGCACACGCAGGAGTCAAACGCGTGCACTGGGGCTTCACGACGGGCACTGGAGCGAGGAGAGCGACGACCATGGCGGCGATGTGCTCGGGTTCCCATGGCGGATCCGGCTAGAGGAAGCAATCGAAGGGGGAAAAGGAGGGGTTTCGGTCGTGAGCTCACCAGGAACTCAGTAGCGCAGACGGTGAGGTGAACGGCAGCGTGATAATGACGAATTCGTCGCAGAGTTCTTGCGGGTCCGACGGCGGCTCGAGTTCGATTCCGGTGACTAGGAGGGCTCCGGGTTCGCCTTCTTCTGCAGGTCGATGAAGACGACAACGAGGAAGACGATGGACAAGCTCCGGGGGCTTCTCGGCGTCGATGGCTACGCGGGGGCTCGACGGCGCTCCGGCGTTCTTCTCGGGCGACGATGAATCAGGCGAGAGAGGAGGGGAGGGAGCTCGTGGAGGGGGGGAATGGACGTGGCGTGCTCCAGGGCGTCTCCAGGTGCGAGAAGAGGCCACGGGGAGGCCTGGAAGCTCGAAGGCGTCGAGGTGGCGTCCACGGCTGGCTCGGTGGCATTCCACCGAGCAGCTTGGAGGCGCGGGGTGGGGAAGAAGACCCCGCTGCCCCTTTGGGCCGGGTGGGCTGGATAGGCCGGCTTCGCCTAGGCGTCTGGTAAGTCTTTCTGATCCCTTTTCTGTTTTTCTTTTCTGACATTTGTTCTGTTTAGCTAAATAAAATAGCTAAACATTTTATTATATGCTAAAAAAATTTATGTGGCCCCATAACAATATAGACTAGCCACTTATAAAGTTTCAACATTTTTAAAATTCAACTGATTTGAATTTTAAATCAAATAGGGGTATTTGATTAATTCCAAGGCACTGTTTGAATATTTGAAAAATCTATGAGCATGGGGTGGGTCCCACATCACTTGAAATGTGATCACACTCATTTATAAGACTTTTCAAAAATCTAACATGAATTTTTGGAGAAGATTTTTATCTGGCCTTTTGAATTAATTCATCTAGGGGGGTTCCTTCTCCCATTTTTCTTTTGATTTTGATTTCCAAGATTTCTTTCATGAATGCAAAGTGAAAATTGATCCTAGCACATTACCTAACAGAGGGTTCTGACATGCCCTCCCTCCTTTTACCGTTGTTTTTACGACTTGCGCTGAAATCACTATCCATTGATCTGGTTGTCGTGATCGTTCTTCCTCTTGACACCGACGGTTCGTATTTTCGACGATGTCGTCTCTCTGCGGAAAGTTTCTCGATGGAGCTTCAACGTTCGACATGGCGCAAAGTCCCTTGTTGGTGGTGTTGAAGATCGTCGACTCTCTTTTCTCTCCCCCTCTCCACCGGATCGTCCAGGATCTCGGGACGACAGCCCAGATTTCACAAAAATTAATTTTTTTGTTTTCGGTGCGAATTATTTGATTGTCTGATTTGTTTGCGGTGTTTGGATCCCCGATTTATCGATCGGCGATTATTTTACCCCGTCTTATCTCGTACCGGATGGAGACCGACCCTTGCCACCCTGATACTCGACCTTTGCGACACCGGGTTTCACCCGATCACCGTCGCGTAAACCGCACGAGACCAGCCGCAGCCAACGGAACGAAAAACCCTGTTTAATAACTAAACGGGATATTTTTATAGCGCGAAGGAAAGTGTTCTAGAAACGGTTCCAACGCGAGGTGAACGCCTCCGGCTCGAAGCGCTGATCGCGCAGTTCGAAGTTTTACCCGAATCGAAGGTACTGCGGACCCCCGGCGGTCAAGAACGTAAACACCGCGCGCGAGAGAGAAAAACCGGGGATGTTTTTGCAAACTGCCAGCCTCCTGGGCTATATAAAGACCACCACACTCCCACCCCTTTCTAGGGTTTCCCTAGCCTAAATCTTGCAGCCACCCCCCTGAAAAACCTCAGATCTTCCCAATCTGGCCCCAAAATCTGAAAAACCCTAGCCCAGCTGCTCCCGGCCGTCCGATCGGGCGATCAGAGGGCTACGGTGATGCCACGTCACCCCAACCTGCCTCTCCTCTCTCCTCTCCCTCCACGCCGCCTCCATCCCGTGGGCGCTGCCGCCGCACGTCGCCGACAGCCGCAGCGTGTCGTGCCTCCGGTGAGCACCCTCCGCGCAGCCGCCTGGATCCCGCCGCCCCTGCCTCCTCACGGAGCCTCCACGCGTCCGCCGCCAGAGCCGGCCGGCGAGCCGCCACCGCACCGGGCAGCCGCGATCAAGATCGGATCGGGCGCCCGTTGCCTCCCCGCCAGGCCAAGTGGGCCGGCCCAAGCCAGCGCCAGGACGCCTCCTCGCCACTTGGGCCGAGCCCATTAGGGTGAGGCCCCTTTTTTTTCTTTTCCCGGTTGTTTATTTTTCATTTTTCTGCTAAGTCTGTAGAAATTACTGTTGTGATCTGTTTTGCGCTAACGATTGCTAGATAACCGTAGCTCGGATCGTGTAGCGCCCAAAAGATGAATTGCTCAGTTTTGCGTGCTCTAGCGTTCGTATGTAGAAAGTTTTTCCGTTTAAGGCCGTCTAGATAATTTAATTCTGCGTCGAAGTGGGTACCAGATCGTTAACTATGTTGTTGTTGCTGAACTGTTATTTTATTGCAACTTCGGGCGACGGTTGTGTCGCAACCGATCGTCGGAATTGATTGATTCCTTTTGCATCCTGTTAAGCATTGTTTCTACTTCAGTTCTATGCATTCACATGTCATATATGCCTGCTTCATGATGATTGTATCTTCACCCAAAGTAGCTACCCTGCTGTTAGTATGCTGCTGTTTATATTTTGTTGCAACTTCGGTCGACGAGTGTGTCGCGACCGTTTATCGGAATTGAGTGATTCCAATTGCATATTGTTAAGCATCATGTATACTTCATGCCCATGTATTGCATGGTCATGTGTATTTTCATGATCATGGTTATATTCTGCTCCAAAGTTGCTATGTTGCTGTTGTTGACAGCCACCTCAGTTTTTCTCTAAGTCTGTAACGTTCCGATGCCATGTTGCATGCTTAATAAGCATTCACAGTTGCAGGGGCCACATGGTATCAATCAACTCCTACATCTCCTAGGATTGTGGTTTTGCGTACTACTGTGATAAGATGATAGGTCATGCAAAGGAATGGGTTCAACTATGCGGTAGAAACGCATCATGGTAAACATCCTAAACAATGCATAAGATAGACTGAGAGGGAAGTGGGATTTTATCGACATGATCAATGGGGGTTTGCTTGCCTTGCTGACGGGGTTCACACACGGTGTCTTAAACGAAGGGGGTGGCCTCCGGTTCTGGTTCCACTTCTATTCGTCAAACATAGCAATCAAGGGATCAATATAAATTCAATGCACAATCACATGATCAATGTTGCAAGGTGATGTTCATGTTTGCATTGTGTGAAAAATTCCATTTAAAATAAGTGGGTTGCAAAGGAATTTGCAAATTCACTCCAAATTTGAATTAAAAAAGAATGCCATATGGACAAATGGCACTGTTCACCCAATTTAAATTGGTCAAACATGAAAGCAAAGTCCATATTCACATTCCTTGCATTTTTCTGATAATTTTTCATATATTCTATGTCCAATTTGGAGTTAATATGAATTTCCAAATTCTATAGCTTTTTTTTTGCCTTTTTCTGAATTAATTTAAATGATTTAACCAATTATGGCGCATTCCTACGTCACCATGATGTGCGGTAGCACTGACAGGTGGGGCCCACTGGTCAGTGGCTAGGGGGATTAATTGCTTCTATTTATTTAAATTGTAATTAGATTAGGATCCTGGGCCCACTGTTAGTGGCCCAGGGTTAGGTGATTAGGACACGGCTTAGGGGGGGGTTAAGGGCTTAACGGCTAGGCCGTCGCCGGCGTCACTGTAGTCGCCGGAGCACCGCCTGGATTGCATCCCACGGCACGGGGATGGGCTTGGAGGGCACGTGCGTGTTCCTCCCGGTCTTCCGCAACGAGTAGGGTGAGCTGGGGGTCGCGGGGTCGTCTCGGGCCACGGCAACGTCGACAGGCGCGGCGGCCGGGCTCTGTCAACGGCGAGAATAGCGAAGAGGGGCAGGGGAGGAGCGCTACTAGGGGGAAATGAAAGTGAGCTCACCGGGATCTCAACATGGGGCACGGAGGGGCTGGGGAGGGCTTGGCGGTGAGCAATTTCTCGCGGGAAACGATGGAGACTGGCGTTGAGATATTGGTGCAGACGTTGTCCTTGTTGGCCCTCGCCTCGAATTGATTCTTCGGCTCAAAGAAGTCATCGCCGGGGAGCCTCCTAGACAAGGTTTCAAGGCTTGGGGGGACTCTGGCCATGGTGGCGCACGGCCGTGCTCTGCTGGGGTTCGGGTGGCTGCGCGAAAATGAGAGAAAGAAGAGGGGGGGGGGACGGCGCTCTGCGAGGGGGAAAGTGAAGCGGGCCTCCACGACCTTCTCTTGGCGCGAGAAGAGGACACGGGGGAAGCAGGAGGTGGCCAGGGCGTCGCTGGCATGCTCGCCACGGCGGCAGCAGCCTGGATGGCGCGAGGAAGAAGACCAGCCTGCCCCTGGGTTGGGCTGCCTCGGTTAGTTGGGCCTCTTTTCCAGGTAGGCCTTTTTATTTTTATTTTTCTTTTCTGCCATTTGTTTTGTCTTGGCTAAAAAAATAGCTAGACATTTTTATAAATGCCCAAAATTTATATATGGCTTTAAGTGACCAGTGGCTAGTCACATCCCAAGTTTGAGCATTTTTAAAATTCAAAAATATTTGAATTCAAATTCAAATAGGGTATTTATTTAATTCCAAGCTCCTTTTTGAATATTTGAAAAATCTATGAGCATGGGATTGAATCCAAATCACTTTATATGTGATCGTACTCAATTATGACTTTTCAAAAATGCAAAAGGTATTTTTGGAGCAACTTTTAAAATGGCCATTTGAATTAAATTCATCTAGGGGTGTTTCTTCACCCATTTCAATTTCTTTTGATTTTTTTTACATGATGCAAAGTTACTTGCTAACCCTAGCACATACCTAAAAGAGGGTTCTAACAACATCATCTTTGCCGACACTTTCCGCAAGATGCTGATCTCATGATCGGTCTGGAAGAACTCACGCGTCATGTTGTACGAAATAGTACCGGGCGAGGCAGCCTCCTCCCTGGGCACAATTGAGCTCGACGTAATCTTTGGCAGCAAAGGCAATTTCGCAAGAAAAATCCTTGAGT
Organism: Bromus sterilis; assembly: GCA_950022295.1. NCBI lineage: Eukaryota > Viridiplantae > Streptophyta > Magnoliopsida > Poales > Poaceae > Bromus > Bromus sterilis. The sequence continues at coordinate 170,478,303 of OX465595.1, read as the reverse complement.
TCGAATACTTAACTGGCGGTCCCAATACCATGCC